>JAESUZ010003940.1:0-1383016 GCA_017311185.1 Proteles cristata cristata
TATGTCACTAATCTAACATATTTTGAAAATAATATGATTATAAGCATAAGGGACTCGGGTAAGAAGCAACGTTTTTTTTCATTTAAATATTTCTAAAGATCCTCTCATTCCTGAGAAAACAATTAATCTCTGCAGAGCCTGATATACAAAATGTAGTTTTACAGGATAGTTAGAAAATTGCTCAAAGCCTGCAAGCTTAGCTACTTTTTAAGTTTGGAAAATTTCTTCCTTCAATACATTTTTGGGCTTGCTTGTTTATTAATACAAACGTCCTATAGCTTCTGACATAAAAATGATTCCATAAGATTTTAACCTCAGTATATACACATGTATCTACATACTTGCCCACAGTCTCTATTAATTCTCATAAATTTTGATCCCATAATGTCCAGACTTGTGAATAGTATATGGAAAATTTTTACATAATTTCTGAAATCTTTGAAAACAATCCCTGTTATTCAACTAGTAAAAACTTCCTTGATATGATTTTAAAGTATTATGGATTTTTAAAATGTATTCTTATCTATCTTAAGGAATAAATAGGTCAAGCTAATTGGAAACATAGAATGGCTGTACTAAACAATTCATTTAATACCAAAGCATAGAAATATCAATCAACATGTCAAAGTTACATGACTTTTCATATTAGTATTTTATTAAGTTCACCAAGGGGAAAATATGATTTAAATATAAAATGAGCTTCTGCATCAGGTTCACAATAATAATAATAATAACAAAGACACATTTATTTTCAAGATTCCACTGGAAATCAAAGACCAACTGCTTCCCTGGATAACATTAGAGAAGAAAAGAAGGAAGGAAGGAAGGAAGGAAGGAAGGAAGGAAGGAAGGAAGGGAGGGAGGGAGGAGGGAGGAAGGAAGGAAGGAAGGAAGAAAGGGAAGGGAAGGGAAGGGAAGAAGGAGGGAAGGAAGGAAGGAGGAAGGAAGGAAGGGAAGGAAGGAAGGAGGAAGAAGGAAGGAGGGAAAGAAGGAAGGAGGGAAGGAAGGAAGGAAGGAAGAATAAATTCCATTGGGCTCCTATTGGCCAAAGTGAGTGATCAATCAAATTGATGAAGTCAATATGCAGCTCAAATACCCTTGCATACCAAGGGTATTATAAATTTAATAACGCTTCAATATGGGTGCTTTAAATTTTTAAAGGGACATTCCAAGGGCACCTGGGTGGCTCAGTTGGTTGAGCATTAGACTTCAGCTCAGGTCATGATCTCACAGTTGGTGAGTTTGAGTCCTATATCAGGCTCATTGCTGTCAGCACAGAGCCCGCTTGGGATCCTGTCCTCTCTCTCTGCCCCTCCTCACCTCTCAAAGATAAATAAAACATTTTAAACAGATAAGCAAACAAACAAATAAAGGGACATTCAAAATGTAGAGAAAATGGACTAATCTAAGTTTTCTTAAGATCAAAAGTATAAATCATTTGAATAATCACTTGAGATTCATGGTAACAAAATGTGACCTATGTTAATGCATCCAACTTCCATCTTTTTCTCTACAAGCTTTTACACAAATAGAACTGTCACTGGTTGCTTACTCATAACTAGGAGCTCGAATATGTTCCACTGCTATAAGACCCCATGTCTCCTTCAGAGATTATAAACAAAGGCTAGCAATTCAGAAATAACAGGTTTCTGTTTTTTCCCCAGTAATCCTGTCTTCTACATGTAATGGAACTAACTTCAGAAAAACAAACATAAATCCCCTTAATTCCGTTTCTTTTTTTCTTTCTAAAAAAGGAAAATAAGCCATTTTGCAATGTCACTGTTTTTCTCTGTATTATAATACTTGATGTAATTAAGATTTCTTTTGAACTGGTAGAAGATACAGAAATATTTTCTAAGCTTATTTATTTATTTTGAGATAGAGAGAGAAAGAGAGAGCCTGAGCAGGGGAGGAGCATAGAGAGAGAGGGAAAGAGAAAATCCCAAGCAGGCTCCATGCTATCAGGTCTCAACACAGGGCTCAAACCCATTACCTGTGAGATCATGTCTTGAACAGAAATCAAGTGTCAGGCTCTCAATTGACTGAGCCAAGAAAAATCACCCAAGAAATGTTGAAAGAAAGGAAAGCTCACAATTTTTAAGAGAAAGGGTTGTGTTCAATTTTATTCAAAACTTATTTATTGCACCTAAATTTCATGATTGTTGCTTTGAATCTTAATTGCAGTAAGCTTTAATTTTAATCAATTCAGTGTTTATTGTAAATGTCCAATTGTTTCAGTATACTTTTAATACTTTCTGTCATTCAACAATTGTATTGTAGGGGCACCTGGGTAGCTCACTCAGTTAAGAATCTGATTTCGGTCCAGGTCATGATCTCATGGTTCGTGGGTTCAAGTCCTGCGTCGGGCTCTGTGATGCCAGCCAGCTCAGAGCCTGGAGCCTGTTTCAGATTCTGTATCTCCCTCTCTCTCTGCACCTTCCCAGCTCATGCTCTGTCTCTCTCTCAAAAATAAACATTAAAAGAAATTTTTGACAGGCAAGATGGCAGAGAAGTAAAGAGCTCCATACATTTCACTCACCCCCATCTCTCAAACGGAAAAGGTCTGAAGCCATAGGAACCCTTTCAGAATGGCAGGAGATTGGGAGGAAAAGGAGACAAAGTCCATGGAGAAAACAACCTTATAAGGCTACAACAAGAAATAAGCCAAAGTACACATAGTGGAGAATCCTAAATACCACTACAAGTTGGGAAATAAAATAACCAAAGTCTCAACAAGACAGACCAAGAAACACCATTCAAAGAACACTTCCTGGATGGACAGGCTCTGGACAGTCAAAGAGCCTTCTTTAATACAGCAGTACTCACAGGTGCAGAGTGCATAGCAAGCTTTTAAAACTAACAAGAAACAGAAAGTGAGCCAAATTGGCCAAACAGAAGAACTCTACTCTAAAGAAATTCCAGGAAGAAATAACAGCTAAAGAACTGCTCAAAACAGATATAAGCAACAGAACTGAACAAGAATTTAGAACAGTAGTCATGAAATTAGTCACTGGGCTTAAAAAGGGCATGGAAGACATCAGAGAAACTATGGCTACAAAGACTATGGAGCATAAAAATAGTTGTGATGAATTAAAAAATGCTATAAATGAGATGCATAATAAAATGGAGGCGACCACTGCACGGATTGAAGAGGTAGAGAGGAGAATAGGTGAATTAGAAAACACAATTATAGAAAAAGAGGAAGCCAAGAAAAAGAGAGATAAACTGATCCAAGAACACGAAAGGAAAGTTCAAGAGCTGAGTGATACAGTCGAATGGAACAATATCTGTATCATAGGAATTCCAGAAGAGGAAGAGAGAGGGAAAGGCACTGAAGGAGTCCTTGAACAAATTATAGCTGAGAACTTCCCCTATCTAGGGAAGGAAACAAACATTGAAATCCAAGAGGCATAGAGAACTCCCCTCAGACGTGACTTGAATCGATCTTCTGCACAACATATTATAGTGAAACTGACAAAATACAAGGATAAAGAGAGAATTCTGAAAACAGCTAGGGCTAAAAGGGCCCTAACATACAAAGGGAAACCTATAACGGTTGACAGACCGGTGACAGATGGGTGACAGACCCGTCTACTGAAACTTGACAGGCCAGAAAGGAATGGCAAGAAGTCTTCAATGTGATGAACATAAAAAAAAAAAATGCATCCAGGAATCTTCTATCCAGCAAACCTGTCATTCAGAATAGGAGAGATAAAGGTCTTCCCAAATAAGCAAAAATTGAAAGAATTCGTCACCACTAAACCAGCCCTACAAGAAATCCTGAGGGGGACTCTATGAGGGAAATGTTGCAAGGAGCACAAGGTACCAGAGACACCACCACAAGCATGAATCCTACAGAGAACACAATGACTCTAAACCCATATTTTTCAATAATAACAATGAATGTAAATGGACTAAATGCTCCAATCAAAAGACATAGAGTAGCAGAATGGATATAAAAACAAATCCATCTTCTTGCTGTCTACAAGAAACTCATGTTAGACTGGAGGACACCTTCAGATTGAAAGTAAGGGGATGGAGAAATATCTATCATGCTACTGGAAGTCAAAAGAAAGCTGGAGTAGCTATACTTATATCAGACAAACTGGACTTTAAAGTAAAGGCAGTAAAAAGGGATGAAGAAGGGCATTATATAATTACAAGGTATATCCATCAGGAAGAGCTAACAATTATAAATGTGTACGCACTGAATACAGGAGCACCTAAATACATAAAACAATTAATCACAAACAGAAACAATCTTATGGATAAGAATGTGCTAACAGCAGGGGACTTTAATAATCCACTTACAACAATGGATAGATCAGCTAGACAGAAAGTCACTAAAGAAACACTGGACTTGAATGACACATTGGACCAGATGGATTTGACAGATACATTTAGAATTCTACATTCTGAGAACATGGAATTCATTTTCTACTCAAGTGTGCATGGCACGTTCTCCAAGATAATTCACATAGCAGGACATAAAGCAGCCCTCAATAAATATTAAAGAATTGAGATCATACCATGCACACTTTCAGATCACAATGCTAGGAACCTTGAAATCAACCACAGGAAGAAGTCTGGAAAACCTCCAAAAACATGCAGGTTAAAGAACACTCTACTAAACAATGAATGGGACAATCAGGCAATTAGAGAAGAAATTAAAAAATATATGGAAACAAATGAAAATGAAAATACAGCAATACAAACGCTATGGGATGCAGAAAAGGCAGTCCTAAGAAGAAAGTACATTGCACTCCAGGTCTATTTCAAGAAATTAGAAAAAGCACAAGTACAAAATCTAACAATGCACCTAAAGGAACTAGAATGAGAGCAACAAGAGCACCCCAAACCCAGAGAAGAGAAATAATAAAAATCAGGGCAGAATAAACAATATCGAATCCAAAAAAACAAAAAACAAAAAATAGTTGAACAGATCAATGAAATCAAGAGTTGGTTTTTTGAAAAAATAAACAAAATTGACAAACCTCTAGCCAGGCTTCTCAAAAAGAGAAGAGAGAGCACCTAAATAGATAAAACCAGAAATGAATATGGACTTATTACAACCAACCCCTCAGAAATACAAGCAATTATCAGAGAATACTATGAAAAATTATATGCCAACAAAATGGACAACTTAGAAGAAATGGACAAATTCCTAAACACACACTCATTACCAAAATTCACATGGGAAGAGATAGAAAATCTGATCAGACCCATAACTAGTGAAGAAATTGAATCAGCTATCAAAAATCTCCCAACAAGTAAGTGCCTTGGGCCAGATGGCTTCCCTGGGTAATTCTACCAGACATTTATATCAGAGTTAATACCCATTCTTCTCACGCTATTCCGAAAAATAGAAATGGAAGGAAAATTTCCAGACTCATTCTACGAAGCTAGTGTCACTTTGGTTCCCACGCCAGACAGAGACCCAGCAAAGAAAGAGAACTACAGGTCAATATCCTTGATGAATACGGATGCAAAAATCCTCAACAAGATACTTGGAATTCGAATGCAGTAGCACAGAAAAAGAATTATCCACCATGATCAAGTGTCATTCATTCCTGGGTTACAGATTCCATTCAATATTTGCAAATCAATGTGATACATCACATTAACAAAAGAAAACATAAAAACCGTATGATCCTGTCGATAGATGCAGAAAAAGCATTTGACAAAATACACCATTCCTTCTTAATAAAGACCCTCGAGAAAGTAGGGATAGAAGGAACTTACTTAAGCATCATAAAAGCCATCTATGAGAAGCCCTCAGCTAACAACATCCTCAATGGGGAAAAACTGAGAACTTTCACCCTGAACTCAGGACCAAGACAGGGATGTCCACTCTCCCCACTGTTGTTTAACATAGTGCTGGAAGGCCTAGCATCAGTAATCAGACAACAAAAGGAGATAAAGGACATCAGAATTGGCAAAGAAGTCAAACTCACTTTTTGCAGATGACATGATACTCTACATGCAAAACCTGACAGACTCCACCAGAAGCCTACTAGAAATGATTCATGAATTCAGCAAAGTTGCAGGGTACAAAATCAACGTACAGAAATTGATTGCATTTTTATACACCAAAAACGAAGGAATAGAAAGAGAAATCAAGAAACTGATCCCATTCACAATTGCACAAAAAACCATAAAGTACCTAGGAATATACCTAACCAAAGATATGAGATCTGTATGATGAAAACTATAGAAAACTTATGAAGGAAATTGAAGAAGACACAAAGAAGTGGAAAAACATTCCATGCTCATGGATTAGAAGAATAAATATTGTTAAAATGTCACTACTCCCCAAAGTAATCTACACATTCAATGCAATCCCAATCAAAATTGCACCAGCATTCTTCTCAAAGCGAGAGCAAACTATCCTAAAATTTTATGGAACCACAAAAGACCCCGAATAGCCAAAGTAATACTGAAGAAGAAAACCAAAACGGGAGGGATCACCATCCCAGACTTTAGCCTCTACTACAAAGCTGTCATCATCAAGACAGTATGCTATTGGCACAAAAACAGACACATAGACCAATGGAACACAATTGAGAACTCAGAAGTGGACCCAAAAGTATACAGCCAACTAATCTTTGACAAAGCAGGAAAGAATATCCGATGGAAAAAAGACAGCCTTTTTAACAGATGGTGTTGGGAGAACTAGACAGCAACATGCAGAAGAATGAAACTAGATCATTTTCTCACACCATGCACAAAATAAACTCAAAATGGATAAAGGACCTGAATGTGAGACAGGAAACCATCAAAATCCTAGAAGAGAAAGCAGGAAACAACTTCCTTGACCTCAACCATAGCAATTTGTTACTTGACACATCCCCAAAGGCAAGGGAATCAAGAGCAAAAATGAACTATTGGGACCTCATCAAGATAAAAAGTTTCTGCACAGCAAAGGAAACAATCCATAAAACTAATAGGCAACTGATGGAATGGAAAAAGATATTTGCAAATAACATATCAGATAAAGGGCTAGTACCCGAAATCTATAAGAACTCACCAAACTCCACATCTGAAAAACAAATAATCCAGTGAAGAAATGGGCAGAAGACATGAACAGACACTTCTCCAAAGATGACATCCAGATGGCCAATAGACACATGAAGCAATGCTCAATGTCCCTCATCATCAGGGAAATACAAATCAAAACCCCACTGAGAACCCACCTCACACCAGTCAGAGTCACTAAAATGAACAAATCAGGAGACTCTAGATGCTGGTGAAGATGTGGAGAAACAGGCGCCCTCCTACACTGTTGGTGGGAATGTAAACAGGTGCAGCCTCTCTGGAAAACAGTGTGGAGATTCCTCAAAAAATTAGCAATAGAACTCCCCTATGACCCAGCAATAGCACTGCTAGGAATTTACCCAAAGGACACGGGAGTGCTGATTCATAGGGGCACAAGTACCCCAATGTTCATAGCAGCACTCTTAACAATAGCCAAAACATGGAAAGAGCCTAAGTGTCCATCAACAGATGAATGGGTCAAGAAGATGTGGTTCATCTATACAATGGAATACTACATGACCATGAGAAAGAATGAAATCTGGCCATGTGTAGCAACATGGATGGAACTAGAAGATGTTATGCTGAGCGAAATAAGTCAGGCAGAGAAGGACAGATACCATATGTTTGCCCATATAGGTAGATTAGGAGGAACTTAACGGAGAACCACGAAGGAGGAGAAGGGGGAAAATTGCTGGGGAGAAGGAGGGAGGCAAACCATGAGAGACTCTTGAATGCTGAGAACAAACTGAGGGCTGATGGGATGAGGGAGAGGCGAAGGGGGATGATGGGCATGGAGGAGGGCACTTGTGGGGATGACACTGGGTGTTACATGGAAACCAACTTGACAATAAACTTTTTAAAATATAAAAAAAATAAAAGTAAAAATAAAAGAAAATTTTTTTAATTAAAAAAGGATTAATTAAAAGCATTCTTTTTTTCAGATACCAGAAGTTAGTGGAAATAATGATCAAGAAAATGACTATGAAGATGATTTTACTTCATTATTAGCATATTCTCCTAGTAAGTGTTTCTGTACATTATGAATACATGTTATATATAACACTTACATTAAAGTACGTGTAACTGGTAAAGTAAGACTGAACAGAGCATGAGAGTTCAGTGTTGGAGAGCATGGGAAGACATTTAATTAACTGAATGTGTTCTAATTTATAATACAGTAGAGATGTTACTACATTATCTTGCCAATTGAGATACTTCTATTAAGTTCAGGTTTGAATAATCAAACACCAGTTTTTCCTACCCAGAGAGAATACACAATTCAGACTGATGCAAATATTTTGACTATTTGACAACTCTATTTTTTCAGTATTTTTTAAAACAAAGTCACATTCTTTTTAGACCTTAGTTTTCTCTGCCAGGAAATGAGAAGCGTGGACTAGGTCTCTCTCTAAAGTCCTTCCTGGCTGTAATAGGATGTGGTTCTATATCCTAAAGTCTGAGGACTAACTCAGCCTCCCTACATGTATAGAACTACCCATTATGCCAGATTGTGCTGGTATACAATAACTTGCTTCCCCAGCACATCTGATAGGCATCCCCCGTTCAACATTTCCAAATCCAAAACCCTAATGCCAGACACTTCCAAACCTACACCACCTGCTGACTTTCCCATTCAGTAAGTGAAGATTCTTTACTTATTTAATTTCCCTGGAAGTACCCCTTGGCTTTTGTACTTCCTCTCTCACTCCACATCCAGTCTGTCAGAAAATACTGTTGTTTCTACATTCGCAGTATAGCCAGCATTCAGCAGTTCCTCAGTCTTTCATTATTTATCCTAATCCATGCTGCCATCAGCTCTTCCTGGAATATTGCAGTAGCTCAGTGGTTCTCAACAAACGACTATTTTCTACTCACAACTGATGATATTCGTCAATGGACAGCAGTTGTTTTGTTATCATGATTTAAGAAGGGAGCTTCCCAACTGGCATCTGGTGGGTGGACACTAGCAATTCTGCTAAATACCCCACGATGCATAGGACACATACCCCACACAACACAGAATTATCTGGTCCGAAATCTCAGCAGCACTACTATTGAGAAACCCTGCAATGGCAGCTTCCACATTTGCCACTCCTAATTCTCTGCGCTTCGTGAAAGAACTAATCACTTTTCTGTCCAAATTTCCCTCTACTTTCTCTTCATCCTTATAATTCTTATCATCATCTAAACATTATCCCTAGATAACCTTTCTGGTCCTATCCCAGATCCCTCTGTTTGTTCACAGCCACAGTGACATCTCACATATCAGCCATGCTCTTGCAAGGTATTGACCTTTTACCACTGAACAGCTGATGCTCAATAACCATTATTGACCACTAGTTTTTCAAATGGTAGCCTGATCTGCAAATCAGATAATATTAAGTATCTTAACTAGTTATTTAAATATCTTAAAATATGTTTTAACTAGCATGCTTTGGCAAATCAGGAATCAACTTCAAAAGTTATGGCATAACAAAATAATGCTAATGTAATGACTCAATGCACTGAGTTTTAAAGTCATACATTTTATTTTCATTTTTGATAGTAATAAAACTGATGACAAAGGCTGTCACAGATGATGACCATTTATTTATTATGAATTTTAATCCTCAGAAGAGCTTCCTATAAAAAGAAAACATTATTTCAATTAGTTATAGAGAACAACCTCGTTTCTAAAGACGACTGGGACCTGGAATTGTCTTGTTTAGGAAACTGTGTGACTGGACTCAAGCCTCAGGTTCTTTCATAAGATAAGGGGTAAAGCACGGCTCACCTTAGCAGACTTCCATTAGTGTCACCATGACTGTGAAGCTGGCCAAAACTCACTCACTTACCACATCCAACCCTCCAGGGCTGGGTTCCAGGTTTGGGCATTTTTGACAGGGGCCAAGTAGACTCTGTTGCTTAGACCGTGTAAACATAAAACATAAATACTGAATACATCAACGTAAGGGTGGCTACAAGTAACTTCCTATAGCACGAGTGTAATTCTAAGTTGATGATCGATTTGCCCAGACAGAAATAGTGAAGTCCCTTTGCTAGCTTAAGCAGTAATTTCTTTTCAGTCACTGCATCGTCTACTCCATTAATATTTCTAGAGACTACTTTATCTCGAGCTCGGTGTTCAGTGTTAGAGCTAGAAAGATGAATGAGACCGGTGCAAGAATGAAAGGCTGGCCGCTCTGCCCAGGCTACTAATTAAAGAATCTTGGTCTGTCATTTTAATACTGAAGCTGTACCTTTCCTCTTTCTCATGTGAAAAGAAAGAACAATAAAAAATTAACTTCCATGTAGAAATATGGAGTGCTGTCATGGGCACAGTTTTTCTTCATGACTAATTTTCTCCCATAACTGAAAAGTTTCTACAGCATAACTCTTCATTGTTTTTTTTAAAAAAGGCCTTTTTTTCCCATACTCTGCCAATTGGCTTCTTTAGCTATATTTCAGCTTAGCAACACTTTAAAACAACAGTCATCCACTCGTCTCTTGCACGGACAATGACAGCAATTCACATATTCCTTCCAGTGTAGAGATTCTAAGTTTGTTTTAAAGTTTTGTGAATCCTTTATTTAAAGCAGAATTTTTATAAATAAAATTTAAACAACAAAATTTTAAGATTTGAAGTTATTGCATTATATTATCTTTTTTCAGCTTTCTACCTGGGTACTTATTGTGTACATTATAAAAACAAATGGTGGAATCATGATTCTTAGGATGGAGGGGATTTGGATTATTTGGTTAAGTTTCAGGATAGGATGTATTTTATAGATGACAGAATGGAGTCTTAGAAAGGTTTACCTACCGTTGGTGATTTGGAGGCCTTCTCCACCAAAAAATATTAACACTTTACTCAAGTAATGTTTTCAAGAGTTAAGATATAATCTGGTGATAATTATATATTAAAAGACTAAATAAGATCGCAGATTTACTTTTATTGCATTATTTACAAGCAAGTTAAGGTTTATTATTTTTCCTTGTATTTACCTTTTCCATAATTTATTACTTCTTAGGTGAGTTATGCTGTTTTCTAATAAAAATGCCGTCATGCAGTCACATATGATAGGCAGATATATGAATCTGCTCAAACAATGTCTCTAGAGAATCCGAATGTTATTGTATGTATGTGTCATATAGTGAGGTAGCAAGATATAATGAAGTTTTAACCATTCATTTGGTAGATATTCTAAAAGCCCAAGAATGACTATTCACTAAAATTATGCGTTTGTCAGCTTTCCACTCTATCAGATCATAAAAGTTTGATTAGCAGTACTGCCACTTCTGTATGAAATTAGAAAATACGAGATGCCTCCAGACAGTGTGTTTAAGTGAAATATATCATCTTCATCGTAAACAGGTTTACAGAACCCAGCATTTCATCCTGAAAGTGGACAGACATACAGACAGTGTGCAGAAGGAGCTGAGGCAGATGAGCTGGCAAAGGAAGATAAGGCGAATGAATCGGGCACCGAGGCTGAGCACAGCCTCGCGGAGGTTGGGGTTGGCGCTTCTGTGAACCAGTATGATGATGACTTGTATGTGTTCATTCCTGGAGACAATCCAGGACATAATTCACGAGAGCCCCTCGTGAGCAACAGACCACCTCTCCCCCCGCCACGACCTGTAGCTGCTGCCTTCCCGCTGGAAAAACTCCACTGCACATTACAGGGTAAGTTTAAGGGTTAAAACAACAAGAAACGTGTGATGGGCTTCATTACCATATAGCGCAGTGGCAAATCTATACAGGGAAGATCAGCCTTTAAAACCAAGAACAACTTTCTTGCCATTCCTTTAAGGCCTCAGAAATCAGGCAAAAGATACCTGCCATTAATTCCCTTTCCCTTCCTTCCTTCCTTCCTTCCTTCCTTCCTTCCTTCCTTCCTTCCTTCCTTCCTTTCTCTCTCTGTCTTCTTTCTTTCTCTCTATCCCCCCTTTCTCTCCCCTTCCTGCCTCCTCTCCTTCCTCTTTCCCTCCCTTCCTTTCTTTTAGAACAGTCTCATTACAAACCTTCAAGTAAGTAAAGAAATAAAACCTGGAAAGAGGCTGTACTCCTTCACATAAAATGAACCTCAAGCATCATGTAGAAAAGTAAATGACAAGTTTCCTTTAAAAAAAAAGTCACCCGGCAAAAGGAAAAAGCTAATATTTTACAGATTTGAAAATGACCTTGGGCACGCCACTCTGTTGGTAGCTGCAGGGGAAGCAAATGGTAAAGGGTTTCTCACACAGCATAGAGACCAAAGTCTACGAACGCTAAATATATTGCTAAAGTGGAAGAACAGTTAAATGGCCGTGATTGCATTTGTTCCCGGATGCAAGATTTACTGTGTGTAATGGGGGAAGGAGTTGGGGGGAGGGGTGGACGAGGAGGACGGGGATGGTGTGGGTTCCATATTAGACTTTCTGGCTGGAGTGTTCAACAGCCTAACACACTTCTAGCTCCGGGTTCATTCAAACAGTCACTAATTATCACCCACAATTATTGATTACTGTTTAACACATACTTTCCAAATCCAAAATATGTTCTTACGTGAAACTTTAATAAGATTAAAGAAATATCTATTATTAAAACTCTGTTTGCCATTATACTTTAGCTAGAGGGCTATAAAGTAGAATAAACACTGTTTCAAAAAGTGAATTTTGAAGCCATGAAATTTAGCATTTATATCCTTGAAGGTCCTGTGTCTCTAGAGATTCAAGTTGATGAACATAAACCTTTACTAAGGTCATGTACTTTGAATTTAGAGATGAAAATCCCTGCTTAATGGAAAGTATGGAAAACCTAATGGGCACTCCTCTTTCTTTCACTCATTCAACAAATATTTTTTGATTACCTACTATGCACCAAGCTCTGAGAGACCATTGCCATAGATCAGGAAGGTAGGTGTATCAATATTGGGGGTTGGGACCTATGACCCAGCAGTAGCACTGCTAGGAATTTACCCAAGAGATGCAAGAGTGCTGATGCATAGGGGCACATGTACCCCAATGTTCACAGCAGCACTCTCAACAATAGCCAAAACATGGAAAGAGCCTAAGTGTCCATAACTGACAAATGGATCAAGAAGATCTAGTATATCTATACAATGGAATACTAGATGGCAATGAGAAAGAATGAAATCTGGCCATGTGTAGCCACATGGATGGAGCTAGAGGGTGTTATGCTGAGTGAACTAAGCCAGGCAGAGAAGGACAGATACTATATGTTTGTCCATATAGGTGAATTAGGAGGAGCTTAACGGAGGACCTTGAGGGAGAAGGGAGAAAATAGTTGGAGAGAGGGAGGGAGGCAAACCATGAGAGACTCTTGAATGCCGAGAACAAACTGAGGGCTGATGGGGGTGGGGGAGAGGGGAAGAGGGGTGATGGGCATGGGGGAGGTCACTTGTGGGATGAGCACTGGATGTTATATGTAAACCAACTTGACAATTAGGGGAAACTATTTAAGGGGGAAAAATACTGGAGGTGGGGAAAGAGACATAGGTAAGCAGTACACTGTCAATAAAATTCTCATATATTTTCTCACTTTTTACAGATATGAATAATTTTATATAATTATTAAAATAAATTGTTAAGAAGACAAAGTTGTCTTCTATCAAGTTAAATCTCTTTTTTAAAATTTTAAAAAATGTTTTGTATTTATTTCTGAGAGAGAGAGAGAGCATAAACAGGGGAGGGTCAGAGAGAAAGAGAGACACAGAATCTGAAGCAGGCTCTAGGCTCTGAGCTGTCAGCACAGAGCCCGACGCGGGGCTCAAACCCACGAACCGTGAGATCATGACCTGAGCCGAAGTCAGATGCTTAACTGACTGAGCCACCCAGGCGCCCCAAGTTAAATCTCTTAAAGGAGTTAATAATAAATCGTCTTTTTCCTAATGTAAATTTTTATATCTAGTATGTTGGTTTGGAGGCCTGAAACTACTGTACAGAAAGCATTCCCCAGATATCTACAACTAGAAGTGTAATGTTGCCAAGTATATCTTCTGAAAAGTACCAAATATAAGAAGCAAAATAAAACAAAATCCACACATTTTATTTTAAAACTTTATACTTTTACATTTTATGTGCAGTGTTACTTTTGGCCTCATCATTTCATAGGGCTCATATTGGAAGTAAATGGAAAATACAATGTCAATGTTTTTTCTTAAAGTTCTTTGAGTATGATCTTTGAGCACAATACTGGAAGCTACAACTTTTTTTGTTTTTTTTTTTTGCCAGGGAATTTGTATGGATTCTTTGATTTTAGCTAGTGATACCTTAAGAATTGATTCCTGGGAAGAATTTCCTCATGCCCTCAAATTACTGAAAGAGGAAGGGCCACCTCGTCTTGTCCTAAGCATCAGATTCCCCAGAATGGATTTATGGACATATACTCTGGAGAAAAATAATAACAATATAAAACACTATAGAACACTTGTTGAAAACACATCGTCCCTCTTTATCCTCGGGACAGACTTGCAAGGCCACAGTCACTATAGTTCCTCTTTGACTCAGACCTAAGACCATAAAGTCTGTAATTAGAATGTATCAAATACGTCTATAAACACGTGTCTTCAGCTTTTAAGATCCTTTTCTTTGTTACACACTCTGCTACTAATTTTTTCTTTTGCAAAAATTAGAATAAGGGGCACAATTTCGTTTCGTCTTTATTTATTCATGCACAACTTGGTTTGAAGATGCTCAGGCCCCACTCCTACATGAAAAGTAGAACCTGATACACTGGAAAACAAAAAAGAAAAATGTCTTATTTCTGGTGTACAAGCACAACTTTAGCAAGAGTTGGGAAGGAAGGTGGGTGGAGAAACAAAGAGAGTTTAACAGCTCAGGAAATGGGTTGATAAAAGTAAGATAGTTGACACATTCTGCTAAAAATGAAACACTGTAAAAATGTTTCCCACACACTTAATCTGGTTTCACCTGTTATGCTGTCAGTGAAACAGAAGTCAGGAAGTCAAAATCTCAGTGCCGTATTATTCATAGGAAGAAAGGCAAAACATGCTGATTTGGAACTTAGTGGTCGGCATTTAGCCATTAATACTTCTTGGCTTAAACTGGTTGAAACAATCACATCTAAGACTCAGTCAGGGAAGGACCTCGGACTCTATCCTTATAAGCCTACCCATACAATTTCTGAGGTCCTTAAAATAATATCTTTGTATTTGCTCTTCAACTTGTCACTCCCCTAAGCTTCTACATCTTTCCACTAAAGTCCCCAAAAGTAACCTAGAAATTATTTGGTCAGATTGTCACCAAAGAGGAAGGAGAGTAGTTCTCCCTTCGTTCACATGCATGATCTCTCAGAACAGCCCAGAAAAGCAATGATATTTTAAGTCAATGACTTAAATTCTTTCCATTTTATTGTTTTCATTAATGCTTTAAGCAAAACATTTGTCAATAGTCTAATGTTTGGGGCCCCTAAGTGGCTCAGTCAGTTGAGCGTCCAACTTCAGCTCAAGTCATCATCTTGTGCTCAGTGAGTTCAAGACCCACATAGGGCTCTGTGCTGACAGCTCAGAGCCTGGAGCCTGCTTCACATTCTGTGTCTCCCTTGCTCTCTGCCCCTCCCTAATTTGCTCTCTCTTGCTCTCTCTTTCTCTCTCTCTCTCAAAAATAAACATTAAAACATTTTAAGTCTAATTTTTAATAAAAATTTTCAATGGTGTGACAGAGAGGATTCAATTTTTTTCCATTACTCATTAAACAAAGTATGTGATATCTTTGTCTTCTAAATAACTACTACTAAAACATTTTAATGCCTTCTTTAAAAAATTTAAAGATTTTTCTGAGTATTAAAACCATAAAAGATTAGTCTTTTCATATGAATTAATCTTAAACCTTTGATTATCCATACCATCATGTCACAAACCATACTTTCAGTGCCCTTTATCTAAGAATGAGGCTCATGTTGACTTATAGAAATCAAGAGTTACATTTCTGAAACCCGTTTGTCAAGCTACAGTGAGACTTACTGTAAGAAAGCAAGTAATGGCACGTTTGGCTATCCCCCCTGTCATTTTCAGAGAAATTGAATGTTACACAAAATACCCAGTGCATGCCCTATGAATGGTAAAATGACTTCAAATGGAAAAAAAAAATCTTAGCATATTCTGCTTGAAAAATAAGTTTTCAAAGCACTTGGAACTCAAGCCTTAGTTTTGTCCTTCAAATTTCTGATAGTAAATCCCTTATAAGCTAGGTGGAATGTGTTTATATGCTTATGCGTTTTTAGAGAAAGATGTGGTTTTTTTAAATGTTTTATTTATTTCTGAGAGAGAGAGACAGTGTGAACAGGGGAAGGTCAGAGAGAGAGGGAGACACAGAATGCTAAACAGGCGCCAGGCTCTGAGCTGTCAGCACAGAGCTCGAACCCACAAACCGTGAGATCATGACCTGAGCCAAAGCCGGATGCTTAACCGACTGAGCCACACAGGTGCCCCGACAAATCTGTGTTTTAAACACTTTTTTAAGATGTTATTTTTAAGTAATCTCTATACCCAGTGTGAGGCTCAACCTTACAGCCCTGAGATCAAGAATCAAGTGCTCCTCTGACTGAGCCAGAGAGGCACCCTACACTTTTTTTAAACACAAAGTTAATTACAAACTGCAGGGGGATGGTAGTAAATTATATAGTTCACTTTTCTTTTTGAAATATATAGGATCATATATAAATTATTTGGGTGGGGGAAGTTTCAAAACAGTGACAGAAGGACATCAATAATATTGCACATAATAAGAAAGTAACCACCACCTAAATATTTCATAAGCAGGGAAAATGGTGGAAGGCCAAATGGAAAGAAGTCGAAGCTGGTGTGATCTTGGAACAAGACAAGAAACAGGAGGTGAAGCTAACGAAGAAGAAAGGGGAGAAAATGAAATGGAGAAGGAGGAAGACCCATATACATTTGCTGAGATTGAAGACAGTGATTATGACATGATATTGGCCAATATGAGTACAAAGAAAAAAATTGGGAGTCGGTCTTTTATTATAAACAGACCTCCTGCCCCTACACCTCGACCCACAAATATCCCTCCAAAAGAGGAAACCACACCTTACATAGCTCAAGGTAATGTTTTTTGTTGTTTGTGTGTGTGTGAGTGCTTTGAGAGTGGGAGGAATTGTCCTCTTTTTTGGGGGCGTCAGAAACCCCATAGATGAAAATTTCTTTTCAAGTCATAGGTGAGTTGTACTGGCACATTTTTAAACTTAGAAACACAATGAATAAAGAAAATAAGAATAACGGATAGGGTTCTGGTTTCTAATTCTTCATTAAGAAGGATAGTTTTGACAAATTACCCAAAGAACATGAAACCACAGCTTGTACGGAGAACTTCTATTTGAAACATTTTCTGTAATTCTATAAGAAGAAAACTCACCTCCTACAAATAATGTGCAGTACAATAAAAAGAGGTAAGTACTTTTTGCCCCAACTTGCCTTTTTGCCCCTAACCCCACTTAAAACAATTTTAAAAACTGAAAAAGATGTGAATACTAGAGTCTCAGATATGCAACCACAATTACTGTTAATTTTTTGCCCCAACAATCTGCCATAGAATTTCTATTGCATTTTAGACTTCAATTTTTCTTTCTCATTTTCTACTCAGTTAAATCTAAATAAAAAATTTAAAAATCCCTGTACTTTTGTATATCCATAGCCCCAGCAAGGTATATTTACCCTATTGTTATTTTCTGGCACTGTTGTATACCATTTGGTTGGATGTACTCCATGAGTCCATAGTGTCTGCGAGAAGACTTTCATTTATCAATGAATTTCATGCACATGCATTGAGTGCCTTTTGGGGCTAAAATGCCATCCTAGGGACTGAGAAAAAAATGGCATAAAACAATTTCTTCATCCTTGAAGAGTTCGTAAGTGGCAGATATGCAAATTAATACCTAGAGTACAATGTGACACTTTATTAAAGATTTTTGAACAGAAATGGAGGGCACCCGGGTGGCTTAGTTGGTTAAGCGTCTGACTTTCGCTCGGGTCATGATCTCGCGGTTCGTGGATTCGAGCCCCGCGTCGGGCTCTGTGCTGACTGCCAGCTCAGAGCCTGGAGCCTGTTTCAGTCTGTGACTCCCTCTCTCTCTGACCCTCCCTGCTCACGCTGTCTCTCTCTCTCTAGAAATAAATAAAACATTAAAAAAAAAAAAAAAAGAACAGAAATGGACACAAACACTATTGGGAGATAACTAAAGCTGAGAAACAATAGATTATACATTCAAACAATTTAAACCAAGTACTCAAACAGAACATTTAAATATATACCACAAACCTACCCAGAAGCAGCACGAGTTACTCATTTGTGCTTACTATGTTCAAGAGGAACCATTCCATTGCTTACACATTATGTATTGAGAAATATGCAATCCATATAAGAAAATTTAGCAAGTATATATAAAGTTAATTATCAGTGTACTATGTACTTACTCAACAGTGATCTGCTGATGATGTTCAAGAAACTAAAAATTAGAAAATAACAAGTTAATAAATGTGTCAGCAAAAATAAAGTATCAGCTGGCATAGTCATCTAGGTTATTATGTCAGGGAATAGGTGCAATTAAAAATTCTCAGATTGTCTGGGGGAGGGCACTTGGGATGAACACTGGGTGTTATATGGAAACTAACTTGACAATAAATTATTTAAGAAGAAAAAAAGAAATTCTTAGATTGTCTAATATAGTGGCCTCTAGAATAGTATTAGGTCTTAGACAAGGATAATACCTCCTAATAAATATTTTTAAAGAAAGAAAATAGATACATCTCAACATAAGAATTTAGTTGGATTCTAGAAATTTATGAAGAGGTACATCATCTATATCCCATTCCTTGGAGAGTTCTCAGGACCACAAATAGAGACTCCCACGTTGTGATGTTCTACTTTTTGCATTTTATCTTCCCATCCTTCTATTGGCTGTCATATTCTCATTTTCTGTTTGGTTGGGTGTACTCTATGACTCCACAGTGTCTGAGAAATTACCTCTATTTATCAGTGCATTGCATGAATGTGCATTTCCTGTTCTTGAGTTGTTCTTTTTGTACATTGATTTTCTCTTTCTTTGACAGTGGTGGGGGCAGCGGAATTCAATACCTTTATTATTGTTTTCTTTTACTTTGCTCTTGAGTTTTTAAATTTCTATATTTTAATTGTTCTGTAGTTTTCATATTATCTCTATTATCTTTGTTTGCTTTTTGAGCTATCTGGAATGCTTGATACATCCATCAAATATCTTAGCTGTGCTTTTATGTGTAAAATGAAGCACCAAAAACCTAAATGGAAACTCCACTTGTTAATTTGTGAACAGCATTGGAGGGTAATGAGGAGATAACCAACTTTTCCTTAAATTACCCGACAATGTTACTTTCTATAGATCTATCCTATCCTTTTCAGTTTTCCTAGAATAAAATCCAAAACTGCAACCTACTTTATATGTCTGGCTGCCAGAACTCTGAGAGGGAGTGCGGGAAGAAGGCTGGGAAATTTCACCATTTAGAATGCACGATTTAACTTGTTCTCCCTGTGTTCAGCCCAGTGTGCAACTCTTGTGATCCACTGTGTCTCATGTCTCATTGCTAGAGCTACTTTTGTCCAGTTCCTCCAAAGAATAACCTTCCATCATGGATGATTGCCTTAGTTCATTAGAGAAGGAATTTGGAGCAATGATTGCTCTAGACTTTCAGCTTATCCCAT
This sequence comes from Proteles cristata cristata, assembly GCA_017311185.1. Classification (NCBI taxonomy): domain Eukaryota; kingdom Metazoa; phylum Chordata; class Mammalia; order Carnivora; family Hyaenidae; genus Proteles; species Proteles cristata. The sequence goes on from JAESUZ010003940.1 coordinate 19,726, forward strand.
GTTAAATAAGAGAATTGAGATGATTTTTCTCCTGGTTCATTTATTCATTAATTACATAAGCATAAGGAGTTATTGAGTACCAGGTGATGAAATCTTTCTGTGTATTAATTAAGTAAATTCCCTATAAGACAATGGTACAGTTTGTCACACACACACACACACACACACACACACACACACACACAGGAACTTTAAAGAATCTTAGAAATCTTGAGTCTCTAAGAAATTTTTGAAGCTATTTATCTCACCTATTTATTGCAAATTTGACACCCATCAGCCTTTATAATAAATCTTTCTACTTCAATTACACAATGTGATTTGTTCTCACTCTATTTGTGTTATATGCAGGTACCAGGGTTACAATATGTAGGGGGTTTTTGTTTTCACATTTTTTGCACTTAAGTATATAAAAGCAGATACAGTTTTTGCCCCATATCCCAAATCAGTAGCAAAATCTGAATTGTAAATGAGGTCACTAGAGTCTCTTTTCTTTATTTCTTCCTTTCCTCTTTCATGGGGATATACTTGCTTAACTCTTCCTTTTATGCTATTGATTGTTGATCATTCCGTTCCCACATTAGGAAAACATTGCCTCATCAGCTAATTCTTTCTTGATGTTCTTTGCTGTTCACAGGGTAAGAGTCTTTCATCACATCTTTGCTTTTTTTTTTCTTTTTCATAGCTCAGGCAGCTCTATTAAATAAAATTGCCATCATTTCCCAGAAAGCCATCCATTCAATTAGAAGAACATTAATTTGCCCCAGTTCCTGCCAGAGCACAGAAGTAGTAGCAGAATGTTGGCACATATAACGTGCGTTAACATAGCCAAAGAGAAGGGTGTAGAATAGGAGATGGAAGAAGAATTCAGGATGCACAATTCCAACTTACTATTTCAAAAATCAAGAAAGTACTGGCAAGGAGACTAGGCAGATAAACCAGGGAGATACAGTAAAATGATGTTGGCTTTTGTAAGATAATAGAAAATATGTATATTGATGTCCACCCCCAGATTCCTGGCACAGGGCTCCTGAAATATTTATAATTTCCTGGATGGCAGGAGTGTTTTTTGCTCTATTGAGGCAACCCTGAATGGCTCTTGGATGAGAGCTAGTCATTAAATACACCAAGTCATGATTAGCAGCATGGAATCTTCAGCCTCAGTCCCCCATTTTCTGGAGAAGGGACCTATTGATCAATTGTGCCTGCCTATGTAAGGAAGGCTTCATAAAATCCTGCTAATAGGGGATTCCCAGAGAATCCATGTTGTCAAACATCCACACAGGAAGGGTGATACACCTCTACTTGATGGGAACAGAAGCTCCTACACTCAGGACCCTCCCAGACTTTGCCCTATGGATCTTTTCATCTAGTTGTTTATCTGTACCCTTTATCATATCCTTTCATACACTGGTAAATGTTAAGTAAGTGTTTTTCTGAATTCTGTGAGCCACTCTAACAAATTAATTGAACCTGAAGAGGGAACCATGGGAACCATCAATGTGTAGCCAAATTAGACAGAAGCTATGGATAACCTAGGAATCTACTACAAATTATTGACATCTGAAGTAGAGTAGAAGCAGTCTTCTGGAACTGAGCCCTTATCCTGTGGGGTCTGACACTATCACCAAGTTGATAGTATCAGAATTGAGTTAAATTGTAGGCCGCTCAACTGGTGTCATAGAATTGCTTGATGGGGGAAAACCTGCATATTTGGTGACCGTAAATGACTGGAAGTTGAGTGTTGTGAGTGTGGTAGAAGTGTGAAAGTAAAGGAGACACACATAAAAGAAAGACACAGGAGGAAAACTGAGTTTCCCCATTATAGTTTTGCAGAAAGTATTGACGTTCAGCTGATATTATCTAAGCAAGTAACTTCGTATATCTAAGATTCAATTTCCTCATTGTAAGTTTAGGATAAATAGAATATCTATCTCAAATATTGTTGTAATCTTTCAGGGAGATAAAATTAGCAATAATTACCCAGCACAATATTTGGTATGTGACATACACTCAATAGATCATAATTAAAAGCAATTCTACTTTGCCTTTCCTCAGTTTCTGGGCAATAACTTTGATAAACTAACTTTAAATTATAGAAAAAGTGTGTGCTTCCTGGATTCTGGTAGAGTCAGAGGTTAAGAAAGCTATTAGAGATGGAGAAGGGGGGTGGGGGGAGATATCTTGTCCTCTAAAGGGACAAGTTGGCTTAGTCTACTCATTATAACAATTATTATTAGACAGCTTTCATGATAATTTCTAATTCACAGAACAAACCTACATGGTTGGCATCAATAGCCTCATTTGATATATGAGGAAACTGACATTCAGCAAGTTGCAGTGTCTTGCCCATGATAATACAATTAAGAAGGAGAAGATGAAGGATTTGGATGTAAATCAGTCTGGTCCCCATGTGTATTTACATGACACCACAAATTTCCTTTATTGATCTATTTATTTGGGGATTATTAATATTTATTTCCTCCTTCTAACCCATGAGATCCATGGTGAAGGACCAATCTTTTCCGGTTTTGCCCATCATTTGTATCTTTGCCAAGCTTAGTGCTAAATTCATAGTAGAAGCTATGAATATTAATTGGGTGAAAACAAAGATGAATAAATGATAAAAGTGACCAAAATCACATCAGTGTGGTTCATTAGGACACTTTATTAACAGTCTGGGGAGGATGGTCAGAATAACATCAATCTACTAATTTCTGAATTTCCCTTGTTTTAAACCATCTTATGGTTTGTTTGTTTGTTTGTTTGTTTGTTTTTAGTGTAGTTGACACACAATGCTATGTTAGTTTCAGGTGTACAACATAGTTATTCAGCTTCTTTATACATTACGATATGTTCACCACAAGTGTAGCTATTATTTGTCATGAGGCAGTGCTATTACAGTACCAGTGACTGTATTCCCCATGTTATGTCTTTCATCCCCATGGCTTATTCATTCCATAACTGGAAGCCTATACCTCCCTCTCCCCTTCACACATTTTGCCCCTCTCCACACACCATCTCCCTCTGGCAATCATCAGTTTGTTCTCTGTATTTATAGGCCTGATTCTGCTTTTTGTTTGTTTATTCATTTTTTTTAGATTCTACATATGAGTGAAATCATACCATATTTGTCTTGACAGTTGAACCATCCTATGTTTGAAGTACTACTACTGTGAAGAAGGGAGGTCATATAAAATGGGACAAATTTCTAGGATATTGACATAGAATTAAGCATCCTAACTACTTCACACAGCATAATGTATCAGAAAGAAGCTCTATTTCAACCATCACCACCATCTCCTGCTCCTGGAAATTTAACTTATGAACCCATGATTCATTTTAGTAAGAGATATGTTTCTGATTCTTCCATTCCATTCCTGTTATACTAAACCTAATTTGGTGTGACCAACCACAAAAAGAATAACTCATTTTTCTTAAATGAAAAGTTTTTGAAATCTGCGTGCTCAGATATTGCATTCTTTCCATCTTTTTCTTTCTATAATATGACAAAGGATCAGGTTCATTAAGCTTCAAGAATATGGAGGAAATAATATGAATTTACAAGTCCTCTTTAATGACAGAATTCTTGATTTAAGACTAATCAAGGAAAGAAAGTGAACATTTTTCATAGTGTATGTAGATTGGTAGTAAAACTATATCCATAAATCATGCAAAGAGATGACTGCCTATTGGGAAAAATTTTTCAACATCAATGGACAATTTTCCATTTTCCCATCATGCAATTAATAGAACCAACATTCTTCTTCAGAGTCTATGTTGCTGATTTGGGGTAGAATGTAATTTCCCTTTCAATTTTCAATTGCTACTGAGTTGCCCTTGGCATTTTGCAGAGCAAGAAAGTTGTATATGACCTTTTTGAGAGCTACTCAGCTACTGAGACCCTGAAATGTCAAGTACAACTCAGTTGCTGTCAGAAATTTTCCACTTGGCAATTCATTTGTACTTGAAATTGATCACATACAATGTAATTGAAATGCAAACAGAAAAAAAGACCTTGTAGACTCTCCTGGGAAAATTAATCCATATCATTGTATATGTGAGAGAACAGAGTGGTCTCTTTTCTCATTAGAAATGTGGTCAAGTGGATTAAAGTAGGCCTTAGGTCAAGTGCCTTGGATCCTACTCACTGGCTTGGTGACCTTGTCCAAGCCATTTAGTCCAGGACTTCTTATGTATATTACAGGTGCTCTCAGGACAGACGGACATATTTATCATTCTATTTGTAAGTACAATGCCCCTGTATCTCCCTGTGATTCTCTGCATCTCCCCTTTCCTTGATAGGGTGCTGATAGAGCTCTGCAAAGGAACAGTTGATCAGACCTGTGTTTATACTGTCCTTCAGAGGGAATCAAGCCTGACTGTGTAACCCAGGTGTTTTGATTTGTTCTTTCTGTCCTTCTCACAGTGGCACATCACAGACACATTGAATGAAACCTAAGAAGGGATTTGCTACACATCTGTTTGAGTGTTGGCATAATGATGAGGAGTTCTTCCAGCCTCATCTTTCAGAAATTCAATTCCTTTATGTTAGTGAATGGAGAAAGATGCAGTAATCAACTGTGGTGTGAATTGACATTTAAAGGTTTATATTACATGTGAAAATAAATGCAAATATTGTCAAGCACTTAGGTTTTTACTCATCAGCAGGGTGAAATCTGGCCTTTCCCCCCTTAACTCTTGATGCTTATAGAGTCTCTGTTAAATAGCTCTTCAGTAAGAAGTTTAATTGACTTAGAATAGTAGTTCATAACTGGTGGTGATTTGTCCCCCAGGAGACATTTGGCAGTGTTTAGGGACATTTTCAGTTATCACCCTTGGGACAGTGCTAATGACTAGTGGGTAGAGGCAAGAGATGCCACTACACCTGCCTGTACGGCACAGGAAAGGCCCCATCACAAAGAATTAGCCAGTCCAAAGTGTCAACAGTGCCAAGGTTGAGAAACCATGTCATGGACTGTTTCCTTTGTTAAGACAAAGTAAACATCTGAGTACTTCAGAGAATGGCCATTTGAACATAAAATCATAAATGTATCAAATAGCTACCCACACAAATTGTCTTTTTTCTCACTTTAGATTTCATATATTCACAATATCTTTCACCAGCATTTTGAGTGTGTGCATCTTTTTTTTCCCTCTAAATGTGAGCAGTTGGAGAAAAAAATCAGAAAATTGGCACACTGAGAAGAGTCTCCTTGGAGGGACCTGCAGCCTGGTAGAGTGAAAATTCATGAAGATTGTGAAGCTAGATGAAACGGAATTAGAATCATGACCTAGCCACTTAATAGTTGTGTGACCTTGTGACGTTACATCACCTTGCTTCATTTGTTTAAAAAAAAAAAAAGAATGCTAAAACCTCCTTAGAGTTTTCATGAGAATTGAAAGAACACATGCATAGTACCTGACACAGAGTAGGATGCAAAAATTGTAAGATGAAGGGTATTCTGTAGACACAGAGGTGAAACAGGGCCAGCTCTCTACAGGTGATATACCTTTGGCTTCTTACCTTGGGTTTCAAATGCCAGTGTTTCATCTTGCATGACTTTTCCAAGTTATTTATTAACTATCCATAATGAACACCACATAGCACAAGTGAGACAGCCCTGTCTTTTTAGAATTTTCAATCTGCATTTCTCTAGTTTGAGTCTTAATAGTGGAATTAGCATTTAATATCTGTTCAAAGTGAGTGTAACCAGATCCTACTGGTTACCTCTTAAGATAGCAACATTTCCTGGTATAGGAATAAAAAGAGAGGCCAGAGAAGTTATTTCTGATAATCATCAAGCATGAACCAAAAGGTGAACTCATCATAGTTTCTAGAGTATTACAGTGACTCCTCAACAACCCAAAGCACTTCTTTTCAAAACAAAAGAAAAGTACTAGGAATGTTACTAGAGTAATGTCTTCACTTATATCATTATTGAATCCAAATGGTCAAAAAGAAAAAACCAGGCAATGAACCCAAATGAAGTCATATGGGAGGAGGTGAACCCCCAGATTAGTGCTATGCAAGCAATAGGTGTTCCATACATGTTGCCTGCCTGGTAACAAGAGGGAAAGGGATCTGCCTGCCCAGTGGTGGATTGGAGATGTTGCTAATAAACTCATTGCAATGGCCTCAAGCTATAATTACAGAGAATTCCACAAACCAATTGCACTCTCTCTCTCTTGCTCGCTTGCTCTCTCTGAATATCTCAACTTCCTGGATAAGAAACATTTCTAGAATAGAAATATTCTTATTTGCATCAAAAGGATTAAATATGCAAATAAAAACAATTTGTATTCTCCTCTAGTAGAAATTAAAATTTTTAGAAATAGAAAAAAATAATTTATAGTAAGATCTCCTAGTTTGGGAGAAGATTTTTATGGGAACATGTCTATTAGACTTCAAGTTTCCATTACAAATTGGAAAGAAAATTCATGCTTTCTCCTTAGGATAAAATTGATATTGCCATTGAATTAGAACATTTATGCCATTTTCCATCTGACAGTTATGAGATTCCCAACTTCCGTTCTCTACCAATCTCAGAAATAAGCCTGTAACACTTCAATGACATCCTGTGTGCTGGTTAACCATTTGCAGATTCTCCTTTTAAAACAGGTCACAACTCCTGACCTCATAGATCTCCCAGGCTGTAAATTGCTTTTGGGTGGAAGACCTTCATAGTACGTGACTGATGTGACTCTCTGTAGCCATTCCAACCAACATCCAATAGAACACTGAATGTGCCTATTCAAATGTGGTGACCTGTGTTTGATAAATTTGTTCAAATTAATAACCTGTAACTATTGCTAGCTGAATGGAATGGTGGTTCTAAGCCAGTTGGAGTGCTGAATCTATCTTGGTCAATTTGCAAAGAGGCTACATCTCTCCTCTGAGCTTCAGTTTGATTAGCCAACACGAATACTTATTTAATTAGAATGTTCTGTTAATTTGTTTTTGCCGGTTAAACAAGGGGGTTGTTTGTTTAGACAGGGGGTTATTAATAGTCATTCTAGCTTTTTTTGTGATGAGTTTTCACAGGGTGCAAAATTGAGGGAAAGGGTGAGAAGAGTAAGGCTACAGAGGTCAAATTGCCACCCTCGTTCGCCCTCCTTGATTCTCATCTCTATCCTCTCACCAGTAGGTACTAATGACACATTTGACCTTTGCTTAAATGGATACCTCAAAATGGAGAATAGTATAGGAACTATGACTGAGTCTTATTTGCCTTTGCATCTTCAGGACCTAGCACTGTAGCCAGTTACATAGTTACCAACCTATTGAAACTTCATTGAAAGAATAATAAATACACTGCTGCTACCTGTGCAACAATACCAGTCTGCATATTTTTTATATCAAGTCTCTAGTTTCAGGAATAATCTTCAGTGATAGTTCTAAACATGTTATGTCGCACTTCTAACAGGCATGGAACATCAAGGGGTTTGTCGTTTATTTATTTATTTATTTATTTATTTATTTATTTATTTATTTTTTTTACAAATAGTTTATTGTCAAATTAGTTTCCACATAACACCCAGTGCTCATCCCCACAAGTGCCCTCCTCCATGCCCACCCCTCCTCCCCCCACATCCACCAGTCCTCAGTTTTTGTCAGCATTCAAGAGTCTCTCATGGTTTGCCTCTCCCCCTTTCCCCCACCATTTCCGCCCTTCTTCTCCCCCTTGGTCCTCTGTTAAGCTCCTCCTAATCCTCCTATACGTGCACACATATGATATTTGTCTTTCTCTGCCTGACTTATTTCGCTCAGCATAACACCCTCAAGGTCCATCCATGTTGCTACACATGGCCAGATTTCATTGTTTCTCATTGCCATGTAGTATTCCATGGTATAGATAAACCACATCTTCTTGATCCATTCATCTGTTGATGGACACTTAGGCTCTTTCCATGTTTTAGCTATTGTGGAGAGTGCTGCTATGAACATTGGGGTACATGTGCTCCTATGCATCAACATTTCTGTATCCCTTGGGTAAATTCCTAGCAGTGCTATTGCTGGGTCATAGGGGAGTTCTATTGTTAGTTTCCTTAGGAACCTCCACACTGTTTTCCAGAGGGGCTGTACCAGTTTACATTCCCACCAACAGTGCAGGAGGGTGCCCGTTTCTCCACATCCTCGCCAGCATCTAGAGTTCTCTGATTTGCTCATTTTAGCCACTCTGACTGGCGTGGTGGTATCTCAGTCAACTAATCTTTGACAAAGCAGGAAAGAATATCCGATGGAAAAAAGACAGCCTTTTTAAACAGATGGTGTTGGGAGAACTGGACAGCAACATGCAGAAGAATGAAACTAGATCATTTTCTCACACCATGCACAAAAATAAACTCAAAATGGATAAAGGACCTGAACGTGAGACAGGAAACCATCAAAACCCTAGAAGAGAAAGCAGGAAACAACCTCCTTGTCGTTTATTTTTTTTTTAAATATTTTTATTTATTTATTTCTAGGAGAGAGAGAGACAGAGAGAGAGAGCGTGAGCAGGGGAGGGTCAGAGAGAGAGGGAGTCACAGACCGAAATAGGCTCCAGGCTCTGAGCTGGCAGTCAGCACAGAGCCCGACGCGGGGCTCGAACCCACGAACCGCGAGATCATGACCTAAGCGAAAGTCGGAAGCTTAACCGACTAAGCCACCCAGGCGCCCCGGGGTTTGTCGTTTATAAGTTACATCTTTATGAATGCCTTTGGCCATTGCACAGACTTTCCATTACCTTAGCCACTTACAACGTAATTCCAAATAAGTTTTGTCAGATGTTTTAGGAGAGTGGCTTTGGAAGGGTCCCTTTGCTTGAAATAGGCTACAGATAAAGTTGACATAAAGAATGTTCTTACAGAAGCAACCTGGGAAGACAAATAGTGCCAGTGAATTCGTTATATTTCACCTTTTCCTCCTCCTCCATTCTTCTGATAGTTCTGCTTTGCTTAATGTTTTGAATATTTAATACTATGATAATTTTCTTCATTTAGTGTCATTTCTATTCTTGAGGAAATTTTATAGAAGTTGTTCCGCCAATATTTAAAATAAATGGAGGTGGTATTTGGGACATTTGCATTGTTTGAGATTATTTCAAACCTCAAAAATTGTTTTTCTCTATGGACTTTTTTTAATGTTTAAAGGTGGTGACAACTACTAATAATGTAGTCATTTTCCTTTCTTCTCAAGTTCCAATTTTAGGTAGGAAAGAAAAATAAGGTTTCACTGGGGTAGAGTCATCAAAGCTGATGTATGTCATAATTGCCTTAATAGCATTTTTTGGAACATTGATGCAGTAAAATATGGTAAAAAAAATAGTATCCTCCATGAATTCAAGCACTTAGGGACAGGATCACCATATATTATAAAAAAAATTAACCTTGGTCTGTGATTTAAGTGTCTAGTTTTTCTATTATTCTAAGCCCTTGATACATATAATCTCTTCCTCAAAACAGAGCCTCCTATTTAAATTCATGCTTAGGAATTTATCCAGGCACGATTGGGCCTAGAATGATTTGGGAAATAAGGATTGGTAGCATCTTAGAATGTCAGAGTTGGTTTTTTTTTTAAATGTTTAATGTTTTTTTAATGTTCATTTCTGAGAGAGAGAGAGAGAGAGAGAGAGAGAGAGAGAGAGAGAGAGAGAGAGAGAGACAGTGTGAGCAGGGGAGGGGCAGAGAGAGAGGGAGATACAGAATCTGAAACAGGCTCCAGGCTCTGAGCTAGCTGTCAGCACAGAGCCCGATGTGGGGCTTGAACCCATGAACCATGAGATCATGCCCTCAGCTGAAGTCGGAGGCCCCCTAGAATGTCAGAGTTCAGAGAGACATCAGAGATCATCTCATCTGAACTCCACCTGTATCACCAATAAAATAAAGGCCCAGGGGAAAGCTATTTTCCCATGTCACACATATTATTAACATTAAGACAAAACTATGCCCCTTTCACTGTGTCAGGTTGGTTAATCTTCTGGCATATAGGTGGGATTTTTTTTTCCAATTTCTGTATGTTTACAACAGACTCTCATTTTACCACAAATCTTATACAAAAATATGTACTTTCATATAGAAAGCTGAGTGACTAATAACCCAATGTTCAATTTTCATGATATTATGGATTGTATACTTACCTCTTATAAAGGTTTGCATGAATGAACATGGTAAACAAAAAACAGTATAAAGTTTTTTAGAACGAAGATTTTACTGGTAAATTTAAAATGTTTCAGCTAATATTAACCATAAAAAAGGAAAGATTCACAAATTCTGGAATTTTCTATCTGCCCTTTTCCTAAAACTAACAGAGTATGTTTCCTTGTTATGCATGTTTGAGTCAGTGACCATTTTGATGGACTCTTTCTTCAAGAAACAAGTTAATGTGGGCCTTTTCCAACATTACCTCATATTCAAAAACACCTCCTGTCTTCCACAGCAATGAGAAAATGGTGTGTTTGGCAAAGTGCTAATTGCTAAGTGAGTCTCTGTAAGGAACTGAGGCTGGTCTGTAGGTGGTAGGAAGGGACCAGTTGAAAGGGGTGCAGCTGGAGGTGGGTTAAGAGAGAATTTCAAAGGAGATTATCCAGGGAGAAAGGGCCTTTGTACTGTGGGGCATACTCACACCTGCTTTTTAAAAGTTCTGTTATCAGCACTTTGATAACCTTCCTTCTCTGACATCCTGCTCCCCTCCCAATCTTCCCTCAGATCCCAGGCTCTTCCAGCTATAAGCCCTGGTGAAATGTCAACAGTAAATAAATATGCTCTTTATAATTCTTAGACTAGAAACTCAAAGAGAGTGTAACATTTAGTGTAACGCTAGGCATTTGTTGTCAGCGGAACAACGTACAGGATGTAACAAATTAATGCCAAAACTCTGAAAAAACAAATTCCATTTCCAAGTACTCTACACCTCCCAATTTCAGCAGAATTGTTAAAACTGACCAATTAATGTGCTTTTTATTTGAAGAATTTGTTGTCTCAATTCGTCTTCAGATTCAGATTATTTTCCATATTAATTGATGCCATACTACAGCTCCTTCATCTTCGACATTTTTAGTTATTATCTTCACAATATTGGCGAAAAAAAACATGGACCTTGAGGGTGTTATGCTGAGCGAAATAAGTCAGGCAGAGAAAGACAAATATCATATGTGTGCACGTATAGGAGGATTAGGAGGAACTTAACAGAGGACCAAGGGGGAGAAGAAGGGCGGAAATGGTGGGGGAAAGGGGGAGAGGCAAACCATGAGAGACTCTTGAATGCTGACAAAAACTGAGGACTGGTGGATGTGGGGGAGGAGGGGTGGGCATGGAGGAGGGCACTTGTGGGGATGAGCACTGGGTGTTATGTGGAAACTAATTTGACAATAAACTATTTGTAAAAAAAAAAAAAAAACATAAAGACTCTGCCTGTTTTTAAAATTGCAAAAGTGTTTCATTTTTGCAAGACTTTTTAGAACTAGCCAATGGAAAAAAAACCAAGCACCACTTGTAAAAATTTTTCTAATATCCTAAAATATATTCACACACCATATGTCCATCATTATATTTTATTTAAGGAAAAATATAAGCCACAAACCCAGAACTTGCCATTAAGTTATATTTAGCATGTTTTCCAAATCCTAACAAGGCAGAAAATTGGTTTTCAACCAGAAATGTTATTATATGTGTATATTTTCTCTTAAACACATCATACTTTGAAAATATATTTGCTTTTCCTCTTTGAAAGAGGAAGGTAGAGCCAAATAGTCTTTCTCTTGACAATAGCTGGCAAACTATATATGCCTAAAAAATACTTTTTGATGTGGTCTCTACTAACAATAGTTCTGGGATTATTGCAAAATTACTTAGCCCTTTTTACAAGATAGTAAAACTTCCACCTCCCTCATCTTGAAACATATGAAGTTGGTCTAAATCTTCAAGTCCTCTTGCAGTTCACAGACACTGTAATTCAGACTACCTATAAAAAATAAATGGAACCAAATCTGAGATGTTCAGTTTTCTAAAGTCAAGTTGTAAAGGGTATAGGCTTTTTCATTAACAAATGCCAGAAGCTAGACCGAACTTTGTGGGTGCTCAATAAATATTAAACAATCAATTTTATCTTTCATCTGCAAAATGAGGTGAGTAATGCTGACTTGTCTCACAGACGTTCGCGTGAGAAATAATAAATGAGAACAAAGCACCTTTCAGATAATGAAGTAATTCAAATAAGCTGCTTTAGTAGGTCTGAGATCTAGCTAGATGATGCAAGTATAAAGTGTCTTTTTTTATTATTACATCTGTGAAATACAGCAGTCTTTTCATCTGTTTAGGAAGAAACAGTCATTATCCTTGCTTATCACCAAAGTCAGCATGAGTAATTTCTGCGCAAATGGAATTTTTCATGTGATTTTAACATTTATCACTTTAAGTAAAACACACCTTTTATCTTTACCTGATATCAAAATGGAATCATGTCTTGATTTAAGTAGTTTAACGATGTGTTCCATCAGCATTGCACAATTCCGCCTAAAGAAAATGCTCTTTGAAATGACTGATAAGCTGCACAAATGAGAAAATTGTAAATTTAATAATCCTCCTACTCAAAAATAATAGAATCCAAGAATTGCTACTAAGGAAAATGATGTATTGTGTTCTGGTTTCCTGGAGACTCCAACTCTCTGTTCTTTTCTACGTTTGTGTTCAATAAATATTATGTGCTATTTTTTTTTACAGTGTTTCAACAAAAAGCAGCCCGAAGACAATCTGATGGTGACAGGTTCCACGGTCCTAAGAGACAAGGTAGTCACATGAACTTCAGTTTATTTAATAATCTCTAAGTAAGATCTAAAGTCTTATGAATATTGAATAAAGTCTCCAAGGATAGAAGTAAATAATTGTAAAACCAGACAAACAATAATAATAATAACTGTGCCCCTGATTAGTTTTACTCTTAAATTAGTGTCTTGCCCAAATATAATTTTTCCATAATAAGATTAATACAAGAAAATTATTTTAATTTATAAAGGGAAGAAACAGCCTTGTGAGAATGTTTGTGGCGATGTTGATGATGCTGTCAGCAGGGCTCTAGGAAGTTCAAGTAAGACAAATCCCCTAACATGCATGGTGACTATGCTTTTATAGACCTTTAGAAAGTAGCCTCTGGAATGCAAATTGGGGGGAATGGGAAGACAGATGATTGATTCTGCAAAGAAAGGAACCAGCGTGGGACTTCTGTACTCTGCATTGAACTCCAATCAAAGACTATACCCTTTTCTCACTATTCTCTTGCCTTCAGCACTTGATCCAGCATTTCTGGGAGCACGTATTTGTCATGCAGAAAAGAGCTGAATCCTGAAGGTACAGAGACATCACACACAGTAAAAAAAAATTTCCTCTTGCTCTATAGAGAGGCGGCTGCCTCCAGTTTTCCCTGACGTTTGTGGTTCATATTGAAAAGAGAAACTCTAGTGGGTTGTTTACTGTGATTTTTTTTCCTCCTGATAATAAAGGCTTGGTTATAGTTCAAAAATAAGAAACATAAAAGGTGACACATATAGGTGGCTGGCTCTGATAATCAGTGAGCACGTGCAGATGCTTTCAACCTCAACTCACCTTTGAAATAACTTCGTCCAAAATAGTATTGCCTTGAAATTGCTACCGGTATGTTCCTGAGAGCGACATTAAAATAAAATCAGGAGGTTTTCTCACAACAGCCACTGAATACCCCCTTAGCTGGTTTCCCTTTGTGCTATCATAGAGATGGCTAGGCACTGACTACATCCACTTCTAACAACACTTTTTAAACACACACCTCGGGGTGTCTGGGTGGCTCAGTCAGTTAAGCATGTTACTTCTGCTCAGGTCATGATCTCATGGCTCATGAGTTCAAGCCCCATATTGGGCTCTCTGCTGTCAGCAGGTGGCTCTTGGCTATCAACACAGAACCCATTTCAGATCCTCTGTCTCCCTCTCTCTCTCTCTGCCCCTCTCCCCTGCTCTCAAAAATAAATAAACATTAAAAAAATACAGAACCTCACTGAACCTATTTCTAAGACAGCCATGGATTTTCTTCCAAACAAAGGTATGTCCTTAAATGAGAGATCTTCATCCATCACTTCAAGTGGCACTTCCCATGGCAGCAAGGTTGTACTTAAATCATTCTCCCAATTAAGTACATGATGGTTGAATGAAGCAGATAGTAAAACAGAATTTCCGGTCCCCCCCTCTGAACCCATAGATACACTATTTTAAAATTTAAATCCAAAAAAAACCTCTCTCTGACAACTTTCCATTTCTAGTGATTCACTAATATGAGGGGAAGGATTTATCTTTTTAAGGTTACCATTATCCTTCCACTGAGTCTTTACCTGTCTCAAGAAATAAATGCAGAACTCTATATGAGATTCTTGTACAATTAGAATCAAACGGTTCCTGCAGGATGAACAAAGTAGAGATGATTCCTATCAGGACTCCCCCACATACCTCACAGAGTTTTGGAAAGAATAAAGAGAAAGGATACTTTGAGCTCCTTAGGAGAAAATTTTCCTGAAGCATTTTTTCTGTAAGTTATTCAATTATCATGTTTTAATTAAATTCTGTTTGAATTTGTGGGGCGCCTGGGTGGCTTAGTTGGTTAAGCGTCGGACTTTCGCTTAGGTCATGATCTCGCGGTTCGTGGGTTCGAGCCCCGCGTCGGGCTCTGTGCTGACTGCCAGCTCAGAGCCTGGAGCCTGTTTCAGTCTGTGACTCCCTCTCTCTCTGACCCTCCCCTGCTCACGCTGTCTCTCTCTCTCTCTCTCTCTCTCTCTCTCTCCTAGAAATAAATAAAAACATTAAAAAAATTTAAAAAAATAAAATAAAATAAATTCTGTTTGAATTTGAAGGGGAAAATGTGAAGAATCCCACCAGAGGTGAAGAAAGCTGACAGATAGCAAGAGTAATGAAGAGACCCTTGGAATTCTTGCTCTTACCAATTTTCCCCTGGTTTTCCCCCAGGGAGCAACATAAGGAAAAGCTGCTAGTGTCCATTAAGCCTAGAAGACACCAATTATTTTTCTTTTGTATGGACAGAAAACTAGTCTCTTCTGTACCCAGAAAAAAAGAGCACAGTGAAAGGAAATAAGAACCTAATTATAAAATATTTTATTGGATTGGTATCTGTCCATATCTTGTTGCTTAATTTCTTTCCTCAAGATCAACAATAGGTAGATTTTTTTTAATTATTTTAGGGCTAGGATACTCAATTTTAATCAAATTTTGTGTGAATTTTTTCTCTCTAGATTTTTAAATCCAGCTGATCGATAAGGTTTTAGATTAGTCACAATAGAACAGTTTCCCTAGATCCCTCTAACCCAGGACATCAGGACATCAGTAATTTTGCAGAACAGAAAAGAGTATTCCTCTATTGCAAGGAGAAGAGGAACATTGAACCTTATAGAATGTTGGAAAACCTTCCTGATTTCTGCAGGGAAATCAGAATCTAGTATGAGAAAAGAAGAGATAATTAAGAATAATTGGGAAGATTTTAAAAGTAAAGAATTAAGAACTCAAAAGGGTTTACTCTATCCAACCATTTTTCTGTAAACTTTTCCAGGTATTTATGACCATCTAGTCCATGGGACATACTAGGTGATCAAGATTTTTCATTACTGAATTAATGGTTACTCTTTAACTATCCTGGGATTTCATGGCATAATAGGAAAAGCAGTACCTGCTTCATCAAACAGAACAAAACAAGGCCTTTTTCTGAAATGTTTGTCAGAATCAAGATTTTTCTAAAGGGACTAGACAGATTCTCTAAGGAAGGTTAAAGAAATTATTTCATTATTTCACTATATGCTGGAAGGAAAAGGGATTACAAGAGCCAACTATTTTCCCCCTGAAATTATAAGTGTTTCAGATGCCCTACATTCAAGACTGCCAAGGGATTGCCAGGAAGTTACATTATTGCTAAGTCAAGGAATTTTCCTGAGGAACAGAAAGAATTAATTGGCACCATTTCCATGGAAACTTAACAGATTTCTTCAACTCAATTTTCACATCCTGAAAAAATATAAGGGAAATGGTGAGGACTTTGGATCACAGATAAAAGTTTCCATCAAAATACAGTTTTAACATCAGTTTTCCTGAGTTGGTTTTGAAATTAGAAAATTTCAAATTAGAAAAAAATGCCAGAGTGGTATCACATTCCCCCTTCTCAGAGAGGTCAAGGGTTTATTCAGAGGGGCACCTGGATTGCTCAGTAGTTTAGGCATCCAACTTAAGCTCAGATCATGATCTCATGGTTCATGGGTTTGACTCCCTGTTAGGCTCTGTGCTGAGAGCCTGGAGCCTGCTTCAGATTCTGTGTCTCCCTCTCTCTCTGACCCTCCCCTGCTCACACTGTCTCTTTCGCGCACACTCTCTCAAAAATGAATAAACATTTTTAAAAATTTTTAAATAAAATAAAATAAAACAAAAATAAAAAAATAAAATAAAATAAAATAAAATAATAAAATAAAATAAAATAAAATAAAATAAAATAAAATAAAATAAAATAAATAAACATTACAAGCCAGAGAACTGAATTTTGTCAGTGGGTTTGAGTTCATCAGAGTTTTGAAGCCAGCATCATGTTAATGACGCTCATAGAAGATTGATTTATAACCCCTAATTTCATTTTATTAAATCTATACTAGGGGAAGATTCCTTCCCAGTGATTGGAATGCTTGGATTCATTAGGCCCCTACCAAAGAATAAAGTTTCTGTGAAATAGTATTAGTAATTAGAAGAACACTAAGTAAATATGATCAAGTCAAAGAGGGCTGGAGTAATTTAAGGGCTACTTCTTCAAAGACATGGAAATATCTGGTTAATTTTCCTGGTCTTACAAAATCATATATTGTAGGATACTCACATCTCCCATACCTGTTGCACCTTTTCTTCTCTATTATATTTTTTTCTTGGACTCTGTCAAGGGGCCTTTTCTATCCTAACCAGAATCATCTGCATATTATTAATGTAGTCTTACCTCAAATATGATACTTAGCAACTAATGAAGTTTAACACTTCTAACATTCTGAACTGCCTCCTCGTGATTTTGGGTCACATCAACAGATCTCCTCAGTCACACAGTTAAATAATGAATCTCATCAGGGGTGTGCTGTTGCTGTCACTCTTGGGAGGCAAACCATTTCTTTGGAGGATAGGATCAGATGGGAGGTAGAGGGAACTTGTTGGCGCTAACCACTTGCCTGAATCAGTGCCTCCCAGCCCTTAATGAGCCTAAGAATTGTGGAGCTTCTAAAATTTGGTTGCCTAAGTTCTACCTTAGTCATGGCTAAAAATGGGACACATGAGAATAGTAATCAGCAATAATCTCAAGACCAACATGCCAAAGACAAAATATAACCAAAAGAAACTTTTTTGAAGGCCACATTGTGGTCAAATTTGGCCACTAACTATGTTATATTTCAGGAATAATCTGTACAATACAATTTTAATTTTTGCCATGTTTAAACCATACTTAAATCCATGTTTCATGTAAAAATTCAAATGTCCAGCCACTCCCTAGTATATTACTGTGTCATTTGCTATAAGATGACTTTTGCTGTTATCATTTATTATGCTTTCCATGTTTTCTACTTAAGACACATTCCTATAGACTCCTAACTGTGTAAAAAGTGAAAAAATAAAAGGTATAAAAAGAATCATGTCAATAAAAACATGAAGGAAAGCATATTTATTTTTAATAATGAAAACTATTCACATGTGTTTAATACACAGGCACTAAGTCTTTTCTGCTCAGTAACTACCTGCCTGGCCCTGGTATAATCTCTGTCTGCACACCGATTCTTCAATACAGACTGAAAAGTCATTATTGGCTGCCCTTTTCAGGGGTTGTAAATGCTCATGGGAAAGATATAGTCAGGGAACATATCTTGTTTGTGTTCTCCAAGTGCTCAGTACTGCAACAGTCTGATAAATGTGAAATAACCACATTTTCTGTCAGTAGGAGACCTGGGAAAATGGTGATATTGCCCTTAACATGGGGGAAACGAGAATACTGGTCCCTGAGGAATTTTCATCAGGCTGTTTTTGCTAACATTGGATATTTTAAAAAGCAAAGACAGGGAATTACCAAAATGTGGCCATTTGTACTCCATAAAAGAATAATGGCCTTGGTTTTCTTTTCCAGTATGACTTACATTTCCATTTCCACAAAAATGTTGTTGTTGTTGTTGAAGTCACACCTGGAAAAACTTGTGTAATAGCTGAGTTCTTGTCTTCTTTGGTGATGTGTCAATAACTCATAGTAAAAAGTGAGGAGGAGGTATTTAATGTTACACTTTGCATCCTGAGACCACCAAATACAGCTCTGCGATGGAAGGGTGGCATGGTCAAGAAGAATTCTGACAGTAATTGATGCAGGGATTTGGTCGCTTACAGACCTATCGGTACATAGCACCAAGGAATCATGTTTCACCTGTATGTGACAAAGCTGCCCTAACAAACCCGCTAAAGCCTGGGATCCTGAGTTGTGAACTGCAAATATCAACATCCTCTGCAGCCTAGAGCAGAGAACAAGATCTGACTGAGCTAACACAAGGAATAGGAGCAAAGGATAAATAAAAACTAAATCTCCTGTTGAACATGATCCCATAGATGTGTTCTCTTTCGAGAAGGACTGAGTAAGAGAGCAAATAATATGAGAACTTCAAAACCACTCCAAGGAAAAGGCAAGATAATTTAATCATGGAAGATTAGGGATAATTATATTTCTGTAAATAACCTGTTTTTTCAGTAATGTTGTCATATATCTTCTCACAAAGCACCAAGCTATCAAAATGTAGATAATGGGAAATACAAACACACACACACACACACACACACACACACACACACACACACACACACACACAAACATTTCAATTCACAATTTGTAATTTTTTTTAATCTGAAGCTTTTTATACATTTTTTAACTGTGTGGAAAACTGCTTTAAGGTAGTAACTATAAAGAAGTATGGATTATTTGAATTTTCATTTATTAAATTTAAGCTGAACTATTCAACTTTCAGATTCAGTACCTGACACCTGTCAGTAAAAAAAATTTCAGAAAATTGTGACCTCATAAACAAATTGAAAACATAGAGAAGAAATAGCAGCAGAAAGCCTGAGATGAAGGTCAGGCTAAGATGAAAGCAAAATATATGAAAGACATTTTAGGTGAGAGGGCAGGATGGTATGAAACATGACATGAATTAAAGGGCTCTAGTGACAAGAGGAAGTATGGTAAAAATAAAATAAAGTTAGAGGCTAAAATTTCAGCAGCAAATTAATATCCACATTGGTCACAACAAAAAGGCCTGATGGAGGATAAAAATCAAGTTATTGAAGTTGAGAACATAATTTGAGAAAAGTTTGTTCTCAATACATGGAAAGACTGAAAACTATCAGAAGATATGGAGAAGAGAGATCCAACTCATGTATAATAGGTTCGTTTTGTTGTTGTTTTGTTTGTTTGTTTTTAAATAGAATACAAAATGCAGTCAATGACACAGCTAAACAAAGCTTTAGAAAACAGGGATGTGGGGGACAATATGGGCTACCTGTGACCCAGAAAACAATGAGGAAATTTAAAAACACCCTAGCAAATCCTTTTAATTATAAAGATGAAGGAATATTCTGAAAGCACTAAGAAGATATTTTAACTTAGATTTTCTATTTTAAAAAATCAAAATCAGTTTTAAAAATTAAAATCTGTGTAACAAAATTTTGAGATAACAGACTACACAGTTTATTAGGAAAAGATTGCAGCTTAAGAAGTCTGTATTTAGTCTGGTATTTCATTCCCATAAGAAGAAAACAAATACAACTTTTAGATAACCAAGGTTTTTTGTTGTTGTTGTTGTTGTTTTTGTTTTTTTTTTAAAGATTTTTTTTTAAATGTTTTATTTATTTCTAGGAGAGAGAGAGAGAGACAGTATGAGCAGGGGAGGGTCAGAGAGAGAGGGAGTCACAGACTGAAACAGGCTCCAGGCTCCGAGCTGGCAGTCAGCACAGAGCCCGACGCGGGGCTCGAACCCAAGAACCGCGAGATCATGACCCGAGCGAAAGTCGGACGCTTAACCGACTAAGCCACCCAGGCGCCCCTAGATAACCAAGGTTTTTAAAAAATTAGAATTTCTGTGTCATGAAAATATTACCCAAAACGCATTATGAGTAAATGAGAGACTAAGCAAAATAAAAAGCTCAAAGAGAACTTATGGTATTAAAGAATTTGTGGTGAATAATGAATTCTATAAAACATGGAATTGTATGTAAATAATTATTGTAGAGGCAGCTGGGTGGCTCAGTCAGGTAAGCATCCAACTTAGGCTCAGGTCATGATCTCACAATCAGTGGATTCGAGCCCCACGAAAGCACAGAGCCTCTTGAGTTCCTAGATATCCCTCTCTCTCTGTCCCTCCCCCACTGTCTCTCACACATGTGCTCGCTCGCTCTCTTTCTCTGAAAAATAGATAAACATTTAAATAATTCTTGTAAATATACTTATAAAAGGTGAATGTAAAATATTGGTGATAAAGAATATGTAATGTGGCAAATCATAATATGGGTTCAATGCTCAAATAGTACAAAGCGGTCTAGGAACTAAAAGAAAATACAAAACTAAAATCACACCCTTTCATTCATGACTTAGTAATCAAAAATATATAAGGTAAATAATATTTCTGAAATTTAAAGTAAAATATATACTTTCCAAATCACTTAATATTATGTGTGTGTGTGCGCGCACGCACGTGTGCGCATGTGTAGTCCTTTATAACAAAAATCGGAAACTAGTATTTTTAGTACATGGAAAATTATTAAGAGAAAACACAGGGGTAAGAGGGATTTTGGTGAAGCTAGCCTAACAGGGTTCTTGCTGAAGGCAGGGCAAGGTATCAGATATCACCTAGGGGGTGATGGAAGGTATAGGAGCTCAATCAGATTATCAAGGGTAGGGGATTCTGTCTAAGCAAATTTAGCAGATTCTTAAGAAAATTGAGCAATACAAAGACAGACAGGGATGTACAAAAGGTGAAGCCTCATTGGGAAGAGGACTCAGAAAGGCCTGACTCAAGTTTGGTCAAGGGAGGAGCTCTGTCAATATGCAGCCCTAATTTCAAGACATGTGGATACTTCGTTTGGAACTTACAAATAATTCAACACTCCAGGTCTCTCCTAATTTACTTATGTGACCCAGAGTTACTTTACATGCCAATTCCCTAGGTATGGAACAGAAAATAACTTCACATTTAAATCTTGCTCACTGGGTTTCTAAGTTCTATTGCCAACAGATTCTTTCCAATTACTCACAAAATAATATGGTAAGATAGTACAGTATGGTATGGCATTGGGATAATGTATCTGCCATGGCTCAGAATGGTATATATGCCATGGGAAAGCCTATTAGCAGAATGGGAGAGAGTTTCTTATTGTAAAAACCACAGGTATTATCACAGAAAGCCAGAAATTTGAAGAAATTAATCTCTGATACCAT
The DNA here is from genome assembly GCA_017311185.1 of Proteles cristata cristata. Classification (NCBI taxonomy): domain Eukaryota; kingdom Metazoa; phylum Chordata; class Mammalia; order Carnivora; family Hyaenidae; genus Proteles; species Proteles cristata. The sequence continues at coordinate 41,213 of JAESUZ010003940.1, forward strand.
CACAATAGAACAATTTGTATCATCTTAAGATAATTTCTTTCCATGCTTTACTTATGAACAGCATTTATATCATTAAAATTTTACTGTATATACAAATTAATATCCTGCTTTTGTACTTACTATATAATAAGTACTTTCTATGTTACCACATGGTCTTTTCAATTATTGTTATTATTTTAATGACTACTTAGTATTTGTGAGGTAAATATTTCATTCTTTAAATTCTTTGTTTTTGGGCAATCAAGTTATTGCCTTTTAAATTTTCAGTAAAAAATGTTCTTCCAGCCAGTCACTCAGTAATAGAAATAATTTTAACGAAAAGCTCAATTCACTCTCTTACCTAATCTGAAGATTCATACACTCATCATAAGTGATATGTGATTAAATAGAAAATCTGGTAAAGAGATACTGATCCAAGAGGAACTAAAACACTAACAACTATCGTTTATCTTGAAGATTTTACACTAAAAGACCAAGAGTCTGCAATACGTAGTTAGCAATCGGACAAATGCTTTTCACCAAAATTATGTTAACATCATCCTAACTTTTCTGAAAATAAACTAATAATAAATATAAAATTGGGGAGGAAAAAAGAAAACCTTCCATCCCCCATAAAACAGTGATCTAAGTGCACTAAAGTAATTTTGCACACCCTACTAAAAATTATAGGTTGCACGTTTTGGTTTGACTAGTCTGCCCTTGGGAGGAAAGATGATAAAGTGTCTAAATAATTTTGTTTTGCAACTTGTCATGGCTCATGGCAGGGGGGCAGGTAAGTAAAAGTAGAAATATGTAAACTTAGTCTAATTATAAACATCTCACTTTCAGAACTTGATCTGTCTAGAACTGCTGCTCTTAACCTTTATTCTTTTGTTCTCTTTGCACAACCACACAAGACTGAACCCCTACCCCCCAAAAAAGTCATCTTACTTATATTTTAGTAGCAAAAATTTGAAAGGTGAAGGGGTAATTGAAATGGATATTGTTACGATGATTCAGTAGCTTTTGGATTTAGCTATTACCTGCACATATAGCAAAACAAGCTGGTACAGTTTTCCAGAAAGAGGTTCCTTGAGATAACTTCAACAAAAGAGAAAATCCAGCTGCATGGGTTACTTGAGATAAGAATGCATTCACACTTAAGCAAAAGGATGACAGAAGTGAGGTGCTAGTTACATGTCTTAGCTATTAAATGATGGCACTAAACCTCCATGCTCTGGCAAGAATGGCACACGGAATTCTTTTGCAAACTGTACCTTACGAATTGGAGTGGATTGCGGAGGCCTATCAAAAGCAAATGGTATAAGAAGCAAGATCTCAATTGTTATCTGTGCTTTTGGCCTCTGCAATAGTGAGCCCTCTGGCTAACTTGTGCTTCTCTAATCCTCCTGGGATTTCATGCTCCTTCATCCCTGAAGGAAAGGATTTAGAGTGTAGAATCTGTTGACATCTTGTTAGTTCTGGGGGAATAAGACTTTCGAAAGAAAAAACAAGCCAGGAAAGCACCCGTAGAATCAGAATGATTGGCCATGGAGCAGTTTTGTGTGTATGTGAATCTTTTCAGAAAGGAACCCTTTCTGTGTCCCTGTTTCAAGATTCCTTGCTAGAATCCTTCTCAAAACTGAGGATGCTATTAAAGGTCACTCCAGGACAGCCCCAAGGCTCAAGTCCCCTTGAAATACTTAACACCTGCTATCAAGTACTTGAAACGTCTGTTTTCCAGACTAACCAATCCAAACACTAATAACAAATCCTTACTACTATAGAATTTGAATGCTCTCCCCATTTCTAAGTCCCTGTCTGTCTGGTCTAGTGCCAGTCTAGCTGATCTATTTCTTTCTCGAAGATGAGCTCCCAGGAATGAGTGATTCTTCAGGGACAGCTCACTAGTACACAGCTGGACAGGATTGCCTATTCCCTCCTAGACTGTGGACATATTTAGATTTGATAGTGCATGAGACATAGGCTGCTGAGGAGTTACTCAGTCCTTCCTAAGATAATGTAAGAGATGCGTTGGACTTAATAGAAATGTATAAATAAGAAGAAGGTACAAGCTCAAATAAGTTCTGCAGCTATGCAGATAACACAAGTGTGATGCCATCCAGTGACCGTAAAGAGGGATCCTTATCCCTCTTGGGACAGTCTGGAGAGCACATAGCATCCTTAAAGGCATGCAGCCTCTTTTATGTCTTTAACGCCACGTAGGACAAATAAAGCACTGACCTCATCCATGGTCTGTGTCTCAGGCTGGTGTATGGTGTGGCATTAACAGCCACACATGGGAAACTGGACCATCCAATGTTCTTATTGTGCTCAGCAAAATAAACTCTCTTGGGAAAAAAAGCAGTTCATTACAAAATGAGCAGCAATTGCTTATTTTAAATCTTTCAGGAGTAAAGTTGCAAATGCTCCTGAAACTTTATAACACTTGGATGTTGGTTGAGATCACTTTTCCAAAAGGTAATGATTATGTTCATTCCACATTTATCCAGCAAATATTTATTATTGATAATAATGATAATATTTATTTAGCTTACTATTTGATAGTCACTAGGCTACATTTTGTGCACATGATTAAAAATAATCCTCACTAGAATGTCTGGGTGGTTCAATCAGTTAAGCATCTGACTCTTGATTTTGTCTCAGATCAAGAGCCAAATGGCTCAGATCAAGAGATCATGATTTGTGAGTTCACGTCCCACGCCAGCCTCTGCACTGATGGCACAGACCCTGACTGGGATTCTCTCTCTTTCTCTCCCTCTCTTTTTCTCTCTTCCCCTCCCCTGCTCTCTCTCATTCTCAAAATAAATAAACAACCTTAAAAACTCCTCACAAAAAGAAAATGAAATTGGTACTGCCCATAATTAGTACCATGCAGAACTTTGCTAGTGTTCTGTCTCTACTTGTCCCTTTTTCTTTTTCCCAGCAATGACACACATTCTTTTCACCATAACCTGACAATCCTTAGAAGGAAACTCATTAAAATTTTGTACGGATTTAGTCTGTAACTGCTCATAGACTGGCAAGAATAAGAAACTCAACTGATTTGTTTTTAGAGTGCTTTTCACCCCCTCCCCCTATTGTCTTCTTGTTAAAACTTCTTCCCCTCATAATGTAGACAGAGCTCGGCTGGAGGGTCAGGTCTTTTCCACCGTGGACTGCCTTGCTGCTGGGCAGGAAGAACTCATCCTTCTGCAAGAGAAAGTCAAGAATGGGAAACTGTCTGTGGATGAAGCCCTAGAGAAATTTAAACATTGGCAGATGGGAAAGACTGAATTGGAGATGATTCAGCAGGTAATAATGACCCTAATCCTTTCTGGAACATTCACCTCACTTGCAGAGCCTGTCTGTAAATGCATAGTCTTTGTAAGAAACACAGATACTGTTCATTTGACTTTAACTAGCCACACATACACAAAAAAGATGCTTTCAAACTACCAATTAAATGTTTGCAACTATCTCGATTTCATGTATACAAACCATTGTTGATCTCAATGCGGGGACCCACTAAATCAGAGCTAATACCCAATCACCTTATTAGGCTGTTCTTAGTATAGTGAATGTTTTGTGAATCTCACTGCTGAAATTAAGGTGAAGCATCTTTACATTAACGCATGCTCAACATTCTGAAGAGTGTATTATGTGGACCATACTTAAAGGGAACAAGAAAATGATTTAAATCATATCAGGCAATAGTCCTCAACAAAATATAATACGTTTTCTCTTCTCTTCCCCTTAACCTTTGGAGGATTTACAGAGATATGCTGCCAAGCAAATCAACTTCAGATAAGCTTGTCTTCTAGAAATATAATGTATAGAAATATAATGTATAACTCCAGAGGGTATTAGAGTAGGTGGTTCCGAGGTGAGGCTGAAAACAAAATATACCATACACATCCCATGTCATTCCTCAGTGAGGGGTATCAGGACTGTATTCTGTTTAATCCCACAGATTTTCCTACACCACAAATAGCCCAACACTTTTCTCTTCTCTTCACAGAAAACCCCAGTGCCATAGAAACCAGTTCTCAGGAACTGTTTGATTAAACACATTTAATTACCTAGTTTAGGCCAAAGTACAAATAATCATTAATAGCTTAATATGCCACTTTTCCCAAGGGATCATTTTTGTTGAAAAACAATGCATAGGAAAACATTTTTAAACAACAGAAAAATGAATCCCAGTGATGAAACTGCAAACAAATGTGGCCTCTAGGCAGAAGGTAGTTTAGGCAAGGGACTTTACCAGTACCTCTGAGATCACTTCTCAGAAGCCACCTATCTTGAAGGGCAGCTCTGGTTGTGGGTGGTGGCTGGACTTGGGACTGCTTTGCCAAACAAATGAGGAAAAAATGCTGACTGTACAGTTCTGCAGCCGATCGTAGTTCATGATCAGAATGACAATGCTGCTTCTCAGTCTGGGCCAATGCCATCACCATCAAACATTTTTCTTATTCTGAAAGGGATAAAATGTGCCTAAGTGCCAACACTTTCCTAGCCTTGTTAGCAAGTTTTGCTGAAAATAAGTCCATTGTACTTCACCCTCCTCAGATCATAATAAAGCTTCCGATTTAGAGGAATCCAACTGAAATACCTTCTTGAAAATTATTTCACTAGTTGTTTTATTAAAGGTTTGGTTGTTATTAATTTGTGTCTGTGTTTATATTTAATATTCTTTTAGAAAGAAGTTAAGGTGGTCTGTTAACTACTTTGAGACTGATCTGACTTATCCAATATACAGGGAAAATGTGATAATGAATATGGTTACAGTTTACACAGAACAAAACTTAAGCTGTAAATCCAAGAACAAGCACTAAATCAGGCCTTTTCTTTTTGTATGTTTCCAGCTTTAATGAGATATCATTGACTATAACATTGGGTAAATTAAAGTGTACAGCCATGTTGATTTCATACACTTGCATATTGCAAAATGATTACCACCGAGTATTAGCTAACACCTCCACCATATCAAAAAATTATCATTTCTTTTTTTGGGTGAGAACATTTAATATCTACCCTCTTAGCAACTTTCAAGTACATAATACAGTATTGTTTACTACCATCCCATCACTGTGCTGTGCGTTGGACCACCAGAACTTATTTATCTTATAATGGGAAGTCTGTACTCTTTAATCAACTTTGCTTTCCCTCCACTTCCTGGTCACTGGTAACTACCACTATACTCACTGAGGGCAGCTTTTTTAGATTCTAACTATAAACAATATCATACCATGTTTGTCTTTCTCTCTCAGACTTTTTTCACTTAGCATAATGCCCTCAGGGTTTATTCATGTCACAAATTGCAGAATTTCCTTCTTTCTCACGGCTTATATATGTAATCACATCTTCTTGATCCATTCATCCATTGACAGACGCTTAGGTTATTTCCATATCTTAGCTATTGCAAATAATCCTGCAGTGAATGTGAGGGTTTAGTTATGTCTTCAATATCCTATTTTCATTTTCTTCATATATACACCAAGGAATGGGATTCCTAGGTCATACATAGCTCTATTTTTAATTTTTAAGAAACCTACGTACTGTTTTCCATAGTGGCTGCATCAATTTACATTCCCACCGACAATGAACAAGGGTTCCCTTTCCTCCACACACTGCCAACACTTGCTATCTCATGTCTTTTTAATGATAACCATTCTAACAGGTGTCAGGTAATGATACATCAATGTGGTTTTCATTTGCATTTTCCTATTGATTAGTGATGTTGAACACCTTCTCATATACCTGTTGGCCATTTGTATGTCATTTTTGGAAAACTGCCTTATTTAGTCCCTCCACCCATGTTTTTTCTCTGACCATTTTTTAACTAGATTATTTGACTTTTGCTACTGAGTTATTTGGGGGTTTTTTTGTTTTGTTTTTTTTTAAATTTTATATTACTATTTTTATTGTTTAAAAAAATTTTAGCATAAGTGAGGGAGGGGCAGAGAGAGAGGGAGACACAGAATCCAAAGCAGGCTCCAGGCTCTGAGCTGTCAGCACAGAGCCTGCTGTGGGGCTCAGTCCCACGAACCATTAACACCATAATCTGAGCCAGTCAGATACTTAACTGACTGGGCCACCCAGGCACCCTACTATTGAGTTATTTTGAATTCTTAATGTATTTTGGATATTAACCCCTTACCAGATAAATGATTTACACATATTTTCTCCCATTCTGTAGATAGCCTTTTCATTTTTTTTATTGTTTCTTTTGCTGTGTAGATGCTTTTCAGGTTGATATAGTCCTACTTGTCTATTTTTGCTTCTGTTGCTTGTGCTTTGGGGTGTCATATGCAAAAACCTATTGCCAAGATCAATGTCAAGGAGTTTTTTTCCCTGTGTTCTCTTAGTCCTTAACATAAGGGGCTGGACAATATTCAGAATAACAGAAAAATGGATTTTCTCCTCATTTTCCTAATATACATATATATAGTATATAATATATATATTATATATATAATATATATATATATATATATATAATATATATAATATATACAGTCATTTCCACAGACTTTTCTTTTAAAAAATATCTATTTATTTTTGGTAGAGCACAAGCAGAGTAGTGATCCAAAGTGGGCTCTGCACTGACACCAGGGAACCCAATGTGAGGCTTGAAATCACAAACCCTGAGATCACGACCTGAGCTGAAATCAGGCGCTCAGCCGACTAAGCACCCACATGTCCCTTCACACACTTTTCAATATGACTCCTATAGTTTGCAAAAACATTCATTTGTACCCTGAGGTACAAATCTGTCAGGGGTAACTGTGATGTTATATTATTATTATTATTAATTATTGATACAGGTATTATCCTAAGAAAATAAGAGGAAAAGTGGCATAACCATAAAGTTAATAATGGAAGAGTTTCTAGCGTAATGAAGACCCATGTAGAATCCCTAGAGTTGAAAGTGAGAAGGCTGAGAAGGGAAAAACTACCTTTTACTCCCCTCACTCCTGCTCATAACCAGTGAATGCCTGAAGAAGAATATTTACTCCACTCATAGAAGAAGATCTTTAAGGCATTGAAAACAACTCTCTTTTTAGGAAGCATGGTTTCTAGGTTTCAAGGGAAACTCTTAGGAAAAAAAGGCTATTCATAGATTCTCTTCTAAAAGGAGATTTTTTTTTTCATGTTAGCTTGTTTTACATTTTGGATAAAATGATAATAAATGTTCAACCTAGAAAGTTTTGGAAAGCAAAGAAAGATCACAGATGAGCTAAGAAGGGTAATCCAGTTATGTATCATTTGCTTCCAAGGCCCTAGTTCTTAAAAGAAATATGTAAGGAAGATTGTGCCCTACAGAGGCTAGAGATGGGTTCATGCAGAAGCAAATCACCACTGTGTAACACTTTTGCTTTTGGACACCATATAGCCAAGGTAGCCCACTCTGGTGTTAGATCAGGAAAGCCACTCCCAAAAGAACTGGGCTTTGGGTCCCCATGCCGACTCTACCACTTACAACTCTGTGATTTGGAAGTTACTTAACCTCTCTGAATCTCAGCTTCTATTTCTGTAAACTGAGATGATGGCATATATGCTTCATGAAGTTGTGAAAATTAATTAAGATAATGCATTCAAAGTGTCTGGGATGGCTGATTGGGATGCTGTAAATATCAAATTGGTGCTACATAGTCATGGTGGTCCTAATGACAGTAGTTGATGTTTTCATCTTGATCTATGACAAACTTATAAATCCTCACTTCTATTTTCTGGTCATTCTCTCATTAAGGAAAAATTACGCCAACTCCGAGACTGCATCATTGGGAAAAGGCCAGAAGAAGAAAATATCTCTGGTAAGTAAGATCTGTCTGTTATTCAAAAGTGATAGAGTGATGAAGTAGAAAATGTAAGGGCTGTGGAATCAACCAAGCCTGAAGTCAAATCCGCACTCCATCACTTCCCAGCTGCAGGACTGGCGAGCATCTTAATCCCTGGTATTCAGGTTCCTTGTCTGCAAAATAGGAGTGATTATAGATATATCTGGAAGTGGTTGTATAAGTTCACATGTAAAATATTTTTCACCTTCTTTGACCCAGAATGAACCTTCAATAAATGCTAGATTCTTTCCTTTGGTTTCCATGAAAATTACAAATAATTCCATTCCAGTTATATATATATATATTCGGTACTCTATGTAATGAGCCATTATACAGAGTACTGAATTATTAAGAAGTCATACTTTTTTAATAAGTATTCTCAATATACTCAGTTTGCACAATTGTCCACATGTGGATCATTTTAAATGGTAAATCTCAGGTTGCCTTCCCCTGCAGCTAGCATGCTTCTTTGCAATGCAGATTTCCCTTGCTAATAATTTACAGTCACTCTAACGGGGCGGGGAGGGGGGACGGGCGGCAGGGAGGGGGAACTCTTGCTTTAATGCTAACACAAACCAAACATTATTAAGGTGGTAAATCTTCTCCAAAGATAAATAGCACATTCCAAAATTGAAAATAAATTATGTTGTCACTATCAGACCTCTCTTTCCCCAAGTCCTTACCCCTGCACAGATAATTAAAAGCTAACAACCACTAGCAAAGCTTGAAATTTCTATCTCTTCCATTTTCAATAAGATTGCATAGATTTTAGCTAGTGCTTCATGTTGAAATTTACCCTGAAAAAAATATTTTCATATTATTAAATTGTTATCTACTCTTCCACAGAAAATTCTTTAAGCTGTCTTAGAAATGTTTTCTAAAAACAGAAATATACTTTCTAAAATAATTATGCTCATAAACACAGGGATAATTTACAGATAACTGAGTTCTACAGATCTCTATTCTAATGTGGAAAAAGATTACAATTTTAACAATATAAAAAATATGTAGTAAAAGTATATATACGCTTTTGCTAAGGAATATTCAGTAGTGGTAGTAGCAGGTAATATTTGATTACTTACTATACATTTAGTATTATCTTTTTAATTTCTTATAATAACCCTTTGAGATAGACATTATTACCATTTTATAAATAGGGGAAACTAAGACTGTAAGAAACTAAGAAGCCCAAGGCACCTGGATGGCTCAGTCGTTAAGCATCTGACTTCAACTCAGGTCATATCTCAAGTTCATAAGTTCGAGTCCCACATCAAGTGAACATGAGCCCTGCTCCTCTCTCTCTCTCTCTCTTTCCCTATTTCCCTCTCTCCCTCCTAGGATTCTCTCTCTCTAGCCCTTGCTCACTTGCACCCTTTCTCTGAAAAAAAAAAAAAAAAGAAACAAACAAACAAACTAAGAAGCCACAAAATACACAGATTAGAAACTACAGCCTAGTTCTTTTTTAATCCGAAGTTAATGCTTTTAAACACTGGTGTCTTAATTAAGAATCAGCTAGTTCCCCTTCTAACCAAAATGGGATTAAGTAGTACCAGACAAACCCTCCCACTGTACACAACACTAATACTAGGCAAATATGAGGCAGGTGATTTCAGGCAGCAGGCAATTAGCAGTCTAAGATCGTAATTCTAGTAACAGAATTTACGAGGCGGCTCTCATGACTGCCTAGGAGACTGATTTCCTGAGTACAGTCATGCAAAGCAAGGCAATCCTGTTGAAAAGAGGCATAGATCAGAGTTCAGGGCAACCGGAGCTTCTGGAATGTCTGTGGTGGGTCATTGAAGAGGAGGTAACTGTGTAGAGAAGTAGCTTCAGAGAGAGTGAGGGAATCCACAAATCTGTGGCCAAGAGATGAGCAAGACCACTCATGCATACCAGATAACAGTTTCTGGACACTGAAAGCAGAACAGAGTCACTATAGTTTAAGCAGAACCAGGAAGAGCCAGACTGTGGGTGTTTGAGATTTTTCCCTACCAGAGCGGAAAAATCTCCCTAACACATGAAAACACCTGGTATCCTGCTGTGACATCTAAGAGATATAATGGTTAAAGACCATGACTTAGTGTGAGATCTCCTCTAGACCTGCACTAACAAACCCTATGAGATACACATGGATGACAGTTTGTAGGCTCAGGCCCGGTGCAGGCTTTAGAAGACACCTTGGGCTGTCTACAGGACAACACTGAAAAAAGCATAAAAGCAGGCCTATACAGGTTCATGCCAATAATCAAACTGCCTGCTCAAATAAGAACAAACACTTATTAAAGGAATATTATAGGATCCAGACTACACAGCTGATTGTCTATAACGTCCAGTAATCAATTTTTTTCTTTAAAAAAAAAAAAAGAAGACATACAAAGATTAAGAAAATGGGATTCAGGGTCTCTTGGATGGCTCAGTTGGCTAAGCGTCCGACTTCGGCTCAGGTTGTGATCTCACGGTTCGTGGGTTCCAGCCCCACATTGGGTTCTGTGCTGACAGCTCAGAGCCTGGAGCCTGCTTCAAACTCTGTGTCTCCCTCTCTCTCTACCCCTCCCCAGCTAGTGTTCTGTCTCTCTCTGTCTCAAAAATAAACTATTAATTTTTTTAAAAAGAAAATGTGGTTCATAGAAAAGAAAAAGCTCTCAAAAACTGAAATGTTTCTGTTGTTGATCTTAACAGACAAAAACTTCAAAGCAACTCTTATAAACATATTTAAATGAATAAAAAAAACATTTTTAAGGAGTGACTAAATAGGGAATCTATTGACATTTATAGGACTTGACATGGAAAGAAATTAGAGTACATGTTTGTTTAAAGTGTACATGGAAGGTATACCAAAATAGAACATATGCTGGGCTATTTAAAAAGTTTCAACAAGTTTCACAAGATTTGAAATCTTCAGAGTATGTTCTCTGAACAATTTCAGTCTTTTGAAATCTTATATTCTCTTACCACAACAAAAAAAAAATTAAAATTTAATTAAGAAATTAAAAATACCTCTCAAAATAGTTAGGAATTAAGTACATTTCAAAATAACCCATGGGTCAAATAAGAAATCACAAGAAGATGTTTCAACCTAAATGATTATGAAAATACAATATATCAAAATGTGTGGAATCCAGCTAAAGTAGTCCTTAGAGGTACATTTATGGCTATAAATATTATAGTAGAAAAGAAGAAAAGTTTAAGATCAGCAATGTGGTTTTCTACTTCAAGAAACTGAAAACTACAGGGTACCTGGGTGGCTCAGTTGGTTGGGTGGCTGACTTCGGCTCAGGTCATGATCCCACTGCCTGTCCGTGGGTTCGAGCCCCACCCCGCGTCGCGTTGGGCTCTGTGCTGTCACCGTGGAGCCTGGAGCCTGCTTTGGATTCTGTGATTCCCTGTCTCTCTACCCCTACCCCGCTCAAGCTCTGTCTTTCTCTGTCTCAGAAAGAAAATAAACAAACAAACAAACAAACAAAGAAACTGAAAAGTACAAAGCAATCTAAATCGAAAAAATGGTAAGAGGAAAAACTGTGAAGTTCAGATCAAAAATCAATAAAAAATGAAAGAGTTGAACAACAGAAAACAATTAACAAAAACAAGAATTATTTATTTGAAAACATAACTAAAATTGATAAACTGTGACAAAAATAACTGGAAAAAAGGAAAAACAAGAGCTACCATACTGGGAAAGTGAAGTGAGGCTATCACAACAGATCCTACAGATATTAAAGAGATACTAATGAAATATAATTAACTTTTTGCCAATACATTTAACAACTTAGGCAAAAAGAACAAAATAATTAAAAAACAAAACTTACAAAACTAACTAAAAAATTACACCTCTCTGAACGTACCTCTTTCAGAACGTACTTTCAGAACTTTGTTAATATTTTACATATTCAACAAAAATGAATCTGGAAAGGCGGTAAAATGGAGTAAGAGCAGAAGAAAATGAACCAAGAAGTATTCCAAATAAAAAACATCTCCACACTGAAGGGAGACAGAAGAAAAACTAACATAAATATAGAAAACAGTATATTCCAAGGATAAAAATAAAAGAAAAAAAATCAATATATAAAAATGTATTCTGTACTCTAGTAAGTAGGCTTATTTCTCTATAGGAGTATAGTTTAGCAATTTCAAAAACTACCATTTTCATATTCTAAGATTGAGTAAATAAATATACTGTGGGTAGTAAGAATCAGATTTCCTATTGTCAGACAAAGGGGTAAGGTAACAACTAAGGAAAGAAGGAAAGTTGGAATGATTTTATCATTCTAAATTGGAATTGGAGTTAAAAATAACAACTCCTGGTTATAAATATATATATATTTATATATATTACAAATAAACATAGAAATATAGTTGTGTGTGTAAACATATATATTTCTTTAACCCTGTCTGCTGAAAAGGCCTTGAAACAAGGACAGCCCAGCATCAATGAGTACATCTAGCATCTAAATCTTGGTTCACAAAAATGGATGGCCAGTAAACATGTGAAAATGTGCTCAACTCCATTAATCGTCAGGAAAGTGCAAATTAAACTAAATGAAATATCAATACACAACAAGTATAATGGCTAGAACTTTTAGATATTGTCAGAATGAAGTGATTCGCATGGAACAACCAGATATACATTGCATATATTGCTAACAGAAGTAAAAAGTGGTGTGATGACTTTGGAACAGTTAAATATGCACCTACCTTATGGCCTAGACAAGCCACTCTTGGGTATTTTTTCCAAAAAAGCAATTGAAAATGTTATGTGTGTCCAGACTTGTCCACAAAATTTATAGCAGTTTCATTTATAATAGCCAAATCAGATACAATCAAAATGTCTGGTAGAAGAAGAGATAATTATACTGTCGTATATCCATACAGTGGAATATTACTCAACAATAGAAAGAAATATCTACTAACACACCATCATGAACGAATCTCACAGATATTATGCTAAATGAAATACAAAGGAATACGTTGTATAAAATTCCATTTATCTGAAATTCTAGATAAAACTAATGTATAGCAATAGAAATCAGATCAGGGTCACTATAGATAATGGTGGGGTGAGAATTGATGTCAGAGGCACAAGAGAATTTTCCAGAGATGAAATGTTCTCTATCCTAACTAGGTGATGGGTACATGGGTGTATAGGTTTGTCAAAAGTCATCAAAAAGAGTATATTTGTACTATATATACTGAATAATGTTAATCTGAAAAGACAATGAGTACCTGAGGCAAAAAAGACTATCAAAGCAGAGTAGCAATCTTTGATTAAGTATCTAACATATCTACAATCATAACACCATAATCATAATACCATAATGAGAAGGAAAACATACAAACGTAGTAAGAGGCATGGTTTCACACTTCATAGCTGGAGGTTAGTATTTTTTTAAACAAACTGAAATTTCATAGTTGCCTCAAAGACAAGAAGTAGTCAAACAATAGAAATAAGAAAGTTTAGGGGCTCCTGGGCGGCTCAGTCAGTTAAGCGTCCAACTTCGGCTCAGGTCATGATCTCACAGTTTTGGGTTCGAGCCCACACTGACAACTAGCTCAGAGCCTGGAGCCTGTTTCAGATTCTGTAGCTCCCTCTCTCTCTGACCCTCCCCTGCTCACGCTCTCTCTCTCTCTCTCAATCTCTCTCTCTCTCAGAAATACATTTAAAAAAAAAAAACACAAAGAAGAAAGTTTGAGATAAATATTGACCAAAACTCAGTAGAATATGCTTTTTCTGTCTTCTAGATAAACTCACCATTGTGCACCATCCAAATGGTAAGTTTTCAGTGTTTACTGAAGATTTTCAGACTACAGCAAAGCACATGGTAAATCAGTTTCAGTATTATGTAAGCCTGATATGATTAGGCAGACCAGTACAAAAACTCATGTCAAGACTTTATGTGTCTATGCAAAACCACTTGACATCCAAAATAAATTTGAGGTGATTCTAGAATAGCAATGTAGAGGCATTGTTACATAATACAAGAAGCATGTGCTTTGAACTGTAACCTGGCCCTTCACAGCTTACCAGTTAACAGCCTTCAGGAAATCACATAAGCTATTTAGGCCTGTTTCCTCATATGTTAAATGTAGGTAAGAATTCTGCCATGGAGAGTTACTATAAAGGCCGATGGTGATATGTGTAAATGGGAGCTGATGCTTGATAAGTGGGAGTTATTTGATAGAGTAAATGCAATTGGAGTAGCACATGAAAGGGTGATTCACTTCAGTGTGGTAAGAAGGAATGTATTCAGAAGGTTGGCAGGATCAAGAGGAGCCAGAGGCCAGCTGGGGAGTTCTGACTAATCTAGAAGCAATTGTCTACAGTCTGAACCAGAGCAGCGACTGTGGAAACGGAGAAGAGCAGTAGAACTGAGCCACGTGGCTGGCTGGGGTAGAAAATGGAAAGCCTGTGGTAAAGGCAGGAGGAACCATGGCCAATGGGGAATAGGAGGAACAAGTTTTCATAAAATAGCATACTTTGTGATTAACTGATCGTGGTAAATGGAGAAAAACAAAAAGAAGAAGGCATAATTTAGTGAGGGTTGTTATTCGAAGTTGTTGGATTGTTTCTGAACTGAAGCAACTCCTCTCTGTATCCTGTGGTCAACTATCTGGGCAGGAGAAATCAATAGCATCCTTGCCATGGGTGCCTTTTCAACTTGCCCTTTTTATCACTTTAGTAGTTTTCCTCCTTACCCATATCCTACTCATAGCATATATTATTTTTAAAAAGTACCAAATAAATGAATCATTGAATATGTGAACAGCTGAAGAAATAGTAACAGAGTTTGTATTTCTAGGTAACGAAAGTGCCCGCAACGAAAATACATTATATAACACACCCTTCCGCAATAAGGTAGGTTGTATTTATGTTCTTTTATAAAATGCAAAAACAAAAAATTATTTGTTGAGAAAGAATATGAGCCTCCCATCCTGACTATGCTTTGAAATATTTTAACAAATATGAACAAAATAGGTTACATAAGCATTTATGTGCAAATCACTGCATGAGCAGTAATTTAAAGGAATTAACTATTTAGGGGGCGCCTGGGTGGCTTAGTCGGTTAAGCGTCCGACTTTCGCTTAGGTCATGATCTTGCGGTTCGTGGGTTCGAGCCCCGCATCGGGGTCTGTGCTGACTGCCAGCTCAGAGCCTGGAGCCTGTTTCAGTCTGTGACTCCCTCTCTCTCTGACCCTCCCCTGCTCACACTGTCTCTCTCTCTCTCTCTCTCCTAGAAATAAATAAAACATTTTTAAAAATTTTTAAAAAAAAAGGAATTAACTATTTAGAAAAAAAGCAAAGAAGGAACTCAAAGGAAAAAGGCACCAAGACTAACGTATGGCTGAGTTGAACATGTACAGACCAAATAAATCTTAGAGGAATTATGGATACATCTTTTTTAGCAACAATAATATGATAAGTCTGTTTGAACCACAATGTATACAGTCCTTAAAGTCTAGCTGTAGGAAAAAAATGTAACCCCCAAATATTGTTCATGTAGATATGCATTACTTCACATGTAGAGTTAACTGAAAATGAATTGCTAAAAATAACACTAAGCAAAGAGAGCAGCAATCGAAAAGACTAGTTCAAGAAAATACTGATAACATCTTGACCACCAATTTTTCTTCAAAAATAAAGCATGTTTTCTAACTATCTACATATGTGATGTAGGAAATTTTCATTGTTATCCAGGGTCATGTGGCAGCTGGCATTCTTGCTACAATTCAGAATTAGAGCCCTTGGCAATTTCCCATAATGAACCAATTTTAGTTTACCAAATTTGAATAACCCTTTAAGCTCTCCTATGTTTTAAGTAAAGCATAAGGAATCATAGAAGTCATTTACCCTCAAGAACTAATTGAGTATTTGCATTTCTGGGTCACCCTGTGTCCCAACAGTGAGCGGCACATCTCATGAGTCTACAGTGTATGGACTCAGTAGACTCACTGGGCTGTAGCAAAATCATGGGATACTACCTTGGCCTCTGAGTTTCTGAAAATATCCTTGTCAAATAAAGATCCTTCTATAACGTCTGAAGGACTATGCAACCATGGCATATTTTTCAGAACAATATTTGGGGTAAGAGGAAAAGAATACAAATTCCTAGTACTTAGGATATTTTCCCTCCAAATAAAATAAAACTTGAACTCAAGGACTTTGCTGTAGTTGAGCTTTGCAATGATTCTTTCCTTTTAAAGATGGAGGACTGCTTTCCCAGTTGCCTCTATAAAGCTATTTTCCTGTGAAAGGCAACCATGACTTTATCATGTTCCTTTCTTTGGTCTTAAAATGGAGAAATGCTAGCTCTATATCTTTTTTGTCTTTTTTTCCTTAGCTTCCTACTCGACTCCAGGTTGAAAAGGAATTTGGTTTCTGTTGCAGGAAAGATTACTAAAGAAGGTAAAATATCAGCTATATTTTTTCAGCTATATTTTTCAGAAAGCTTAAGGCAGGCTTAGGGGCTTGAAGGAATCATTTGTCTAGCAAACAGAATACTTTAAATATTTCATTGTCTTCTCCTGCAAGGATAAACATGTATATTTTTCAAGCTAGAGGTGATTGTTCCTTAGAAAGATTTGTGTGGAGGGATGATTTTATGCTAGCTAATCAATTTCAATTGATGATCCATTATTCACTAATACATTTCCTGTGATCTCACTTTCAGGTTATTATAATGAAATCCAAAAAATCTGCAGACACTGTGCTTTCTGGGTGAAGCATGCTTGCATTTGGATTGCCTACTGTCTTCAGGGAAAATACTATACTATGAAAGCAGAAGCAGACGTCTGGATTTTAGAATGTGTCATTGCCACAACTTATTGGTATTAACCTGCTTCAGATAGGTACATCAAGATTCAAATTGAATGCCATAGAGCAATTGCATTCTTTGACGATTCTTGCATTTTACAATGCATTTTGCTACTGAAGCAGCTGTTTCCTATTTTGAAAATTAAGGGAAAACAAGAGCAGAGAAGTGAAAAATGCTCCGTAGCAAAGATATTGTGCCTGTTTGAAGCACTCACCTTAATAGTTTACTCCTCTGTCTTTAGAATGACCATGAAAATACACATGTGTTTTATCTGTCTTTGCCTTTTAAGTAGCTGGTCCATATTCTGAATTTCTGACATTCAGATCTCTAATTATTATTGTCATATGGTGTTTTCACAAACTTTCCCTTACTTAGTGCCTATTTGCATATGACCTTGAGAATATTATTTTTTACCTTTCTCTATCTCAAATTAATATACATTCCCACAACCTACATTCTTTATGAAGAGGCTTACAATTTCAGCAACCTATTTTTTAGAAACAAGTTACTAGTGTAGAATAGAATGCAATGTTATCATTCTGTGGTTCCCATGCACAATTCCTGCAAATGAGATGAATGTTTAAAACTGTGTCTGGCTTTCCAAAATAAATGCGTAATAATTAACCACTAAATTCTTCTGCTTACCAGTTTTCAGAAGGAATGCTCCTGGAAAAAAAAAAGCCAACTCATTTAATTTCACTGTATAGTCCCCATAAAGTAAACACACAAACGATTTTTTCTAGCTTCTCAACAGTGATGGGAATATCTATTTAAAATGATTCTGAAAAACATTGATCACAGGTTTCTCATGACTATTAACATTCTCAAATAAGCTCAAGTTTTAAAAAAGTAATACATACATTTGATTCATCCCTAATAGAGGATATTTTCATCATGACATTTTGAAATCTAGTCCGTAGTTGTAAGCTTTCAAGAAATGGCATGGCCTTCCACACACTGAGCTCCCATTTGTGTGGACCGTCCCACCCAAAGAGTTCAGGAAAGCAATAGGAAAATTGGATGCTTTTATATAATTTTCCCAGTCTTTAAACTCAAATACACATATCATCTCTGAAGTAAGAACCTCTATATAGGCCTGTGACTGATATCTAACAGTCTCACCATTGGCTTTATTTTTATTAAAAATGTAAAATACAGTGACAGATAAAATGCCAACTTTTCTAAATATAAGACGATTAGATTATCTCTTACCTGAGAGCCAATTAAGGGTGGAAGAGGAGGATGAGGCTTAAATATCATTCAGGTCTTTACATAGACAAAAATCTAAAATCAAGGCCTCCAAATACTACCTTTATGAACTGCACTAAAATAAATAAATGCCACAAAGCCCCCTTAAATAGCCTTTTTCCCAAGATATCTGCCCTTGAAATGCTACCACTTTGTCATCACAAACAGACATGGAAAATAGAACACTAAAATAACTGAGGGCTTCCTCATGTTGCCTCTATCATGGCTCCTCTCATTCTTGACTGATTTGGAAGATGGCTGAAAAAGGTTGGAATTGGGGAATCTGGAGGAATCCAAATCATTACCTGTCTCATTGGAGGAAGAGATGAAAAGTAGACTACAAGGGTAGAGGAAGACTAACCCAAATTTAGGAATGACCCCAAATGAAAATGCCCCATGGAAGCATAGTTTTTTAATCTCTGAACTCCATCCCTAACATGTACAATACTGTCCATTCACTATGAGCTGCACAATAGAAGCTTTGCATTTGTGAAAGAAGAGTTCAGAGGACAGGACAAAGGGGCAGGGAAAAAGACTAGGACGATGCGAACTTTCATTGGAGATTTGGGGACATATCTCAGAGAGCCCTAACCACTGCTAGAAGGGAAAGACCTCCGTGGGAGATCTTATGAAGATTGTGTGCTGGTTCTGGAAACCTGAGCAGCCAGTAGCTAATAGACCTTATCTTTCTCATCGTCCCTTTCTTACCTCAGGTTGGTTTCCAAGCCATTACCCCTAACTTTGGCCAAAACCCAGCCCCTTCCTCAGGTTCTTAAATTTACCAGGACTCTGGCTTCTAAAGAAATTTTGAACTGGTGATGAATGTAATCAGAGTTTTATGTTTAATATTAATTCCCTTATTCTCTACCTAGTCAATTTCCTAGGATAACAAAGAGGAAGCATGTAGACCAGTGGTTCTTAACTGGACAATTTGCTTCCCTTGCCCCAGACTTTTGGCAATATCTGGCAACAATTTTTATTGCCATGACCGTGGAGAAGGTGTTTCTGGCATCTGGTGTGTAGAGACAGGATGCTAATTAACATCCTATAATACCCAAGGCAAAGAATTATCCAGTCCGAAATATCAATAGCACCAAGGTTGAGTACTCCTAGACTAGACTAGACCATAATATGTGATTACCACTTAAAGTAGTGTTGTTAAAATAAAAAGTTAGCTTTATACAGAATTTTCTGGAAATTTTGAAATTAGAAACCCTAGCTACAATAGTACAAATGGAATTCTTTGTTTTGAAGTGCATAAGCTTAAATGGATCATTAAATACTCTAAAGAATGGATGACTCTAATATATTTTCATAAATCAAACATTCAATTAAATAATAGAGACTTCGATTTTTAGAAAATGAGGCTGTTCTCAGTATTGTTCTAATAAGAATAACTTTGTAATTTGAGTCATTATCATATCCCGTTTGTACACCAAGTATTTGCTCATCTGAGTTTCATCTTGTTTCCTATAATGCCGAGGAGTCTGATTTTAATAATTTGGACCTACTGAATTTTACTGCAAATAGCTATTCTAAATGGGTAAATATTTAGGAGAGAGATCAGCATCATGACCTGATCTACTAGGTCCCAGCTCAGAGCTGGCATAAGGCCTTACTTGAAGCTCTTTCTGTAGCTGTAATCGCCAGTCATCTTGTTGGCCTGCCTTATTTTGTGGGGCTGACCTTTAAAGGCAGGGACTACCATGTAAAAGACAACAAAAGGTAAGATTCTCAATATAATTGACCTCAAGTATATAAATTAAAGCATATGGTTTTCTCAATATTTTCATCTTCAAAATGCAGACAATGCTTCTCATATAATTTCCTGGTTATTAAATGACATCAGATATTGACATAAGCAGTGCAGTACTTCATTCAAGAGCATGAGCTTTGAGGTAAGGCTGACCTAGTTTGAATATTGGCTCAGCTATGTCCTGCCTGTGCAAACCCAAGCCAGTTTTAAGTCTCCTTGAGCCCTATTTAATCATTAGTAAATGAAGGTTATAATACCAATGTTAGCACAGATTGTTTGAGAATTAAATGTAAGGAGATCATTTAATTAATTTATCACCCAAGAAGGCACTTTTGATGGTAAAATGGAGTAGCATTAATGATTACAATAGAAAAGCAGGTATAAACTGGGTCTACTCCAAGCATAAACTGGACTATGTGGTTACATGTCTCTACTTAAATGAGATGTAAGTGTTTAGAACATTTTGGCTAGGAATAAATAATCAATGAAAACGGTTTACAAGAAAATATTCCTCTTTGAAATGTGAATACAGTATGATACTCTAGGCTGGCTTGTTACTAAGCATATTCTTCTAGCATATGACTAAAATCTAATCATTATTTAAAAAAACCAATGACTGCAAAGTGTGGAATGGCCACCTGGATCACCCAGAAAGATCAAAAGCCTCAAGCGGAAAAATCCTTCAGTGGTAAATTACTACAGCAGTGCTTTCCAAGTTTTATTAAAAAAAAAAAAAACAAAAAACTCAAGGATATTGCATCAAAAAGGGGCTCTGTGACCAAGTGACTTTAGAAGTTTCTGTGTATTTTAGTCCTTTCTAGAATAGCATATTAGAGAGGCACCTGGGTGGCTCAGTCAGTTGAGTGGCTGACTTCAGCTTAGGTCATCAACTCATGGTTTGTGGGTTTGAGCCCTGTGTGAGGCTCTGTGCTGACAGCTCAGAGCCTGGAGCCTGCCTTGGATTCTGTGTCTCCCTCTCTCTCTGCCCCTCCCCCACTCACTCTCTTTCTCTCTCTCAAAAATAAATAAGCATTAAAAAAATCTTAGACTAAGTAATCCAGCAATAAAATCTATATAATTTGAAATATACTGACTCACATTTTATGTAACGATAAGCTGGCCTCATTTTCCACATAATGGGAAAAGAAAAACTGGCTGATTGATGCCTAAAATGATGTATTTAGATGGAGCCTGAAACTTGGGTTTAATGGGAAAGATCAAGATCAATTAATGATGGTTGCCATGGATAATGGTATGGGGGGAGGGGAGTGGTGGCATGCATGATACTTGGCATTCAGGATTTGTCTTTAATTAGCATAAAGCAAAATATTACATTCTGACTTTTGCAAATAACAATCAATTTCAGTCAGAATGAATATCACTTGTCTTCAAAGGAATGAATTGGTAGGCATGTCTCTAAGTAAAACACTGTAATTTCTGTATAATTCTTTGTATGTCTCCAAATAAACATTAAGCTTGGTTCCACACAGAATTGGTGCAAGACCATTTGGAGATTCTGTGCATTTGCATGTATCAAACACTGAAGCAATATCTGTGTCCATGGAAACTAGCAGGACAGTTTTGCTCAGAGAGCCTTTTTTGCCCTGTATGGCAATAAGTGACCCTTAGAGAGAGAAATTAGCTCTCAGCAAATTCATGAACAATTTCTTGTGGGTGGTCTCTTTCATTTCTCAGGGAGTGGATGGAAATGCTATACCGACTATCATAAAGTTGCTAAAGTTTTGCCCCTAGCACTTTCTCTTATCTTTATTTGAGTAAAAGAGGGACAGAGATTCCAGGAAGTATGAACTGATGCTGCTTTCGCATTCATGCCTGGCACTTAGTGAAAGCATCTACAGTTACACTAAAGAGCCTTAAGCATCCTCACAAAACATTGACAATTTGTCACAATGTTGTACAATGAGGTGTTCTATAACTCAGACATGGCAAGTTATGCCCAGTACTTCACAGGTCCTCTGCGTCAGCAGATTTGGGGAATCCCAGCAGATAACCTGTCATTAACAGTGACACTGAAGGACATAGGAATCTTACTTATGATCACCATATGTTCTCCTCACCCTGGCTTCTATCTACTGTGGTACCTTGACTGTGATTTTTTATTTATTTTATTTTATTTTGTTTTGTTTCTTTATGGTAAGAACACATAACATGAGAAGCAAGAATAGCACTCAAGGTAAAGAACATACCTAATCCAAAGACTCCAAGATCAGAATGAAACACACATTTTCTGAAAATGGGAATACCACTTTTATGTTCTGAATTGTGTCCACCCAAGAATTCATGCTGACTTCTTAATCCCCAGTACTTCAGAATGTGACCTACTTTGAAGATAGGGTCTTTACTGAAGTATTTGGCTTAAAATGAGGCCGTAAACCAATATGACTAGAGTTCTTTTAATAAGATGAAATTTGGACACAGACATGTACAGATGGATGATGATATGAAGACGTGGGGAAATGATGGCCATCTAACAGCCAAAGAGAGAGGCCTGGAACAAATCTTTTCCTCAAGGCATTCAGAAAAATCCAACCCTGCTGGGCAACTTAATCTTCAATTTCTAGCCTCCAAAATTGTGAGAAAATGCATTTCTACCATTTAAGCCATCCAATCTGTATACTTTGTTATGGCCGTCCTGGCAAACTAATAGAGTCAGTGTGGATGGGGTGTAGTGGATAAGGGTGAGAGAATAAGATGAGTTTGTAGAGGAGTAAGAGAAACATCATGAAAGAAGTTTGAATTTTATTCTAAGTACAATGAGAAGCCATTCAAATGTTTTAAACAGAAAAATTCACTCTCACTGCAAAACAGAATACAGACTACAGAGAGGCAAGAGTAGTGACAAAGTGACCAGTCAGGGGTTTTGTGAGAGATTCACAAGATGATGGTGGCTTGGACCAGAGTGATAACTGAGATGATAGAGGAGGCAGATTTTAGACATACTTTGGTGATACAATCAATAGCACTTGCAGTTGGGTATGATGTAGGAGTAAGATAAAAGAATATGGGGAATGCCTGAGATTTTTGACTTGAGCAATTTGGTAGATGACAGTATTTGCCAAGGTGGAGAAGACAGAAGGATATATTCGGTGGATTGTATGACATTGAAAAAAGTAATTAATCTAATTCTGAGTTTCCTTGTGGGAAAATGGAGTGAATAGTAATGTCGTTTCATTGGGTAGTTGTGAAAATTAAAAAATTATGTTTATGAAACATCTAAAACTTAGTAAATATTTGATAAACATTGAATTACCAGCAGTAACAGCATCTTTAGTCACTTATCATCTTGAAATACAGCAAGGAAGTAGGTAAGACTGGATTCAGTGTCACCAAGAACATTGTAATTGAGGAGGTAATATTCCTTATACTAAATACAGAAGATAATATTTTATTTAAAAATAAATTTCAAGGGCACCTGCGTGGCTCAGTCGTTAAGCGGCCAACTTTGGCTCAGGTCATCATCTTGCAGTCCGTGAGTTTGAGCCCTGCTTCAGGCTCTGTGCTGACAGCTCAGAGCCTGGAGCCTGCTTCAGATTCTCCCACTCTCTTTGCTCCTCCCTTGCTCAAGCTCTGTCTCAAAAACAAACTTTAAAAAAAAAATTTTAATTCATATTAAAAAATAAAAATAAATTTCAGATTATATGTCTAAAGCCCTTTAATCCATGGGGACTGTGTCACATTCTGACAAAGTTAAACTTTAGACACTTGTGAAGTTGCCTGTGAATGTAGAATCATTTCAGGAAGGTTTCCTAATGTTTTTGTTACCTTCCTAAAAAACTAAAGGAGGCTATCATGAATTTTCAAAATAGACTAAGTATGCTAGATGTGGACTTAGCATCCATTTTCATCCCCTTCTATGAAGACTCCTATGTTAAGGGAGCCAGAAGGCAAACCATGCATTTGTCACGCTCCCCAGCAGGAAGGAGCTACATATGATATACATTCCACCATGAGATGGTATCTTGTGAGATCTGGAAGATGAGGTGAGACGAGAGCACCTCCAGCTGCTGTAGAGGCTGGCCAGTAGGGTAGATTCATGCTGTTGTCTGTGGCCAGTGGGATCCTCATCTGGGGCTCTGTTCACCAGTTCCGGGAGCCTGAGGCAAGTTGAGTAGCACCAGTGGTGGTAATGGGCATAAGCTTCTTCCTGACCACCATATTTTAGCTACAGTCATGTTAACCAGAACCAACTTCTCTTAGATCTCGGAAGGATCTTATAAACTCTTAATCCCCTGTATTAAATTCCTTTTTGACTGAACTGTCTAGAATGGTTCCTGTTTCTTATGGATCTCTGACTGGTACATTGAGTCCCATCAAGAATCTAATTTAATTCAGTTTTTTCTAATAAGTTTATCTAATAACATCTTTCTTAACCAAAATATTTTAATCTATTTACCTTGCTGCTCAATTCTTATTTCAAGCAGTCAGTTCACATTTCAGGTGCTTATTTGATGTTTTTTTAAATGAATAGGTGCTATCAGGTCACCTTCTGGGTTAAAAAATAATAAGCTAAAATAAAATAAATAAGAAATAAGAAATTAAGTTAAATTAAATAATAACATTCCTCCTGGCAAAAGTCCAGCTTTCCAGTCAAGCTAATACAAGATTCATCAAGTTACTCAGGTGTCTATAATCAATATACAATCCTTTTGAACTTTATATGATCTAATCGTATACATAATAACACAGCATAAGTTTAGGCAACTTCAATGTCAGTATTACCACAGTTGCAACCAAAGCTTTATTCATGGACTACCTACTTTTAGAATTTAGATTTTCTTTATTTTTCAACAATATTTAGTTAAATAAAATGACCCTCATTAAACTCATTTTTCATCAAAATCTAAAAATACCAAATTACAAATTCAGGAAGAATTTCACGTACATCTATAATCAAGGCACCAGCATTAAATTATTCATTGATTAGTTCTTCTTTTGTTAGTTCTCTTCTTCATATAAAAATTTTAAATTATGTTGAATATGATTATTTCTTCTTTAAATATGTTCAACCCTCATTATTAATAATCTTATAATATGATTCACCCACATACTTTAAAGGTCCAGATTGCAGAAAAACAAACTTTAGAACACCTGGTACCATATGAAACATTTATCAGATCTGTGAGTGGATATATATGTTCTCAGTTTTGAAAGATAGTGGTTACACAAAAGGAAACAAATGCGGGAAGTTGGTGAATTGAACACTACTAATGGGCGTCCCAGTTAGTTTGAGTACCAGTATCATTTGCTCAGAACTGTTTCCTTCCTAGATTGTGTGGCTGAGCAGAATAAAGCACCAGCCTGACACCAGCCCTTAGGACAGTCTTGTCTATTGGATGTGGTGGCCCCTGGAGGAAACTCAAGATATCCTTCTGACCTATTTAATTCACCTTGGATTTAGACACGAACGTTGTCTTAAGACCAAGGGCCATTACAGATTTCTGAAGAAACAATAGACAGCTGAGAATAAACCCTTCTTGAAATAATGCGAGTTACGTGACAGTGGCTGAGCACCATGACTTGATGTTCCCCCGAGAAAAGGCATGACCTTATCAATGTTACAAGAAAAGTAAACACGAAGCATTTGGTACAATATTTTTACATCTTAGCTTCCCACAGACAGGAGAAGGATTAGATCAGGCAGTGTGTTCAGCATCCTTTATTAGAAATATACTTAACTTAAACTTTTAAAATGTCTGCATTCTTCTTCCTTAGCCAGCAGTCCCATCTTCATTCACCCCTCCTAAAGCATCTCTCTAGTTATGTGGGGGACCCTCATGACAATATATTGCATGTGCTTCTGCTGTGTGTGCTGCTAGTGGCTTTGTGAAGACACTGCTCCTCCTAAGATGACTGCCACTCACAGGTGACCCACTTGATTCTCAAGCCAAAATTTCATGGGGATAAAAGAAGATGCCCTTGCCCCAATTTGATGTAGCTTTTGGTCACCTGAAACTGGAAGATTCTCTGTTTTTATTTAAAGTTTTCCCCTGATTTTTATAGACATAAGAACTTCAACTACTATGAAAAACCAAGTCTCCTCGGGAGTCAGATATCATCCTTTTCCTTCCATTGTCCTCACATAGGAGGATGCCCTGTTACCATTTTTTCCTCTCAAAATCTGTATCTTCCAATTCCTTGTTTTAAGATTACATGTGCTTGTCACTGGTATTCCTTCTAGTACTGATAGCTGATGGATAACTTAGAAGACAGAGCCCAATCTTGCTCTTTTTATGAACTGAGCATCTTTTTAATCCCTGAGAAGCTGGTTGTTTTAGTTTGGTGCCATAGACTGTACCTTCCTCCAGCAAACATTTGTCATATTTGGTGATCCAGTATGTGAATCTTCCTTCCCTCTTCCTATTGGCACCACCACCATTCTTTTGAGAAAATTCCCAATTTACTGTAGTTTTAACAAGAAAGTGATTCCAACTTACTCACTCCCACTGCAGCCTCCCACATCCTAAACTGAGGGTGGCAGATTCTTCCTCAGTTCACTCTTGGCACAGTCAGTTTTCTAAATTCAATCAGATATTTATTCCTGAGATGCTGATTCAATGGTTGAAGTCCGATTAATCATGGTGTGGGGGCAGACTAGAGGTCAGACCTTCCTGTGGCATGACCTTGGCTGCAATTCTGTCTGATCCTCCCCCAGAGAACCCCTGATTCCCATCCATTCTCTTGGCTCAGTCAGTCCTCCAGTCTCCCATTTGTTATGTCACTCCCCAATATCTTCACAATAAATTCCCATCTGCTCAGATAGCCAGGGTTGTTTCTGTATTGTAACAAAGAGTCTAGATTAGAGAAATCGAAACCTAGAGATTCTGGATTGAATATATCCCCCTAGAAGATATGAAGTCCTAACTCCCAGTACCTGCGAATGTGACCTTCTTTGAAAAGGACTTTGGAGTCATCAAGATGAACTCATACTGAAGTAGGGCAGGCCCTTAGTTCAATATGCATTGTGTCCACATAGAAAAGGAGAGAGACACACAGAAGGAGAGAAAACCATGTGAAGATACAGACACATATGAGACAAGAGTGTCACTGAAGTGCTGTAACTGCAAGCCAAGGAATGCCTAGGGTAAGAAGAGCCAAGGAAAGGTCTCCTCTCAAGATTTCAAAGGGGGTATGGCCCTAACCACACCCTGATTTCAGACTTATTGGCTTCAGAATTATGATACAGTACATTTCTGTCTGTTAAGCCCCTATTTTGTGGTGTTTTGTTATACCAGGCCTAGAAAACACATAATTTAAATTCTAACTAATGACAATTATGCACCAGTAGTTACACTATTTGCTCAAGAAACTTACTATCTATCTGTAACACAGAAGTCTTTTTCTGGACAACTGGTCATATAGTGCTTTTCATTTGCCCAACCCCAAGTTTTTCATATACAAAGCATAGAAATAAGAATCCAATTAATATATGCAAATGTAAAGAAAGCATTAGGCAGAGTGGGATTACCCTAAGAGCTTAAGAATCTTCTGTCTCATTCCCTTCTCCTCAACACTTTTCTCATCTTGTTATCTACTCACAAATAAAATGTACCTCATATCATCAACCAGGACACTTTCTGAATGCTCTATAAATATTTACCAAAAGAAAATAACTCAAGCCCTTGACAAACCAAGAGTAAGATACCATATAGTAACACAGGAGTTTAGGAGATCTGGATTTTCATCATGACAATACTATCACCAACCCTGAAACATAGATAAGTAAGGAAAGCAAGTGTGACATCTCTTCAGCACTTTTCATATTCAGCATACTGTGAATGATTAAGACCAGTAAAATGGAAGCATATTAAAACAGAAAGGACATAGAGATAATCTCTAAAATGAGGATGTCCAGAAGAAACTTAAATACTGTGTGCCACGGTCTTATCAGTTGACCAGACAATACTATAATTAAAGTGGGCAATGATTAGATTTTGAAAATTTTTTGAAGTCTTGTTATATCTTATTTGACAAAGTCGTATTTGCCTGTAGAATACAAAGCAAACAAAAGTGAGTGTTATAGGTATTACCCTGACATTTTTTATTTGACACCAGAATTTTCAATATATATTAGCTCCTTGGTCATTTCAAAATTCCTCGAATTTCTTTCTGATACTGTTATTTGATTTAGCAACTGGATAAAAGCAGCTGAAAGCATTTTTTGGTCTTAAATTAGAGTTGGCCATGACAAATGTTCCTACAAGAATATAGGATGAATCCCACACATTTATCACAGCATCTGGGCCATGTTTGTTTCTGTAGGACAGAGGAGAGGGTAGGAAGTATTCTTATGTTGGTAAACTGGAAGTCTAAGAGTTACACTTGCCATCTGGGACTGCTTTGATGAGAATACTGGCCTGTTCTTTCCACTTAATTACCAAAATGAAGTATCGTCATGCAAAGACAATGATCTTGGTGATCAAGACTCAAGTACAGCCAGTAAAACTAAATACTTTCATTTAAATGTGGTTGTATTTATTTATTGCAGCATTAAACAAGCTTCTCCGGTTCCTTAGAAAAAGAATTCATGCACCCATTTAGCCTATACAAACAAGAATAAGTTACATAAACCCTACATAATTAAAGCAATTTATATAGGGCATAAACTTCATGATGTTTTACAGTCAACTTGGAAGTAAAGAAGGCAACTAACAGAAATAACTTCTCCCAGCAAAAACACTTATGTGGTTTGCAGAGTTCCAAAATACCAATCTTTAAATATGTACTATTTCACCAAAGTGCCAAAAGAAGAATAGCAAACTAAATAGAGCAAAATATGGCCTCAATTTAAAGATTTGGTAAGGAACTAGAATGAAGACCTAGTTTTATACGTGCTATTATAAAGGATCAACTTACTTTCTCCAGCATTGTAACTTCATTAACTCCATTAGGGAGAACAATTTCAAATATAAAACTTAGGTTCACCTAAAACTATTGGACAATTAACTCAATGGTAACACTTCCAGTATTAAATCTACTGAGTTCCAGAAATACTCAAACTTTTCCACTGCAGAATCTCCCCTTTCTTTGTAATAGAAATAGAATATTTTTAGGTCCAGATGGCCAACCAAGAGCATGATAAGTGGCTGTCTGAGGTCATAATCAGGACAGGGACTATCAAGAGCTGCCCTTTAAGGAAATAGCACCCTATCAGGCTTCTTCCTACTAGCAGGGTATCTGAGTAAACCCTAGCACGTAGACCCACACTCACAGTCTTGTACGGAGCAGATGTCCATCAACAATTTTTCAGGAAATGTGCTGTCAGGTCCCAAAAATTTGCTCTTGTAGAATTATTACAATGGTAAACATTTGCCCTGGGCACCAACTTGATGCAATTCTTTGACAAGAGTTTCATTGGAGCTGTGTAGAGAACAGATAGCTATGTTTCATATCTAATAAACCTAGTGGCAGCCTACTTGGAACAATATGGATAAAAACTAATAGTAGCCACAACTAATTTTCTGAAAATAGAATAACCAGCTGCTTTTTAGAATTGAGTCTCAAAAACACTGCTTTTTCTTAGCTGTACTCTCTCTTATACAATTGTAAGGACACTAATCATCTTTAAAATTCACAGTAATTTACTTAACCCTGACATTTTCATCTTTGGAAAAAATCTTTACCTCTGTGGATGGGATGGGCCAGGTCATTTGAAGGAACCCCTTAGCCAAGGGTGCACACAAGTAAGCACATTCAGATTTGATTCCAGGATAAAGGATGGAAGGCCTTGTTTTCATGGACACGAGATTAAACTCTAGAGGAACTGCATTGGATGGGAGCCATTTTCAAAGCAGCCACCTCAAAGTCCGTTTTTTAACCACTGGTCTTCAAATCACACATAATATCCATCGTTGCTGTTGTTGTTGTTGTTGTTTTTTTAATGTTTTTTTTTTTAATTTATTTCTAGGAGAGAGAGAGACAGCGCGAGCAGGGGAGGGTCAGAGAGAGAGGGAGTCACAGACTGAAACAGGCTCCAGGCTCTGAGCTGGCAGTCAGCACAGAGCCCGACGCGGGGCTCGAACCCACGAACCGCGAGATCATGACCTGAGCGAAAGTCGGATGCTTAACCGACTAAGCCACCCGGGCGCCCCTGTTGTTGTTGTTTTTAATCTAAAAAGGTGTCATTTCAATGCTAAAAGCTGCTTTCCTGATATCTCTTCACAGTTCTTCCCTCTCAGAGTGAAAATATTCTGTCCTGATGAGCGCTGAGAGGAAGAAGTGAGCAAAACCCAGAAGTCACTTCAGGGCAATTTATTTCTGCCTTGCCAATTGGTTTACCAATTCACCACTTTTTAGAAGCAGATGAAATGCTGCAGGTGTCTGCAGGCTGAACATCCCTCTCAGGCATGCTGGCCCTATGGTGTGCTTGGGTTTAGAGCTGAGTCAGAGATCTCAGATGCTTCCTCCTGATGGGAATATATTAGAATGCGAATGTTGCTATTACCATCTTGGGAAGGAGAACCAGGCTTATGGAGAGAAAAGCCATCTATCTTCTTCCTACCCAGAGTCAGCATTCTCGCCCTTCTGTCCTTTCAAATAGGCTGGAGGTGGGGGGTACACTTCCTGAAAAACTCTTCTTGATCTTAGAGAAAAGGATAGACTTACTTGGTAAACAGTGTGTGACACACTGTGAGGAAAAGATTTAGGAAATATGCTAGCAAAAAATATATATCAGAAATAGCACTTATTTTGCACAGCCTCAGCTGTGGGGCGGAGATCAGTCACGACTCTCAGACACATTTTGCTTAAGTCACACATCTTATGGAAACAGACAGCCCAAATGAACAGAGCGATTTGGGTACAGATGCCAATTTCAGAAAAATAAATGGATGAGGTTTAATGAAATATTTGCTAAAATTCTCAGACCTCAATAGAAGAACTTAGTCTAACACTAGCCAAAACGCATGATATACAAAACACAGAAACAGTGTGACAGGCACAGAGATGCACTGCCCAGGTCACCCTTGAAGAGAGAACCTCACTGCCCAGAGCTGAGGAGCTGACTGCTCCAGACCCGCCCTCTGCCGGAGGATGTTCCGCACTCGGAGGCCACGCCCTTCCCGGCTGCTCCCAACCAATCGCTGAGCCTGGCGGGGAAACTGGACACCCGCAATTTCTGCCCAAGGCAGGACTCCCATAATGGACAATTTTTGCTTTGGGTCAGTCCATCAGCCTCACTGAGACTCTCGGGGCAGCACTGCAGTCTGACCTGCTAATTCCAACCTACTCATTCTTCCTTTGTCCTCTCCACCGATGTACAGTAGATTCTAAATCCTGTCCCTACCTCTTTATCTCTCACAGTATCCTCCCCCAGCACCAGTAAATTTCTTGCACTTCTAAATCCCTCATGATATTGCTAACCTTAAAAATAAAACTGTCCCGGGGCGCCTGGGTGGCTTAGTCGGTTAAGCGTCCAGCTTTCGCTTAGGTCATGATCTGGCGGTTCGTGGGTTCGAGCCCCGCGTCGGGCTCTGTGCTGACTGCCAGCTCAGAGCCTGGAGCCTGTTTCAGCCTGTGACTCCCTCTCTCTCTGACCCTCCCCTGCTCATGCGCTCTCTCTCTCTCTCTCTCTCTCTCCTAGAAATAAAATAAAAATATTTTAAAAAATAAAATAAAAAGTAAAACTGTCCCTATTTTACCAGCAAAAAAAAGGGGAGGGGTATTTGGGAATAGCAGAGAATTGCAATGAAGACAGGAAAGTTAGGGCAAAACCATAGGCACCCCAAAGAACAAGTGAGAGGATAGCTAGTTTATAGAGGAAAAGGGAAGGCTAGCAGGAGCCCTTATAAACACAAAGTCCAATGGAGTAAACAGGAAGTTCAAAGTATGCTGACTTTTCATTAGCTGAGTTGTGACAGTCTCTCATTGGCTGGACTGTTGCTGAGAGAAGAGAAAAATCTTTCTTCCTCCTGCTAGGGCGGTCTCTTCCTGTTGGGATCTGCCACCGACAATGAGGAGAAGAGCGTGAGAGTTCTCCCTGCTGGCCTCGCAACTCTATTTTAAGTGAGGCTTCCTTTTATTAAATTTCACACCATCCACTTACCAAAGACCTGAACTGAGGCCGACAACTATGCAAATTGGTACAGTCTGGTTTATCTCTCTGGGAGCTAGAAAGGTAACAGAATGCTAACCATGGAGAGAACAAATCACCCCCTCTCTCCTCTACTGAAGCCTATACCGTTTCCAAAGTCTAATTTCCTTTGTAAAGTGTTGCTTTCCCATAGGCAGGAAGCGAGCGGCTCGGGCTCGCCCCGACTTCCACCCCATCCCGCGCTCCCGCGGCCTCCCCCGGGCCCCCATCTCCGCTTGGGACGCCCGCTCCGGACCGCAGGGCCGCGGCCGAGGGAACCCCGCGGCTGGGCGCCCCTCCCCGCGGCGCCGTCACAGTCGGCTCGGGCTCCGAAGGCGATCCCCGTGGTGACCGAAGCACCCCGGGGCGCCGCCCCTTCCCACACCCTCGAGGACCCCTAAACCCCACGCGCGGGAGTCAGGCAGCCTCGAGGAGGCAGGGACGCCTCCCTGGGGCGCAGACGAGCTATATACCATTTCCAAAGTCTAATTTCCTTTGTAAAGTGTTGCTTTCCCATAACTATTTCAAATAGAACCTTTCCTTTCCCTGCTCTTCCTACAGTAACCATTGCTCCATATTTTTCTCTAGCTCAAAGTAAAACATGTCCTATTGATATTGATACAGAAGTTATATGGACAGGGAGCAAATAGGCTTTTTCTAATAGACTTTGGCATTATCCAAGAATAGGTATTCTTCAAGAGTAGCTATTCACACTAGATACTCATAATTCTAATCTGTCATGCCTTCTGTTTTTCAGTACCTGGAAAGCAGAGAAGTACACATTTTGAAGCTAATTTAACCTAATTAACCTGGTTTTCGGAGGTATGTAATGCCCCAAAGCTTATAATTCATTTGATTACAACTATCAAACAAAATCAATCAGCTTTGGGA
This sequence comes from Proteles cristata cristata, assembly GCA_017311185.1. NCBI lineage: Eukaryota > Metazoa > Chordata > Mammalia > Carnivora > Hyaenidae > Proteles > Proteles cristata. The sequence continues at coordinate 73,826 of JAESUZ010003940.1, forward strand.
CTCACCCAGGATTGTAAATTTGCTACAGGAAAGAACTTCTGGAGACAGTTCTGTACTTCTTTAGGAATGATTTTTCAACCTCCATTCACTCCAGGCTTGTCTACATCACCAACCTCTCTTTCCTGCATGGTCCATGACTCTAAATTATCCATTTGCATCACTTCCATACAAACCCTTATTTTCTTTGTAAACAGAGAGAATGGAACCTGTAAGCTAATCAACCTCCCCACGATGCTGTACAAACTGAGAATGGATTTTTATTAGATGGCAGAGTGGGAGGAGAGAGAGAAAAGAAAGTGCCTGCTCCATCCCCTGAGTGCCATCTGCATTCGAGGGCACAGACAGTGCCCACCCGGAGAGCGGTTCTGCCCACAGATGAGCCCACACGCTGCACCACTGACAGCTGTGTGAGAAAGAAATACTAAAACTGAGAAAAACATGGAACTCCCTTTAAGACTGCACATATTGGTCATTAGAAGATGCAGAATAAGCCCCAAAGGAACAGAAATATGAGGCTCATTTTAAGTTTTAAAATCATCTACTAACTCCTCTAGCAAAAATGAGAGAGTTTTTCTTTTTTAGAGCGTATAGAATCTCTAATTCCCAATCTGTTCAGAGACTTACCTCCCTTTACAAACTAACAAAAATAGATATGCAATCAACCTCTGAAACTCAGCGTAAGAAATAGAAATTACTGCTTTCGAGTTTCTTTGCAAAATCAACATCTTAAATTAGACACGAGGAAGCAAGTCACCTTCTTTATCCTGTAAGAAAGGAGAAAAGGCAAGATGCTGTCTGGAGTTGATAGGAGAAATCCTACTTTTCCTGACTCTAAAGCAGAAAGGGTATCACTAGCAGATAAATGAAAAACCTGAAGGAAATTGATAGAAGAAGGTCGGGGTGGTAAGAGGAAGAAAAGATATAGAAATGGAAAACTTATGTAAGTAAAATCTATACTTGTTTTCTACTGCTAAAATGACATAAAAACACATTTAGGCCATGTTGAGTAACTACATTACTTATAAAATGATTTTGCCATTCTAACAATCTATAATATATTTATCTGTGACTTTAAATTTTTAAACTACCTACCCTTATTTTGATCATTATATTACCTAGTTTTTATTTCTTCAGGAGATTGCTAAAATGTATACCAGAAAGGTATACTCTTCACCTTGAGGGCAGTGGAGAAGATCCAGAAATAAAGTCAATGTGTAAGTTCTTATTCTGAGTCAACAGCAGATCTTCAGCTAGGACTCAGAACTACCTCTTGTTAGACTCGAACATAGCAATAGGAAGACTGAATAGAGAGACAAACATTAGTGACAACCATAAGCTACTTCATTAATAGAGCAGTTTTACCCTATGTATTGCCTCAACCCCTCAAGCAAATTGGCTCCTGGTAGCTTCCTCTCCCATTCATTAGCTCCATTTGGACACCAGCAGTGGATAGAGTTAGTTTCCAGCTAAGAGCTCTGTAACTTAAGTACAGAGATGCATATTGATGCAAAGCTAAGAGCTCTATAGGAATCATTCTTGCCATTTTTAATTGTTGTTTTCTAAATACTGGCATATGAGAGCTAAAAGCTATCCTGTTCACTAAGCTTGACTCTATGCTAGTTGATAATAAAATGAGCTGCTTTCTGAGAAAACAAAGCAGAATAAGATGGTGAGCAATCATTTTCCACTGGGAAGAATTTAAAAGCATAATTTGGTCAGTCCTATGGTATCTTCCCACTTTCTTCATTAAGCCCCAACTCTTCTTACTACCTATGACCTGTGATTACATCCTTAAAGAGATTTGAATTTGCTAGTAGCACAAGAGTCATTATTAAGCATTCAATAAATAATTTTAAGCACAAATGATGCCAAATATGCGGACCATCAACAGAAGACTGGAAGAACACATTTATGTTAACTAGATTGCAGATCTCAAACCCTTCCCCAAATTATAATAGCCCAATAGCAAAAATTGAATTGTCACAATAATTGTTAATCATTTGAATTATCTGAACAATTATTAACTAACAATTATCTGAATTATTCAATAATGAATAACAACATTAGTAGTAGTTATAAAATTTATCATCCTAAATTCTCTATATTCCAAGAGAAAGAGGTTTCAGCAAAGAAGTATCAAGAATGGTGGGGATGAGGATGATATACAAACCATACACTTTGAGAAACAGTTCATCAGAAATGAAACATCTGATTCATGAACAAAACCTAAGTACAGAAAGAATCTTAAAGACAAGCCATGTCCACTTCACATTTCTGCCTAACTCTTATTTCCTGGCTAATCTTCTGTGTTCATCACATGTTTTAAAGCCAAGTGTTTCAAAAAAGAAGAAAGAAAGAAAGAAAGAAAGAAAGAAAGAAAGAAAGAAAGAAAGAAAGAAAGAAAGAAAGAAAGAAAGAAAGAAAGGGAGAGAGAGAGAGAGAGAGAGTGAGAGAGAGAGAGAGAGAGAGGGAGGGAGGGAGGGAGGAAGGAAGGATCAAAAGTCAAGTTCAAGTATATCTTTCCAAGATTTGCTGATCTAGAACCACTTTGTGCTTTCTATCTTTTGTTTTAAGGAGTCTCTAGATTAAAAAGTAAAAAGTTATTATTCTTGATTTTAATGGAGCTGAAACTTTGCATATGAGAATAGAATGTACTTTTCCTTCTCCTCCTATGTTTCATAATTGGTGATCTGAAAACAAAATAGGAATTGTGACACATTCATAGGACAAGTTGATATATTGAGTCCAGAATCCTTGCTGTAAACACAAAATGATAAATTACAAAAAAAACAATATTGGCAGATTTGTTAAATAGATACCTGAGGGAAGTCAACTTTAAATTATTCTACTCATTAAGTAATTCAATTGGAATTCACTCTAATCTAATATCCTATATCTATGCATAAAATATGCTACTAAGGTAATGCAAATGTAATGCATTTCCTGATGCAAATGTGAAATATGTCTAGAATTTATTTTGCCTATTTATTAGTGTATACAATAGGTACTTATTGAGAATCTACTGTGCGCCAGGCACTATTCTAGGGCCTAGTACATGGTAGTGGACCAAACTGACAAATCCCTTGCCTTTATAGATCTTTACATTCTCCTAAGAGGAGACAGACAACAAAAAAATATATACATAACAACTTTATGCCAAGTGGATATAAGAGATATAAAGAACCCAAACCAGAAAGAGATAAAAATGACAGAGCTGCCATATTACATATTGTGGACAGGGGAGTAAAAATGATCAAAAATTGAATAGAATGAAGGACCACATTTTCCACCAATATATAGGGAAAGAGCTTTCCAGGCACAGGAAATAGCAAGTCCAATGGTCCAGACATGGGAATATGCTTGAGATGTCTGATGAACATCAAGTGTGTTTGAAGCAATGTGAGTGAGAGGGTGAGTGTAGAAAAGTTGTAAAGGCACATCCAAAAAAAAATCACCAATAATCCTAAAAGCCATTGTATGAGGAATAAAATAATAATTAAGGCTATATGTTTTAGAAGAAAGCCACACAAAGCAAATTTCCATGAGCACCTTGGCTGCAGTGGTGATCAATGGTCCCTGTAACTTCAAGAGTTGATGTTTTATTCTTAACATTTTGTAATGAGCTAGAGCTCATCCCCAGGACAGGGGAAGAGAAGGTAAAGTTTGGGAGAAGGAACATGTTTGGGAGAAGGAACATGTTTGGCCTCATGGTAGAATACATCTTCCTCACTGCTGTGACAAGTAACTCCTTTCCTTATTAGGAAAAGTGTTTACCTCACTATTGGGAGAGGCTGACACATTTTCCCTACATGCTGGAATCTTGTCTTACTGAGTTCAATCCTCTAGGGCTTTTTCTACTAAGCTAGCAACCTGGTCCTCTCTCTCAACCGAATTTTACAAATCTACTCAGCACAGGTTGAAATCACCATATCTGACTCCACACCTAAAAAACAAATAATCCAGTGAAGAAATGGACAGAAGACATGAACAGACATTTCTCCAAAGAGGACATCCAGATGACCAACAGACATGTGAAACGATGCTCAGCATCGCTCCTCATCAGGGAAATACAAATCAAAACCACACTCACACCAGTCAGAGTCACTAAAATGAACAAATCAGGAGACTCTAGATGCTAGTGAGGATGTGGAAAAATGGGTACCCTCCTACACTGTTGGTAGGAATGTAAGCTGGTGCAACCCCTCTGGAAAACATTATGGAGGTTCCTCAAAAAATTAACAATAGAACTCCCCTATGACCCAGCAGTAGCTCTGCTAGGAATTTACCCAAGGGATACAGGAGCGCTGATGCATAGGGGCACATGTACCCCAATGTTCATAGCAGTACTCTCAACAATAGCCAAAATATGGAAAGAACACAAGTGTCCATTAACTGATGAATGGATCAAGAAGATGTGTAATATTTATACAATGGAATACTACATGGCAATGAGAAAGAATGAAATCTGGCCATGTGTAACAACATGGATGGAACTAGAGGGTGTTATGCTGACCGAAATAAGTCAGGCACAGGACAGATATGTTTGCACATATAGGTGGATTAGGAGGAAGTTAATGGAGGACCATGAAGGGGAAGAAAGGGGAAAATAGTTGGGGAGAGGGAGGGAGGCAAACCATGAGAGACTCTTGAGTGCTGAGAACAAACTGAGGATTGATGGGGGTGGGGGAGAGGGGAAGGGGGGTGATGGGCATGGAGGAGGGCACTTATGGGGATGAGCACTGGGTGTTACATGTAAACCAACTTGACAATAAATTATTTGAGAAAAAAATAATAAATAAAAGCAAAAATAGAACCATGGATATATGTGAAAGAAAGAGAGAGAGAGAGAGAGAGAGAGAGAGAGAAAGAAAGAAAGAAAGAAAGAAAGAAAGAAAGAAAGAAAGAAAGTCAACAGATCTGTATTCCTAATCAGTATCTCATTTCTACATATTACAAACAACCACGTCATAACTGTGCCAGAATTATGACATTGGTTAAAGTAGAAAGTCCCCTTCTTACATAATGAATTACAATAATGATTTAGAATCCAGGCTGAACGAGGGAGAAGAAAATGTGGTTCCTTACTCTATAATATTTCTCAGGCCCTGGTCCTTTCTTCTGCGGGAGACCACTGCTTCTCAATCTAACTTGGATCACATAATCAATTTCTTCATAAATCTATTGTGGAAAGCTTCAGTGACAATATTAAATGCACATAAAGTACCATAACACACTTCGCCAGTGACTAAGGAATGTCATTTGCAAAGTACTTAAAATATATGCTTTTGCTAATGGAAAATAAGAATTTGTGCCATACATGATCCATTCCATATATCAAATTGAAAAAGAAGCCTAAGACCACTAATTTGGCCATATGATTGAGAAAGCTAGCACATCACCTGAAACCAATGTTCATTGGCCAACAACAGATGTTTACCAATGATCAAGTATCAACATCTAATTACTTTAATAACTCGCTTTCTTTGGAAAGTGCACAAACAAGTTCCAAATGCACGAACAATTGCAAGAGCTAATGAAATCTACTCTGTTGTGAGTATGCTGAGTCAGGAGAAAATAACATCAGGCCGTGTGGGTCATAGGCACGTTCTCAAGCCAGCAACATCAGCATTCAAGACATTCCAGCATGCCCATCCTGGACACACATTTCTGCTCTGAAAGTGGGTTGCCCTCAGACAGTGAATGCTTAAGTTGTTTACGTTTGCACTGCATGACCCTGCTCCCTCGCTGGTTAAAACTTATTGGACCAAATTATCACCTGACACAGGAGAGGCAAATGATTGACTCAACAAAAGCCAGTTGAAACCTCTTCAGATCATTGAATTGAGACCCAGACAGAGCTGTCAGGTGGGCCCGGTATTAGAATGAAAGAGAAAGAGCCTCCCGGAACTATACCGAATTCTTCCTGTGGCCTTATACTTTAATATTTCTTTGTATTTCATAAGATGCTATAGAATTCTTGTTATAATTTGACTTGTGTTTAATGAAGTAATTCTGAAAGGAATTCTTGTGATTCAAAGCAAAAAAGCTTTGGCAGAAAATGTCAACATGGAAAAGCCATGGAAATCTTGGACTCTGGTAGTATCGCTCATTGATTCAACAGTGTAAATCTAGCACCTACTGTGTACAAAGCACTATTTCAAGTACTGAAGATACAGAGGAAAACCAGACAAAACAATTGCAAGCTTTCTTAGGGCACATGTTCTAACATACTTGCACAGTTGGAACCTCTTCAGATCATTGAACTGAGATCCAGGCAGAGCTGGCAGGTGGGCCCAGTACTAGAATGAAAGTGAAAGAGCCTCCCAGCTCTTTAATCTGGTTCTTTTTATTTCCCGGTGTTTATACCCAAATATCAACAACTCAAACATGGCAAAATATCATGAAGCAGTTATGTGTGTCTTAATGTTCTCTGTAATACCTAGTTGGATATTCACTAATTTAGCAGTTGGCATATGTTTCGTTGTCAAACTCCACCCAACTTCACATCCTAGCTCAATATTTACAAACACTGTGATCCGTTTCTAAGTCTCCATGTCCTCATCTACACAAATGAGGCTGATAATGACAATATCAATTTATTCTGGAAAATTTAAATAAATTAACCTCTGTAAAGCACTTGGCATGTGCCTGACACAAATTAAATGATTTGTAGCTAATATAAAATAGAAAGTACATAGTAAATTATTCTTGAAGTAAAGGGAGGCATACTGGATAGCCACTCATGTAATAATCCATAGTTTGTGGGCAAAGATATATAGCTCTTCCTGAGCACATTCTCCCAAGGTTGAAACATTCTAGACCATGAGGCGAGATGCAGGAAAAGTCTTCACAGGATGGCTGATCTTTCAACTGTTCGCTTTCTTCATTGGCTGAGTTTCTGCAGTGAATGGATCTTTGCACTTCTGGCTTCCATGTGAATGGGTCATCTAGGCAGAGGAATTGACCAAATGGTCTTTCAGCAAACATAGTAGCACAAGTTCTCAACTTCAGCACCATTGACATTATAAGCCAGGTAATTCTTTGTGGTGGGGGCTGTCTTGTGCACTTTCAAAGATTTAGCATCATCCTTGGCTGGTCTATGTCTACTAGATGTCAATAGCACCCCTGCCTCATTCTGAGAATCAAAACTATTTGTGGATATTGCCAAAACTCCTCGTAAGGAGTAAAATCATCCATGAATGATTAGATAGCAATATTATCAGGGTGCAGGATCCTCTCAGGGACCACCTCAGCAGGCATCTAAACATTATGAGTTGAGTTGAGAAATGCAGCTTCTTTCAGGTTGGGGGGGGAGAGATGGGGGAAAGGTGGTTCATTCACATGGTTGGTTCTAGAAGCAGTGAAAAATCAGATCCTAAGGTACCTCACTTTTCACAGACCTGTATCTGCAGATAACTGTCAAAACTAAAGAAAGTGGCTCAAAGTGAATGGATTTCCAACCATATTAATGAAAACTGTTCATAACTGCACTAAGGACACCTCTCAGCTATTTTCATAGCTCTGAGAGTATTTCTCCAAAGGGACAAATCTTTTTCATTTTTTTTTCTATTTGCATTTTGTTTTCAAAATAGTTTTAGCGTCTTATGGAGAACATCAAACTGGTCAAGATCCCTGAAAAGTCCTTTTGGCGATTGAGGAAATAATTGGCTTTACCTGAAAGGTTTACAGTGGCCTGTATTATTGACTCAAGGGAAGACCCAAAGATGTAGACTCATGCTATCTGACAGCACCTGATTCTGTACCTCAGAGCTGATGACATTGACCTGCTACATCATGTGTCTCTGCACATGCACCTTGAACCTTTTTGCTATCAGAATGTGTAGATTTAAATATATTAGAAAGTAATCACTAAACTAAAGAGTCCATAAATAGCTCCCTGGTTTAAAATGGGGTGTTAGTGTCATTCTGAGAGTAGCAAGTACCCTTCACACCTCTCAGAAGTGAATTACCTTGTCTAGAAAGGCATCTCTCTGAGTGTGACAGTGAAGCTTTAAGTAGTCATTACCGCCAGACCTCCATGTCTATGGTGGAGTTTAACATATTCCAGCCATGTCACAGACATTTTAAGGTCCTTTCTGAATAAGAGCTTTTGAGCTAAGTTTTCTGGAGCTGCCTGCCAGAGTCAATCTCAGCTAACATCGTCAGGACTCACTTGGATGTCTTAATAATGCAGCCTCCATGGAAAGAGAATGTATGGTGCACTGCCAGAAGTTCAGGAGAGAAACTGTTCTCTTGCCCATCTCTGACATACCTAGTCAGGCAAGCTGCCAAAGCTTTCCTAAATTGGATTCAATAATCTAAAGTTATTCCTTAGATTTTTTTTTGTAACTCAATAGCTTGACGTATTCCCTCCCTTTCACAGACTAATACCTATTTCCTCTTAAGACTAAGAGAAAATACATCTTTTGATTTTGTGTGAATTCCCACAAATGCTAACTCAGAATTTTCCCTCCCTTGTATAGGATAGCAGGATAGGCTGTTTTCCAGGTCCTTATTCTTCCCAACTCCCACAGAGCTGAATTTGGTTTAGAGTCCTTTTTTTCAGTTTATTTTTTTATTTATGAGAGAGAGAGAGAGAGAGAGAATGAGTGGGGAAGGAGCAGAGAAAGCAGAGGGAGAGGGAGAGACAGACACACAGAGAGAAAATCCTAAACAGACTCCACTCTGTTAGCATGGATGTGGAGCTCAAACCCACAAACCAAGAGATCATGACTTGAACGGAAACCAAGAGTCAAACACTCAACCGACTGGACCACCCAGGTGCCCCTGGAGTCTCTTATTTTATATGAATGGTGGGGCACAGTTGTAAGGACAAATCTTATTTGTTGTAATAAAACAAAGGGAGGGGACCATATAAAGGAATAAGGGTGAGCAAAATTATAAAATAAGCACTTTGTTGCTATTCTAATATATCAGATCATATGAATAGCCAACCAGTTCCTTCCACTTGATTTGACATTAGGCAGTGTTCCCACTGTGTCAAAAGATTGACTTTTCACCAAAATTCCTAGATAAGATACATAGATAAGCAAAAACTACAATCATAAATTATTTTTTTTAAGTACTTGGCTGATTAATTTCCTCAAGCTTTCCATTTTCCTTTCTTGTGTAGCACTATATTTGGAGGAGTAGAATTTAAGGAAACCTAGAACCAATGCCATCCTAGTTTCTATATCCATCTTTAGGGTTGCTGGAGATCATACCAAAACAATATAACTATGTTCTCACCTTGGGCCACCTTTCCAGGCCACACTCCCAGGCAAAGGTCATATCATCAAAGGACATGACTTTAAATAACTATCTCCCTCATGTTTTGGTTGTTGAGAGCATCCAGTGAATGAAATCAAGATTGGAAGTCAAGTCCAAACCATGTTGAGATCAGGTGTCCCCAGTCTGTACTGTAACTGTAGATTGCTAACTCAAAAGTGCTTATCCAGACAAAGTGAAGACCAGACAAAAGGATCTGGGTGGATGCACAAAAGTCATCCACTCTCAGTGGAAAAACAACCTCAGGGCATGCCCAGAGACTTGGGTCTTAAGATGCAGCTCTTCTCTTTCTCTCTCTGCTGGTCCTCCATTCACACTCTATCTCTCTCAAAAATAAATAAACATTTAAAAAATTAAAAAACAAAACTGGGTGGCTTGGTTAAGTGTCCAACTTCAGCTCAGATCACTATCTCACAGTTTCCAGGGTTCAAGCCCCGCACTGGGCTCTGTGCTGACAGCTTAGAGCCTGGAGCCTGCTTCAGATTCTGTGTCTCCCTCTCTGCTCCTCCCCAGCTCACACTCTGTCTCTCTTAAAAATACATAAGCATTAAAAATTAAAAAAATTAAAAGATGCACCTCTTGGCAAAGAAGAAAGTGTGCTGTGACAACCACAGAATGACTTAGACCCTGAGAACAATAGAACCCATAGAACACAAAAATCACACAATTATGTTGTGAGATTGTTTTAGTTATGTTTTAGTTATGTTTTTATAAGCTATCATATGAAACATTGCCTGCCACAAAATATTTGGTAAATCATAGGCAAATAAATGTCAACTAAATTCCCAGTTTCAGCTTCTTCTACAGTACTAAAAGGAGTCTTGTGATTCCATACCCCAGACCTCATCAGCTGTGCCAACCACATACAAAATATATGATAATAATAATTTATTCTGCTATAGCAACCACAGTTGTAACTCTCTTTTTATTTACATGTAATATACTTACTAAACGTGCAAGGTATGAAAATAAGGACAGAGCAACACCATATTTTGCTGTAATCTAAAACATAGTTTTATTTTTCAAAGGCATAAGTGATTCCCTTATCATAGTTTTCTCATAACCCCAAAAATAAAAGCTCCTGTAAATGACTTTCCAACAACTTGTCCAATCTTATTTTTGACTTAGCTCTATAAGAGGAAACAAATTAAGACTGAATAAAAAGATTATTTTCCTTTTCAGAGTCTCACTCAACTTGTAGAAGCAAAATGTTAGCCATGACTTGACAACCACCCTCTCCAAATCAGAGTCAACTGAACTTGACAATGCTATTAAGCTCTGGCTGCTTTTTCCTTTTCTGGTGACAAATGGCTTTAGGCCTTGAAGTCTGGACAACTGTCATCTTGTCTATGTTGAAACACTTTGATCAACCATTCCATTTTGAAGGCTGACACAATTCAGGTTGGAAAGAAAACAGCTGTTTTACTTATAATGCCCAAATATCCACTCTGCACTATAACCTGTAAGAATTCTGCTCTATTCATCCTGTTTTTCTGATTCTCATTCAAGCAACATTGAACAAATATTTACTGAGTCCCTAGGGGTCAGTGACTATGCTATATGACAGAGATACTCTATGTACAAGACTGAATTCCTTCCTCCCAATAGATATCTAGGAAGACAAACAGGGAATTGCAAATGCAGCAATTTTCATTTCATTCTATACCTCAGGTGATGCTGAGAAGCATGTTCTGTGAAGTAAGTATTCTTAACCTCATTTCTGTCTTCTTTATAGTTAACACCGTCCAATTGAAATCTTTGCGATGATGGAAATGTTCTATAGTTTCACTGTCCAATACAGTAGCCACTAGTCGCATGTGTCTACTAAGCACTTGAAATGTGGTTTAAGTGACAGAAAAATTAATTTTTTAATGTTTGTTTTTTTTAAGAGAGTAAGAGAGCAAGTGAGAGTGGGGGAGGGGCAGTCTCCTAGCTGACAGCAGAGAGCCCTGCGCAGGGCTCAAAGTCACTAACCGAACCATGAGATCATGACCTGAGCCAAAGTTAGATGCTAAGCCAACTGAGCCACCCAGGCACCCTGAAAAATTAATTTTTAACTAAATTTCATTTTAACAGATTTAAATTTTAATTTAAATAGACTCCTGTGGCAAGCAACCACCACATTATACAGTGTATGAATCAAAAGACATCCTTGGTGCCATACACCATATTATCTGATTTAGTTAGAAGTTAGCCTTTGAACTGTAGAAATCCCAGGGAACTAATCATTATAGGCACTGTGTAATACCAGAGAAGAAAATGCATCAGATGATTCACCAGGATCAAAGGCAGCCTCCTATCTGAACTCAGTCTATAAATGTCTTCTGGTTGCAATCCATCACTGGGCTATATAGTATCAAAGGCATAATTCTTTTACTGGATTCAGCTACATCAAGGAAAAAGAACCTAGAATATACAAAACTAAATAGTCTTTATTTTGCACATCATTCCTGCCATCCCACCTCCAACATAATAGTAAATTGATGCAAGTCTGTATTCACCCAAAGTTATTGAGCAAAGAAATGCTTTATTTAGGGAGCTGCTGAATGTTAAATGTGCTCTGAAAATAGAAACTCAGGTCATTGGCCCAGGATTTCAAAATGTAAACTACTCATAACCAAGGCACTGATTGACATGGTACAGAGAGAAAAAGACCCAAAAGATCTCAATAAAGGCAATGAATCAACACAGGAGAGATAGGTAAAGATGCATTTATCTTAAGGGTGAGATGATGGATAAGCAGGCAGGATTGTGACAGGGGTATGGCCATTTAAGGTAGGTCTCTATTTGAATCCTTCCTGTGATGTTTATAGCTGGGTGCCCTGGGAAATTTCCTTCAGTTTGTTCATCTGAAAAGTAAGGATATAGTATCTACTTCACAGATGGCTGAGAGGACCATAAATAATGTGTTCCAAATTCTTGGTGCATCTTAATAGACAGTATTTAATATTATTATGACAGGTTTAACCCAAAGAGTTATAGTCACAACAGACAGTGCCATTTGAATCGCATCAAGTCACCTTTAAGTTGAAGACTCAAGAGCCTCTTTCTAATAAACGAACACCCATAAATAAATTCCCCCATTCACTAGTTTTATTTGTTATCATTAAAATTCCTATCCCCAGTATAAATACTCTCTCGAACTCCATACAGAATTATAAGAAATTAAAGAAGGAAATGGGAAAAGTGACTGGCTAATCAAAGAACACTTGTTTTTATTTGAAATCCAAATCATATGCATTTTTTAGAGAGTATCATCTGACCTCAGAGAAATTATCTAGGAAGAAAGTGATCATAGGCTTAACATTTAATGTCTTCCCACTATTTTGATCCTTTTGATTCTGACACTGGCTCCTCGTCAGAACCAGACATTGAGGAGCAGGATTGGAAAGCTGTTAACAGGATACACCAGTGACAAATGCATCCTCCTATTGACATAGACAGGGAGGCTTATAACCCTGCCCATGGTTCTTAGTTAGCAATCTTCCTTCTTTCAAATGTGGATCTTAACATTTGTTTTACTAATAGAGATTATTTCAGCAAGAATCAGGGGATGACAGTTTGCAGGGAAGAGTAATGAGCACATAGTGCCTCTGAACCACTTCGTCTGCACAGCCGTCTCCAGACATTGCCTTATCTTCACAATTGTACCACATTATTATGTTATTCTCAAAGCGATTTTCATAAAACTCTCTCCCTTGGCCCCCCTCCCTGTCTCTCTCTCTCCATACACACTTATAAATTATGTGGGGCGCCTGAGTGGCTCAGTCGGTTAAGCGTCTGACTTCGGCTCAGGTCATGATCTCGCGGTTCGTGGGTTCGAACTCCGAGTCCAGCTCTGTGCTGACAGCTAGCTCAAAGCCTGGAGCCTGTTTCAGATTCTGTGTCTCCCTCTCTCTCTGACCCTCCCCTGCTCATGCCTCTCTCTCTCTCTCTCTCTCTCTCTCAGAAATTAAAAAAAAAAATTAAAGAAATTTTAAAAATAAATAAATACAATTATGTATTTTTTTTAAGTTGTAAAAAGATTCCTCCTTGGAGAAAAAAAATCACTAAACTAAAGCATACATGTTTAGAATACTGATCAATTAAATAGAAAGTTGTCACAGTGTATATGCAACTAAGGGTACAGGGTAACGAAGTGATATGAGAAAGATTTTGAGTTTTAAAAAAAAACAACTGGAATTAGATCCTGCCTTAGCTTCATTCTTTGTTAGCTAAGTGATATTGGGCTAGTCATGTAAGTGCCTTAAACTTCAATTCCTTTATCTCCTAAAAATGGAAACAATAGTATCTATTTCATAAAGCTATTGTAATGTTAGTTAAAATATAATGCATGTAAAATTCTTTGCACAGAGGTTTCTGCCTGTGTTCTCCTTTAGGATTTTGATGGTTTCCTGTCTCACATTTAGGTCTCTAATCGATTTTGAATTTATTTTTGTGTATGGTGTAAGAAAGTGGTTCAGTTTCATTCTTCTGCATATAGTTGGGCACTTCTGATGAGTACTGGGTGTTATAAGTAAGTGATGAATCACAAATTCTACTCCTGAAACCAACATTACACTATATGTTAACTAACTAGAATTTAAATAAAAACTTGAACCATGAAAAAAGCCCAATTCTTAGCACAGAGTATAACTTAATAACAATCAATAAATAGATAGATATCATTGTTAATGATATGTAATAATCCTTTTTGCATGGTAAATAGGCAGATATGAAAAATCATTCATGCAGGTTAATATATTTGGTATTATGTTTATGCAGTCAAACTACATCTTGTATTATTTCCCAATATCTAAAATAAAGTGTGCCAAAGAAAATCAATAATAAAAAAATCCATATCCAAGTACATTATCATAAATTACCAGACCATCAAAAACAAAGTGGAAATTCTATAAGCTATGTCTTAGAGAGAAAGAACATACAACGTAAAGAAGAATAATAATAAATTAAGATCACATGTCAGAGACCCTGGAAGACAAGGAAGTGATATGCTCACCCTGTGAAAAGAGTAGATATTTCAACTTAAAATATATTCTGCTAAAATATTAATTTTTATTTGTTTAAAGTTTATTTATTTTTGAAGAGAGCATAATAAGCAGAGGAGGGGAGGAGAGAGAGAGAGAGAGAGAATCCCAACCATGCTCCATGGTAAATTCACTTTTCAAATGCTCTTGAATGAAGTATTCAGAAAAAAAGAGAAATCAAGATAAAAATATTTTCATAAAATACAAGAAGGATGAGAAAATAAAGTAATACCATTTTGGGGTGTGATGTAAGTAAGCAATTAGCAAATAAGAAGCAGAAAACCAAAAGATAGATTTACAAAGAAGAGGAAATAGCCATAGAACCCAGAAAATCAAAGTCTAAAAGATAACAGCATCAAAAAAACAAGTGTACCTGAGGATGGAAACAGAACAAAGACAGTAAGGACAGGCGATATGTCTTCCTTGGGGGAAAAAAATAAGCTTGTGTATTGTCCATAATACCTTAGGGAAAAGCAGTCAAAGAGTAAACAACTTTCAACTTGTAAAAGGAAAATTCACCTATTCACGGAAATGTTGAGAAAAAATATATATAATAAATAAATAAATCTATAATGATCAAATAAGATATCAGAAATAATAACTAATATAAAATTAATATAAGTTAGCTAAATTCACAACTTAAAACAGTGACATTCAAATTAGGCTTAAAAAGTAAGAAGCAGCAATGTATCACCTATAAGATATAAATTTAAAAGCAAGGGGCGCCTGAGTGGCTTAGTCGGTTAAGCGTCCGACTTTCGCTTAGGTCATGATCTCGCGGTTCGTGGGTTCGAGCCCCGCGTCGGGCTCTGTGCTGACTGCCAGCTCAGAGCCTGGAGCCTGTTCAGTCTGTGACTCCTCTCTCTCTGACCCTCCCCTGCTCACGCTGTCTCTCTCTCTCTCTCTCTCTCTCCCTCTCCTAGAAATAAACAAAACATTTAAAAAATAATAAAAAATAATAAATAAAAGCAGAAGAATACAGAAAGTTTTAAAATTAAGGGATTAATGAACCAACAGACAGCTGTGGTGGGAATATTAAAAACAGAAGACATATGGACTGCCTGAGTGGCTCTATCGGTTGAACAACTGACTCTTTATTTTCGGCTCAGGTCATGATCCCAGGGTCATGGAATTGAGCCCCGCATCAGGCTCTGTGCTGAGCATGGAGCCTGCTTAAAATTCTTTTTCTCTCCCTCTGCCCCCTCCCCAACTTGCGTGGTCTTTCTCTCTCCAAAATTAAAAAAACAAAAACAACAACAAAAACAGAAGACATGAAAATCATACAGCACCACAAAAATTGTAATATACTTGAAGTAAGAGGAAATTTAATATTTTATATATATATTATATAATACATACTATATACTCTATTGTTATGTATTATATACCTATAATACTCTATTATACTTATAATAGTTCTATATATACGTGTGTGTGTGTGTGTGTGTGTGTGTGTGTGTGTGTGTGTGTGTGTGTGAAACAGGCCAACAGCAGCAGATAGAATTATGGGGAGAAATAGACTAATTATCACTCAAGCAATACTTTTCTTCCTAACACTATAATTTTTTGTCTCTTTACTGAACCATTCCCATTATGTCACAAAATCTCTTGATGCCACTTTCCTCTTTCACTTCTCTTTTCTCCCATTTGCAGCAAAAAGGGGTTCCACACCCCCTGCCTCCCAACCCCTTCCTTCAATCACTCTTGAGCCTTCTCCAATCAGATTTTACCCTCAAAACTCACCCAAACTGTTCTTTTCCAGGTCCCCAATTACCTTCCCAGTGCCATGTCAGGTGATCCAAATAGGATCCATCCTTGTATTTGACCAAAGTTGATCACTCTTTCCTCCTTATAATAATTATGTGCCTTGGCTTCCAGGATACCACTCTTTCTCCTTGTTTTCTTTCCACTGCCCTGAGTGGTCTTTTCTCAGTATCCTTTGCTGGTTCCTCTGCTTCCCTCTATCATCTAAACATTGGAGAGCCTAGTGCCCACCCGCCTGGGCCTTCTTTTCTACCCTAGTTCCTGAGGTGATTTTATCTAATCTCATGACTAGAGGTACCACTATTTGCTAAGAACTTCAGATTCCTATTTCTACCTCAGACCTCTCCCTGGAGTTCCAGACTTATCCATCTGACTGCATATATGGCATCTCCACTCACATATCTGAAAGGTACCTCATCAAGATGGCCCAAATTAAATTCTTTATCTACACCTCCAAAACCTGCTCCTCTAAGAGCCTTTCCCTTCCTAATCAATGTCAACTTCTGTATTCTTCCACTAGCTCGGGCTAAAACTCCTGCCACTTCCTTTACTCTGTTTCTCTCCCAACACACATTCCTTATACCTGCATAATCTGCTTTACCTCTACCACAGATCCTGATTCCACTCACTCCCATTCTCGTCTAAGAAACCATCACATCACATCATCTCTTACCTCACATATTGTAATAGCACTGTAACTTGCTCCCTTAAATCTACTCTCACCATAATGGCCACTGAAATCCTTTTAAAATCTAAGTCAGACCATGTTACTCTTCCCCCTCGGAAGTCCCCAGTAGTTTCCTATATCTCTCAAAGTAAACGTCAAAGCCCTTACAATGTTCTCTGGAACTTAGTCCTCTCATTTCTGCTCTGATATGGACTATTACAACACTGGCTTTTTTGCTCTGTGGAACGCATTCCTCTTGGCTCAGCACCTCTGCATTTGCTGTTCCCTCTGCCTGGTATGACTTTCCACTAGATATCCATATATCTTCGTGTTCTTCTGGTCTTTGCTCAAATGTCATCCTCCAGTGAGCTGTTTTGCCTCAGAAAATTCTTACAGATCATTTTATTGAAGAAAACAGTGCTCTCATCCGAGTAAATACCTTGCTCCTCAAACAAGAGTTTCCTTATCCGTATTCATTTCAAGTCCTTTGCCTCACTGTGTTCAACAACCCTAAATCATATACAAACTTTGTCCAATCTCAACCAGTCTCCCTCTTTGAAAGATCCATCTTAAACTGCTTCAGCCCAGGCTTCCAAACCCTGTAAGTATCCTGTCCTTGACTTCTCTTATAATTCACCAAGAATCTGTCAAAACGGCATTTTCTCCCTTACTGTAGTGAGTTCAGATAAACTTAGTTTTTCTTTAATGACAGGCTGTCTGGTGATATTTTGGAAACTTCAAAAAAAAAGAAAAAGGACTTGAAAATTCTTATCCCAGGGCTCCTGGGTGGCTCAGTCAGTTAAGCTTCTGACCTTGATTTAGACTCAGGTCATGATCTCCTGGTTTGTGAGTTCGAGCCCCACGTTGGGCTCTATGCTGGCTGTACAGAGCCTGCTTGCGATTCTTCTCTCCCTCTCTCTCTGCCCCTCCCCCAATTGTTCTCCTTCTCTCTCCCTCTCTCTCACTCAAAATAAATAAACTTAAAAAAAAAAACCATTCTTATCCCATCCAAGTTGCTCCACTAAGCAAAAAAAAGAAGGAAAGCTGCCATTCACTTAAAAGGCTAATTCAATGGAGCATCCAGGTGGCTCAGTTGGTTAAGCTCCTGCTTTGGCACAGGGCATGATCTCACCATTAGTGAGTTCAAACCCCATTTTTGGTTCCGTGCTGACAACTGGGATCCTGGAGCCTGCTTTAGATTGTGTGTCTCCCTTTCTCTCTGTCCCCTCCTGCTTGCACTCTGTCTCTCTCTATCTATATCAAAAATGAATAAATATTTAAAAAATTAAAGGCTAATTGAGAATATAATCTCCAAAAATAAAAAGACAAAAGAACACAAAATATGCAAGGAGAGGGCTTTGCTGGGATTAAGGGATGGCAGAAATGGTAACCCAAAATTCTAAATACCCTGTCCCCTTTAAAATTTGCTATGCTTGTTTGGAAAGAGCACAACCTGGTTAATAGGAAAATTCAATAAGCTTAATGAAGAACTGGAAACTTTAAGGCTTAATAACATGCTAAAATATTTATAACAAGTTACTTCCCTTCTTGTCTCTCACTTTCACTATCTGTAAAATGGGAATAACAATTCTTGTTTCCCAGCACATCTCCTGAAGAGATTAATGAAGATGACAGTGCTGTCCAAATGCTTGTTTGAAGAGACAAATTGTGGTGGAACAAAAGTTTGGCAGAATTCCTGGTGCTCTCTCAGGTCAAATGGATTGCATATTGAAAAGTTACCATCTGAGTAGTGCCACCGGCACTTAACATCAAAAATCATGGATTTTTGTTCTTCTCTCATGGGTCAGTTTGATCATTCCTACCTGTAGCCATCAGCTGCTAATGTCTTGGGTGACAACTTTGCCCTCCTTGGGGCACTTGAGGGGCACTTGGGTGGCTCAGTTGGTTGAGCATCTGACTTTGCCTCCGGCCGTGATCTCACAGTCTGTGAGTTCGGGTCCCATGTCAGGCTCTGTGTGGACAGCTCAGAGCCTGGAGCCTGCTTGGTATTGTGTCTTCCTCTCTCTCTGCCCTTCCCCTACTCATGCTGTGTGTGTGTCTCTCTGTCTCTCAAAAAATGAATAAACATTTAAAAAGAAAAGAAATTATATTGAAATATGGGCGCCTGGGTGTCTCAGTTGGTTAAGCAGGCAACTTCATCTCAGGTCATGATCTCACAGTTTGTGAGTTTGAGCCCCAAGTCAGGCTCTGTGCTGACAGCTCAGATCCTGGAGCCTGCTTCAGATTCTGTGTCTCCCTCTCTCGCTGCCCCTCCCCTGCTCTCTCTCTCAAACATAAACAAGCATTAGAAAAAGAAATTTTATTGAAACAAGTGTATCCATCTGCTAAAAAGTACACATCGTGGGGAAAAAAAAATTGTACTTATTTGAATAGCCACCAGGCATCGTGGAAATTAAGCAACATAATCCAGCTTGATCTCGTTTAGCGATTTTCCCAACAGCCTGTATTTCATGATGTTTTCTGGGTTTCTGTAAAATGTGTAATTAGAGAGGGGTGCCAGAGGGAGTGGAAGCAGGCACTGAAAAGTGTGCAGAAGGGCAGTGCCAAGACTTCACAACATTATTACACCCACATTGACATTCAAAAAACAAGACTCTTAGGCATACAGGGTCCTCAGGGCCAAGTGTTCCCCATTTTGCTCCTGTGAATGAAGTGATAACAAAGAGAAGCACATGTTGTACAAAGAGGAACACAAGCAGCAGGCAGAATGAAAGGGCAGCAACTGAGAATAAATGCTTTTCAATGGAGGATGGAGCTCTGCCTCTCTGCTTGGGCAGTTCTAAAAGTCAGGAGGGTGAGGACATCCAATGACTCAAAGGAACTCATCAATTACAGCCACAATGACCGCTTTACAGCCAGAGAAACCCTCCCTGACATCAAGACAGTTCTGGGCCCTAGCAGAGAATCTACAGTCCCTCTTGACGCTCAGCATCCCAGGCCCAAAGAGCCACCTGCACTTCTTTTTTTTTTTTTTTTATTTATTTCTAGGAGAGAGAGAGAGACAGCGTGAGCAGGGGAGGGTCAGAGAGAGGGGAGTCACAGACTGAAACAGGCTCCAGGCTCTGAGCTGGCAGTCAGCACAGAGCCCGACGCGGGGCTCGAACCCACGAACCACGAGATCATGACCCAAGCGGAAGTCGGACGCTTAACCGACTAAGCCACCCAGACGCCCCCACCTGCACTTCTTATGACACAGGCTGTCTTGTATGCGGGTGTCCGTGCTTGTTCTTACGTCTGCTTGCAATTGCCCTCTCCACTTCCCAACCTTTCCATCTCTGCCTAACTTGTACTTGTCCTTTTGGTCTCAACTAAACACCTCCATAGGGTACTCCTTAACACCTACTCACACGGTTTCCCCCAGATGACCTGCATGCTCTAAAAGCTCGAAGGTCAAGCCCCTTTGTTCAGTCTTACACATAATAAGAGCTCAATAAATAATTGGAACATTAAACGTTAATAGGAGAAGAAGGGTCGGCAAATCTGTCTTTGTCCCCTCTGCCACTTAAAGATTGTGTGACCTTGACCAAGATAGTCTCCTCTCCTATAAGATGACACACAGAGTTGATGTATAGGTGAGCATTAGAAGGTAATATAGGGAAAGCATTTAGCATGGTAGCTAACATACGGTATAATAAATGGTAGTTATTTTGATAGTAATATCATTAAAAAAGGAACAAAGTTGAACTTAAATGTATTTTTATATAAGCAGTGTTCACTTAAGTTCTAAATTATAGGGGCTACTATAAATACTTGGACCTGCTTTAAATTTTCCTCAAGGAAGATCATTTGGCAGGTTTATGCTTTTTAATTTCATAACAGTATATATTCTCTGGTTTCAATCAACAATTTTTTAAAATAAACTATCATGCCCTTCAAAAAATATTGTATGCTGAAAGTTGTAGTTGAAAACATTTTTAATGTTTTATGTATTTCTGAGAGAGAGAGAGAGAGAGAGATACAGCGTAAGCAGGGGAGGGTCAGAGAGAGAGGGAGACACAGAATCTGAAGCAGGCTCCAGGATCTGAGCTGTCAGCACAGAGCCCAATACAGGGCTCAAACCCACGAACTGTGAGATCATGACCTGAGCCTAAGTCGGACGCTTAACTGACGGAGCTACCCAGGAGCCCCTGAAAACATTTTTAAAGAGAATTTGCTTACATTTACTCTGGCATTTGTTCTGTTTTGTTGTTGTTATGTTTGCTTTCTTATTTTGCTGTTGATGTTGTTGTTGTTTTTGTTTTAAGGAAAAGCAATCCACCCCTATCTTGTCTTGTCCACAGTAAGTTATGTTCTATTGGAAACTTACTATCTATCATCTGTAATGATATCAAGAATACCATGTTGAGCTCAGTGCAGTAATATGATCAAAGTACTACTGAATAAGTGTGCTTTTTCCATTACAGGAGTATAAATGATATACTCAAAGGAAAGAAATACAATTACGAACATATACAGTGTTGTGATAGGCATGCAGCACACAATGGAGTCCAACTGTCTTGGCTCATTAGATCACAAGGCCGTGTTGCACTTGTGATCCTGCTAAATCACTGCTCACAGCTCTGTGCCTGGCACAGAACTGATGTCTAATAAACATTTGTGGAGTTTGTCAAATGAGTTGTGTTGAGTAGGTTTCAAGTCGACCTCCACAACTTGCTAAAAGGTCTTGTCCAAGGTATTCAACTTCTCTGACTCTCAGTTTCTCAACAGGTAAAGTTAAAATAATATCAAATGCTCTATATAATCTTAGTGAGGATTAAAATGAAAGGGCCTATAAAGCAGTTAGTGCAGTGTCTGGTGCACTAGGCTCTCACCGTGCAATGTTATTTTTGTTTTGATTCTTTCAGGCATCAAGAATTAATCATGGAGCTTTCTGGACCTTGTTTTCAAATCACAATAGACAAATGAAACATATTAACAGTGATAGGCAATTATGACCACCTCAATCCGCCGAGATAGATAACCCTGGAATAAAATAAGAAGTACGGAGGTGTGCAGGTGGCTCAGTTGGTTAAGTGTTCGACTTCAGTTCAGGTCATAAACTCATGGTTTGTGGGTTCGAGCCCTAAGTTGGGCTGTGCGCTGACAGCTCAGAGCCTGGAGCCTGCTTCAGATTCTGTGTTCCCCTCTCTGTCCTCCACCATCGCTCTTAAAAATAACTAAAGATTAAAAACTTTTATTTTAAGAAATACAATGGTCAGCCTGCATTATATTTGAGAATTGGAGGACTTCTCTGGAGCTGGTGTAGAAATGGACCATAACCCCAGCTCTTGAAGTCCTATTTTGCACGTGAGTTTGGATAAAACTGCCTAATACATGGATAACTCTACTTTTTGTGGAAAATTGTTTTACTGGTAACATCCTTCAGGAAAAAAGAAAAACAACAATAACAAAAAACACTTCCTATATAATATTGCATATAGACTGAGACTATGATCATAATGGACCAGGGTTCAATCCTAGCTCTATTACTAAATAGCAGAATATCACTAAGCAAGTTACTCTTCCTAAAACTCAAGTTTTTCACTTTTAAATTGGGAGTAATTGTTACCCCCAGATTGTT
The DNA here is from genome assembly GCA_017311185.1 of Proteles cristata cristata. Lineage (NCBI taxonomy): Eukaryota > Metazoa > Chordata > Mammalia > Carnivora > Hyaenidae > Proteles > Proteles cristata. The sequence goes on from JAESUZ010003940.1 coordinate 96,153, forward strand.
GAGAATAGCAAATGAAATAACGTATGCAGTACATTTGTGTAACAGATTGCCTTTTCTCCCTGCCAGATAGTAAGTGCTCAATAAATATTTTCCATCTTCATCATCATCAGCATTAAAGAAGTATGAGATCTTGATTGGCAAGACACTTAAGTATTACTTGTTTCTAATAGAGTCTAGATGAAGTTTAAAAATACTAATATTCATATATGAAAAGGAGAGAAGAAGTGAGAATGTCTAGATCTTGGGGTATTCAGCTTAGTTTTGCCTGACATGTCAACCTTTATAACCCAAAATGGAGCAAAGTCCATCAGAAGTTTTCCTGTGCCTTAGAAATCATCTCCAGAATTGTCCAGAAGTATCAAAGCAACAAGAAGCTTGTCTTTAGACATAACAGTTTGCATGTACTTGAGAAGCCAATCTCCACATATTGCTAAGAATGGTCTGTATTTTCATATTTGAAATGTTTTCCATTATAAAATTGTCACAAAATCAAAATATTTCCGCTTGAGAATGACACTTTCAAAATGGCAAAACAAATGGAAAAGGAAACCATCATGAATAATAAACTGACCCCTGCTCACTGCATCCCCACCCCCACCCCACCACCAATTTCCACAGAATGAAGTTCCAGCACCCAGAGCTCCTCTCCACCAACTGGGAGTCCTAGTGCTCAGACTCTGTTCAATCAGCCTTTCCTCCTCTTCCACTGCCACCCACTCCTCCTCTCTCATAGACAGGCTGCCCAGATGAGTGAGGAATCACAGCGTCTTTTTTTTTTTTTTTTTTTTTTTGACATTCAAACCAAAGAAAACAGAGGTATAGAGAAAATATAGTAATGAGAATGGGCCCCAAAGAAACTGACCATATCATCAGGAGATGGGACCTCACTGGGCAATAATGAAGAAAACTTAAGGTCCTTAGAGGGACAAATGTTCAGCTGTAGAAAGAATTTGGGCTTAGTCATGTCTGAAGAATGAAGGTCACATAGTATGTAAGGAGCAAAAGTTTGAAGTCATATGTTATCATCCGAAAAGGGATATCACAAGGGAAACTCTTGGCAGTTCACTTTATACAATGTTTGGCTGAAAATGTTCAAAACCATTTGTTGCTGTCATTGCTGTATTTTTCCAAAGTCATTTCCTATTGATTCAGCACACTAGGAAACCATGGCCGGGTTCACCTTGCCAAATAGGAGTTTCTACTTTGCTGATTGGAGAGTATCCAAAAGCCACATTATACTGGAGACAATAAGCACCTGGCCTTTGAAGGGAATCATCTGTGTAGGCAAGAAGGGAATGTCTCACAGATTTCACATCAGTTCTGGGATTGAGTTATCACTTTCCATCTGAGACTGTCATTTGGACTGTTGCTTGTAGCACCTTTGGGACAAGTTCTCTACTCTGGGATGAGATGGCCCCATCTTGCTTGCTCTCCTCTCCCTCATAGGTTCACCTAAGCAATCCCAGTATCTTGACAAACAAAGTTGTCAAAACCTATACACTTTAGAAAGAGATCCTGGTGGAGAGGGGTGAGCTCTGGTGGCTGAGTCAGTTAAGCATCCAACTCTTGTCATATCATATCAGGTCATGATCTTGCAGTTCCTGGGTTCGAGCCCCACATCAGGACTCTGTGCTAAAGATGCAGGGCTTACTTGGGATTCTCTCTCTCTCTCTCTCTCTCTTTCTCTGCCCCTCCACCACTTACACTCTCTGTCTCCCGCAAAATAGATACATAAAATTTTTAAAACAGAAAGACAGAAAGACATAAATCTTGAATGGAATAATAACACAGATATGCAATATTCAGACACCCCTTTTGTACAAGAAGATGTTTGATAGCACAGTATGGCAGGAGGTTAATACAGAAATAGTCAGAGGAACTGAATGTGATGTTAAAATGACTTCTGAGTTTCAAGATATTTATCGACAACATGAAGATAATAAAGTTTGTTCTTTCTACTACACAGAGTTGTTGTGAAGAAGAAAGGAAAATGTACACTATGCAAAGAAAGGAAAATCACTATGCAAAGTAGACAAATGAAGAGAAGTATTTTGTTAGCCTAAAAAGAATTGCAAGGCTTGGTTTTTGCAATAGGAAATTTGTCCTTCAGGGACTAAATATGAGAATAAACAGCTTGTTCAAATGCATTTTTGCAGCTTGCTGCTTTCAGGGGTAGAGAAAGAAAAAGAATAACATAATTTTTTATTTCATTTGACTTTTCATAGAACCAGGTAGACAGAGCTGAGTGGACACTTAATTATCCCGTTGGGAAGTGTAGCAGAACCATATCAATCATTTGGAGGCTCCCAGATGACAAGGCCAGACTAATGACTCAACCTATTTGACAACTGGCAAATGACAGGCTTGCCAAAACGAAGGGCTTGAAACATCACAGAGGATCCAAAGTAAATCTTTGAGGCAGCTCCAAATCCAAGTCCATCCATTACCAACCACACCTCCTAAAGCCACAGTATCTGCATTGTTGTTGCCAGGAGTGCTGTGCTAGGAAAAGAAGGACAAATTACCAAGAATGTGTTACTGGAATGGAGCAAAATGGTTGTTTTCAAGGCAAGTTTATTAGTAATTACAGTACATAATAGTTGTTTACACAATCCTCAACCTCCACCCTACCTCACTCATGTCTCTAGAAAAGCTCCTGCATGTTTATCTAGAGTTGACAATGAAGTATATAATCTCCACTCACGAAGTTCATTAAGGAAGGACTGTGTACGGGGCACCTGGGTGGCTTAGTCGGTTAAGCGTCCGCAGGTCATGATCTCGCGGTTCGTGGGTTCGAGCCCCGCATCAGGCCCTGTGCTGACTGCCAGCTCAGAGCCTGGAGCCTGTTTCAGTCTGTGACTCCTCTCTCTCTGACCCTCCCCTGCTCATGCTGTCTCTCTCTCATTCTCCTAGAAATAAGTAAAACATTAAAAAAAAAAAAAAAAAGGAAGGACTGTGTACTAACCATCAGTTAGTCCTAGGGTTACAAAGATGACTTTGAATCCTAGTGATGGAGACAGATCTTTGTCTACCACAAGATGGTGACATTATGTGCAAGATGTCAAAACTGTAGAATTTCCTTCTCTTGGGATATGATGGGAAGTCCATGAATGGCTTCTTAAAGGAAATGCTGTGAGCTGAGTCTTGAAAGATGGGCAGAAGTTGGATATTAGGCAAAGAGGAATGAATTGTAGATAAGCAGCACGAACACGAGATCATGTGTAGTGGCTGCTAGAAAGTGAGGGTTGGTGGCCCCTTTGTTGAGGAACACAGACAGAACGTTTGTTGCTCAACTCTTTGAATCTTGCACCATATATCTCTTCTATGGCATACCTCACACTTAAGCTCCTACCCGTCTGTTCTTGCATTGGCATCGGGGCCTCCCATTACAATTGTATTCATCCTCTGGCCAGCATCTCCTAAATTATTGTTGAAAATGAAAGCAAATGACAAAGTCATCCAAGTAAAGGGACCCCCTAGAGCTATGGATGGTCTGTGCGTATTTGGTGGTAGAGCCATCTGCCCTTTTTCTTTCTGGTGACTTATGAAACACTGGCACAGCAGTGACAGTAAGCCTAGAAATATTTCTTAGGTAAAAGGCCAAAAATAAAATAAAAAATTTTTTAAATAGGGTTCAGTCACTGTAAGTGACTTTGGTGGGACAAAAAACTTTTGGTGGTCTGGTAAAAATAGAGAGATGCATTATAAAGCAGAAGTTAACTCTTTCTTGTGAGCCACTAGGACTATCTGATCCAAGTTTCTAAAGCACAACATTATCTGAAAACAGTGATAAAATAATTTTTTCTAACTGATTTGTACCAATGTTTTATTTGCCCCTCTATATATGACTCCCATTAAAACTCTATGGGATGAAGAAGTACAGATGGACGCAAAATAAGTAATTAAAATCTAGTGTTAGCATAAAAGGAAAGATTCTTCATTTCTCACAAAAATAAGATAGTTTGATAGGTTTTTATGTCAGAGGAACATACAAATACAATGAATTCATTGACTGACATTTGCATGTTGTTCGCCTAAATCATTCCTTTGCCCATGCATAAAACTTTTAAGTTTTTCCAAGGGAAAATAAGCTTCTAGTTCAAAAGGACCATCTTTGCGATTTGAGAATTTTTAAAAAAGGTTGTTTCCATGTTCACAAAGGACTATAGATGCTTAAAGAACTAATTATTGTTCCAAAAGGTGATATTCATCCAATCCAGACGAGGAAAACTGAACACACTATTTTATCTCTGACAGACGACTGACAACTTGGATGCCCATGATGGCTGCAGACTCATGGAGAATAGAGCTGTGTCTGAGTCCAGCCAGGCACACATTTGCTGTCCGTAAGCTAACCCGAAGCTAAGCCACCCCCCCTAAGCTAACATTTCCCCTTGCCTGTTTGTCTTCAAATTAATTCATTCTTTAGCTTCTTTCTCTTTCTGAGTTTTGCTGCCCATCAAATAGTAAGTCAATGTTGTTCAGTCAGGTAACCAAGCTTCCAGGAGCACAGATGTTTTAGACAATTGTGAGTTTGGTACAGTATGTGCCATTTAGCAGGCATTGAAGGAAGATTATGCTTTACCCCAAAAGCCAACCACCCGACCCTGGAATATCATTAAAAGAATGTTATGATGCTATTAACAACCATTACAAGTAAGAGATAGGCTGCAATGCAGAGGCCAATAGTTTATGATATAGAAGCCAGGTTAGCGAGGATTTGGATTTAAACAAGCAAATAAATGAAAGAATGAAATGCAGAAAATAATTTGGTAAAGATGAAAGAAATGAAGAAAAGGAACTGATGGTTGTTGAATACCTTCCGGATTTTCATGTAAAGTATCTCACATAATCATTGCATCAGTCCTATGTGTAATAATAGCTAACACTTACTGACAGTTTACTGTGTGCCAGATTGCTATATTAAGTGCTTTATTATCTTTAAGTCTTTTAAGAGTCAGTCACTTGGTTTCCACAACTCTGTGAAGGAGTTCTTTTTTTTTAAGTTTATTTATCTTTTGAGAGAGAGAGAGAGAGAGAAAGAGAACATGCACATGAGCGGGAGGGACAGAGAGAAAAGGGGACAGAGATCTGAAGTGGGCTCTGCATGGACAGCAGAGAGCCTGATATGGGGTTCAAACTCATGAACCATAAGGTCCTGACCTCACCTGAAGTTGGACGCTTCACTGACTGAGCCACCCAGGCATCCCTCTGTGCAGTAGTTCTTTTACTTTCCCATTTATGGCTGATGAAACTGAGCCACAAGACAACAAAATAATTTGCCCAACATGGCTCAGTTAATGACAAACCTGGGTTGTGAATGTAGGCAATCCAAGATCAGAGTTCACACTCCCAAACACCCCAAAGGGCCATTTTTCAGATGAGGACCCTGAAGCTTGGAACAATGATATATCCTAGAGAGCTACTGAGAAGAGAGCTCAGAATTGAAACTCGGATCGGCTGCCCTCCAAAACCCACATCCAGTGTGCTGCTCTACACTGCCAACCACAGAAATGAAAGTTGTCTAACTATTTATTATATTAAATTATATTATGTTTAAAAGAGGATGGAAGTATAAAACCCTTAGATTTTTTTCTTAGTAAGCTTAACTCTGCAACTAATCAGATATAAAAACAAGTAGCAGAAAGTCTCTTCTAGTTCACAAGACTTTTATCAGCTGGAGGCCAAACCCTAAGTGGTTTTCTTTATGACTTGAGCCAATTAAGTGTGCTTACAACAATAAAAATAATTGAAAAATAATAATAATAATAAAGAGAGAAAAAGGTCTAAGAAATAAAATAAGCACAATTGTTTTCTTGAACAAAAGGGGTTGGGCAAGCTGAGGAGAGGATGAAGGAAGGAGGCTCAGTGGAGACCTTCATGGCGTTATTATTTTACCATTGATACAGGGAATGGAACATGATTAAGGGCTTTTTCAACTCTGCCTCTCAAACACAAGTAAACACTAGGCAGCAGAGTCTGACAATAAATGAAAGCCACAAACAGAACAAACTAGAAGTAAGCAAGAAGAAAGGGACAGAATCTGAGAAAGAAGTGTTATTTAGGTAAATTGTATATGTTCCCATTCACATAATGGTATCCTGATGTATAATTTTCTTATTCAGAAGTGCTTTCACAATAGCTGCAAAATAAAGCAAAGTGCATTATTCTTTTAACAAGTGAGGCCGAGTCTCTACCCAACTAACTGCTTCCTCTTTGTGCCTGGGTCACTAGAACATTTGAACACCCCTCAGCTCTCATTTCTTGACTGCATAATCTGTAGCTCTGCCAAAATTTCATTTTCATAAACAATCAAGAAACTAACGACAACATAACCATGGGTAGTCAGATCTGAATTTTGTTAATTGTATATTGTGAGTGTGGAAATCCACATTGTTTCAGCTCTCTCGCTTTCCTAGCTGAGCCTGTCATGTTTCAAGACTCAAGAACTATTCTCAAGAGCAAAAATGCCAACACCATCCAGGAAAGAAATAGCCACCAGCATTTTCAGTATTGTCAGTTGTTGTCAATGCAAAATGAACAAATCTTTTAGAATTTCTTTAAAAAAAAGTAAGAGAGTTTTATTTGAATCCAGCTGAGGAGAGCTGCCTGGACACACAATCTGCACAAAGAAGATCATATTCATGAGAAGGATTGTTTGATAGGAGGTTTTTTGTTACATCAAGGGCTACAAATCATGATGAAGGACATTTTGGAAAATTACAAACTCTATCTTACGCTGTTAGTATGTGCAAGGTTGAGACCTCAGAGGTATGGGCTCAGACGTAGAGGAATTTTTACTCTTATCTTTAGTTTGAAATGTTTCTTTTAGGTTATTTGGTAACGAAGCAGTTGTACATTGTGTGTTCAGGCAGAAATAGAGTCCATAATCTGAGGTTTGGTGATGTCATTCTGACTCTGATAAAAGTATAGCTTCCCTGGGAGTCCAGGATCAGGCCCCAAACATTCAATGTTGAAAATTCCCTATATCAACATCTATTCAGATTCAGAAATGATCAAACAATTACTGAACCAAATAAGAATGCTGCCCATTAAAGATCACTAGACATGACCAATCATCTTACTGTTGCATCTTGAAATGAAGGTGTTGTTGGGCCTGATGTACTGACTCTCATCCTAATATAGTACTGGGGAGATACTTTCAGGTTGCATTTTGGTCTCTAGTAGTTATTTTCCTCTTACTTAGTTGACTCCTGGATCATTTCAGTGTGCACGCCTCCTCATGGCTGCACACCCCTCATCACAGCCATGCTGGCCTTTCAAAGTCAGCAACCCCACTAACTTTGAGTCTCTACCATGTCTCTTAGCTCAGATTTCTGAATGACAGAAAATTAAGGAGTGAAAACCACATCCCCAACCCTGTATGTTGGGTCTTTATCCTACTTCTGGAAATGCCAAGAATATAGCTTAAAAAAAAAAAAAAGTTTCAGAGTGCCTGTGTGGCTCAGTTGGTTGAGCAGCTGACTCTTGGTTTTGGTTCAGGTCATGATCTCATGGTCATGGGATCAAGCCCTTCAGTGGGTTTGCACTGACAATGTGAAGCCTGCTTGGGATTCTCTCTCTCTCCCTATCTCTGCTCCTTCCTTGCTCTCACTCACTCTCAGAAATAAATAAACATTTAAAAAAAAAATAAGATCGTTTCATACTTTCTTTTTCTACTACTGACATCATTAAAAACTAAAAATCAAAATACTCTAATTCTTGCTTTAGCTTCCATAAAAGTCAGGGAGAAGTTGAAGACCTAGATTAAAATCACGTGAAAATAATGATAAATGCTTACATTAAAACATTTTTTCTGATACCAAAATAGTCTATGTTAAAAGTAATCTGACACAGATTGTGATAACTTGGCTAAAATGCTCTGATGTACTTCTTATATTCATCAGTAAGAATATATGTGTGTTTTGTGGATACTTGGAAATGTGGGCTATAAAAGATGTGGTATTCATTCATTTCTTCATTCACAAATTCTTAATCCCTTCTAAGTGCCAGACACTACTGTAGGGGTAGGGCACCACAGTGGACAAACAAAAACTCTTTGGCTCCATGAAGTATACATTCTAGTGGGGGAAGACAGAAAATAATAAGGTAAATAAACAAAACATACAGTATGCTAGATGACTATAATTCCTATGGAAAAAAACAAGAGAGGGAAAGAGATATGGGTTATTGGAGGGAGTGATTTGAAGCAAGAGTATGTTTGCTTCCAAACATTCACTAATTACATAAATTTATAGATAATATTCACTTAGAAACATCCTCTAACAAACTGACCATGTATTCTTTCTCTCTCCATGACATGTGCTGTGGGAAACTTTGAAGTCTCAGAGAGATCAAAGATGCAAAATAACTCTAAGGTTATAAACCTTAAGTTTAGAAGCAGAAAGTCACATGCTCCAAAATGCTGAAGAATTATGAGACTACATGGAAAAAAAAAGTTGTTCCCACTCACTTCTTCCCTGGATTCTACCAAGATATAATCTGTCAAAGTCACAAGTCAATTTGCAAAGGATGAACCAATTGGGCTTAAGCTTTGAAAGAATTTTTAGACTTCCCGTTAACTTGACCTGCGCAAGGAATTTCACCACTAAGTACTATGACAGCTAAAACTATCATCTGAGTTTCTCTCTGGATTAACAGCATAAATGGAAAGAAACTCACTCCTTAGGTAGACAGCTGGTTTTAATACAAGAGATGTAGTGGGATCATGATAGGATATTTCCATTCTGTCCTTGAACTATAACTAAGATCTAGAACTGAAAACAGGGTACTGTACACTACATTTTCTAAAGAGAAACGCCAAAACTGAGGCCAGAGAACTCCCCTCAGGATTTTCTAAGAGATAGTACAACCAAGTATAATCACCTGGCGCTTCAACCCTCCACTCCTAAGTCAATAAAATTAGAGGGCCAGGAAAAAGGAGGAACTCTTGGTGTCCTCAGAGGCCTCCAGGTTCTGTTGCCAGGTGAGGGGGGAAAAAAAAAATCCCTTTCTTCCCCAGGGACTTCCTTCTCTTCCCTAAGGCTGAAACTAAAGACTCTGAGTTATTCCATCAGAGTAAAATTATCACCTCATTCCTCCGTTGGCTGTCTGCTCAGGCACTATGACTCACTTGTCTACCCCCAATCTACCCAAACAAAGGGACAAAGAGTCAGAAAGAGAGGCAGCCCCTGAGCAGCCTGCACCTCCCCTTGAGTTCTGGAAAGGGTAGCTGGCTTTTAAAAGTCTTTTGGGGCTTCATCCAAGGAGGCCCAGCTGTGGTGATCTCAGCAGCAGGAAGCTTCAAGGCAGACCATTTACGGAGAGAGGGCGGGAGACGCTGGCCTGACCTGGATTCCTTGAGCCAAGAATCGTACACAGGGAAACACTTATAGGATCTGTGCCCCATGACTGAGGCAGGCTTTGAACCTTTACTCCACCACCAGAGCTAATGTTGGGTAATATTAATCACAGAAGCAACGGCAACCAATTAGGAGAGATCCACAAAATGGGGAAAGTTAACTAATGAGATGCTGGCCCTTCTTCCCACTCCAGCATAGTAAAGGAAGCCTGTAAGAAGCAGAAGGACAGAAGTTTGAATCAAGATTTGCGTGTGGGACTGGAGTGAGTGCCAGTAACTAAACTGAACTAGAGAATGATGCATCCAAGGTGCCGATAAAGAACCCACCGCTCAGGAGAAAAAGAGATTCAACATTTTATAATTAAAGTGGAGCCTTGGAAAAAAAACAAACACATTCCCCAGTGAAAATGTGTAACCAGCTGCAAGAAGATATGAAGTAGAGATGTGCGCTTTGGCTTAAAAATCAGAGGAACATAAGTGCCTGGCTCCTGGTACATGCCCACAATGTTTGCTGCTGAATGAATCCATGGATAGGTTGATTTAGTCTCAGTAAGAAATCAGTTAACAAACAACTGTAGTTGAGTAAACATACTATAGACTCTTCAGTTTATGATATCTCTACAGTCTGATCCTTCCAACCACAATTCCAAAAAATTGCGAACGCTGGCTGAGAAGTCACAGCTTTCTTTTTAATTGATGAATTTGATACTTAAAGCATACCTCTTTTACAATGGCTATTAGAGGCTGGAAAACTATTGGTGGAATAAACCATATTTTCCAGTCAACCCTCAGATCATAACTAGCTATCTCTCTCATATCAAAACTAGTTTGGTGTTTGTTTTCCTGTCAAGTGAGAGGAGTGTCTCTTTGTTAGTGTAAAGAGCAAGTGATCCTTCTGAGTTTTCTGAAATGCTCTTTAATGCCTCTCATAACACTAAGCTTTTAATTTCAGTAAGGCATGTGCATTTGATAACACTATCTCTATAAAGAAACTTAGTTTAGGTACAACCTAATTCTACACTCATATCTTACCATTCCAAACCATGAAACACATAGAGCTATGTGATTTGCCTAAGAGCATAGATGGGCAGTGATAAAATTGGAACTGCATTACAAGCAGTCACTTCCCCTTCTCACTGCTGCCTCCAACTCAGACCCGCCCCGCATCATACAGAGGCAGCCTGGAAAACCTGGCCAAATCAAAGAGCTTGTATGTTAAAGCTGCTAGTTAAATTCCCACCCTTTTGGGGTTCTTGACATTCACTTACATTAGAAATCATTACAGCTTTCTCAAGAGCTATTAATCACAGATGCTCACTTACATGAAATGATACGAAGAAAAATGAATATTCTGGTCTCCCTTTTCAATCTTAATAAAAATAAACTGTAGATATTTTGTAGGCAACCACCCACAAGCTTCTCTTTAGTTTTCACTTCATGATTTGATATGCCAGGACTAACGATGCTCCCCCAAAGATCCAAATTATTACAATTTGTTCTCGACTGCAACAGCAACAAAAAAAGTAATGGAAGCAATTCTGCCTTTTTTTTTTTTAATGTTTTATTTATTTCTAGGAGAGAGAGAGAGACAGCGTGAGCAGGGGAGGGTCAGAGAGAGAGGGAGTCACAGACTCTGAAACAGGCTCCAGGCTCTGAGCTGGCAGTCAGCACAGAGCCCGACGCCGGGCTCGAACCGCGAGATCATGACCTGAGCAGAAGTTGGAGGCTTAACCGACTAAGCCACCCAGGCGCCCCATGCTTTTTTTTTTTTTTTTTTAAGCATCCAAAGAGAGTTTAGGGAGGGGAGTTTTGAAAGCTACTTATCATGCTCCCGTTACTATACTGATTAGTGGAATAAAAAGGCCCAGCATGAAGCTATTCTTCTGGCTTCTCATACGCAAAATCATCAAGTTGCTTTCACCTTGCTTTTCTGAGGTTTTAAAACCAGATTTCCTCAAGCTCCATGTAGTCCCAAATCCCCTGCAGCAGATACTAACATAAATAAATAAACTCCTGCAGTTACCCACAGCTCAGGAGGAGAAGAGTTTGAATTAGAGCTTTGACCTAAATCACAGGCAGTCTTGCTGTAATTACTGCCACGACCGACAGGAGAAAGTGCCATCAACCGCTCGGCTAACAGACGCTGTGCGCCTCCTCTGGCCGGTAACACTCCTATCTTCTTTCTCCCCTTGGCTTCTTTGGCCACAGACAATGGCTTTTAAAAGAAAACAACTTAGAAAGCCACAGTTACCATAACAACTCGTCCAACAAGGTTTCCTTTCTAGTAGAAGGATTTAATAGTTTAAAAAGCTCAAAACTTACCTTTAGACCCTAAAGCTAAAAGTTAAGATCGAAATGGTATAAAAGTTAATAATGGTGAGGGCCTTAATAACAAATTACAGAAATATTTTGAAGGCTAAATTTGACACTGGAAATAGCAGCCAGTTAGGTGAGAGACAGTGGCGTTAAACAAGAGGACAAAGGGCGCCTGGATGGCTCCGTCAGTTAAGCGGCTGACTTTGGCTCGCATCATGATCTCATTCATGGTCATGAGTTCAAGCCCCACATTGGGCTCTATACTCTCTGCTTAGAGCCTGGAGCCTGCTTCACATTCTGTGTCTCCCTCACATTCTGCCCCTCCCCTGCTCACGCCCTGCCTCTCTCTCTTTCTCAAAAATAAATAAACATTAAAATAATTTTTAAAAAAGAGTGGTGCAGTTAGGAACACTTAAACAAACAGCCTGAAAGAAGTCTTTGAACTTTCTGTAATCCGTCCCAAGTATGACATGCACAAACTGCACAGGAAGGGGCAGATCAAAGCAGATGTACAGCTGAAGCAAAGTTCTAGGGTTGGAATACTTTTATTCTAATGGAAAGATGGGGCTATAAAGCCCATTATCATAGATTTCACAAATCTATTTAGAACTCAGTAAGCAAAGAACATCGACTGCCCACCGTAACAGCTTGTGATATAGTATGGGAAAACTACAAAGTAATAAAAAAGGTCACTTGCCTAAGGGAAATTTCAATTTATGGGTTGAGAAATAAGAGAGGAATGCATATAAAAATAAGTATAAGCCAACAAGTGCTGGAAACATGTAAACATTTCCTTTCTTTATTCACATTTACAATGTTTATTTTTTCTCAGAAGGAGGATTCTGTGACTCACCTCTTACATCCAGCGCCCAGTGCTCATCACAAGTGCCCTTCTTAATACCAATCACACACCTAACCCTTTTCTTACTCACCTCCCTCCATCAACTTTGTTCGTTCTCTCTAACATTTTCAATCAGACTCTAGGTTGATGCCTACTTATAAAAGAAATCCTTTACAGTGGAAACTGTCTTTTTTACTCTTAGTTTTATACAGCAACCTTATTTGTGTAACTGAGGGGGAGATGAGTGTCAGAATGACATGCTTGTATGACGTATTCTGGTTATAGACAACAAACTCAAATCATTAACATGTCTTCAAAAATTGGAGATCTGAAAGGACATATGGTAAAACGGCACTATCTTATTCCTAAAGATCTCTTGTAAAAATACGAACAACATAAGAATCTATGCAAACATATTCCAAGACTCTCAACAATTTGGCCCAAAAATGGAAGTTGAAATCACTTCATTTTGACTACATTTGGCCCACTGGTAAGGTTCTGATTTTGAATAGTTTGTGTTCAGTTTTGGTAGGTTGATGTTTCTAATTTTTTAAAAATTGTATCTAGTTATTTATTTATTTATGTAATGTTTATTTATTTTTGAGAGAGAGAACGGATGCAGAGCCGGAACCCACGAACCCATAAGATCATGACCTGCACCAAAGACAGATGCTTAACAGGCTGAACCACCCAGGCGTCCCTACATTTTTTTGAATTTTAAAGCCCTCAGGTACAATATGAGCTCTCTAGCTTGCAGTGTAAACCAATTGTTTACAACTGGCCTAATTCACACATTTATCTTTCACCTGCTAGCCCCATGTGCTATATGAAGCTACGACTCCTATCATGGAGTTACCAACTTCCTTGTGTTCCAGTTTTAAAACTGTATACATGTATACACACACACACACACACGGTTTGGGGAAATTAGCTAATTAAAAGTTTTATGGAGTGCCTGGGTGGCTCAATAAGTTAGGCCTCCGACTTGGGCTCAGGTCACAAGCTCATGGTTCATGAGTTCAAACCGTGTCAGACTCTGTACTGACAGTTCAGAGCCTGGAGTCTGGTTTGGAAACTGTGTCTCCCTCTCTCTCTGCCCCTCTGCTTCTCTCTCTCTCTCTCTCTCTCTCTCTCTCTCAAAAATAAATAAACATTAAAAAATCTTTTTAGGGGTGGCTCAGTCAGTTAAGCATCAACTTCAGCTCCGGTCTTGATGTCACGGTTGGTGGGTTCAAGCTCCATGTCAGGTTGTGCTGACAGCTAGCTCAGAGCCTGGAGACTGCTTCAGATTCTGTGTCTCCCTCTCTCTCTGACCCTCCCCTGCTCATGTTGTCTCTCTCTCAGAAATAAATTAAACCTAAAAAAATTTTTTTTTAAAGTTTTATATGATCCAACAATGTGATATGTTCTTAAAGAAAAAAAAAAGCCAATATGCTCTCAGGTTCCACTAAGAAATGTTCAATGGCCAGATTTCTAAATTGGAATAAACCATGATCTTTAATTCTGAATTCCAGAAATTATAATTTAACTTTGACAAATTGGAGTATGATATGGATATAGAAGGTCTGCAAATCACGTTTTAAGTGAACAGTTGACCAAATCATGGATAGGTAAACTTTAGAAAAAAAAAAATGCAGTAAAAACTGCAAAAAATTGTCTTGATGAAGAATTTTCAGATTTGTTTTACAGTTGCTATATAAAAAGCAGAACTAGAACCAAAACTTGGTTATAAAGTGTCAATTTTTAGAAAGGTTTCAATCTGGCTCAATACAACTTATGAGTTTTTGAGCATTATGGTTATTCCAATTAATTGGTGATCCTAGAAAGAATGCATTTCCTCCCCATGCAGATATTTGAATGAGCCTGCATATACTGGGTGGTTACACTAATTCAGTACTTTATAGATCTATCCAACAAAATCATTTGGGTATCCTTTAAAATACATACAAATATCATCCTGGCCCCATTCCAAACATAGTAGGTTAGGTAACTGGCATTAATCTGGGGGGTCTCTATTAAAAAAAATCTTACCAGGATATATCTGACAGTACTGGTCAAATCAGTGCTCGGGTCTCCAGCAGAAGAGCAACATATCCACACTGCATGACCTCTGTCGTTATGTTCAAGTAGAAAAATCTAGAATCATATAAAAACATTCTTCTCAAGATCTGCCCTTCAAAAAAGAATAGCTGCTTCTGTAGGTTTACTCTGAGTGATCCACAAGTCATGCCATCCCTCCAAAACCTCACCTGTAGAATAAAACCATTGTTTAAATGATGTCTTATCTATAAAACACCAATGATCTTCCAGCAGTTTCATCCTCCATACCAAGGGAGATTTTTTTTTCCCTAAGATCTAGGCTTCTGTCTTCAAAAAAAGTCATTTCATCGTATCTAAATTAGTCTACATCAGTGTTTCTCAGAATGTGATTCCCCAAACAAGAAACATCGGCATTACCTAGGAGCCTACCCAGAGTGGAACCCAGCAACTGGTGTCGTAACAAGATTTCCAGGAGATTCTGATGCATGTTTGAGTTTAAGAAACACAGGTCTAAATTAACTAGAGAAAGGGAGCAGGATGAGTCAGCAGGATGGAATATTTTTTCCACTGACATTCAGACTCCTGTAAAACGGTGGTCCAGGCTGGGCATGGACCTTCTAAATCTATACTCCTCCCACATATTCCAGTGGCACAAGACATGGGGTTGCTTATTCTCTTGATTCCCCATCAAGAAATTCTGAACTCATAGTATAAACAAGTACACACACACACACACCACACACACACACACACACACCTTCTAAAGAAACAACTCTGAGAGACAGAATAAATAAACAAAATAAATAAAATGATAGAAATATTTTTCAAAATGCCCTCTAATTTGGAAAGACACATATTGTAACAACAGAATCAGTACTTCAGAACTTCATGGTAATATGCGTAAGAGTGTTCATTCCTTTCCTTCATCCCCTACTCTGATTTGTCAACCCCTCAGAACTAGTTGAAACTAATAAAAAGGCCATTACTTAATGAGCTGTCTCAAAACTACACAAAAACATGCTCTTTGACTATGAAATTCCAACTGCTTTAAAATTCCTGCCATAATTCATTCCCCGCCTCACTCTCCAACAGCTGAGAAAGAGAGGAGAGGATTTTTAATTGGTCCTATTTTGGTTCAATATCCTTAGGAACATCATTTGAATGAATGAATGAATGAATGAATGAATGAATTGAATACAGTCATACTTCTCTGTGCACACTTAAATGCTGAAGAAGCCATGTGTCTCTGTAACACTGCTTATATTTTACAGTGAGAACCTGCCTGCATAGAAGAATATACGTATCCAGGGGCGCCTGGGTGGCTCAGTCGCTTGGGGGTCCGACTTCAGCTCAGGTCATGATCTCACGGTTCATGGGTTCGAGCCCCGCATTGGGCTCTGTTGTGACAGCTCAGAGCCTATTTCGAACTCTGTGTCTCCCTCTCTCTCTCTGCCCCTCCCCTGCTCATGCTCTGTCTCTCTCTGTCTCAAAAATAAATAAACATTTTTAAAAAAGAATATAGGCATCCATATTTAAGGTAATAGTCATAGGCCACTGGGAAGGAGTTTCTTTCTCTGCATTTTTATGAAGCTTAAATACTTATTTTGATAGAGATTATTGTCCCCTCTATAATTAAGTACAAACCAAGTATTCAATCACTGTACCTCCCCAATTATCAGTCCATACTTAACTCATCACCAGCTTTAGATGAGCATATTGATAAAGTGTCATCTGATTTAAGATTTTACTTTCACAGTACTCTTAGTTATATTTTCTGCTTACTATTTACTTCTTAAGAATTATACTTTGACAGCTTAAAATTTCTTTCTTGCAGTTACTTATACCAAACTGACTAGATCTCACAAAGATGGAAGAATCTTTGTTTGTAATAAAGAGTAAAAGAAGGAAAACAATTAAAACATATATGCAATAAGACTTTGGATCAGATGATTGCTAACATACCTTCCAGCTCTAAAAGTCTAAGGCCCAGTGCTATCTAAATAAACATATTGATTCTTACAATACAGCTTCTGACTACTGGCATAAAGAGCAAGTAATATGTTTGAGGGACAATAACCTTGGCCACAAAACTGAATGTCTGGTCAGCTGGAAGATAAGAGAGCACATGTACAAATAAAAGAAGACAAAGCAGTTCTGGGGTTTCCTTTGGGGAAGACCCTCATTATTCAATCCTAATCTCTTCATTAGATGATTTTTCTGAGTGTTGCTCCACACAATGATAAGAAAAATAGAAGTGAATTCAGAGTCTACATGAATATTAATTCAACCAAGTGAGTCCTATAGAGATAAGTAAAATAGCCACAATAGGCAAATAAGTTATTTGAGGAACAGAAATCTAATAAAGAATATCTATCTTCTCCAATACTTCACAGACAACAAAAGAAGAGATTCCCTTCTAGTAGCACTTAGCTTTGAGGTACTTTGCCCAGTTAGGGTTTTAAAGTTTGAGAGTAGTATGTGAGAAAGGATTAATGTATTAATGAGAAATAGGTTTGTCTGTGAATAGCAAAAAATGTAGAATAGTATTAGCTATTAGAATAGTATTAAAAACAAAGAGAAGTTTATTTCTCTCTCAAATAAAATACAATAAAATCTTTCTATTTTGTAACCTACTTGGCATAGTATCCATTGTCAAATTCACCTTCTGTCCAAAATGGCTACTCTAGCTCCAGCCACCATGTCTCCCCCTCCCCACCTTTCCAGTGAAGAGGAGTAAGAAAAAAGAAAGAGAAAGTGTATATACCTTCACCCACAAGAACACCTAGAATTTTTCATTAAGGTCTTAAAATTTTTTATAACAAGAAAATCTTTTTTATAATTATGTATGGTGATGTATATTAACTAGACATATTGTGGTGATTATTTCACAATATATACAAATATCAAATCATGTACAGCTGAAATTGATATAATGTTATTGTCAATATGTCTAAATTTAAAAAAAAAAGAAAAAAAGAAATTGGATCTATACTTCCTTAAAAGTAAAAGCTTTTGTGCTTTGGAGTGGCTCAGTCAGTTAAGCATCTGACTTTGGTTCAGGTCATGATCTCATAATTGGTGAGTCTAAGCCCCATGTCAGGCTCTATGCTGAAAACTCAGAGCCTGATGCCTGCTTCAGATTCTGTGTCTCCCTCTCTCTCTGCTCCTCATCCACTAAGCGCTCTGACTCTCTCTCCCTCTCAAAAATAAACATTAAAAAATAATTCTTTAAAAAAAATTTTAAAAAGCTTTTGTTCTTCAAAATACAGTACCAAAAAAGTGAAAACACAACTCACAGAATGAGAAAAAATACTTTCAAATCAGATATATGATAGAGCTCTAGTATACAGAATATATAAAGAATTCTTACAATCCAACTCTCAAGAGACAAATAATACAACTAAAAACTGAGAAGAGATTTGACTCCAAAACTTTTATTGTGGCAAACAATTTCTTATCAATAAATGAGAGAAAACATGAGCAACATCATTAGCCATCAGGGAAATGCAATAAAAACCACCATGCGATGCCACATCACACACACTTAGGAAGCTACAAGCAAAACAATGGACACTAAATGAGAGAAAGAATGTGGTACAATGGTAACACATTGTTGGGTACAATTCTGGGTGGAGTATACAGGAATTCTTTGTACTGTTCTTACAAACCTTCTTGAAATTTCAAATTACATCAAAATACAAAAGTGAAAATAAATAAATAAATAAAATACTACGACTTTCCAAAACAAAAACAAAAACAAACAAACAAAAAAAACTTTCCAAAAATTTCCCAGCAGTTTCACTTATGTGTCATTGGCCAAAACTTAGTGAAATAACCACTGGGCTACAAAGGAAGTCATAAAAACTATTTTTAACCTAATTTTGATTAGCCACATGCTAATCAAAATTTGGGAATTTCATAGCTGAGGAAGAAGGAGAGACCTAGAGGGACCATGAATTATCTTCCAAGTTGAAACTCTATTGAGTTGTAGGCAGGCATCATTAATACTTATGTGAAGACAGCACATAAAGACTGGACATATGATCACCCTAGGAAGATCAGATTTTAGGGCACAGCAAGCAGTCTCTGCTACTGTTAATAATACTGGCTACCATTTTTGAAGGCATGTGTTAGCCACATAGTATTCTCTTGGCTTTTTACTTATTAATATATTAAATATCTCATCTATAACACTAATTCTCAAAACAACTGTATGAAGTCAACATTTTGCCCCCATATAATGGTTAAAAGATCAATGTTCCAATAAATTAGTTAACTTGCCCACAGCCACACAGATAGTAAGTATCAAATCTAGGAATCAAATCATTGCCTTCTGAGTCCAGAGCGCCTGTTTTTTCACAGCCCTCCTCCCAGATGCTATTGATTTATATAAAAATAGGTTCTCTGGTCTCAAATGTATTATGCTAAGTTAAAGAAGCCCCACATAGAAGAAAGTATACAATATGACTCTACATACATAAAATTCAAGGAAAAGTAAAACTAGAGTGATAGAATGCAGATAGTGATTGTGGAGAGAGAGATCAGTAAGGGGGTTATCTGCAAAGAGGTAGAAGGGCAGTTTTGAAGGTGATGGAAATGCTGTGCCATGATTGTGCTGGTAATTACCTGATTGAGTTCATTTATGAATATTAATTGAACTATACAACCAGTACTAACAAACCTTATTGTATATAAATAGTACTTCAATAAAACTCACAAGAAATAGGTTGATACAAAGAGATGACAGATTATGATAGATAGATAGATAGATAGATAGATAGATAGAAAGACAGATAGATAGATAGACCTCTGATAGAACAAAACAAACAAACAAACAAAAAACAAAAGGTGGCCAAGGATACCAGAGGTGGGAGAGGTGGGAGTTTGCAAAAATGTACTCACAACCCAATATTCCCATTTGTATTACCAGAGGTGGAGCCTGAATAGCCTACCCTCAGTTCACGAGATCCTGGGGCCTTCCAAATGAGCTAGAGTCTCGACTGGGCCTCTTCTATTAACCCTAAGAGACCTCGTCTCTATTCTTCTTCTGAGGTCTCACTTTCTTCCATCTAACCTGATTACATGGTTAATTCTGCAATTCTTTTCCTTCCTCCACCTGTTTGTTTGGTTATCTGTGTGTCTAGAATTACTAACTGATCGAAACTACAGGTCCTCGAGGAACAAAGGAGCAAGCCCTGTAGTGAGAGCAACATTTCCAAGAAAAAGAATACTGGGACCTTCAGCAGCAGAGTTGTCATGGGCTTGTGAAGTGCCTTGCAGTCTGATAAGAGTGTTCACCCAGTTTAGTCACCAAATGAGAGTTATTTGAAAGGATTCCTTTAGATGCTGTGCAGGAGGGTGAATGGTAAAACCCATGTTTTGGTAAGATGTTTCTGGCAAAGTCGAATAGGATGGATTACAGGAAAAGAGATTGATGGAGGTAAATTCAATTATGAAGCCTTCACAGTGGCCCAAGTAAGAGCAAATGAGGGCCTGAACAAAGTGGAGTGGTGGGTGCAGATAGCCAAGGGTGAAACGAGACAAGGTGGTTAAGAGCTGTGGACCTCCTTGACCTCCACCGCAGAACTTCTTACTTGACACATCCCCAAAAGCAAGGGAATCAAGAGCAAAAATAAACTGTTGGGACCTCATCAAGATTAAAAGCTTCTGCACAGCAAAGGAAACAACCCAGAAAATTAATAGGCAACCAACGGAATGGGAAAAGATAGTTGCAAATGACATATCAGATAAAGGGTTGATATCCAGAATCTACAAGGAACTCACCAAACTACACGCCCGAAAAACAAACAACCCAGTGAAGAAATGGGCAGAAGATATGAACAGACACTTCTCCAAAGAGGACATCCAGATGGCCAACAGACACATGAAACGATGCTCAGCATCCTCCTCATCAGGGAAATACAAATCAAAACCACACTGAGATACCACCTCACGCCAGTCAGAGTGGCTAAAATGAGCCAATCAGAGAACTCTAGATGCTGGCGAGGATGTGGAGAAACGGGCACCCTCCTACACTGTTGGTGGGAATGTAAACTGGTACAGCCCCTCTGGAAAACAGTGTGGAGGTTCCTCAGGAAACTAACAATAGAACTCCCCTATGACCCAGCAATAGCACTGCTAGGAATTTACCCAAGGGATACAGAAATGCTGATGCATAGGAGCACATGTACCCCAATGTTCATAGCAGCACTCTCCACAATAGCTAAAACATGGAAAGAGCCTAAGTGTCCATCAACAGATGAATGGATCAAGAAGATGTGGTTTATCTATACCATGGAATACTATATGGCAATGAGAAACAATGAAATCTGGCCATGTGTAGCAACATGGATGGACCTTGAGGGTGTTATGCTGAGCGAAATAAGTCAGGCAGAGAAGGACAAATATCATATGTTTGCACGTATAGGAGGATTAGGAGGAACTTAACTGAGGACCAAGGGGGAGAAGAAGGGCGGAAATGGTGGGGGAAAGGGAGAGAGGCAAACCATGAGAGACTCTTGAATGCTGACAAAAACTGAAGACTGATGGATGTGGGGGGGAGGGGGATGGGCATGGAGGAGGGCACTTGTGGGGATGAGCACTGGGTGTTATGTGGAAACTAATTTGACAATAAACTATTTGTAAAAAAAAAAAAGAAAAAGAAAAAAAAAGAGCTGTGGAGGATGGTGCAAAGCAACCATTCTCCCTCCGCCCACCACCCCTCTGGCCCAGACCCAGAAGAGCAATGGGGAGGAAAAAACAGTAAAGTCTGACAAATAAAGGTGTGGGTGGCCTTGGAACAACCTACTGAAACTGGAATTGGTATTCTCTCCCTATAATTTATATTTTTTCCATCCTACTCACGGTATTTAGGTATTTGTTTTTTGTTTTTGTCTTTTTTTTTTTTTACAACCATATACATTTCTTTACAAAGAGGGAGCATTGACATTAAATGCCTTGCAAGTTCTTCTTGGTTAAATTAGTCTCTAATATAACTGGTTGCCATCAATCAATCTATCATTATCCCATCACCATCAATCAAGCTATCATTATCTCATCGTCCTCTTTCTGTCTTTCCACTTCCTCCTTTTAATTCTTTTGATGTTACCTATGCATTTCCCATTGCCCAATGTATGGTTGATAAAACATATTTGTTTTACTTTTTTCTGATTAGCCATATTTTGTAGCAGGTTTATAGAATTTAACTCCCACTTTAGCTCAGATGCGAAGAGAGAATGAAAGTTCTTTATAGTTCTCGACTTAATCTGGTCCTCTATTTTAGACCCATGCCCACTCGTTAACAAATCAACCTAATGAAGTTAACTTAATCTCATCCCATAGCATTAACTTCCCCTTTGGACGTCCCTGAGCTAGCCCTTCTCCCCATCATGGCATATGGTACATGGCGGTGAGAATGGGGAATAAGGCTTTTGAGTCCTCCTGGAGAAATAAAGAGTCAGAGCCTTTAGTGCAATGTACTCTGCTTCCCCAGGTCTCCATGGCAACACCCCTGGCTCCTGGGTACTGTTTGCCCCGCTGTTGTGCTGAAGAGTTTCACCCTATGTCAGCGGGACTTGGGTTTCAGTCTCCTGGCTCTGTTGGCATCTAGTGCTATATCCTGCTTAACCCTGTCTGTCTGTCCTCTGTGCCTACTGGCCACAGATCACTGAGTGACAGCCACAACCTCCTTCCAGTCCCTGAGCCTGGTGTGGACTCCGTATACAAATCACCTGATGGGCCACTGGCTCTGTTTAGCCTCTCATGTAGGGCCCTGAAGACATCTTAGGAAGGCCATACTGTAAGAGCCCCTTCTTCTGACTACACTGTATAGCTACAGTGCCTTGGCCATGCCTGAAATTGCTGCACGATGAGGCTCAGAAGCGATTTCCTAGTCCTAAATAAGCAGCAGTGACAAAAAGTGCCTGCCCTCCTTGCCTTCCACATTACTCTCACTGACTCAAGTCCTCTGAAGCTAGTGGAGCAAGACAGCCCAGCGCTGCTCTGTGACTCAGTAGACACGTGATCTCAGATGAGTTCTTCACTGGCTCTGCGCCCAGTTCCCAGAACTATGGAAACTAAAATGTACCTCATAGTGTCATTGTGAGGATAAAATGAGTTAATACTATTTATATACATAATAAGCACTTACAGCAGCCTAATGCATAGAAAAGGTGTTCAATAAGTTAATACTTTTTCTTCTCACAAGCTTTTTGGGATAGAAAAAGAGGAAGGCCTTTATTCCCTTCCTTAGTGATATCTCCTTTGGAACTCCAGCCAATTTTTAATGGCAGGCTGCTACATCTCTGCTATCCCACAGGAAAGCTCCATTAGCTGAACCCTCCATACTTGGTTGTGGGTCTACTGAGGAAGATCAGGAAAACTGGAAGTCTCTCTCAAGGCAGAAGTCTAGCACTGTGACCCTGCTACGTGATCGAATGATAGAATTGAAAAAGGCTGAACATTTTCTTGGTCTCTTCCTAGTATTCCTTCCCAAACAAAATATAATCTCTGTCCACCTACCCACTCCCATCCTCCAGTTAGATGTCCAGGCAAATGAGATCAGAGGTCTTTGAAAGCAAAAAAGAATAGCACAGTAAAATTTCAAATGTTATTCCCTTTTATTTATATTCCCAGCCTTGCCTTCTATCCTGGAAGAGCTAACCAAATAATCAGAATTATGTTCAAATTTCTCTGTCCTACCCAGTTGAGCATTTGCATAATATGCCCTCCAGTTTAAAATTCAATAAATATAACTTCATCTGTTGCCAATAATACATGCCAAAATATGCATATGTTACAAGCTATCTCTAACTTCCCCCCAAGATATTATCTCTGTATGACTTTTTTTAATTTTCTAAATGTTTTTCTTTTATTTTTGAGAGAGAGATAGAGTGCAAGCAGGGAAGGGGCAGAGAGCGAGGGAGACACAGAATCTGAAGCAGGTTCCAGGCTCTGAACTGTCAAGGCAGAGCCTGACATGGGGCTTGAACTCAGGGAGTGGAAGATCATGACCTGAGCCGAAGTCAGATGCCCAACCGAATAAGCTACCCAGGTGCCCTATGATTAAATAAAGTTCATTGGAAGTGATCCATTCTGGACAAATTATCACAGGATAACAAAATATCTCAACAGGTACCACATAATATGACTATTTAACTTTTGCTAAAAGCAGTGAGTATAATTACTTGTGGTATGAAATAGAAAGGGAACAGTAAAGAATCCCCATATTTTTTTAAAAAGACATTTAATGTTTATTTTTGAGAGAGAGAGGCAGATAGAGCCTGAGCAGGGGAGGGGCAAAGAGAGAGAGGGAGACACAGAATTCAAAGCAGGCTCCAGACTCTGAGCTGTCAGCACAGAGTCTGATGCAGTCTTGAATTCACACACTGCGAGGTCGTGACCTGAGCCTAAGTCGCCAGTTAAACAACTGAGCCATCCAGATGCCCCATGAATCCTCAGATTTTTATGATAACTCAAAACTCGGGAGTAAATTGTAATGGGCAGTTACCATAACCACATATTGACCACAACTATTAATTTGCAAGAGTATGGATTGACCATCTGTACAAGCAGCCCTCTAAATCAAATCATGTTGTTTACAAAGCTGAAGATCGAACAGCAACTCGTGGGTGCTAAATGTTAAATTATTACAGAATGTGCATTATTGAAATAAACATGTTCAGTATCTCTTTTAGAAAAGACAGGCCGTAAAGCATGGTTGGCTTGCTTCGGAGCAGCTTATCCATCCATGAACCCTCAGGGTGCATTAAGCCACATCATAACAGCCTGTGCCAACCCCCGCCAACTGTGCCATGTTCCATGTACCCAGAGTCAATAGGCCCAATCAGAATAGCTTGACAGAATAGTGACAGTCATTGTCACCCAAGAAGCAAATTTGGATTTATTTATTCAACACCGTAGCATAGAAACTGGAGTGACACAGGGAGTTTGGGGAGAAAAAATGATCCAGTAAAAGCTTGAATTTGATGAAAGTTTTGAAAAATAAGAATTTAAAAAGAGATGTTCAGTCTAGAGAAGAGGATCCTGAGGGTAGATTTATCAGCTGTAAATTTGAGAGTAATTTCGAGAATGAACTTTAGAACCACAAAAACCTGAGCTTAAATTCTGGCGCCTAAGGGTTTGAGCAAATTATATAAAGTTGATAAGCCTCAACTTCTTCATCTATAAAATGGAAATATTGATCTTGTCAGAGAACTAAATAAAATAATGTAGGTGTAACAGTGTGGTCCATGCCCCAATTATCCCAGCTTGGGGAGCCTTTCTCAGTACGTTGTTAGACATACGAAGTCCTATTTGATCCTCCAAGGGAACCCTGTGGCATATGTGTTATGGCACAGAAGCAGGCAGAACAGAAGACACTAGGGGCACGGACCAGGAGCTACTCTCTCCTCTGGGGATTTCACTGTAAAGGGCTTCTCAGTCACTGGGGAAATGCAAATTAAAACCACAATGAGACAGATACTTCACACCTACTAGATTGGTAAAAATTTTTTTGAAAAACTAACAATATCAAAGGATACCAAGAATGCAGAACCACTGGAATTCTCATACACTGCCGGTCAGGTTATAAATGGTATTGTTTTTGGAAAACAGTTTGGTATTTTCTTACCAAACTAAATTTACCCTTACTGTATGATGTACAAATTCTATTTACAGATATTTCTGTAATATTACTAAAAGAACATGACAACAAATGACCTATGTGCTAATGTTTATAGCAGCTTTATTCATAATAGCCCAGAACTGACAAAACCCAAGTGTCCATTAATTGAAGAAAGGGTAAAAACATTGTGATACATCCATACAAAGCAATACTGCTCAGGGATTTAAAAAAAAAAAAAAAAAGAACTGATTCTTGATACATGTAACAATATGGGTGAATCTTAAAAGCATTAAGGTAAATGAGGGAAGCCAGAAACAAAGAGCTACATTCTATATGAATCCATGTACATGACATTCAGAAAAAATGCTGTCATAAAGACAAAAATCAGGTAAGTAGTTCCCAGAGTCTAAAGAGCTAGAGAAGGGATTGACTGCAATGAGGCACAAAGAATCTCTTAACCATGATGGAAATGTTCTCTATGTTAATTATGGCAGTTATATAAATGTATTCATTCATCAAAACACACCAAACTCTGCATTTAAAACTGTACAGTTTTGCCTTATATAACTTTTGTCTCTACAAACCTGAATTTTTTTTAAAAATCTAAAAATTAACAAAGACAAGTACAAGAAGGAAAGGAGAAAGAAAAATAGATTGTAGATTTAAGCCCAAAATTTTGTAAAAGTCTTTGTTATATGATGTTTATGAAAGGTATACCTAAAACATAATTTACAGGAGCTTGAAAAGGAAAAAGATGAAAAACAAGGTGTATCATGCCAACACTGAAAAGAATATGAAAAAATAGACATCACTGTAGATCTTGCAGTCAATATCAAAGCAGGATTTGTAAACAACTTAAGGCTAATAAATTCAAACATGCACATAGGTCAAGTTTCTTGAAAATAGAACTCATCAACATTGCCAAAGAAAAAAACGTTATATTCTCTTAACTATTAAAGATGCTGAATCCAAATTGTCCTACAGTTTAAAAACATTAACATTAAACTCTATTGTATCAAATAACTTGAAATACATAGGAAGAAATAACAGAAATTTTACACACAATTTTCCAAAGAATAGAAATGGATGGTGTATTAGGAAGTTTCTGAAATGATTCTTCATGATCCCTCCCTCCTGGAGTCCTTGCCTTGTATAATCCCCTCCCCTTGAGTATGTATTGAACCAATTGACTTGCTTCTAATGCTCAAAATATAGAAAAATGTTGGGCTATCATGTCCGAGATTAGTCACCAAATACTGTGGCTTCTGTCTTGCTAGCAGGCTGTCTCTTTCTGGCACTCTCTCCTCCCTTATTCACTTGGATGAAGCCAGCTGTTTTCTCGTGAGTTGCCCTGTGGAGAGGCTCACATAACAAGGAACTGAGAGTGGCCTTGGGCCAGCAGTTTATGAGAAAATGAAGCCTTAATCCAACAACCAGCAAGGCACTGAATCTTGCCAACAATCTGTGAGTGAGACTAAAATGGATCTTTCCCAGCCAAGTCTTACATGTGCAGACCTGTGAGAGTCTGAAAGGCAGAGAACCCACCTAAGCTTTGTTGATCCACAGAAACTGTGAAAAAATAAAATGGGGTTGTTTAAAAATACTATGTATGGGACTTACTTGTTACACAGCAATAGATAACTAACACAGAGAGAAACATCTGCAATTTTATTTGGAGGACTACGAGGCATTTCATCTCTTCTACTACACAATCCTGGAATGTAGGGCAGGTTCGATGAGCTGAGCACCATGAGCTTCTACACTTCCAGAAGATTTGGAAGCAAGGGCTCTCTTCAGTCCCAGAAGGAGGAGCTGGGAGGTGTACTATAGCACCCACCTCCAATGGTATGTGCCATTAACATCACAACATCATAACAAAACATGCGGAAGCTCTCAATGCAGAAAACTATATAATGTCATTGAAAGAAATCAATAAATGAGAAAATATATCATGAATATCAATTAAAGCTGGATGTTATAAAGATATCAGATCTCCCCAGTTTGATCTGTAGATCTGATATAATCCTGATAATAATTGAAATGTATATGTGTGTAAGTAGGACTTGACAAGCCAGTACTAAACTATACATGGAGGGGCGCCTGGGTGGCTTAGTCAGTTAAGCGTCCGACTTTCGCTCAGGTCATGATCTGGTGGTTCGTGGGTTTGAGCCTCGCGTCGGGCTCTGTGCTGACTGCCAGCTCAGAGCCTGGAGCCTGTTTCAGAGTCTGTGACTCCCTCTCTCTCTGACCCTCCCCCTGCTCATGCTGTCTCTCTCTCTCTCCTAGAAATAAATAAAACATTAAAAAAAATTTTTAAAAATTAAAAAAATTAAAAAAAAATAAACTATACGTGGAAAAGTACAAATGTAAAGGGCTAAGAAAAAGAAAAAGAAATGGATGGAAGAATTTGTTCAACTGAATATTAGTTGTTGTTCTAAAGGTACAGTAATTAAGACAGTAAGGTACTGGCATAGGAAGCCCAAAAAAAGTAATAGAAATCCTAGAAATATACTTATGCACAGATGAACATATGATTTACTGCAAATATGGCACTGCAGAACAGTAGAGAAAGAATACTTTTTTCACAAAATGGTATTGGAACAATTAGATAGCTATATGGATATTTATAGAGACAAAAAAATGAACCTCATACCAAACACAAAACTCAATGACAGGTAGATTACTTAGCCAAATATAAAAGACAAAAGACAGGAAATTTTCTAAAACGTAATAAAAGGGAATATCTTTATATCCTTAAAGTAGGACAAGGCTTCTTAAACAGGACACAAAATGTTTGAACCACCAGAAAATATTGACAAATCTGACTATATTAAAGTTCTTTGTCAAATGTCACAGCCAGCAGAGTGAAAAAACAAACCACAGAATGAGAAAAAGTATTTGCAACACATCGAGCCAAAAGAAGACTCACATCTTGAATTTGTATCAAAAAAAATTCTAAAAATCAAAAGAGACAGTCAAACAATCCAATGGAAAAAGTACTCTTGAGTTTGAATAGGCAGTCTGAACCAGAGGTTATTCGAATTGTGGATAAACAACCTCACTGATAATGATGGAAATAAAAATTAAAAGCACAAAGTGATATCCCTGCACTCCCATTAACACATCTTGAAAAAAGTTTAAATGACAATACCGAGCCTTGGAAAGACAAAGCAGCAAAAGGGACTCTACGATGTGTGGGTGTCAGACATTTTGTCATCGTCTGTGTAACCTGAAACTACCCAACCCCTATTACTCAGCAAGTCTGCTACCAGAGGTGTGCTCAGCAGAAATTCATGCCCGTGGGCACCAAGAACTATCTACAAGAATTTATAGCAGTGTTATTCATGACAGTCCGTAACTGGAAAGAAACCAAAGCCCATTAATAGTAGGATGGGAAAATGAATTCATTTCATACATACAACACAATATAAAAATAAACTGCTACTTTACAGTTTGATGGTGTACAAGATGAGTAAGATCTGAAGATCTAATATATAACATGGTGACTACAGTCAATTATAGAATTAACTATCTTATATGTATTACATAATTGAAATTTGCTAAGAGAGTAGAACTTAAATGTTGTCTCTCTCTCTCTCTCTCTCTCTCTCTCTCTCTCTCTCTCTCTCTCTCTCTCTCACACACACACACACACACAAGTGGGTGTAAAGGGGGGTAATAAAAACTCTGCACCTTGCAGTATGGATGGATTTTATATACATAATACTGAACCAAAGAAGTCAGCACAACACAATTCATATTAGATAATTTGATTTATATGACGTTCTCAAATGGGCAGGACTATACTACAGTGTGTAAAAATGCAGGTTATATTGGTAAACTTTAAAGAAAAGCAAGAATATGGTGACCGCAAAAGTCAGGACAGTTCTTAACTTTGGATCAGTTAAAGTAGGAAGTAGGAGAGAAATAGGAAGTAGGAGTGCACCCTCGCCCTGGGTGTCCCCCTCGGATACTGACAACTTTATTTTTTGTTTTTTTGTTTTTTTTTTTACAAATAGTTTATTGTCAAATTAGTTTCCACATAACACCCAGTGCTCATCCCCACAAGTGTCCTCCTCCATGCCCATCCCTCCTCCCCCCCACATCCATCAGTCCTCAGTTTTTGTCAGCATTCAAGAGTCTCTCATGGTTTGCCTCTCCCCTTTCCCCACCATTTCCGCCCTTCTTCTCCCCCTTGTTCCTCTGTTAAGTTCCTCCTAATCCTCCTATACGTGCAAACATATGATATTTGTCCTTCTCTGCCTGACTTATTTCGCTCAGCATAACACCCTCAAGGTCCATCCATGTTGCTACACATGGCCAGATTTCATTGTTTCTCATTGCCATGTAGTATTCCATGGTATAGATAGACCACATCTTCTTGATCCATTCATCTGTTGATGGACACTTAGGCTCTTTCCATGTTTTAGCTATTGTGGAGAGTGCTGCTATGAACATTGGGGTACATGTGCTCCTATGCATCAGCATTTCTGTATCCCTTGGGTAAATTCCTAGCAGTGCTATTGCTGGGTCATAGGGGAGTTCTCTTGTTAGTTTCCTTAGGAACCTCCACACTGTTTTCCAGAGGGGCTGTACCAGTTTACATTCCCACCAACAGTGTAGGAGGGTGCCCGTTTCTCCACATCCTCGCCAGCATCTAGAGGGTTGATATCCAGAATCTACAAGGAACTCACCAAACTACACGCCCGAAAAACAAACAACCCAGTGAAGAAATGGGCAGAAGATATGAACAGACACTTCTCCAAAGAGGACATCCAGATGGCCAACAGACACATGAAACGCTGCTCAGCATCGCTCCTCATCAGGGAAATACAAATCAAAACCACACTGAGATACCACCTCACGCCAGTCAGAGTGGCTAAAATGAGCCAATCAGGGATACTGACAACTTTGTACCTTTTTTTTTTCAATTTTTTTTTTTTTTGAGAGCAAGAATGTGAGCTGGGGAGTGGTAGAAAGAGAGGGAAACACAGAAGCAGAAGCAGGCTCCAAGCTTCGAGCTGTCAGGACAGAGCCCAATGCAGGGCTTGAACTCAGGAGCAGTGAGATCATGACCTGAGCCAAAGTCGGACACTTAACTGATTGAGCCATTCAGGTGCCCCTTGTACATCTTGATCCAAGAGTTAATCTCATGCTGGTTTGGGATCTGATCAATCTCTACTTTGAGGTTTGTTCAGTTTTATTTATAGATTATATTTTACAAGAAAAAGTTTCAAGAAACTTATATAGTCATGAAAAGAAATGCAACTTTCTTTTTACGTAAAGAAATGAAAGCTCTTCTTTACCTAACAACCTTGCCAACTTCGACCCCTAGGAACTTGGGTACTTCTCTTCCTATGCATATATATACGCATATCACTGTGTACATCACAGCTTTTTAACTTTTAAAATAAATTTTACTCGGGGAGCCTGGGTGGCTTAGTCGGTTAAGCGTCCGACTTTCACTTAGGTCATGATCTCGCGGTTCATGGGTTCGAGCCCCGCATCGGGCTCTGTGCTGACTGCCAGCTCAGAGCCTGGAGCCTGTTTCAGTCTGTGACTCCCTCTCTTTCTGACCCTCCCCTGCTCACGCTGTCTCTCTCTCTGTCTCCTAGAAATAAAATAAATAAATAAATAAATAAATAAATAAATAAATAAATTTTACTATTCAGAATAATACATGATAATCTATTCACTTATTAGTAATATGGGACAATCTCTTCACTAAAAGTTAATATATCTTAAATATATTTCCTGGTCAGTATATGTTTATTAGCCTTATTTTTTAAGGCTGCATAGCATTCCATTGAATGGGTATGCCATAATTTAATCATCCACTTATTGAAGGATGTTTAGATTGGTTCTTATTTTTTGCTCTTCGAGACAAGGCTTCATTAGATGTTTTGGATATACATTCATATCATTGTTGGGTTTCTCATTTTGTTTTGTTTTAATGAATCATTCTATTACTCTCCCTGAGTCCTTAAAGTTTTTGGCTTCTTTTTCTCCACAATTCAGTCATAAGTTTTGGAGAGGCCAGTATCATTGTGTGTGAACCTTCCAATGCCCTGACTTACTTCTCCTTTCCTCATCTGCCCTCCTCCAATGGCTACATCTTCCTGGCCTGGTGGTTTTTTCCCACTATCATGCCTTAGAGTGCAACATGTACCGACCAGTACCAAGCATCACATTTTCAGACCATCACACCTATATCCAACACTCTCTGACTTCACCAAGATCTGAAAGTAATGAATCAAACCCATCTTATACTGTCCCTCTCCTTCATGTCCACTTCCTTACCTGCTCAGAACCCATTGTAATAGCCTCTGTTGCTTAGATGGGCTTCTCTTTCACTCATGTCTCACTTTATCATACTCAACTGGCCAAACTGCAAACCTGACAACAGCCATATTTTTCTTATACTGTGCCTGCCCCCATGTACATAATATATATTGGAGAAATGTATAAAAAAATGCTAACTTTGGGAACCTGGGTGGCTCCGTCGGTTGAGTGACTGACTCTTGATTTCAGCTCAGGTCATGATTTCCTGATTGTGAGGTCAGACCCCATGTCAAGTTCTGCACTGAGTGTGGAAACTGCTTGGGATTCCCTCTCTCCCTCTCTCTCTCTACCCCTCCCCTGCTGAGCATAAAACCTGCTTGGGATTCTCTCTCTCCCACTCTCTCCCAAGCATGAAACTTGTGTGGGATTCTCTCTCTCTCTTTCTCTCTCAAAATGAATAAATAAAAAACATTTTTAAAATGCTGACTTGCTTCACTTTAAATTATCTAATTGAAATGATAAAATCATGCTCCATGTGACAGATTAGAAAACAGCAAGCAAGTGGTCAGCCCTTAGTGCAGACTGGTTAGCCTCCTGTATTTCTGTAGCCCACTCACTCTTGCAGCCTCCTGGAAAACTACATGCCACCGTCTCCTCTCTCTCAAGCCTCCAATACCTCCTCCCCCCTCCTCACTCTCAGCTGAAGAATGTGCTTCCTATTTCACTGAGAAAATTAACTAGAAAAGAATTTCCAGATGCGCCCACACCACATTTATTCCTGTACCGGCATCTGCACCCACATGGTCTGCCTTCGCACCCATTACTTCAGATGGATTATCCCCACTCCTGTCTAAAGGCAATCCCTCTTGTGCACTAGATCCCATTGCCTCTCGCCTACACAAACTCATCAGTTCAGCAATGTCTCCACCTCTTTTTCTTCCATCATTAATTTTCTACTTTCCACTGTGACATTCCCACCAGTGTCCAAACAAAAATGGCTATAACTTCTACCATCTAAAAGCCATGAAAAAAATCTCTCCTTGACCTCACATCTCCTTCCAGTTATTCCTCAGGTATCTGCATCTATATTCCTATAAAATTCCTTTATAATTTTCTTATACCTGTTATATTCAATATATTCCCATTTTTTCTGGAACCTACTAAAATATAATAAGGCTTTTTCCCTCTACCACCAATTCACTCAAAACTCCTCTTATCAAAGGCACCAACCAAATCACTGGTTAACAACTTGTCCAGTCAGCCATGCTCTCTTGGAAAATGTCCATCGTTGGTTTCTAGAATAACATACTCTCCAGATTTTTCTCAAGCTTCACTATTTACTTCTTATCCTTTCTGTTTCATGCTTAGCCCCCAAATCTAAATGTCAGAGTCCCTTATGATTCAATTTTTATCCCTGTTCACTTCCAGGATATATATGCATATACATATGTCTGGTTCCCAAATTTGTATTAATAGTCAAGATCTGTCTTCCGAACTCCAGATTCATGTATCAACTTCCTGCTAGACAGATCCACCTGAATGTCTGATATACTTCTTGCATATAACAGATCCAAAGCAGAACTTCCTTTTAACTTACCCCTCCCATTGCCTGCCTAATTTCAGTAAAGGGCACTTCCATCCTTCCTGTTCTTCAAATCAAAAACCATAGAGTCATCCTTTTGTTTTAATGTTTTATTTCTGAGAGAGAGAGAGAGAGAGAGCAGGGGAGGGTCAGAGAGAGAGGGAGACACAAAATCTGAAGAAGGCTCCAGGCTCTGAGCTAGCTGTCAGCACAGAGCCCCATGTGAACCCATGAACTGTGAGATCATGACCTGAGCCGAAGTCAGACGCTCAACCGACTGAGCCACCCAGGTGTCCCTTTAGAGTCATCCTTAAGTCCTCTCTTTTTCTGATTCCATGTCCAATGTGTTCACAGATCTTGTTGGATCCATCTTTAAAACTCATCCACTTCACATTACCCTAACCACTACCATTCTACTCAGAGCCATCATCATCTTTTATCAGGATTATTGATTCCCAGGGACCCCTACCAGGTCTTTTATCTCATAGGTAGTTTGTCCTCAATCCAGAAACCAGACTGATCCTTTCAAAACTAGAGTGAAGTTTACGTCATGCACATACTAAGAATCTTCCAATGGTTTTCATTCTACTCAAAGTAAAAGCCTCATTCATTGCCAGTGGCCCCTAAGATCTTATGTAATCTACATCCTTGCAACCTTTCTGTTTTCATCTATTACCACTTCCTTTCTTTGTCTCCTCCAGCCATTCTAGTCTCTTTAATAACTACTAACCAAAACATGTGCTTACTTCTCTTTCTGCCTAGGAACCTCTTTAACCAGTGATTGCTGTGTCTAGTGCCTTCACTTCCTGCAGATATTTATTCAGTTACCTAATTGATGAGGATTTCCAGGACTATCCTATTGAAAATAGCTTTCTTTTTCCTGCCCTTCATTTCCTGGTTATATATACTCCACAGAAATCATCACTCGTGTGTGTGTGTGTGTGTGTGTGTGTGTGTGTGTGTGTACAAAACATTTATATACGCATGCAACCTATTATATGTATTATCTATCTTAGCACTTTAGACTGGAAACTATATGAATACAGACTTTTTTGTACATTTTATTCATATTTTCAGCATCTGCAACAGTGCCTATCAGTAGCCAAAAAATCATTACTTGAATGAATTAATGTACACATTCACATTTTTAACAGATACACAGTCTTCATCATTTAATATATCAACTCTGCTTTATCTTGACATTTCAACAAAAGGGCCTCCTTCACTTTGACTCTTTATACTTAGATTAAAGAAGGGAAAAAATCTTACATTATATTCTAAAGTTGGTGGTTCAATTAATGTCGTCCGTGTAGCTGATTCATTTTAAAGCTTTGTTATTTCCTTTTCTAATCATTGACTGGGATGGAAAGTGGAATTAATGTCTAATCTATCAGGATTCCCCTGAAGCACTATTACATGAGGTAATAGGTCTTTTTCCTTAGTAGGACACATTTTCATGTTCTACCGTATATTTAGACACTGAATCCCTTTAAAACTAATGGGGGGTCTGTGGGCCAAACACATTTATAGGACATGAAAGTAAATGGCACAGTAAAAGCCAGCTGTGAAAAAAAGATCTTCTAGGTTGCTGTTACCTAATCTGTCACATGAAAGACTTATTTTAACATTTCTGTTAGATAAAATGAATGGGAAAATGCCATGTACAGTATGTACTCAGTATTCTTGCTCTTACTTCTATGAATGCCTCCTCTTCATTTGAGTCATGTCATGGGGTAAGAAAAAAAGTGTGGAATATGATTTCCCCCCTAATTCAGAAATGCCATCCTATACTTAATGACTTATTGCAAAAAAAAAGTCTTTTTAAAATTGCAAAACCATTTTGATAAAGTTTAAAGTTGCAAACTGTCAATTAATAACCAAGTTATCCAAATTTTCAATGAAAAATCGCATTTGGTTAGATTGATCATGATTTGGTTTGGTTTATTACTTGCTTTGTTTCTAAGAGACCTAGAGATTTATCCAAATGTTGGATGTTCTCTTAACTTCAAAATATTCTTAGGAGTGAATCTACTACTCCATATTGCTGCCAGAGTCACACTTTCATTCTTTATTTCTTGACACATTCTTACCTATACAACAGTTTGCCAAAAGGAGTAAACTTCTTTACTTTTTTTCTCCAACCTTTGTCAATCAGCACAATCTGCTGCAAACTACCTTCTCTGCTCCAAGATAATATCCCAGGCATATCCCATACCATTCCAGTCTCTTCCAGTATCAAAATCAATTTCATTTAAGTAACCATGATTCACACAGCACATTTGTGCCCTCTTTGGGAGCCCCACTAAGAGATCTCCAGCCTGTAAGTTTTCCATATATGAGTAATGCATCTCCAGTTGACTTGTTGCAACTGCCCTCTTTAATGTACTTCTTGGCCTCTTACTCAGGAGTTCCCCTCTTCCTAGAAGGTTTCTTTCTTGGATAAGAGCTCACTGAGACAGGTGACCTTCCATGGCTGCTACTTGGAAATTGGAACATTGTGTATTCTTAACCCACCGAATGGTAAAATACCATTGGTTAGGGCTTTGTCTTCTCTACTTTTCCTGCCACTACAAGTTGGTCCAGCCAGCTTCATGGCTTGAGAACTCTCTAGGCTGGAAGCAGACAGGAAGCAAGCACCATTTTCTTTGTTTATGTATGTCTCTGTTCTACGGGACCTGTCAAAGTCTCTGAAGAATTTTCTTGGTAGACTTCACTCTGGTGGGAATACTAGGAAAGTTTATTAAGTTTCTGAAGTTACATAAGTATCGAGCCAGGAAATAAGCGTCTATAATCTCCAAATTCCTGGTATGTCCAGTCTCTTGTAGATGCATCATGTGTCTTGGGGCAAGTGCCAGAATCCTGTTCTTATTTATTTAATGAGGAGGGATCAGAGAATCCCTTAATACTCTTAATTAATTTGATGGCACACATATTTTAACTACTTTCTCCAATCACTCTTTAAAGTTTATGTTCCTTAATGTTAATTGGCAGTTTAGTTGATAGTTTCCATAGAGGTTCTATTACCAATTAGTAATTTAGTTATGGATGTGTTTTGGCATGTCTTTAAAATGCGAGTGTACTTACCTTTCTCAGGTTTATAGCCTCAGTTGAAATTCCAAGACAGCAGGAAAAACCCTAGTCCATAACATGTGTCACCTCTCTTACTACTGCATAATCTCTGTCATCTGGCCTTAAAGTCAAAAGCATTGAGTAGTGGGCTAAATTAATGTCCCTCAAAGTTATTCATATCCTAACACCTAGGACCCATGAATGTGTTACCTTAAAAGACAATTTTACCATCTAAAAACCATAAATTGGAATCAACTGATGGAAATTGACTAAAGGAAGACTTTTATTCATGTCTGCAACTATTTCCTCTTTCATCAAGTGCCTTCTGTTATGTATTTGAGCCTTTCAGGTGATGACTGTAAACAGCAGAGGAGAAATTATTTTGGGACACAAAAAGACTCAATAAGGAATACACTCCTAACATCAAAGACTGAAGATATCACTATCAGAGACTCTCTATTAGTTCTAATGATAAAAGTCTGATATGATCCCAGGGGTCTTTTGCCCTGCCTATGATTGAGAGAGCCTACTCAAGAGGAGTGTGTCAGTGTGCCAGATGGACAATAGCTTTGCCCTGTTCTTTATGGCCCATTTTCCAGACCTAGTAGAGTTCATAACTGCACTAAGTTTCCAGAAGGTCAGTTAAAGGTCAAAGGATCACAGTGACTTGCGTAAATGTGAAGGAGATTAATGACACCATAATCAATTATCCATGCGAAAGATATCTGTAAATCAGACTATTCTGGTAACTATTTTGACTCCTTTGCCCTTTTTAATAATCATTCCCACATTGCCTCTGCCAGTTAAATGCCACCATTAATTCCCTGCCACTTCAGAATTCCATTTCCCATTGACTTGAGGGAGCTCATTCCAATGACAGCAATCACCACTGTCATTCTTGGCCTAGAGGGAACAGACACAACAAAGTTCTTCCGTGATGCTATCCCTCATTTCCAACAAATTTGGTGGAACAAGTGTCCTCTACACTGTCTTGGGAAATTAACTAGGAGGCAGGTAAGCATATTTTACAGGATAAATACACTAACGTCTTAAC
Source organism: Proteles cristata cristata (assembly GCA_017311185.1). Taxonomy (NCBI): domain Eukaryota; kingdom Metazoa; phylum Chordata; class Mammalia; order Carnivora; family Hyaenidae; genus Proteles; species Proteles cristata. The sequence goes on from JAESUZ010003940.1 coordinate 133,322, forward strand.
CTGGCTAAACCTTTATCCAAAGGTTTTCTCTTCAGTATTTCATGGAATTCCTGACATTTCAATTTCCTGTAGGGTACCTTGGATTCAGGTTTTAGTCAACCAATCAAAAAAACTCTTAAAGCTACTCTTAGCTGCTCATGTTAATATATTGAGTTGAGAATCTCTGCTCAATGTGTCCATATCAGTGAATTCAGTCTGATCTATTTCCTCTATCCTGATATATCTTCTCAGGTTTCTATCACCATAAATTGAGAAAACTCTACAATTATTTTAGGGTGTATTATGACTCCTCATGACACACTCTCTGTATCTCACCTTCTAGGATAGTCTTGAACTTAAGAATGATTATGGTTCTAGAAGCAGTAACAAATATTAAGAGTAGATCCTGAGGAGTATCAGCAATCTCTTAAAATATAGAGATTTTAAGATCTCTATAAAGAGAAATAAATCCATCCAGCTATCTTCATGGAGGTAGTCACAGGTCCTTCAGAAAAGGAAGGCTAACTTTTTCAGACAGTAGAAGAAAGGCTGCTTCTACTGAAAAGCAGGCATGATGGGATATATGGGTTCATCAGAACCTGTCCACATGTCTTCATCCCAATTTTCAGGATCCCACTCTTTCCCAAACAATGCTCCAGCTTTTACATAAGAGAAGCTTTAAGGTTAGAAATTCAATTTGCATATATACATAATATATAATACATAATATGACATAATACAATGATATAGTACAGCCGCCCTTATAATTAGACTTTGTGTTTGACTTTCAGAAAACTCAGCTCCTAGAAGATAGGGAGGCATTAAAGGGAAAAGAGTACTGACAAACCAGACCCCACAAGAGCACACAGGATAAACAGAATTCAGTGTCCATCACTGTCTCTATCCTTGATAGTCTTTGTGGTCTGAAGGAAGAGTTGGTATCCTTCACCCTTGAGATGTATAGGCACTTGGCCCAGGACTTGGAGAAGCTCAAAGAGGATCACCTCAAGAGCCAGACTCCCTGCTGATGCTCCAAAGTGGGTGAGCAGATGAGCCACAAGATGTGTGAACACCACCTGTTATCCTCCACCAACATTTCTAATGTAACGGCCACTGCTTTACTACCAGCTTCCATATCCTTTCAAGTTTCCTTTGCGGACAATCCTAACTCTGAGCTGTACAGGAGGAGAATTCTGGAAAACAGAGCTCCATCTTAGCTAAATTAATATAGTACCAAGCCATCATGTCATGCCTCCAATATTTGTTCTTCCTGTCTTTTCTCTGTCCCAGTTGCCCTTGTATCAGCATCCTTTCTCCTTTTTCAGCCAAATATACAGAAGCCTGTATGCATTCAACTTACTCAAATAATTTTCTTGGGTTTGGGGGCAAGGATATACAGGGTCTCACATGTCTAATTTCCCCTGAAGTCTTAAGCTTATCCAGGTCACCCGTGTGTGTGTGTGTGTGTGTGTGTGTGTGTGTGTGTGTGTGTGTGCGCGCAGATATATATGTATATTATGCATGCATAAATATGTATACAGCATACATGTGTACATGTGTGTACTGCTAGATATTTGTATATGTTTCAGTATGTATGTATAGATATGTATATATGGTCTATATACGCAAATATATATACAGTGTGTATGCATGTGTATATACACATGTGTGTATGTATGTATGTGTGTGTATGTATGTATTTACTTTGAAAAAATACATTTATATTTCTATAATAAAAGTTTTGTGAAGAAATGAATAAACTAACACCATAATCTTGAATAAACATAAAAATAATAAATGGTTATTCTATTATGATAATGTAGACATTAGGATGCATTTCTGTCAGTATGAATCAATTAAATTTGAACTGAGGTCAAAAGAACCCATATTACATTTTATTTTTCTTTCTTTTTCCTCACTCAGTTTAATTATATAAAGTAGAATTCCAAGTGATGACTGCCAGGAAAGTTTTATTATCAGCCTCTCCTGATGTCTCTTTGTTAAATAGCTTCTCATGTGAAGTCCTTATTCATTACCTGGATTCTATTTTATTAAAGACTGATTTTAAAAAAGGTTTCATAGTCTTATAACTTCCCATCTTTGGTAATTTCACCTGCATTTGACATTTTATTAAAGAGAAACCAATTTCTCTTCTTGATGATTCACCGAGCTCCTCAAATCAAATATTCCTTCGTAGCAATTTGCTTATTATATGAACTCATATCCCCACACACCCGAATACAGGCAAAAAAAATTTTTTTAATTCATAAATAACTATGGTCTCTTTAACCCTCCACTCTTTGCATACTCTCATGGGGACAAGCCTGGCAAAAAGCAAAACCCCAATATAATTAGAGAGCTCACACCACTCCTCGACTGTATCCCAACCGGATTTTCTCCCATCTTCTCTGCCTGCCTCACACACTTGTTTTGACTTCTTACCAGAAAAACCCTACATCTTCTTTATGTACCTCTCTGTGCTCAGCTAAATGAAGTCTTCAGCCTTCCGAAGTTATATGACATGGATACCTAGTGTCACTGACACTTGAATTGTAAGCTCTCAAAGAATAATCAAGTTCAGAACTAAAAATTATTAGACCTCCAAATGTAACTCTCAGGCCATGTGACAAAAACATCACAGGGCCTTTAAATTACAGGTACACAGTGCTGCCTTCCTATCTACTCATAAAGATGACTCTTCTTATTGTACCTAGAGAGAACGGAAGAACACAACAGCATATCCAGTACACAATTTTCTCAGAGTGTAAAAGAAAAATAGGGCTATTGCCTTCTTCTCTACTCTCTCAAATGCAACAATCCCTGCCAACTACAGTTTTACATTTAAATATCAAAAGTCTACTTTCATTATCTTTTGAAAAGATGCATGATTTAGATCAACTTAAACACATTCGTACAATAACAACAATGCATAGCCATGAAGAGAGCAGAGAGAGATAGATTCATCCTCTACCTTTTCAACATATAATGGAAGACCAAGCCATTACTGGGGAAAGTATCCATGATGATAATTTGTGAAAAGGTCTCACAGCTCAGACAGCTTTTGCTGAGAACTGCAAAACTGAATCAAGAGATATTGCAAAGACAAAGGAAAATGTAAATTTCAACCCAGTAAGGCTGATTTCACATCTTTTAACATAAAACTTGTGGGATACTTTAACTCAGCATATTGTAACACCAGCAAAACTTCCTGAATAATTAAAGCAGAGTACTCAAGGTGAGCATTAACTATTAGAGTTGTTTTTTAAATGTAAATTAATCTAGTTTGTTTTGGAAGCTGCGTACTTCCAGATCATTTGTATCCTGCATTAGAAATATACACTTATTTCAATTTTCACCATTCTTTACTCTATTCTTCATTTTATAGGAAATCTGGATTCTGAAAGCCAGTTTTATCCTACATACCACAGTTGCAGAATTAAGTACAACTAGGCTGCTAAAAAAGAATCAAAATACCAGAAGGATTCTCTAGAGACAGAACCAAAGGAGGGGATTCTTTCATCATTCCAAAAACTGGGCTATTTCTAGGGGTTTGGCAATCCAAACACTCCTCAAGCACTCTTGTAGACTGAATCAAGATGTTTCACATCTAGGCACTACTACTGAGGTACAAATGTATGTAGCAGTTTTATCTACATACATCCTGGTCCATACATCCTTACTCCATTCTTTGAGGGTTTTACCTTCTGACTCATTTTCTTTCTCTATCATTATTTTCTATCCACCCTATCAGTGGTTCTCAATTTTGGCTACAAACCAAATCTCATGAGAAACTCTTAACATTTTTTTATTATTATTTTAGAGAGAGGGGCATGGTGGAGAGGAGCCCAAGGAGAGAGAGAGAGAGAGAGAGAGAGAGAGAGAGAGAGAGAGAGAGAGAGAGAGAGAGAGAGAATCTTAAGCAGGCTCAACGTTCAGTGGGGAGCCTGACACGGTGCTTGATCTCATGACCTTCATGATCTGAGTCAAAATTGAAAGTGGGACGCTTAACCTACTGAGCCACCCAGGTGTCACTCATGAGGAACTTGGAAAAAACACTAGTACATAGGTCCTACTCCCAGAAATTCTGGTGTTTCTGGTTTGAGATGAAACCTAGATTTCATATATTTTTAAAATTATTCCGGTGATTTTAGCTAGCACCCAGGATTGAGGATCACTGAAGTAGACCATCCCCTCTACTCTGGATTCCCTGTTCCTACTCTGCCCTCCTCCAGATACGTCCCCCAACTCACTTCAGCCACCGACTCCCATGGTTATACAATAAAACGTACCGATACCTTCAGTCCCCCATAATGTCAATTTTAAGCATGCAACACCTTCTGTTATTTCTTATCCAAATATTCTCTCATCTCCCTTTACCTTCACCCCACTGGCCACCTTTTTTTCCCCTTTCTTTTTTTAATTTAAATCCAAGTTAGTTAACATATAGTGTAATAATGATTTCAGGAATAGAATTTGGTAATTCATCACTTATATCTAACACTCAGTACTCATCCCAGCAAGTGTCTTCCTTAATGCTCCTTCCACATGCAACCTATTCCCCATCCAACCCCCCTCCAGCAACCCTCAGTTTGTTCTCTGTATTTAAGAGTCTCTTATGGTTTGTCTCATTTTCTGTTTTTATATTATTTTTGCTTCCCTTCCCTATGTTCATCTGTTTTGTATCTTAAATTCCACATATGAGTGAAATCATATATTTGTCTTTCTCTGATTTATTTCACTTAACATAATACACTCTAGTTCCATCCACGTTGTTGCAAATATATATATACTACGTGTTCTTTATCCATTCATCCATCAATGGGCATTTGGTCTGTTTCCATAACTTTGGCTATCATTGATAGTGCTACCTTAAACATTGGGATGCATGTGCCCCTTTGAATCAGCACTCCTATATCCTTTGGATAAATACCTAGTAAGGCAATTGCTATGTTGTAGGGTAATTCTATTTTTAATTTTTTGAGCAACGTCCACACTGGTTTCCAGAGTAGCTGGACCAATTTTCTTTCTCATCAACAGTACAAGAGGGATCCCATTTCTCCACATCCTTGCCAACACCTATTGTTTCTTGAGTTGTTAATTTTTGCCACTGACTGGTGTGAGGTGGTATCTCAGTGTGGTTTTGATTTGTATTTCCCCTATGATGAGTGATGTTGAGCATTTTTCCACGTGTCTGTTAGCCACTGGGGTGGATCAGTGTGGTGTGCATGCATGTGAGAGGTGCAAATGGCTTCCCCTATCTCCCTAGTCTCTGGTACAAGAATTTTGCACTCTCACTCACCAGTTGATCAAGCAACCCTCCTATGTCTCAGGCCTCCATCCACTCCCCCAGGTCTACCCTGTCCATGTCCAAGCTGTTCCCCTGGCAGGTGGCACCTCCTTCCAGGATTTTATCTCAGATGTGTTTGTGTTTCAAAACCTCACACTTCAGAGACCCCTACAGCTTAGACCCATGCAGACTCTTCAGGAGAGGGTCTTGCTGGGCACTGGCCAGGTGCTGGCTGTGAGAAGTGAGATGATTCATTTTCAGAAATATCAAATAAAAGCTGTGTTGTCTAATTAACAATAGGTTTACAACCTATTGGACCTAGGTTTGACCCCTTTCCTGCCCACAGTGGAGTCCCAAACCCATAGACACTTCACTTCCTGGTACTTCTTCTCGCCATTTCACAGGCTTGTTTTTCATAGCCTTTGCAATAAGCATGCATCAAAGTACTGAGGTCTTTGCATCACCTCAAGGAATGTATATTTTTTCTAACCAGACTGCTTTTTGCCTTACAAGGGCATAGGTGACTTTCCAGGTAAGGCTGTGACCTCTGTAGTACTCAGCCAATGAGGAATCAGGGGAGGGACTTTTACTCTAGGAGATAAATTGTCTGCTGTAACAGCCCCAAGTGTGCCTGTCCATCAGACACCTACTCTTGCAAGAACATTGATTAAAGCCTTGCTTCACCAAGCTCGGAGTCTCCGTGTCCCTCCTTTGATTGGGTCAGTGTGCTTATTTCTCGCACCAACTTGCCCCCAAAATGTCCATGCAATCATGCAGTGGCAGAGATTCAAAGATTATGGCAAATCACAGCACACAGCCAGCACTAGGTTTCCCAGCGCTCTGGTGTCTTTGTCCCAAGACCAGCAAACGTGGCTTCTCTTAATGGGACTTTACTGTGGAAAAGCCTTATGGCCTCTACCAAATGCACCCCATGCAAGAGACCACTTCTGTGTAGCACAAGGAACCCTCAGACCCTGCTGCCTGCTCTCAGGGATTCGCCCTACTTCTTCATCAGAGCACCGCCAGGCACTGAGCTCCAGAACTTCAGACTCTGTGCTCCACTGTTCATAGAATCCTGGCGGTATTGAAACCCTCTCTTTTCTTCCCGTCAGAGGTTTTGGAGAACAAATTTCTTGTTCAGTCCCATATGAGTGTTTTCACTCTTTCTTTCCAGCTACTTTTGGGGGAGTGTCTTTCCTTCACTCTCTCAATGCGCCACACTCTCCTCTTTATCTTCTCTCCACACAAACAGCTACCTACCCTCCATGGCTTTTTTCTCCCCAAGTTCACCTCTCCACACTGCATATCTCCAGAGTTCTGTGGTTCAAGTTATGTAGATTGTTGTGTTGTGATCAGTTTCCTAGGTTTGCAAAATGGTTTGGTGCTGATCTAGCTGTGTTTCAGGGACAAGAGAAGTTGAGGGTTTCCATGCTGTTCCATCATCTTAATTCCCTCTCCCCTGGCCACCTATAAACCGAAACTCATCTCCTCATATCCTCACTTTCTTCCGTTTTCACTTTTAATTCCATAGCCTATCATTATACTAATTCTTCTGCATAAGCCATAACTTTATGTTCCTCTCACAAATTCCTTGTGTATGACTGACCATGACCCAGCACAGGATAAATCCAATCCCTCACATGCCCTGTACCTGGTGTGCTAGATATGCTAGACTTGGTGTTATGACTGGACTCACCATATCACTTGAATACTAACCACAAATATTTCTTAGAATTTTCTAGAATCCAATCATATTTCCCTTTCTAATTCACACCTCTAGTCTCTCAGATGACTATCTTATACTTTCTATTCTCTTCAAACTTCTACCACCATTTCCATTTTCTTCACTCTCTAGTAATGTCCTTGTTTCCCATTTAGTTAAAAAAAAAAATACCCTAGAAACCATCAGAGAAAGAGCTTCCACAAGCTTCCACCACAAAACCTCCTACACCTATAATAAACATCCTTTTGAATATATTTGAATATATATATATATATCACATTGATAAGGCAACATCAAAATCATAGTAATCTTCAATGAAAGTCTATACAGATTATTGAAACAAAGTTCAAGAAGAAAACAGGGAAGTCAAGTAAAGGAAAAGACATCCTCTACAATGAAATAAACAAGGATATATATATATATATTTCATTTATTGAATGAAATATATATATTGTTTATTTCATTTATTTCATATATATGGTGTGTATATATATATATATATGGCATGTGTGTATATATATATGGTGTATATATATATACATATATATATATATGGTGTATATATATATACACACACCATATTCACTGATTTAACAAATATTTATTGATCTGCTATTTATCCCAGTTAATATTCATTGTGTTGGGGAAACAACAATAAACAAAAAAACCTTCAGTATCTCAGATGGACTCTTATCTTAGGGCTTTTAAATTATTTAAATGGAAAAGTCCCCAAAGGAATCTAAATGGCTAACTTCTCACCTCCTCCAAATCTTGGCTCAAAGTTCACTTTGTCAACAAAGCTTACTTTCTCCACACTATTGTAAATTTCAAACTTATTCCTCTCCCACACATGCATACACATAATCCCTATATCTTATCATACTTTATTCTTTATTTCTTCTGTAGCACATTCGTTATTTAATGTATTCTATGATGTATGTATGTATTATATCCATAGATATGTATTTAATTTTCTGTCCTCTGTGCTAGAATGTGAACATGAGTGTAACTATCCTTATTTGCTTTGTTCACTGATGTATCCCAAGTACCCAGAATAACACTTCTGTGGAGGAGGCTTTAATTCTTCTCACTCATTCTCTCAATTTTCTATCTAAGGTCCTATTAGAGTATTTTTATCTTTTTGTAATATCTGCCATTTTGTACAACTTCTCTTTCATATCTTCTGTCTCTTTAACCCTTACTTTGTCTCTGACTAATTTCTTCAGATATATTTTTCTATTTTCTAATTCACTCTTCAATTATATCTATTTAACTTCTCCGTTGTGCTTTTAATAGTTTCTTTCTTTCCATTTCTGCAATTTTAATTTGTTCCTTTTCAACATACATTTTATTCATAATGCTCTTTTATTATGATTTTAATTCATTTTTATATCTCCTGAAATTTACATAGCTCATAGTGTCTGCTAATAATTCTTATATATAAAATCCTTAAGCAACTGACCCCACTGTTTGTCTGTCTATTGACACTAACCATAAGTAGATTTCCTTGTGTCTTTCGAATTTTGGATTGTGAGGGGCTCTGTGACCATCCTGTGCAGCCTAAGTTTAGGGTTCAGCTATTTGAAAGGGTACATATTTACTTCTGCCAGCCACTCTCAGGCTAGCTGAGGATTTTTTTATGTTAAACTTCTCATCCTAATTATTTCTGTATAATGCAGTTTGTATAAATACAAACCTCACACATAAGTGGTGGAAACATGATTACAAGTTATTAAGGGAGTTTTTCCACTCAAGGAACTAAATGGAAATATAGAAACATCCTCATTATCCCCAACTTTTGTTAGCAGCTTTTTTTTCTTGTTCATACTTCAGTTTTGATGCAGTAGAGAGGTCTCAGTTCCTATTCTCTGTGCTGGCAAGGTCCAAGTCTAATCCTCTGTCTCATTGGCACCATTAAATTAGCTGTATATTAGTTAATTCTTTGTCTTGGTCATGTAGATATCATTAAATTTCCTACAAATTCAGCTATATATTTAAAAGGATGTTTATTACATCTTAACTGGTTTTTTAAATTTTTATTTATTTTAGAGAAAAAGAAAGGACACATGAAGGGGGAGGGGTAGAAGGAGAGAGAGAGACAGGAAAAGAGAAATCTCATGCAGGCTTCACACTCAGCACAGAGCCTGACATGGGGTTTGATCCCATGACACTGGGGTCATGACCTGAGCTGAAACCAAGAGTCAGACACTCAACCAACTGAGCCATCCAGACACCCAGTTTATTATGCCTTAATCATAATTTCTAATTGTTTTGTTGTAAGCAAGTTTGCAAGTTACATTTTATGAAAATAAAGTTGAAAATAAAATCAATGATCATATGTGTAATGAAATCAAATTATAAGAATCTTCCTTAAAGTCTTTCCCAATATCCTTTCATTTCCAGTTTTTCAAAATAATGTTATGTAAACTATTTTGTGAAATGGTTTATTTCGGTTTGTGTTATATGTATGATTATTTTTAGTTTCCAGTGTGATTCAAAAAAGAATAACAAAAACACTTTTCAATTCTATTCAACCTATATAATGAATGATGTATGTAATAAGGGCACTTTCCTAAGTATATTTACTTGTTATTAATACAGTCATAGTTCTGTGAGATAAGTGCTGTGATTAGCTTTGATTTTAAATAGAAGGAAACTCACACACAAAATGGTTAGAGGATTTGTTCAACGTTACACAGTAAGTGTTTTAGTTGAGAATGTTTCTAGTAATTCGAATTATCTGATATCAGATATTGATATAGCAATAACTACATCAATGCATTAGTTAACTAATTACTACATTAAGTACAATTAATAACTACACTAAATACAATTAAATCTTGTAAATTAAGTAACTACAAAAAGCATAGGCCTTGATGAGTTAAGTGAGGAAAAGGTAAAATCCTTTGGGATTTCAGAGAAATTTAGGTTGGAGGAGAGGGCTAAAGACTGTAAAACAGTCTCCACATGATAGTACTTAAAAAAAAAAAAAAAAACTTAACAGAATATCTCAGATTCACTAGCATCATTGACCATCAGGTATAACATATTGTTATAATATTAAGCACGTCATATTATTATATTATGCACTGAATAGACTAAGTTTCTTGCAGCTCTGAACAAATATTTGTTAATGAATCTATTTGCCTCTGTGTTTTTCTTTCTTTGATATTTCTTCTCAGCCCTTGGCACTAACTTTGCACATAGTAGCCACTTAATAATCTTTTGAATTTAATTCAGTTGAAACAAGCTTAACTACAGTTTATTTTCCTTGGGCACATAGTCCCTGGATAGCGAGGAGAGAGTAATCTGGAAATTGAGCTTCTAGGGAAACTCATGGGAATCCAGGCAAAGGCTTGCAGCTTTTAATTGCCATGAACAATCATAAGGCAGATAATTATGTTGTTTGTTTATTTGTTTTTGTTTATCAACAACTTCATATTTTGTAACAAACACACATGTAGTATGTTAAACTATCCCAATTTCCTATTAGTAATATGAGGACAGATTCAAAATAACATTATCTGATTTTTAGATAGCTCCTGGCAATTAAGAACTCCAAGCTCTTAGATAGCAGTATTGTTTGATAGACTTATACAAAGTCAACTCTAGTGTTTTGAGCTTTAGCATTTACTCTTATAGGTAAAAATACTGTGATTACCCTACTAACATCTCAGGCATCTATTTCTGATCATTAGGTTCCCTTCTTCAATGCAGTATATTTCAATATTGGTGAAAAAATTTTAATTTTGTATTCTTCAGAACTCTGGGGGTTGAAATAGTCCACTTCCCTTTAAGAAAAATTCTCATTGCTAAAATCTGAAGCACTCATCCCAATGATTTTGGCCAGGATTTGAGAGTGTTAATCCAATCCTGTCAACAATCTTATGAGGCAGGTATTATTATCACCATTCCCATAGTATAAATAATAAAATTGAGAAACAGAAATTATCTAATGTGTCCAAGGTTGTACAACCAGCAGTTGGTGACCTACAGCTAAACCCAGATAGTGTAGCCTCAGGGATGTCACACTTAATGTCTATGTACACCCAGCATCAACTATAGGAGAAATGTGTGCCAGAGGTCAATTAGGACCTGTACCTTTAATATTTTAAAAGATGTGGTAAGAGTAGCTATGGAAATCATCTTTTAGAAATGCTTTGGGGCGCCTGGGTGGCTTAGTCGGTTAAGCGTCCGACTTTCGCTCGGGTTATGATCTCGCGGTTCATGGGTTCGAGCCCCGCGCCGGGCTCTGTGCTGACTGCCAGCTCGTAGCCTGGAGCCTGTTTCAGTCTGTGACTCCCTCTCTCTCTGATCCTCCCCTGCTCATGCTGTCTCTCTCTCTCCTAGAAATAAATAAAACATTTAAAAAAAAAAGATATTAAAAAAAAAAAAAGAAATGCTACCTGTCACTTTACTTAAGTATTGAGAAAATTGTTGTCACTTATTTTTATGGAGATGTTAAATCAGTCTGAGAAGTTGTTATGTCTTCAATGCCAAGTAGGCCTCCTAAGATTCTCTTGAGTTGGAGAATCAGATCCCAAATGAAAAGAGAATGTTGCAGCCTGTGCTAAGTGAGCAGGATAGCCACAGGGATGCATAAATGTAGGAGCAGAGGTCATAACTCCTGCTTTTTCTGTGAGTTTATTGGGCTTATATTGCTTATTGTATAGAGTATTCTAAAATGGAGGAAGAATAACAGATGTGCCTAATAACAGTTCTTTTAAATTTATTTTCTTAATTGTAGGACCTTCTGTACTTAGCCTTTATTTGTTTGTTTGTTTGTTTCTATTCCTGAAGATTTTCTCAGTAGTGTTTTATTTCAGAGGGTGCAAGTGATCTTCTTTCTCTCCTTTGATAGATCTCTTTGGAGAAGAGATGAAAAATAGTTTAAGACCATCACTGAGGACAAACAGTGTGTTCTCATCAATATTCTAAGAAACATTGGGAAGTTTCAGTGTGCAAGCTGCCATAGCAATTTGTTTTTAATATTTCTGTTAAAAAAAAAAACACCATGAAGGAAACTTTGCAAAAGATAGCTAAAGAATAGCAAGGAAATTTTTTTCTAGAATATTTATAGCAAACAAACATCCCCAAGAGGGTGCAGTAAGGAGGGAGAAATTAATCAGAACCAGCTACTAGAAATACAAACCTTCTTTAGTAAAAAGGAAACACTCAAGACACTAATGCAAAATCATCGTACCAGTTGGGAGGAAGTTTGACATGATCTCTACCTAGGCTGCAAATTTTACTTTTCTCCATTTTTATGGGAGATCAAACTGATAATTTAATCAAAAGCAGCCTTCTCTGTAACTAAAAAGTATTCCAGTATACCAAGTTTAGCCTAGTGCTATTACTCTGGTCAGGAACTATCAGGTATTTGGGGATGTATATAAAGGAATGCATAAAATATTTGTGGGTTGAGGTCTGCCTGCCTGCATAATCAGGATATAGTACTCTAGGTCTTATTCAAACCACTAAAGGTAAGTGCTAATACAGTTCGTTAAAGTGAGTATACTCTAAATCCGAGCATATCTGCATCTACCTTGATCAGAAACATATTCAGGATATTTTTGTATTTGGCCAGTCATGGAACGCAATTGGAAATGCTGCCATAATTTTTAAGGTCAGATGGCTTTCCTTTCTTCTTAAAGAATGAAACATCTTAGAAAAGAGAATTGAAGAAAGTTTGTACTTGATAGTGCTTTTATTCAGGAATCTATAAGGCATATAAAGCATATGATAAAAGTATGAAGATTTTGCCTGCATGTAAAAGAGCAGATTCTTCAACTTTTGTATACCATGCTTCTGAGCACACTATTCCTTATTGCAAGACAACCTCCACCAGTGTTATGTGGGTCCCGAGGTCCTGAAAATATAGACCAAAGTGATAGCACTTAAGGTGTTGAGAAGTGATAAATTCTGAATATATTTTAAAGGCACAGCCACAAGATTTTCTAACAGGAAGGATATGGGGTATGACGAAAAGAACTCAAGGGCAACTACAAGATTTTTATTCTAAGATCCTGGAATGATATAACTGACACCTACTGAAACAGGGCAAATCACAAATGAGACTTTGTTGACTTTGAAATGTTTGTTAGACTTTCATGTAAAGATGTAGAGGAAGCAGCTGAATGCAGAAGCCTGGAATTTGAGAGGTCTAGATGTAGTGATAAAAGTATGAAAATTGTCAGCATATGAGTGATATTAAAGCCTTAAGAGTCCGTGAGGTTACCAAGGAAGTTAGTATAAATACTGAAAAACAATGGACAAAGAAGTCTATCATTTTGTGCTCAGGGAAAATGAGAGACTTAGAAGTAGTCCATGAGACAGAGGGATAGTCGTGAGGCTGTAATGCCCTGGAAGCCAGGTGAAGGATGGGCATTAAAGAGAAGTAAATCATTCATGAATGAAATGTCAAATTGTGAACTGAGAATTCTCCATAGTACTTTGCCTCATGAAAGTTATTAATGCCTTGATGCAATTACATTTGAAAAACAGAAGAGGGGCACTTGGGTGGCTCAGTTGGTTAAGCCTTCAACTTTGGCTCAGGTCATGATCTCTCAGTTCATCAGTAGGACCCCCGTGTCAGGCTCTGTGCTGACAGCTCAGAGCCTGGAGCCTACTTCGAATTCTGTGTCTCCCTCTCTCTCTGCCCCTCTCCCCACTCATGCTCTGTCTATCTCTCTATCAAAAATAAATAAACATTTTTTAAACATTTTTTAACTTTAAAAATGTTTAAAAAATTAAAAACAGAAGAAAAACTTTGATAATTAAAATGCTTTTTAATGGGATTTCATAAGCACGGTAGGCAGAATAATGATCCATCCACTCACCCAAGACACCCATTCCCTAATCCCCTGAATCTGTATGTTATCTAACATGGCAAATGGGAATTAAGGTTACTAATCCTTAACCTGACCTTAAAATAGAGAGGTTATCATGGACTATTCAGCTAGGCCTGATGTAATCAAAGGGTCCATAAAATGGGAAAGGGAGAAAATAGAGGAGGTTTAGTTATGTAGTAGACTTGACCCACCATTGATGGGTCTGAAGATAGAAGAAAGGGGTCATTAGTCAAGAAATACAGGTGGCTCAGTTGGTGGAGCATCCAACTCCTGATCTTGGCTCAGGTCATGATCTCACAGTTCATGGGTCCAAGCCCCACAGTTGGGCTTTGGGCTGACAGCGTGGAGCCTGCATCAGATTCTCTGTCTCCTTCTCTCTCTGCCCTTCCCCAGCTCACACTTTCCCTCTCTCTCAAAATTAAATAAACATTTTAAAAAATAGAAAAAAGAAAGAAAGAAATACAAGTGGCCTCCAAAAGCTGGAAAGGCAAAAAAAAAATTTTTTTCTTAATTAAAAAAAGAAGATATTCTTAGAGCCCTTGAAAAAAGAACACAACCCTATCAACACCTTGATTTTAGTCCAGTGAAGATTCCTGTCAGACTTCTGACCTACAAAACTATAAAAACAATAGACTTACATTGTTCTAAGCCACTAAATTTGTGGCAATTTGTTAGAGTAGCAATAGAAAACCAATACAATAAGAAAGTTGGTAATTGTGTCATGGCTTTCCCTCAGTTCTCACCCTTTAAGGCCTCAATGCTGTCACAAGTAAATGGCAAGAGTATTTTTGGTTGAGTGTAACCAATGCTAATCTTTCACAATCAACCTAAAAACAAATTTGCAAGCAACTGATGCATCATGACAATAAAGAGCTCAATAAGAATTATTACTAAGCATCTCAAAGTTCTAAATGGATTAGAACTGCAAATTCAGAGTAGAGATATGAGAGACAGAGAGAGAGAGAAGGAGAGAGAGAGAGAGCCATTAGTAATAGTTTTCTCATGTTCCTGGGACATAGGAAAACTTATGGAGTTGGGGCTGACAACAAAAATTTTGACCAGCAATATCCTTTAATGAGGTAAAAACCAAACATATCCCAATGAGGGGCACCTGGATGGCTCAGTCTGTTGAGCATGCAATTCTTGATTTTGGCTCAGGTCATGATCCTAGGGCTATGGGATTGAGCCTTGTGTGGGGGCTCCACACTGAACATGGAGCCTGCTTAGGATTCTTTCTCTGTCTGCCCCACCCCCCCTAAGATTAAAGTAAAGTAAAGGCAATCAATAAAATGAAAACCTATCCCAATGAGAGACAGAGAAAACAGACAAATAATGGGGGAAGACTTGTAATGAGAACCAACCTGTGGAATGTGAAGGAGGAACAGTAAGAACCCCTGAAACAGAAGGAAGGTCAGACATAATGGCAAGTATAATAATCATCTCATGAGATGGTAGGCTCCTTTTGATTTTCCCTGTCTCCAAGAATACATCATCCACCAGTTGCCCAAATCACAAATTCTGGCAATCAGCTTTAATTTCTCTTTCTTCCGTTATGTCTGATCAATCATCGATTCCAATCATCCTTTTTTCCTCTTATCTCTCCATTCACTCAGCAACTTATATGAGTTGAACCACCTCTATTTCTTACCTGGTTTATACTATAGTATCCCAATTTCTGGTCTGGCCCCCAGGTTTCTCCTTTCCAGGTCATTCTTCAAACTTCTTCCAAAATGACCTTCTTAAAGTGCAAATAACAATATATCACTCAGTAAATCCTCTACTGGCTTCTGGAGCCTTTGTTTTGAAGTTCAGACTACCTACCTTAGATTACAGAGTAGTTCTTAATGATATCTCTTTTCTCCCCTTCCTCCAACCTGCTGCTCTCTTCCTAAATTATAACAAATTCCTTATAGTTGTTTGGATAAACCACAGTGTTTATAGTCACTGAACCTTGCACAGGTTTGCTTTTTCTCCCTGGAATATACTTCCATACCTGCAACCCACCCCCACTGGCCTTCATGCGTTGGATGCTTTGGCTAATCTGTGCATGCTTTGGATTTCAGCTAACAATTGCACTTTCCCAAGCAGCCATCCTTGATTGCTGCAATTAGGTCAAGTGACACTCCTGTGGGCTCCCAAAAGATCTTAGAACCACATGTCGTATTGTAATAGTCTGTTCATTCCGTCTTCACACTAAAATGTTAACTCCTCAAATGATGGGACTTTATTCTAACCAGAGTTAACTAATGCACCAAACAAAATGCCTGACATATGCTATGTTTTTAATAAATATTTTTCAAGGGACGAAAAATATATTACATACGTATGTAAAGAAAGAAGTACAGAATTCACTCTAATTGGTTTCATCTCTGATTTAATGCTGATATTGTTTACTAGAAAGAGGTAATCAAAATTTAGCCTAATTAGGAAGCCAGAGCTATTAGAAATTTTGTAGTTACTTACCTGCAGCCTAATGTCGAGGAAGCGCCCCGCACTTAAAGCTACCATTTTTGAAATAAGTCTCAGCAATAGTACCGGTAATCACAAGAGTTCCTACTGTGTCCTGGGTAAACAGTGCTAAGATGGTAGTAGTAGAACAAAGAGAACCTCATTATTGCTCTCCTCTTTTCTATTTTCCTTAAGGTTTAACTCACTGTATGCTGTCCCCTCACCAGCCAGTCTATTTCCTCATTTTAATCCTACCACTGCCCTGAGCTCAATCTAACTCACTGTTGGACAAAAGATATTGACTATATAGCTGAATCTAACATATTCAGCTTCCAAATTCTTCAAAGGAGGCACAGATACCATGACTTTCTTTTGGCATATTAGTACATTCGCCGAAAGGAATAGCTTGATCTGGCTTCTGGTTAAATGTACTTAGTAAAGCCACAAAACCAGTTTTCCCCATTTCTCTAGCTACAAATTTTCATGACATTGGAATATTTGGAGGTTTAACAATTTGGTTGTAGAAAACATTTATAGAGGAACAAGATACTGAAATGGTTACTCTTATAATGTGACTATTCCCTGAATGTTATCATTCTCTCCCATCACCAGTTAGGGTAGAAATTTTGCAGTTCTGCAATGTACATATTCTTAGATATTAGGCAACATTGTGAAGGGCCACAATGGTGATCAATCTCCTTAAGTATTGTTTAGAATGACTTCTGTTTCACCAGCTCCAAAAAACCCCAGAATGTATTGTCTGTATGACTTCACACATTTTGTCACTAAGATGCATTTTTGGAAGTACTTATTGTTAGTGAAAATTAGTAATTCTTCTCCAGTCTTATATTACCCATTGTGGGTTTCACTTTTTTTGTGTAATTTTTAATCATGGAAACAGGAGAAGTTTTCAGTTCCTACCATCTGATACAAAGCTACATGATATTCAGTAGTTTGTAACTCGATGACCCAAAGTTAAACAAAATAGACAAGTTTATAAACAGACAAGTTTATAGAAGAAATCTACCAATACTTTAAACAATTAGTCATGTAATAAAAAATGTATTGAATTAGTTTTTCTGTTCTTCATAATGAACTAATCAACTTTTATGCAAAATATGTGAGACTGTGAATTTCTCCGTGTTGCTATATACATTTTAATCATCCTTTATATCACAGTTGACCATTCTTTTCTGACAAATTTGGTTCTAAGTTAATCAAGATTTTCAAAATTATGGTATTTAGTCTTGTTTCATTAAGTTTTATTTTTAGTAAGGCAGAGTGGTTCCATGTAAAAGTGTCTCTTGAGAATTATCCTAAAAGTTTTCTTTCTGATCACTAAGTCATGTTAAGACTTTACCAGGCAGATTCACTGCTGGAACAGATCATTACTTGGAAAGCAAAACCTTAGGATGTCCACCTCTGACTCCAAGATATCACATATTGCTTTGATTCTGAATAATTAACTCGATACAGAAAAAGCACAGTAATAAGGATTACTTGACAACTAACTACCATGCCATCTGTGTTTCCATGGATGTAAGTTCCAAGATTTGATTCTCTTGCCTAACAATTACCAATTTAAAATCTGATCTGAGTATCTGTGTCTTTGGATCAGTTTTATGCATTTATATTTATTGTAATTATGGTTACATTTGGGTTTATTTCTTACAGACAATTTTACATTTCTATTTACCATATTTTCTGGTTCCCCCCCTCATTTTCTATCTTCCATTGGATGGATAGACTATTCTTCTGCTGGTCTATGTCTATGCTTCTGGTGGTTATCACTAATTTATTTATAGCATATATTCATTTACTTTCTCCTATTATTTTTAAGCTTATTCGTAAGCTAAATTGTCCCCTTTTAAAACATGATCTGCTAGCTCAGAGGCAAATTTGTATTAGTTAGACAACACTTCCTCAAAGGAAAAATCATTTTTAATTAGTCAGGAGGATATTCTAGAGCCTTCCAGGCAGCAGCCCCACTAGCTGTATGCCCACAGGTGCTACCATCTTGGTATCTCAGGTGTCACAATGTGGCAGCTCCTATACTGCTGGCCTCCCCCACTTCACCCATCAGCAAGAAAGGTAGTAATGTGAGGACCTGAGTCAGGCCTTAATATCTGTCTAGATGTATCTAAATGATGCCTTCTTAGGTGTGATGCCATTGTGGAACACAAACCTGAAGACCCTTATGCTGCAGTGCTCCCTGAACAATCCAAATAGTTTAACATCAACTTGCCTTCCCTGGCCTTTCACAGGCAGTGTTATCATCACATAAAAACACTTTAGTTCTGGATTGTTTGGGATATATTTTCATCCTTTGTTATTTAAACAGTGAAACTGACCAAGTTAGTTACTCATGCTAACTTGTCTTATTTTGAGGAAGCCTACATTTGCTTCTTTCCTTGTTTGAGTACTTTGTCTTACAGTAAGAATTGACAGACTTTTTAAATAAAGGACCAGATAGCAAATAGCTCTGGCTTGTGGATTATACAGACTCTGTTGCCACCACTCAACTCTGCCATCGTAGCTGGAAAAAACCCACAGATACGACACACAAGAAAGAGCAGAACTGGGTTCCAATAAAACGTTATTTACAAAAACCTGTGGTGGGCCAGTTTTGGTCTATGTCATGTATTTCTGACCCTTGTCCTAGAGTGTTTTCAAAAAGGATGATTATGTGGTAAGTCTTTTGAAGCACTGTACACGTGAGACTTTTCTCCATGAATTTAAATGATAATGCAGCTGGAAAAAAATTCTAGATTCAAATATCTTTTTATTCAATATTCTAAAAATAGTATTCCATTATCCAACATTACAATTGCACAAACTGATAACAATGAAATTCTTGTTAGACTGAGGCAATCGGCTTTTAATCTCTGGAAGCTACTGGAATTTTTCTCTTACACTTAGATGTTCCTACATTTTATCAAAATATGCCAATGTATAAGTTATCATTTACCTATTTTTTTCCACACTGCATGAAATCTGTCAGTTCATTGCATGAACATCTTTCATTAGATTAAATAAATCTTACTCATTTTTCAGATATTTTTTCTATTTATTGCTTGTCTTGCTATCTGAAATCCCTTGTTTTCTATAATTCTTAAAATGTCATATGGTCCATAACTTTATCTCTTTCAGATGCCTCTTGAGAAAGTTCTTGGACCCCCTCTACTAGCTACCTAGAAGCTATTTATTTCCATTATACCCATTCAGTTCTTTATTTAAGCTACATTTTTCATACTAAATATTTCCAGTGAATTGTCTCAATGACTAATCTTCTTTGTATGTCTAATTTCCCATCTGCATTAGTTATACATATGAGTAACAGAAAATCTAATTCATAGTGTCTTAAATAAAGTAAACTGCTTACTTTCCTCAAACAGCAAGAGATTTAGAAGTGGTTGCTGCCATTTCAAAGTGTTAGAGGAAAAGTCTCTTCTCCTCATATCTTTCCCTCACAGAGGGCACGTGGTGAATATCTTCTAGCCATCTTGCAGATGGTTGTAAGAAGAAGGAGGCCAAAAAGAAGGAAGAAGAAAAGAAGCAATACTTTTACCAGGCAAAGAGTTTCCTAGAAATCTTCAACAGATTTCTTATGTCTCATTATGCACTATTGTGTAACATATCCAACCGAAGTTCTACAAGGCCATCTTGATGGTACATTTGGATTTCCCACACTCTTAGAGTAGATGAAGGCAAGGCAAAAGCTGGTTGGCAAGAACATTGAATGAGCCAAACTTCACTATCTGCCACAATCCTCATTTCTCTGAGATTTTATTTGCTTATTCCAAATTCTTGGTTTGGTTCATGTATCTGTTTATCTAGTATACTTTTTAAAAACTTCATGGTGTTTTTAAATAATGTCAGACTTAAAATGTCTTATTTCCCCCCTGGAACTAAGTGGTGTTGGAGAGCTCAGCTACTAATGGATTCACAAGGAGAATGTGAGCCCAGGAACTTTACTTAGTGGAGAAGGATAAGATACCCCTCAACATGGAAAACCTCTGATGTTAAGGACTATATTTCGGTCCTGGCACTGCTCCTTGGCAACAGTGGCTTCCCACTGTTAAACTTGTGTCATCTTAGAAAGGAGATGATTGGCAGGAATGTTCAGAGAGTGTCTGCATCTACTGTTTGCTTCTTTCCACCCCAGCTTGGTGTTATCCAACTCTCCATTGCTAATGCTGTCATTAGCAGCAAGCAAGCTAAAGACATGTTACATAGGTAACTCTCGGGAGTTGTTGAAAGCCAGCAACCTTCCATTCTTAGAGAAGGCTAGACAGACAGGGATGGGACAGGGAAAATTTTAAACCCACAAAGGTTGCTGTTCTTATCAAGCTTCTATTGAATAAACACTTGAATAAATGCTCATTAGATTGTGGCAAACTTTTAGCTAATATTTAGAGATCTGAAAAAGTTGATCTTGATCATTTTTTGCACTGTTCTTATTTATCAAGCAAACAAAGAGTTTTCTCTGGTTGTCTTTATTGAGGAATGCATTTTTGGAGATCTGTTTTTGGTCCAACTTTCTGGAAGTGCTTCTTACTACATCATTTTAAGTATAATTTCATATAGAAACAAATGTAGTTACTGGGACAGAAATAATATATCATAACCTAGTCTTCTTCATGCCAAATATTATTAGCTTCATGATTTGAAAATAGTGAAACAAAATAAAGTGGTTTATCTTTATCCGGTAGTAGTCATAAAATGAAAACAAGAAAAACTACATGAATAACTACATAATATAGAGTATAACAGCCATCTTTTGATTTTTGTTTTCTTGGAACCTTTCAATTTGCTTTTACTAGTGCGGAAGTCATTTTAGAATTACTCAGACTTTATTCAAATTTATTACATCTTTGAGGCAAAAACAAATTTCATACAAGGTTCCCCTACTATCTGAAAGTAGAGCATTTCTATGAAAATTTTCATAAGCTGAAGGCATAAGGCACAGAATGAATTACCATTAATCTATATGAAAAAATATTTGAGCATCTGCAGACCCCAAAAATAAATTATCTTAAGATTTTCTGATAGGACACGTTTAGCTAAAGGCTGCAAAAAATAAATTGAGATAAAACACAGATGCTCACAGACACAGTTCAAAGTTATGACAGCTTGAAGCTGAGATACTGAGTGTAATTCCTGGGGAAGGGGCTTGGTGGGTCCACTCTCCCTGCTCCAGGTGAGGGCTGCCTCTATAACCTGCTCACTACAAATACAACACTGAAGGCTATTTTTTCACTTTTCACCTTTCTTTGTAAAAGCAGAAATCCTTCTTGGATTTCTTTCAGTTAGTAAAAACAGGTACTAATGTAGGTCTTTCATAAAAGCAAAGTAGCATAATGCAAACTTTTGAAGAGCAAGGGGGTAGCTGAATTAGATTCTAAATACTTAATGGGCACCTAGGTGGCTCAGTCAGTTGAGCTTCCACTCTTGATTGCAGCTCAGGTCATGATCTCACAGTTTGTAAGATCAAGCCCTGGGGGGGACTTTGCACTGAGCATGGAGGCTGCTTAGGATTCTCTCTCACTATCTCCTTCTACCCCTCTACCCCGTTCATTCTCTCTCTCCCTCTTTCAAAAAAAATTCTAAATATTTAATATGGTAGACATGAAAAGCACTTTAAAAATTTTTTACCAACTGATGGTTGACAGAGGGCATGGGCTAGATGGGTGATGGGTATTAAGGAGGACACTTGTTACGATGAGCACTGGGTGTTGTATGTAAGTGATGAATCACTGAAATCTATATTCCATTGTATGTTAACTAACTAGAATTTAAATAAAAATTTGAAAATAAGATAAACAAATAAAATTAGTGGAGTACAAACAAAAACATAAAACAAAAACTCTTTGCCTTCATTCCTAAAAGTATGGAAGTTTTGGGATGCCTGGGTGGCTCAGTCAGTTAAACATCTGACTGTCAGCTGAGGTCGTGATCTCATGATTTGTTGAGCTTGAGCCCTGCATGGAGCTCTGTGCGGACAGTGCAGAGCCTGCTTGGGATTCTTTGCCCAAACCCCCTCTCTCTTTTTCGTTCTCTCTAAATAAATAAATAAACTTTTAAAAATTAAATTAAGTTAAATAAATAAATAAAAAGTATAAAAGTTTTCAAAACATTACATTCACTCTGCATCCAAAAATAACATATATCTTATTAATACTTATTATACTTTTCTGACTCCAAGCTTATTAAATTATTAAAATATCTCATACACTTAAAAGTGAGCAAACTAAAATGCAGAAAAATCAGATCAGTTTGCATCTTTAAAACATGAAAGAGAAAAACTAAGGACAAAGCAAAGGAACAATATGCAACAATTTTAAAAAATAAGATTGAATGCTAAGTTAATGAGAAAGAAAAATCTCATTATAAGGGAAGAGGATGGGTATCAGCTTTAACTAGAAGGAAGAGAATAAGTTAAATAAGTAAATTCAGTTTCCCCTTCAGTTTGGTTCCTAACAGGGACCCCCCCACTTCCTACAGTTTTCAATGTGGCCTCTTTCCTACGATTATTAACTATGGAGAGTCTGTTCTGCCACTCTTCTGTTCATTTTCTGGGTTAGTTACACTGATATGTCTGTGTCTAGATGTATTGGTGGGTCAAAGTGACCTTAGGTTCTTCCTACTCTGCCATCTTCCCAGGGTCTACAAATTAGAAAATTCAAATGCACTATGCTGGCCAGCCATAACTAAGAGTCACAGAGAAACAATGAAGAGAAAATCTGTAGAACAGTGAAATGGTTTGTATTTCTTTTAACACTGAGAAGAAAAGACCGGGACACAGGGAACCTAAACAAGAGAAGCTAATGATCTCAGGTAAGACTGCATTGCATGACTCTATTTTTAGGTACTTAACAATAGGAACCCCCCCTCCCCAACCTTACAGCGGCATTCTGAGAAAAACCACGAGCAAATGTAGCAAGCAGTAAATAAATGCTAAGTACTACATGCTGCCGTTAGCTCTTCTTTAGTGGAAAATCCAGGGAAGCGGAAGGATTTGTGCCCCAGGCATTGAATGCCATTACAAAGAAAAAGAATGTGCTTCATAGCTAAAGTGATCTTGAATCTTAGTTTTACAAAGATGATTTAAGCCTTTTGTCTTTGCTTAATCATTAATAGTTCCTCTCTTCATTCCCAGATATGTTTCAGTTTGGACAATAAGCCATTAAGACCAAATATTCACTCACTCTACTTATATGTGACAACTTGAGCCTGTCATCTAAAGAGGAAGAAGCTAGGGGTGCCTCGGGGGCTCAGTTGGTTGAGTGTCTGACTTCAGCTCAGGTCATAATCTCATGGTTTGTGGGTTCAAGCCCCATGTCGGACTCTGTGCTGAAAGCAAGGACTTGGAGCCTGCTTCAGAGTCTTTGCTTCCCTGCCTCTTTGCCCCTCCCCTGCTCATGCTCTGTCTCTCTCTGTCTCAAAAACAAGTAATTTTTTTTTTAATTTTGATAAAAAAGAGTAAAGACAAAGAAGCTCTTTTTGGCCTTCTGGCCTCTCATTCTGACTGCCATCAGAATCAATGGCGTTAAGTCATGTCAGTTCACATTTTCGGTGTCATGTGCGGTCTAATCCAGACTGCTTGGGAGGAATTCCCAGATGCTCAGGGAGCCCAAAGGCACTTTGAGCAGGGATTCAGAAAAATCATGAAGTTCACTGCTGAACTTGTGCTCCCTTCCTCGGCTCTCCCATCACCGTGAGGAGAGGAGCACCCCAGGGGCACGGAGGAGGAAGGAGGGGAAGACAACAGGAAGGCAATCAACCTGTTTTCTAAAACTGTAATGTAAACAGGGACTCATTTCATTCTAAAACAGTTTTCGTGTTTCAGAATGTGAATTAAATGCTAATTGAATGATTTCTTGGTCCTGTCCAGTTCTCCCAGGGACCCATAAAATCTGTTCTTTCTCTCCTTGACCTACCTCTCCCCACACTCCCTTGTAAAAACTTAGGTATAAGTATGTAATTTTCAATAAATCACTTGAAGTTGTGCATACACAGAAAATTGATATACTGTCTCATCCTCGTTGTCGCTGCTAGAGGTTTCTGTCAAAGATACTTGATCTACTTTATGCTTCTTTCTTCTTTGGTGTTTGCCAGAAGGCAGCAAACAGTGCATCATCACAGTGCAGAATACCTCTAATTCTGCCAACACACCCAGTAATGAGGTGATCAATTGATAGATCAATGAAACTGAACCTTGTATTTGAAATGTAAAAGGCACCTTGAAAACATGGAAATTTAAAGGACTCGAGATTCCTCTAAGATGAGCACAAGCACTTTTTCTTAGAAAACATACCACATGATTATCAATTTTAATTACAAAATAATAAATATTCGCATTTTTATAAATTCTCCAAGTTTACAGTTGTCCTACTTACAATGTGAAAACTTGAGTGAGACATATTATAGTTTTATGGATAGCATAAGTCATTGCAGTTACTCACCAAAGTAACTGCACACCAGTGAGTATGATTTCTTTGTGTGGAAGGAATGACATTCTCATTCCCTCTTCAAAAGAAAGACTTAAGGGAAATAATCAAAAGATCCATGTAATATATATCAATTATTTCTTAGAGCAATGAACTGATTATAACCAATTTGGAAGAGAAACTAAAAATTCAAAGCTCCCTTGAAGCAAAAAGGCAGGAATAGATAAAGAAAAAAATGAATGAATGAATGAATGAATGAACAGAGAAACATTAATTCTAATTCTAGTGCAAGGGGAAGAAGTTTCTCCTTATTTTTAGCACACCAGTATTATGAAGATCAATATTCTTGTCATTGCTTACAACATGTAAAATCTTTAACCCTCAAGTTCTTTGAAATGAAATTAGTTCATCTTCTTTGTAAAATGGTCTTAAAGCAGCAAATACATGAATCCATTGAATTAATATAATCTTTTTTGGACCTGGGAGTCTACTGATTTTTCACAAAACATAATTCAATTTTTACAATGTGATAATACACTGCTTTTAATAACACTATATTTGGTGTCTACTAGGCTGTGTATCTCCTACATGAGGAAAACCTAGACATTAGAAGTTATGATTTTAATAAATATCCAGTCCAATCTACTATCAAAGCCAAAAAAAAAACCAAAAAAAGAGTTGATAACACAAGTTTTGGGGCAAACTTGGAAAAGGCTGGGAAGATTAAATTATCCAATCAATCAAATTCTCTCCTATATATCACTTTTCTGTTCAAGAGTTTCTTTCCTAGGTTTCCTAGGAGTAAGACAGGTTGAAGAAAATTTCAGGATTCAATTCAGGATACAATTCAGGATACAATTTTCTCTGTTAAAAGATAAAACTAAAAAGGGGGTCATATTTCACCTAAAGGAAGGCATTTGACCTTATTTAGGCAAATGTCTATAGTACATTTATCATGTATAAAACTCCAGGCAAGTGCATTATGAAGGGTAAAACTGTGGGCAATATATGACTCTGCTTCCCAGAAACCCTGTGTGAGAGAAATACAGTTATGTACAAGAACTCCATTGCACATAAAATGTTGACAAAATATTTCAAGTATAAAAAAGGGAGAAGTTTTCTTCTGAAAATGCCTAGAAAAAGATTCTGGGAAGTGGTAATATCCAAAGTGGATCTCACAGGATAAACCAGTAGTCAAATATTAACACTGACATACAATTAAAACACAGCTCTGACAAATATTGGTGTTTTTGAGCATAAGCTTCTGGAGGCACGATTTTTTTCCTAACACCTCATCCAATACTATACACAGATATGAACTTAATAAGTTACTTCGAAGATAGCCATTTTCAATCATTTCCATCAAATAACCCAACTCCCTATTTTATACTTTCAAGTAGTAGGTAAAAGCAAATGGAAAATATTTTAGTGTATGAATCCCTAGGTTGAAATAATCTGGTATAATGATTAAATCCACAGGATTTAGGGTGAAAGCTGAGCTCACATCCTTTATATAACCTAACCATTTGACTTTGGAAAGATGATTAAATAATTTCTATGTCCCAATTTTCCCTTGTATTAAAAAAATGGGATAGGATCTTCTTCATACCTTGTTGTAAATATAAAAGAAATAATATGTGTAATATCCACACCCCTACTTTACAGTTAAGGATTTTTTACATTTCTCCAAGCTATATATATTATTACAATGTTTACACATTACCTGTGTTTGTGGTCTTATACTGGTCATATTTGTTACTTACCTTCCAGTTTAGGGTTTCCTAATATAAGGAAATTACACCCCTGACACTCTGTAGAAGGTTGTAAGAGGCATTTCTGAAAGACACGTCATGAGAAGGGGAGACCAAGAGCTGCTTCTAAAGGAGTTCATTTGTCTCTCTGGGCTCAGACCTGGTTTCCAGCCACATGGCTAAATGCACCAAAAAAGTTGGAGTTGTAGGTAAATACAGGACCCACTATGGTGCCTCCCTCAGAAAAATGGTGAAGAAAACTGAAATACACCAGCATGCAGAGTACACCTGCTCCTTCTGTGGCAAAACCGAAATGAAAAGATGAGCTGTGGGGGTCTGCTGTCACAGGAAAATCTGCCATCCGAAGGCTGAAGGAATTGAAAGGGCAGTAGAAGCTCCACCATTTGAAACATTGCTAGCCTATAATATGGGTTAATTTATATAACAATAAATGAGGAAAGAAGAAAGAAAGAAAGAAAGAAAGAAAGAAAGAAAGAAAGAAAGAAAGAAAGAAAGAAAGAAAGAAAGAAAGAAAGAAAGAAAGGAAGGAAGGAAGGAAGGAAGGAAGGAAGGAAGGAAGGAAGGAAGGAAGGAAGTTCATTTGGAGACAGAAGTAAAAACTAAAACAAAACCCAACATGGTGGGCAAAGAATGTAGTGGTGGCATCAACCTAATGAGGAAGCACAGAGAAGTGTTGGACCCTGTGTCATCAGTGATTTCATAGGAACCTGACAAGTCACACCCTCTATAGAGTGATTCATAAGTTCCCACTCAAAACCAAGTCCTCAGCATGTGTCCTTTCCCACAGCTCCATACTTGTCCTGGTCCCCCTCACCTTCAATTGCAAAAGCCTCAGACTTTCTCCCTTAGAAAAAGTCACCAGGGGAATGAATATGCAAACTTGAGATGAGATGTACTGTCTACCCAAGTTTGAATATCTTGACTATTACAAACTTTCCTTGGGTAGCCAATATCTCCCCTTCTTTTGTTTGCTTTAGGCAGAGCCTCTGTGACAATTTCTTTTTCCCCCAAGGACATGTTGCAGCTGAAGGGAGGTGGGAGGAGGTGAAGAGACCACAAGATTACTGGTTGATACCTCTGAAGATAAACTTCTGTTTGGGAAGATAAATTTGCTTTTCTTTGCTTTTCTTGGTATCTGCAGGTCACACTCTGAGTCTGAGTATTTACAGTGGAACATAGGTTATTGGAGTGATGAAGGGGAGAGGTATCCTGGATTGGTAGCTGTGCTCCAAAGTCCATAGTCTCTTCTTCTTCCTAGGCACACAGACTAGATTGGCCACAACCCTCCAATTAGGTGAAGCCACTGAATATAAATGCCTGTGATCCAAGTCTGGTCCATAAAAAGCAGGTAGGCCTCTCCTCTTCTGGCTTACTGAAATGGAGACACCTTCAAGATGAACTTGGAAGCAACTCCTTGAAGAAGGTAGGATTTCTATTAGGCTCAAGCCTAAGGATAAGTGGAGAACAGAATCTGTGACCTATTGACCCTCTAAGGCCTATTTCATGAGTCAGGAATGTTCTTTTATTGTGCTCAAGCCATTACTCATGTGAGAGTGTATTTGTGATAGTAGTCCACCTACCCTAAGTACAGAGAAGGACTAAAGTAAGGAAGCATATTGCAGTGTGTATGAACTTCACACTGTATAAAGCATTGTTGGTTTGCTTTGGTTTTGTTTTAAATCCTTAAATACCCATTCATCTTTATGGCTTTATGCACTTTCAGAAACTGAGGACCAGAGACCCAATATTATGGCAAAAGATGCTCCTGTATCACTCAAGAAATTCTAGGAGTTCCTGGGTGGCTCAGTTGGTTAAGCTTCTGACTTCAGCTCAAGTCATGATCTCATGGTTAGTGGATTTGAGCCCCGCGTCGGGCTCTGTGCTGACAGCTAGCTCAGAGCCTGGAACCTGTTTCAGATTCTGTGTCTCCCATCTCTCTGACCCTCCCCTGCTCACGCTGTCTCTATCTCTCTCTCAAAAATCAATCAATCAATCAATCAATAATTTTTTTAAGTGAAAAAACTTTAAAGCAAAAGAAATTCCAAGAGTTTGGGGAACTTTTGAGCCAGGAACCTTGGATGACTTGGTCATCTAAATGACAAATAGATATTTCTTATAAATCACAATATTGTGCTACCATCTGAATTACTCTGAGAAAGATATGCATGTGACTTTAACTTGAGAAAACTTTCAAGGAGGAAAAACTGCTCCAAGGGAAAATTAAACCATTGAGGTTTGGATAAGGGCAGAAATGGAGGACAGAATGGAGAATAAGGGGACCCATGTTCAGCACTCCAGGCTGAGCTCCCAACAGCACCATTAGGATTTCTTCCCAGTTGCAGAGGAACTGACATCCAAGTCTTCTATTCTCCTCCAATGTAGCTCTGGGCTATGCCTTAGCAGAAAAAAGAAAAAGTTGCACTAACAAGAGTTCAGGAATCTAGTTCTGTTTTAATTTTTTAATGTTTATTTATCTTTGAGAGAGAGTATGAGCAGAGTGAGAGGAAGATGGAGAATCCAAAGCAAGCTCCAGGCTCCAAGCTGTCAACACAGAGCCCGGCACTGGGCTGGAACCCACAAACCGAGAGATCATGACCTGAGCCAAAGTCGGATGCTTAACCTACTGAGCCACCCAGGCGTCCCTGGTTCCATTTTAAACACTTACTATTTGTATGACCTTAAACAAATCCATCTGTGCCTCTGTGCTCTTTGTAATACTGGTGTAGTATGGCCAACACTGCCTGTCTTATAGGATCAAATGGGTCAGTGAACACAAAACCCCTTGAAATACAGAAAGAGCAATTCACATGTAAGTCATTATTGCCATCCTCACTCTCTCTCCTGTTATTTGCAAAGGCAGAGGAGGGAACTGATGCATCGATGACTTCTATTATCTTCGGAGTCATATAGCTGTCTGTGAAAGATAAGCTTTCTCTTAGCCTTACCTAGATTTAGGGTTGCACAGTAGGCACAGGGCATCAGCTATAGTCATGCAGTTCACTTGTAGTCAGATGGCCTTTGGGGGCAATTTGAAGACTTCCTGGATGAACACATATCTCTTCACTGATTGGTTTTACCACCTGTTTCCACGGCAACTGTAGATCCATTTCACACTCACCCACTTTCTGTTCCCATTCACAGTAACATCTCTTTAACAGCAAGAGACAGAAAGTTTAATAAAGTAGAAGCATTTTAATAAATGGAGGTATAATTTATATAGAAGCTTTTGGCATTTTGGGAGTCCCCAGAGATCTCTGTATGTTACAGTAGACTCACAGTTCTTTTATCTAAGGAGAATGGAGGAAAGCAGATGCTTTTTATAAAATTCTTTATAAGAATGTTGACACAACATTTCCTCACAAATCCTCTGCCATGTTTTATAAACAGAGATCACCAGCCAGCATTTAGTTCTCCTTATTCTCCCCAAAAAACAAAATGCGTATTCCGAGCGCTCATTTGTCACACACACACATCTTCATGACTCTCTCATGCTTTCTTCCCAACTTAGCATCACCCAATACCTGCTCATGGGTGGTGGGAGCCCAGGGGTGGGATAGGGTAACAGCCACACCAAGACTGGTCTATCAGGGTTCTGAGCAAGCTTACAACAATTCTATAAGGTAGTAGTTTTTCCCCAATTTTCCACTTAAGGTTATTGAGGCTCTAAATATCTGATTTACAGTGTCATGAAGTGTATAGTGACAGAGCCAGAATACAAGCACACACACAAGTGTGTCTTGAATACATGGACTTGATCATACTTTGGTGGCTATACTCTCCAAATAGCATAACCGTCACAGTCTTGAACATTGATAAATGACTGTTTCTTAGTTTGGGTTCCTTCCAGAAATCAGAACCTGAGACAAAGACTTGGCTGTACATAGTTTATTTAGGAACTGATCCCAGGAAGCAGGAGCAAATAAGTGGAGAGAGGAGACAGGAGACAGGAAAATTACTGTAAGTTGTCTTTTTGAGGTCACAGATGGATTCCTCAAGGATGGATTCTTGTCTCTACCAGAACGTTCAAGAAGCATATAAAATGCCTTGTAGAATTACCCAGCTGTCAATGGAGGCTGAGACATTTATGCACTAATCTCCTACTTCCCCTCCCATTGTCTGAGAGTTGTCCCTATACACATTAACTGTCCTGCAATTTCTAGACACTTTTGTGTCTAGGATAAAGCATAGAAAGACCCATAACTGGTCTCCAGGTAGGGGTTGGCTGGGTTGAGTTGTTCACCACAGCTACCACTGAAATCAGAGCTGAATCCAGAGGCTGTGGTCCAGGCACCAGGGTGTCAGCTATACCATGAGCTTAGGATATTTCACAACTTGCTGAAATAACTATTGATTTAGCCTTGTGACTTACACATTTACATCTAACTTGAACATGACCTTGATTACAGGTATAGAGCAGCACTATATCAATACACACAATGGATTTAGCAGTAGCTTCTCTGGAGCAGTGATCATAGTCTGAGTGTGGGCTCTGTGTCCCTTGTTATTCTCCTGATTTCCTCACTAGAAAGTCTGCATGTACAAGTCCCTTAAACTCTGTATTTCAGCTTCCTCACCTATAAAATGGACATAATAAAATTCACCTCATAGTTTGAGGTAGAGTTAAGCGAAATAATGCATGTTAAGTACTTAGAAGGGTGCTTGGATATAGTAAGCACTCAAAGGGGTGGATAGAATTTTGTCAAATAATTTGCAATTATGAACATAACCATTTCCTTCTCTTGTAGCAGGAGGTAAGTGCTTAAAAGCACTCCATGTCTTCCCACTCATGATTATAATATGCTAACCAAAAGCTTAAAACAAAATAACTACAAGCCCAGAAACCAAACACCATGATGACAGGAAATTTCACCACCCCAAACCCAACATTTTCTTGGCACTTTGTCTCAGAATAATGAAAAGTGTTCTGTGGTGTTCCTCTCTCACACAAGCTACAGCTAAAGGAAAAGATTTCAAAGGCTCATATTTCCACTTGGTAAAAATCTTTTACTCTGATGAAATAACAGCTGGTTGGAAAGGGGAAAGAAACAACCCACACAGGAGCTGAGTAGCTTCTGGTCTCCACGGTAACAGTGTGTCATACCCTGACCCCTTTCATCACCTGATTCCCATAGGATAAAGAAAGAGCAAGGAGACAAAAACCCTAAGATCAAAATATGTAGTCATCTGGGGAGTAGATGATGATAAGTCAGCAAACACGGGCAGGAGGTGATTCTAACCACCTACAGTTATGTGACATTTCCTCAGAATTATTTCTTCAGGAAAGGTGATAGGTTAGTATTGATCAAGCAGAGCTTAATTGAAATTACTCACCGCTTTCCCCTTGTACGCCACGACACATATGTAAGATGGCACCCTGGGGATAGGGGACAGTTTGCAGACAAGCCACCATTCATAGCAAGATAATTGGTCTCCACAGGTATGAAATTTATGATACTTTTTTTCTAGCCATTAATCCTTGCTTGATTTCTAGGAAAGATACTAAACATCTTTTGAATGATCCGAGCTGCATATCTCAAAGCCAAGTTCAGGAGCTCCTACATCAGAATCCCTTGGGGCATCGTGCAGATTCCCAGGGCCAATTGTCAGAGATTCTAGAAGAGCAAGTCTGAAGCGAAGCCAGGGAAGTTGTATCGAACCAGCAGCACCAGGGGGTTCCTATGCCCCCTACAGTCTAAAACCACTCAGAGCTGGAGAATTGCTCAAAACTCCAGCGTGAGCTAACTTTCCTCTACTCTGCTATCTGTGTTGGCATTCAAAAGATCATTTGTAAATGTGACAAATTCCACTTTTCTACAGATGACCTACAGAGATAATCCATTTTTGAGACAAAAAAATATGGGGAAGCATTCAAAACCACTGAAGTGGAAGGGAACAAAAATCTATTTTGGAAAAAGAGCTATAAATTAACAATGAAAAGTGTAATCTTTGGCTTGACTTATTTCATTTAATTCCCTATATTGGCTCACCAGTTATAATAACATCCATCTAATCAATGTAAAGAATACCTTTTACTTTTATAAGATAGAATTCCTATGTTAAAGAACAGAAACCTGATGCTATACAACACTAACTTAGTTCGTATCTCTTAAATAATTGTACAGGTCACATTTAGATGCCCATCTAATCTTATTCATACATTCACATATTCAAATATCTACTAAGTACCTAGTTAGTGCCAGGCACTGCTCTTTGTGTTGGATTTAAAGAAGTCAAAACCCCTACTATGACAGAGTTTACATTTTAGGAGGGAGAAAGACAATAAACAATTAAGTAAAATAGCTACCAGATCAAGTGGCAGAAAGTGCTATGGAAAAATACAAGGCAAGGAATAAGATGGTTGCATTTCTTTTTGTTTTTTGGCATTTCGTTTTGTTTTTAGAGAAAGAGATCACAAGCAGGGGAGAAACGATGAGAGAAAGAGACAGAGAGAAAGAGAGAGAGAATCTTAAACAGGCTCCACCCTCAGTGCTGAGCCCAACACTAGGCTCCATCCCCTGACCGTGGAATCATGACCTGAGCCAAAATCAGTTAACCAACTGAGCCACCCAGGTGCCCCGAGGTGGCTGCAGTTTTAATAACTGATAGAGAAGACCTTTAAAAAAATGACATTTAAATAAAAATATGAACATGATGAGGGAGCAACCCTTATAAATATTGGGGAAAAGAATGGTCAAAGCAGGGGAAACACCAACTGCAAAAACCGGAGGCAGAAACATAGTTGGCCTGTCAGAAGAACATCTGAGGCCACTGTGCCAGAAGGAAGTGAACTCGGAAAAAAATAGATGAGGTGATGCATAATAATTACAGCATGGGAGGCACATAACATGACTTTTGACTTTTGTTCCAAATGAGATGGGAAGAAAGTATAAGAAAATTTTGCACAAAGAAATTACTTTAACTGACTTACATTTAAAAAGACCATTCTGGGGGTGCCTGAGTGGCTCAGTCAGTTGAGTCTGTGATTTTAGCTCAGGTCATGATCTCACGGTTCATGAGTTCAAGCCCCACATCAGGCTCTCAGCTGTCAGCACAGAGCCCACTTCAGATCCTCTGTCCCCCTGTCTCTTTCTGCCTCTCCCCAGTTTGCATACACTCACTTTCTCTCTCAAAAATGAATGAACATTAAAAAAAATTTCTTAATGAATAAAAAGGTCATTATGACATCTGAATTGATAATAGACTACCAGAGACACAAGAACAGAAAAAGGGAGACCAGATAGAAGGTATTCCAGTACTTCACTGTGAAACAATGTTGGAAAAGACTAGACTGGCAGTTGTGGTGGACGTGAAAAATGGTAAGATTCTACAAAAAATTTAAAGTCTGAGCCAAAAGAATGTGTGGAAGAATCAGATGTGGGATCAAGATAGAGAAAGGTCATGGCCTTTTATTCAAGAAATTAGAAAGATGGATGCAGAGGAGTAGGAGAATCAAGTCTGGGGACATATTTATATTAAATCATCGCTTAGATGCCCAGGTAGCAGTGTCCAATAGAGACAGTTGGGTCTATGAGTCTGAAATCCAAGAGAGATATCATGCCTGGAGGTAAAATTTTGTGACTCAGCAGTCTGGGTGATGTTTCCTAGGGAGTGAGTGTAAATAAAAAAGAGAAGCTGGGGGGGCCTGGACCCTCAGTGGATTGAGCATCCAACCTCGGCTCAGGTCATCGTCATCATCATACAGTTCATGGGTTCGGGCCCACGTCGGGCTCTGTGCTGACAGCTCAGAGCCTGGATCCTGCTTCAGAGTCTGTGTCTCCCTCTCTCTCTACCCCTCCCCCTCTCACACACTGTCTCTCTCTGTCTCTCAAAAATGAATAAATGTTAAAAAAAAAAAGAAAGAAAGAAAGAAAGAAAAGAAAAGCTCAATGTCTAAGTACTGGAGTACTTCAACATTTAAAGACCAGGGATCTAAATAAGAGTCATCAAAGAGACTGAGGAGTGGTCAGATAGGTAACTGGAAAAGACAGGAAAGTGGAGTGTCGTTGAAGTCAAGTGATGAGCACATCTCAAAGAGCGAGAGTGAACGAGATGAGAAATGCTTCAAAGTCAGTAGTAGCATGAGGGCTGGAAATTGACAATTTTATTTAGCAATGTGGAGGTGAAGAATGGTCTTCACAGGGCAGTTAGGTGTACTGGTGGGATCAAAATCCTGATTTTATTGAATTGCAGAGAGAATAGAAGAAGAATTGGAGAGAATCAGAATAAAAATTTCATTTCAAAACCATAGCTCTAAATTGGAGGTGAGAAATGGGATGATAATGGAAAGAAATGAGAGGTCATCAGAAGTGACTTTTGTTTCCTTTCTTTCTTTTCTTTTTTCCTTTTTTTAATATGAGCAAATTTATAGTCAGGGCACCTGGGTGGCTCAGTTGGTTCAGTGGCCAACTCTTGGTTTCAGCTCAGGTCAGGATCTTGAGGTTTGTGTGTTCAAGCCCCACATCAGGCTCTGTACTGACAGAGTGGGGCCTGCTTGGGATTCTCTCTCTCTCTCTCTCTCTCTCTCTCTCTCTTTCCCTCTCCTGCTTCTGGTCTATCTCTCTCTCAATATAAATAAATAAACTTTTTAAAGACATATTTACAGTCTAAGAATATTCAGGTAGGAAGGACTAATTTGATTACAAAGAACAGGAGGGAAGAATTCCTGAGCAGTCTCTGAATAGAAAAGGGAGGCATTAGAATTTTTTTCTTTTGTGATATCTGTCACATAAGAAGAGAAAGAAGATACATACAGCTGTATAGAATTGATTGTGGCACCTTATGGAAGTTCTCTGCTGTTTGCTTTTTTCTCAGGAAAATAGAAAGCAAGCTCATCTAGAAGAAGAGGGAAGAGAAAGGGTTTAGGAGGTTTGAGAAGAAACACAAGGCTGAGAACTATGTTGTGGTCTAGAAAACGGGGGTGGGTGGGGTGGTATAC
This sequence comes from Proteles cristata cristata, assembly GCA_017311185.1. NCBI lineage: Eukaryota > Metazoa > Chordata > Mammalia > Carnivora > Hyaenidae > Proteles > Proteles cristata. The sequence continues at coordinate 168,767 of JAESUZ010003940.1, forward strand.
TTGAGCATCGTGATGTGGCTGCCAGCAGCACAAGAGGGCATCTTGATGATTGTAAGGTGAGACTAGTCAGCCACTGTGGCCTAAATACCCAGGGTAAGTAGAAGTTTAAGACTCAAATTAAAAAGTCTGAATTAGCCATCATGAAAAGCTTTCCAACTCACTTAAGAAATTTCTCCATTGAATCTTGACATAAGTCAGTTTGAGTATTTCTCACTCTTTCTTAGAAGTACTGAGTCATGATTATTACCTGTGCCTGCTAGATATGAATTTTGGAGAGTTAATTGCTGAATATATTGGTATTTCCCTTTATAAGATAGTAAGGTCTATTTTTTTAAATACCTCACTTTTTCCAATGTCTTCCTTTATTCTATGATATAAAAGTCTCTTATGACATGAATTAAGCTGACATACTTTCTAAGTTTATTCCTACCAGTGCTATGCTAAATGCAACTCAGAGGAAATCATTCTCAATCTTGAACTTTTGTGATTGTAAGGGCCAAGGGCAGAATGCTCCAAGATGGTCCACTTTGGACATCTTGATTTTTTTTTCATTTTTGAAGAGAGAGAAAGTGAGAGGGTGGGGGAAGAGGGGGTGGGAGAATCTTAAGCAGGCTCCCCATGCAGAGCCTGATATAGAGTTCAATCACACAATCTTCAAATCATGACCTGATCCAAAATCAACAGAGCCCAACACAGGGCTCGAACTCACAAACTATGAGATCATGACATGAGTGGAAGTTGGATGCTTAATTGACTTAGCCCCCCCTCCCAGGTGTCCCCATATTGATTATTTTAAATAAAAGTTACTTAAAAGACAGCCTGTGCAAGGACACTCAGACCCTCCTTTGTCCTCTTAAAAGCAGGAAACAAATCCCTATGATAGGTACCCTCCCTGTACCAGAGGAAAGAAGACATCCTAATCCCCAGAGATGGGAAATTTAGAGCCAAGAAGGGTATATAAACAACTTTTGTTACTTTTTACCAGTGTAATACCCCAGCCTGAATTTTGCTTACAATCCCTTACTAATTGAAGCTTCCAGCATTGTTTCCTTTGTCCCGTTAATTCCTCACAGATTTATTATCTCTTTGTCTTCGTCTCCTTTGTCTACAAAGTATTAAAAACTGCCTGGCTTGATCAATTCATTATTCAATTTCATTATTGGGCCTCTGTGCACTTAATAAAACTTTGAGTTTTTCTCTTGTTAATCTTTTATATGTCAATTTAATTCTTTGTCCAGCTGGAAAACCTTGAGGGTTGAGGAAGAATTTTTCCTTCCCTTCAAGGTCTCAGATATTTATACCAAAGAATGATACAAAATTTCTTGAAGCTGAATTAATTTTAGTTCCAGACCATATGGCATATTATATATAATTTACTAATGGCAAGAGAAATAAAACTCAAATTAACCAAGAAAGGATTTTACAGCTCAAAAAGTCAGAATGTTTTATATGAATCACAGGAATTCCAAGTCAGTTCTGCTTCTGAGTTCTTCACAAATCATGAGTTTTCATTCATTGCTACTAATTAACACTCTGCTTCACATCTTGCTGTATTTCCCATTCATCCATTGGTTTCTGGGCAGTGACTCAAGTAAGCTGTGAGGGAGAGGTATAGCTGGCATTTAGGGGAAAAAAACCTAGACTTATAGCTGCATTGTGATTTCATAGACACCATGTGCCTTCACCAAGAATGACTGATTCTTCTGCATCTTATAGTATACATTATATGCCTGTTACCATTTTTTAAAATTTAGGGGTGCCTGGGTGGCTAAGTCATCCAACTTCCGCTCATGTCATGGTCTCACAGTTTGTGAGTTCAAGCCCTGTGTCAGGCTCTGTACTGACAGCTCAGAGCCTAGAGCCTACATCAGATTCTGTGTCCCTCTCTCTCTGCCTCTTCCCTGCTTGCACTCCTGTCTCTCTCTCTCTCAAAAATAAATAAACATCAAAAGAATTTTTTTTAATTTAGTTTGTAAGAAAGGAAGAAACAATATATCAAATTCCACTTTATGAGACATAAACATATTTTTTTTTTCATTTTAAGATTTTCATTTTCATAAGCATCTGAGTCTCTGGTCCCTATACCTTTGGCTCTATACCTAAGAGTAGAACTGCTGGATCTTATGGTGAATCTATATTTAACTTGTTAAAGAATATTAAACTGTTTTCCACAGAGGCTGCAGCATTTTACAATCCCACCAGCAATGTATGAGTTCCAATTTCTCAAGAAGATCTTCAAACTTATTTTCCATTTTTAGAGATTATATTCATTCTTGTGAGTGTGAAATGGTACTGCATGGTAATTTTGATTTGCATTTCCTTGATAAATAATAAATAATCTTATCTTATAGTCCATTTGTATGTCTTCATTGGACTTAAACAACATTCAAGTCCTTTGTCCATTTTTTAATTGGTTTTTTTATTGTTGTTGAGTTTTAGATGTTCTTTATATAGTTGCAATATTAATCCATTATCAAATATTTTGTGAATATTTTCTCCCATTCTGTGGGCTCTCTTTTCACTTTCTTTTTTTTTAATGTTTATTTATTTACTTTGAGAGAGAGAAAGAGAGAGAGTGGAGGAGGGGCAGAGAGAGAGGGAGAGAAAGAATCCCAAACAGGCTTCTTGCTGTCAGCACAGAGCCCAATGTAGGGCTTAATCTCATGACCCTGAGGTGATCCTGAGCCAAAATCAAGAGTAGGATGCTAAACTGACTGACCCACTAAGAAACCCTTTTTCACGTTCTTGATAGCGTAATTTGCATAAAAGTTTTTAATCCTGATGATGTCCAATTTATGATTTTTTTTTCTTTTAATGCCTATGTCTCGGGTATTATAATCAATAAATCTCAGGAAAATCCATAAAAAGGGGGGAGGAGTTAGTTTCAATATATAAAATTGGGGTGAATACAGTTCAGCCCATAACACTATCCTTCATCTCAGATAATCCAACTACCAAACAAACAAACAATGTAAAGATGCAGGGAATTAAATGCTCCCATCATCACAGCCCAAAGAAATAGAGAAGTCTGTGTGTGTACAATAGCTCCCTATTCCTGCAACAAACTGTACATTTTTCCTTTCTCTGCTTCATTTCTTAGATCTAGAAATTTTAGGTAGTGATTCTAAAAATACACCTACATTAATCAAACATCACCACAATAGAACATTATATATTGAGTCATATGTTTTTAAAATATTTGACTTGTCTGTAAACAATGAGTTTGGTAAGCAAATTAATAATGTGAAGAAGAATTAGAGTACTTTGAACTGAGAAGAATTTTAAAATATATAGGAGGAAAAAATTTTACCAGAATTGATAACATTAACTTGCCAAAAACATCTTTGGCAAAATCATAGCTTGCCTACCCAGCAGCCATTCACTCTCCTCTGTGCAAACAGAAACCAAACTGTGTCTATCCTTCTCCAAGAAGCCTTTGGCTACAGGGAAAGTTGAGCTCTCTAGACCCTGGGGATGAATCATGATTGACCTAAAAGCCAAACACAGTAATTCTACTCTGCATTACAGTGATTGGCCCAAATGTAACTCAATGTACCTAAAGGGAAGTCTCAAAGAGATCTGGAAAAAGGAATGCAAGAAAGGGCCACTTTCCTTCAAATACTGTGAAATGAGGTCATGATTCTTAGAACTTCTGAACCCATCTTGTCCTCCAGAGTTAATTTCCTTTTTCCCCCCTCTGAGACTATGCACAAGATAAGAGAACAACATCTCTGAAATCAGAGACTACTGTCCCCAAAACAGAAATTAATCTTTTAAAGAAATTAATTTTAAAGAACTACTAATTGTTAAATGAATGAGAGCTAAAAAGACATCAGAGCTACATGTATATACTAGTTCCCTGTATCCTCTACTCCACCTTCAGTTACTAGACTTAACTATTTATTATCCTTTATTGGACAACTTGATTTTTACCTACTCCTAAATGTTTCAGAATGAATAATAGCTACTATATGCCCAATTCATTATCTAGATTTATATTTATAATCACTTTTAATTTACCAGTGTTTCAAAATTTTTCATGCACCTCCTGTAGTAGCTTTACATGACCCTACCTGTCTATCTGTGACCTGGCATTATTTCACAATAGGCCATTTCCCCTGCATCTTGCATTCAGTAAATAAAGCTATGGTTCTTCATAACTCCTATGAAAGATAAATTTACCCATCATTCTGTTTTCAAGGAGCTGGGAACAAAAGATGTGACAAAGCAGGTCAGAAAAAAAATTGATCATGTTGACTGTGCTCTGTAACCCAGTAATCATACAAACCAAAGTGGCAAGATGATCACAGACCTTTGGTGACAGGACTCATTATCTTAAAGAGCAATTTAGCAGGAAAGAACAGTTCATCTTGCTCAGTGAATGGAAAATGTCGGAGCTTAATAGTTATCATTTTTATAACATCTGTGGCCTGGCATACAGAAAAAAATATCATGAAGTTTGAATCCAGGTGATAATTTATGTCTGGTAGAGACATTATTAAGTAAGCACTTAAGATTTTAATTTGAATAAGTTAACACTCTCCTCATGGACTAATGCTGTTTTTATTCGCTTTTGAGGGAATGTGGTAAGGAGGTGGAGAATAGTGGGGAAGTGAGAGGACGTTTCTCTGTCACCAGGTGACAAATACTCCTACTTCTTGCACTGATTCTAAAAAGCTCTTAGAGTCAGATGGCCTCTTAGAGCAAAGGAACTTACCTTTAAAATATGGGAGATTCTTCTTCTTGGATGGAACAAATTTTTCTTGGTTGTAGACTTAGAAGCAGCTGGAACACCCATTCTTTCTGGTAGCTAGAGTAATGACTTCCGTCCTCCAAATCTTCATGGAAACCCTTGAGCCAGTAGAACAGATAGGCAGATGGAAATGCTCAGAATCAGCAGTAATGGAACAAGAAATGGTTAAATGTTCCACATGCCAGTTCAGTGGCTTTAGTGTCATTACACCAAATGCTCTCATCTTCAACTTTTGTAAAAACAGCACTGATACTTTAGAGCAAGATTCAGAATAGAAATTAGCATGAAGGAAATAAGAGAGTCAGTACGGCATGCAAGATAATAGTACAAATTCTAGGGTTAGATGCTTCTGAGTACAAAACCCATTCCTGACTGTGTCAGGAGAAGCCACTTAACTTCTCCAAGCCTCCACATCCCCATGATATTAGAGCATATAAGCATTCCTGTTTCATACCATTGATTTACACATTACATGAGATTATGTACATGAGGCATTTCCAGAGTGGCTGTGGTTGCTAAGCACCCAAGAAATAGTACTGATTATTGTGCTATTACTAATAATGATCTATATGCCTGTCTCACAAATAGGCACTATTAATGTTTTAACATGTAGTCTTTCATTTTGTTTTGTGTGTATGCTTCACATATTTTTAATCCAATAATGGGATCATACTATGCATAATGTCCATAGCTTGCTTTTTAAAAAGTCTTTCCATGTCAGTGAAGTTCCACAATGCAATTTCTAGTGGCTGCCTAATAATCTCTTTTATAGCTCTACAATAATTTATTTCACTGATCTTCTTACTGCTGAGCCTGTAAGATGCACCCAAATTTTCACTATGATAAACAGTGCCATGATGAATAACCCTGCACATAAATACTTCAATATAATCTTCATTGGATTAAATTCTTAGAAGGTAAATCACCAGGTCAAACAAAGTGAATGTGTACTTTTTTAAGTTTTTGACACATTTTGACAAATTTTCTTCTTGATAAGACTCCCACTGAGAAAATGTGAAATTCTCTTTTTCTGACTACACACAACACTGGGTATTGTAATTTCACCTTCAAAGAGAAAAAGCACTGCCAGTATGATAGCAGTGAGAAAGTGTTTTGTAGCTGTCACTATAAAATAAAAGTGCTTTAATGGCTAATGGAAATCTCCTAATTGCTATCTTCCAGTTGAAGTTTATTCTCAAGAAGGAATCGACAACCTATGGCCCACAGACCAAATCTCACCCACTGTCTATTTCTGTACATCCACAAGCGAAGAAATGTTTTTACAGATGAAGATTTGCAATTGATTTGATGATAGGAAATGCTAACTTAAACTCCAATTAAGCAAAATGTTATTTTCAAAAATTCAATTCTTCCCATTAGCCAATCTGTATTACAAAAACTTGTGCCCAATAATCATTATTTGTATTTTTTGAACGTTTTCAAAAACTTTAGTGGAGATCCATTTGCTTTCATGTTATATAATTACCTACATAATACTTTTAATGATGCACCCTGGCCCACTAAGCATAAAATCCTTACTATCTGGTTGCCCATAGAAAAAAAATTGCCAACCCCTTTTCTAGAGTCCCAATTATAAGTATGAAAGTTTAAACACATTTTTAAGTCTTCCACTTAATATATTAGACTGACAAATCTATCAAGGATATGACGTCAAACCTGGAGCTGTTAATTTTCCCAGAGATAATCTTGGGAGAAAAAATTTAGGGCAAGAAAAAACCAACAAGTCCCTTAACAAAACACTTAATCATTTTTATTGCCTCTTCTTTCATATCTGGGTTCCAAATAAGATTTCACGTAAATAATTAGTCCCACTGTAAAAGAAAAAAAAAGTATCTGAAAACTGCTTCCTAACACAGAATGAGGCTTCCCGTATTTCAGACTTCTTTGCATACCTTCTTCCAGTGACTACTCTCAGTAGACACTTCCCAAGAGACCCTAGCCAACCGGCTTTCAAACTTAGCCACTCCACTTTTTAAAAAGTTGTATTTCTGGTTGATGATAATGGCTAGTGACCATTAAAAATAAATCCAAACTGGCACTGGTAATTTTTTCTCATTTCAGGAGGAAACAAATCTTAATGCACAAAAGTATTTCACACTTAAAACTCTTCAGCAACTATTCTCACAGTAAGAGAGGCAAAATCGAATTCAAAAGGAAAAATAAGCAATGAACAGAAGATATGGGCCTAACTTTCTTTCATTTTTCTGAGCCATTCATTTAGGTTGTGAGAGTGAACTACAACCAAGCTATTCCTTCACTCTGTGGCGAATGTCATGAAATGGTTAGGAAGGAAAAACTAATACAGAATAGGGACCAGGTTGTTTTTCCATTAAGTGTGACTTTCTTGATGATTGTGCATTTCCAGAAGGTTTAATATAATTGCCTCTTCTCCCTTCCTAAAGCTGGTTTAATGCATCTGACACATTCACACACACATAGTTCTTCTACCCCTGGGTGCAGTTTGGCAGGAAAATTCTTTCAAATATGCAAGAAAAAAAAATGGTCTGTTCTTTGCTGAGTATAAAGCATTAAAAATGAACAGCAAAATACCAGATCAATTCCATAAAAGGAACTTTGAGCACCAGAATTAAAATCTCCATGATCATTTTAGATCAAAGTTATCTTCATTATGGAGTCAGATAAGTCAAGACAATGAGAATATAATAATGGAATTGTCATCAGAGTAATGGTGATAAAGGCAATAATAACTAATGTTTGGGTGCTTTCCGTGGAGCAGGCCATGAGCAGGTCATGAGAACCAGATTCAACTGAAACTTTTAAAAAGTTTATTTATTTATTTTGAGAAAGAGAGAGAGACAGAGACAGAGACAGAGACAGAGAAAGAAGGAGAGAGAATTCCAAGCAGGCTTCTCACTTTCAGCCCAGAGCTTGACCTGGAACTTGAATTCGTGAACCACGAGATCATGACCTTAACCAAAACCAAGATACAGATGCTTAACCAACTGAGCCACCCAGTCTCCCCTAACTGACAATTTTTATTGAAATATAATTGACATATAGCATCATATTAGTTTCATGTGTACAACAATGATTCAATATTTATATATATACAAATACTGTAAACTAATCACCACAATACATCTAGTTAGCATCCATCACCACACAGTTACAAATCTTTTTCTTATGATGAGAACTTTTAAGATCTACACTATTAGGGGCACCTTGTGTCTCAGTCAGTTGAGCACCCAACTCTTGATTTAGGCTCAAGTCATGATCCCAGTTTCATGGGATCGAATCCCACATCTGGCTTTGCACTGAATGTGGAGCCTGCTTAAGATTCTCTCTCTGACTCTCTCCCCTGCTTATATTCTGTATCTCTCTCTAAAATTAAAAAAAAATGTTTTTTTAATTTAAAAAGCAGATCTATTCTCTTAGTAACTTTCAAATATATAACAGAGTATTACTAACTATGGTGACCATGCTGTACATTATATCCGTGTGACCTATTCATTTTATAAATGGAATAATTTGTACCTTTTGACCGTCAACTGACTTCCAATAGTCATAACAATCACTCATTTACTATAATCAGGCCCTGTTCTAATTCCATCATATGTATTGACTGCTTCAAGTCGCTGGCACCAATGGGGTAGGCACCATTATTATTATCACCATTTCACAGATGTGGTTTAGCAGATTGCCATGCTCACAGAGCACAGTGGGTCTGGGAGGTGAGCCTAGGCCTCTCGGTTCCACAGTCATCCAAGACAGTGCTCACTATAACATCCGTCTGCCCTTGAAACCTGCCTGATGATGGAAAATTAGAAGATTGTAGTAAGATGAGCTCTAGTTTCAACCATCACTGAAATGGTGAATAGAACAGCTTGAGAAACAAATGAAATAGAAACTACTGAGAGTATAGAAGGAGGTCACTCCTACAAAGGATGTGTTTGATCCCCGTCTATTGTCTTCAAAAGTTTTTAGAATAAAAACCAGGAAACTGAGCTCCAGATCAATCTCTGTACATTGGGCCATTAGACAGAAGAGAGCAGCAGTCCTCAAATCTGGCTGAGGTGACGTGATAAACCCAGGAAAGAGAATCAGCCAAGTCTCTGGAAGTTCCACACCTCCCCAATAAGGTGCAACCACAAGGTGGTCAGTAGGTATCAGGATAAAGTGGCGGATGCGAGGAGTGGTACAAATTGAAAGAAAGAAGCTACCATTTCCAAAAGTGTATTCTAGGTGATGCTAATGAGAGCTCTCCAAATACGGAGGTAGGGGGAAGGCTATGAAATTTGATAATGTGGGGAGTAGTGGGGTCAAAGAGTTACACAGGTTTCTTTACTGAAAGACTGCCAGAGCCTTTGATAAACTCAAGTTAATCTCCACAAAACAACTGTAATAGGCAGGATTTCCTAAACCTTTTTGAATGAAGAATTCTTTTTTCTTAGAGAAAGATGTTAACATTTTGTAGATTACCTACTTTGCATAGAACACAAGATGAATGAATTAACCAACCTTTATCCTTCCTCTGTGGTGAACGCTAACAGAGTGCATTATTGGGGAAGGATCTGTGCTGTGGATCTCAGGTGTTCACGTCCCCGCACCCTTACATATAATACAGGATCATAAATCAGCACAACCAGGCTGCCTTAGCAGGTACGGTGCTATGTGAGCCATAAGCAGGGCTATTAAAGCTAGAGGTTCATGAACTACCTGAATCAGGGAGGGGAGATGAACTACAGACAATATGTGCGTGTACACTTATTTCCACTGTGGAGAGAGGCATCTCATGTTCATCAGAAACTCAAATACCTCCAGGATCCAAAAAGCCCTTAAGACCCAACTCTACTTTATGCAGGAAAAATAATCTTAAAAAGGTGATATTAACACTGAATTCTAGATTCTGCTTATAATTTCAGACAAATTACAATTTCTTTAGGATTTGGTTTCCTCATCTGAATATTCTTTGTCTTGTGTACCATGTAGAGTTAATATGATAATGAAACAATATAATAAAGAAAAACTTTGAAGAGCATAAAGTGGTATATTATTATTATTGTAACATAAAATCATATTTCCTCTGGTCAGAGGCAATATAGGAAAGGAAAAAAGTCTGTAACATTTTGAGTAAAGTATATCTGAAAACCACCACAAACTACAAAGTAATGGAATGATCAAAGAAGAACTAAAACCAAAGCAAAGTTCTCTGTCAGGTAAGGTCAAGATGACAATTAAGTCATTTAATGAATCCAAATGGATCAAGGTGGGAATAACATTGATTTCAAGAAGCTGTTGCAAAACTCCAACATTTTAAGTGAAAATGGCATTTAAGGATTGCTCTTTTAAAGTTCTCGCTACCCATCTAATCCTTTCAAAGACAGCAAAGTTAGCATGATGGTAGAACCTTAAAAATACCTTCTAAAATATTTATATATTATACATAAATATATGTATATGTATTTATTTATACATAAATGTTTATGTATATATGTATTTATGTATAAATATTTATAAATGATAGCAGCTCTGTGGGCTTGTTACTATGAAATAGAAACTATTCACTATCCCTAAGTGCTAGTCAAAGAATAAAGCAGCTTATAAAATAATGAGTGGAGTGTCTACCACTCACCAGACACATTTCACACATAGCCCATTTAACCCTATGAAATAGAAATTATTTACCCTATTTTACAAATAAGGAAACTGAGGTTCAGAGAGGTATGACCAAGTTCACATAACAAATACATAAGAGTTGGGACTAAAATTCTGTTTTCTTTGATTCCAATATCCTTTCCCCTTCAATAAGTCTGCTGTTTCTATGTTATTTTTTTTAAAGAAACAAAAACGTTTTAAAAATTAATAAACTAAAAACCAATGTTTTTGGTGATAGAAAATAAAATCTAAAAGTACAAGCAGTTGAAAATAAGCTCATAGTAAATATTTAATACAAAAAATCTTTCTATAGTTATCCCCAAAACTCATTTTTATAATTATATACATAAGAGAAATTTCAAAGGGAAAATTACTTTTAACACAAGTACTACTTAGTAAGTGGTAGTGTAAATGATATATGAAAGAAATAGTATAGCTTATAATTTAAAAAGCAAAAGCACTTAATGGCTAATATTGATTGATTGATTGACAAGAGATCAGCATTAAAAAAATGTGTTGTATTTAATAAAGTGTTCTCTGCTTAATATTATCTATTTTTATACTGATCTTGAAATAGCAATAGCAAGTTCTGTATTTTAAAACCAGGTTGAAAGATGATCTAGTTTCTTTGCACCCTCTGAGTCCTTTTTAAGAAAGTTTTTATCTTCACAAGTTCTGTGTGGATACCTCACAAAGCATTCATTTCAATTCTGATAAAGCATTCAAGGAAGATACTTCAGTGGGAAAATTTCATCTTCAAATATACCTTTCCTGCATATCAATCTACCACCATGTTTTCCATGAATGAGTAAATAAGATAAAAGCCCATACCAACATCCCAGGGTAAAAAAGTCCAAAGCTTTGTCAGGATTGCAGGTTAGGGAATCAGAGTGGGAAGTGGAGGGCCATGTTTACTCTGGTCATTGCTGGTGCTGAGATGCCCCCGGCTCTACCTGCCCTGACTCTGTGTTTGCACATCACCTACCCACATAGGGTGTGGGCATACATGGGTGACTGTGTTACAGACCTGATAAAAAAGAAATAGAGCGGGATAGAGGACCTGGGCAGACCAGGCTGCCCACCATCTGATCCCTGGGGCCTGTGAAGATGTCACTTGCATGGGATTTGCCAGTGTGATTGAGTTAAGAATCTGGAGATGGGAAGGATACCTATGATACAACCACAAAAGTCCGTATGAGGGGGGCAGGTGTGGAAGGAGACGTGACAATGGACACAGATGTCTGGGAAGGTGCCAGTGTCCTGGCCTTTGACAAAAGAAAGGGCCTCTGGCCATGGACTGAGGCAGTCTTTAGAGGCTGGAAGGGAAATGGGATCTCCCCTTGAGCCTCCAGAAGGAGCCCAGCCCAGCTGACACCTGGCTTCAGGCCGGCAACACCAACGCTGGTCTTCCCACTTCTAGGACTATGTGATAATTTGTTTTTTAAGGGTGGAGAACCTGTTACAGTGACACAGGAAATGAGTTACAGGACACAAGGAGGAAGCTGAGGGGAAGAAAAAGGCTCGGCACTGGGGGCTGCAGCCCTGCCCGGGAGGGGGCTGGCCCACTCACCATTGATCATCTCAGGCACCATCCATGAGGGGTGATCCACTACTGTGTATTGCCTTTTGCAGTCTGGCTTCTTGAGGTTTTGCAGGTCTTTGGAATGTGTCTTCTTTTCTACCATGAGCCATTCCAGTCCAAAGTCAGCCACCACCACTTTCTTGCTCTGGGGTGATGATGAAGCAGGGCCACACTAAGAGAGGTTTCTGGCACCCTCTGCCCACCCCATTCCTAGTCTGGGCCAAATGGAAGCTGGACAGCTAATAAGGGGCCGTATAGCTTATGTGAGTATCTTCTTCCTCAAAACCCATGTTCCATTCCCCTGTGGAGGTGTGAGTTAGCTCAACAGGTTAAGGACACAGGGAAGCCATCTGAAGATGAAAAAATCGTAGGAATCCATCCTGTCAGCAAAAGGCAGAGGGGCTGCTACAGGGTTGTGGTCCTGGGGCCCCTGTACCTGTGCAGGGACCGCTAGCGTTGGCTGCTAACTGGGCTGTACAGGAAGGAAAGTTCCAACAGGCCAGTGTTCAGGGACAACAGCCCATCTCAAAGCCTTCTTTGATTTCCTAGGCATTCTCTTCCCTCTTTTCCTTAGGCACTTTCTTCTGTCATTTCCTCTTGAAGATTATGTCTAACCACATAGCTTTCCAAAGCTTCTCTCCACCAGAGCAGGGTATGAAAATAGCTACTTTTCCTCAGTCCTAGAGAGTCCAGGCCCAAAAGCCAACTGTAAAAAGTGAGGAGCTACAACATAGGCCTGAAATTGCTTTTCTTTCTACCTTGCAACAAACAGCCGCTGCCTAAAGCACTAAGTAAAGAATGTGTAACTATGAAAGATTTGAGAGGCAGGTCTGTTTGGGTTCTCCTCATTAAATGCTGCTATCTAAATGGTGGAACAGTGGTCATGGCTACCCTTCACTCCTACTAGTGAGAAGAGCAAAATAACCCCCTTCTTTCTGGGTTTTCTAGAAGCAGGAATCTCAGGGGAGAAAAAATGATTTTTCCCTCTTTCTTCTTATATTTCTATTTTGTTTTATTGTAAGAACACTAAACATGCATTCTACCCTCTTAACAAATTTTAAGTGTGTAATGTAATATTTTTTTTTTACAAATAGTTTATTGTCAAATTAGTTTCCACACAACACTCAGTGCTCATCCCCACAAGTGATGAGCCCTCCTCCATGCCCACCCCACCTCCCCCCACATCCATCAGTCCTCAGTTTTTGTCAGCATTCAAGAGTCTCTCATGGTTTGCCTCTCTCCCTTTCCCCACCATTTCCACCCTTCTTCTCCCCCTTGTTCCTCCATCAAGTTCCTCCTAATCCTCCTATACGTGCAAACATATGATATTTGTCCTTCTCTGCCTAACTTATTTCGCTCAGCATAACACCCTCAGGGTCCATCCATGTTGCTACACATGGCCAGATTTCATTGTTTCTCATTGCCGTGTAGTATTCCATGGTATAGATAAACCACATCTTCTTGATCCATTCATCTGTTGATGGACACTTAGGCTCTTTCCATGTTTTAGCTATTGTGGAGAGTGCTGCTGTGAACATTGGGGTACATGTGCTCCTATGCATCAGCATTTCTGTATCCCTTGGGTAAATTCCTAGCAGTGCTATTGCTGGGTCATAGGGGAGTTCTCTTGTTAGTTTCCTTAGGAACCTCCACACTGTTTTCCAAAGGGGCTGTACCAGTTTGCATTCCCACCAACAGTGTAGGAGGGTGCCCGTTTCTCCACGTCCTCGCCAGCATCTAGATTTCTTTGATTTGCTCATTTTAGCCACTCTGACTGGCGTGAGATTGTATCTCAGTGTGGTTTTGATTTGTATTTCCCTGATGAGGAGGGATGCTGAGCATCGTTTCACGTGTCTGTTGGCCACCTGGATGTCCTCTTTGGAGAAGTGTCTGTTCATATTTTCTGCCCATTTCTTCACTGGGTTGTTTGTTTTTTGGGCGTGTAATTTGGTGAGTTCCTTATATATTCTGGATATTAACCCTTTATCTGAGATGTCATTTGCAACTATCTTTTCCCATTCCGTTGGTTGCCTATTAATTTTCTGGGTTGTTTCCTTGGCTGTGCAGAAGCTTTTAATCTTGAGGAGGTCCCAACAGTTTATTTTTGCTCTTGATTCCATTGCTTTTGGGGATGTGTCAAGTAAGAAGTTGCTGCGGTGGAGGTCAAGGAAGTTGTTTCCTGCTTTCTCCTCTAGGGTGTTGATAGTTTCCTGTCTCACGTTCAGGTCCTTTATCCATTTTGAGTTTATTTTTGTGCATGGTGTGAGAATGTAATGTAATATTGTTAACTATTGGCACAATATGGTACCACAGATCTCTAGAACTTACTCCTCTTGCTTAACTGAAACTTTATACCCATTGATTAGCCACAACTTATTACCCTTTCCTCTTGAACTTGACACTCATGGCTCTACTCTTCCATTCTATGATTCTGACTGTTTTAGATAACTCTAGATAAGATATGTTTAGATGGGTAGAATCATGCAGAAACAAAATATAAGTGTTGGCAAGGATGTAGAGAAATCGGAGCCTATGAATATTGTTGGTGGGAATGCAAAATGTTGCAGCCACTATGGAAAACAGTATGGAGATTCCTGAAAAAATTAAAAATAGGGCTACTCTATGATCCAACAATCCCATTTCTGGGTATTTATTCAAAAGAATTGAAATCAGGATCTTGATGTGTCATTTACAAGGGCTAGTATCCAAAATCTATAAGGAACTCACCAAAACCCACACTCAAAAAACAAATAATCCAATGAAGAAATGGGCAGAAGATATGAACAGACACTTCTCCAAAGAGGACATCCAGATGGCCAATAGACACATAAAGCGATGCTCAGCATCCTTCATCATCAGGGAAATACAAATCAAAACCACACTGAGATACCACCTCATGCTGGTCAGTGGCTAAAATGAACAGACTAGATACTGGTGAGGATGTGGAGAAATGGGTGCCCTCCTATACTGCTGGTGGGAATGTAAACTGGTACAGCCCCTCTGGAAAACAGTGTGGAGGTTCCTCAGGAAACTAACAATAGAACTCCCCTATGGCCCAGCAATAGCACTGCTAGGAATTTACCCAAGGGATACAGAAATGCTGAGGCATAGGAGCACATGTACCTCAATGTTCATAGCAGCACTCTCCACAATAGCTAAAACATGAAAGAGCCTAAGTGTCCATCAGTGGACAAATGGATCAAGAAGATGTGGTTTATCTATACCATGGAATACTACATGGCAATGAGAAACAATGAAATCTGGCCATTTGTAGCAATATGGATGGACCTTGAGGGTGTTATGCTGAGCGAAATAAGTCAGGCAGAGAAGGACAGATACCATATGTTTGCACGTATAAGTGAATTAGGAGAAAGTTAATGGAGGACCATGGGGGAGAGGAAGGGGAAAATAGTTGGGGAGAGGAAGGGAGGCAAACCATGAGAGACTCTTGAATGCTGAGAACAAACTGAGGGCTGATGGGGGTGGGGGAGAGGGGTAGGAGGGTGATGGGCATGGAGGAGGGCACTTGCTGGGATGAGAACTGGGATGTAAACCAACTTGACAATGAACTATTCAAGAAAAATAAATAAATCAGGATCTTGAAAAGATATTAGTATTCTCATGTACATAGCAGCATTATTCACAGTAGCCAAAATATGGAAACAACCCAAAAGTCCTTTGGTAGGTGAATAAATAAAGAAAATGTGCTACATACACACAGTGACATATTATTCCTAAAAAATGAAGGAAATTCTGTAATATGTGACAACATGAATGAACCAGCAAGACATTATGTTAAGTGAAATAATCAAAAGTCACAGAAGGACAAATATAGCATGATTCCTCCTGAGTCAGGCATGTGGAGAGACATCTTGGGGAACTGGTGGAGAAGGGTGTGCCAGGGGGCAGTGCTGGACATCAGAATTTGGGTTGCAAAAGAGAACACCAGAGATGGATGAATCAGTTAATTTGCTTTAATTGCTAGTAATTGAAAGCAACTCAAAAGGCTTTGCACAACTAGGAAAAATGATATTACACACATCAAGAAGTCTCAAGGAAGTGGAACTGCAAGGAGGAGGTTTGTTAATTCAGCCTCCAAGGAAATCACCTTGGACACATTTCCACTTTCTACTTTTCCTGTATAGCATTCACCTTCACTCTCATATTACCTCCTCTCAGGGTGCCTGCATTAGTTTGCCGAGGCCACCATAACCAAGTACCACAGACTAGATAGCTTAAACAGCAAAAATGTATTATCTGACAGTTCTTGAGCTAGAAGTCCAAGATCGAGGTATGCATTAGGTTAATTCCTTCTCAGGGCTATGATGGAAAATCTGTTCCATGCCCCCCTCCTAGATTCTAGTGGTTCACTGATGATCTCTTACATTCCTTGGCTCATAGAAGCATCACCCCAATCTCTCTGTCTTCATTTTTTCATGGCATTTTTCCTGTGTGCACATCTGTACCCACACTTCCCCTTTCAGTAAGAACACCAGGCATCCTAGATTAGGAACCTACTTTACTCCTATATGTCCTCATTTTAACTAATTATATCCTATTTCCAAATAGGGTCATATTCTGAAGTACTGGGAGTTAGTATTCCATCATCTCTTTTTTGGGGGGAGTGGAGGCAACAGAAACACAATTTGACCTATAACAGTAGAAAAACAGCTGCTCCAGATATCACATCTAGATACAATGTCCCAAAGAAGTAGAAAATATCTCTTCCTCACTCCTTTTAAGAAGGTTCTCAGTACACATACTGTCTTATCTCAGTGGATAGAGCTGTTTCATATGCCTACACCTAAAGCAATCTCTTGGTGAAGAGGATGGAATTGCAGAGATGTGAAGGCAAAATGCTTCAAAGAATGCGATTACAGTCTCGACTGATAGACAAAGAGAAAGAGCATAGCAAAATATTATACACGTTATATGTATGTGTGCTTAAACTTTCTGGTCATCTAAGTTGGGAGCATTTCTCTTTTTTTCTAATTGTATTTATTAGCTTTTTTAGAATAAATGTTCACTGAGGAAATTTAAGAAAGTATCAATAAGGACAAATCTTGAATGATTCGAATTCCAACAACCGAGGTTTCTTCTTCTAAAACACTGTTATACACATGTTTATTGAAGGAAATTGAAAAAAAAATTAGTATTTTATAAAGAACTCATTTAAAACTATTCACAACCCCACAGAGATACCCCCTACTGATGCATTAGAAAATATATTTCTTATCTGTATGTATTACACATATATATGCACCTAAACAAAAATTGGGATTATAAAGTGTATGCTGCTGAGTAGCCTACCTTTTTTAGTTAATATTAATTTAATTGTTTACCTTTCCTTTTTCATTATAGTGTTAGTAGTAGTCATATTATCTGAAGCACTTCACCTCAAACCTATTTACAGTCTACAAGGTAAATGATATTTAAAAAGTATACATTTGGTATCAGTGGATACCATCATATTATCTGGAACACCTTACCTCCAACATATTTACACTTTGCAGTGCAAGTATATCAAAATACATACATTTGGTACCAATGGATATTCATCAGATAGATACAGTATAAATGGCACCAGTGTCATGATACCAAGAAGTATTACTCTGGCTAAACTAAATGTATTATTTGATATCATTAATTTTAAAAGCATTGTATCTCAAGTCACATAGTGAAGTTCTGGGTTCCAGCCATGAACTGGGAGACAAAGTCTGTTCAGAAAGAAAATAAGCAATATTCACAAGAGCAGGTCAAATAGTCAAACAATACATATTCCGTGAATTATTGCTTATCTGATTCTCAGGCCAGCCTAAGAATTCCCCAGTGTGCTCAATGATTATTTGTCTATGTGTCTGTTTATCTGACTGTCCATGTCTACTATCATAATACCTTGAAAAGTGGTACCATTGGTTTTTTGTGTGTGTGTGACCATATCCCCATGATCCTCCTAAGAGAAGACAAGAGTTCTGACTCATCTTTGTATTCTCTGGGCCTAGCATCAGTACACATCAACTATATGTTTTATTGAACAAATGAATGAATTCATTCATTAACAGGAGAACAAGCTCAGATTTTTTCCTCATTCCCTGCAATGATTCCGTGCAGTAGTTTGCCTTTAAAAAACAAAAAAACAAAAAAGAGGTAAAGTTTGAATGGTTAGTTTTTAAAGTATCTTTTGGAAGAAAGTGAAATGTAATTATTCCAATATTAACCTAGATATTATGTTTAAGTACTAGAGAGGCCTGTGCCTAAAAAAGCCAAGTGTCTATAAAAATCAAGTAAGAACTTGACAACCAGGTGATGGTTGCTAAGAAACTACATTTTTCTGTGAACACATGGTGTATGAAGTATGGCCGAGATTCATATCCTACATAAAACATCTTCCTTGGGGTTACCTACAAAGTCTGATTGTGCATGGCTTGTCAAGGCATATGAGTTACTCCCTCTGCTATCCTGCCCCTGCTATTAAAAATCATAATTCTATATATAGAACATGATTTCAACACCATTATCTGTTCTGAACCTCAGCTTGTTTAGATTACAGACCAAGGATCCCTTAGTTCCAAAGAGTTTCAGTGGCATCGAATGCTACCTTCTCCCTAAGTCACTACTGAGGAAAAGCCATCACTTTTGATACACTAATTAAGCTAAACACAAAAATTAAAATACCCACAATGTTTCTGCATTCCAAAGTGAAATAAAAAAATAAAGTGGATATTATCTGCACGGTTGGAAAGACCTCGGTTCACCGCGGACAGAACATAGTGGATACTTTGCTATACTCTGGCCCAAATAGGAAGTCAACCTCAAACCTTGACAGTGGAAAGTCCAAGAGTATGTAGGTTGTGCTAAAGGCAAGAGCTGGAAAGCTAGAAATTGTGCTTGAAGTATAAATATCAACTGCTATATTCTTTTAAAAGTGTTTAAGAAGGTGAGAGAAACTCATTACCTAAAGCAAAAGAAAAAAAAAACATACAGAGACATTAGAATAGATAATATTAGACTTGACAGACATTAGACTTGGATAACTCACAGAACCGAAGGAATGGCAGAAAAATTAGAGGTAGACTGAGGATGTCAGAGGCTAGAACCACTGAGGACTGAATAACTCTCTTTGCACGCTACCTCTCACTCTACCTTCTACTTGTCTCTGGGCATCAGCCTCAGTTTGCCAGGTTTCTCCCCATGCCGGGGAGGTGACCACCAGCAGCTCTGGAGTCACGTCCCGGCAAGCGCTATGGATCGCCCCCGGTGTGGGAAGATTATGGTTGGCCCAGCCTGGGCCACTTGTCTCATTCCTGCCACAGAGGTGGGGTATGTGCTGTGGTTCACAGGCTCTTCAGAGCCCCTGGGGAGAGAGCAGCAATTTCTAAGAAGTGTGAAGCTGTGACAAGAAGAGCTGACGGCAGCAGCAGCAGAAGTCTATTACTCCAGCTGTGTGGGCAGTGACTTTAATATCACTTTCACTGGTTTTACCACTGCAAGACTTTAGGGCACCTCTACCCCTATTTTATACAGTCGTATCCCTAGTATTCACTATTCTTAAATGTTTTCAACTTCTTTTGCCTTAAAACATCAAGGGATCACTATGACAGTGCAGTTGATTGACGTCACGTGCGTGTATAAAATGCTCACATAGAATTCTGAAGTTTCTCTTTTTGAAAATTAAGAATTTTTTTTTATTGAAAGGCAAAAAACAAAGGTGGAGAAAGATACATTGGAAGTACCTTCCCAACAATTTCTAAGGCTTCTAAAATCAATGTTTCCGAGTTCATTGACAATACTTTTTTAAATTATAAGAATCGCAACATTTAGGGGTCCCTGGGTGCTTCAGTCTGTTAAGAGTCTGACTTCGGCTCAGGTCATGATCTCCTGGCTCGTGAGGTCAAGCCCAGAGTCAGGCTCTGTGCTGACAAGTCAGAGCTTGGAGGCTACTTTGGATTCTGTGTCTCTCTCTCTCACTCTCTGTAGCTCCCTCACTTATACTCTCTCTCTCTCTCTCTCAAAAATAAACATTAAAAAAAAAAAGAATCACAATGTTAAAGTTAACAAATATAATGAATCCCATTACCTATTTACAGGTTTCCACAGTGAATAGGAGGAGCCCCCCATCTCTCTGGTTATAGACTGGATTCTCTGGCTTTCTCTCTCACATATGCCTCATAATAATTCACAGTATATTTTCGATGAAGGAATATAATATATCTATATGGGAAAGACTCTCATAAGGGACAAACTGCTTATTCAGTAAGTATTTATAGAAATGTATTCATTCACTCTTCCCCACCTAGAAATCTATCTTTATTTAAAAAGAAGTGATGCTTACATTTAAGAAGCAGTGTCACACAGGTAGTTGGGATTTTTTCTCTATTCAAAAGATACATCCACTTCACAGCTAATCTCTGAAAACATCCTGGATATTCTTTTCTGTTTGCATAGTCAATCATACAAATTAGTCTAACCCAAGTCCCCTCTCTTAACCTAAGAACGTGTAATGTGAGTCTTCTAATCATCTTTAGCCCTTACAAATTTTTAGTCTGCTTCCAAATTTTACTAACTCTACTCCTATTTTTACCTACTTCAGTGTCTTACTCTCTCCCCCTAATTCAGAGTGACCTCTTCTTCCAGGCTAAGACATTTACTACTGACCATTTATAATCACAAAGGAATTAAATGGCCCACTGAACCCGGGGAAAGATGAGGTGGGTTCATTTATTTACAAAGGGTCCAGTTGCAAATATGTAAGTGGGACTTAGAGGAAGGGCAGCCTGGGATGTAGACCTGGGGCTTACAGCAGCTGACCTATTTCTACCCCCAGGCCAAGGGGACAGAGTGGGTGCTTGCCAGAAGCAAAGGAGAGAGATCCACAGACTGGTGCTGGCCCAATGGCTGTTAGATGAGGCAGGTAGAGAAACTGAGGGTAAGCATTTACAAATTTCAATGGACATTTGATAGACTACTTGTATGTCACTTGTATCTAAGAATAAAAATGGTTTGGATTATCTATGTATTTATTTTAAATTTGATCCCATCTTTCTGGTAATTCTTTTGCATCCTATTTACAGAAGTACTGACCTGTGACAAAATGGAAATAAGAACAACAAAGTGGCCCCTCACTGTGGATAATATAAGAGGCCCTGCGATGGAGAAGGCTGTCTGGAGAGGAGCTGCCCCCCAGTGACACACCGCGGACAACCCCAGGGAGCCCAGCAAGAAAAGAGTCAAAGAGACTGACAGCCTAGCCTCCTGCTCACCTCTCCCTCCTATCTCCTGTTGAAGTTTCCCAAGGACGAAGCCCTCTGATGGCCGCACAAGTCACTCTCCTGGGACAAAGAGCAGGATACAGCATGTGGAGTGTGGCTCTCCTTCCTGTACAATTGAAAAGTTTCCATCTCCAACATAGCAAGTGCACAAAGTGCCATCATCACAGAGTCATGTCATTTTGGTCATACCCCCTTTGCCACTTACCAATTTATTACCCCTCAGCTCCAGATTCGCCCTTCAATACATGTACTGCCCCAGTGGACAGAGTCCTTATACACCTCTCTGTACAGTGAGCACCATGCTGAGTGCAATCCGAAGAAGGCCTCAGGGGCTACTGCAGAGGGAGAAGGCTCTCTGCTCTTTGCAGCTGCTGTATGGGGTCCTCAGTGTGTGTGGGAGGACTTCGCTCGGCTCTGCTCCAACCATGCACCCAGAGCATGTGTCCCTCTGCAAGCTCTCAGCTCCAGCCTGACCTAGGTTTAAAAACGGAACCCATTTCTGGGGCATCTGGGAGGCTCAGTCAGTTAAGCATCCAACTCTCAATTTCAGCTTGGGTCATGATCTCAACGTTCGTGAGTTCGAGTCCTGCATCAGGCTCTGCACTGACGGTGAGGAGCCTGCTTGGGATTCTTTCTCTCTCCTCTCTCTTTCTGTCTGTCTCTCTCTCCGTCAAAATAAACAAACTAAAAGAAATAGAATCCATTTGGGGCGCCTGGGTGGCTTAGTCGGTTAAGCGTCCGACTTTCGCTTAGGTCATGATCTCGCGGTTCGTGGGTTCGAGCCCCGCGTCGGGCTCTGTGCTGACTGCCAGCTCAGAGCCTGGAGCCTGTTTCAGAGTCTGTGACTCCCTCTCTCTCTGACCCTCCCCTGCTCACGCTGTCTCTCTCTCTCCTAGAAATAAATAAAAATATTTTTTAAAAAAATCATTAAAGAAATAGAATCCATTTCCCAGGGTTGTTGTGAGTACTAATTTTTAAAGTCCATATGTAATCATTATATTGGCATGCTATTCTCACAGGATGAATCAAAAACAACTTTGATTTTATTCCTCACCTGTTGGAGCCTGGGGCTTGGGGCCTGGGCAGCCCTACTATCCCTGAGTGAAACCAGGACTGGCAAAATGACACAAAACTTGGGGGGACTTCAAGTCCTACAATCATGTAGTCTCGGGTCAATTATGCAAAGTATTAATGCACCAGTCAATACTTCCATCTTTATTCAAAGATTAGACATGTGGGAAGAAATCCTTCTCTTTTATCTCTCTTACTCCCCGTTTGCTCACTGTGGCCTCTGGCCCCTCCTGAATTAAGTGCTTGGATGGAGAAGAGAAAAAGAGGCATAGAAAGTTCTTATTTGATGGGTACAAAGGTGTGGCTTCATGCCATGTGGACTGACAGGTACTTGAGGCTAACCCTTTCTCTTATTGGCACTGTTAGGATTCTTCAGAGGGCCTCCTCCCCAAAGATGTGTTCTACTTCTCCAGCTGTCCCACCAAAGTCTCAGTTTTCTGGAAGTCCATCCAGTATCAACCTTCTTTGACCTCAGCATGGTACCCCTCTTACTCATGACCCTAAATTGGTCCAGACCAGATAGATCTTTTACCCACCACGTGGTTCACACTAGGCCAAGGGAATATTCATGTATCCTTTGTCCAAACTACTGCAGAACTGAAGGTCTAGCTGAATGCAACAGCAACTCTCCTCACCTGACCTCCAAAGCCACTTGCCAGCAAACTCACAGCCTTTCTGTTTCCTGGGGGAGTCAGACCCCAGCCCACCACATCCATCCTGATTGCATACTGAGCATTCTGTAGGTCCTTCTGGTACAGCTTGCCACAAAATACAGAACGAGACAGGTTTCATACACTTCCTCAGCTTTTCGAGGGAAAGAACCATTTCTGTCTTCAATTCTTCCTAAGAGACATTCCCCTGTGATTCATAACTTTTCATCTTTATTTTTCTTTCCATGACCCCTGCTCAAACATCCCTTTGGTGACCACAAACATGGTCATAAATTACCTACCCATGTGTTGCCTTCCTGGAGTTTTACTGGATTGTTCTATACAGCTGGGGGATAACATGTACAGTCACTGCAGTGGGAATTAAGTCATCAGATAAAGTTTAACACATGTAAGCCCTACCATTAGCATTGTTCTTTGGTAATCTTGCTGTGCACATCCAAGCTAAATGATCTTGAGATTTGAGGTCTCCAGTGGCCCATCTAATTATCTACAAAATCAAATAACAAATAACATTTTTATTCCATATTTCCTTATGTTAAATAACTGTGAGGACCTGGCGGGGGGTGGGGGGGAAGAGAATGCATAAATGATTTTTAAATTTTATTTTTGCCCACATCTGCTAATAGTACTTAGTTTCATGGTTCTGGATATAAGCCTGATAATTGGGATTAATCAGTCTGGTAATCAAGAGTTTTAAAATATCAAATTCCATAGAAAAAGAGTTTTGTTTCAGTTTCCTTAGAATTTAGACCATCCTATAAAAGACCTAGGATGTCTTCAAGGTAAATAAATAGTGCTCACAACACGCTGAGATGGAGGAACTATAAAGAGAAGTACAAATGTGTCTGAACAATACAGTTTGTAAGGTAAGACTGGTTGGGTGGGCCAGTATAATTAAAATAGTCAAGGAGACAGGGAATTAATCCAAAAGAAGTCATGAGAATCCCTAAAAGAAGCAGTTCCCCAAACTGGTTGTGTCAGAACCATCTAGAATAATAAGTTCCCCAAGTGAACCAGACACAAACCTGTCTATACCTGAAATGGCCTCTAGTCTACCCAATATCCCTTCTTTGCTTCTTCTTAGTAACAGAATCCTGATTTTATTGGTGGTAATGTATCTGGCTAAAAACAACTTTTCCCAGCTCCTCCTGGAAGCTAACGCTGCCAATGACTAATTCTGACCAGTGAATGTAAGTAGAAATTGTTGTATGTTCTTTCTGAGAAAACTCCTTTACGGGAAGGAAGAGCAGGGTGTGAATTTTTTGTTTTTCTACTCATTCTTGCTCCTGCTATGTGGACTTTAGAATTTAAGACTGGATTTCTCTAGCAAATATCTTAGAGAAAGAAGTCATCTTGAAGTCAGAACCCACCAATGACAGATTGGATTCCCAACGACCAAGGAACTACCATGTCAGCCCTGCACAGCTTCTTTGGCATTCTTCTGTAGAAA
Source organism: Proteles cristata cristata (assembly GCA_017311185.1). NCBI lineage: Eukaryota > Metazoa > Chordata > Mammalia > Carnivora > Hyaenidae > Proteles > Proteles cristata. Next base: position 193,200 of record JAESUZ010003940.1, read on the forward strand.
GGAAAGTAAACATGACATGTATAAGGTGCCTGTTATTATTTACAGTACTGGCATTTTTGTGGCCTTACCAGATCCCGGCAGATGATTTTCATTTTCACTCAACTCTATCTCAACAATGCCACCTGGTTGCCAGCGATAGCAGCATGGCATTTGGAAACATTAAAATAGAGGGGCAAATGCTCATCTTAAGAATTCATGAACAGGTGTTCAGGGTTTTTGGTTCATCCTGCTGCCATAGCTCACTTGAAACTTTACTAGTAAAGTCACAGATTAGGAGATACATAGAAGCGGGGAGCCTCCCATATAGGAAGTGAAATGGCCATGAGAGAATGCCTTGTGCGTGGTCAGCACAGAGAGGCAGCTAAGGGAAATGCAACTCAGCACAATGGAGGTGGGGGGTGTGGAAGGAGGAGGGAGGCAAAGAGTCAGTGAGAAAGCAGCTGTGGCAACATCAGTGTTAGGGAACTGATTTCTTGCAGGGTCAAGAACTTTTTGTCCTGTAATGACCCTTAAATAAACAAGAGTCTGGAAATCATGGTAGCCCACTTATTGATAAAGACCAAAGAGAGACCCAAAGTAAGTCGATGCCAACCAGAGCATGGAAAGCAGACAGGCGGGTCTTTCCCTGGCCAGTAATTAGGTCTGTTGATACATGTACGCTAATTATATGGTAAACCCATAGTGCTGTTTTGGTTCTTGTCAATGAATTCATTTTTTAAAAAAATTGAGCTCCAGTTAAAATCCTTTTAGCCATGGTGGAGTTTACTAAGCAACTCCAGATCATTATAAAATGCCATTTGGGAACTGTTACATAACTGGACTCTCGTGTTGGCTATGCCAAACAGCTGCCATAGAAATGAGCATGGCAGGGTTAGACTCACAAACTGAAGAAAAACGAATTCTCTTGACTTGGGGTGAAGCAGTGTTGCATCATAATTACATACTGAAGGGGAAGAAAATAATATTCTCCTAAAAGGAATATTCTTCTCAAAAAAAGTAATTCTGGGAGCTTTAGGTGAATTATTATTGATATAAGCTCTTTTCTACCAGGTAAAATAACAGTCTTTAGAGACTACGTAAAGTAAATTGAAACCACTTGTATTTCTTCAGTCTTCTTTGCTAGAACTGCACATCTGTGTCCTTTGCCACATGACTGCAGCACCTCCAGCTATGGGGGCCCAGCCTAGACGATCCCCACCCCTGTCTGAAGCTGAGCCACCCAGCAGACATGGGAGCATGAGAATAACCTGTTGTGAGCCTCGGGTTCTGCGGGTGGGTTATTGCTCCACATCAGCATGGTAATGGGTTCTACCACATCCCCCAGATATGTATGTTGAAATCCTAACCCCTAAAGAGGAGTGGGCTCTGAGAGGTGCTTAGGTCCTCAGGGTGGAGCCCTCATGAATGAGATTAGTACTCTAAACAAAAGTATCTAGAGAGCTCCTTTACCCTTCCACTACGTGAGGACACAGCAAGAAGGTGCCAACTATGAACCAGACACCAAATCTGCGGGTGCCTTGACCTTGGACTTCCAGGCGCCAGGACTGTGAAAGCACATTTCTGTCGTTTATAAGCCCCTTGGTCTGTGGTAGCCTGGGCCGACTAAGACAGGCTCTGATTCAGTACTCAAAAAATTCCAGCCATTGTGGGCATTTTTAGAAGTCCTGTTATGCAGAAATCAAAGTACATAACCCAAAATACAAAGCAAAGAAATAATCTTTGGTTTGCCAGAGTAGCATTATTCAAGTTTAAAAATTATAGAGTATTCAACGAGTACAATGAATGCTTCAGTATAAGAGATGTTAACTGATTTTTTTGAATTGTTATCTAGGATTGAAATTTACTCATGGGCTTTCTATATATCCTACCTTCTACCTGCAACCACAACCTCAAGTAAGTAGCAATTTTCTTTTTGCTTTTTGGGCCCTTCCTGCCTTATTGCCTCTGTTCTCCTCATAGTTGAGTAACAAGGCCAAAAGACCAACACACAGAGAGTGTAATATTAAGCACCCAGATAGCCCACATACACAATGATCTACACCAAATGAGAGTTTGTTAAACTGTCTGGTTTAATATCATGTTGTAAATAGCTTCTTAACCCAAACAGTCTGTGCTTTAAAAAGGTAACGATTATTTCTTAAGACTGAATATGAACAGATTAAATGATAAAAATAGATGCTATGTTTACTGATTAATCTTTACAGTATTTATTTGCTGCATATCTTTGCAATAAACACATCACCAGTTTCCTATTTCTCTCTCTCCCCCACAATAGCAGGTATAGGGAAGTCACTCAAAAAATATATATATTAAAATGAATAACAAATGACACAATGCATGGCTTCAAAGGTATTTACTATTTGGTCAAACAAACTTTTTTAAATTGTCAGTTACAAACAGAAATCTACATTAACATATATGTTAAATATTCATCTACTCTGCATTATTGCTAGCTGATACCGTCATATGGTCTGTGGGAAAATGTTAATTCCTGAGATCATTGTTGGCTTTTATCAATCACTTTCCTCACTGTCGGTCATCTTTCCTGAAGTGACTTGGGAGTGTGAATTGGGGTTAGGATGCTCAATTGCAGACCAACTTTCTCCATCTGCTAAATGAGCAAACAACCCCTCTCACCTACAAGAGGTACAAAAATAACCACAGTATGTGGGACTTTTTCTCATGGTATGCCATAGAGGAAAAACGTGGACTGAACACAAAAGAAAAATGCTATGATTGCTTCCAATCGCCCAGAAGGAATGTGTGTTTTCTAGTTCATCAGTCCTTGACGTACAGCAGCCCAGCCATTGTTTTGCATTTATTTAAAATACCCTCTGCTAAACAATTATGTTGAATTTTAAAAGCAAATTGCTTAAACTTACACTCGAATTCTTTCTATAAACCAACATAGTCTTTTTCTTCACAATGCAAATACATGATGCGCTGTAGCTGAGTGATTCCCAGACCTACGCTTTCTGTCCTGGGTTGTGGTGCAATTACAATGAGCGCTTTAAAAAAAGCAATTCTGCATTTGTGTGGGAGCAGGGAAAGCTTCCACATAGAGATGAGATGTCAGATAAAGTCTGAACTTAGTGGGGCTAACAAAACTTTACCAATTGCATAACTTATATTATTTTAGGATAATTTTTAAAACGAGCCTACCCGTCCCTAGCTGAGATATGAAACAGAACAAAAGCTATGAGCAACCTTTCTTTCCTGGGTTCATTAAGGCCTTGGAATCATTTAGATCTGTGTTGCATGCATGTCGATTCTCTTCCACATTTTAATGTACTTGCCCGTGAAAGCACTAGAACAAATTAACTGAAAGAAAACCACTCTGAAACCGCTTGAGCTTTTGAGCCTGCCCCGGAGGTTTAAAGGCTTATACAACCTAGCTTGCAGTTCTCTCTGGGTCTTCATGTCTAAATGATTGTCAAATGCATGAAACATGAAGAAGTGGGTATTGACCAAAGACCTCGTATACCTGCCTTTTCAGACTGGAACTGAAATCCCTTTGAAGCATCCTGAACAACAAATAATGGCCTATTTCACAGATCTGAAAACAATAATCAGCTTTCCTGACCTACAGTTGAAAACAAAATTATCTTTTAACTAAATAGGATCAGCTTTAAAAATCCCTTTGGAGATGTTTTTATTTATTAAAAGCCTTCGTTGACAACAGCATCTTTTATTTCCTATTACTCCAATTCAATTTCTCCTGCATACAAAGTAATGAGAAGAATGGCTGTAAATCCAGTTAACATTCCAGCATTCTGAATCATGAAGTAAGTAAAATCGGTTTTTCTTCCAGTTACCTTTTCTCTCAGCATATCGTTCATCTCTGGAAACTAAAAGAAAGATGCATTGTTAGATAACTGTCGCCATCTGGTGGTAAAACATAAAACAGTCGCCTAGAGATTTTGGATGGGGGAAGGCTGGGCAGTGATGATTTAATTCAGATATTTAAATGTCTTATTTAGCATAGCATATAGAAATAGCATAGCATAGATAGCATAAAAGGAATATCTAGTCTTATCAGGCATCAACATGAACAGAAGTATGGAAGTAGTGCTCCCCAAGTGAGTTAATTGGTGGGATAGGATTTACCTCATTTTATGCCTCTGTTCTCTCTTTGTCTGTCCACCTGACTATCTCTCTTCCCCCTTACTCTCTGCACTCCATTCACACCATTCTTTTGGATCTCAAATGCATCCACCCTTTTTCTATCCTCAAAATCTTCACACCCACCCAAACCACTATCTGACCTCTTCCCTCTCTAATTTTTCAATGAGCTACATCCTTCAGGCTCCAGCTTTAAATCATACCTTCCTTCTAGTGAGGTTTCCCTCAGCACCTCCTAACTTACACTAGATTCCCCTAACTTCATCTCTCACCGTATATACTGCTTTTCCCCTTAGTTCACAGATGTTTTTAAATTGGTAATTATTTAGTCATGTGTGTGATTTTCTTCATTGACTTTCTGGTTTCTTCTCTTTAAAGACAGAATGCCCCACAGAGGCAGGAGTGTGCCCCTCTTTGCTCACCCCAATGTCCACAGCGCCTTGCAAATTCCAGGCCAGGCACAGAAATATCAATCAATAGTAGCTGATTAAGTAAATTTTTAGAAATCACTATACATTTAATTCCTGCTCTCTTTAATTTGGGTCCTTCTGCTTGCCCTACCCCTCACAAAATCATAAGGCTTTCAAATAAATTATGTACTCTTCTAGGATTGAAGGCTGTATCAATCTCGTTACAGTGAATGCAATTAAAATTCCAAGTTCTGTTCTTTATTTTTTTTTTTAATTTTTAAGGTTTTTATTTATTTCTAGGAGAGAGAGAGAGAGACAGCGTGAGCAGGGGAGGGTCAGAGAGAGAGGGAGTCACAGACTGAAACAGGCTCCAGGCTCTGAGCTGGAGCTCAGCAGTCAGTTGAGCTGAGCTGTCAGCACAGAGCCCGACGCGGGGCCCGAGCTCACGAACCGTGAGATCATGACCTAAGCGAAAGTCGGATGCTTAACCGACTAAGCCACCCAGGCGCCCCAAAAATTCCAAGTTCTGTTCTTTAAATCTACCCTTTCTCAGCAGATAAACTCTACTGGAAAGGCTCCAAAAGATCTGTAAATGCCAGCTTTTCAAAAAGTATTCCAAAATGACTTGCTACACACACACACACACACACACACACACGCATACACACATACACACACACACCATGGTGCATTGTACCACTGTACCATGTACCAAAGCATCCAAGAGGCCTCCAGAATCCAATCGATCCATGTGCCTGATTTAAGAAAGTTGTTACCAGGATAAAATGAGTGAAAGCTGTGAAACTATGCTGAGAAAAGCAAATCGTTGTAGGACATATAGCATCACATATGAGTATCCTTTCCCTGAACGGAACGATTCTGATAGATTCTGTTTTCCTAACAGAGACCAGAGAAGTGATGGCCTACCACAAATACAGTATGAGACATGAACTGTGTGAAGAACAATATAAATGCAGTGATGATTCTGCGGGATGACATTCCGGCTCTGATAAGGGCATGCACGGAACAGTGAACAGAGCTGGACGGTTGTCATGCAGAGCTAAGAATGCAGATGAAAGAAACTAAATTATTAAATTATGTGTGTAATACATATTCAGTTCCAAACACAAAAGAAATGCTCCTCGATTTGCATATATGTAGCATAGTTTCATTTTCTAGAAAGCTGTCCATGATTCATTTGAAAATGCACAGGGCATAGGACCATTGATATTCTCTCTCTTACACACACACACACACACAAAGACACAGACACAGCATGGACAATCACAGATACAAATATATACCGCCCAATGTAAATGTTGCCTAATTTCAATTTACCAGTTTTAGTTTAATCCAAAAGGCGCCCGCTGTTTAGAACTTTGAAATAATAAAATGTTATTTACTGTAACAAATCATTCCCTTCCAAATGTGACATCCTGGAGCGCCTGGGTGGCTCAGTGGGTTAATTGTCTGACTTCCACTCAGGTCATAATCTCATGGTTCATGGGCTTGAGCCCCGCCTCAGACTCTGTGCTGATAGCTCAGAGCCTGGAGCCTGCTTCCGATTCTGGGTCTCCCTCTCTCTCTCAGTGCCCCTCCCCAGCTCGCACTCTGTCTTTCTCTCTCTCAAAAATAAATAAAACACATTTTAAACAAAAAATATGTGACATTATCACAAAAGAAGGGGAGAAGTTCCCATGGGGACATACTATATACTGTATACTATAATAGAGTACAAGGCAAAAAACCTGGGAAAATATCTCTACTTCAGCAAAAGTAAATCATTTCATCTTTTATCAGTAAAATCATATATCAAAGGATCAATGAGAATCCCTGGCGAGTTCTTATGAATACAAGAAGAGTTATCTGTTAGCCAGGAATGTTTTAAAGGATGACAGAATTTCCACACTGTGGAAAGCAGAAGGTTGCCCTTAGCTCACAATCCAGGTGTTTATTTCTAAACGTTAAATTAAGATGAGATAAAATTTTAAAATTTCTTACCATATCTGCCAGAGAAATATAGAGGAACATGCCTCCAGCTAGGGCAAATATAACATTTGGAGCGAAATTGTTGCCCACCAAAATACCAAAAGCCAGTCCAACATAGCAGGAACATGCAGAAAGGAAATTGAATAACAAGGCTTGCCGAGTGCTCATTCCTGCACTGAGTAGGATCACAAAGTCCCCTGGAAAAAGAAGAAAATACCAAATAAATAGTTTTTGCTATTTTTGGATGAGAGACGATAAGCATCAATGTCCAACAAGGGCTCCTTCATTTAGATGCATCAGTTTTTAAGTGTGTCACCTAAAATGTCTCCCTTTAGGGGCTCCTGGGTGGCTCGGTCAGTAAAGCGTCCAACTTCGGCTCAGGTCATGATCTCATGGTCTATGAGTTCAAGCCCCACGTCAGGCTCTGTGCTGACAGAGCAGAGCCTGGAGCTTGCTTCTGATTCTGTGTCTCCCTCTCTCTCTGCCCCTCCCCTGCTTGTGCTCTGTCTGTTTATCTCTCTGTCTCTGTCTCTGTCTCAAAAATAAATAAATGTTAAAAAAGTAATAAAATAAAATGTCTCATTCCACTGAATGAGAAGTAACTGACTTTTACGGTATGGCCAGAGCCCCTTACCTAACTCATGAGGAAATTCTTCACACAGAATTGCTATAGAAGTACTGAGTCCCTGAAGAAGAGACAAGGTGCAGGAAGCCCCAATCGCCAGGCCATCGATGAAATTGTGGAGGGCGTCACTGAGGGTTACCATCCAGGCAATTGTCCCTATTTTTGATAGTTTCGGTCCCTTCAAACAGGTACATGAACTCGACTCTGTTTTTCCATCCTGTAAAATAACAAACGCAACCACCAAAATAAGCTACATTTCTTGAAAGTCTGAGAGTTAGCCAGAAAGGAGTAGGGGACGTGTTATGTATTGAGAAAGACAAATGGTTCCAACAGAAAGACTTTCATGGTGGCTAAGAACTCATAATCATTTATAACAACAATGAAAACTTACAAGAGGGAGAAAGGAAATGCATGGACACTACAGGCCTTGAATGAACCACATAAAAGACGTTTTACTTTGGTTTCCCCTTAAAAAATCCTTTTGTTTTGTATGAACAGTTCTTACTATTGCCTTCCTAATATGCGACAGACCCTAACCTAAGAATCTGATTCATTTGCATAGTTTAAAATAAAGGAAGTTTTTCAAAGACCGAATGTAAAGTCTTTCTCCATGCTACAGTGTAAATGTGAAATCCGCATTTCAAGCACAAAGACACCAAAGAACGTTTACGGTAATCCCTCCTATGGTATCTGAGCAGGTTATCTGCGCCTCAGTTTCTTCAGTTGTTAAATGAAGACAACACACTAGGTGATTCATTTATTTTTCAATGACTTATTGGGTTTCCACTGTATTCCAGGTAGTGTCTGTTGAGTGATTAAACTGTAACGATGTGTTCCCTATCAGCTCTAAGTTTCAATGATTCTCTTAACATCTCATGAAATGTGATTGGAACAGGCTCCTTTGCACTAACACCTCTTTCCATTTTGAAACAATAATAAAAACAGAAAAGCCTACAACAAACCCTTTGAAAGAATTTAGATTTCCATAAAATTTGCAAAGTTGTATGAAACCAAATGCCAAACGCCAACTCAAGCATTTTCCAGAAACGATAGAAAAAGATAATAAAATGCAAATTTACTTTTAAGTAGGGATGCAATTTGCAATTAACTGGAGAACATTTTATTCCTAATTCTCCTCCCCTCAACTCTACCTTAACAGCTAATCAACATATTTATTGAGCCGTGTGCTGGGTGCTATGGGAAGTGCGCAGAAGTGGAAAATGCAACTTCTATCTTCAAGATGCGTATTCATTCATATTGGAGAAACGAGATGCAAAGTATATGACTGACTTTTTAAAAAATGTTCATTAAACACCCGGCCGAGAGGGGCTGCCTTCTGAGCCATCATCGGGGGTGGGGGGGAAGGTTTTAGATTTATCCTAATGCCGCTTCATTGCTCAAAACACTTTGGGGACTACTCTGTCAGAATTGACTTTAGATCTTGCAATTTACATCTTTTAAACGTGTCATTAGTGGCAAATTTTCGTCTTTGGGGAATGTTTTTGTAGACACAGCCAAATGTCATTTGGAGCCACCATGTTCTTAAATGGAAGAACATGGAAGGGGTGGGGGGTGGGGGCGTTACTTTTGTAGTAGCAGCAGGAGCGGTGACAGTGGTAAGAACACACACAGCAAAGGCATATAGTATTTATCATGGGCCAGGCCCTGCTCTAAGCACTTGAGATATTTAATTCCTTCGGAAGAGTTCTGTGAATTAGGACTATTATCATCATTTTAGAGCTGAAGAAACTAAAATACAGAAATGCTGGCGAATTTATGCAAGGATGCAAAGGAAATAAAGTGGACTACTTTAGTAACTGTTTCACTGCTCCAAATTTATGGGAGGGTAGGGAGGGGACCATTTCTTGTCTGAAATAGGTTCTGAAGGCAATTCACTAGAAGAATACCCCCTTCTCTCAAAAAACTCTTTTTTATTATTTTTTTAAAGTTTATTTATTTTTGAAACAGAGGGAGACAGAGTGAGAGCAGGGGAGGGGCAGAGAGAGAGGGAGACACAGAATCCAAAGCAGGCTCCAGGCTCTGAGGTGTCAGCACAGGGTATCGAACCCATGGACTGGGAGATCATGACCTGAGCCGAAGTTAGATGCTCAACCAACCGAGCCACCCAAGCCAACTTCTCAAAAAATACTTTTAAACACTTGAAGCAATGTTGGGATAAGTATTCAATCTCCCTTTGTTTTACAGGTAAATCTCAGCAGCATAAAAAGAATTCCACCTGCTCTTCAATTGTGGTCTTTTTACTTTACAGTGTTAAAGATAAACTGAGGTAAATTAAAAACTTAAAGAATTTATTTGAGCAAAAATTGATCCAAATTGGGCAGTGTCAAACCGAACGTGGTTAGGAGTGCTCCGCCGACGGGAGCTCAGGGAGGACTTACGGAGACAAGGCAAAAGCAATGCAAGAAGAGTGTTGACTGACTATCACTTAAAGCCCCGTTGGCTTTTTGTGACCAATTGTCTTTAGGTTTTGATTTCATAACTTTAAGACATTTACAGGCTTAGATTTTGGTTTGATTACATAGGCTGCTAAGGCACTAGAGTGACCTTAGTCCAATGACCTCCTTATTTAATTAATTTAACAGTTGATACAACTTAAATTGGACAACCAAGTAATATAGGTAAGTTGGATAAGAAATGCCTGAGAACAGAAAGCAACAATTGACAAAGAAGAAACAGAAGTGGTCATGAGAAAAGCCATAGAGGAAGAGACCTTGGCTTTGCAAAAAGTTATTGCCGGGAGACACTTATTAAGACCACTTGTCTTCATCTTCCAGCTTGGTTTACCTAATCAAATATTTATAATTTCTTTATTTACTTGTGAGGATTTAGGGAAAACAATAAAAGACCAAATTTTGACTACCTGATATTATGCACAGAGTCTGTACACAAACTCCTCTAATTCTGAAAAAGAAATTAAATTAATATATCAGGCATGATTCTCTTACCTCTAAGTACAGATATTATCGACTGTGTTTATTATGCTTCCTTTTTGCTCTATAAACTTAGGTTTCAAATGACATTGTTGGGTAGGCTAACAGCCATACATTTTTAATAATTTTGGAACAAACATAAGTAGGCAAACATTCACAAGGAGCTTATTTTTAATTCACCTAGTACTAAGTCACTGAGCAGAAGAAACACTAAATTCAAGTGCCCCTGATTAAGTTAGTGAGTGCTCTTCTCTCCCTTTTATTTTTGTTTACTGTTGTCATTGTTTGCTTGCTTGCTTCCTTGTGTGACTTATACAGTAAATCTGAGGCTATTTCTAACCTCAGCCATGATGAGGCAACTCAATCTAGAGGAAAGACCTTAGATCTAGAGCCCAGGAGAGCCAAGTCCTTGCTTTGCTCTGACAAGAACTACTGTGTAATCATCAGCAAGGTTCTTAACATCTCTCATCTTAGTTATTAATGGAAATAAAATTAAAGGAAAGTGCAGACTAATCAGACTTGAAGGAAAAAGAATATCATGGGCCAAAGTTATAAAAGCAGAGAAGAGACTATAATCCCAACTTAAGTATATTGGGAAAGAAACAAAAAGGGAAAAAAGTACTAAAAAATCAAAATGAAGAAACCAAGTAGACTTATTGCAGAACCCTTTAAATTTAAGCAAAGAGGAAGAAGATCAAAAGAGAAGGAATATCAAAAAAAGGAGGAGGGTGTAAGGGGGAGAAAAAGAGGAAGAAAGACGTGTGATATGAGGAGGGAAGAAGAGGAAGAGAAACAGAAGGAAGAGGAAGATATGAATGATGGAGGAAAAGAATAAAAAGAGGGAAGTGGAGAAGAACAAGGAAGCAAGGAGAAGAAAAATGAGGAAAGAAAAAGGGACTTAGTTATCCTTTAGTAGGATATGAATCATATAAAAGCATCTTATGTCTGCAGTGAAATATTATGCAGAGTGGTTGGGATGATGAATGTCTATTTCCACATGTAAAAATGTCCAAAACACAATGTTGAGGTAAAAAAAAAAAAAAAAAAAATATATATATATATATATGGTATATACATATATATACACACATATATGCTATATACATATATATAAGCATGGCCAGTCTTTTGTTAAAATAAATATTATTATAATTCTCTGATAACCTAAGTGCAAACATATTTGGAAGAATATTTACAAAATTGATAATCACGGTTGTCCTTGGGAGATAGGACCGCTGTGGATAATCTGTGAGGGTTCTTTTTCTTTTTATCTCTTATGGGTTTCCAGGATTTTTTTTGCACTTATTATATATCATTTTAATACTCGGAAAACAAATCATTCAAGCCACAAGATGAGAACTATCAGGAGGGAAAAATCAACTTGTCACAATTTAGGAATTATCATCAGCAAACAAGGTAAAACTGGAAAAACAGGCTGCCTGCCAGATTTTGTCTACATTGAAAAAAGCATGTGCTATCCCACTAAAATAAAACTTTTTTTGTTGGATTAATGGCTGCAAAGTCTAGCATGAGCACAGTCAGACCTCATTGTGCATTGGGTGAAGCAAGATGAACCATGATGAATAAAAACATTCTTATAGTTTATGGTCTACATGTTTCATTGATAAGAAGGTAAAAGTGAACAACGATTGCAGGTAAAAGTTAAATTCCAAATTCTAAATCCCATGCTGAAAGAATTTTGGAAGAGCTCTGATAAAAATACAACCAAACCAAGAGGAAAGGAGCAACCCACCAAAAAGCAGAATGAAGATGTCAAAAGGAAGTATAAACGACAACAAACAACAGATGAAAATTATATGCAAAGAAATATATAAACTCAATGCACATGAAACAGAAGTTAATGTAATATAAATAAAAATGATAAAATATCATCTTAAGAAGCTGTAAATAAGGGGGAGGAGTGAGATTTAAGGAAAGGAGCATTGAATGCAAGCTAGTTTAAGGATTAAAGAATCAGTGTCTTGGCATCAAATGGACATGGCTACTTCATAGCTTTGTGTCCTGTAGAAAATTACTTAGGTCTTAGTTAATCCAATAAGACAAGAAAAGGAAATAAAAGGCATACACATATTGGAAAGAAAGAAATAAAACTGTCTTGTTGGCAAATGACATGATTGTTCACATAGAAAATCCAAAAGAATCAACAAAAAAGGTCCAAGAACTAATAAGCAATTATAGCAAGGTGATACAACAAGGCTAATGTACAAAAGATAATTACTTCTTCTATACCAGCAATGAATAAGTGGAGTTTGAATTTAAAATCACAATACTGGGTAGCCTGGGTGGCTTAGTCGGTTAAGCGTCCGACTTTCGCTTGGGTCATGATCTCGTAGTTTGTGGGTTCGAGCCCCGCATCGGGCTCTGTGCTGACTGCCAGCTCAGAGCCTGGAGCCTGTTTCAGTCTGTGACTCCCTCTCTCTCTGACCCTCCCCTGCTCACGCTGTCTGTCTGTCTCTCTCTCTCTCCTAAAAATAAATAAAAAATATTTAAAAAAATAAAATAAAATAAAATAAAATCACTATACTATTTACTGGCACCACCCTCAAAATGAAATAATTGTAAATCTAACAAAACATGTACAAGGTCTATATAAAAAATGCACAAGAATGATAAAAGAAAATCAAAGAAAAACTAAATGGAGAGATATTCTATGTTTATGGATTGAAGATGCATTAATGTCAAGATGTCAGTTCTTCCCAATATGACCTATCAATTCAATGCCACCCCAATAAAAATCCAAGCAAGTTATTTTATGGGTATTTTGTGATTCTGAAGTTTATATGGTAAGGCAAAGGACCTAGAATAGCCAACACAACATTGAAGGAATGGAACAAAGTTGGAGGACTCACATTACATGACTTCAAGACTTACTAATACAGCTACAGTAATCAAGACAGTGTGATAAGGTGAAAGAACAGAAAAACAGATCATGAAAATAGAAGCAATAACCAGTGAAAACACATGAAGAATCTTAAATGCATGTTACTAAGTGAAAGAAGTCAATCTGAAAAGGCTATCTGCTGCATGACTCCAACTCTATGACAGTGTGGAAAAGGCAAAACTTTGGAGACAGTCAAAAGATTAGTGGTTGCCAGGGCAGTGAAAATACTCTATATGGTACTACATTGATAGATATGTTATCACACATTTGTCCAAACTCATAGAATGCACATAAAATACCAAGAGTGAACTGCATACTATGGGCTTTGGGTGATTATGATGGGTCAGTAGGTCACATCAGCTGTAATAAAGGTACTGACCTTGTGGGGGATGCTGATAATAAGGGAGGCTACGCATGTGTGGAGGCAGAGGTTACGTGAAAAATCTCTATACTTTCTTCTCAATTCTGCTATGAACCTAAAACAGTTTACAAAGCACCCATATGGTAATGTCTTCATTTCTTTTGACCTTTACAACATCCTCATGAGTGAAACAGAACAGATACTGGTACTTTTACTTTAAAGATAATGAAAATGACAAGCAAGAATATAAATGACTTGCTCAAAACCACACAGGAGCTGTTGGGATTAGGCTACTTAATTATTTACTGAGCACCTATTTTACAGCAGGCAGGAACTGTGCTAAGAACTGAGGACAGAAATACAAATCAGAGAATCTCTGTTTTGTTTCAATTCAAAGGAACAACCAAGATTCAAACTCCAGGCCTGTAACAAACAGCTCTTATCTGCCCTTCCAGAATAACTCTCTACCCTCTCACCCTGCTCTGTCCTGAATGAGCCACCTCTATAGGTTCTTTGTTCTCTGGTTTTCATTTGAGATTGCCCCTGGGTAGCTCTAGAAAGAGTTCAGTGGGAAAAAGGATGGAGAACTCAGGGTACTTATTTTTCTGATACCCACTCGTTTGTCATCTAAGGCTGTCCAGGACCAATTGAAGGCCATAGCTCCTCCCCAGACAACTCTCTTTGCAGGTTCTAGTAATTGCTCTCTGAACTGGATGTTATCTGGGCCAGCAAGTCATAAAATCAGCTGTTCACATCAGCAATCCATTATTAAATTGTATATATAAGAACAACCCCACACCAGTCTTGAAGATACAAACAAATTGCAATGGTAGGAGATTCAGACCTCCATGGTATATGAACGTAATGCTTCATTTCTTTTCCCTCAACAACAGCAGGGTTCATGGAGAGTTCCCTAAAGCCAGTTAACTGTGGAGAGATCTGTAAGTACAGCACCAGGCAGCTAAACAATTTTATTCACAAGGAACTTAAAAATACAGTGATAAAAGAGAATTCTCCACATGGGCAGAACTTTTGAGTGTAGTGATAAACTTCATGTATAAGAAATGTCGGATACATAGATCTACACTAACTAGTGAGTAGGTGCTAAAAAGTTGGCTAGGTGACCAGAAATTTCCAAAAACCAAAACTGGAAATTGATAGCCAGGAAATCTGGACAGAAATGTACAGATGGACCTCTTGTAAAAGGCGCGAAGTGTGAAGATAAGTCTATTGCATTAAACCTCATAAGAGGCTATTCATAGAGAGTAGTCTACATAACAAAGTGAATAAGAAAATCTGACCACAGGGACTCCTGGGTGGCTCTGTCGGTTAAGCATCTGACTCTTGGTTTTGGCTCAGGTCATGATCTCATGGTTCATAAGACTCAGCTCCACATCAGGCTCAGCCCTGGCAGTGTGGAGCCTGCTCAGGATTCTCTCCCTCTCCCTCTCTCTGCCCCTCCCATCCCCACACTTCTCTCTCAAAATAAATAAACTCTAAAAAAAAAAAGATTTAACTGTAAACATCACATGGTATCTTTCATCAGCCATCCCAATGTTTGTTTAATGGGCACTTAAACAAAAGGGTCAGAATGGTGCAGATGGAGACAATTCACAGCTCAGCATTCTCTTCCTCTAGCCAAAGTGACCTGGCTTACCAGCACGGAAGAAGGCTAACCTGTCAAAAACCAGGCTTAATGCTAACCCCCACCAAAAAAGGCATCATTGCCCAATGGGGCAGGAAGGCTCAGCTGGCTGTACACAGAGGCAAGATAATTGCATCGATGATTCCCCCTCATCATAAGGGGGTACTCTTTGGACTCACAAAGATAGGCATATATAATATGCCTTCTTTGGTTTCAGTGTTTCTGCTAGCACTATGGTATGCCTGATAGATAACCTGTATAAATGATCTCCAAACCATTTTGTAGCAAAAGAAATGAGACTATGGGCTCAACCCTTAGAATTCACAAGTCATATCAGTTGTCTCTTCATAGAAGAAAGCAGCTTGACAGAATTATGGAATGATCTGCTGAAGGCTCAGCTAGAGTGCAAGCTAAGAGAAAGAAAACCCTGAGAGGGTGGAGTTCTGCCCATAGGATATGGCTGACCCCAGAAGCCAAGTATATGAGGCCATTATTGCTACAGAGGACGCACAGATCCAGAAACCTTAGGGTGGCCCACTACATGTTACACCAAATAACCTACCTGAATAATTCTTGCTTCCTGTCCCCAACACCTTAGACTTGGTGAATGGAAGGTCCTCATGTCCAAGGGAATAATTCTTCCACCAGGAAACATGGTCATTTTCTGATTCATTGAAAGTGGAGATTAACTCCAGTAAATTTAAGGTTCTTTATATCCTTAAACCAATAGGTAGACAGGAAGTCACTACATTGCCTAAGATAATGACACCCAATGATCAGGAAGACCTGAGTTTCTGCTATAAAGTAAAGATAAGAATAATGTTTGGAACTCAGGAAATTCAGTGGGGGCATTTCTTAATACTTCCTTTCCAATGATCCTGGTCAAGGAAGAACATCAACAATCCAGTGAAGACAAGACCACCAAGGACTCAGATCTTGCAGGAATGAAGATCTGGGTCACTTCAATTGGAAAAGGACCTTACCAGTCAAGGTAATGCCAGGCAGTGAGGTAAATACAGAAGGCTGAGTGGAAGGAGACAGCTATAATTACTGACCTAGGCCTTATAACCATCTACAGAAGCTAGTATTAGCTATAATTTAAATTTACATTTCCTTAATTGCATCTCTTCTCCCTATCTCCCTCCCCTGGTATTTTATATGAAGAATACTGGTGGTGGCCAACATTTTAGTTCTAGATTGCAAATTGAATTGCTATCACAGAAGGATGATACACCACACAGTAGTTGATGGGGATTTATGTAGTCTCTGCACTAGGTACACGCATTTTTCACCCAGATGAAGAGCTAGAGTGGAGGATGACAGAAAAAAAGGGGGTGGAGTATACCAGATATCTTTTATTTCCTACTCCAGATCCACTTTCCACCCTTCTTTTTCCAGTTCTTTGCTCAATGAGAACAGTATCAACTGCATCAAAGGGCTCCCATGCTCCTGGCTTCTAGTTGGTTCCAAACAGAGAGCTCTAACATAAAATGAGAGGGAAAGAGGAGAGGGAGACCAAGGTACTTATTCCCTAGGCTCCTTCATTGAGGGGTAACTTGAGCTGATTACATCTCTCATTAAAGATCACTGTTCCACACACAATGTTTTTCTGTACAAAACTACCTCTTAGTTTCTACCAACTTCTTCCTTCCCTTTTCCCTTTCATTATTCATAGTTGATAAGGTTACTCATAGCTGCATGATTCCAAGTCCCAGTTTTACTGCACTCTACCTTGCGGTTCACCTATACCTTGCTCAGAGCTTTTTAAAGTGTCCCTTTCCTATTTATTATTTATCCTTATTTGAATGTGCCACCTCTCTGGGAAGAACATGACTGATTTAAAAAGTCTAATGCTCTTTCCACACTAAATGCTCACAGACTCTACATAAACCATGAAATATATTTTAATGGGAAAATTTACAAAAATGATTAAATAGATATAAGTATATCATAAAGGGTTAACGGTGCCATACAAACATAACATTTTAGTGGGCTTTGCTTTTATGGCTGTATTTTCTAGTAATCTTAATGTATTTTATAGCTGGTGGTTCCTTTGTCCTTTCTTTAGCCAGAAAAGTCAGTCTCGGATCACTATAACCAAAATGAAACTTCTTATTGGAAAGAAGAAGTCAATTTAACTTTAATATATTTCACAAAATATAATTCAAATGCGCTTAGTGTTTGGTCATTTGGTTTTAGAAAAATTTCATAACTATTTCCAAAACTCTCCTTGCTAACAAAAATAACCATTAATAGGAAAATAACAATTTCCAGAAACCTTGAAAATTGTTTCCCTTCCCTCCATCCCTCCAGTGGAATGTGAGTAAAGTTGTTTTGGTCTTTAGGAGTTGAAATTATTGCCTTTCATGTTCAGTTTGGGACCATATCATTTTACTATCTTTGAAAAAGTAACTTAGGAGAAATCTGACAGGTTTTCAAGAAATATGCTACTATTTTGCCAATGGAATTGAAAGTATACACTAATTAAGTATTTGCAGTTATCCTAATGGACTATTTACACCACTCTAAAAGGCTGCCTACTGCTACTGCAGATGGGGATAGCATTAACGCTCTGGTACATTTGGGAAGCGGGACATCATTTCTTATAAAAAGCCTGCATAATGTGCGCCCAGGCCAGCACAGCTCTCACTGTTACTGAGAAGTCTTAAAAAGGAAGTCAGGAGGCACCAGGAAATTGGTTAAGTTTTAATGTAAGCTGGAGAATGTTGCCAGGCTCTTAAAAAGTAGTGTTTCCCAAATACATGAATATCTACATTGCTCAGCATCAAAGCTTCCAGAATAGTCCAGAGAATGAAAGAGGGTTAGGATGGGGTGTCGTAGAGGAACCAGCCCCATGTGGTAACTGCCTGATGTGTAATTACCATTTGACGTGAGTTATGTCAAAAGAACTGAAATGTAGAGATCCCACCCAATGTACCACAAATTATTGATTAACCAACCTTCAACAGATGAAGGAGTGCTATCTGATCGGCAGACGAGATCTAGAAATGCAAGCCCCTTAGGGCAAGAAGTTTGGGAAACATGAAAAGAGGCAAGAGAGGAGAGATGACAGAAAGGACAAGATCAAGGATTAACTGCGGTCCCTGTGACCAAGCAGGTAACTAGGACCCTAGGGGAGGTGTTAGGAAATAGGCAATCTGCTGGGAGAGATCAAAATGAGCAACAGAGAGTTGGAAATAAAGAGTTGTTCTCTGTGAGGGGCCAGCCAGCAGCCTGGTCTCGATTTCAGTATAGAGATCCATCCTTACTTAGTATTTGGAAAGTGAGGAGTGGAAATGTACAGGAGATAAGGGTACCAAGACCTTGTTCCCTCCTAAAGATGTCACTATGACACTGTGAAGACTTGCTCCCTAGTTTAAGAAGTTTTATAGTGAAGAACTGAGCATAGAAGAGACAGGACATACTCACTGGCACAGAACAGTAAGAATGATAACATCAATAGTACAAGTTATTTAATCTTCCCAACAGCCCTATGTGGTTATTATTGCCATTTTATAGGTGAGAAAACTGAGGTGTAAAAAGACTAAATAAGGATGCTCAACGTTCTACTTCTAGAGAGGAGCAGAGACAGGATTTAAATGCCTATGCCATGGTACCGGCATGCCTATGGCATGCCTAAGCACACCATGATCTCTAGGAGATGTGGAATTTTGTTCTTTTTCTTGTTCACTCCTATTCACCCAGCATCTAGTACTGCAGGCACTCTGAATACCTTGTTGTCTGAAGAAGTGAAGGTGTAATAATAGTAGAGCACATTTTCTGTCACGACAAGCTCACAAATCATTGTCACATGAAGCATCTATTCCAATCTCTTCAAAGAGCATACATATGGGCACTTACGTACAATGTGAGAAGGGTGTGCATAGAAGAGTGTTCGTTAATCAATTCCAAATTGGTTCATCTACGTTTAAAAACTCTACAAGTGCAGAAATGTTTTTTTCGTCCTTTGGGTTTTTTTTTTCCTTGCCAATTCTTTGTGAGTGAAAGTTGGGGAGCCAGACCAAAAGCTCCTGGAAGACAAGTATTTTTTTCATTTCAGCCCAGAGTTTAACATTAGTAGGTGT
The DNA here is from genome assembly GCA_017311185.1 of Proteles cristata cristata. NCBI lineage: Eukaryota > Metazoa > Chordata > Mammalia > Carnivora > Hyaenidae > Proteles > Proteles cristata. The sequence goes on from JAESUZ010003940.1 coordinate 212,290, forward strand.
CTAATAAATGTTTTCTTTTTAAAAAATGATGGGGAAAGGAGCTTTGTTTTCACTAAAGCCAGTAGAGAAGTGGAATGTGGAAGTTCCATTGTGGTGGACAGATCTCAGAGTGCCTCCACCTCTACCCCAGTAACCATTACAGGGCAGAAGACTTTTATCAACAGCCATCTTGCATCTAACTTTAGAAGACAACACATTTTCAGAAGATTGTTGGAGAAAGGGGCATAAAAATAAGAATAGTGGCAACAAACACGACTAACACTTGTTGAGTGCTTACTGTTTGCAAGGCACTCTCCTGAATGCCATGGGCTGAGTCCTTCTAACACCCTAATCGCAGACAAAGTAATGAGGATACTACATACAGGTAAGGCCTTGGCCAAACCCACACATCTAACAATGGAAAAGCCAGGACTTGAACCCACATGATTGGCCTTCTAAGCCCATGAGATAAAAGCCAGAGACTGCTCAAAAGAACTCTTTTTCAGATAACAAATTCTGAGTTCCAAGCATGGATTAGTTTACTGCTGCTGGCAGCCTCCATCCTGTTAGGTACCAGAGATGCATGAATCTCTGGTTTTGAGTAAAATACACCGAGCTGATGTTCTGAGACTTGCCAACATCTGATACACACTGAAAATACTTCCAATCAGAGAGAGGAAAAGACACCATCCTTGGACTTTCAAATCCATATAATCTGTTGTTTACAGACTGCATCACGGATGGAAAAATACAGTTGTTTTCTTGACTGTACCTTTCTGAATTTGTTATGTATATTTAAATGTTAGAGCATGGTAACACTTCGAAGGAAGATCTACATCTTGACTTTTCTCCAATATTATTTTATACCAGCATCCACTGTGCCCTAGCTACTCTGACCGTCTTTCTATTCCTAAAACCCACCAACTCTCCCACCCTGCAGACCTTGGACTGAGTTTCTTCTCCCTCATCTTTGCATAGATAGCTGCTTCTTATTGTTCAAATTTTAACTTAAATATGTCCCTGACCACCCAAACTAGTCATTCAGACATCATCACATCACCACCTTCTAATTTCCTCAACATCATGCTAACCCTAGAATATTGAGTTATGAGTCCCATTGAAAAAAAAGAATGCCAGAAAGCAGGAACAGTTTCTAATTTGCACGGTATTTCCAGGACATCGCACAGAGCGTGGCACGAGGCAGGTGATCACAAGACATCTGACAAGTGAGTGAATGACAGGATGAATAAATGAATGCCATCCTCTTGCCCCTTAATGTAGCTTCCCTGATTTGACTTATAGACTAGAATGTCATTCTGAACATGAAGTGTTGCCACAAAAGAAGTCCCGATTTAAGATTGCCATTATTGTTTTAATATATAAGTTTCACGACTCTGAAATTGTTATCAAAATCACAAAATCTACCAAGGATCCAGAGAAAATGTGGAATCTTTCTTCCTAGGAAAAAGATCTTTTGCCATTTTACTTCTCAAAGGTAAAACAATCTCTGGGTCTCTGGGGCACCTGAGTGGCTCAGTTGGTTAAGCGTCTGACTCTGGGTCTCAGCTCAGGTTGTGATCTCACAGTTTGGGAGATGGACCCGGCACTGGGCTCCACATGGACAAGGAGCCTGCCTGGGTGTGTGTGTGAGTGTGTGTCAATAAATAAATAAATAAACAAACAAACAAACAAACAAACAAACAAACAAACAAACAGTTTTTTAAAAAGGTAAAACAATCTCTAGATTTAGGAGTTTGTTTTGCAGCCTAGAAAACTACTAATGATGATCTCTCGCTTCAGTATTTCTGATAAGCACTTTATAACCTAATTGAAGCAGATGAACTAGAAAGTATCAGGCCAGAGACCTTCAAGGTCTACTGAACCTTTATTGGTGCTTTCTCAGCTATAGAACTTTTTAAATGGTAATCTGTTTTCGCTAAGTTGCTGTACAGGTAAAATAAAGTCATTTTCTTTATTTTTTAAATAATTTATTTATTTTTTAATTTACATCCAAGTTAGTTAGCATATAGTGCAACAACGATTTCAGGAGTAGATTCCTTAATGCCCCTCACCCATGTAGCCCATCATCCCTCCCACAACCCCTCCAGCAACCCTCTGTTTGTTCTCCATATTTAAGAGTTTCTTATGTTTTGTCCCCCTCCCAATAAAGTCATTTAATGTTTTTCTAATTTTTTTAATGTTTTATTTATTTTTGAGAGAGAGATAGAGACAGCATGAGCAGCGGAGGGTCATAGAGAGGGAGAAACAGAATCCGAAGACAGACTCCACGCTCTGAGCTGGCAGTCAGCACAGAGCCGGATGCGGGGCTCGAACCCACGAACCGTGAGATCATGACGTGAGCTGAAGTCGGACGCCCAACTGACTGAGCCACCCACGTGCCCCCCCCAATAAAGTCATTTTCATTAAGCAATTCAATATTCCTAAGTAGAAGATTCAACAAAATAAAGTTTGTTCGTTTTTACTTTTAATACTCTGATATCTGATAACAGAAATAAAAAGCAATCATTTCCCAATCATTTTAAAAATAACTGGGCTCACACATTGGGCTCTCTCCTTTCTACTGATAAGAACTCAAAACTTATAATACATCTGAATAAGTGGGTCCACTGATTAACATGGCAAGCAAAGGTAAAAACAAGAGAAAGTCACCACTTAATTAAAATAAATGAGTTATTAACTTAATTGGAATGAGATCCTCAGAAAGGGACTGAAATTCCTTACCTAAAAAGCAGGTATATTGTAAAATCAAATTTCACCACCCAGTCAATGATTTGACTCTAAGTTGTTAGTACATTTGTTACAGGGTGCCTGGGTGGCTCAGTCAGTTAAGCATATGACTCTAGGTTTTGGCTCAGGCCATGATCTCACGGCTTCATGGGTTCAAGCTCTGTGCTGACCAGTGCAGAGCCTGGTTGGGATTCTCTCTCCCTCTGTAGCTGCCTTTCCCCTAATCGTGTTGTCTCTATCTCTCTCAAAATAAATAAATGAATTTAAAAAAATAAAAAATAAAAAAGTGAACACGTAATTCGGTCTTCAGATACCTTCAATTTTTTTTTTTTATTTACTAAGATTATCTGTGAAGTATTAATAGTCTTAAAAGTAGTATTTTTGATATGGACATGTGCCTGAGACATAGAAATGAATATATATGAATAGAGAAACAGACAAATATCTACAGATGAGTGTGTGTGTGTGTGTGTGTATGTGTGTGTGTGTGAGAGAGAGAGACAATCTGCTAATACTCTACTATATAGTATGGGACTATCAATCTCAAAACATATTGGCAAGACCACACTTCATTTGCAAGATGCTTTCACTTTGTGATCTTCCTAATTTAGGATATTTATTTTAAAATATGTGGAATAAATATAACACAGAATAACTGAATATAGAATAAACCCTATCTCCCAAGCGCTTGTCCCTGGGACACAAATTCCATTTATTAGAATAAAACAACTCAAGGTTTGACACATTTTCCATCATGCAATCGGCTGAGTAAAAATTACTTACCAGGTCTTGATCCATTATCCCCAAACTACAAGATGCAGCATGTAAAGAATATAGTACTTTATAAGCATTTTCAAAGAATAGCAGAAGTCAAAGCAAAGAGGCCCCTTTTGGCAAGCCCAATATTTATGACACTGAACATCCTTCATAATGCAGTCTTTAAAAATTTTTGGAAAAAGCTGATGTTAAAGACACCCCAGGAATAGAATGTGTATTCAAATTCTTCCATTACTTATGCTGATTTGAAACTGGGCTTTCTATGTAATAGAATTAAGCAACTCTCTGATGTCCAGAATAATTTACTTGAACCTCTGAAATTTTTTCCTCATGTATCAAAAGAAAAATGTGTTGACATTCATTCTCATTTTTTTTAATCAATCAGCATGCATGACAAAGCAACACAGCAATTCTTCATTATACTAATAGGGGGAAAATTAACTTGACATCAAGCCTAATTGAGTAAAACCACACTAATTCTTCTAAATAGGGATAAGTCCTGCTTGATTAGTGAAAGCAATTTAGTACAGAACATGTTTAGATAAATACACTTTTATTGCTTTCTAGAACTCACACCAACTAATGGCTCCCACAGCAAGAACAGAGCAGGGTGAGGAGGGTAGAGGTCCTTAAGAAAACATGCCATATTGTAGGGATAAAATTAATGTAGCATATTGATCACATAATCACAACTTGGTTATTATTTCTTTACATAACTTAAAAACCTTAAGAGCACCTTGCCTTATAAGAATTGTTCAGAAACAATTCTTATAGATACTACCAAGATACTCTATAGCCCAGCATACAAACAAAATATAACAAATCATAATTCGTCAGCTATGGCAGATTAGTAGAGTCAAAATTAAGGAGGTCTCATTGTGCAAGCAATCCTCAACTCACTACAAGTTGTATTTCAGAAATTTACTTGTAAGTTCATTGTTAGAAATTGGAACTGATTTCAGCAACGTCCCTCCCCCCCCCCCCCACCTCTTTGGAAGTTAGTGTCAAGTGTACCGAAGGACTATAGAATTGGGAATTAGGACCCCAGAAGGGGATTTCATCATAGCTTTGCCATTTATAACCTGGGTGAACTTGAGTGACTTAAGAGCCTTAAGTGACTCATCTGTAAATAAATGTAATACCTATTTCACAGGCCTGTTGTAAGAATCAACATAATAATAGCTGTAAAGCACCTACTATTCAGTGCTACCTACTTTTACCCCTAGGCATTTTTCTTCTTTCACGTATCCCTCTATGTCAGAGAGGATTAGCTAGGAGGTTCTAGAAACACTTTGATGGGTCCATGAATGTCTTTAATTTGTACATAATAATTGGTGGGTATGTATATTCTTCTGTTGCAAAAGCTAATGTGCCTCATCAAAAAGCTTCCTAAGGGGAATGATTAAGAATACTCTATAGGCACACTTCCCTAAATTTTTCAAAATATTAAATGGCCAAATGTTTAAAAATAATAACTGGAAGCATTCTCTGCAGCTCAGTTACCATTTCACCAAATCTTCTTTACCTAGCAATCTCTCACCCACCCTTTGAGTTGGGTACAAGCACTAAGACGCCTGGGTGGCTCGGGCAATTAAGCATCTGACCCTTGATTTCAGCTCATGTCATTATCTCATGGTTCATGAGATTGAGCCCTGTATAAGGCTCTACAGTGAGCAGCATAGAGCCTGCTTGGGATTCTCTCTCTCCTTTTCTCTCTGCCCTTCCCTTGCATGTTCTCTCTCTCTCTCTCTATCATTCTGTTTCTCTAAATAAGTAAAATAAACTTTTTTAAAAAAAGATGGGTACAAGCATCATCTTCTCAGGAGAACATCCATGCCCACTTCACTTGGATCGCTACCCACCCTGATGTGTGCCACATCTTTCTGGGCAACTGTATACCTCTACTACAGTACTCATCACACTACAGTACAATTTTTTTTTACATGTCTATAAGTACCTTTAAAGAGTACCAAGTACATGGTAGATGTCTGTCAAGTAGGTAGGAATTTTTTTCTCACATTTTTGTGATTTGGATTTCTCACATTTCTGTGATATTTGGATTTCATTAAAAGTATTCATTTTAGTTGATGAGAAGCATGCAAATCAGGAAGCAACTTAGCTTTGTTAAAAGAACTCTATGTGTGACTGCTCTAAATTCAAATTAATCCTGACCTCTCTGAAACTCAGTTTCCTCATCTGTGAAATGGAGATAATCCCAGCTACCAATCAAGGTTGTACATGAATAATATTCGTTAAGTACTGAGTGTATTCCCTGCACATGATAGGTACCCCCATCATCACACACCAACTACCACCATCACCATCACTGCTGTCAATAACTCAGGAGTGGCAAGTAATAGAAATCTGACATGTTTATTAATGGGCTGCTCTACCTTACACTGACTATGTTTCAGAGACTAAAGAAAAGAAACTGCAGAAACAGCTTTCCAAGAAGCAGAATACAAAATGATGTTTCTGGAACTTTAGCATAGGAGCAAGCTACTTCCATGTGTAACTGCCTGGCTCCCTGCACTCTCCAATCCTCTAATGGTAGCAGGCATGCCATTCTCTCTGCAATAGTGTAGGACTCTACCCAGATCGACTATTGCTCTCTCTGTCTCACATCTGTGGAGAGCGGTGCCCACTTCTGTGGACTCCAGGCTATAAAGTTCAATATTTCCAACCCTGAAAGTAAAGACACATGCTCAGGGCTGAGAACTCTGCCTTTCTGCCCAGCAATCTGTCATAATCTCTAGTCCCCTCCATCATATCAACAGAGTCCAGCCCAAACCCTTTACACTTTTCCCCAACCCCACACTCTTTCATTGCTACTTCCCCCTTACTTGAGATGGAAGCCATCTGACACCCCTCCTCTAACCACAGACATGTTTTCCACCTTCCACTCCCTCTTAGAATAGAATTCTAATAGACCATAAATTGCTCCAGCATTGAATTCCATCTTAGAACTCCCCTTTTCATGATCAACAGCTCCACCTGTGTGCTAATTCCCTCTTTGTTTCTTTTCTAGGAATTTGCTCCAACATTCTTCCCGTGGCTTCCATTCTATTCTGTAGCCTCAAGCTCTCCCTGTCCGCTCTGATTTCCTCCTTGTACGAAATCTCCCTCGGATTTCCCAAATCTTGTTTTTCCCTTCAATGACAAACTCATTGAAATAGCTCACTCTCCTAGTCTCTTTCTGTACTTACTAAATATGGCCTTTCTTCTCCTTACAGCCCACTGCAGGATAATACCTCCAAAAGTGGCTGTATCTGGCTTCAGAAGCATCGAAAATTTATGTATTCTTTACCAAAGCCTTTTCAAAAACACTGATAAAGGAGTTATCCCGCACACACACAGTGCCACTTCTAAATAGCCCTCAGTCTTCTCTCCTCACATACAGTTTCAGTCATCAGGGCAGATCCTCCCAATCTCCTATTTCTTAAAAATTCTTCCAAATTTTCTCTTTCCACCCAATGCCAGTTTTCTGTCTTCAAATAAACCCATTATTGTGTAAGCTGATTTATTATTTTCATTCATTACCCTATGCTGGGGTAATGTAAACAAAGACACATCATATCAAGGAGAATCTACTATATATTGGGGACCCACAGAATTTCCTTTATTTACATCTGGAAACATGGCACCACCCCACCCCAGCCCCTGGCTATTTTCTTCCATTTTTTCCTCTAATGTTCCTGTAGATAGCCTAGTATACAAGACTTTGTCCACCAAAGTGGACCTAACAGAGCACCAAAGTGGTCCACCTAATGAACCTTGACATTGGGAAATTTTTTCTGAAAGGTAAGCAAACCAACATTAAAATTCAATTCAACCACCATCAGATCCTTTATTCAAACCTGCTGTTTGGTTTTGGTCTCTGCAAACTGCTATGAAAGCTCTGTTCTCTTCCATTATTCTAAAAACCTTCACTAATACAACTCTTAGCTATAAATTGCTCCCAGTAGTGAAATAAGTCATCTATTTTTGAACCTTTAAAATGTTTTCCACCATATCTTCACAGGAGATAATATGCATAAAATGCTCTCTTTTTTCCAGTTGACATGTGCTTATAAACCTGACATATGATCCCACAACTTTGTACCAAATCTCCTGTCAAGAGCTGCTAGATATTCTGCCATTGAAATAGAGGACTTTGTGGCTTTGAGTCCATACATAATCCTGTCCACTGTCATCCTTACTTAGCCCCTCACTGCTTCTCAGAAATGTGGTGATGTTTGATAGCATAGTAGTTTGATTTAATATTTCCTGCATACTTATGCTTATTCATTACTTTTAAAATATTTCATTTAATCCCAGTAATAATTATGACTGGTAGAGTTTTTTTCCAATTTACAAAGGAAGTAAGTTTTAGAAAAGTAAAGGAAACTGATTAGTTGTCAGGATCAGAATTTAAATTCAAATCCATCTGACTCAAACTCTTTGACGAAGCAAAGTTTTTAAAGTTACTAATTAAGGGGCGCCTGGGTGGCTTAGTCGGTTAAGCGTCCGACTTTCGCTTAGGTCATGATCTCGCGGTTCGTGGGTTCGAGCCCCACGTCGGGCTCTGTGCTGACTGCCAGCTCAGAGCCTGGAGCCTGTTTCAGTCTGTGACTCCCTCTCTCTCTGACCCTCCCCTACTCACGCTGTCTCTCTCTCTCTCTCTTAGAAATAAATAAAACATTAAAAAAAATAAAGTTACTAATTAATTACCTCTAATGAATAACACTGTAGTTTAAAAATGACCTAATCTTTGTGGAGAAAAAATAACTTATTTATTCATTTAGTCTTTCACTTTGATTGAAGACTCAATTCTAAAAGCAAAAAAATTAACTATTATAGATAATCCATATTTGGTTACAGTATACAAAAAGAAAAAATCCAATAAAATCTAACACTGAGAACAAATTTAGTAAATTTAAATATGAAGGAGATTTCTTAATCTAATTGAGGATATCTATTTAAAAAATAATAATAAAGCAAGCAACCTACTAAATTTAGAAGCATTCCCATCAAGGTCAAAAACAAGACAAAATACTAACCCATTACAATTTCTAATCCTTACCAATGAATCCTTACCAATGCAATGAGGCAAGAAAAATAAGGGATTTTTGGACAATTAGAAAATAAGGGGAAAATGTGCTTATTTGCTCTTTGAGCAAATTACATAGCAAATTCAAAAGAGTAAGCAAATAAAATACAAAAAATACTAAGACAATTCAGCAATGCTACAGGAAACCATTACTTTTCAAAATCTGTCACTTCTGCATACCAGCAATAGCCAATTAGAAAATGTAGTAGAGGAGCACCTGGCTGGACCAGTCGGTAGAACATGAGACTCTTGATCTCAGGCTTCTAAGTTTGAGCCCCACATTGGGAGAAGAGATTATTTAAAAATGAAAATCTTTAGGGTCGCCTGGGTGGCCCATTCGCTTAGTTGTCCGACTCATGATTTCGGCTCAGGTCATGATCTCATGGTTCATGGGATTGAGCCCCACATCAGGCTCTGCGCAGACAGTCCAGAGCCTGCTTGGAATTCTCTCTCTCCTTCTCTTTCTGCCCCTCTCCCACTCGCACTCTATCTTGCTCTCTCAAAATAAATAAGCATTAAAAAAATAATAAAATTAAATCTTTAAAAAACAAAAAGAAAGAAAATATAGTTGGAAAAGGATACCACTTAGAATACCTGCAAAGCTACAAAACAACTAGAAATATATATAACTGAAAATCACAAAACAAGGAAAATGTGAAATATTATAAAGGTGTCAGCTGTCCCTGAATTGATCTCTAACTTCAATGCAAAGTCAATAAAAATCCCAAAAATCATATTGATATGGAAAATCAGAGATAAGTTTCAATGAAAAAAAAAAAACAGGGAGCAGAGTCTTGTTTTAGAAAATTCAATGCTTACTAAAAACTATAACAATTAAGGTCATGTGGTATTCGACTGGGAACTTTTTTTTATATGCAGATAAACAAAAGAGAATAGAAAGCCCACATACAGACACGTTGATATATAGAAACATGATATATAGCAGAACTAAAAATGATCTATTCAATAAAAGAAGCTAAGATAAATGCTTATCTATACATAAAAAAACTAGTTTTTTTCTTATATAATATACAAAAATAAATTCCACATGAGAAATTAAACTTAAAAGTTTTAGAAGAAAGTATGAAAAGGGACACGTGGGTGGCTCAGTTGGTTAAGCATCCAGATCTGGATTTCTGTTCAGATCATGTTCTCACAGTTCCTGAGATCCAGCGCCAAGTCAAGTTCTATGCAGACAGCATGGATCCTGTTTGGGATTCTCTCTCTCTCTGCCTTGCCCCTGCATTCTCTCTCTATATATATAAATAAATAAATATATTTTTAAGTATAGAAACATTTCTTCTTTACTTTGGCAAAGGGAAAGAAAGTTTCTGAAACAAGACTCAGTGTAGAAAACCTGAAGAAAGTATTAATATATTGGCATTAAATTAAAACTTTCTAAAAATAAAATAAAAACTAAGTGAAAAGAGAAATCACAGACTTCAAGAATATATTTATAACCCATTTAACTCAAAGAAGGTTAGGATATAGAATATATTTAAAACTCCTACAAATGACAAAGACTCCTTGATCAAGCTTTAGTCAGGCTCCTCTGAGCCCTCTTTTCAACTAGGCCTCAATCTTAGGCTTTTGTGTGTGTTTTCGCAGGGTCCAGTTGTAGCAGGAATCCTGCTAAGCCAGTTTTATAAAGACTCTCCTACTCTTGATGTTTCCTCTTAACAATTTCCTATCCACTGATCTTTTCACTCTGCTTGTTGGGTACAAATCCTCAGCTGCCTTTCCTGTAGTCCTTTGCAGAGTTGACCCTAGTGTGGACTATAGGCTTCTTTACCATTTTAACAAGCATCAGAAAAAATGTTTCTTCAATATAAATTGATTAAAAAAATCAACTAAAAATATGGGAAATAGATGAAAAGGAAACACAAAAGTAAATTTATGATCAATAAACAGATTAAGAGATTCTCAACTTCATCAGTAATCAGAAATATACAAAGACAAATCACAAAAAGATCACAAAAAATCACAAAAAGATATCATTTTAAACTCATTAAAATTGGCAATAAATTTTTTATTTAGTTAATTTTTAGGTGGAGGGTGCAGGAGTAGGGGAGAAGAGCAGAGGGAGATAGAGAGAGAGATAGAAGGGGAGAATCTCAAACAGGCTCCACAATCAGCACAGAGCCCAATGTGGGGCTCAACCCCATGGCCCTGGGATCATGACCTGAGCTGAAATCAAGGGTCAGATGCTCAACCTACTGAGCCACACAGGTGCTCTGGCAATAAATTTTTTTAAGTGTTGCTAAAGAAAATGTGAACTCTCTTCTGCTGTTGATAAGAATGTAAAAAAGCATGATAGTTCAGAGAGCAATTTGTTGCTATTCAATAAAATTATCTGTGTGCATACCCTATGACCTACTTCTTATGAGCCTAGCTATATACCCCAATCTTTCTCACAGAGGTTCTATAAGACAATCAAGTCTTAATGCTTTAAGGTATCCATCATGCCTAATAAATAATTTTCTCTTCTGTGCATGTTGAATGATACCCTGTACCATCCTCAAAAGATGAGAGAAAACGGTAGCTTTAAATCATCTTCTCATCTCACAAAACTGCAGCTGAGGAAAGCTCTAGATCAATGATTCTGATTCAGAAACTGTCTAATGTCAACCAAGGGCATTTAGAAGTGTGAGGGTAATGGGAGCTATTTTTTGGTTGTCATTAATGACTGGAGTGCTATGTCTGACAAATAGCACCCTGAGAGCCTTAAATGTTCAATATCCTTCAATGTACAGGGCACTTTAACACAAAGAATTGTCCTACACAAAATGCCACTACCACGCATCTCGGCCCTAGACAAGCTCTACACCCAGGCACAATGAGACATGGATAAGAATGTACATTGTAGCATTGTTGTTATAGCAAAACTCTAAAAGGAAAAATATCAGGGTCAGAGGAAATGGATAAATAAGTAGTGGTAATATCATGCAGTTAAAATGAATGAAGTAGAAATGGAAGTACTAAAATATGGGCAAAAAAAGCAAGTTGCACAATGAAATGTCCCAAATACTGTTTTTCAGTTTTAAAAATGTAAAATACAACACATTACTTGTGGATATATAGATATATAATAAAAATAAAAGAGCATGAATAGATATGGTAAGGTTAAATTCATGCAGATGACACAGATGCGACTGACATATGCATATGATAGAATGCTACAAAGCAGTGAAAATGAATGAACTATTATTATGAACAACAATATAAATGAACTTCTCAAAGGCACTATTGTGAAAAAGAAGCCATATACAAAAGATTACATACTCTATGAAAAGCTCCTATTATGACATTAGAACTCATAGGAGCAGTTTCCCTCAAGGGGAAAGGGAAGAATCATTGGAGAGGGGACAAAGAAGGCTTCGGAATTGCTGGCGACATCCTGTTTCATGGTGTAAGTAGTGGTTCCAGGAAGAAATTTACTTTGTGAACCTTCATAGAACTGTACAATGATGTACTGTTGACACATTAAATCCTCATCTTCTGAGGGTATTTTAAAGGACTGTATCCTACAGTATGTAGGATAGGAATTAGTCAACATAACTATGTCAATTTCTAGGGAGACTGAGAAGATTTTTCTTGGAAAGTCTTGTCTTTGAACATCTTTTCCCTTTTCTTTTTCACTTACAGATATTTACTCATTCAACAGAAATTCAGTTGGATGTATATGTATATACATGCAGAGGGAAAGAATGCCCTAAAAGTCTACAAGTTATACACAGAAGTCAAATTTCATAACGTTTTAATTATGTTTGCAGGGACCTGGTAGTATCCATCAATTGATTAAAACTTTAAACTCCACAGAAGTAGTAACCCCATATACAGTTTATCAGGAGATTGGCTAATATCTTCCCCTTCCATTTGGATACCATAGCATTCCCTGACTAAAACCCATAAGCAGCTATCTGTCCTTGAGCAAATAGATGGAATAGTACAGATTTGACTAACTTTAAAAACACTTTCATAAACACTAACTTATTTAATTCTCCCAGCTGGTCTAGTAGTTGGTGGTACCGAAATTCTTTCATTAGGATTTAGTGTGTCAGTAGTAATACCAGCCTCCTTGTGTGAAATCAGGGATGTCCTAGCTGCCCAAATGACTGGCTAATTTAGGGGGTCATCGCCGATAACCCTAAATCCCTCCTTAAGGAACATCTTTAGGAATGTCCTTTCAACTAAACAGAAATGGACTTATAAGTGCATAGCTGAACAAGTCTGATAGAGAAGCTGGGGCACAAAAACCTGATAATATCATTCAAATGGCAAATTAAATTAGACTTTAAAGTTTTATTCCATTAAGTGAGAATAAATGTTTCAAATTCTCTTGTCTATTTAACAGAAAGTCAAGGTCAGACTTGAAAGCATTTATATTCAGAAGGTTGTGTTTATTACCAGATGGCTTTCAAGTTTTAAAAATCAAACTTTAGTTTTTAGGAAAAGTACTCAAATTGCAAAAAAATAAAAAAGGTAAATAATGGTGATAAGAAACCATGAAAATTTTGCATTTTAGCCTCTTATTGTGTTACTCTGTGTTTCACTGTGTTTCCCAGTGAAAAATATAGAGATTCAAAAGCCCTTATGGCTTAGTACAAGAAGCCCTCTTGTAAAGGATATTGTGTCAATAATTAAATATATAGAGTTAGAAGTTATTCCCAGTGGAATAAAAATTCAATTGATAGGATTTGATGAGATCATATAATTAAAGCCTAAAGAGGAAGATAAAAACTGGCAAATGGAAGCAAGGAAATATGTATTTATCATATGCATACAATGTGTCAGACATATTTTGACATAAGTAACCCACAGTAAATTATCTAATTTTCACAAAAAAATCATTAACTTAAGGATTTTTGATCATTATTTAGCAGAGGAGTAAACAAAGCCTCAAAGACATTAATTGATTTTCCCCAAATCACACAACTAACATTTTATTGCCATGACGAGAACACAGGCCCATGTCACTCCAAAACCCTTGCTTCCTCCTCCACATCCAGTTGCTCTGCAAGCAAAAGGAGATTCAGAGAAGACACCAGAAAAGTAGTAGCTAACATGAGAGGTGAAGGTTATTACAGCATCACAGATGCCACCTAAGGAGTAATTCCAAGAGGGAGGGAATGGCTTTCAGTGAAGAACTTGCCTTTATATTCCTAGCATTCAGCCAATAAGTACTCAAATATGGGCTAAACCACAGGTATATCTCAAAAAGAATGAGAATGCGTGTTAAGAATACAGTATGTGGGGCGTCCGGGTTGCTCAGTCAGTCAAGCTGGATATCAGCTCAGGTCATAATTTCACGGTTTGGGAGTCCGAGCCCCACATCAAGCTCTGCGCTAACAGCATGGAGCCTGCTGGGAATTCTCCCTATCTCCTTCTCTCTGCACCCCCCCCGCCGAATGCACTCTCACTCCCTCAAAATAAATAAGCATTAAAAAAAAAGAGAGAATATAGTGTGCTACCTAGAAAATCACTTGTAATACCCCAAAGAGAAATTTCAGAGAATAGGTAGTGATTTTTTAAAATCAGACATGATTAAATATTTGAGATGATGAAAAAGAGGAAGGCACACATAAAGACTAGTTAATAAATGAAAATAATAGGCAGAGTAGCGCAGGGTAAGGGTTAACAGATGGGCCTATGAGTCGGGATGTCTGGGTTTAATCCTAACCTGGTACCTGTGTGACTTTGGTTAAGTTACTTAGCTTCTCTATACTTCAGTTTCCACATTGTTAACATGGAGTTAATAACTGTACTTACCTCATAGGGTTGTCACTATAAGGAATAAATGAATTAATATATGTAAAGCACTTAAGAAAGTAACACAGAGTCTTCAGTATTAGTGAGTTTTTCAAGAAGCTGGACAGTATAGGGAAAGGGAAGTTTGAAAATTCTTGGGGAGTAGCAGAGTCAGGAAGAAAGAATGAGGTAGAAAAGACTGGAGCATATTTGTATATTTGTAGACGTGGGGAGAAGGAGAGATTCAGGAAAGATAAATGGAAACAAGAAGAAGCCATGGGAAAGATGAGTACCTCTGGAGGAACTGCCTTTAAAAAAGAGAAAGGAGGGGTGTCTGGGTGGCCTGGTCAGTTAAGCGGCCACAAGTGACTCTTGATTTCGGCTCAGGTCGTGATCTCATGGTTTGAGAGATTGAGCCCCATGTCAGGCTCTATGCTGAACAGCCTAGAGCCTGCTTGGAATCCTCTCTCTCTCTCTCTCTCTCTCTCTCTCAAAATAAACTTAAAGAAAAAAAATTTACCTAAGAGAGGGAGAGAGAGAGAAAGAATACAAGTCCTGACACAAATAAAAAAGGTGGAGAGCAGAGAAGGAGACAAGGCAGTTTTTAAGATGTAACAGATGATGTGAAACAGCAAAGTTCACAGATTCCAAATAACAATCTCCGTCTCACTAAAGAAGCAAAGGTAGGAGTGGGAATTTTGCAAAGTAATGAAAAGGTTTTAGAACCAATATTCTTGAAAATTTGAAAAGGTTCACTAGAGATGAATAAAAGTGCAGTTAGTATTAGTGAAGTGGGCAAAGTTCAGAGGGATTCAGGTATCAAGTTTTGTGACTTTTCCAGCACAAAGACTAGAGCCAGATAAAATGAGCTGCAGGGCAAAGAAGCATCAAGATCCAGTGAGAGAGAGCAAATTCCCCTGACATTGGAGCCCTACCCAGAACTCCTCTTCACGGCTGCCCATGGGGAACTGTCTGCTTTTTCGTAAATACCAGTCAATCAAGATCAATGAAAACAACTTGTTACATAATTTTACTACTTACGTAGTTTTCGGTTTTAACTAACAGCTGACATAACCACATAGAGGAACGTGACTGTTTTCCATTTACCAAATACTGTGATTTTAAACAATCAATAGGTTTTGAGTGAAATACAGCAGAATGGATATATATATATTTATCTGTATTCCCTTTTGAAACTCCTTAAAATAAAGAAATAAAAGGGTCATAATGCCAGTGACAGAAAGCATGGCAGATGATATGACAGCACTGAGATATTTATTTTGGAAGATGAAAAGTGGAGGATGCATTCTAACTGACTTCATACAAGAAAAAGTCAACGGGAAACAAGGTGATGTGGTGCCGAGAATCTCAGAGAACTTTAGAGAATGGAGGCATCAAGTACTTCTGAAGGTGATGGGAGAAGACTAGAACTAAAAATAAGAGAATTCAGGGGCACCTGGGTGGCTCATTTGGTTAAGCGTCCAGCTCTGGATTTCAGCTCAGGTCACGATCTCACAGTTCAGGGGATAGAGCCCCAAGTCAGGCTCTGTGTTGACAGCATGGAACCTGCTTGGGATTCTCCCTCTCTCCCTCTCTCTCTCCCTCAAAATGAATAAATAAACTTTAAAGGAAAAATAAGGGCACCTGGGTGGGTCAGTCGGTTGAGCATCTGATTTTGGCTCAGGTCAATATTTCACAATTTGTGAGTTCGAGTCCCGCGTCGGGCTCTGTGCTGACAGCCCAGAGCCTGGAGCCTGCTTCGGATTCTGTCTCCCTCTCTCTCTTCCCCTCCCCCACTCAAGCTCTGTTTCTTTCTCTCTCTCTCTTTCTCTCTCTCTCCTTCAAAAATAAATAAACATTAAAAAAAAATTTTAAAGGTGGATGCTTTCCACATTCTGGTATAATATTTCAGTTATGTTATAAAAGAGCTGAAAGTTTATTCTATCCCATTGATGTATACTCAGTACTTGAATACTGCCAAGCACATATTAGGTATTCAGTAAATACCTGGTGAATGGATTAAGTGTATTTAACATCTATAGGACTCTCATAAAGACCCAAGCACTTCAAAAATGTTCTCTCTCTATCTGGAGTATATCACTTCATGTCAATTATTGACAAAGGAAGTGCCCCAAACATCACCACATTTTGCAGCTAAATTCCACTTCACTTTACTTCACCTCAGTTTTTTTAACTATTTATTTATTTACCTACTTATTGAGAGAGAGACAGAGACAGTGCAAGTGTGCAGTGCCTGATGTGGGGCTCAAACTCACGAACCATGAGATGATAAACCTGATCCAAAATCAAGAGTCAGATGCTTAACCGAGACACTCAGGTGCCTCTGTTGCACCTCAATTTTAAACATAAAATCCACTATTAACTTCTAAAAATGGCTGATAATAATTGTTCTTCTATTAGGAAAAAAAGGATGACTCATCACTTTATCTTTATTGGCATCGATTCCTCAATTAAAGCACAAGAAGTTTCCTTTAATAAAAGACTGATTACAGACTACAGGAGAAATAAGTCACATGGTCCCTCTAGTAGCCTTGCAAAGCTAATACTCCTCAGAGTACCCAACATTCCTAAGAAATCAACCCCTAACAAATGCAATCCTTCTAAAGCTATAGATTCACAGGGGAAAGACTCATCTGGCTGACATGATTTCACGGGTTTATATAATAGAGAAAAGAACAAAGTAGCACGTGTCACAGGGAGAGCTATGAAACGTTACCTAGTGATAGTAACTGATTAAGGCAAACACATACACACCTGTGCATTACATGGATTATGGTGTCCAACATTTACAGAGTCTGGAGCAAGGGTACTAAGGAGGTCTTAGTAGTTTGTCTAAATATTTAAAAGTTACTGGTCACTTGGGTTGTTGAGTCGGTTAAGCGTCCGACTTCAGGTCATGATCTCAGGGTTCCTGGGTTCAAGCTCTGTATTGGGCTCTGTGCTGACAGTTTGGAGCCTGGAGCCTGACTCAGATTCTGTGTCTGCCTCTCACTCTCTGCCCCTCCCCACTCATATTCTGTCTCTCTCTCTGCCTCTCAAAGATGAATAAATGCTAAAAATTTTTTAAAAATAAAGTTATAATCAAGCTAATGAACTGGTAAACAAAGTACCTTCTATCCTCTTACTGTAACAAATATACTTCCATGGCAATACATTTTTTTAAATGTGTAAAGCTCTGGCTTTTATATGACATCCCTAAGATGTGCATTTTAATTATTCTGTAACAATGCTTTTGTTCTTCCTATATTCTAGCAAAATCTAGAATCATGTTATTATTATTTAGATTGTCATATGATTTGCATTCTATTGATAGAATGTCAAATTAGACTACTTTTCTTAACTCACTCTTAGTTTCTTCTTGTTTTCAATTTGGGAAAAAAACCTTCATTGTGTTGATGAAGAACCGTCAACGAAATTCTTAAGGCAATGTTTGGACTCAGAAATGAACTATGAATTTTCCATGTCCTGTTCAATTCATACAATGGAGTCATAGAAGTTAAATTCTTTTTATCATATAAAAAATTAGGGGGTGCCTGGGTGGCTCAGTTGGGTAAGCATCCAACTCTTGATATCAGCTCAGGTCCTGATCTCACCATCGTAGATCAGTTTCCATATTGAGAGCCTGCTTGGGATTTTCTCTCTCTCTCTCTCTGCTCCTCCCCTACTCCCTCTCTCTCAAAAAAAAAATAAACATTTTAAAAAGTTAGAAAATATTTTTTAAAAACTTCTTTAATGTTTGTTTATTTTTTGAGAGAGAGAGAGAGACAGAGACAGAGTGTGAGCTGGGGAGGTGCAGAGACAGAGGGAGACACAGAATCTGAAGCAGGCTCCAGGCTCTGAGCTGTCAGCACAGAGCCTGCTATGGGGCTCAGATTCATGAACCATGAGATCATGACCTGAGCCAAAGTCGGTGGCTTAACTGACTGAGCTACCCTGGTGCCTCAAAATAGAAAATATTTTAATTTTATTATTAAAATCACTATAATTTATATTACTCTATTATCTCTTTAAGCAGTATATAAACCTTTATGCTATTTCTTAACTCCAAGTTAGTTAACATGTAGCGTAGTATCGGTTTCAGGAACAGAATTTAGTGATTCATCACTTACATATGACACCTAGGGCTCATCACAAGTGCCCTTCTGAATGCCCATCACCCATTTAGCCCATCCCCCAACTGCTAGGCCATAGATTAGTTCTATTTTTAAGTTTTTGAAGAACCTCCAGACTTTTCCAGAGTGGCTGCACCAGTTTCCATTCCCACCAATAATGTGTAAGTATTGCCCTTTCTCCACATCCTTGCCAACATCTGTTGTATCCTGGGTTGTTAGTTTCAGCCATTCTGACAGGTGTGAGGTGGTATCCTATTGTGGTTTTGACTTGTATTTCCCTGATGATGAGTGATGTTGAACATCTTTTCATGTGTCTATCTCAGTGACTTTGGAAAGGTGTCTGTTCATGTGTTCTGCCATTTCTTCACTGGATTATTTGTTTTTTGAGTGTTGAGTTTGAGAAGTTCTCCATAGATTTTGGATACTAACACTTTATCCAATATGTCATTTGCAAATATCTTTTCCCATTCTGTCAGTTGCCTTTTAGTTTTGTTGATTGTTTCCTTCACTGTGCAGAAGCTTTTACTCATGATGAGGTCCCAACAGTTCCTTTTTGCTTTTGTTCCCTTGCCTCTGGAGACATGTCTGGTAAGAAGGTGTTGTGGCTGAGGTCAAAGAGGTTGCTGCCAGTTTTCCCCTCAAGGATTTTTTAATGCAATATAAAAAGAAAACTGAAAATAATGGGGCTCCTAGGTGGCTCAAGCAGTTAAGTGACTCTTAATTTCAGCTCAGGTCAGGATTCTATGATTCATGGAATCGAGCTGTCAATGCAGAGCCTGCTTGAGATTCTCTCTCTCCCCCCTTTTCTCTGCCTCTACACATGCTGGTACTCTTTCTCTAAAAATAAATAAATAAACATTTAAAAAAAGAAAATTGAGGGGTGCTTGGGTGACTCAGTCAGTTAAGTGTCCAACTTCGGCTCAGGTCATGATCTCACAGTTCATGGGTTCAAGCCCCGCATCGGGCTCTGTGCTGACAGCTAGCTCAGAGCCTGGAGCCTGCTTCAGATTCTGTATCTCCTTCTTTCTCTGACCCTCCTCTGCTCATGCTGTCTCTCAATCTCTCTCTCTCTCTCTCATAAATAAATAAAACATTAAAAGAAAGAAAGAAAGAAAATTGAGAATAATAGTACATTACTCAGTACTTAACTGTGTCTTCATTTAAGACTATACTTTCAACCAGATGGCCAGAAAATAGTCCCCATCAGAAATTAGTGTCAGGACTAACGGCTCATCTCAAGTTCTATCATCCTGGAATATACCTTCTCTGAGTTCAGTTGGACTTCTCATTCCCAGAAGTATATTTCCAGAATCCTAGCTTCATTACGTGCTCTCACTAGATTGGTAGTTTACTGTGGTTTACAATTCCACAGTCATTCCTATTCAGAATATAGAAGGCATAGTGACACTGGGTCTCCAGCAATGATATCAGGAAGTCCAATACCACTTCAGTTCTATGGGCCCTTATATATAACCCATCTGATTACTCTCAGAGATTTTTAAACAGTGTTTTTCTCCGATATTTGCATAGCTGGCTCCTCTTTCTCATTATCCAATTCTCTGCTGACCTCTGGAGGGACCTTTGTCGATCAGTCAAAGAAGCCCCCACATGTCACTCCCACATCACCATATTTCATTTTCATCAAAGTATTGCTATGTGATATTTTATTGTTTTACTTTTTTCTATGTTGTCTACTAAATAAACCATAAGCTTCACAAGAATTCATTTGCTTCTGAATCCCCAGTGCCCAGGACAATGAGCAGGTACTCAATAAATGCTTATTGAGTAAATGAACGAAAGCCTGTGTACTAGCACTACTACCAGAAGCAGAGTAAGAATAGCTTTTCAACTGGTATTTCTAAATTACGTGAAACAAGACCATGTTCAGGATCCCATTTTTGTCAGGGTGCTAATATTTACCACAAACACATCTTCTGGCCATAGTAAATCATAAATTAGGAGCCTGAAAACTCTAAAATTAAAATTAAATTTTCAAGCAGTTTCATTTATTTACCCTCAGAAAGCAACAGCCTAGGATCAAATTATCTTCTACCCTGTTGAAAATTAATAGTTATCAAGTCAAGCGTTAAATTAATATTTATCAAGTCAAGAGTTAATGTCGTCATCTTGATTCTAGTAGAGAATTTGTGACCTGAGGAAGGCAATCCAGCAAGAATGCAGGCTTTAGCATCAGATGGCCTCAATCCTGATCCAACTTTGCCACGTAGGAGCTGTGTGTCCTTGGGGTGGTTATTTAACCTCTCAAAGCTACAGTCTTTGAATTACGACAGTACCTATCTCTTAAACTATGATGAGTGTCCACAGAGGCCATTCATTTAATTCTCAGCACAGTCTCTGAGCATTAATAAATGTTAGCTCTAATTATTGTAAGAAATTATCTATTTGAACATTTCATATTCTTTGCAAAATCTTGGCTGAAAACATTATTCATTACATTGCATGAAATAATTTCCTCTCTTAGCTTAGTGCTAACACAAAACTACCTCTTCAAACACACTTGAGATTTTCCTTAATCAGGTGGAGCAAAGTATATGACCGATCATGTTTTCTTTCCAGAAGGAAACTCAGGTCATATGCCATAATAACCTCTTCAGATATTTTTTTTCTACTTAATTGTTTTTTCCTAGGCTTTCCTTGATTTTATTTTCAATGTTTCTTTTTTATATCATGTTTTACTTTGTAGTTTCTGGATCTATTTACCAGCTGAGTGACCCTGCAGAAGTTATTTAACATCTAAAGTCCCATTTTCTTCATCTGTCAATGAGAATTGTTGTGAACACAAATGATACTGTCACCCTAGCACTCCTTTTTCCTAAACAGTCCTCTGCTCCATCCATATGCCCTGACAGCCATACAAGGGGCCCAACTCTCTGATAGTCTAGAAGGGGACATCTAATGCAAGCCGGACCAAGGAGACAGTTGCCAGGAATTTTGTATTTAGGACTGAAAGAGTCAGGTCAATTTCCTTCTAGCGGCTGAAATTATAAGACGTAAATCTCAGGAGTTGCTAGTGGCTGTGTTTTCCACCTATGGAAGGAACCACTGCAAAGTGCAGAATGACTCTAAGACACGGAAGAGAGGGAGGCAAAGGATTTCTGAAGGTTCTAATGGTTCCTAGGTTCTCACTCTTCCTATAGCCTGGCTGTTCCATTAGACAATCCACTATCTCTCCAATAAAGTCTCTTTCTGCATACATAATTTGGGTTTGGTTCCCATCATTTGAAACTGAAACAGTTCTAAGATGTAAAAAATAAACCCTACTTTGAATAATTGCTATAAAAAGTAAATGAGACAAAACAATTAAGTGCCTAGCATATTACCTGGCAAATAATACTCAAGAAATGATACCTATTAACATTATTTAGAAGATGGGGATGCAAATTTTAAATCAATTAATTAATGAACATAATTTTAATAGCTTACAAATCTTGTTTCTTGAGGTTTCAAAATTATTCCATGGGATTCTTTGGTTTTGGATCTTGAAAGAATTGCAAAATAAGAGAAATGCTCTGATTAACTTTGCTACATATCACTGTACATATAAATCTGAGTAGCTCATACATATAGTTAAGTGATCTTAGGGAATAGTGAAGTCTCAGATCCAGTAACCCACAATTTCTTGCTTAACTCACTTGTTTAGAGTAAATATAGGGAGGAAAATTGTAAACAGAATACAGACTTACATTCCACTTACTTCCACATATACAAGAATAAGTGAGATGCATTTAAGTGTATAAATGTTGATGTGGTTGCATTTTATAACTTATTGTATAAGTAAGTCTTTACATTGTATAAAGGATGCAATACAGTAAGGAGAAAATGGAGTTGCCATACCTGGAGAGATACCACGCTGACATTATCAAAATGGATGTGTCCGTTAGGTTCTGTGACAGCCGGATTTGCATAACATGTCACACCATTGATTGCAGGTAATGTTTTAGGTTGATGAGTTTTCTCATGAGAAGGACCAAAGTCATCACTTGCAAAGTGGGTATGATCATTCTACATGAAAAAAATTTTTAAAGGAAAAGGAGGTTATAAGAAGACAAAAATGGTGGCTCACACTTCCAAGAAAGTAGGGAGTCTAGTGATTTTTATTTGTAAGAGAAAATCTATATGACTATTCAATATGTAATCTTTTTAGATTTAAAATGTATCTTCGGGGCGCCTGGGTGGCTTAGTCGGTTAAGCGTCCGACTTTCGCTTAGGTCATGATCCCGCGGTTCGTGGGTTTGAGCCCCACGTTGGGCTCTGTGCTGACTGCCAGCTCAGAGCCTGGAGCCTGTTTCAGTCTGTGACTCCCTCTCTCTCTGACCCTCCCCTACTCACGGTGTCTCTCTCTCTCTCTCCTAGAAATAAATAAAACATTTAAAAAAAATAAAAATAAAACATATCTTCATTTATTAGATTTTGTTTTTTTCTGTTTGTTCATGTTAGGGTAAATATGCCTTCTTATTTTGATGAACATGAATGAACACAAATTGTGCACCATTTTTTTTGCATTGAATTGTTGGCACTTATTCCAATTCTACACTATGAATCAAGTGTTCTCTTATACTTATTAATATATTGACTCTTTTCCTTCTCCTCACATTCACAAGCCTAGTAACTGAGCTGTTCATAGAATTATAAAAATAAAATTCCAGGGACACCTGGGTGGCTCAGTTGGTTAAGAGTCTAACTTCAGCTCAGGTCATGATCTCAGGGTTCGTGGGTTCAAGCCCTGCATTAGGCTCTGCTCTGACAGCTCAAAGCCTGGAGCCTGCTTCAGATTCTGTGTCTCCCTCTCTCAACCTCTCCCCAACTCATGCTCTGTCTCTCTCTCAAAAATAAATAAAACATTTTTTTAAAAAGAATAAAATTCCTGCCTTTATATTCCTATAAAGCTATATATAAAGTAGACATAGGAAGTCAAACATCAAATATTTTAAATAAAATCCATTTACCTGACCATATGCCTTTAATAACATTTTAAGCACTCTTTCAAAAAAGAAAAGTAGGTAAAAACCACCAAACACAGCAACTGCCTTCTCAACATAGTTGTCACTTTTGGGATTGAACCCAAATGCCTAAGAGACAAAAAAAGTTCAGATAAGACCAAGTACTTTAACTGATTTTTAGAAAATAATACCAAAATCTTTTAGTATACAATTTTTACCAAAGTTCTAAGTCCATCTTCAGATAAGTTAATATTGGGAATATACCCACCAAAATTACAAAACAAAAACTCTGAAATTTAAGTAACCAAATTATAAACAGAGAAAATTTTGTTAATTAAAACCCCAGAGTATCTTCTAGTTTCCTGGCTATATCCTTCAGCAATATTTACCTTGAAAGAGAAAGGTTTTAGTGGTCAAAAAGAAGCACTGATTCACATCTTTATACATATTAAATCTAGGTAATTAAAAAAAATGAGACATTGATAATCCATTTTCTCTTAAAAGTAATGTATTTGTCCATCATATCCAGAGTTGAATTTTTAAAGCAAATATGGCAAAGTCATTTGGATTACTGTTTTCCCGAGAGACCTTTTAAAACCTAGAGGATCCTGATAGGTCCTAAAGAGATAAAGAATGCAAGGGTTGGCCCCAAGAATGAAGAAGAAAAGAAAGATTTTCACATGCACACACACACACATACACACACACACA
This sequence comes from Proteles cristata cristata, assembly GCA_017311185.1. NCBI lineage: Eukaryota > Metazoa > Chordata > Mammalia > Carnivora > Hyaenidae > Proteles > Proteles cristata. The sequence goes on from JAESUZ010003940.1 coordinate 236,436, forward strand.
CACACACACACACACACGAGAATGAAATAATCTACTGTTTAAAGGACATAGAGCAAGAACTAGAGTTTCAAATTATAAAAAGCCAAGGTGTTCCTAAGAAACAAGAAACATAAACTTGAGTAAAAGCTATAGTAAATGTATGAGGACATTTTGCGGTATATCATCAGTAAATCTGACATTGCATGCTCTTTAGAAAAATAAATAAATAATAAAAGTATGTGGAAAAATTAAATTCTCCAAATGCAAGACAAAAAAAAAAAAAGTTTTAAAGCCCTCAGAGGTGTCCCAGAGCTGTCTGGGCACGTCCTGGTGGCTGGCCTCCTAGAATATTAATTTTATCTCTGACACTAACATCCCCTGTAGCTTTAGACAAGCTTTTTCTTCTGCTGTGATTCAGCTTTCTCTTATCCAACACTATCAAGCAGACCATAAAATGCTGTAATAATTATGGAGCCTTAAAATGTACAAAGTGCTGAAACATTTAAAAGAAACAATTATTCACAGACATAAATAGCCAATGTCCTTACCTCTGGAATAAGCTGGAAAATAGCATTTGAAAATAGAGTCCCAATAGCCAGACCCACAAAAAATGTCAAAATCTTAGGGAAATAAGATTTCTTTATCAATGGAGTCAAAACCAATCCAAGGAGAGATGCCAGATTAATAATTGTCACCGACAGGAATCCATATCCCCAAACTGTAGATGAGAGGAAAAGAGTAGCAATTAATCAAAGCAAAGGGGACAAATGAAGTCTTACTGTACAGTAAACTTGAAACACCTTGTTTCTTTAAAAGCTTGAAATAGATATCTTCTTTAAAACAACAAAATCTTCTCAATGAAAATATACAGAAAACTGTCAACATTACTATAGAATAATAAATATTCACAGTAACAGTTTAGCTTCACTAAACACTTTAGCTTCAAAGTGACCATAGTTGCTTATACTGAGCTTGTCATAAGCACTTGTCTGCAGGTGTCTGTAGAGGGCACCTTGGAAAGACAGCCCCTCGGCCCTCCAGCCGGAGCCTCCAGGACCCGGACTCAGCCAAGTGCCATGAGCACTCAGGAGGGCAGCACGAGGAAGCCAGAGTGGAGATGCATTGAATAACTGGAGCTGCCGAGTTCAGATTAAGGCAAAACGATCCTAGAAAGTGAAGACTCTGGTGACAGAAGAAGTGACGAGTCTTTCATCTCTATCTCTAAGGCCTGGTGCCCAATAGGTGCTTAATAAATGTTGCTTACGATGAAATGAATGAATGTTATCCTAAGCCATACGGCTAATGGCATATGTGACCTCAATTTCCTCTAGATTGTCCTAGAGGGGTGGTTCCAGGACATACTTGGAGTGCAGGTGAAGCATGCTGTGTGACCCCAGGACAGTCACGGATGGCAGTGTGGGCTGACATACAAATGGGCCCCTGGAACCGTGCAACACATGGCTTTGCCTATGTCTCCCACACTGTGCATGAAAGACAACATAAAAGACTAGAAAGCTGCCTCTGCATTGCCGCTTCTTTAAAATGTGCAGAAAACATTTTTAAATGTTAGGCCTCTTTTCTCACTGACACCCTCAATAGAGCACCATAGTAACACTTAATGCTTATGAGTGTTTGCCATTGCCGGGTACTCTGCTAAGAAACTGATGTGTATTTAATCCTCACAAAACCCTGTGAGGTAAGTTCAGGTAGTACCTCCTCATACAGTTGAGGAAACCAAGACATATGGAGTTCAAGTGAGCTGCCCAAGTCATGTAGCTAGGAAGCTGGATTGTGAGCCCAGGCAGTCTGGCTCCAAGACCAACATAGTTTAGCAATATGCTTCCTTACTCCTGTAGAAGTATTCTAATTTTCAAAAAAACCAAGGGACTCAACAAATCTATAAAGATTTAATATTGTGCTTCCTAAATACAAGATTGCTCACCATTATTCTAGTTCAAGCGATTCTATCTAAAAACAATCTGGGGTGCCTGGGTGGCTCAGTCGGTTAAGATTCCGACTTCGGCTCAGGTCATGATCTTGTGGTTTGTGGGTTTGAGCCCTGCATCAGGCTCTGTGCTGACAGCTCAGAGCCTGGAGCCTGTCTTCAGATTGTGTCTCCCTCTCTCTGCCCCTCCCCCGCTCATGCTCTGTCTCTCTTTGTCTCAAAAATAAATAAACATTTAAAAAAATTTATCAGGGTGCCTGTGTACTTCAGTCGGTTAAGTGTCTGACTTCGGCTCAGGTCATGATCTCATGGTTCATGGGTTGGAGCCCCACATCAGGCTCTGTGCTGAATGTTTGCTCAGAGCCCGGAGCCTGCTTTGGATTCTGTGTTTCCTTCTCTCTCTGCCCCTCCCCCCCTCACACTCTGTCTCACTCTGTCTCTCAAAAATAAATAAATGCTGGGGCGCCTGGGTGACTTAGTCGGTTAAGCATCCGACTTTCGCTCAGGTCATGATCTCGCGGTTCGTGGGTTCGAGCCCTGCGTCGGGCTCTGTGCTAACTGTCAGCTCGGAGCCTGGAGCCTGTTTCAGTCTGTGACTCCCTCTCTCTCTGACCCTCCCCTGCTCACTGCTGTCTCTCTTTCTCTAGAAAAAAAAAAACTTCTGTTTTAAAAAAAAATAATAATAAAATAAATAAATAAATAAATGTAAAAAAATGTTTTTAATTTATACAAACAATCTTATCAAATGTTTATGGAGCCTCAGATATAGACCAAACCATGGTTCTTGCCAACAAGGAACATGGATCTTTTGCTTGGAGTACTGGGAAAGGGGTAGGCACAGGCACACACAAAGCAATACAAGTTAGTTTGTGCAGCATACCAAATGAAATGAACAGAAAATAAATGTTACTGTTGCCACAAGAATCATCACAGCACTGACCATGACTTTATCTTCTCCAGATGCTTTCCTATCAGTTCCAGACCCCTGACCGGGCCCTGCAAAGTCATCTCATTGGGACTACAAAGGTCCACCTCATTCCCATTTACTACCTTATCACCTAAAACAAGCTACCTACTCCCCTCAGGCTTTCCATGTAGAGAAAGCTCTCCATCCCCATATCTCCCTCTATGGTATATCGATGTGTAGCTCCCCTTAACACAAATAGTCCTCTATCACTTCACAAGTCTATATGCATGCATTCATTCAACAAACATTTATAATCTCATTGGGTAAACAGGAAAGGTACATGCTGAAACTAAAATAAAAATGCACAGTTTTTGAGTACCAAAGTAAGGCAAAACCACATACACATACTAAATACATCCCCTTCCCCTAAGAAATCTGTAATTTCCATAGATAGCAGAAGTGTTAGGATCAATGTCAATTTGTCACCAAACCAGTCAATTTCATAGACAATTGGTGACTAAACACTATCAATTTTTCTTGAGACCTCTCTCACTGTAGCTTCTCCACCCTCATTGCCAGTGCCTTGGGTTGAGGCCCTCGGCTTCTCCCACTTCCTCTTCTGATGCATTATGAGTCTTCTGTCTGATCTTCCTCCCCCTACTTGACATGGCCCTCAGACTTACATCCTAAAACACAAGATCATCTCATGCCCCTATTCAAAACTGCTATTCATAAACTGACTCCCACACAACTTCTCCAGTGTTATTTACATGCTTCTCAACATGGCCTTTATGCTAACATAATGCTTTCCAAGTACAGAATTACTTTACTTGTAGTTCTCTATCTGAAAAGATCTTTCTACTTTTCATTGCCTAAGAAAGTCACACGTGTTTCTCTAAATCAACCACAAAGCCTCTTCTATGAAACCTTCCTAGCTCCTCCAGGTGGCTGTCCCTTCCTCCTCAAGGTCCCCATGGCTCTTTGATTAAAGGTAATTGGGCCACCAACCATATCTTGTGTGCTAACCTAGTTCTATCACTTTTATAATTGTCTACATTATACAAATTAAGAGATTTTCAAGAAGAGCTATTTTTTTTCATTCTCAGTGCCTAGAATATTGCCCAGCAAATAGCACACATTTTTTAATGAACGAATTCATGAATGTCATATTTCATGGTACAGCCCAGAACTCTTGCCAAAAAAAGAAAAAAAAATCATTTGCCTATCTAATCTTTCCAACCTTAGTCACTATTGTATATATTTATCAGAACTAGTTGGGGAAGTTTGGGAGTATGAATCATCACCTTCTAAGCAAACTACATAGCTTCCTCTTCTTATGTTGTTTGGACATTATTGAAGAAAAAAAGTTCCATTCATCCACTCAACTGGGGCACCAAAGAATAAATTACTATGAGAAATTTACTTGGGCCTCTCCATATATACATAGGACTCTCTCTAATGATCCGATTCAAAGAGGATCTTTTCTCTCTGCTTCTTAGCAAATTCTGAAAGATTTTATAATTTCCAAGGAAAATTGGTAACAAGAGCTACCATTTATTGAAAGACCACTGTTTGTTAAGATTCTTCTAAAAACTGCATCTAGTCTAACTCATTGAATCCTCCTATTTCGTAGGGTTTTTACAAAAATAAAATAAAGCCAGTTAATGTTGTCCCTGGTATATATAGTAAGCCTCCAATACATATCATTATAATATAAAAAATGATAAATTAGTAAGCAGACCACCATATAAATTTCAGCTCATTTAACTCATTGTTATATAGTTAAAGAACTAGGAGTGAGGAGCCCTCTCCTCCTTCCTCAGATATTCCTCCTGGAGGAAGCCATTCAACATCTCTGGAGCTTAGACTTATGTTACTGGTTCTACCACAGAACTGGACAATGTGATCTCCAGGGATGCTACAAGTAAACTTCTATTGTGCTTACTTACTATTTGACTTAAATAGCATTCGGTGACCCCATCAAAAAAAAAAAATGCACCAATTTTGGATCATTCAATGACTGCTAAAACAATTAGTCTATCTCTTAGAGAATTTAATTTACTATCCATTTATGGTATCCATCAATAAGAGCTTATAAAGCACCTGAAAGGCAATTTCAAAATCACAAAATATGAGGTCTCTGATAAATGAGACTATTTTATCTGTCCACTGAAATGTCAGTGTAAACATGTGTATAAAATCCTTATATCATGACTCCTTTAGATTAGTTTTATTTTGGTTTTCATTCCTTTGAATGAACTCAGAATTGAGTCTACATTAAGTAAACAGTTACATCAAGAATCAAGTGCATTTCATTACTTAAAAGAATAGACTTACACAGGGAGCATGGAATAGAGTGAACCTATGAAAAATTTTAAGAGAAGTAAATATAGTCTTCCTTCTCTGTGCCAGACACTGTTCTAGGCACTTGCATATATTAACACATTTGATACCTCCAACAATTCTAGAAGGAAGGTACTATAATTATCTCTTTTTTACAGATGAGATATCTGAGGCACAGAGATATTAAATAAATTGCTCGACACAGAAGCACACATAGTTGCACTAAAATAAAACAAGATAGTGCACCAAATAAAGGTAATATAGTGTCAAATGAAACTTCATAGATTAATGAGTACTCTACCAGTTACCTTAATTCTCCAGAAATTTTTCTCTATCTTCTCCCACTGGATCCCACCCACTCCAGCCCCATTTCAATTCCTAAGATAATGTATACCCTAAGAGCCAGTTCTTTCTTGGGCCTCTGTCCAAATATCTGGTGCCTGCTTAATCCTGTAACTTAGAACTATTGATTTTTCATTTGATGATTTTGTGGTGTTGACCCTGGAATTCCCTCACTTCCTGCTTCCCAATTCCCTGTTCCTACTTCCTGGTTACTGAGATAGAGGAAACCTGGGAGTTAGGGTCAAAGACACTTTTGAATGTCAGTCACTAATATGAAGATTAGAGGACTTGCTTTTCTGAAGTTTCATCTCCTATACCCAGAATTATGTACATGGTAGATATATTTTACTTAACAGACATATACATAGTGCCTAAGCAAATGCTATATTATGTTCTATATGCTTCACAAATATTATTTCATCCTTATAGCAACCCTACAAGAAAGGGACTGTTTTAGATAAGAAAACTGAGGCAGAAAGGCATAGTCATGTGCCCAAAAATAGCTGGAAAATTACAGAGCTGGGATTTGAGTCCAGGTGGGCTGGCCTCAGAATCTATACTTCTATTGTGTTACACTATCATTAATGTTAATATATAAAGCATTTTCTGAATTTACTTTGGAATATAAAATGCAAAATACATTAAACAAACTTGTAGAACTACAAACATTCCTATTTAGTATATAATCTAGAAAAAATATTTGCCTAAACAATTAGCTGTGAAATTATTGTTATTCACAGAATTGCTAATTATATTGATAAAGTATATTTGGGGATTTCTATTCTACATGTGTGTAAACATAGAATATGAAAGAGAACATGGGTCCAGAAGCTGAGACAGCCAGGTTTGAAGAAGGCTCTATCATGTTCAAGTTGTATACTCCTGAGCAAATGACTTTATACTCCCTGTATATATGTTTCCTTGGCTGCAAATGGGAATTGCAGTTCTTACATTACTGCGTTGTATGAAGATTAAATGAGTCAACATAGATCAAGTATTTGGAACAGTAATCATCCACATAGTAAGTACTACATATTCATATATATCAAAGGAATCTAAAAGTCAGTAGAATAAGCACTTCCTCTGTTGAGGTGTCCCTTTTCTTCTCTATCTTCTCTCTCTTTATATTCTTTTATACTCAAGTTAGATGTGCTCACTCAGACCAGTGGTTTCAAATGCCATTTCTAACATGACAAATCTCTAGCCTTGTCTTGATGTCTGAGCACTAAATGTGTGCATGCTACTGTCTACTGTACACTCTTCTTGGTGGTCTATGTCAATGTCTAAAACTGACCATGTGAAAAATTATACCCAAGCTCCACCACTTGCTTCCTCCATAAGAAACTGCTGCTCTCAGTTTTCTCAATTTGAGGAAATGGCACAAACTCCTCCCTGGTTTCAGTGGCTCAAACTTTGATTCATCTTTCTCAACCCCCACATCAACTCCAGAGGCAAATCCATGTTAGCACAGTTTCCAAAATCCATTCTGGATCTGATCACTTCTCTTCCTTTCTACTCTCCCGTCTCAGCCGAAATCCGCATCATCCTCAGCACCAGCCCTGGGAAAATACCTCCTGATTAATTTTCTTGCATCTACTCATACCCCATTACAATCTATTCTTCAAACTGCAGGTAGAATAATCCTATACAAATCCAAACAAAATCATGTCACTCCCCCATTTAGAACCCTACAGTATCTTCATACCACATTCAGAATAAAATCCAGTCAATTTACTGCATTCTGAAAGGGCCAGGGCACCATTTCCTTCTATTCTCCCTCTTGCTTATTATGCTCCAGACACACAAGCTTTCTTGCAGTTCCCTACATACGCCAAGCTTGTTGTCAAGCTTATGGAGACTGTTCCCTTGACCAAGAATGTTCTTCTCCCAGAGAAGATCTTGCCATGGTTCTCTCCTTGCCCTCAGGCAGGGCCCTGCTCAAATGTAATCTCATCAGAAAGGCCTCCTCTGACTTATTGAAAATCACACTTGCCCACTGTCTCCTTCTATCCCTTACCTACTTAATTTCTTCGTAGCACTGATCACTCTGAAATTACATTATCTATTTGCTTGTTTGTATAAATGTTTATTATTTCTCTTTTCCATTACACTGTAAGCCCTAAAAGGGCAGAGAATTTTTCTTCTTTGCTACTGAATCCTCAGTGCCCAGAACAGCATTTGGCATGTCATTCAATAAACATTTATTGAATGAACAATGTACAAAAAAATGAGAATTAAAATATCCATGTCGGTCAGGTTAATGATTTGAGAGTACCAAGAAATTGCACATAGCTGGCAAACAGACCCGTGGAAGAAGTAGTTTATCTTATTTGGAAAAGAATTCTTCTACATGTTTAAGTATATGAACTATACAGTAAGCATGCACTTGTTTTCTCAGATTTTAGAATTTCTTTGCAGCAGGTTATTCCTTTGAATTACACTACTTATGGCAATACTATTGCAGGCAGTTTAAAAAATAGTCACTGACATTTTCCTACGTTAATGAAAATTAAAGCCGTAATAACTCAGTACCTTAATGTTTAATCTAAATGGGATATTCCCTTATCCCTTTACTAAAAATTACAGATAAATTGATAAGCTTTTAAACAATAAGATAAGCACAAGGTAATGGAAATCACCAGATCAGTTATGAGCCAAATAGTTAACATACAATCCAGCATGTACAGTATAAAGCAAATGTTGTTTAAAATCAAGAATTGAGTTTTATAAAGTTTTTAAATGGTACCAAATATAACTTTGACTCCACAAATAGAAGAGAACAATTTATGAAGCTTAAATAAGTTCTAATTATTCATATTCTAAACTTTCAGAGTATAAGTATTTTACCAAGGGCTTCCTACACAGCTTTTTAAAAAAAACAACAAAGCAATGAAAGAAGCATGTTGATTTAATTTCAGACTAGCCTATAGGCTTTTCAAACAAACAGGAGAAAAAAACTTCCAACATACCTTCTGAAATATTTGGTTTTGTTTTGTGTTTGGGCCGATCCTCACAAGGATGAAAGTTCAGTTGTTGTAAGACCGCTGGACAGATGACAGAGAAGTTAGAGCTGCTTATCTGGGTAGTATTTGAAAAGCCATGAAGGGAAAAGATCTCTTGAGCTGATAGACACTGAAACAAGAGAAACAAAGTGAACATATGTGTTAACATAGTAAAAGCATGCAAGCAAAGATACCATAAGGAGACGCAGGATACTTTATCTAGACACACAGCAGTAACTTTACACAAAAGCCCCAAATTTTAAAACAACCCACACCTCTTTAAACCTAGAAACAAGAAAAAAATAGCAACAACAACAACAAAAAAACCCAGACAAACAACAAAAACAACAAAAAACTCTTCTTGAGCGGCATTCTACCAATAGCAGACCAAAAGGTAAGAACTAGTTTGGGGATTTCCAAGAACTTTAAAAACATAAAAAGTGGACCAATAGGTTCCAAACAGTTTTAAAATGATTCTACATTCTCAGTCTCCCCTCTCTGTTTTTCTTTAGATTGAATGTATATTTTGCGTAAGCTGATGGAGTAGCTCTCTGTAACATTTCTTGTAGACAAACATCTGGCTCCTCTACAGTTTCTCAGTTAAGAAACTCATCCATGCTCCTAGACAGCAATAATAATTCCAATATACAAAAGTTGTTTTAAAGTATGTCTTTAGTATATATGGTAGTTTCCTAAAATATATATTGTTCTCAATGATAGTGGGTAGCTGTTCTATACTACATAAGGTTTTAAAAATAGTGCTAGGCTGCATAGAAATTCATTAACTGTTAGTGAGAAATAAAATCTGCATTAGGAAAAAATTCTTTATGAAAATAACTTTTTAAAGGTCTCATTTTACTCTTTACTCTTGGGTATAGTTTAATTATAAACTATAGTCCACATGCTTGCATTACTAGGAATACAGAAGAAACTAAATGTGTTACTATTGTTAATAATTGTAAGAATTACAGAGTGTGAAAAATATCCATTCACTCAAACAGAAGAGTCTAACTTTAATAAGTACAATTGAGAAAAGCTGTTTGCATGCTCCAGCCAATATTTAAACCCCACTAAGATCTTACTTAGCTTTGTACTATAGACTGCGTTCACCCAAAATTCCCATATTGAAGCCCTAATTCCTAACATAATATTCAAAGTTGGGGCCTTCAAGCCCCATGTTGGTCTCTGTGCTGACAGCTCAAACCTGGAGCCTGCTTCAGATTCTGTGTCTCCCTCTCTCTCTGACCCTCCCCTGCTCACAATCTGTCTCTCTCCGTCTCTCAAAAAAAAAAAAAAATACATTGTACATGGCCAGATTTCATTCTTTCTCATTGCCACGTCGTATTCCATTGTATAGATAAACCACATCCTCTTGATCCATTCATCAGTTGATGAACATTTAGGCTATTTCCATGTTTTGGCTATTGTTGAGAGTGCTGCTATGAACATTGGTGCATGTGCCTCTATGCATTGTAGCAACATGGATGGAACTTGAGGGTGTTATGCTGAGAGAAATAAGTCAGGCAGAGAAGGACAGATATCATATGTTTGTGCATATAGGAGGATTAGGAGAAAATTAATGGAGGACCATGGGGGAGAAGAAAGGGGAAAATAGTGGGGGAGAGGAAGGGACGCAAACCATGAGAGACTCTTGAATGCCGAGAACAAACTGAGGTTGGATAGGGTGGGTGGGGAGGGGAAGGGGGGTGATGGGCATGGAGGAGGGCACCTATGGGGATGAGTACTGGGTGTTATATGGAAACCAACTTGACAATACACTATTTAAAAAAAAAATTTTAATACATTAAAAAATAAATAAATAATATATAAATAATAATAATAAATAAATATCTCCTTTGGGAGATAATTAAGGTTGGATGATACGATGAGAATGGGGTCCCAGGCCAACTAGATTAGTGTGGTCTTAAAAGAAAGACACCAAAGAACTTGCTTCCCCTCTCTCCACCATGTGAGTAGACAGGTAGAAGGCAGTCATTTGCAATCCAAAGACAGAGCCCTTACCAGACAATGGCCCTACTGACACCTCAATTTTGGACTTCCAGTCTCCAGAACTATGAGAAAACTAACTTTTATTGTTCAAGCTATCCAGTTTATGGTATTCTGTTATGGCAGCCCAAACTGATTAACACTCTATGAATGGTATTTAAGAACTCAAAAGTTGATGTGAATTGTTTGACCATGAAGCCCTGGGATTTCCTTCACAATAGAAACAATGAAACTAAGATGTGATGTAAGACGTGAGAACAAGGAGATCACTACTGATTATTAAGGGAAGATGAGAAAACATCAAATACACCAAGGTGTACGCACTTATCAAAACTAAAAGTGCAATTGCCTTAAAGAAAATGCACATTTGGACTTCTTTTTTTGTTTTTTTTTAATGGCTAAATATGTGCCTAAATCTGTTCCTTGTTCAAACCATGACAGTGGGTTTGGTTTCGTGACAATGATAGCTGTGTTCCATCCTCTGAAGAAGAGATACCAACTCAATGCTCAGCTCACAGTCTTCTCTTAGGCAGAGATTAGGGGTATAACAATCTAATGGAGGGAGAAAATAGTTCCATAGGAGGAAGGAAGATTTATTCATTACCATGAAACTACCCAGAAGCATAATTCTGAGACTCAAAAATTCGAGTCCATGTGGGTAAACTGCCCACTGCATGATTCCAGGAGTAAATGTGGGTAATAGCCTACACATAAGACAGCACTGTTTCCTCACAGGAAGTCTTAACCTACTTGGACTTCAAGTTTCTCCAAATATAAAAGAGGATGAAAGGGGGAAGCTGCCCATAAATAATTTCCAAAGTCTTCTCAGAATTAGCATCCTAGACTTCCTAAAACTTGATGATGGTTTGGCAGTTCTTTACAGACTCAAATTGTGACTCATTGGTGGGTCAGAAAATCCACTTACAAGGTCACAGTCAGCATTTTGTAAGAAGGTAGAAAATATAATAGAAACTATAGAGTGGATCACTCATAAAAAGAGTATTATTTAGTGAAACTTTTGCTTCAGTTACACATTATACATACCATGAATACAGACACTGGGTCACAATGTAACATTCACTTTTTTGTTGTAAATGGCAGTTAAGAGTTTGAAATCACTACCCTCAAAAAGGCTTTAATTGCCCACTGTATATCATTAAAGACACCTCTTAACATACAGTTAGAAAAAATAATGCAGGGGCGCCTGGGTGGCTCAGTCGGTTAGGTGTCGACTTCGGCTCAGGTCATGATCTCTCAGTTTGTGAGATCAAGCCCCATGTCGGGCTCTCTCGGAGCCTGGAGCCTGCTTCGGATTCTGTGTCTCCCTTTCTCTCTGACCCTCCCCAGCTCACGCTCTGTCTCTGTCTCTCGATAATAAATGTTTAAAAAAATTTTTTTAAAGAAAAAGAAAAAATAGTGCAGCCAAAGGACTACAATTGTGTAAGACAGCTGAAAGCCTTGATGATCTGTGTAGAAATTTTGGCTGGGCAGGTGGTCATAGATAATCACACTTTGAATAGTGGCAACTATTCAACCTCCAGAAAGAACAAGGAGGTGGAGAGATGACAATACTCTAGGCCTTGCCTAACCAAAGAAACAGACTCTTAACTATGGAGAACAAACTGATGGTTGGGGGAGTGAGGAAGGGGGAGGAATAGGAGATGGGGATCAAGGAGGGTGCTTGTGATAAGTGCCAGGTGCTGTATGGAAGGGTTGAATCACCAAATTGTAAACCTGAAACTAATATAATACTGTATGTTAACTAACTGAAATTTAAAGAAAAACTTAAAAAAGAAAAAAAAACAAAACTCTAGGCTTTAGCTTATAATGAGAATGAGGACAAGTACTACCAGAACCCTAGCAGTGTGGCAAAACTGGATTAAGGGCACAGGCCTGATTGATTTAAAACAGCTATCTACCAGCAAGTAGGATGCAAATAGCTTTATACAACCGCCTATTTGGCTTTACAATCTCAATTTCCATAATGCTTTGATTTAACAAAGTTGAACCTGAAACAAAGAAAGCAGTTGTCTAAGAAAGGGCGGCGTTTCCCAGAGCCGGGACAAACAGGATGAGAGCCCAAAGCCGGAGCAGCGAGGTGACAGCAGAACCGGCTGAACCATTGAGGAAGGTCAAACATCCTCTCAAACACACACCCCTTCACCTCCAAAACAAACAGTGAATAAATTATAAAAGCAGTGGGACGTACAAGAGCTCCTCATAAAACAATCCAGGAAGATGGGCCTGAAGAGTATGCGTCTTAATAAAACTTCCTGAGCTTTTTCACCATCTTGCTTTACATTTACCCATGAGCTTTTCTCCTTCGCATCTATTTGTTTTTACAACACTGCTGTTGTCAAGAGTATCACCCGGACACTTGCTGCGGCCCTTTGAGCTTTGTGCTATCAGAGGCTAAGTCCAGCCAGCAGACACCGTGAAGTTCAGTGGGTTGACTTTTTTCCTAAAAACATTTTCTCAGTTTCTGATTTAAACTCCCTTAGTCTCTTGGCCACATTAAGGCGATCTCAAATGGGTCTTATACAGATGAAGCACCCAAATTAGGAAGTTGTAGAGGTGAAAGGGTTTAGAGGCATATCATAAATGAGATCTCAAATTATATCCAAAACCATTTAACCAAAGAGTTCCATGCATTTCTTCTTCTCTTTTCCCTACTCCTTCTTCCTCACCAATTCTGAGGAGACAAAGTTTTGGGTTTGGTTTCTTCTTGTTGGGGTTTTTTGGGGTTTTTTGGTTTTGTTTTGTTTTGTTTTTTTGCTTCTTTTGCAGGACATATCTTTGTGGAAATGCTAATGCAGGGACAGTGGCAGGATTGAATGATTAGGGAAACCTCCTCCCCCAACATTTTGTACAGTTAAAACTTGCTAATAATAAATGCCAATGAGTTAGGCAAGATTTGAAATGACACAGCATAGTTAATGACACAGACCCTGTACTTGACTAAACTTTGGTCAGGCTCCTTTAACTCTTTGAGGCCTCCACCTTCCCTCCATTCTCATAGGGCCTGCATTGTCCAATTTTAGCAAGAATCCTCCATCCTGGAGATCTGATCACCCTGGCTTGCCTTCAGCAAGCATCCTATTAAGTTTGTGTAATGCCCCCCATCCCCTACAAAACCCCTAATGCTTCCTCCCTCTTGGTAATTTTCCATTCATTGATCCCACCCTGTTCCTTGGTTATAAATTGCCACTTGTCCGTGATGTATTTGGAAATGAGCCCAGTTCGACACTGAGGTCCCTTCTCCCCTGCTGCAATATTTCTTGAAGACAATCTGTTCTTATTGCCTCAACCATTGTTGTACTATGTTACAAATATAATAACCATGTAAGTGTACTACACATTGCATAAATTATTTTCTTCATTTAACAAATATTTCTAGAACCATATACGTCTGGGTATAATACTGATGGGGGAAGAGGAAGGTGGAGGAAGCTGAAGGTTGACAACCAAGAAAGAACTAGCACAAAGGTAAGTCCTAACACCCTCCATCAAGAAACCTAATAATTGTGGCAGAAATAAATCACACACCAATGTTTATAAAACCAGAGAAAAGGTGATAAATTCACAAGACAGGATGATCAAGAGCTAGGAATGTTCCTGTAAGGGAGAAATGATGTACAAACAGTCAAAAACAACTCTGTGGCTGGGCCTCTGAGAGAGTAGACAGAGAGGGGATGTTGCCACAGGTGTGACTGGGGGACATGGGAAAAGAAATACATTTGGGAGGGTCATGTCCAGTTTGGTTTTAGACATGTCAAGTTACAAGGCCTGTGAAACACCAGATGGAAATGATGAGTGAGCTTTTTCCAAGAAAGGTAGAGTCCAGAGATAAGGACATGACTGTCTTCTGTAAGGAGATAAGAGCATGGGGAGAAGGCGGGGAGAGGGCAGATCGACAGAGTTTGGAAAGAAGAGAAATGCTTTGGAGCTTTGGGAACACATATATAATTTGTGCAAAAGCAGCAGAAGATGTGAGAGAACAAGAAGGAGTGAGATAAGCCCAAAACATAAGAAATCCTCTAGGTCAGTAAAATACAGTGAATGCCTGTTGTTCTTGCCTGCCTGAGATCCCCGTCATCCAGTAACAGACCACCTTCCTGCCCCGGGAGCCTCCTTCTATGTGATGTAGTTGGGGCTGACCAGAGAACACTTAACCCATTCCCGTCCACTGTCTGGTAGAGCTCTTGAAACAAATCTTTTTTGACTAGGATTGCTACAAGCCTGGGGTTCCCTTAGGCCATGTTTCCAGGATGTGAAAGAAGTGAACTAATGTGTAGAGACAGACAGGTTTCTACCTGGGTTGCTAATTCCCTGTATACAACTTTGCCGAAGGCTGGTTCTGCCCCTTGACTCTTCACTGACCTGAGACAATGAATTCCCTTGGTGACTTAAGCTAATTAAAATGAAGTTTCTTTCACTTACAAATGAAAGACTCTGGATTGATCTACAAAGTAATCATTCTAAAAGACATTTTTAAAGCTACGAAATGAATGCTACATTCAGAACCTACCAGGAAACAAAAAGATAAGCTTTTCCACACCTTAAACCTTCTCCATTCTTCCTTTTCTCAACACATAGGTGGTTTTCTATACTTTGCTGTCTGGTCAAATGGCACAGATTAAATAATAAAGAACAATAGGACCACCTGATCCTGTACCCACTGTGCAAAGGCCTTCACACCACACCGAAAGTGAAATATCATTCCATTCAAAATTCACCCCAAAGACAGTTTCAGATTCTGGTTTTCCATGTGCTTCTGCGGAAGCTGAGCAGTTCACAAACCCAGTCAGGACACTGCTAGTTGTGCTGTGTTCTCTCTTGTGAAGGTAAATGTAGGAAAAGGGAGCACCTTGTAATGCAGTTAGACTCACTGGCAATCAAAGTTAGAATGAAACATCTAGTCCAGTCAGTTTTTTAGGATGTCAAGTAACTGAATCACACAAACTAAATTTCATTACTAAGCCCTAAGGGAGCGGGAGGTAGAACTGGGATTAGAATCCAAGTCTGGAGGCACCTGTGTGGCTTAGTCAGTTGAGCGTCCGACTATTGATTTTGGCTCAGGTCTTGATCCCAGGATTGTGGATCGAGCTCTGTACCAGGTTCTGCACGGAACATAAAGCCTGCTTGGGACTCTCTCACTCCCTCTCTCCTTCGGCCCCTCTTCCCAACTCTCTCTCCCTTTCTAAAATAAAATTTAAAAAAGAAAGAAAGAAAGAAAAAGAATCCAAGTCCAAAAAAAATCCCTGTCTACCTCTTTTTCTTTTAGTGACTTCTCTACCCTGCCCTGCTCTGCCACACCTGTTGTTTTATAGCAAGGACTACAGCTACCTTCTGGAATTTGCCGTGTATGTAGCTGAGATGAAAACCAAACAACTCCTCCTTCCCTATACCAAGTGAATGACTCATGTCCCATTCTTTGAAGAGATATGACAGGTAAGAGTCTGAATAAGATTCCATCCAAAATCTTCATCTGTTCTACTCTCATCAAAGCCAATCCATCCTCTCCCTCACTGACACTTATATATTCATTCACCAAACACAGGTCGATCACATCTTCTCTGGGCCAGGTGCTCTGATAGATGCTGAGAATAAGACATGGTTCCACCTTCAATAAACTCACCATTCAGTAGATAAAACATACATATATATACAAATGAAATAGCTATAGCACAATGTGACAAGGGGAACAGTAAAGGTATGTGCAAGGTATTATGAGGGAAGAGATCTGGGAAGGCTTCCTGGAAGATGAGATACACGTGCTGAGGCTGAAATGCTAGGTTAGTGTGTTTGTTGGCTGGAAAGATAAGATACGAGCCACAAAAACTTCTGCCAGGCAGAAATCAGTAATGCAAGTAAGTATGTGATTAGTTGACAAATGAATTTTATAAGGAATAGTTATTACGTGCTGAGAAGCACATAAAAGATATATGTTCAATATATATCATTTCCTTTAATTCCAACATCATTTACTAAAGTAGGTTTAAGGAGAAATCTGGGATGAAGAAATGATAACTTAGAAAAGTAAGCTGTCCAAGATGAAACAACTCATAAATGTTAAGACAGAATTCAAACCAATGTCTTTTTGTATTTTCTGACTTCTAAACCAACTCTCTTACTGCAATACCTGTATGTTTTGTTGGCTGAACACTGAGAAGAACACAAATAATGAAAGAGAGAACCATTGAGACCCTGGCAAGGAGTATACTCATTGGCCCTCAAGTGACTTGAGTCATAGAGTTAAATTACTCTTAGATCATATTTAGCACTCTACCCAAGGAGAAACCTCAAGAACAACCAAGCATCAGCCAGGTTTTCTCACCACGGTGAGAATTAAGGAGGAAATGCAAGATGGCTGTGACTCTTTGGCCCTCAAATAGCCTTCCTACCGGTCACCCAAACAAGAACGTTGGGCAGGCAGAAAGACCACACTCACAGAGCACACAGCCCAAAACCGGGCACAGTACCCTCAGCCACGCATCCACGTGGCCATGTACTACATTGCCATGAACTACTCTTGTAAAAAGATCATCAAATCTGGAACCCCTGGATGTGTGCCATTTTAAATGCTTTGCTTCTGTGTTACTACTTTCAATTCCATGTTTTTGCAGCTCAAGCAGAGGGGTGACCAGGTTGCTTCATTGGTCTGAGCTACGATCACATAACCTTATGACTGTGAGACCTGCACAACTGGCCATAGGTTGTTAGGAATGCATTGAGAGGAGGAAAAGGTGAAGATCCCAAATAATTATTTAATGAGAACAAAACCTCTGGAATCCTTGAGATCATCTTTACCACAGTATTTATGAATGCTAATACTAATAATATAACATTGTGCGCCTGGCACACAGTAGGGCTCAGTAAATACTTGTGGAATGAATGCATGAGTAAATGCATACATGATCCCCTCACTTGTCTTCAGAGACAATTGCAAAACATTTTAAGTTCATAGTAGTAACCAAAACAAAATTATGAAAAAGCAAACAAGCACAGAATGTACAGTATACATTAGAGTGGTTCCAAGTGGCAACTAGCCAAAGCTCCCAACGGAACAACTTAAATATTGAAATGTTAAAAAGGTGGTTTGAGTTTAACAACTGGAAGGCCATTTCTGACCATGAAACAAGGGAATGGTCCTTGTTCATCCTTTCAGGAGTGATTGCACAACGTCATGGAACCAGGGATTTCGACGCTCCACACTGGCAGTAGGCGTGTTCAAAGCCAGGATGATTGAAAACACCACTTCCAGATGCGTTACTGACGCAATAATGGAACTACCAAACCTTAGTCACAAGGAACGTGAACACCACTTTCCAAACGCCCTTGATATTGCTCAACATACATACGAGCTGAGTCACACTAGCCAACATTCTCCTGAACTTTTTCCCTCTTAATTTCCTCTTCAGTGTTTTTTCAACACAATTTTAAGATGAAAGGGACTTTTTCCTAGGGTTTGCACAGAACATTCTAGACACCTGATCTCTAGGTTTAAGAGGTGGCTAATCAAGCGATCCCAACTCTGTTTTCCTGATTCATTTTTCCGTTTTTTCCTCAATTTTTCTTACACTTCTTACTGAAGCCATTAGACTGCAGAGGTATTCCACCCAGAATGCATACACACAGACACACACACACACACACACACACGTGTGTGCACACATGTTCACATGCACTCTCAAAACTGTTCCTTAAAAAGAAACAAAAAGGGCCTTTCCGATATATATCATTTAAAGAAAATGCCTTGTTTTATGATACATTGTTCAGGGAAATAATACTATTATGAAACAATACGTATCAAATGACACCATTGCTATAAATAAGGTTAAATACAATCTGGAAATGTATGCTTCAAAATATTAACAGTGTTTCTCTCTGGGTGACGAAATTATGAGTGATTTTCATTTTTTCCTCTCTGCTTCTCTATATTTCCCAAAGTCTTAGACAATGTATGTGTATTCCTGTTTCAGTTAGAAAAATAAAGTTAAATCATGGGGAGTTTCTTCAATCTCTTTTTCTAGGTTCCTCCAAACACAGTTAAGACAAGCTGGATTTTTTTTAAATTTTACTAGAGAAAAAAAAACTTAAGCTATGACACACTTTTTAAAAGAAGTTAAAGACTTTTCTGATTTTACCATAGCTGTTGATTCATGTCTCAGCCCTGTCCCATCCACATGCAGTTTCTCAAGACCCTCTCACCTCTAAAAGCCTGGCATGGTATCAGAGCACAGATACTCAGGATTCTTGACTTTCTGACCTTGACCTGCCTCCAGATGGCAGGAACCCCCCCACTTTCCATCACCAGTGAGGACAGCCTTCTCCCATTGGCTGCCAGGATCTAAAGGTCTGTGGGCCTTGCTGCTTACCAAGGGCCTCCCACTCAGTTCCCCCAGGGATAAGGTGTAGAAGATGTGACTGTTCTCCAGTCAGGACTGGGGCAAATGTCACAAGGGTGAGCTCATCCTTCAAAGTCATCTCACCTCTGCATACAAGGAATGACCTTATCCACCACAGCCCCAATTATGAAAAATCCTTTAGGACCGAGGTTCTCAAAGTGTGATCCAGGCACCCCTACAGATTGCCAAAACCCTTCCAGAGCATGTGTCAGGTAAAACTTACTTTTATAATAATACCAAGGCTTCATTTTCATTCTTTTATGAGTGAGTAATGGATATTCCAGAAGCTATGTGACATATGTGACAACAGACTGAATACAGGATCATATATGAGAATACACCTGTCTTCTACTAAGCCACCTGTTAGAGAGTTTTACAAAAATATAAAACAATGCCATTCTTCTCACTAATTTTTTGTCATGAAAAACACAATTAAGTTTTCATTAAAAAATGTTAATATGGTATAGGCTTATTACTGTTATTTTTAATATATTAAATATTTAAATTTCTACTCCACATTAATTTTATAATGGTATATATCACTAGATATAAACCACATATAGTGAATGTCTTTGGTGTTCTCAATGATTTTTAAGAGTATAAAGGAGTACAAACTTGGGACTGGCACCTAAGACTGACACGTAGGCACCCAGATACCACTGAGTTAACAAGTTGGGAGCTTCCCATTGATCTTACCTAATGCATTTCCCACGCTATTTATCCTATGTCCCCATAAGATTGCTTCTATTGAGGGGCGCCTAGATGGCTCAGTCAGTTAAGCGTCCAACTTCGGCTCAGGTCACGATCTCATGGTTTATGGGTTCAAACCCCATGTCAGGCTCTGTGCTGACAGCTCAAAGCCTGGAGCCTGCTTCGGCTTCTGCTTCATCTTCCTCCCTCTCTGTCCCTTCCCCACTCATGCTTGGTTTCTCTCTCTCAAAAACAAATAAACGTTAAAAAAATTGGCATGCATTAAAAAAAAAAGATTATGTCTATTGAAACACTGCCATTGTCACTCTGCTCCCCAAACAAAAATGAAAAACTTTCCTTCTGCTAAGAATCTAAAGTCCTAACACTGAAGAACTTCGGTTATCTGTCTCCAATCTTCCTACTGCTTTTATAGCCCTCCAAAAGCATACTTGAACTCTCTATTCTAATTTTATTTTATTTTATTAATGTTTTTATTGATTTTTTGAGTGAGAGAGAGAAATAGCATGTGAGAGTGAGCAGAGGAGAGGCAGAGAGAGAGAGGGAGACAGAGGATCCCAAGGAGCTCTGTGCTGACAGCAGACCGCCGGAGGCAGGGCTTGAACCCATGAACCATGAGATCATGATCTGAGCTGGAGGCAGACGCTTAACCAACTGAGCCACCCAGGCAACTCAAACTCTTTATTATAAATAAAAAGTTCTAATAAGTCTTGTATTTTACCTTCACTGTGACTTTGCCTGCCCCATGACCCTTTCCTAGAATTCTGATATATCTCCTCTCAAAGGATCCAACTCCCATCTGTCCCAACCTTTGACCCCCACTTCCTCTGATTAATACTGCTATGCTCACTAGTTTCCTATGCCCATGGGTTTTTTGGTTAGCACTTACTGTGTGTTTCTTTGTATTATCATCTGTTCATGAAAACGAATATCTCTTTAGTAAGATCACATGAAGATACAGAAATAGATGTATTTCTTTTATATCTTCTTCAATCCCTAATAAGGCTTTGGACCATGTCAGACACTCAATTTATAACAATCACATATTTGACAGATTAAAGAAAGGAAGGATGGATGAAAAAAAAAATAGAAACTACTAGCATATAGTAGCTGAGTATAATTCTGAGAAATACAGCTCAATAACTTGAAAGTCATTACCACTTATTCACCTCTGAAGAGCCAAATTACCAATCACAAGTCTCTCTGCTATGCTATGAAACTTTCCCAGAATCCGCTTGCTGTGGTTCTGATACTACAGATAAGCTATACTAACACCAACTTTTCCAACTTGCCTAAGAACTATAAGCTATGGAGAAAATCCAAGTTTAAATGAGAAAAAAAACAACAACCAATTTTGGCCCAATGCAGAAATTAGAAGAAATAAAAGCTTTATTATTTCCTTCTCTGATTATATACAGTTTACATTTTAACATACTACTTCTTTTATACTATTTTAAAAATTTGTCTGCACCAAATAAAGGAATTGCTGGTTTACCTTGAATCAAATGAGACATTTTGGTTGATCTTAAAAGTTACTTTAGTATGTTAGTATAAAATTCAGTGTTAAATGGTTGAAGTTATTCATTCATTCAATTAATATTTTCTGAATACCTACTAAATGTCAGATACTATGCTAGTTACAGAAAGAGAGAAAGTGATTGAAATGAACCCAATCCCTAAACTCTAAGGTCTTACAGACTATTGCAGGGCTTAGATATAAATATAAATAACTATAGCATGGCCTGGTAAGTGTTAGGGTAGGAACCATTAATGTGAAGAAAGGATAATTAGCCCACCCAAAAGTGTTGGGATTGTCAGAGGCTTCCAGGAGAAAGCAACTATCCAAGTTGAGATGTGAAGGAAAAAGGAGAAATAAGGTTGGAGAAATATTGGGGTAGGAATGTGTACTGTAGGGCCTTGAATATCAGGCAAGAAGTATAGATTTTCTTCTAACAGCAATGAGAAGCCATTTGAGGATGGTGCAATGATCAAATTTGCATATTATAGATTAAGTCTGGCAGGGAGATGGAGCATAGGAAGGGACATGGGGCAAGACCAGTGGCTGCAGTGACAGCAACAGAAACATAGCAGACATTTATTGAGCACGTATAGCATGCCAGGCATATGACAGAATGGCAAGGTACGATAACTTATTTAATCCCCACAACGATCCCATAAAGTAGGGAAAATTATCCCCATCAGACTAAAGAGAACCCTGGAGTTTAGAAAAATTAAGTCAGAACTATGTTGACCTTACTCTGACAGGACTTGTGTGCATTTGCGATAAGGGGAGAGGGGTTTCAAGAATCACATCCAGTTTTTCAGCTTAGTCAACCAACCAAGCCTATGGTGATGCTGATCACTGAGATTGGCAGAACAGGGTTATCAGGAAGCTGTGATGGAGAAAGGATAGAGTTGATGAGCTCCATCCAGGATAGGGTTAGACCTGCTGAGTTGGGGAGGGGACAGAGTCACACATCCATCGGCAACAGGATGTGCCAGGCTAAAACCTCAGTAGAGAAATCTGGACCCAGCCAACCTCCTTAGGGAGCATCTATGGACAGGTGACAACTTCAGTCAGAGGACAGACAGACGTTATGTAGAGGTTGTGTGTAAAATCAAAAGGAAGAGGACTTGAGGCAGAACCCTGAGGAACATCAATATTTAAAGGATGAGCAAAGGACACTGAAATGGAAAAGAAACAACAGAGAGTTATGAAAATCAAGGCACACATAGTCGCAGGCAAGGAAAGGGTGTGTTTCACCTAGGATGTGCTCAACACCAACACTAACACAGAGGGAAGGCCTGGGAAGCACCCACTGTATTTAGCAATAAGAAGGTTCTGTGTGGTGTCTTGCAGAGTAATTCCATGAAAGCATTGGTGACAGAGCCCACAGTGTGCTATGGAGTGACTGGAGGGTGAGGAAATGGAATGGAAATTCAATATTTCTGCTGGCTAGCTATATGCAGAAAGTAGTACACAAACACTGTGAGATACTCAGGGAATTCACAGCACAGGGTCCTCAGTAACCCAGCATCTGCCAAAACCCAGCAAGGTGGAGAAGAAATGGGCTTTCAGACTTGGAATGTCTGTTCTCCAAGACAAATCTGGTTACTTGGTGACTTTTGCCACTTGACCTATTTGTGTCTCAGTGTCTGGGAAAACTGGTATGTCTTAATTCTCCCATAATACTGTTTTGAGTATCAAATGCCAATAATCAGCAAATAGCATTGTAAGGTGGAAAAATAGCTGTGAAGGAATTGACCTCAGGGAGCTAGCCTTGACTGTTGCAGAAACAACTTCAGCAGGGAAAAATAATAATAACGTTTTTCTTGTTTTCCTGGACAAGGGTAATATCAGCAGACAGACAATACCTTCCTGCTTCAAATGATTGTACTGTTCCCGGTGGCTTCAAGAAGTTCACATCAATTCTACCTTGACATCCAGGCACATGAATGACACCTGGCTTTTTGGAAAATCAACCAGCCCCTCTGTGGGATGATTGTTCTTCATCATGAGGAACAAAAGCAGAAAGGGCATAGGTTTTGAAGTCCAGTCACTCTAGAATAGAATCCTCACTCTGCCACTTCTGAGCTCTGACTCTGAGTGACCATATTTAACCTAGCTAAGACTGGCTTTCCTCATGAGAATACCTACAACTCTTTTCCTGTGAGATTAGGAGAGTTAATGGGATGACATAGAAGGAAGTACCAAGCACAGTGCCCGGCTTGGTAGCTCCATGGTAGCCTCATTCTTATTAGAACAGAATCTATTTCCTCTCCTAGGGTGAAGGTCCTACCCAGAATAATTCTTTTTTTTTTTTTTAATATTTTTATTTATTTCTAGGAGACAGAGAGAGAGACAGTGTGAGCAGGGGAAGGTCAGAGAGAGAGGGAGATACAGACTGTGAAATAGGCTCCAGGCTCTGAGCTGGCAGTCAGCACAGAGCCCGACGCGGGGCTCGAACCCACGAACCGCGAGATCATGACCTAAGCGAAAGTCGAACGTGCAACCGACTAAGCCACCCAGGCGCCCCAGAATAATTCTTTAACTGGCATTCATCCCAAGATTAAGAATAGAGCCAATGTGTAGCTTTTCTTATTAAGGTGTGTAGGTGAAGTAAGCAAAGACTATCCCTAAATTCAGGGATCCCTGCTCCTAAAGAAAACTATACAGCATCATGATTTGATATATAAACTCAATTACCTGGTATCATCATAGCACACATTTCTTAACAAAAGAGATTGAGTGTTTTCTAGCACATGTGCTCAATATTCACATAAAACAGGATCTGTGACCCAACTCAGAATTAGTCTACTGATTTTACCATTCCCTTTCATATGAAGTCTGAGCTAACTTCCATGTCAAACTTACCACAGGGAGATCCAAGTAGCCCATGTTCTCTTACCTGCATTCCATCTAACAAGGCCGGCTAGGCATGAAGGACTCTGGATTCTGTTGGCTTATAAAACCCATACAGGGATCCTGAGGTAAATCTATACTTAAAACCACAATTAGATCAATTTCTAGAAATATACTATGGACTCCCAACCATTCACATTTCAGTAGTGATGTCAATGTTGGATAAAAACAATAAAACACAGCCAATTCCTAAATATAGGCTCAGCAGTACCCTGGAGGAGAGGAAATGGTAACAACTTCATGCATATTTGAATACTCAATATTAATTCATTAGCCTATACACCGAAGGCTTACATTTTTAGGAATTTGTCACCAGTGTTTGATAAAAGGGAAGCAGAGGCAAATGGCAAAAGACTTTCTCATGGTAAGAGCTGTCATGGAAACTCACACTGAAACCAAAGTCAGTGGACTGACATATTTCTCACTGAGCTGTCAGGACTGACATATTTTTCATTGAACTTTTCATTTCATTAATCCTTACTGTCTTTTTATAGCAGTGCTTTCCTCTGTTAGTTGACTGACCCTACGGTGGTCAGGCCTCCAGTGAAAGACAATTTTGTTAAAAACACTACAGCTATATCAAGTAACACAGTATTATAATAACTATGCATTGAGCATAAGTGTGAGCCAGGCATGATGCTAAGTGTTTTACATGTATTTCCTTATTCGTTATTTATTATTTAAAGTAATATAGGTAGTGGGAAAAATGTTTGAGTTCTTACATATAATGCACTGATGATGAAAGTACCTGAAATATAGTGATAGCTCAGTAACTCTTATTATTGTTTTTGTATTTTAGTTTAAACAACCATCCTACAAGTAAGGTTCTTTTTTTTTTTTTTTTTTCAGTTCACAGATGTAAAAACTAAGGATTAAGGAGGTTAGAGACTTGCCGGATTCCCCAGGTAATAAGTGACAAATTAGAATTTCTGCCCAGCTCTGTTTGATTCCGGAGGCCAAATTGTTAACCATTATGTTGTATTCTCTACTATAGTTAGAGATCTTAGAAGCTCACCAAATACATCGATGACAACTCTATATTATTTCTGAGCTAGGTTCATAGAACTAAAGCCTTAGAGGCCTTATCAATGCACACCTGTTTTTGTTCTCTAGCCATTCAGTTAGTTATTTAAAAAGTCAAGGTATTGAATAGTTGGACTTGGAAAGCATAGTACCACTTTTCAGTTTAACATCTTTGATCAAGATTCACAGATTTTCATTTTTATTCTCCTTAAACTCCAGGCCAAGAAAAACAATAGAGGATCTTTGGAAGGAGACAGAAACCAACTGAAACAAGGCTCCATTCTGGAGATTTTCTATGCTCCCAAATCCCTCCATCACAAGGATAGTTTCATTTCTTTATAAAATAAATCTCAAAACTCGGCAAACTCATTTGGTCCCTGAAACAGGCAAGTGGGAATAGTTTGATAATAAATTAATTAGTTTCAATTACAAGCAGGAACCTACTATTATATAAAGTTGGGAATGGGAAAACTTTCTGAAAACTAGTTTCTTGAGTGGTCTAGAATTCAGTAATATTCTATTTTAAAAAAATAAATTGCATTGTAAATGACCCTAATATTAACTGTTTACCCTTAGCAATATGGATAGTCCCTTGAGGAAATGCCACCTTGAATATAAGTAACTTACAAACTCTTATTACCAACCACATTTAGCTGCCTTTCTATGGGGTTGCTTCTCTTTCCCTGAGGAATATCAATCCCTCTCAAGTTCAGGCCTTACTTTCCATTTCTATTTATATTCCTATTTTTCTCCCCAACCTCTACTACCACCAAAAGAAACTGACAACATAGAAGATTCAAATGTACATGAAATTTAATGTACATTAAATTTAAAACCCTTAAGTTTAAAAAACTTAAAACAGTCATAGTTAAAAAGTGATGGGTTTTTAATATTTTTGATGTTTATTTATTTTGAGAGAGAGGCAGACAGACAAAGTGCGAGCTGGGGAGAGGCAGAGAGAGAAGGAGACACAGAATCCGAGGCAGGCTTCAGGCTCTGAGCTGTTGGCACAGAGCCCATTGTTGGGCTCGAACCCATGAATCATGAGATCATGACCAGAGCCAAAGTCAGACGTTTACATGACTGAGCCACCCAGGCACCCCAGCCATGGGTTTTTATGATGGAGAAATGAAGTCCCTGCACCTTAGCATATCCCAAGATGGGTATGATCAAGAAACAGGAATATGGCATGAATCCTGGGAAGCATAAAAACTGCAAATCTCCCCACCCAGCTACTCTACTATGAACATCCTTAGCAAGGAATAAAGATCTATCCCCAGTAAGGAAAAAAATTCACCTCTGCCCTCTCCTACTAACCGCACCATTGACCTGCCTACGGTCAGAGTTAATCATTCTGCTCACCTACTCTTCCCTCATTGCTTCAACTCCTTCCTAGCATTTTGGCACAAACCACTTTCTGCATGCTGTGCAGTCAACAAGGCAGTTGCTTCACAGGCACGTAAAGGAGGATCGACCCTATCAACTGCCAGAAGAGAGAGTAAATTCATTGCCAGGATTCTTTTGGAGTAAAAGTGAGAACAGCACTGAAAGTTTTAACATGAGGTTTAGGTGTGTCTCTTTTACCCGAAGTCTATCCCTACATGAAAACACGAGTTGATTAATATGCCTTTCAGAAGGAAGACTTAAAACTCAGAATTAGGAGAAGTATCACTGCCAAAATATTTTCTCCAAGAAAAGTTCATCATATAAGAAAGACTCAAGGAAAATTTCATTCTGTAAAAGAATTCTTGCTGCCCATAGGAAAGTCTATCCTGTGATTAATAGAACGGACACATATGACACAATCAGATGCTCAACCAACAAACATTTTAAAAACTGAACCAGATATGCAAAATTATCCAAAAAGAGAATTGACTGATTTGTAACTCCTCCCAAAACATTTCCCAAAATGATCCTTCACCCTTTTAAACTACCAGCACATGCTGGCACCCCTGTGGGGCTCAGTCAGTTAAGCATCCAACTGTTGATTTCAGTTTAGGTCATGATCTCACCTAGTGGGATTGATCCCTGCATCAGGCTCCACCCTGGGCATGACGCCTGCTTAAGATTCCCTCTCACCTCTCTCTGCCCCTCTCCCACCTATGTGCTCCCTGTCCCCCTCTCTCTCTCCTTTATCTCTCAAAAATTAAAAATAAGAAAAATAAACTAGTAGCACATGCTATCACCAGGGTTCATACGACAGTCAATCACAGACAGCCTAGTGATATCTCTCACCATATTTGCCTAGAGATTACTTAACTCTTCAGTTTGCTTTGCATGCCTTTCATGTCTTATTTCTTATTTGATTATAAGTTCTCTGAGGAAAAGGACCCATTATCATCACTGTAGTGTCTGTAGTCTTTGCACAGTTCCCTTCATGTGACTAAGCAATGGATAAGCTGATAAAGTAATCAGTGATGAGTAACTCCTACTCACAGTTTAAAATCCGAGGTAATAGTTGCCCAGGATAGAGAGTGTGATTTTCAAGACTAAATTCAAAAAATCCACTATTGCATTGTGTTGAGGGGTTGCCTGAGGTTCTACCACTCATTGTATGGGTGGTGGTACTTATTTTTTCTATACCACATTTTTCTCATGTAGAAAATGAAGATACTAACAGTGCCATTATATAGGGTTGTTGTGAGTATGAAATGTGATAGTACAAATAAACTGGTTAAGAGTCATGGCAAATAGTACAAGACCAATAAGTTCCTAGACACAATTATTTATGTTATGTGCAAAATGGTTCATGTGACTCTTAGAGTAGTTAAATATGGAAAGAATGAAGGGCATTTTCCCAGATGGATCCCAGTCATACCTGGCAAAGAGGCAAACTAAATTCTTGACATCACAGTCAAGTGAATCACAATTGTCCTTCATTTTCCCAAAACCTCTTGGAAACAATGATTTAATTGTACACCTTCAACTTAATTGACAGTGATGTAATAGATCAGAATAGGTACATTGTCTTAAAGGAAAAGCAACCAGAAATTTAAATGCAACCTCGCCCTCTGTCCCATCCTTCATTTCTCACCTGAACAAGCAGGCTGGAGGGCATTCCTAGAAGATTTACCCCAGTCATTTCTCAGAACACAAAGGTCAAAAGAACAGATACTCTTTCTCTCCTCCGTCCATGTCAGCGGTTCCCACAACCTCCCTCATCTAACCTACCATTACTCTCACCACAGGAAAACGTACCATAGAGAACAAACTATGTATACAATACATATATCATGAACACACACACACACACACACACACACACACACACACACACACCCCTTCTGTTTGCTACACACCGGAGCCTGGACATCCAAAATAAAAAGCCTACAGGGTAACTGTAGTGAGGTAATCACTGCTTCTCCCTCTGGCATCATTAGGTCAGATACTAATGAAGGGAAAGATTGAACAATAGTTAAATGACACAACAACCAAAAAATTGAAGTAGAAGATATTTATTTGGAGGCGCTTTTTTGCCTGCTCTTTTGCAAGAGGTAGAGGCTTCATTCTACCTCCCAACTGTCTCCAGGCTCACACAATCATTACATCTCCTGCAAACCACCAGTCTCCTCCTTCATTCTGTCTTGACCCAACACAACACAGTCCACACTTCACGCAGAAGAATTTTCTGAAAACACAAAGCTGATCCTATTCCACTTTTGTTTGCAATTCTTTAAACATATTATGCTATGGTGCATTGTAGTCATGTATGCATATGCCATACCTCCCTCAATAAACTGTAATGTCATGGGAAAGCCCAAACTATTTTACCCACATTAAACAATCTGCACTCACTCATTCAAAAAATATATAATAAATACGTGTTACGTACCAGGCACTACGCCAGTCCCTAGAGATGAGTCAGGTCATTCCCTTCAATTTGTTTACAATCATGTGTGTATTGTAATGCATGAAGTTATTTACATATTATGATATAATAGCCACATATAATATATTATTATTGCATAGGCACCAATTAACATAGGATCACATAGAAAGGCTCCTACTAAACCCTTGAGCAGATCAAGAAATTCTTCTCAGAAGAAGTAATGTCTAAACTGACACCTGAAGCATCAACAGATAAATATACAGGGAGAACAAGGAACAAATGGCAATCCATTAAGATGAGAATAGTAGTGAAGGACAAAGCTTGAGAAATACAAAAGGATTAGATCATAAAAGGGCTTAAGCCACATTAAAGTGTTTGAGGTTTATCTTGAAGGACTTTAATTGCTTGAGTAAGATGAGTGATATGATCAGATTTCTACTTTAAAAATGACCACTCTAATTAGAATACTCATTCAAATATCTGTGAAACACATGAAGAGCTAAATGTAATTAGCATAACAGAAACTATTTCAGGAATTCAAAAAAGAGAGAAATCAGTGAATCAGTGCTGGCAGTGATGCCCCAGAAAGGTTTCATGGAGGAGCTCAGCAGGGCTTTTAAGAATGTACGATTTTAATAGGGTAATTCAAGGAAAAGGAGAACTTTCTAGTTGGAAACAGGAAGGTACAAGGAAGATAATTAGCTAGGGAAGTGGCTGTGCAAAAGTTCCAGGAGAATTCCCAGAAGAGTGAATAGTTTAGTTAAGTGAGTGCCAGGTCTGAAGAGGAAGGATGACATCTCAGGGTCAACCTAGAGGTACAGGGCCTCAGAATTTAAACTTCACCAGCAAAGAGATGGCTCATGGCTGAGTTTTGAAAGGAGAAATGCATACTCCAAGTGCTGCATTAGGAAGATTGAATATGAATTGGAAGAGGTTTAAAAACAAGGTTTAGGGGGGCACCCGGGTGGTTCAGTCGGTTAAGCTTCCACCTCTTGATTTCAGTTCAGGTCATGACCTCGAGGTCCGCAGGATCTTGCCCCCGCTAGGAATGGAGCCTGCTTGGGATTCTCTCTCCCTCACTCTCTGCCCCTCCCCTGGTTGCATGCTCGAGCTCACTCTCTCTCTCTCAAAATAAATAAATAAACATCTAAAATGCAAAAGCAAAGGGCTCCTGAGTGGCTCAGTCTATTAAGCATCTGACTTCAGCTCCAGTCATGATCTCATGGTTCACGAGTCCCAGCCCCAGGTCGGACTCTGTGCTGACAGCTCAGAGCCTGGAGCCTGCTTCAGATTCTGTCTCCCTCTCTCTTTGCCCCTCCCTTCCTCACACTCTGTCTCTCTCTCTTCCTCAAAAAGAAATAAAACATTAAAAAATAATTTTTAAGTATGAAAACAAAACAAGATTCAGGCAACCAGGAGTAGGAACGTGAAAGGAAAAATAAAAGTGAGAGTTTTCTGTGTGAAAAAAAAAAAGTTGAGAGAGAGAAGTAAAAGCATAAGGTTGAGTGAAGGATGAAGCAAAGTTCGCCTCACATGCCAATGTCTCACACTCACTCCCACGTCTCCAACACCCCTACTATCCCTTCCTCGGTGACAGATTTATCTGAAAAGAGGCATTTCCTGAAGCTTAGTGTTATCATTTGGAGGATGAGAGTCTTCCTTTTTATCAAGCTGTTTAACCAGTACCTACACCTAAGAACTAGGAGGTGAGGTTTTTTGAAGAGAACATTAAAAGAAAAGGACATGTGGAGAATGAGAGAACAGTGAAACAAATAAATGGTCCCACTAAGGCCATTCTTAGAACACCCTATATCAAATCACCCAAGATACTCATTCAGTTGGGAAGTCCCTGCTTTTTATTTGGGGAGGGGGGTTAGTTTTTGTGTATTTTTTTTTTTTTTTGAAAGCGAGATGGAGAATATGGAGGAAGGGCAAAGAGACAAGGGGACAGAGAGGGAGAGAGAAGGAAAGAATCCCAAGCAGGCTCCATACCCTGCACAGAGCCAGATGTGGGGCTAGATCTCACCAACCATGAGATCATGACCTGAGCCAAAATCAAGAGTCAGACACTTAACCAAGTGAGCCACCCAGGTATCCCTTGGGGTGCTCCTGTTTATTGTAGGAACTCCCAAGGATAGAGCAGACTTACACCCAATCGTGGGGCCTCAGAGACTCATGTAAGTCAAAGAGGTACCTCCTCACATTGTTTGGATTGCCTCTTCTACCTGCTTTTTGTACCCTCAGTAATCATAAGAGGCAGAAGGGGATACTCAATTATTCTATTGTCTCCAGTTTAAACTCAGATTGCTTTGGTCTCCCAAAGCAACAATTTAATTTAATGGTTCTTAGGGATGCTGAAAAAAATATTAGAAAACCTTCCAAAATTGTCTAACAAACCTCCAGGGTACATATAGTAGTCTATTACTTGAGAAAAGCTGACCTAAGAAACATCACAGTGTTCATCCAAAGAGCAATGTCATTTGTAAATAAATCTCTTAGAAGACTGAATAAATCCCTGGTTCATCAAAATAAATTCTATTTTCTCAGCCTTTTTCAAAGTCAGAAAGTCAAGCTTCTCACAATAGGCCCGTGTATTATTTATTCTACTTCATTGTGGGTGAGGAAACTGAAGATGCATTCTTTAAGATAGAGATATTAATGGCTCTAAATTTGGTTCCAAATTGGTGTGTCCTGCTGGAATGGATATGAATGCCAGTAAATTAATAGATTCTGAAGAACAGGATTTCATCTGTCACCATTTAATGGATGACTATTGTTTTCCTTAGGACTTTTTAGAACATCAAGTTGATGTGTGTTAGTCCTGATTACATGATAAACTTTCCTCAGTTTCCCTTTGTTTCCAAAGTAATTATGGGTTTCTTTATGTCTCTTTTTGATGCCCACGAAGGCTGTAATGAAGGTAGTTGAATATGTAAACATGAGAACAAGAAACAAGGTGTCAATGTACATATAATTTACTCATTGAGGCATCTGACTTACTCATAAACTGGGAGTCATACTGCTAATAAAGTTAACTGATTTTCCTAAATAATTTAGCATGTTTTCCAGTGTCTTTGCCAACAGATGGCTCAGGGGTCTTTGGTCACTTTATAATTCATCTACACCTCCAGACGCTACAAGATAAGGAGATAATTTAAGTCAAAACAATGTGAGGGCCACAGATATGCAGCTGCAAGTGAAATTCCCCAAGCTTCTTTCCAAGCATATGGCCGCTCCTATTCCTACCTAGAAATATTTTAGTCAGCTGTTTCTCCTAACTGAAGAGACTGCAACTAGACAAAAAATACTTAGGAAGGTGTTTGCTTTATTTTCTGAAATATCTACATACTATGGGGGTATTTCAGTTTTCCAACATGTAAGTTCTCAAACATTAAACCAAGTGTAATGTCATACCAGAAATGGAACTATATATAGTTTACTGAAGAACATACATAAACAGACCACAAAACGCTTCCAGATCAAAGGCAGGCTGGCCTCTGATACCCCATGGCATCAGAAAGTTCTACTTCCTGAATATTGTATGTTTTAATTGAGGTAAGATATTTCTAATAAAAAAGAATGCTAACCTATCTATAGTGTTATTAGCAAGGATTTTACTGGATTCAAGTCTCCCTATCTGACATCTGAGATTAGATACATCAGAAAATGCTAAAGCCCCAAGAGTGGAGAATGCATAGTATGCAGTATTGCCCAAACATCTCAGACACAAAACCTTTTCGTAATGCAAACTAACGTTGCCCATAAGTGACAAACATTATGCAAAATACAGCACACTGCTATTCATCCTCAGTGGTCACTCTAACAAGAGCAAAAGGGGGAAAAATCAAGGCACGGAGTTAAGTGAATTTCTAGAAGTGGGGAGGAGTTTTGGGGGGGATGCTCAAAGTGCACTTGGCCTACCTCACAGTTTTAAGAAATAATCATAGAATATTGATCATGGAAGCGATTAGGAATTTACAAAGGCATCCTTTTTGAAGCTTCCTAATAGGCATGGTCTTAAAATACTCCCTTATTTTAAGGTAGCTCATAGCTGTCCTTAAATCCAAGACATTACTAAATGCCTAGCTAATATATGTATATGTACTGAGAAATATATAGTTTTTATTTTGAATGAAAATCAGAATCAAACACTTGACCTGACAAATGCCTAAAAACTAAAACTCTAAATCCAGTTCAGGCACCAACTGGATGTGTGATCTTGGTCAAGCCCTCATCGGTTTCCCTATCTCTGTACAATAAATAGACCCTTCAGCTCTGCATGCCTCGTGAAACCTCCAAAGGAAAAGACAGCTATTATATCTCGTCAGCAGTTCTTACCCACCAAGCAACTGTTAATGAGGGTGCCAGGTGAGCCACTATCTTTGCTGGGAAGGTTTAAGTACGTCGTTCCGATCTAAAAAGCATCTCATAAAGGCGCTTCCAGCCCTCAACTACTTCTATAAAATTTTATAACCACAAGCGTCTGACCTCGCAGCTCATCAGGCGTAAAACTGCAATTTCTGGCTCCCTTAACCCCACCAGCCCTTTAACCCTGGTTAAAGAAGCCCAGCGGGGTGAAAATTAAGTGCCACCAATCAGATACTACCCCACACTTGAAAACTGCCACGAAATTCTTCCTCCCTCCCTTTTCTCAAATAAATGGCATTCCTATAGAAATGGACGCCCACGGGTGTCCGCGGACACCGGAACGGCCGCGGGGCCCCCGCGGTACCTGATTGAAGTGCAGCTGCCCGGGCTCGGTGACACCTTCCGCGGGGGCGGCTCCCAGCTGCTCCAGCAGGCGCGCGAGCTGCGCCGCCGACAGGCTCCGATTCGCGCCGAACAAGCTCAGTACATCCTCGCTGAAGGCGAGCCCGGGCCCCGCAGCCGTCCCTCCGATGCCCGCAGCCGCCAGCAGCAGGAGCCCAGCCACCGCCCGGCCCGGGGCCATCCTGGCCGCGGCCGCCTTTCGAGGGCCTGAAACGGGCTGGAGCGCACGGGGACGCTCTGGGCGCACCTGCGCGGGTGCCCAGGAGCCCGCGCTCGGATCGCTGGTCCGCGCGGGTCCGAGTCAGCCGTGACGCGGCCGCCCCTGGTCGTCCGCCGCCTTCGCGAGAGCAGCAGCCCGCGACCTGCGGGGCATTGAAGTGGTGGTGCAGCCGGGGGGGGCGGGGAGCGATAGGCACAGCGGGCCCCCGGGCCTCCTGGAGAGCCTAAGATAAAGAGGACAAAGGGGGACAGAGATAAAGGCCAGCGGGCCACCGCCGGCCAGCCCCGGGAGCTCTGCGTTGCCCGAGCCCTCGAACGCCCGGCCGGGCAAGGAGCCAACTGCCCCGGAGCCGGGTTTGCAAATGTCCCAGGATTTGCATAGTGTGGTGACACGCTCCTCCCGGGTATAAAGCCCCAAACCAAGCAATTTCTTAGGAAGAACTAAAACCACTTTCACTGTAGAACCCCACCTCCTCTTCCTGTCTTGCCGCTAAATTCCCGCAGAGGAAACTTGGAAGGGGTGAGGCAGGCAGTCCCCAAGGGGCTGCAGGAAACAGCCCCTTCGAAGTCCTGGGCTTTGCGTCTAAACGGGACCCTCCCTCTCCCAGATTTCTTCTCTGGGCTTGGCAAGCTAGCCTGCTAACCTCTCACCTCGCCTGTCTCTGTCTCTGCGTCTCTGTGTGTGTCCACGTGAGTCTCAGACTCTCTCTCTCTCTCTCTCTCAAAACTATCTCTGGCTAGTCAGCTCTGAAACTCCGAGATCGGCCCTGAGCCTTTTACAGATAAGAGGCGGGCTCTGTCCCCTCCTCTCTAGCACGTGGTGACTCACATACACTCCCCCAGCCTGAACTCCCACGCTCGTCCACGCCGGGGCGCAGGGCCGCTGGCCTTTCCCCTTCGCGGGCATTGTGCATTCCTCGTGCGACCCGGCTCCCCACCCGCACCGGGGGGGGAGGGGGAGGGTTACCTGAAAGCCACGTCCCTGTCGGCGTCCCCGCCTCCTTTCTGGTCTCCGCGATTTCTTTGTTACCTTGATGAAACCAACTTCCTGGAATGGAGTCAAGAGCCCCATGCATTGTCTAAGAGGTTAGCAGGAATTGCTTTTTTGTCTTACTTCGTAAACTCCAGAGGAAAAAAGGAAACCAAATCTCCAGCGTGGTGGCGGGCAAACTGAGCTCGCATTGCCCAAGCCGGCCCTTCCTGACGCCGCACAGGATATCCGCAGATCAGAATGAATGTTTGTTTGTTCAAATGAGGGTTCAAGAAAAGCTGACTTAGGTGTGAGGTCAACAAGTTTGTGCAAAGTGAAGGCGGTGTTTGGGGACAAAGGTTGTGTCTGGTGGATATAATTGTCCAGAAATAAAGTAAACCTGCTACATGGCTGAATACAATAGGAAGAATTCGAAGTGTTCTTGCCTCCCATGGGAAGAGTACACAGCCTCCTAAAACAAACTTTTAAGAGACCCTAAAGGCAGAATAAGGCAAGAAGATGAGGAAGGGGACAAAATCTCCTCCCCCATGAGAAACAGATGTGAATGTAAAAAATAGAGACTGAGAGAGAAAATTCCAGAAGGATGAGGATTTGGGTGAACATAACTGAAGAGCTATTATACAGAAAATGTTTAACTGTGTTCTAAACACAGAGAGTAGAAGGCAGCAGTTACCACGCAAAATGACCGAGAAAAAGGTTTCTGAGGAATATGAAGCACAAGTGCTTTGGAGGTAGTGATTGCCCCGTGATTGAAGGTGTTTCAAAGCCACAGGTAAGCTATATAAAGATTCCTGCCTTGGACAGAAATCAGCAAAATGATCCTAATAGTGTGTCCCTTCCAATTATAAAATCTATACATTTGTTAATAATAATTTGCAAGATTACAATGATACAAAAAGGGCAAATATTTCACCCAAAGGCCAGAAGTAAATTCATATCACAGTTAAGCTCTTCAGTTACACAGATGATGGGATTCTTCAAGATTTTTATTGAATTCTTAAAAAAAAAAGTTTATTTATTCAGAGACAGAGAGAGAATGGGGAGAGGCAGAGAGAGAGAGGGAGAGAACAAGAAAATCACAAGCATGGAGCCTGACGTGAGGCTCAAACTCACAAACCCGTGAGATCATGACCTAAGCCAGAATCAGGAGTTGAAGGCTTAACAGACTGAACCACTCAGATGCTCAATTTTTGCTGGATTCTTAAGCATAGGTTGCTGCCTATTTTTCCATTTGACCTCAATGACTCAAGGTGATTCTTGGAAATTAATAAATGCTCTAGATCTTTCATCCACACCCAAGTTGTTCATTCCCAGCTTGAATTGCAACATTGATAAGATGTTGGATTTTCCACAAATATAAATGGGTTTTAAGTAATATAAAATTCAGGGATGCCTGAGTGACTCAGTTAGTTAAGCATCTGACTCTTGATTTCAATTCAGGTAAAGATCCCATGGTGGTAGGATCAAACCCCCTGTGAGCTCCATGCTAAGCAAGAGGCCTGCTCAAGTTTCTTCTCTGCCTCCCTCAGCCCATCCCCCACTTACACATGCACATTCTCTCTCTCTTTCTCTCTCCACCTTTCTCTCTCTCTAAGATAATAATAATACAAATTTTATATTATAAATTTTTTAAATAAAATTTTTGTATTAGTTACTCATGTCTGTATACATTCATTTTACCTGCCCATCAACCCCAAAAGATAATAAATCTAAAAAATAATAATCAACTTGCTTGGAAACTTTACCAAATACAGTTTACATAATTAGGCATGCAATTAAGACAGAGTGTTCAGAAAATTATGAGTTACTAACTACCAAATTGGTAAGGCTAATTTCTAGATTTTCCACTCTAATAAAATACAGTCACCAAAATACTACTCAGATAATGTTTTAGGGCCCAAAATATGGCATTGTGTCAGCCATACCATTACTGAAAAAAGGCCTTTCAGTTTAAAATACAAAGTGGAATGCTATAAACTATAATTTCTTTCAGAAACTTGCCTTAAAGTGGACATAATTTTAAATGATAATATTTAAGGGAGAATCCCAGAAACACCAGCCAGAATCGTGAAAGATGCTTTCTCTTTGGGACAATGTCACCTGGGAAACTTGGTGATAGGTTCAATTCCCTCATCTATGAAACAAGAAAGTTGGGATAGAAGAACAAATATCCATTCCAGCCTTATTTCTAAATGTCTAATTTAGGATTCCTCAAATTCTTCTCAGTCCGCGTCTTTGGTTACTACTGCAAATAAGGAGCAAATTGGCATCTTTTAAACTTTCTCATGCATTAATTTCCCCGTGGAAGGACGAATAAGCAAATCGAAGAGATAGGACCTCCCTTTCCCTTCTTCCCCTTGCCTTCTCTTCTGCCGCCTCCAGTCTTAAAGCCATGAGATGGAGCATAGCATGCTAAATAGTATCTGTGGGGAGGGCATTCACTGCAGCCTAGAGAGGGGTGTTAGAACCTGAACAAGAGAAGAAAGGTATCCAAGTAGGAAGAAAACTCAGTGTGGGCAGTTAGAGCCCATGCAGGGTGACAAAGGGATCCAGATGGCAAAGGGAATAAGGAAAATCAGAAGATGCATCCCAAATGGGGCAAGAATATGTGCATGCACCCCAGCACACAATGTCAGCACCCAGGTATGATGAGGGGAGCATTCTTTCCAGTACAGTTTGTCAGAGCTCTGTCTAGAAGAGTGAGTGAGTCCATGGTGGCCTCGTGTGGTGTCTCAGGGCCAGAGCAAAGATAAGATGTCACACATGGGTTGAGGGACAGAGAGGCAGCTGAGTGTGGAGAGTGAGAGTCTGGATGGGTGTTAAAGTCATCCTGTTTGATGGTGGACCTGCACAGAATGTCAGGGATGGAGAAGGGTGAGGAGAGGAAATAGCATGAGGCACCAGACTCTGTGCGGTGAGCAGAGAGCTGCCTCATGTGGCATATATGATAGTGTGATTTTTTCTTTTTTATTATTCTCCGGTTCACTAACATACAGTGTAGTCTTGACTTCAAGAGTAGATAAGATTGATAGTGTGATTTATTATAAGAAATATGTTTTTGGTCTTCATCCCCATTTCTAGCACACAGCTCCTAAAACCCTTGGGATTTTCTAAGTAATGAGAGTGACAAAGGTGCCTCTTGTTATGTTACTTAGGTGACTTTTGGACCACACCAGAGGATGGGGGCTGTTTGCCAAGAGAATCAACCATGTGGTTATAAGGCTGCAACTTTCCATCCCACTCCCCTGACCTCTGGGGTCAGGGACATTGACTCAATCGCCAATAACCAATGATTTAATCAACCTTACCTAAAGTAGTGGAGTTTCCATAAAAACCCAAAAGGACAGGGGCATTTGGGTGGCTTAGTCAGTTGAGGCTCCAACTTTGACTCAGGTTCTGATCTCACGGTTTGAGCCTTGCATCAGGCTCACTACTGTCAGCATGGAGCCCATTTCAGATCCTCTGTCTCCCTCTCTCTCTGCCCGCTTCTCATGCTCCCTCTCTCAACAATAAATAATAAACATTAAAAAAAGAAAAGCCAAAAGGACTAAGTTTGAAGAACTTCCTGATTGGTGAATTCATGGAGATTCATGGAGAATGGTATCCCTGGAGAAAACATAGAAGCTCCAAGTCCTTTTTTCATACCTTGTCCTGTGCATCTCATTCATCTGGCTGTCCCTGATCGTTTTATAATAAACTGGGCATCTAGTAAGTAAAGTGTTTCTTGGAGTTCTGTGAGTCATTGAACTCTCCAATCTATAGTCAGTAGGTCAGTGCAAAGATATCAAGTCGGACTTTGTAACTGTCAGGGTAGAGGGTAATCTCATAGGACTGAGCCCTTAATCTATGGGATCTGGTGCTATCTCCAGATAGATAATGTCAAAACCGAGTTGAACTGTAGGACACCCTTCTGGTGTCTGAGAATTGCTCAGATATGTGTGGAAATTCCCCTCATACTGAATTTTGGGTGCAGAATCATAGGGTGTCAAGCCCAAGCAGGAGAAGGAGGGAACTGGGAAGAAGAAAACAGCAGCAAAAATTTAAAAAAAAAATAGTTAGACATAAAAAGATTCATTAAACAAGTGAATATATTAAAGAAAACAGCAACCAGTTTCCTAGCTATCAAGGAAAGGATGTGGAAATTTGAAAAGGGAGAAAACTCATGCTGTTGGGTTGGAATTGAAAATATTTATGCAAATTCATGGTTTTTAGCATAAACAGATAAAAATAGATATAATTGTATATAATCCCTAGCTCTGTCCACTGGCAGGTCCAGTGAACAGTGATGTCCCAATAGCAACCAATGAATATACCTATGGCTCTGAGGTCGGCTTCTAAAACCTATTCTCATGGGGTGGCTGGCTGGCTCAGTCAGCAGA
Organism: Proteles cristata cristata; assembly: GCA_017311185.1. NCBI lineage: Eukaryota > Metazoa > Chordata > Mammalia > Carnivora > Hyaenidae > Proteles > Proteles cristata. The sequence continues at coordinate 275,711 of JAESUZ010003940.1, forward strand.
GCATGGGACTCTTAATCTCAGGGTTGTGAGTTCAAGCACCATATTGGGTGTAGGGAATACTTAAATAAAAAATAAAACTTTAAAAAATAAATAATAAATAAAAACTATTCTCCACTAATAGGAACTGGAGCTCCTTAGAGAAAGGGTTGATTCTAGGACCAGGTGGGGGAAAAACAAGACACCCCTGGATTCTCTCATTGTGCCTGAAAACAAGGAATTGGTCGAAGAATGTAGGAAATACATTATTAAAGTTTTCCAAGATAATAGGACATTAGACCAGCAACTTACACTCAAATGGTTCAGTGAGGAAAGGTCCTTCCTTGCATCTTTTCTGTAAGTTTGTAATTGCTTCAAATTTTAAAAGGTAAAATACTGAGGATTAAGAGGTGAAGAAGAAAGTTCCCACAACAAATTACATAGAAACTAAATCTAAAAGTTTTGCTAAAATCCTAACTTCATAAGAGTCAGTGAAATTAAATTACTCATTTCTTACATATTTTTAACATCTCTATCACAGTCCATGCTGTCTGGGAATATAAGAGTGAAAGGATACATTTTATGTTCCTTTTAAGAAGGCTGTAGTTCAGTTTAGACAGAAATGAGATGATTGCTATAACGGAGATCTTAAAGGTTGCAGTAGAGACATAAAAGCATGTATATCTGCAGGAGATCCTGAGCAAATAATTGACAGAGAAGGTAATCCTTGCGCCTGAAGGCTAAGTAGACAGAAAGACAAGGAGCGGAAGCACATTTCAAGATGAAGAAATGCAAAATGAAAAGCCCTAGGAGACCTAAAAGAGTAAAGAGAACCACAAGGAAGTCTTTGGGACTGATGATTCTGGAGCAAAGAGGCAGGATCTAACAGAGTCCAGAAACTTTGCCCCGAGTTCCACTGAGTCAAAGGCATCTTTATCTACTGATGCCCCAAAAGATTCTCTATGATTATCTGTGTTAAAAAAAAAAAATGTATATATATTCTCAGTGAATTTAAGCCTCCTTTGTCTGGTAAGTATCAAATAACACCCATTCCTTATTATTACAAACACGCCACAGGTAAAGTTCTCAAATAAGAACAAAGTAATGATTGTCCATGTCATGCATGTCTATATGTCTATTCAGTCATCAGTGCTAGAGACAATGTAGGTAGGAATCAGGTTCCTGCATGTCCTCTGTGAACTAAATTCCTAATCTACAAAATGGGGATTAAAATAATATCTGCTCAATCTGTGTCACTGAATAACTGTGAACATCAGATGTGATAAGGTGTGTGAAAACTCTCTATAAACTGTGAAACAGAATGTCAGTATTATTATCAGCTAACATGGCAGGGTAATGTGACCTGCGTAATCAGCCCAGTGAAGTGCCATTGAGAAATGGACAAGAACAATCAAGAGTACTCTGGAACAATGACTACTTTATACCTAACAAAATTCTTCAGGGTTTTTTTTTCCTCTAGGAAATTAAAACACTAATCAGAAATAAGAAGAACCGTGGATACCATCAAGTCTAATGTGGTCGTTTGCTTCTGTTTTTTGGTTGTTTTTGTTTGTTTGTTTTAAGTAAGGAATAGAAAGCTCAGGAGAGTCAAGAGAAATGACAAAGTAACACATTTAGACTAGAGCCTAGGCCCTATTCTACCTCTTTCCATTTTACCACCAGGAAAAAAAATAAAATACCAGTCAATGTTTTAAGTAAGAATACTCAATGTGACTTCAATTTGATTAAATTAAACGCAATTGATAGCCTTTGTTTTTCTTAGCTCTTCTTCCTTCTTTTTCTTTAGTAATTTTCTAAAGGACCCAGAGCTCCAAGCCTTTTGCTCCCTTTCAGTTCAGCACACCCAGCATGACCTCATCATGGTTTTTGTGCTTTGTAATTTCATACAATTTTTAGCATATTCTTAAAATTTTTGGAAAATGTATATGTACTGACATGGAAAGGTGTTGAATGAATTAATGAAAACATTAAGAACAGAATGTGTTGTAAAACAGTCCAATCAGCAGTGTGTGTGTGTGTGTGTGTGTGTGTGTGTGTGTGTGTGTATTTACACTTAAAATAACAAAGGTCTGGGGGATATGCACCAACCTATTTATGTTTTCCTCCTAAGGAGCAGGTTTGGAGAACAAGGGATTCAAAGGGCAGAATATCTTTCTCAAAAGAGAAGTATAAGGAAAACATACCTTTTTCTTCATATATGTTTATGATGTTTGAATTTTTTACAAGGTGTATCTTTTATAATTAAAGGAATAAAAAACAATCAAACTGTAGATGGTGGCAGAAGCCTGGGTGGCCTCTAAAATGGGGAGTTACAATCAGTCAATACGTCTTCATGTGCACAATGGAGACAGTCATGAGCAGCAGATGCAAAGGTCCCAGGCTGTGTGGCTGGCAGGCGTCTTTATCACAGAAAGCTAACAAAAATAGAATAGATTTATAAAAATAGCTCCAAACGGCATCCACCCCTTCATTGTGTGAATCCAGGATAGCCCCAGATGGAGTAAGCTGATCATCCAGTGTGAATAAGTCTCCGCAGGAAAGATACTACCCATATCTGCACTCTCCCCACACTCAAGGGTCAGAGTCCCCACACTTGATTGAAATTGAGCTGCTGCAAAGTTTAATAATGTAAGAACAATTAAAAATTTTATTTTCAGGGCGCCTGGATGGCTCAGTTGATTGGGCGTCTGACTTCAGCTCAGGTCATGATATCATGGTTTGTGGGTTCGAGCCCTGCATCAGGCTCTGCTGACAGCTCAGAGCCTGGAGCCTGCTTTGATTTCTGTCTCCATCTCTCTCGGTCCCTCCCCTACTCATCCCTGTCTGTTTGTGTGTGTCTCTCTCTCAAAAAGTAAACATTAAAAGAAATTTTTTTGAAGAATTTTGTTTTCAAGATAAGAACTTAGTACAAAGCTTAGCCTTAGGCAAAATTATAGAAAAAAAAACTATAAAATGAAAACTCCTCTGAGCTCTCAACGCTGTAATACCTGGGACCCACAACGTCTTCCTTTGCTTTCCCTTCCTTCAAATCTTCTAATCCCAGTATCTCCCATTCCCATTAAAATATAAAAGATTGGGAATTAAAAAGTGATAATTGGCTATTTGCTTTGTGTGTGTGTGTGTGTGTGTGTGTGTGCGCGCACGCGCGCGCACGCCAATGGAATCACTGGCTTATCTAGTTCACAAAATATTTTTAACTTAAGAATTTAAATGAGTACTGGAAGTAAGAAAGCAAATAGCAAGTGTTGTCTCTTCAGTATCTGCACTATTCCAAGTTTTAATCTACTTAAGAGTCCTCTTGACCAGCTTCACTTCTAGTCTTTTTCTGGAAACTCATGCACACCACATTTTTGCTGAACAAAAAGTGCTCTCGCTGTTACTAAGCGTTCATCTATGACTCCTGGTAAAGCAGTGAAACCCTGTCTGAGGGAGCTGCGTGATCTGTAAGGAAGGCACACAGACTACTGCAACCAAAGGTCTCCTAGCAGCCAAGCACGGAGGAAGGAGACATGAAACCAGCTTCCGAAGACTTGAGTTATTCTAACTGAAACGTGAACAGTTTTGTCATCTTCGTAGTTAGATCTCCTTCACTCTTCCAGGTATCTCAGGAGTTGTTACGAGAGTCTATTGAGAGAATACAATTTAAAGCATTTTATAAGCTACAAAGCCAAGGAAAACTAAGATTTCAAACTAGCCAAGCCAGATTGAGATGTCATTTTCAGCATGACTTACAGCATCGTGACACAATTTATCTCTCCGACACACACATCAAACAGGCTAGGTAGGTCATCTTCTCCAGAGAGAAAAGTACTTCTCTTTGGGAACCTGGGTGGCTCAGTTGGTTGAGCACCCAATTTTGGCTCACGTCATGATCTCACGGTTTATGAGTTTGAGCCCCATGTCAGGCTCTGTGCTGTCAGCAAAGAACCCACTTTGAATCCTCTGTGCCCCCACTCTCCTTATCCCTCTCCTGCTTGCTCGTTCATTCTCAAAAATAAATAAACATGAAAAAAGGAAGGAAGGAAAGAAGGAAGGAAGGAAGGAAGGAAGGAAGGAAGGAAGGAAGGAAGGAAGGAAGGGAAGGATGGAAGGAAGGAAGGAAGGAAGGAAGGAAGGAAGGAAGGAAGGAAGGAAGGAAGGAAAGGAAGGAAGGAAAGAAGGAAGGAAGGAAGGAAGGAAGGAAGGAAGGAAGGAAGGAAGGAAGGAAGGAAGGAAGGAAGGAAGGAAGGAAGGAAGGAAGGAAGGAAGGAAGGAAGGAAGGAAGGAAGGAAGGAAGGAAGGAAGGAAGATAGAAAGAAAAGTACTTCTCTATGGGACCAGAGCATGATCCAGAGCTAGAAAACACAGCTTTTTTTTTTTTTAACTTGGATGGAGTTTGTCATTTTATCAACAAACTTTAATATTTTCTAGCTCTATTTCTTGTTTTGATACTTTACTTGGTACTTTTCAGAAGGAGGAAAATTATTCTTGGCACACAAATGAAAAATCAAGCTTTGATATCTGTGGCTTTACCTTTACATATGATCCACTCTTATGTGAAGGTCTTAAGGTAGATAAATGTACTTGGAATAAAGTATGATTTACACAAATAGAAGATAAAAGCAGGATAGATATTACAAGGAAAGGTAATGGTTACAATTCACAAGATATGTGCTATCTAAAAATAACATATCCTAGGGCACCTGGGTGGCTCAGTCTATTAGGCATCTGACTTTATTTCAGGTCATGATCTCACAGTTCCTGAGTTCGAACACTGAGTCAGGCACTGTGCTGACAGCTCAGAGCCTGGAGTCCCCTTCTGATTTTGTGTCTCTCACTCCCTGCCTCTCCCTGCCTATATTCTGTCTCTGTCCCTCAAAAATATATTAACTAGAAAATAATCTTTAATAAAATAAAAATAACATATCCTAATAGCCCAAGAACTATAGAGGAGTGTTCAACTTATATTTGTGATAAGAGAAATATTCCCCAGAGTTTATGTAAATATGGATTTACTAATGTCCAAGGTTGTTTATGTTTCAGGCACAGTCTCTAGAAATGCCTTATCTGGAGGAACTCATGGAAGCCGATGGACAACTGATGACCCTTGAGTGTGTTTTAGGATCTCCACAGCTTCTTTCTCTTTTTATAAAATATTTTTTAATGTTTATTTTTGAGAGAGTGCACATGTGTGTGTATGTCCACACGAGTGGGGGTGGGATAGAGAGAGAGGAAAACAAAGCAGGCTCCAAGATGACAGCAGAGACCCCGATTTGGGGCTTAAACTCCGGAATTTGAAAATCACAACCTGAGCCAAAGTCCAATGCTCAACCAGCTGAGCCCCCCAGGCACCCCACCACAGCTTACTTCTTTTTTAATTCAAGTAATTCAGACCATGTTTGCTCTTTTTCAAAACAGAAAAATATATTTTCCACTGAAGTTTGGTAATTCAATTAGATATGAGGAAAACCTCAAGTTAAAAGAAGCCTAAATATTTACCCACACAAAAGCACCATGAGTCTTTAAGCCTATTACAAGCAGAAATAAATAGGTGCTTTATACTAAAGCCTCATAACTATTGCCTAGGTTTCTCTCATCTAAAAGAAGAAAGAATTGCTATAATAATGTTAATTCCAAGAAAATATAGAGTTCAGATTGATTCTTTTTTCATCTTTGTGAATTTGAGGAGAGGAAAGAAGGACAATAAAGAAGATGTTCTATGATGGTAGAAATTTGATAAAATGAGTTGCATATACTGAATTAAGTTCTTATTTCCATTGACACCTCCCAATTAGTTTTACTATTAAAAATGGAATTTAATCTCCAAACTGTGATTTCTGAACTGTTTTATCTTCAAATCACCTTGAATGTTTATTATATATTTGAGCTCTCACCCAACTACTGTGGTTGTTATTTAATCATAGTTTTCAATATTTTAAATGTCTTAGGAAAATGTTGCTGACATTGTCTTAATGTTTTTGAAGAGCTTGAATCCATTTTTGTAAAAAATAAGTAAATAAAAGTGCATAGAGAAGAGACTTGAATGCATAAATTTATCAACACTGATCATCTCTAAGTGGCAGGAATATGAAATTTTTTCCTTATGATTTTTTTTATATTTTCTGAATCCTCTGAAAAAATTATTTCACAAGTAAATGTTTAATATTAATAGCACCAACAAAATAAGAAGTTAGACAATTAACTAGAATGAGGATACGCACAGTTTTTCATTGAAAAGCCAATGGTAAGGTGGGGTGAGATTTTCCCATTGTGGATGTCATGTCTGTGAGATTTCTTTTACTTTGACAAAAGAACTCTCTTTATCCTTATTTTTAGGGTTAATTACAGACTCACATTAAAAATAAGAACTGGGTCAGCAGACCCAATACTTAGGGGAAAATTCCCCAAGGCCAGAATTTTAATGCTCCATAAAACTTTCCAACTGCAACTGTTCTCTCCTATATGCAAAGGAAAAAAGTAAGCTAAAACCTTAAAATCTAAATGATGCTTAATTTTGAGCAGCTACCGCTTAGCAAGATTTTATCTGAAATATTAAATAGGAATAATAATTACTTTAGAGTTTTAATCTAAATATTATAAATATCTAAAGACTAAAACATCTAAATAAAATTAATAATCTAAAATAAAATAATCTAAAGCATTTCTTCTAAAATATCTAAAATGGAATAAGCGACTTCTCCAAGTTGTTTCCTCCTACTTACTAATAAAAAGGATTTTACCAATGTTCAAGTTCAACTTTTTAATGTTGGTAATGCAAAATTATTTCTATTAGGTCTCTGCCTACTTTATTCTTCATCATTTTGTGATTCTAGGATTTGAATTTTCAAAGAAGACTCAGAAAAATCTTGGAACAACCTTGGAGCCAAAATAAATTTTCATGCCTGGAGTTCAGACAGAAGTTGAAGCTGATAAAACTTAGTGTCTTTTCTGCTCTTTTATTTTATAAGAGGTTTGTAAGACTCCATTTTGGAGGACTCTGGAGAATAAGACAAGCAAAATGGCTGGGAATAGGAAAGAAAGAGGTATGTGTAGCATTACCATCTGTATATACTGCCCTTGAGATCTGCTGTAGATACAGAACCAAAGAATGGGGTTGGATACCATCACAGACCAGATCATATCAAAACCATTTCTAAAGTAGATTCAGAGATGCCTGGGTTTTAAGATAATTAGAGAACATTTGTACCACTGTCATTTTTCACTCCTATATGTCCCTGCTGACACTATAGCACTCAACATTTATGAGTACAGCTCCATGGCCATCGAAAAATAATATTCTGGGCACCTGGGTGGCCCAGTTGTTTGAGCATCCAACTCTTAAATTTGGCTCAGGTCATGATTCCAGAATAGCGGGATAGAGCTCCATGTCAGGCTCCTCACTGAGTGTGAAGGCTGCTGTTTCCCTCTGCTCTTCTCCCTGGCTCACACACTCTCTGTCTCTAAAATAAAAATAAAAATAAAAATAAAAATAAAATAATTGTAATAATATCCATAATTTGCTACCTCAAATCCATAGTTACTATGAAGACATAATTCACTCTTGAGGCAATTTGGTCTATGGGGCAGATCTGATGGAAGCCTACAATGAAGATAACAGGATTTGCACTGAATCATCCAGATTAACGTGTGGTTGGCCAAATGCCATCATTTTCTTATAGATATTGTTTTGATCACACAACTTTTGCTTGAATTATTATCTGGCATTTCAATTCTAATGTGTCAACGTTCAGAAAATAAAGTCATTGCCTTCACCAGAGCTCTTCAGATATAGTTTATGTTCTTAAATATAGGTGTCAATTGAAAGCAAGGATAAGCTAAATATGGGAGAGTAAATTGGTTTTTCAATGTCGACTCGTTTAAAACAAAGACCAACATTCAAAATCATAAGCAATATACATTTCAAAGTTTTCATCTTCTTTTGGTATAAATATTGATGAGGACGTAAAGAGCGCTACCTGCTAACGAATTCACCTACATTTTAGAAACAAAAACAAAAAGAGACAATGCCTCCTGCCTGGGCTTCTGGCCAAGAAGCAGGGTCAAAGTACAAAGAGGCTGTAGTGTTTGATCAGCCTGTTCAGTGGGTTAAGTCAGTTATGACGAATCCAAGTGTGCTTGTTCACAGTACTTTGCTACCTGCCACCCTTTCATAACTATTGAAACAGGTTTTCTTTTGTTTCACTTGGGTTTTTTTTTTCTTTTTGTTTTTTGGAGTTTTTTGCATCTCATTTCTTCTCTTGGCCTGGATTCTACTAACAGCTAATTATCCAAAATACAGGACAAGAAAAATAATATGGAGTTCCCTACACATTTTCAAAGACAAAAGAGGAGCTTTGTCCTTTGGTCGGTTTGGGACTTCTTGATTCTGTCATTTATTGCACATGATTGATTATTTGATAAACAGTGATTTTAATAAAGTGGTTTTCTTTGGGAAATAGTCACTAATTGATCTTCAATCTATACCCCAAACATTTCTTTAAAAATTTTTTAAATTCTAGAGGTGCTGGTTCAGTTGGTTAAGGGTCTGACTTGAGCTCAGGTCATGAACTCACAGCTTGTGGGTTTGGGCCCCACATCAGGCTCTGTGCTGACAGCTCAGAGTCTGCAGCCAGCTTCAGATTCTGTGTGTGTCTCTCTCTCTGTGTTCCTACTCCGCTTTTGCTCTCTCTCTCTCTCTCTCTCTCTCTCTCTCTCTCTCTCTCTCTCCCCCTCTCTCTCAAAAGTAAATACATAAACACTTAAAAAAATTTAACTCTATTCTTCTCAGCTTTGCACCTATTATATTACAGTCTTCCAAGAACCTATTGAGATGCCAGTGTGCTATCAGTTAACCTCTGGACTACTATGTGAACATACTTAACCCTTAAGCCAAACCTTCGTGGTAAATCAAAAAAGAGGATCTTTAGCCAGGAGATGTCTTTGTCAAATTTTGTGAGAATTAGAGTAGATAATATATCTTGAGTATCTAGCATAAAGGAATAGATAGGTGTGTGTGTGAGCACGCACGTGCCAAGCACTGTGCTGTAATTTCATATGTCACAAATTCCGTAAAATAATACTAATTGTGATTATGGCATTGATCTGAATTTCAAATCAGAAACATTTATTTCTTTTTCACTGAGAAAATAAATCCTCAGAAGGATTCCTCAGAAGAGGAAATTCTTTTCCCACATCAAATCTATAGCCACCCTTATCTGAATACTTTTTTGTTTAAGTTTATTTATTTTAAGAGGAGAGAGAGAGAAACCACAGTGAAGGAGCGGCAGAGAGAGAAGGAGAGAGAAACCCAAGCAGGCTCTCCAGTGTCAGCCCAGAGCCCCATGCCAGGCTCAAACCTATGAACTGTGAGACTGAATCCATGAACCATGAGGTCATGACATGAGCCTAAATCACGAGTTGGTGGCTTAACTGACTGAGCCACACAGGCGCCCCTGAATTCTTAAACTCTGCCTTCTTTTCTAGTTAAGCAAATGAATTTTCCAAGCTTTTTTTCAAGACTAGCCCTCCACTGGTACAGTGGATCACGTCCACTCTTGCTTACTCAAGATCTTTGACCTCACATTATATCTTCTCTCCTACCATAGCATTAATTTTTGCCTCCATGTTAGATCATTCTCAGGCAAACATGATCTCTTATCTCTTAAAAATTCCTTTCACTCTATATCTCTCAAGCTATCATTCTATTTGTTATGGATTTAATTGTTATCCTTAAATCAAGACAGACTGAAATCCTAACCCTTAGTAATTCAAAACATGACCTTGTTTGGAAATAAGGTCACTGCAGATGGAATTAGTTAAGAGGAGGTGGTACTGTCGTATAGTGGGTCCTGATCCAATAGGACTGGTGTCCTTGTAAGAAAATGGGCATGTGAAAACAGAGAGACACACACAGGGAGAAGACCATGTGATGATGAGGGCAGAGATTGGAATTATGCAGCTGCAAATTGAGGAATGCCAAAGATTGCTGGTAAACCACTGCACTGAGGAAGAAACAAGGACAAATTCCCCTAGAGGTTGCAAAGGGAGTATGACCACCTCCACAACCTGATTTCAGACTTCTAACTTCCAGAACTGTGTGAGACAATAAATTTCCCTTGTTCTAAGCCACCCAATTTATGGCACTTTGTTACAGCAGCCCAGGAAAACAAATAGATCATTTCCACTTTGTATTAGATTATTCCCATGAGCAGAACACGTGATCCTTTATCGCTTAAAAATTCCCTGACCCTATGTGGCACTTGGGTGGCTCAGTCAGTTAAGTGTCTGACTTCGGCTCAGGCCATGATCTCACAGTTCACGGGTTTGAGCCTCATGTCAGGCTCTGTGCTGACAGCTAGCTCAGAGCCTGGAGCCTGCTTCGGTTTCCAGGTCTCCCTCTCTCTCTGACCCTCCCCTGACCAAGCTCTGTCTCTCTCTGTCTTTCAAAACTGAATAAACATTTAAATACATACCTACCTACATACATACATACAAATTCCCTTGACCTTAATTCTTCCTTAAGTTATCATCCTCTGCCTGTGCTTCTTTTTTTATAACCAATGTCTTTTGAGAGTCACTTCTAAGTGCTGTCATTATCTACTCCACTATCGTTCTCTAGTGCATTCATTCTGGTCAAGACCTCACCCTTCTTTCCACTCACCAGACACCATTTCTGTCAAGATAACTTATCGTACTTTGTTTCCTTCAAAACAAATAAGATAATATATTTATTTCCTAATTTAGTTATAGTCTGTCTTTCTCACTAGAATCAAAATTCCAAAAGGGAATGGATGTATTTTTTCACCCTCAAGCTCCAGGTCCTGGTGCTCAATAGGTCCTTAGTGAAATTTTGTTGAATGATGCGGTGCATTTACTTTTAGAGTATCAATTACACGTGATACATAAATCTTCCATTGGGGTTTCAGTACTCTTTATTTGCCAACACTACAAATTTCTCAAGGAATTTGTTGCAATTTTTCAGAAATTTGAATACTAACTTTTACTAATAAAAAGTGTTTTTAATATTTTAATAACTGGCATGCATTTTATTCCATATTATATTTTCAGTACCCTAAAATTGATATTTAAAATTGAAATATTAGTAAATGAAATTATGACATAAAGTGAAAGTTTCTTTAAAAACATGTCTTTATGCTTTGCAAGCAAACATTCATTATCACTAATATTTCACCCTAAGGTAAACTGTGATGTCTTAAGTTTATATTATATCTTCCAAAGCTATTAGCAGATATTCATCCTATGTATTGAGGAAAGGTAGTTTTTAACTTTTATCTTACAAATGTGGAAACTAAGTGACTTATGAACCAATGGTCTTCTTGTGACACCTAAGTGGATAAATGATAAAATGCAAACTGGGATAAAAGCTTTTCAACTATCAAAGTAGTTTAATTTCTGCTAAAATCCCCCATCATCAACTCTACCTTCTAATTTCATTGACATTTAAGATTATTATCTTAATTATACTAAATGAGAAAAAATAACTTCCTCCTAGATATTATGGCAATTTATAGATGAAGAACATGAAATCAGAGATATTATTATGCAAACAAATGCAATAAGTGAAGATTTCTTGCTCAGTCCAGTGTTCTGAGGAACAGCAGAAAATTAGCACAATGAGCTGAGTAAAAAGAGAAAACTAAGGAGCCCTGTCAAATGTATTCATAAAGTGCACCATCTACAATGTGAACAAGACTGTAATCACATTAGTCTATGATGTGATAATTCACAATAATCAACCATCTATATCCCCATAAACTTGCCTTCCCATTTTCTCATTGCCCTCTGTATCAGTAACAGCAAGATAAGGCAGCATATTAAAGATACTGAATCTTTGCAAAGGAAGAGATCAGGGATACACTGTTACACTTTCTCTGGTGGTCTTCCATAGAAGAACAGTATGCATTTATAGTTTTTGGAAATGGGAAGTAATATAACAATATGTCTCCCATACCTTCAGCCCCTCCCTGGCCCTTGGTTTCTTCCCAGTAGCACTCAAACTCACCCACCTACTCTATGCTCCCCTGGAGCCAACATACTCTTTCACTCTTCTCCCAGACAAAGTTCGTGACTTCTTTTCAATTAACAACCCACAGGCTCAAGCATCTCATGGTAGCCCTCCTTTGTTAGGTCTCTTAGCAGCATTTGGTGTCAGCTGACTACTCTCTCCTTGAAACAACCCTATCTTGTCTGCCGTGAAGCCACAGTCACCTCGTTTTCTATACTCCTTATCAGTCTGCTTTGTTCATGTTAAATGTGAGTCCTGTTAGGTTTGTAGGGTTACTCCTGTTAAATGCTGGTGTCCCACCAAACCCTGTTCTAGGCCTTCTTTTCTTAAACAAGTGTGTCTATCCCCTGTGTGTCAATCACTACCTATTAGGGCTGACTTGTGTCCCCTCAAAATCCATATGTCAAAGTCCTAATGCACAGTACCTCAAAATGTGACTACAATTGAAGATATGGTCTTTGAAGAGGTAAGTGAATTAAAATGAGATCATAAGAGTGGCCTTTGTCCAATAACACTGAAGTCCTTATAAGAAGAGGAGATTTAGGCACAGGTAGACACAGACAAAAGATAATATGAAGACACAGGAGACGATGGCTGAGGGCACAGTCCCTCATGAGAAATCATTCCTACAGACACACTGGTCTTGGACTCCCAACCTCCAGAACTGTGAGAAAGTACATTTCCATTGTTTTGGCCACTTAGTCTGTGGAATTTGTGTGGCAACCCCAGCAAATCTGTACATGATCTCTGATTAGGCTGTGGCTCTTATACTTAGGACTGTGGTACCATCTCTAATTACCAGGTCATATCCCACTCCTGCTGGATCTCACCACATGTGTGGGTCTCAAAAATATTTCAAGAATTCACTGCTGAGGCATCTGATTGCCTGAGCCAGGAAAGTGCTCACTGTGATGGACTCTACATGCGCCCCATGTCAAACCCCGTCACCCACCGCAAACCCTAGTTTCACCTCAAGTCGTTCCCTCAGCTTTTCTGCCTCAGGGTTTTCTCCAAAAGTTTAATAACTTGCCCTGCAGCTCACAAGATCGGAGGAATTATCCTTGGAGGCAACTCCAAACCAAAGAGAGGAGAGTCAGGAAATAAAGGCCCACTCCAGTGGTCCAGAGGACACTTCTGAGGAGCTTTCAACCTGTATTCTCAGAGGATTCCCCACAAGACTGTGCTCCAATTTTTGTAGCAATAAACAGCTCAGTGATGCACACTTTTTTTGGTTTTCCTCCTTCCTAGAGCTGGCTTTTCTCCTTTTCTGAGTCACTCTCCATTCTCCCACTCTTACCTCCTGGGATCACTTCTAAAATAAACCTCCTGGATCCCAGTCCTTGACTCAGACTTGTTTTGAGGGGAAACCCTCATGAGGACAGTCAATGCCATTCTCTTAGTTTTCTCCTTTATCCATGTTATCTGGCTACCAATTATTAAATTCAGGTAATCCTACCATGCCTTTCAAATTAGTTTACTCTCTCCAAGCCCATTGCCTTTAGCCGGGGTTCAGGCCACCAGGCTCTTAACCAGCAAATGCTACAATCTTCTCACTAATCTCTTTGCCTCGTGCATTGCTTCTTACCAAATTGTTCCACACAGGGAAGTCAGTGTGTGTTTTCTAAATAGACTATATGAACCCACTTGTTCACTCATAAAAACTGTCAAATATGTCAGTTGTCTCTAGCATGATGTTCTTCACGTGATTTGCAAGGTGATTGCTTTCCTTCCCAGTTTCATCCTTCATTTCTCATTTGGTAGACTAGATCCATTAAGCTATTTTTAGATCTCTGACCAGCCATGCAATATAGCCTCAGGGTCTTTGCCCATGCTGCTTCCTTCTCTTGAAATACTTTTTCCCACACTTGTCCACCACTATCACTCAACTTTACCACTCCTAGTTTAGTTGGTACTTACTCTTACAAACCTCTGGTGTTGACTTTTTTATTAGGTGCCTCTTCTATGAGCTCTCAAGTCATTTTAGCTATATTTTGATTGCCTGTTTATTTGTTTATATCATACATTTGATTATAACTTTTAAGGGTTTCTATTTCCCATCATGTCTCAAGTACTTCACAGTTTTGAGGTCTTCAATAAATATTGGCAAAATAAATGAATTAATAAATAAAAGAAAAACATTATTCAATGTTACTAAACATTTTTTACAACAACAGAAAACCTGGCAAACAAGTTTTCAAACCGTATAGAAAGGTTGAAGCAAAACAGAAGGAAGATTAATAAATAGAAATTCTATAAAAATCTGGGACAAAAACGCTCTCTTCAAAAATCTTTGATGCATTACTGCTGTAACCATGGAAACACATCTACTCAGATTTTTTAAATCTATTACTTAGAAAGCAATTTTAAAAGCTTATAATACAAGGGACGCCTGGGTGGCTCAGTCGGTTAAGCATCCAACTTCGGCTCAGGTCATGATCTCATGGTTCATGGGTTCAAGCTCCGCGTCAGGCTCTGTGCTGACAGCTAGCTCAGAGCCTGGAGCCTGTTTCAGATTCTGTATCTCCCTCTCTCTCTGACCCTCCCTGCTCGTGCTGTCTCTCTCTCAAAAATAAATAAACATTAAAAAAAAAAAAAAAAGGAAGGATGCTTAACCCCTAAAATGTAAAAACATCGTCTTAAGCTTTGAAAAATTCTGTTAAATGCAAGAAACTTGGCCTTACCAACGACCCACTCCATTTTGCGAATTTTCTCATTTCACTATGTCTTTGTGAATAACCAACTGCACCACAGGGGCTAGGAATCACTGGTATACAGCCCAGTGTTTTATCCAACTACAACTCAGGAAAGGAGAGGGATGTGCTACAAACATCAGGACTCTTCGGCCTAGTCTTTCAGAGGATGGAGAGCCAATATCCCGAAGTCAGTCATTCTTGAACAGTTGACTGGCCACTTGTTCCATACCATCCTTAGTCATTTATCAAAGAATCATATCGAATGTGCAAATGCTAACCTTACATAGATAGTAAATTAGTGTTCCAGGATGGTCACTTGATTTGTTTATGACCTTGGAGTTCTTACACCTGTTCCTGTGAGACAGAACGAGGAGTGAATGTTCACAGACTAGACCCTCCAGTAAACGCTTTAGAGTATGGTTCACTGCAGAATCAATGATGTGAGGAAGGAGCACTGCCAGAGGAAGCAGGTGCTGTTACTCACCAAAGATCTCAAACAAGTACTCCCTGCTTCTCAACAAGAGAGGTTCAGAACTTCCAGCACCAGGGCTGTGGTCCACTGGTGCTGGCTCTCATCTCCACCCCCGGCTGGCAGCATCACAAGTGTAGCTTAGAAAGGATTTAGCTCTATCTCTGAGAAGGACTAGAGAGCCACGGGCATTTGTGCTGAGGGACAGAGGTCACAGATATCTGTCAGTTGTATGTTATTTTACACAGTGACTAGAAATGGGCACGTTTTCTCCAGGGCACTACATTCAGGGGGGTTCCTGATCCCATTGTCCAGCTAAATTCTCTTGCTACCAGCCTGGAGGCAAGTGGGGATTCTGTGCATACTCCAAGGCCCTAATGCCAAACTCACTGGAGGTGGGAGGGGGTGGCCACACACACCCTTCCCTTTCTCTTCAATCTCAAGCAGGTAAGAACAGGCCCACATTCTTCCTGTCACACTCTAACCAGAGACTAGAAATAAAGACTTTGAACTGTGTTTGGGCTTCTCCTCAGGCACTTGAGTGTTATTCTGCGATGAAAGCAATGTGGCCATATGCTTTTATCTGACTTCTTCTCTGCAAATTGATAAAGATTAAATAGATGAACCCACCTGGTTATTCCAGTTCCACAGAAATTACCCGCAAATTGAAGAGAAACTTTTAGGTAGAAATCTTGAGGACTGAGTTGTGGACTAAAGTATAATGCCTCTATTTATTAAATAAGAGAAAATTGAGCTTTCTTCTGGAGGTTTTGGTCCTTCCAGAGAAAAGTAGTCTTACACAACTGATAACAGATACTGCGATAAAATTTAATGTGTCAAGGGGCGCCTGGGTGAGACTCAGTCAATTAAGCATCTAACTCTTGATTTCAGCTCAGGTCATGATCTCACGGTTTGTGGGATGGAGCCCTGTGTTGGGCTCCACGCCAACAGTACAGTTCTTAGAATTCTCTCTCTACCATTCCCCTGCTCTCCTGCACCCTCTTTCTCTTTCTCAAAATAAATAAACTTTAAAAAATTTAATGAATCCATTGTTTTCCATTTAAATTATTTGACTTCACTCACTGACTGCTACTTGTGCTCAATTGACACCTTAGTTTTGAGGGTGAAACTGCCAAGTTCTGTATACTGACAAAATGGTCTGGTACAAAATAACCCCACAGGGTTAATAAGTGACCCCTCAGTCCAGGCAAAATCCTGGAAATGCAGAATATAGCAACACAGTGACATCCATGCTGATAACCTAGGACTCCTGCTGTGAGCTAGCTGGAGTCCTTCTCTGTACACACAAATTTAGATGTGAGCTCTAAGCCCCTTTTCCAATATGATTTTTTTTCTCATCTGTACAAAAACTAGGAGAATACCAACCGCCTGCTTCTTCTGTTCTTCTGACAAAACTATTGATCCCCTCTGAACCAATTTTCCTAATTCTCCATGCGTTGATTTGATTGGACAGATTACTCTAGTGGGGTTGAGTCTTGGTAATGAAAGATAGAGAACCTAGAGTAAGCAATTTGCCTAAACCTGAGGACAAGAGTCACTTTATAAATATACATTGTTTTAAAATTTTTTTAACATTTGTTTATTTTTGAGAGACAGAGAGAGGCAGAGCATGAGCAGGGGAGGGGCAGAAAGAGAGGAAGATAGAGAATCTGAGGTAGGCTCCAGGCTCAGAGCTGTCAGAGCCTCACACAGGGCTCAAACTCACAAACTATGAGATCATGACCTGAGCTGAAGTCGGGTGCTCAACCAACTGAGCCATCCAGGTGTCCCAGACCAGAGCCACTTTAATTATGGCCCATTGACACATTTTTCTTAAAAGAGGCATACCCTGCATTTTCCCTCCTTTCCCCTCCTGGTAACCCCAAACCACTCCTTCTCCTGTCCTCTATCTTCCAGATGTGCTGGTGAATCCCTTATCTGCATTGTTCAGAAATGACATATTACTGTCCTGTTGGCCTATCTTGGTTTAACTTTCTTCCCAGATTCTTTTAGAGAATGAACTACTGAGCTCCAGGCTTAGCAGTAAATATTAATTTTATTCTGTAGGTATTGTTGTAACCTCCGGGTAAAATGGTAAAGGTTACATTTTTCTAAGCACTTCTCTCACTTTTTGTCTGTTTCAAGTACACATTTCAGGCTTCCAGATTTTCTCTATTGTTCCTTCTAACACAACTTGCTTTCCAGAAAAATTAATAAATTGTTCTCTCTCAAGTACAAGACTGGCAAAAATTAGCCCCTTTCCAAAGACATTTTCTTTAACAGAGAATCTAAATCTCATTTCTTTTTTTAAATGTTTATTTATTTTGAGAGAAAGAGAGAGAGAGAGAGAGAAAACCAGTGGGGGAGGGGTCAGAGAGCAGAGGGAATCCCAAACAGGCTCCATGCTGTCAGTGCAGAGTATGATGTGGGGCTCGGTTCCATGGACTGTAAGATCACGACCTGAGCCAAAATCAAAAGTGAGATGCTTAACTGACTGAGCCACCCAGATGCCCCCAAAATCTCATTTCTTTTTTCTTTTGTTTATCAAAGTCTCATTTTTTAAATGTTTATTTACTTTTGAGACAGAGAGAGAGAGACAGAACACAAGCTGGGGAGGGGCAGATAGAGAGAGATACACACACAGAGAATGCAAAGCAACCTCCAGGCTGTCAGCACAGACCCTGATGTGGGGCTTGAACCCATGAACCGTGAGATCATGACCTGAGTCGAAGTCAGACACTTAACCAAACTGAGCCACCCAGGCGCCCCTCAAAATCTCATTTCTAATGCTAGAAATGCAACATCAGTAAAAAGTCTTAGGGAAGGACACCTTTCTGGTATCTTTTAAACCATGCCCCTTGGGACACAGTATTCAAATTGGGGGTAACAAACCAGTAAATGGGTTAACACGGAGTTATTTTTTGATGAAATAGAAATGTGAAGGAAAGAATCACCTAAAGTAAAGGTAACTATTGTTTCTTAGAATTTTCATTTCTGTCTCTGTACTACATATACATGTTTTAAACACATATGTGCTTTTTAAAAATTTTTTAATGTTTATTTATTTTTGAGAGAGACAGAGACAAAGAAACAGAGCATGAGCAGGTGAAGGACAGAGAAAGGAGTCTCAGAATCTGAAGCCGGTTCAGGCTCTGTGCTGACAGAGCCTGACACAGGACTCAAACTCACGAACTATGAGAGCATGACCTGAGCCAAAGCTGTACGCTTAACCAACTGAGCCACCCAGGCGCCCCACACACAATATATATACCTGTGCCATATGTAAATGCCTGTCTTACACTATTTATTATCAAAAAGTGTGAGAGTTACTTGCCTCCTGACCCTAAGTCACCAAATTCTTTTGATTCTGATTCTTCTTGGATAACTTCACTAACATGCAGCCCTGCTTTCTATCCCCGCCACTTTCCACATAAGGTGGGCTTCCATTTCAATTCTGAAGCTCTGCAATAATCACAAGTCTATATAACCATAGTCTCATTTGTTCTTCTGGGTCTTCAGAGTTTCAGAAGCACAGCATGACCCTATTTAAACTCATTTTTCATGTCTCAAACATTTGCTGGATAAAACCCTACATTTCTTAGCCTGACCCTCTACCATCTAGTCCATTTTCAACTTGCCCAGCTTTCCTCCTGCAGCTGTAAGGCTTGCCCGCAGGCCTTCTTCTCCTTTCCCATTTCTGGGGCTGTCTTCACACCTCTCAGCCTGAAATGGCCTCATGCTTGCTTGTTCTCATCCTCAGTGCTAAGAATCACACCATCCTTGAAGGTGCAGCTTAGCCCCCCACCCTCTCATCCTCCATAGTTAAGTTCCTCAGTCCCCAGACCTTCCAACCTCCATAATGTGTCCACTGACTTCTCAGCACCTCACCTTCCTGGGAAGTCCTACATTTTAGTCTTTTTAAGCCTTCATTGGCCATATTGACAATGTCCTCATATTTTCAGTTATTATTTCCATTTTTCTCTTACCTGGTCAAAGAGATTGTAAGCCCATTACAAGGTGGTATCTCAAGGTTTTTCTCACCATCCACAGCACTTACAACATATGTCCTCAATAAACATGTTTTAATTGATGGACTTCTCCTATAATACACATGATGCTAAGATCTCTGTGACCTAAATTTAAGGAGATATTTGACTGCCCATCATGTTTCATTTTCTAAATAAAAAGAAATTAATATCTATCATTCTTTTATTACATGGGAGCAATTAATTTTAACTTTCTAGCTAACTGTACTACTGCAGGTAATAATAACCTTGTCTCATTTAGCTTGCTCCCACTCTCTGCAAAAGGTTTTAATGAGAAAAATGTTTAGGTCATTGAAACAATAAATGTTCTAAAGTGTTCAAGGTGGAAGAGGTGGTTTTTATGATAGAGTTTCTTGTCACTAGAGGTATTGAACCACAGGTTACATACGTACTTAGAAAAGCTAAGTATAAAGGGAAATCAAGCATGGGATGATGGTTGAACTTTGTGGACCTGTAGTTCAAACCTTGAAATCCTATGATTCCGAATCCTACTTGCTGAATAAGCAAGTCCTGAACAACCAAGAACTCCCTCTTCCCTCTCTCACACTTCCCTTCTGAGATATGTCATGAAATTTATTCAGAGTACAGTGGTTCATTATAGTAACAATAATAAAACTGAGAGTGAATGGTAAATTATAAGAGAACTAGCTCTTTAGTCTAGCATTCTACATATTATCTTCTGGATTTTTACAAGATTATTGTATATATTATAATTTTTAGTACCTTAGTCTAGGTTTATTTATACCTTACACAAAATGAAAGATTACTCTTTAAAATCTTAAAGTAATTTTAAAAATCATAAAGTCAACCCTCACAGGAGATATTGGGTTGAAATCACAGTGGAAATACAGCCCACATTTTATGTATCTCTTATCGAAACAGAAGGGTCATCACTCGGATTAGTAACAAGTTAAGGATGTCTGCTCACACCAGTACTATTCAAAATTGCATTGGAAGTTCTAGCTAAGGCAATTAAACATGAAAAAGATTTAAAATATCCAGACTGAAAAAGAAGAAGTAAAACTATTCACATATGACACGATCTTGTATATAAAAAACCCTAAGAAATACACACACATAAATATTAGAGCAAATAAACGAGTTCAGCAAGGTTATAGGATACAAGGTCAATATACAAAACTCAATTGCTTTCGTACACATTAGCAATGAACAATCTGAAAATAAAATTAAGAAAACCATTTCTTCTCTTCTTTTAAGTTTTGTTTATTTTAATAATCTCTACACTCATCGTGGGATTCAAATTCATGACCCCAGAATCGAGTCACATGTTCTTCTGACTGAGCCAGCCAGGTGCCCCTAAGAAAAATATTTCCCTTAAAATAGCTGCAAAATGGAGATGCCTGGGTGGCTCAGTCAGTTAAGCGTCTGATTTTGGCTTAGGTCATGATCGCACAGTTCATGTGTTTGAGCCCCGTTTGGTAGTTACTCAAAAACTTAAACATAGTTACCATATGATCCAACAATTCCTACACATATATTCCTACACTAAAGATAATTAAAAACATCTTTTCAGAAAAACTTGTACATGAATGTTCATAATGGCATTATTCAAAATAGCCCAAAAGTGGAAACAACTCAAATATTCATTGATGGATGAATGAATAAACAATATGTGGTATATCAATACATTAGAATCTTATTCAGCCATAAGAAGGAATAGATTATTGATATCTGTGTAAACATGGATACTTGAAAACATTAGACTAAAAGAAGGCAGACACAAAAGACCATGTTTTGTAGGATACTATTGCTAGAAAATGTCCAAAATAGGCAAATCCATACAGGCAGAAAGTAGGTTAGTGTTTTCCAAGGGCGTGGGGGTGGGAAAATGAAGAATGACTACTTATAGGCTTGGGGTTTCTTTTCAGGGTGATGAAATGTTCTGGAATTAGGTACTGTATGGAGTGCCCAATCTTGTGAATATACTAAAAAATATTGAATTGTACATTTTAAAGGGGTTGATTTTACAGTATGTGAATCACTACCCAATTAAAAAATAATAAATAAAAAAAGCAAACCACTTATTATGATATTGAGAAAATATTTAGGAGCACCTGGGTGGCTCAGTCAGTTACTTTCAGCTCAGGTCATGATCTCATGATTTGTGGATTCGAACCCCCACATCAAGCCCTTCATTGGGCTCCATGCTGAAGGAGCAAGGCCTGCTTGGAATTCTCTCTCTTCCCCTCCTTCACTCTGTCTGTCTCTCTCAAAAATAAATAAATAAACTTTTTAAAAAAGAGAATATTTAACTCAGAGATTGATGATAGGAAACCTATTTATAGTTCTCGATTACCTTTTGATTACCTGTAGTTATTTGTTTATATGTCTGACATAACTTTTAAGAGATGCTTCTCAAACTATCAGTAGTTTGGACAACTTTTTTTAAGTTTTCAGTCTGTCTCAGACCAATACTTTTTAAAAACACAAAAATAAATGACTAGCAGAATAAAATCAGCACACATAAATTACTCTTAAATTACTGTGGTATTTCTTAAACAATTACTCTCAGTTTCTGTACTTATTTCATAATCGACTGAGTAAGAAATAGAGTACAGACTGGCACTGGTCCATGACCCACACTTTGGATAGCACCGATTTAAAATGTATATTCCTCGAGGATTGGAGCATCCTTTAACCATGTTTGTATCTCCTCAGGTAGGACAGAGTAGGCACAGGTGATAACTAAATTGGACCAACTTATAGATATAGCAGCTTCAGTGATAAATAATTCAAACCACCAGGGGCGCCTGGGGTGGCTCAGTCAGTTAAGCGTCCAACCTTGTCTCAGGTCATGATCTCACAATTCGTGAGTTCTGAGCTGTCAGCACAGAGCCTGGAGCCTGCCTTGGATTCTGTGTCTCCCTCTCTTTCTGCCCCTCCTCTGCTCGTGCTCTGTCTCTCAAAAATAAATGAATGTAAGAAAATAAAACTTAAAAAATAAAGTAATAAAATAAAAACATTAAGAAAATTTTTTAAATAAAAATAATTCAAACAACCAGTGAGAAGACTATTAGATGCCAAACCCAAGCAATAGAGACTGGCTGAAACTATCGCTTCTCAGCCTTTTGACTAAGAGCAAGTGGAGACTGGCTAAAATCAGCTCAACAACTAATCAGTAGCTGCAGAACCATGGTTCATAATGGTGATACTGATTATTCTTCTACATTAAATGCTAATTATGTTCTTTTTCTCATTTCTTATGTTCATACTTTAACATCATCAAGTAGGGTGACATCTTTAGGAGATAAATTACATAATCAAAACAAAGCCAAAAATAGAGGCAGAACCATTTTAATCCTAAGATGACAAAGAATTTGGGTCACCTGGGTGACTCCGTTGGTTAAGCGGCCAACCTCCACTCTGGTCGTGATCTCACAGTCCGTAGCTTCAGGCCCAGCATCCGGCTCTGTGCTGATAGCTCAGATCTTGGAGCCTGCTTCATGTTCTGTGTCTCTCCCTCTCTGCCCCTCTCCAACTCACACTCTGTCTCTCTCTCTCAAAAATTAATAAATTTAAATAAATAAATAAAATGACAAAGAACTTCAGTGCTGAACTTTCATATACAAATTCGTAGATTATTTACAGAAAAGGATTCCTAATGTTGCTGAGGATAGCCCTAGTTTGTCTTGGATGGGTGAAAACTTTCTTTAGACTTCGTTGCCAGAAATGTTAGCAGTTATGCAAGTGGCTACTAAAAGTTTTTATAACCAAGAGAATGAGAGGTGTTTGAGAAATGGAATCTGGAACTGGGCTGGGGCCCTAGAGCAAATGGCATAATATAGGTTCCCTCCACTATCCGAAAACAGAGCTGTGAAAACTTTCATAAGCCCAAATGGCCTAAAATGAAGAGCATCATCCAATTTCCAAAAATTCACATCAGCCCATTTCACTTTTATGGAAGACCTGTAGTACAGTGATGGCATTTTTCATAAAAATGAAAATTCTGTTTGGATTTCTTTTACTTTGGGACTAATGTAGGTCTCCCATAAAAGCAAAGTGGGGTAATTCAAACTTTTGGAAAGTAGTGAATATGTGTACCCCTTTATTATTGCATAGGACATATAGAATAACAATTTTAAATCTCAGCAAACCCCACCTAAGGAGACAATATTAACTGAAAGTTCCTGAGAAGAAGATTTTTTTAGGCTTAAGAATGCTCCCAACTCCTTCTAGGGCTTGAAAAAATATGCAGTGTTTACTTGATCCCCTTTTCAGCACTGGAGAATGAACAAAGCTTTCTTACAGCTACTCCCCTTAAAGAAGTGGGGCGGTGATCCTGCCTCAGCCTGAATGAGAGCCACAACCACCGTGCCCAGGTTCAGTTATGATCCTATGTCCCAAAATGTCTGGTCACCAGGACAGCCTTTCATCGAGGTACATCTCTTCTTTTTTGTTTTCTGGAGATGACGTTATTCTACTTCCTGAATGAAAGAAATAAAGTGAGATTATGAAAGTCTGGTTAACTTTAGATCCTCACATACTAACTCGTAATGAGGTAACTCAATGATTTCTAAATTTCCTTTCTCTTACAATATTTGACTGCCAAGGGATTTATGAAGTAAGTAAAACAGCTACTTAACATTTCTTATGTAAACGTAAAGGTAGAAACTTCATAAGGATAGTGATTTAATACAATGTATTATGTCATAGGGCAGATAAACAGTGGTCATTTGTCTCGCTTTACAGAAAAATTAGTATGTGGAAAGTGAAAGGTGCTAATTATATTAGCCAAAGTACAATTAGTCATCAACATTTTTATTGTGCTGGTTTGTTTCTCCTGTGAAACACATGCACGCAATGTACATCTTGGCAAAACAGCCATTTTTTTTAAGGCTAGCAAAATTGCTAGCATTGCAGGTAAGAGAATTTTTTTTTAATCTTTTTCAAACTCCCTCCCCCATACATATATAAAACTAAACATTCACCTTCAGAGGGCGATATGGAACCAATTTCAATTCTTTACTTAAAAATAGGTAAGTAAAGGCCATGATCAAAAATGTATCCTGCCTTTCCTACATAAATTGTACCAGTAGATATCCCAGTAGTAAGGGAAGGAAGCATCTCTTTATAAAAGTATTTCCACTAACAATTGAAAACCATGATAGAAGTAGAGTGTTACTCTTTTACGACCCTCAATGAATGAATAATTTGAGGAAATGGGTGACCCATATGGGTCAGAAAAGTAAAACCTGAGTCTGATGAAGCTCTTGGATCCAGCTGCCAATGTTTAAGAAATACAAAAGATAAAAATGAACACTGAACTTCACCATGAGGATGCAATCAAAAAAGCCCAGGTTGTAAGATACTTTATGTTAAATGGCCTAGGTTCTTCAACAGATAAACAGTAAGGCAAAGGATGCAATTGAGGATTAGTCTATAGAAAAAAAGAGACATAAAAGATATACCAGATTTTTCAGGCAAAATCAACTATAGTATCTAAAGAACCATGCTGAAATGATACAATTCTAAAGAAGGAAGTGATTACCGTAAAAGACAGACAGTAGTTACCTTTAGAGAGAGGGGTGGGTGCAATTGGAATAGGTCACCTAGAGAGAATTCTGGAATGGTTGGCATAGTTTCACGTTTTGGCCTCAGTGATAGTTAAAAGAATGTTCAGCTTATAATAATTTGAAGCCATACAATTTTTCGTGTGGTTTTTCTAGATCTGTATTTTATTTTATAATAAAATAGAAAAAAATATGTAAACCTAGTGATTAGAGTAAAAAACAGCTAAACTAATACAGTTTTACTTGATACCTCATCACTCACCTGGACAAAATCACACAGGCTCACTGAAATATTTTCCCTGCATGAATTACAGGTATTTCCTTCTCTAGAATGAAGGACTCTTTCCTCTAAGTAGAAGTGGAATTTTAAATTCTTTCCATATCTCCAAAGTATGCAGCTGAAACAGGCCCAGTGGTTAGTTATCACATTATGAGTTAAATATCAACTTCACTAACAATTAAAAATAATGCAAATATTTTATAAAAATTTTGTGTAAAACCTACACATACATTCTAGCTATAGGTCATGGCAATATACTGGCTTCCCAGCTTCTATTCCATCCCCACACTCCAATCAAAATGACCATTTTTAAAACCCAATGAGCCTGGGTGGCTCAGTAGGTTAAGCATCCAACTCTTGATCTCAGCTCAGGTCATGATGTCACAGTTGGTGGGATTGAGCCCTAAATCGGCCTCTGTGCTGACAGCATGGAGCTTGCTTGGAAGTCTCTGTCTCTCTCTCTCTCTGTCTCTCTCTCTTTCTCAAAATAAATTAAAATTAAAAACTTAAAAAAAAAGTAAGAACAGCATGAGCAATTCAAAAAAAGTTTGCTAGTGTCTTGTAAAGTAAAATAGACCTGTTCTATGACCCATCAGTTGCACTCCCAGGGGTTTGCCCAAGAGAAATGAAAAGTACATGTTTACAGAAAGATTTTTACAAGAATTCTTGCTGCAGCTTTATTCATAATTGCCAAGCACCACAGACAGCCAAAACATCCATCAATAAAATGGATAAACTGTGGTAATGGAATACTATTCCACAATAAAAAGGAGCCAGTTACTGATATATAGAACCACATGGAAGAATTGAAAAAAAAAAGTTGGATGAAAGACATCATACACAAAAGAGTACATACTGTATGAATATATTTATAGGATGTTCTACAACTGGCTTCATTAATCTATGGTGGTGAAAAGTGAGCACAGTACTTTCCTCTGGAGCAGAGGATATGAACACGAACTGGAAAAGAGCACAAGGTTTTTAGTGTGATGGTAATGGTTTTTATTTCTATAGGGGTTTGAGTTGCACATGTGGCAGTATTTGTCAAAAGTCAGCAATTCATTTTATGTAAATTTTTTGCCAAAATAAAAAGGAACAAAGACTCTAGGTATTGATATACATACAGAATTAATTAAAGGTAATCTATTGGGATTTGTAAATTATTATAAAGTGCATTTAAAAGTCTGATAGATTCATGGATGGACAAGTAAGTGGGTATGTGATAAAACAAGTTTGGAAAATGTTAATAATAGAATCTATTTATGAGCATGCAGGTATTCAATGTAAAATTCTTTCAACTTTGTTGTATGTTTGAAATTATAATAAAATGTTGGGCAGGGGAGCAAATGAGATCATTTCATTCCTTATTTCAAACCTAAGGAATCTTCTCTTCTCATTCAGAATGAAACACAAGCTCCTGATACGTGGCCTCTACCTCCCTTGTATAAGCTAGGCCCTAGCAATCTGTTCTCAGTCAGTAACACTACATCATTGTGTCATTCTGCTCCAATAACTTTGGCCTTCTGTCTGTTCTTTGAGTATACACCAAGATTATTTGTCCTCAAAGTGCCTACATATGTGTCTACCTGGAATGCTTACCTCCCAGGCCTGCTCACTGCTGTTCTTTCCTAGATCACTCCCAGCTCAGCTGTAACCTCAGAAAGACCTCCCCTTACCAACCAATCAATTCTAACATACCTAACATCCCCATATCCATTTTATCACACTAGCCTGATTTATAGTTCACATACCATCTACCCTCACTGAACTTATTTATTCATTTGGAACTGTCTAAGGTCTAGCGTTCTTCTAAGTATATGTTTCCAGACACATAGCTAATATCTCCATGGAAATACTAGGAATTGCCTATATAACTAATCATGTAAGGAATATAACCAGTAGAAAAGAAAGAAATCAAAATGAAAAGAATCTACCACACGAAGAAGAATTTAAAGTATGTATAATAATTATCCTTAATAAGACATAGGAGCACAGTAGTAATAAGAATCAGGAAAAGAAGTCATAAAAGGTGAAGAAATATTATAACTGAACAAAAACACAATAAATAGGATAAATAGGATGGGTACTACCAATGAATAAGTCAATAAACTGAAAGAAAAAGTAAAGAAACATCTTCCAAAAACTATCAGAAAAGTGTAAAGGGACTAAAAATATAAAAGAAGGGGCACTTGTTTGTCTCAGTCAGTGGAGCATGCAACTCTTGATCTTGGAGTTGTAAGTTCGAGCCCCAGACCATGTTAGATGTAGAGATTACTTAAAAATAAAATATTTTTTTAAAAAATAAAGAAAAATATAAAAGAAGAACTAAGAGATATGGAAAACAGAAGAAGAAATGCCAACATCTTAAAAATAAGATCATGAAAAAGAGAGAAAATATATATTTTCTATAAATATAATACAGCCTCAACTGTAGTGAGAAATCAACTCTGGAAACTCAGTGAAGTAATCTGAACATTGAAAGAATAAATACCCACAAATAACTAAAGCAACTTTGAAAAAGAGCAAAGGGGAGGACCTCTTTACCAGATATTAAAATATATTAGAATGGTACTATAATGCAAGAAGAGAAAATGAAACAATGTGTCAAAACAGACATCTCAAAAATATATTATTGTACATATGGGAATATGATGAAAAAGACACCAAAAATCAATGGGGACAATAAGGACTATTTTTGTGGATGCCATTGTAAAAATAAATCACTGTGTGGATTGAAAACCTAACACCACAAGCAACATGAGATCACAGATGAATTACAGTCCCAAGAGTGAATGATAAAATGATATGCTTTAGAGAGGCTGATGGAGGACAGTATCCTTTTGAACAAGAGAAAGAACTTCTTATATAAAATTCCAATAGTACAAACCATAAGGTTAAATTTGATTAATTTAATTATATCAAAAGTAAAAATATCTTTCCAATAAATAACTACGTCAATAAAGTAAGCAAATGAATGGCAGATTGAGAGAAATTTGTGAAACTTACAAGGATCTAATATCTAAAATAAGAATTCTTTCAAAAACAAAACAAGAAGACAGGCTTAAGTTATGAACAGGTAATTCACAGAAGACACCAAACTCGTTAGCCATTAAAAAATTTCACACAAGATAATTAAAAGCAAAAATGAACTATTGTGACCTCATCAAGACAAAAAGTTTCTGCACTGCAAAGGAAGCAGTCAACAAAACTAAAAGGCAGTTGACAGAATGGGAAAAGATATTTGCAAAAACATATTAGATAAGTGGTTAGTTTCCAAAATCTATAAAGAACTTACCAAACTCAATGCCCAAAAACAAATAATCCAGTGAAGGAATGGGCAGAAGACATAAGTAGACACTTTTCCAAAGAAGACATCCAGATGGCCAACAGACACATGAAAAGATGCTCATCAGGGAAATATAAATCAAAACTACACAGAGATCCCACCTCACAGTAGCCAGAGTGGCTAAAATTAACAACTCAGGAAACTACAGATGCTGGTGAAGATGTGGAGAAATGGGAACCCTCTTACACTGTTGGCAGGAATGCAAACTGGTACAGCCATTCTGAAAAACAGTGTAGAGGTTCCTCAAAAAATTAAAAACAGAACTACCCTACCACCCAGCAATAGCACTACTAGTAATTTATCCAAAGCATACAGGAGTGATGATTCATACAGGCACATGTGCCCAATGTTTATAGCAGCACTTACAACAATAGCCAGATTATGGAAAGAGCCTAAATGTCCATGGACTGATGAGTGGATAAAGAAGATGTGGTTTATATACAATGGAATACTACTCGGCAATGAGAACGAATGAAATCCTGCCATTTTTGGCAACATGGATGGAACTGGAGGGTATTATGTTAAGTGAAACAAATCATTCAGAGAAGGACAGATATCATATGTTTTCACCTATGTGTGGAACTTGAGAGGACCGTGGAAGAAGGGAAGAGGAAAAAATAGTTACAAAGAGGAAGGGAGGCAAACTATAAGAGACTCTTAAATGCAGAGAACAAGCTGAAGGTTGATGAGGGGTGGCGGGGAGGAGGAGAATGGGTGATGGGTTTTGAGGAGGGCACTTCTTGAGATGAGCACTGAGTGCTGTATGTAAGCGATGAATCATGGAAATCAGCCCCCAAAACCAAGAGCACACTGTATACACTGTATGTTAGCCTATTTGACAATAAATTATATTTTTAAAAAAGAAATTCATAAACAACACTTTATATGCATTATATTGTCAAAACTTAGCAAGCAAGATAATGTCAAGTTTGGGCAAGGATATACAAATACAGGAACCCCTATGCCCTACCGACAAGAGTGCAACCTGGTACAGTCTTTCTGGAGAGAAATCTGACAATCCCACAACTCTGTAGGAAACATATTCAAAGATGTTCGTCACAGCATTGTTTGCCATAAGAGCAAGTTGTAGACAATTTCAGTCTTCCTTCAGGGAAACTGATAAGTACAATGTGACAGTACACAGTAGAGAATATTACACAATATTTGGAAACAATTACATGGATAAATCTTACCACAAGAAGCCAAGTTTGTTGTTTTCTTTTTAAAGGAAGAACACAATGGAGTCTACAAGACAACAGCTTTTCTATAGTTTTTCTTTAAAAATTTACGTTCAACAACCATACATACTTAGAAAAACCAAACAAACAAATGGATCAAGTCCACATAGAACATTTGCAGGGCCTGGAAGAAGAATGCAGATGGAGGTTTTCCTATATCTGAAGATTTAAGAGTTATAAATCAAGCTGATAAATTATTAAATAAAATGTTTTATCCTTTTACTATGACAAATATACCTGCCTAATGATAAAATTTAAAAGCATATGTAAAGAGGGGCACCTGGGTGGCTCAGTCAGTCAAGCAGCCGACCTCGGCTCAGGTCTTGATCTCATGATCCGTTGGTTTGAGCCCCGCATCAGGCTCTGTGCTGACAGCTCAGAGCCTAGAGTCGGCTTTGGATTTTGTCTCCCTTTGTCTTTGCCCATCCCCCATTTTCACTCTTTCTCTCTCTCTCAAAAATAAATATATATTTTTAAAAAATTTTAAACGCATACGTAAGGATATCTTTACAGATATGTATGCATATATATTATATATATAAACACACACATATATATTTTGACAAAATATCAGCAGTGAGATTGAACTCATTATTCTCATGCATGGCTGGGTGTTCTTTTCTGATACAACAATGTTTGGCTGAGCAATTATTGAATCACAGACTATTCCTTGCTGCCATGTATAGCTGTTGCAAATAACATGCTAATTCACAAATCCTTCTGGAAACACACAACTTGAACACAAAGAGAAGCAAAAATGCTCACAAAGAGAAGTCATGACAATATTTAATACATAAAGTGATATTTCGTTTAGCCAGAATCTCTGACATTCATACTATCTGAGAACAAGGATTGACAAAGTAATTTGTCTTTTCTCTTCCCTAAGTGTTTGCACCGCTCAAAGCCTTTCCGCACTGCAGACACGGTCTATTCTGATCCTGGCAACAGCATGGTGCCCACACACTCTGTGCACCTGCACTCAGAGGACACAGGCAAATGATACAGAAGTTCTGCCCGGAGGAGCTAAATGGTGTTAGTCAGGAGTGTGAATGTTGAGGGATCCAGATTATGCTATGCCAGCCCTGAGCACTGTGATGGAGGAGTGACGGAGGCTCCTGGCGTTTTTTAATAAATCTGTTTTCATGCTATTCAGATTTCTCTAAAGTGAAGTCTCAAAGTCAAGAGTCCCGGGTCAAAGGATGACATTATTTGGATACACAAATATGTTAGAGTTTATACGAGAAGTTGCTGAACAGAATTAGAAATGAGAGAAAAACAGAAAAGAGATGAGAGATGAACAGATAGGTGATGACAGATGATAGATAGATAGACAGATAGATAGATAGATAGATAGATAGATAGATAGATAGATGATAAATAGATAGCTGACAGACAGAACAGGAGAGAGACCTAATGGAATAATAACAATGGTATGCCACGAGACAAAATATATTATTAACTTAACAGTTTCCACCTGTTATGAAACACAAGAGGAGGGAAAAAAAAAAAAACAGAAAATATGAGCCAAGTACTATTTAGATCTGGGGGGTTTTTTGGTAGCATTTTTCTGACAAAAATTCCAAGAGATCACTGTATTACATCCTTCACATTTGATCATGCAGCAGGGCTTAAGTCTCACCGTTTTTGTAGAAATATTTGACTGCTGAGCACAGTAGTCCCCCCTCCTTATCCACATGGGATATGTTTCAAGACCCCTAGTGGTGGCCTGAAACTGTAGACAATACTAAGCCCTCTATATGCCACTTTTTCCTATACATACGTACCTATGATAAACTTTACTTTATAAATTAGGCACAGTAAGAGATTAACAATAACTAATAATAAAATAGAGGCATTATAACAACATACTGTAATAAAAGTTATGTGAATGTGGCCTCTCTCTCAAAATATCTTATTGTACTGTACTCATTCATCTTCTTGTGATGATATGAGATTATAAAATGCCTACATGATGAGATGAGATGAGGTAAATGATGTAGGTGTTGTCATCAAGTGTTAGGCTGCTCTTGACCTTCTAACAGCATGTCAAAAGGAGAAGCTGAGGGCTTCCAGATAAGGGCGGGCCCAGAGAACATTTCTTCATCTTTTGATATTTAAAATGCTTTTCAAATCAATCTCTTTTGAAGTTCTGATTACTCTATCATCCACATAAATTTTTGCTATCTTCTATTGCTAACTGGTTTCATTGCGCCTGATATTCTTTTTGCAACTAAAAAGGTTGAGAAATTCCTCAACATTGTATTCAACACTGACAGTAATCCTCCTTTTTTTTTTTTCTGCAAGATTGGAGTTTAACTGTGCAATAGATTTGTGTTTTATCTTGGCATCCAAAACTCTGTAAGGTGCAGATGGAGAAGGCACCGCTATAGGCATTAAAATCCCTAGCAGTGTCAGAGGGAAGAGAAGCAAAAAGGGGCGGGGTAATTTTTTATGGAAAAGTCTATCAGTAAACATTTTCATGTTAGAAGGACTTTTGCTTCCCTATGCAAATTTGTAACTACTTCGGACATTCTCTTAATCTCAAACCCCTTTAACAAGTGGTATGAAGACTAATTGACCCAGACGGCAGAATGATGAACTACGACTCTATTTGAGCACTGTATGTATTAATCTCCTTTATTTCATGTATCTTTTATTATCAAGTAATTGCAACTCTTCTCCAATGTTTCTGGATCTAACAATGAGAAGAGTTGTGGTGTTCTAAGTAGGACCACCACAAGGAAACACTAAAGGAAGAATTTCAGAAGATGACACACCCTAGAAAAGCAGTGATATGGAAGAACAGGGCTCTCAGGGAAAGTGTTGTACTAACTGTGTATTCAAAGGGAAGACTGTCTCTTAAGTTGCTCATAAACATTGGAGCCAGAATATGAGTAGCATATTCAAACAAAAACAGGAAGAATTATGTACTTGAACTACCAAAAAATAGGGGCCCCTAGGCGGCTCAGTGGGTTAAGTGTCCAATTCTTGATTTTGGCTCAGGTCATGATCTCATGGTTCATGAGTTGGAGCCCCAAGTCAGGCTGTGTCCTCTTGACAGCATGGAGCCTGCTTCAGACTCTTTCTCTTCTCTTTCTCTCTCTCTCTCTGCCCCTTCCCTGCTCTTTCTCTCTCAAAATACTTTTTTTTAATTTTTTAAATTTATTTCTGAGATAGACAGCGTGAGCAGTGATCAGAGAGAGACAGGGACACAGAATCAGAAGCAGGCTCCAGGCTCTGAGCTGGCTGTCAGCACAGAGCCTGATGCAGGGCTCGAACCCATGAAGCATGAGATCATGACTTGAGCCGAAGTCGGACATCCAACCGACTGAGCCACCCAGGCTCCCCTCTCAAAATAAATTTAAAACTTAAAAAAAAACACATTAAAAAAACTACCAAAAAACTTAATAATGAGACAAACATAAAAGACTAATTAGCACATTCTAGATATTTTTTAAATCTTTGAATTCATACATGTTTTACAAAAATTGTCAACATAAACTTTTTGCCTTCGCTTGGTGTTAAATTCTTCCTGCTGTCTTACTTCATTTTGCTCAGATATTTAGAAATTTACTACTACTAAAGTTTCATTATTTAGCAGCTGATGATTTAAATAGTTGGATTTCTTGAGCTCCTTTGACCCTTCCTCTCTTCCTCTGTACATTGTGCAAGTCTTTCCTGAGGTTCAGGAGGAACAAAGAAGCAGAAACATTAATCACTTAAGTTTTAGGAAGTCTTAATAAGAGTTTTATGTTTAAAAAAGTGTGTGCTATTATATCAGTGTTCTGCAGAGAAAACAAGCAATATGACATATATATTTCTTTTTTTTTTTTTATTTTTGAGAGGGAGAGTGTGCACATACTCACACACAGGTGGGTTGGGGTCAGAGGGAGAGACAGAGAATCTTAAGCAGCATGGAGCCCTATATAGGGCTCAATCTAAAGACCATGAGATCATGACCTGATCCAAAATAAAGAGTCCCACACTTAACTGAAATCTACCCAGGTGCCCCTACATTTCTATTTTTAAACTGAGGTCAGTGAACTACCATTGCTTCACAGTAGGAATCATCTCTTTGGGGAGGCTAACTCCTAACAGATAAAGTCCTCTGTTTGCTGAAAGATGATGTGGTTTACCCCTAAAGATCTAATTTGTTAACCAATTAGACACTTCACGTGGGTGAAACTGGTGATTTAATTAGGCAAAGGGTCTGATTTTCTTCCTGATAAACCAGGCATTCAACAAATACTTCTCATTCCCTCCTCCTGTCCTGTATCAAGGTATTGAGGAAGAACTCCTTGATGTCAAGTTCACAGACAATAGACCCAGCTCTGCTTTACCACTTCCCAGTTTTAGTGACAGAGATGTTAATCGGGAGCATACTACTCTTGAGGTTTCAAGTAACAGAAGCCCAATTCAAATTGCTGTAAGCAAACAAAAGAATTTACTGGATTACACAACAGTTTGAAGTTTAAGGCTGTGACATGGTTTCAAGCACAAATTGAGCCAGGGTTTAAGAATATCATCAGGAAGCTCTCTTCATCTCCTGGCTACATTAATAGGCAGCTTTTCCTAACTGTAATCAAGTCCATCTTTGTTCTGTATTTTCCCACATAGTGCCAAATTTACCTCCTACCGATTTAATAATCCCAGTGTAGGGAACCTACCTCCTGAGGTCTCCACAAAATCCCACAGTGGCTCTCATTAGCCAGGCCTGAGGCGATGCCCAACCCTGGAGCCAGAGAGTAAAGTTAGCCCCACACTTGGTGATGGCCAAGTGTGAACTAATGGTGGAAATGAGACAGCTCCCAAAAGGAAAAACCAGTATGCTGAGAAAGCAAAAACAACAAATATCCACTGTACTATAGAAATAATATTGAAGTATCACTTCAAAAAAATTAATCATTTTCTAATGCCCCAGAATAATCTAGCAGTGATAGAACTTTCCAGGGACTCAGATAGGTGACTTCTTGTTCACACTAAGGTCTCTAGTTAGTTATGTGATCTTTCCAAGTTACTTATCCTCTCATTTCATATGTGTTAAATGAGAGAATTCCATTAGAAATTCTTTAACTTTTCTTTTAGGCTTCAGTACCACAATTCCATAATAATAGCTATAAAGCAACATGATCTGTAACTTAGTTTCCAAATAGACAATGATTGTATAAATGGTTTTCCTTTATATCATTAACACTGTTAAGTGTTTCTTATGATTCCTTCCTTTCTTTCTTCTTTTCTTCTTTTCTTCTCTTTCCGTCTCTCCTTGATGGCTGCTAAGAGATGGCCAGGGCCCACATGAGGGCCCCAGAGGACAAGAGAGCAGCCCAGAAGAGATCAGAATCCAGACAAGGGTGTCTGAATGAGTCAGAACCCACACAAAGAGGGTGACCAAATGGGGTGGAAGCCTAGTGAGGTCAAGAGACAGCGATATTCAGAGAGATGGAAAAAGTAAGTAAATATGATGAGGATAAATGTTAGCAATATTTCTCAGTGTCAGACAAGAAAGGTACAAATAGAGAAAGGAGGAAAGCTGGAATATTATCTTTGGGTACTGAGCTGGAATGGGAGGCATAAAAGTGAATTCATGCTTTGCAATATATATAGACAGAAATAAATACAGACATAGATGTGTGTACACAAGCATACTTTTTCTAATGCTGTCCACTGAAAGGATGTGGGAACAGTAATATCTCAGTAGCAATAAGTGCTGCTATCACCCAGATCTGGAACTTCTAAATATCACTCTCCACTAAACAGAACCAAGGTGCTTGGAAGAAGTGACTAATTCTAGAACTTGAACAGGGAAAGAACAAGATGATCCTAGAGCATGTTCAAAAAATGACAAGGACACATCAAACAGACTCAGAAATCTGAAAGGGCTGTTAACGGCCAAATCTAGAACAATTTGAACATCAAAATAAGTACTAACAGCAATGAATTATAACCCATCTGTTAAAGATCCAAAGGATCATGGATTTAAATAAATATACGAGTAAATAAAACAAGAGAAGAATAAGTTCCTCTTTAGAGTAGAATGCCAACTAATGAATATAGAATGAATGACAAAATTGAAAATCACAATTGGGCAATCATCATCATAATAATAGTTAATTTGCACAATCATTATTAATAGATGCTAAAACTAATGGATGCATGTGGGAGAAGGAATAAGATTCAGCTGATATCAGGGACTCCTGCATGGCTCAGTCATTGAGTGTCTGACTGATTGACTGCTCTAGATTAAAGTAGACTAGAGACCTTGACAATGAGGTACAACACATTGTCCTGAACAGGATTCTTTTGCTATAAAAGGTATCACAGCAATGGGAAATTTAAATGCAGTCTCTGGACAATAGATACAAGGGAGTTCTTGTAATACTCTTGTAACTTTTCTATAAATTTAAAACTATTTCAAAATTAAAATAAAATAGGTAGATAGACATTTCTCCAGACTCCTTTACCTTGCTTATGAATGCAATCTTTCTGTACATGATCAGAACTATGAGTTTGTCTACTTTAACATTTTGGAGCTAAAAAGATAAAGAAATTAATGAGAGTGACACTTTATATGAATTTTTCTTATTACAAGAGTAATATACGATTTTTACAGAAAATTAAGAAAATACACATAAGCATAAAGACGAAAATAAGAATTATCCATATCTTCCATCTGCCCCCAACCACACACACACACCCCAGAATGTTAACTTGGAAGCTCCAACCAAAGACCAAGGTACAGGGGCACCTGGGTGGCTCAGTCTGTTAAGTGTTAGACTTCAACGTGGGTCATGATTTCATGGTTCATGAGTTCGAGCCCCTCATTTGGCTCTTTGCTATTAGCACAGAGCCTACTTTGGATCATCTGTCCCTCTCTCTCTCTGCCCGGCCTCCACTGGTTTTCTCTCTCTCTCTCAAAATCAATAAATAAACTTAAGGGGGTGCCTGGGTGTCTCAGTTGGTTAAGTGTCCGACTTTGGCTCAGGTCATGATCTCACGGTTTGTGGGTTCAAGCCCCGCATCAGGCTCTGTGCTGACAGCTAGCTCAGAGCCTGGAGCCTGCTTCTGATTCTGTGTCTCCCTCTCTCTCTGATCCTCTCCTGTTCATGCTGTCTCTCTCTCTCAGAAATAAATTTAAAAAAAAAATTTAAATTTTAAATAAATAAACTTTAAAAATATTTTAAAAATTTAAAAAAAAGACCAACTTACCAAAGATATCAGATATAAAATTGAGTTATGAGACAGATTACTGAGATGAAAATTTCAAAGGACATCTTCGAGAATTACATCTACAACTCTTGGCCCTCTTCCTGGATCAAAAAGAGTACAGTTCTAGAGAAATCTGTGAGGCACATTCCTTTTGAGACAGCTCCTCAGACAAGAGGCCACAGGCTCAGGGGCACCTAGCTCCAGGCATGTTAAAGGTCATTATGATCCATGATTAAATCCCCAATACCAAATTCCTGGATTTAGTACCTTCTTTAATTAAACATGTCTGGACCAGACTAAAAAAATGGTAATAGCCTCACAGTCACAGCTACTCAGACACTCACTGTTCACGAGTTCAGCCTCTGTGCCATTTAATTCCCACAGACGTAAATCATTGACTGTCTAGTATGGGATTTTGCTTTTATTTGTTGTGTTTTATTTGTTTTTGTTCTCATTTTTGTTTTTGTAATGGTGGTACAATGTGGGGAAGAAAGAGAGATGTTAAGCCAAACTTCTCTCCTTTTGATTTTAGCAGGGCTGACAGATGATTTGCAAACCTCAGAGCCCAGGGGGAGAGGGGGAGAGAGGGGGCCCACATTAATGTGCAGGCAGACAACAGGGAGATGTGTAGGATGGCTTGTGCTTACAAAACTGGGCTGTCACTCTGGCTATCATTGTCTGCTTACCCACTATTTTTTACATTCAGTAAAAATGGAAATAGATGTAGGCTTCGCAAGAAGCGAAGAAAGAAGAAAGTGTTTATTGAGAGCTTTTCCACGAGGGTTCAGCTTCCTATTCACTCCCTTGTGTAAATCCCTGTCATAGACCTGCAGACTATAGGGCTCCTTGCCTGCCTCGCTTTTCTTGGACTATTGATTATTTTTTCATTTTAGATTGAATCTATAGTTCAAAGTTCTCTTCAAAGAGAGTATAAGGGATGCCTGGGTGGCTCAGTCGGTTAAGTGCCCGACTTCAGCTCAGGCCATGATCTCACGGTTTGTGGGTTTGAGCCCCGTGTCGGGCTCTGTGCTAACAGCTAGCTCAGAGCCTGGAGCCTGCTTCTGATTCTGTGTCTCCCTCTCTCTCTGACCCTCCCTTGCTCACTCTGTCTCTCTCTCTCTCTCAGAAATAAATAAAGCATTAAAAAAAAGAGAGAGAGAGTATCAGTCAACACACAGCCTCAGAATTATCAGACCTAGACTATTAGATAGACATGGTCAAAGGTCCTTCAGAGATGAGACACACATCACCATTATCGGACAGCTAAGTCACCCCACTGACCCTGAGGTATCTTGCCTCATTACCATTTTCTTAGAACGTATGCCCTTTCTTCAGATCAAAAATCTTACTATACTGTAAGACACTGGCCTGCAGGTTTACAGTCGTCAGGAAGAAACTTTAATCTCACACCAGCCTGCTGAGCCCTTGTCCTACGATGCTCAGCTCATTCTGAACTCCTCAGTGCAGAGACTTTTCACATCAGCCACTGTCTGCCTCTTCTTGAACTTCCTACAGAGGCTCTGGCCTGGCCCCTCACGTACTAGACACGGTGCCACAGTTTCCATTTTAAGTACGTATCTTCTTCTAGCCCTCAAATGTTTAGGCTTCCCCTTATATCTATGCCCAAAGTACAGTGAAAACATAGAACTTTATTGTCCCTTAAATAAATGAGAATTAAGTGGCCAAGAGCTGAACATCATTTTTGTGATGAACACTTGTGGTACCGGTTCGACCTGGGCTTTATTACAAACACCCCGTATCCCACACATACTGTGTATCTTGGAGAACAAATAATTTCAATATGGACAGGGTTTTGGCACCTGAAGTAAAGGGCAAGGGGACTAACATGTGAAAAATGCTTGATATGTGCCGACTTCACACGTGGCATGCTCCCACTTTAGTCCTCACGACAGCAGCATGACAGAGCAGTGGCCTCGAGGCCTGTGGTGCAGGGCAACAAGAACAGGCTGTCTACCCTAAAAAAAAAAAATAACTAAAAAATAAAAGGGGCACCTGGGTGGCTTAGTCGGTTAAGCGTCCGGCTTTTGCTTAGGTCATGATCTCGCAGTTCGTGGGTTCAGACCCCACGTCGGGCTCTGTGCTGACTGCCAGCTCAGAGCCTGGAGCCTATTTCAGAGTCTGTGTCTCCCTCTCTCTCTGACCCTCCCCTGCTCACGCTGTCTCTCTCTCTCTTAGAAATAAAATAAAAAAAATAAAAAAAAAAAAAAAAAAAAGAACAGGCTGTAAATAAAATAAAAAAAAAAAAAAAAAAAAGAACAGGCTGTCTACCCTGGTAGGTCTGCTTCAAATCCCAGCCCAGACACTCACTCATGATGATCTCAAGCATACCGTTTAACCACTGTGTACCTCATTTTCTCTTCTATTAAATGAAAAAAATCATGCTTAGTTCATAAAGTTTTAATTTTTTAATGTTTATTTATTTTTGAGAGAGAGAGAGACAGAGTGTGAGCAGGGGAGGGTCACAGAGAGAGGGAGACACAGAATCTGAAGCAGGCTCTAGGCTCTGAGCTGGCTGTCAGCACAGAGCTGGATATGGAGCTTGAACTCACAAACTGCAAGATCGTGACCTGAGCTGAAGTCGGACGCTTAACTGACTGAGCTACCCAAGTGCCCCATAAAGTTGTTTAAAAAGCCAAAAGTAGGGGCGCCTGGGTGGCTTAGTCGGTTGAGCGTCCGACTTTCGCTTAGGTCATGATCTCGCGGTTTGTGGGTTCAGGCCCCACGTCGGGCTCTGTGCTGACTGCCAGCTCGGAGTCTGGAGCCTGTTTCGATCTGTGACTCTCTCTCTCTCTGACCCTCCCCTGCTCACGCTGTCTCTCTCTCTCTCCTAGAAATAAATAAAACATTAAAAATTTAAAAAAAAA
This sequence comes from Proteles cristata cristata, assembly GCA_017311185.1. NCBI lineage: Eukaryota > Metazoa > Chordata > Mammalia > Carnivora > Hyaenidae > Proteles > Proteles cristata. Next base: position 315,406 of record JAESUZ010003940.1, read on the forward strand.
AAAAAAAGCCAAAAGTAGGCATGACTCGTGGATCAGTTGATTAAGTGTCTGACTCTTGATTTCCGCACAGGTCATGATCTTGCGGTTCGTGGGATTGAGCCCTGCATCAGGCTCTGTGCTGACGGCTCAGAATCTGCTTGAGATCCTCTCTCTCTCTCTCTGCCTCTCCCCACTCACAAGCTATATATATATATATATATATATATATATATATATATATATATATATAGAGAGCAAACAAATAAATAGCAAGCAAAAACAATGAATGTGAAATACCTGATGATCGCTAAACATAGCTATTATTGTCTTTATTTTTCAGAGAAGGAAACTGAGGCTTAAAAGAATGTAACCATGGCCACATGATTCCTTAATTTAAGAGTCATTCAATGTTCAGTCACCTTTTGACTGATACACATATGCTTGATTTTGCTGCTTCATGCAAGGTTTTCCATGTAAGGTATGTTGAGGGACAGGACAGGCCATAAGGACAGGATGGAGCAAATACTGTCTGGATGAGGAGACAGTTGCCTTTTAGACTTCCCATTCCCCAGCACTTTCTTCCATTGTCCTCTCTCCTGGTGCCAAAACACTTTTCCCAGAGGCGAATTTTATAACCCAATCATTACTACAGAACTTTGCTCTTAGGTACCAGTCAGTTCACTTCCCAGACGTCTCTCAAACCACGTCTACCTACCCATCACTGGATGGGTGAGGATAAACATTGTCCACTGAAATAAACAAATGAATCTATACCTAAGAGCAACAGCAGGTTAGGGCAGGAGAGATCGAGCCTCTAAGTCACTACTAAGGATTTCAAATCATCTTGGATTAAAACAGCATTTACTGAAAGCCTTATGATAAAACCTTTTCTACCCTTTCATAAATTCATTCTTCTTGTTAGGTGCTATCTCAGAATTGAGAGATGCAATAAATGTTTACTGAAAAGGCCTGGACCGTATTCAGTACTTGTGCAAGCCTCAAAGTACTTAGTTGATTTGCTTTGTGAAGCTTCCACGGTTGCTTAATGGGCACACCCTTTACAAATTCCTTAGAGCCCTACAAATCTTAAACCATCGGAGGTTTATTTTGTTCAGTCCCATGTGCCAAAAAAAAAAAAAAACTATTACTCCTCCTTGGAAAATTCAAGCTCTCCTACACCGTAAGCCAAGTTAACAGGATAACCACCAGTCCACATACGCGTGCTTTACAGGCGGCCATGGTCTGCCCACCAGCTTTACGGCGTCGCCCCCCATTTCCTCCTCCAGCTCCTGGGACTCTGTGCATGAGCCACGACCTCTATCTCCCCAAAACACAAAGAGTACAACTTACAAAAGATGATACAAGCCTGATTTTACTCAGTGGGAAATTAACATAAGAGATTATAGACACAAATCCCAATGTGGGAACAGATGTGGCAATAAAACCACAAAGGCCATTTGTCCTCACAGTTCTCAGTACTTCTTCCTTACCCTCTCCATGACCCCTCTCTTTTCTCTTGCACCCACAGCCCCTACACTTTATGCCCATGCAGAGGTAGGAGCCGAACCAGAAAAGCAATTCTGTCCAAAGCATCAGACTCATAGAGCATGAGACTCATTGAGGTAAAATGAGCTGTCCAAGATCAAATAAGGAGGTAGCTGCAGAATCAAGAGCTAATCTCTGATCAATCAAACTTCAAATATTACACTTTTTCCTGTCAGACACTGATGAGAAGTGAGATGAGAAGGAAGGAAAAATCAGAAGTCCACTCTGTGTGTACACTTACCATGTACTTCTAAAGTTAGAAAAGCAGGGGCACCTGGATGGCTCAGTCAGTTAAGCATCTGACTTCAGCTCAGATCATGATCTCACGATTCATGGGTTCGAGCCCCGCGTCGGGCTCTGTGCTGACAGCTAACTCAGAGCCTGGAACCTGCTTCAGATTCTTTGTCTCCCTCTCTCTCTGACCCTCCCCTGCTCATGCTGTCTCTCTTTCTCTCAGAAATAAATAAAACATTAAAAAAAATTTTAAAGAAATGGTTATTAAAAAATTTTTAAGGAAATTTTTAAAGAAACAATTTAAAGAAACAATTTAGGTGACAAACTTTATCTAATCCTTTGTGAAGCAGGCTGCCTCTATTCCCAAGAATCCAAGAAACTGCAAAATGTGGTGGAAAGCAGGAAACTTTAATAGAATAAAGAATATGGAACAAAAAAGAGAAAAATAGGAAATAAATAAGGAACAGTAAAATAAGTATAGAGTCCAGAGTTGGCTTGGTACGCGGTAATTGGCTGACTGGATATACTGTGTTTCTGATTGAGGAGCATTTACAGGGAGCAGAAGTTGTCTAAGTTTCAGTGTATGGACTGGGCACCTAGGACAGGAGCGGCTCCATCTTGGGCCTAGAAATGCATTTCAGCAACGAGGTCATAAGGGTGGCACGCCCTAATCTGATAAGACAGATACCCTTATAAGAAGAGAGAGACAGAGACACCAGGGATGTGTGGCGTGCATATGAACACGCAGCAAGAATGCAGCCACCTGCAAGACAGGAAGAGAAGTCTCACCAGAAACCAACCTTGACAGAACCTTGATCTTAGACTTCCAGCCTCCAGAACAGCAAGAAATCAAATGTCTGTTGTGTAAGCACCCCCAGCCTGTGGTATTTTCTTACAACAACCCCAGGAGACTAGCACGATGCCTCTAAATGACCAAAGCCAGCAGAGTGCATGGAGCATTATCAGTTACAGATACAAAGAGAAATCGGAATACGGAACAGTGATGGCCCTTGGCCTTGCACTTGCAACATGGTGCTCTTTCTAGAGTTTATACCGTAACTCTGGAAGCCAACTGATGAGGAAAATGGAGTGAAAGCTCAGTTAATTTAACTTGTATCTACCGAGCTCCTGAAATGAGCTAGATGTAAGGAATCCAGAGTATAATTGGACAGGTGTACGTGTAAGTAAATAAATATGATACCATATGAGAAGGACTGTAATGAAGGCAGAGTAGGTAGAACTGGAATCAGGTTAATCTGTCTTTGAATTCCAGGGTTCTTATTTACACTAACATGAACTAGAGTAAATTAATTAACCTCACTCTCCAAGTCTGGATTTCTCATTTGTAAAATGAGTTTAATACACACACCCTGAAAAACCATTGTGAGAACAGATGATCTATTTTATGCAAAGCGAATCTAAAGTATATGACATACAGTAGTTATTCAATAAAGTGTATATATTGTGATTATTGTAATCATGTACAAGGTCAATAGAGGGTAATCATAAAAGGATTCTCACCTCTATATGGATATATCAAGGAAGACTTCCCAGAGAGGCCAATATTTAATGTGAGTCGTAAAAATGAGTAGGAGTTTACCTGGCTGATGGAGAAAATATATTTGAAAATGCAGTTTGGGTACAGAGAACTTCACAGGTAACGGTAAGAAGATATTGAAAATTATTCTGCAAGTTCAGTGTACTGCATTAATTCATTATACTGTATTTAATTCAACATGGCTGACCTAAAAACGAAGCAGTGGCTTGAATTTGATAGTTTACTCTGCTCTCACATAAAAGTTTGAGCAGGTGTGACACCTCTGCTCACTAGAACAATCAAGATCTCTATTCCTTTTACCTTTGTCTTTATCCACATAGGCCAATGTATCTCCCCATAATGTGCATATTTCAATCAATGGGAAGAAAGACAGGGAAGAGGAGAGAACCTTTTCAAGAACAAAAGTCTGAAGCAGCACACATGCCGTCTACTCACATCTTTCGCAAAAATTAGTCACATGGACTGAGCTTGAAGGGAGCCTAGAAAATGTGTTCTCTGTTGAGATGCCATTTTCCCATGCCAAAGTCTTACTTGCAGATTTTTACACTCTGTTCTGAAACTGCTCAAAGTTCACTGTTCTTACAGTTTGATCAGTAGCATTTCTGATGAGGTTGGCTACCTTCAATATGCCACTAATGTGTGCCGCTAATTTCTGGTTCCCCCAAAACTGGCTTCTGCCAGCCAGGCTAGAGTCGGAGTAGAGCTGTGCCCGCAGCACTCTACCCTGTGTGCTCTCCAATCTCATGTTTACTGTGAAGACAGGGGGATTTTATCTCATTTGAACTTGAGTGAGAAGAGTAATTTCCAGATTGGGTATCTGAGCAGAAATGGATTCCCCATTAAAGATAAGCACAATACTATGACATTGCCTAAGTATTTTTCAAATGTTCTCCCTAGGTCAGGAGCTGATAGTGTGACAGCTTCAGATCTATTGTATGGGAGCTGCAATTAAAATTATAAGCATATGTAGTACATTAAAATAGAGAATCTACATGTGTAAACTACCTGACTAAACTAGGAGAAACTGATAAGAAAAAACAAGTCAGTTTTTTTTGAAATCAAAAAATAATTTTGCCTATAACAAAATAAGTTTGATTTTATTTAATAAAATCAAATTCCATAAAGGTAAATATAGAAACTACTAAATCCATTATTTCTTTAAAAAAAAAGAAAAAAGGACCCCAGAGGCGCCTGGGTGGCTCAGTCAATTGTGTCCGACTTCAGCTCAGGTCATGATTTCGCAGTTCATGAGTTCAAGCCACACATCAGACTCTGTGCTGACAGCTTGGAGCCTGGGGCCTGCTTCAGATCCTGTGTCTCCTTCTCTCTCTCTCTGCCCCTTCTCACTCACGCTCTGTCTGTCTCTTAAAAATAAACAGTAAAAATTTAAAAAAGGACCCCCCAAACTCTCTTTAAGTTGGAACAGAAAGCCAATTAATAAATGAAAGAATTGCCCTAATTTAATTGCAATACAGAAAATCATCAAATGATATTGAAGTAGATGATTAAGCCTATATATTCAAGACTTTGTGCTCTATGGTAGGTGCTATGAGGAGTAAGAGAAAAACAAACTATAGAACCGTATTTCCTTCTGTGTGCCAACAAAATTCTGTTTTTCCTTTGTGATAGAACTTAACATAATATAGGTCTATCTGCTTAAATCAGTGGTTTTCAATCTATTTGTCCCCTGGAATCACTTTGAATATTCTAAAAATATATATACCAGTACCCAGGTGACAGTCTAGCACCAGGAAAACAGACTTTCTGAAAATGAAGCCAGACAAACCACATGATGCTTATGTGAGGCCACTGTTGGGAACCTGTGTCCTAACTAGACTATGAGCTCCTTGAGGAAAAAGACTGTGTCTTGGTCATCCCTAAAATCATCACATCATCTGACACAGAGATTCTCAGATTTTAGGTAAATGGCTAGATGGACAGATGGGTGGAAAGCTGGTGCTTCCTACCCTCAAGGTATTTATTATAGCGTAAGAAAAATATGACTTGTACACAGATAGTTGAGTAGATAAAAGCCAGTAGATGTTGCATGATTGCCACTGTATTTCACAAAAGAGATTCTGATCTGAAAGAAAAACTAGTTAAATGTATATAATGGAGCACTTTCATTCATAAACCAAACAGGAAAGTCTTCAATTACACTGCTGATTAGCATCAAATGTTTAAAAAGAAGGAAGAAGTCATCACATAGATTGTATCAGTTAGAAGGAATAAAAATGAAAATGCTCATAACAATGAGGGAATGCAAAGACTAGTTCTTGCCAGTGAAATTCTGGGCTCCCATAAGCCCTTTCCCCATACACTTTCCTAGGGCAGACTGTTTGGTTTGATATGGTTTGGTTTGGTTGTTTGGTGACTCTCCTCCACTGTTATGATTATTTCCAGGTCACCTGGCTGTTATAGTCTCTTCTTTAAAAGCAATGCGTTCATCCAGCTAAATAATCCAGCTTTTGGATATCAGTCCTTCAAGGCAATTAACCAGGATCATTCTGACCTAACTCTACCCCACCCAAGTAAGTGTCACTTACCATCCAATAAGATCCTTTGATACCAAACACGGACTCACAAGTGACCGGGCAAATTAAATGACTCATCTGAGATAATTGGAGCATTTATAATTAATACAGTGTAAATTAAACGAATGAATAAATAAACTATGGAAACAAATGACATTTGGACAAAAGTCTTCTCTTCGGGTCAGCTTATGTATTTATCTTTGGTGGGAAAAGAGAAAATTCTGACTCCTTTCCCACACAGGAAGTGATTAGAACAATTTGAAATATTTTCCAGCATAAAATTTCATAACACGTGTACTCAAAAACATCTCTAATATAATAGAAAACAAAAATTTGTTTTCTATTCAATCCAAAGCATAAGGCAAATGAAATTCAAGAACAGAAATGGAAAAACAGGGTTAGAGCTAAACCCTTAATGTTACTATCTCCCAAGAAGCACTGATTGTGTCTTCCATGTTTTTCAAGTTTGGGAAAGGGGTGTACAACGTTTCTAGAGTCTCCTCTTTCTCGGGAGTCAGACCAACCTGGGAAGGGTTCTAATTCCATTCTGACTCCTGATTGGCCAGAACCGAAAGGGAGGGCCTGAAACCACACATGAGATTGCCTTTCGTGCAACCATCATTGGCAACCCGCTAAATCAGTAGAGCTGACAACTAATCCTTATTATACCATTGTCATTCTGCCAATATCTGACTCCCACACTCACAGAACTTTGTCCAGCAAAGCAACGCTATTCCTCTATTTGACCTTTCCTCCCTTCCACCAGGAGGCTCATCTTTCCCTGGTTCTCCTCCTTATTCACTGATTCCATATCTTTGTTGATTTTTTTTCTCTTTTCTCAAGTATTTGTTTAATTTTCTTCCCATTTGCCCCCCTTTGGGCCTCCAGAAATGGGTCTGTAGCCCATCTCTTCTCCCTTTTTAGATTCATATCAAAGTCTCCAACTGCCTACTGGTCATCTTCACTTGAATATCCAAATAGCCAAAACAAAACTTGATATCATTTTACAAAACCTGCTCTTCTCCCTTTTTTTCCCCATCCTAGATTTCATGATCCTACCACCCACCAAGTGTTTCATACTAAATGGGTGGCCAAGCCTTCTTGATTCCACCTTAAAAATGCCATGGCAGAATTAACCTCTACTCTGTTTCCTCTTTCCATAGCTTCCTCAGGCTCTCATCCCTCTTTGTTCTAATCTAAGCTAATACAATAGTCTCCTAAGTGATCTTCCTGCTACATATCTTTTCCCTACTTCTGAGACCATCCTTCCGGGTTTTTCTTAAAGAAAAACAAATCTGATTTTGTCACAAGCCTATTATAAGTTTTTGCTGACTTTCCCTTGCACATAAGATTAAGTCCAAGCTTAATCAGGAGGTTCATCAATACCAGGCTCTTCCCAATATGACCTCAACCTACTTCTCCAGATTCACTCTGATATGCCTCACTACACTCAAAAATGAATTTCTCTTCATCTCCTGGCCATGGCCTTGCTACTTTTTGCGTGTGTATGACTTCTGCATGAAATGTCTGATCTTCCCCTACTCCACCTCCATTCCAACTTGGAAATTTCTATTTTTTCACTAAGAAAAACATAGACCAAATCTCACCTGATTAAAAAGGCTTCTCTGATTTTCTAAGTGTCTATATCACCCCACATTTGACTAGACCAGGCATATACTTTTAACAATTGATGAGGTATCATACCAGAACTAAGCTCCTTGCAAAATATTTGTAAGGAATTGTATCTAACCAGCCCACCACTATATACCCAGCTTCTAACATTTTGCCCAGCAGATAGTCACTGCTCAGCTTATATATTTTTAATTAATGAACCCCTTGCCCTCAGGCTTTAGAGTACAGATAAAATAAACAGCATTGAGATAGGATATTTGGAGGAAAGGGGAGGGAAAATGCTAGGGAAAGAGACAAAAATACAAGTTAGAACTTAAAGCAAAAAATCTGGGCATAGAGGAAAACTGGGTTTGAAGTCTGTCAAAGAGACATCCTAGAAGGTCAGATAAGAGATAAGGTTCAAAAGCACAGGTGTGGGACAGAGAGGTAGTGGTTATAGGTGCTAATCCAGGTGAACACCCAGACAGGAAGATCTCCCTCTGAGATCACCTGGCTCATTTACAAGTAATGGCTTGTGTTACAGTTTATCTGTTCACATTCCTGAAACACCCACCAAACTGTGTGTTCTTTGAGGGCAGCACCCTACCTTATTCATCTTTATATCTGAGCTCCTAGGACCATGCTCACCCCTTAGCCATAGTTTTGCCATTAACTTCTTGCTGTTTTATGAACCCTTAAGTATAATAAATGATTGTGCAGGGCCTGAGTTACACTGTTGGAACCACTAGTGAAGGCAGATATGGAGATTGAAAGACTCACATTATCATCGTGTTGGGTAAGATCATGCAAGTCCAAATCACAAGAGGCTTATGATCACTAGAAGCTTTCTTTTCTAAGCTTTATTTTTAGGGCAATGACTCTGAACTTTGTGACCCAGGCCTATTTCTACCTCAGTATCAGTAAAGTTTTTACCTTTAGAAAAGGTGATTAATAGCTCAAGCTAAATAAAGAAGTTAATGAGGAATTTTTGCCATGATTTAGTCAAGGTCTTCTCTGGCAAGCTGACTTTGACACTTAAAATCTCTATTGGCACTTATAATCTCTAAGAATATGGTTCTGCCTGGTTAGACTCATTATATACTCAGCTCTATGTTTTACTTTATTTTTTTAAGTTTTTATTTAAATTCTAGTTAGTTAACATATAGTATAATACTGGTTTCAAGACTAGAATTTAGTGGTTCATCACTTACATATAGCACCCAGTGCTCATCACAAGTGTCCTCCTTTATGCCATCACCCATTTAGCCCATGGAGGTAACCTCTAGCAACCCTCTGCTTATTCTCTATATTTACGAGTCTCTTATGGTTTGCCTCCCTCTCTTTTGTTCACTTCCCCTATGTTCATCTGTTTTATTTCTTATATTCCATATATGAGTAAAATCATACAGTATTTGTCTTTCTCTGACTCACTTATATTGCTAATTCCATCCATGTCATTGCAAATGGCAAGATTTCATTATTTTTGATGGCTGAGTAATATTCTACTGTGTATACAATAGAATCTTCTTTATCCATTCTTCAGTTGATGGACTCTTTACGTAATTCAGCTACTGTTGATAACCTTAGCCCTATGGTTTAAAAGAACAACTTTTAGGGACATCTCTGTGGCTCAGCGGGTTAAGCATCCAACTCTTGGTTTCAGCTCAGGTCACAATCTTGTGGTTCTTGAGTTCGAGCTCTGCATCGGGCTCTACACTGATAGTGTGGGGCCTGCTTGAGATTCTCTCTCTTTCTCTGTCCCTCCCCCACTCATGCTGTTTCTCTCTCTCAAAATAAATAAACTTAAAAAAATAAACAAAAGAGCAAATTTTTAAAAAGCAACACAAAATTATCTGCCTATTCACTTTTCTGTATTCCACTTTGATACAAAGCAAATATGAGCTTCTCAGATAATTATCTCACATGGGGACTCTTAGATAGTGGCCACAAATTTTGTACCTGACCTCCCATCAAAAGGTGGAGCCCATGTACACATCCTCTGATTCTGGGTGGGCCTGTGACTCCTTTGACCAATAGCATACAGAAGAGGCAAGACCATGTGATTTGTAAGGTGAAGCCATAAAAACCTATGCAGTTTCTGCCTTGCTCAGCCTTTGAGTCACCTGAGCCACCATCAAAGAAATCTTACTACCTCAATCTTACCAAGCTGGAGACCACAGACAGAGGCTCCACTGACAACTCCAGCTGAGCTGGTTCTTCAGCCATCACAGTCCCAGAGAGATGGATGATGAAGAAGCTGCCTTCAAAGTAGATCTCCAGCCCCAGTCATTCAAGTCACCTCTAACCATTTGAGGCATTCTAGCTGAGACCCTAGAGCCATCTTTTCAGTGCTCTTTTCAAGTTTCTTACCAGACCTCATTTCATAACCCAGGCTGCTGTAGCAACTACTCGATGTCCATAAGAAGAAAACGGAGTCCAAGTCCAGGTCCACTGAAAGAAAGAAGAAGCTATAGTCAAGACTCACAGGATTTCACATGTATGTACATGTAGGTTTGGAATGAATGAGCATGTAGAAATGTGTGAAAGGATGGGCACCAGGTGGTTAATATTTGCCACTTGTGAGGATCCAGGGGAACAAGGTAGGGGGAAGAGATGGTGGGAAGAATTACTAATCATTCACTTTTAAAATTTATCTGTATAATATTTCATTCACACTAAACTCACATTGCTTTTGCAATTTTTGAAGAGAGATAAAAGTTTTTGTTTTAATTTTTTCTAAAGCCTTAAAACATGCCAGATTTCTTTTTCCCTCTCCCCGCTACCTATCTTCCTATTGTGATGTCTGTTGATCAACTCCTGAAGTTCTGCATGGTATAGCACCTGAGTTAGAATTAGAAATGATAATAAAGAAGGTATGAGGGCACTCAGAGGAGAGAAGCCATTTTATGTGACTAAGGTATTACTCATTATATACAAGTTTAGTCACTGAGGGCTCCTTCAACACATACAGTTTTTTGATTTGTTTGTTTGTAAGCTCTGCATCCAAAGCACAGCTTGAACTCATAACCCCAAGTGAAGAGTCACATGCTCTTCCCACTGAGCCAGCCAGGTATCCCACTCATATGGTTTCAGTCCATATCTACTAAGTGGAAATTTAGAAGGCCTTTGAGTATTTATTGTAATTTTCCACCTTTCTTGAGCAGTTGGAAAATACTAATATTTACAGCTTATTAGTAACTTGTAGGCAAATAGTCAGTTAATAGTAATCTCATTAAGACTATTAGAAATTGAGAGAAATCAATCCCAACTTTATAATCCACATACAATTCCCTTTGCAAAAACAAAGACAAACAAAATAACTAAATAAATAAGTAACAAGAGAACTATTTTGTGATTGCACTGAGGCTATATACACAATCTTCCTCCCATGTAACAGTCAGAAAGAGTTCATTAAAGGCCAATTATCTCTAAATACAATTCACATTTCTGGCAGATGTCCTCTAAGGTTTAACTGGTTTAAATCAGCAACACTTAAGAGCATATCAATACTTTTTATTAGTATAAAGTACAGTTCACAAGTACCCCAGAAGGTTCTCTGGGAAGCTCTCAAACTCAGACATTTCACAAACAGATTTCTAAAATTTTTTTTTATGTGCAATTCTGCTTTGAAATTTTTCCAGGCTCAAATTGTCAAAGCCATGGTCTACAGTGTAGAACTTTGGAACCTTGTTTATTGATTTGCCCTTATCCTGGAGCAGACCCAGAATTGTTTTCTGAGAAAAATCTTTATGCTGTCTACAGTGCTCCCCAAGCCTCCAATATGCAGAGGTAGGCCAATGCCTGCTCAAGACAAAGTCTAAGTTAGGCACCTTAGTTTTCTTAAGGGGGCATTTACTTTTTTCTCTTTGCTCAGTTGATTTTTAAAATAAATACTTTTTGAAGGATATGAGTTTTAAAAATTCATGTAGTTCAATCAGTAACACCAAATAATTACTCCAAGGCCTATGTCAAATTATAAAATAGCCATCACTGGCCAACTTTTATCAACAGTCAAAGTGCAAGAAAAAATATTCATAAAGGACTAATTAAGAGGAATAGAGTCCACTCAGCCCAATAAATAGTTTAGATATTTATCTTAGATCAACCCAGACATTAAGAAAGCTTATATATTTTTTATTTGGTTGGTTTGTTTTTTGCTTTTGGTACTACCTACTTATAGAGAGTTGTATTTATTACATCACATCATGCTTTGGCCCCATGCCCTCCACTCGCATTGAAGGGCACTATAAGAAATAGCTGGACCAAGCAAGCTGTTTTGATTTTAAGGCTGTTGCTTATACTATTCATTCCAAGAGTCTGTGTTCTATTCTTAAGCATTCTGTGACCTATTCCCATGCATCCAAAATACTAAATTTGAGGGGAAATTTTACTCAAAATTTATAACCAGAAAAGTATTATCTTCTTTAGTTCTATCACTTATTATTATTATTATTGTTATTATATAGACAATATTTCTTTTTACTCGATAATATTGTCCTTTTGGTTTTGATGAATCAGAAGTTTGGAACCAAATATAAATATGTGGTAGTTTTCTTGTAAGAGTTTTGTGGGACCTTGTAGCATACATTTTTGTACATTATCTTTAATTATCTTTTTAAAATTGTATCTCAACATTCTATGTCTCTTTTTTCCTGTAAATAAATGTATTTAATTTTTTTATTATTATACTGTGTGTGATCCAGTAAGATATCTCAAATATTTTTTGAAAGGAAGTAAGTTATAATTTGATAAATGATTATGATTCTGCAATAAGAAAGCTCTCTAAGGGGCCCTGGGTGGCTCAGTCGGTTAAGTGTCCAACTTTGGCTCAGGTCATGATCTTGCAGTTTGTGGGTTCGAACCCTGCATTGGATTCTGTGCTGGCAGCTCAGAGCCTGGAGCCTGTTTCAGATTCTGGGTCTCCCTCTCTCTCTGCCCCTCCCCCGCTCATGTTTTGTCTCTCTGACTCAAAAATAAATATACTATAAAAAAAGTTTTTAAAGTAAAGAAAGCTCTCTAAGTATTTGTGCAGTGGGTAGGCCTTGGTGAGAAGCAGAATAGATAATGCTGGTAAACACAGTGCTGGGCTAATCATAATAGAAATCCCTGAAGGTACCACATATTTTTATATAAATGAAAAATTACTAAAAACCATGATCTGGTTTATATGAAAACAATAATATTTAGTATCTGAACCTTAAAAGGGGGTCAGTTTACAGTTTTAGGAAAGCATTTCAGTCAGTGTCCAGCCACGAAGACAGAAAACACACCGGTTATTTCAAACATGGGGATTTAATATAAGAAACTGGTGACACAGTTGTCAGAAGACTGAAAGAGCAAAAGGGCATTAGAGATAATCCAGACACTAAAGACAAAATGGGTCAATTAGAATACACAGATGGTATTTTTGACAGAAAACCACATTAATATTTTCCAATTTGTTAACATGGTTGTACTTGATTTCATAGTCTCAGGTCTGTGCTGTCTTCTTTCACTCTATCAAATTTTCCTTGTTAAAAAATTGAACATTTTTTTATTTGAAATCAGAAAGCTTTTTTCTAAGATTTTATTTTTTAGTAATCTCTATACCCAACATGGAGTTTGAACTCACAACCCCAAGATCAAGAGTCACATACTCCACTGACTAAGCCAGCCAGCCACCCTTGAAAACAGAAAGCTTTTCACTCATGTATACAAATTTATATCATACAATACTAGAACTATTCTGTTTTGCTTTCTTTTGTTTTATTTTAACTAGGCCGCATATCCAACATGGGGCTTGAACTCACAACCCTGAGATCAAGGGTCTTATACTCTACCAACTGAGCCAGAGAGGCACCACCCCATAATACTAGAAATATTAATAAGAAGAATAATGTTGGCTTGCTGATGTCTGATATTACTATAGAAGACCAAAAATACCTCACTAAATTTATTCACAGAGAATAATGATGAGCCTTTAGGGATTGATGGTTAAAAACCTGGTATATTTTCTCTATTATGGACAGAGAGAAAAGTAGGCCATTTTGTTCCTAATTTTTGTTAAAAGCTCACAAAATTTCTACCTGTTATGTTAAATACATGATCTCTTATGAACATGCCAGGATATTTCCTAGTTTGGACTAAGAGTGAAAAAATTTCCTAGTGCCTATAAATGCATACATTCCAATCGAACAAGGAGCAGGACTACGTTTCTGACAGCAGGAAATGAGAAGACAGAGTCACTGTATCCAGAATAATTGTGATACCTTTCAAACAGTCCCAGCTCCTGGTGAGGGAAGAGGCACCATTGAACATATGTTCTGCATTGGAGCCTATCATAAAAATAAAACCTGCCCTGAAAATTCACCAAACTTTTCACATTTGTACATAATTTCAATTGTGTAAAACTGATGGTCAAGCAATTTTTTTTTCCGAAATTTTAGAAGAAAACAATGGCAAGGAAAATAAGAGACAGTAAATGATTCTTGTAACCTAAAAAGAAAAACACAACACTTCTAACTTTTAACAATAGTAAATTAAAACTGAGGTGGCAAAGATTATCATGGATTTTTTTACCACATTGATTTTAAAAGCCATGTAACTTTTTATTAATAACAAAATGCCACAAAATGATGCATGGTATAAACTGGAACTTTAGGAAAGCATGCAATCACGTAGAAGTGAAAGTATTTATTATAAGATTTTGAGATATAATTTAAGGATAAAGTAAGCCTCGGGAAATAAATAGCACTTAGAATAACTAGTAAAGCTTAAGAAGTGCGTCTTGTATCACGTCTCCTTAGACCAGATATAACAGATTTTTAATGCTAAGAGCACCAATGGGTCCCATCATTTTAATTATTTTATCAGTAGTTGTAGTGACAATTCAATCTGTAGACTCAAGCCACATACTCGATTTGCATTTAGGTAGTGATGGATTAAATATGGCCCATTAGTCAAATCATTATAGAGATGTGCAGATGTGATTTCAGCATATAAATAAATTGTGAAAATTTTCCCACTTACTTTTTTTTAATGTTTATTTATTTTGAGAGAGAGAGAGAGAGCAAGCATGTGCTTGCACATGCGAGTAGGAGACGGTCAGAGAGAGAGAGGGAGAGAGAGAGAGAATCCCAAGCAGATTCCATGAGGCTTAGCACAGATCCCAACAAAGGGCTCTGTCTCACAAACCAAGAGATCATGACCTGACCTGAAATCAAGAGTCGGATGCTCAACCAACTGAGCCACCCAGACATCCCTTCCCACTTATTTTTACAAGATAAATTCATAAACACAATGAAAAGCCCCCACCATTAGATGAAGAGAAGACCAAAAAGACAGTATTAAAAGTATTAAATACTTTTCCACAAGGTTATAGACTACAGTGGAAAAATAAGAAGCCATTGAAATTATACGTTTGAAGGATACTTAATAATGCGATATTAAAAATACATGAAATCTACATTTTGATTCCACCAGTGCTAAAGGATTTATATATAAACATATATATGTTATATATATTATGTATATGCATACTCACACAAACACACACATACACAAGCATGTGTGTGTATGAAAGAAAATATACCAAAAGTTGTATAGTATATATCTCTAGTTATTGGAATTAATAGTAATTTTATGTTTTTCTTTTCAATTTCTATATTTTTCAAATATTCTGCAAGGAACATATATAATACTTTTTATTTATTTTTTATTTTTTTAATGTTTTTTATTTATTTCTGAGAGAGAAAGAGACAGCATGAGCAGGGGAGAGTCAGAAAGAGAGGGAAACACAGAATCTGAAGCAGGCTCCAGGCTCTGAGCTAGCTGTCAGCACAAAGCCCAATGTGAGGCTCGAACCCACAAACCGTGAGATCGTGACGACAGCCAAAGTCAGGATCCCCAACGGACTGAGCCACCCTGGCGCCCCATATAATACTTTTTAAATGAGGGGGGAAATGTGCTCAAAAATAGATCAGTGAAGCCTCACAACAATATGAATAAATGATATAGAGCAGCATTCTATACAGGGCAACATCAGCCTAGGCTCCAGCTAGCAGTATTTTCCTAATGAATCCCCTGAAAAACCTGATTGTAAAGTTTGACTTTTATGCTATGTACCCTAAAGGCTTCAGGTTTGAATTGTGTAAACTTGTTCAAACTGTGTAGTACCTCTTGTCTTCTTTTTATTTTTTATTTATTTGTTTTTTTGCTCTCAAAGTGACACAGTTGCATTGCCTAATTTCTAAAGTACTTATGTGATGTCATATCTTAGTCATGGAAAGAAATGTGTTAAATTTTCCATTAATAGGACATTCCATATTACGCTATTCTATATATTTCTCTCTTTTTTTTTAAGTTTACTTATTAATTTGAAAAAGAGAGTGTGTGTGTGCATGGTGAGCGAATGAGGAGCAGAGAAAGAGAGGGAAGGAGAATTCCATGCAGCCTCTGCACCATCAGTGCACCTTGGAGCCAAAGTGGGGGCTCAAACTCAGGAATTATGAGATTATAACCTGAGCTGAAAGTCAGAAGCTTAACCAACTGAGCCACCCACACATCCCTATTCTATATGTTTCTAGATTCCAAAGTTTAGTAAGAATTTAAAATTAAAGGAAGAAAACAATTAATTGTCAGGGAAAAGGACCCGTTATATGATATCATATTGGGTAAAATCATTAAGCATAGCCAGCTATTTATGCCATATCCTGATTTAACCTCTGGAGTGATGTGATAAAAACATATCACAGCTGCATTCTATTTAAACCTTTCAAATCACTTAAATATAGAATATCTTTTTTTCATTTTCATAATAACCTTATTGGATAATTAAGGCAGAGGTTATTATTTTTCAAATGGGAAAACTGATACATGTGGTAATTAAAATTCTGGAATCCAAATTAAAAGAATGACTTCAAAAATTAAGTTAAAGCAGAAGAATATTTAGTGAGCAGCTTTCATTGTTACATTTTTTTCTGCATCTCTGTGAAGTGAAAAAGCAGTTTAAATGCTAACCAAATGGTTAAAGAGTAATTTGCTTCCTGTTAAGGGTACTACCCTATCTAATAATAGATAATAGAAGGTCCTGCTTTTCTTCATCTATAAAATGATTTTGAACTACTTGATCAAAGATCATGGCCTGGTGGGATAATGAACAGATTCAGGACAAATTTCATTTGACCTACAGAATCTTGGCTCACAGAAAATTTTACAGTAAAAAAAATCAGGGCTTTTCAGTTTCTCTTGAAATCTGAACGATTGGTACACCTTGACCCATATTTTTGCAGAGTAGCAATCAAATGGAGTTGAGGTGGCTCCCCACTTTCCCAAGGCATGTACTTCTCAATTTCCCGTGATCCACACCACTTCCTATTACTCACACCTAAGCTGCTTCATTTACTTACAATATTGTAGTAAATGTAGACTTTGGACTCAGTGACCTCTGTTTAATATCACCCATTTTGGCTCATCCATCCATCCATTCATTCATTTTATTAAGCAAAGCTTATGCACACAGTATTCCACAAGGTACTTAAAAGAAAGGGGTGACTGAAACATAGCCCAGGATCTCAAGGATCTCACCATTTAATGAGGATACAGATACATAAACAGATTACTGCCTCAGTCTTTGGACCTTCATTCATTCCCTTGATACTTTCACTCAGTCTCATGCCTTTGATACCATGAATATGCTGATGCCTACCTCTGGTCTGGGCCTCTCCTCTGAATTCCAGTCTCCTGTAGCCAAATGCCTCATCAATAACTTCATGTGGACATCTACTATTCATTCAAACTGCATACATATGTCCCAAACCAGATCATGATCTTAAACCATAAAACCTCATTCTCACCCATCTCAAAGAATGACAATCCCATTCTAGTTGCTGAGGCCAAAACCTTGAAGTCATCTTCAGTTCTTCCCTTTCTCACCTGCCCCATCAGCAGATTGTGTTAGCACAGGGAACAAGCCTACAAGTCTTCACAGGGTGACATCTGGGAATGAAGAGGACTCGGCCAGAGGAAAAATGAAAAAAGGAAACAAAGTGCATTCTAGACATAGGGGACCCTGTAAGCATAGTCATTAAAGTGAGAAATACCAGGGGATCTGGGAGGAACACCTCAAAATTCAGCATAAATCAAGGGTTCCTCATAGGAAGAGAGAAGCTGCAGATAGCTGGAGACAGGTATGGAGGGTTTGTTTGGATCAGGGAAGGCCTATGTCCTGTCTCCTGTCACCACACAATGCTGTGTCATCAAAGGATTCTAGGTGGGTAGGACATTTTTACATAAAGTCAGGTGGAAGATGATTAGGACCCGAACTGAAGCAGCAGTAATTTGGACTTAAATTCAGTAGGACTGAATATAGAGGAAAGGCAACAGTTAAGATGCCTCCCATAGCATGGCCACTGAATGGAAAATGCAAGAGAATCAGGTTGGGGAAAGAAAACAATCTGGTGTCAGAAATGTTGACCTTGCTACTCTGTGGGGCATCCATGGAGATGACTTACTGGGTTATCCATGAATGTGAAGCTCGGGGGATACAGTCTGAAGATGTGAGCTTGAGAATGATCAGCAAATAAATGAGAGTTCAAACCAGGACGACAACTACAGACTGCATCTGCTCAGCCAAGTCACTTTATGTCTCAGTGCCTCAGCTTCCTAATCTGTAAAGTGGGGGTTATCATACCTACTTCATGAAATTGTTTTGAAGGTTACTTAATAAAATTATTATACTTTCACTTAGTAAGCACTTGATATATGTTAGATGTTTAAAAGCTAAATTAATTGCTAATTGGAAGGCCCCACAGAACAATGATTATTACTTTTATTACTTTTCAGAGACATGAATTAACCTTTTCAAAGACATGAATACAGAGACAGAGAATCTACTGTAAATTATGTGCTTTCTCACTAGAAAATCACACAACCAAACACTCAAAATTCTCCACCGTTTGAGGAGGTCTGTGGATCCCTGAAAAACCTGTGGTTAAAAATTTTTGATGTCATGGGGCACCGGGGTGGCTCAGTCAGTTAAGCATCTGACTGGCTCAGGTCATGATCTCACAGTTCGTGAGTTAAAGCCCTGCAACGTTCTTGTGCTGACAGCTCAGAGCCTGTATCCTGCTACAGATTTTGTGTCTCCCTCTCTCTCTGTCCCTCCACCACTTGTGCACGCACGCTCACGTGCTCTCTCTCTCTCTCAAAAATCAATAAACATTAAGAAAATTGTTTTAATATTTATACAAATTCTTGATGCCAAAAGAGAAGAGGGAAATTTTGAAAGTCAAACAAGGGGAAATCAACATTTAAGGAATGAACAAAGAAAAGACAAGACAGAGATGCCCAGTAAACTACAAAGAGAATACTGGATGGTTTCAAGGAGGACGTTTTGAGAAATCTTGTCAAAATTGGCAAACCTGTCCAATAAAATAAAGAGTTAAAATGTCTCTTGGCAAATTTAACAAATTGTGTCGGTCAAGAAACCAGACTTTAGTAAGTTGAGGTGTGAAAAAATGGGAACAACTCAGGGACAAAAAAAGGAAGGAAAAGATGAAATGCAAGTCAAAGGGGAATTTCAGGTCAAAAACAGCTGATTTTTTTGTGTGTTGTATCTGTTTTGTTTTCTGGTTATGAGAACTTTTAAAATTGTTCTGGAGGGTATTTTGTTTGTCTGTTTTTTAGGGATGAGAAGGACTTTGGGTTTGTGGATTTAGGATTAGAGCCAACAGAAAGATTAAGGTGGGAAATACAGAACAGAGTGGGAGTGATTGATGAAACATTCCAGCGACGGGGATGGAAGGGGGAGGGAATCAAAGGCTCCAAGAGAAGGTTTGGCTGTGAGCAGAAGCAGAAGTGCCTCATCCTCTGAGGAGGAGGAAAGGAGGCAGGGAAGTGCTTACATATTAAGAAGGATGGGATAGGCTGACGACTGTGCCCATACATCGCTATTATAATATCCTCGATTATATTCCTTTTGCTGTGTCCGTTATCCTGGTGATTTATTCGTTTCACAGCTGGAAGCCTGTATCTCGTCCCTTTCATCCATTTTACCCCTCCACCTGCCTTCCTCTCCTGTGGCAAACATCAGTTTGTTCTCTGTATTTACAGGCCTGATTTCTGCTTTTCAAAGAAGTTGGTTCTATTGTTGTGTGACAAGCTATCAGAACTCATTCCTCCTAAGCCTTAAAAATTAATAATCATTATCAGACCATACATCAAAGAAGTATTTTGGCAATTAGTCTTCCTGTTGTACTAGCAGCAGTATGTACACAAACTTATTATATTTTTACCATTACTATATTAGACTTGCAAAATTGCAAAAACTAAACAAGATAGTTTGGATGTATACATTATATCCATATAATGGATAGGTAGATGGATGGTTGGATGGATGGATGGATGGATGGATGGATGGATGGGTGGATGGATGATAGACAGGCGACATGAAATATCAAAATTTTATTTGATGTTTTGATATGTTTAGGGTAGAGTGTTTATTTTAACCACCTGTTATGTTTTCAAACATTGATTTGGTTTATCTCTTGCTTGCATAACCATAAGGGAAGTCAGCTTATTAGAGCAATTTCCTCAAGAATTTTTTTGCCAATTAGAGGAAATGGAATTAATTTCATTTCCCATTGTCACTACTACCAAATTCGATGGTATCAAAGCCAAAATAAAACCTGAAGTATGTTTACATAATAAATTATATTTAGAAAGCATTCTTTATTTCTCTGGACCCAAGCTATGGGTCACTTTCTAATGAATTATCATCTCAAGCAGATACTCTTGTTAGGAGATAAATTTTTCCCACTAGATTTAGCGCTTAAAATAAGTTATCCCCTCCACCAACACATTTTTGTAAATACAAAAATCCCCACAATGGTTTCATCTGAGTTGTTTTTCTTTGGTCTTTTGGATACTGTGGGAAATTTGTTTCATACTTGCACTTGGTGTTGGTGGAAATGTTTTAGACCTTTCTCCTTAGGCCAAAATTGGTTTGGATTACAGTTACGTAAATAAAAGGAGAAGGTGACGAAAAGGCAATCTAGTTTGAACTTCTGAAAGCCTTATAACGTTAAGTATCAGGAATTAAATCTGAAAGTGTTCAGGTTCTTATGACATATGAGGAGTTAAACCAAAACGGTAGTTCCAAAAATAGGTCAGACGGTCTTAGAAAATATAGCACTGTTCATCTGAAAACGAAAACAGTGAATTTGTCACATTTAACAAGCTCCTATGAAGATGAAACAAGTAGTACAGAAATGGAGGGCTGTGCCTCGAATGTGTTTGTCCATAGCGCCACCTAGCGGCACTATCATTTTACAAATATTGCTAAACGCCGTCATTCAGGTATTCTAGGAATTTGACGCTGGGTGGCAGTAGATTTCTTTTTCAAGCGGCCTTGAAAACCAGAGTTGGAAATGACGGTCACATTCAAGAGTAATCATTTTTTAAAATTGGAATAGCTACTAATCTAGTTCAAAAGTAAAGAAAATATACTACAGGTTTTTTGGTTTTTTTGTTTATTTTGCAACATAGTTCTGTCGCCTTATTTTAAAATAATCTAATCCCATAATTTTAATCATCATTTGGTTCTCAAATAGAGGCAAAAGATTAAAGTAACTGTTTTCTTTATTAGCATGTCGAACCTAATAACAGAACCCCAGAAATTGTATGTCTATCAAAGTCCTGTAGTTAGCACTTAAAAAAATCCAGCTGTAGCGACTCTTTAAACATAGTTACTGATTAACAAAACTTGACTTAGAGGCAGAACTGAAAGATTTATGCAACTAGTTAGCCTAGATTCACTCATATGCTGTCTTTTTTTTTTTTAATGTTTATTTATTTTTGAGAGAGACCGAGACAGAGTGTGAACCAGGGAGGGTCTGAGAGAGAGGGAGACGCAGAATCCGAAGCAGGCTCCAGGCTCTGAGCTGTCAGCACAGAACCCGATACTAGGCTCAAACTCATGAACTTTGTGGGGCGCCTGGGTGGCTCAGTCGGTTGAGAGTCCGACTTTGGCTCAGGTCACCATCTCACGGTTTGTGGGTTTGAGCCCCGTGTCGGGCTCTGTGCTGACTGCCAGCTCAGAGCCTGGAGCCTGTTTCAGATTCTGTGTCTCCCTCTCTCTCTGACCCTCTCCTGCTCACACTGTCTCTATCTCTCTCAGAAATAATTTTTTTTTAAAAATTAAAAAAAATAAAAAGCTCATGAACTTTGAGATCATGGCCTGAGCCAAAGTCAGAAGCCCAACCGACTGAGCCACCCAGTCACCCCTCGTATACTGTCTTAACAAGTAAAAAATGAAATATGGAGAAGGGGAAGAACCCTGTCACTATTACTCCCCTTCCCTGTTGTCCTGCTTCTGAAGCTAAGGACTCTTTTTTTTTTTTTTTTTTTTTTTAATTTCTCCTGTCAGTCAGAAAGAAACGCAGTATTGGCTTGAAACACGAATACCAATTGCATAATTTAAGAGGTCTCCCTAGTTACAGCAAGTGCCACATAAAGCACAGGAGTCCAACAGAGCTGTGGCTTTTACAAAAAAATTGTCTCTTCCTTAATATAAATAAAAGCCAGATTTTCCCAATGGTCCAAAGATTGCCACACAAAAAAGGATCACAGAGGCATGAAGCCCCATCTCAAACTGACAGATTAATTTCTCCTTAGGGAGCTCACTTCTTATACCCTTCACCATTAGGTGGGTTCAAGATGAGGAGAGACGGAATTTTCACCTTTAACATCCTTGCCCAATTTTGGACAAAGTCCCTTCCTTTAATACCAACAAGTAAAACTGCAACAGAGCCAGCATATTTAAATAGGATTTGGCTAAATAAAAAGGAGGAACTGTAAGAATCATGATGGAAACATAATTATACTAGCTCCATCAGGGTGAATATGTGATTTAGCGAATCCCTTGATTTTTAAGTAATCACAAGGAGAAAATTTAGCCATGTCCCTCCCCCCAACCCCTTATTTTAATTCCCTACCAAAAAGCACTAGACCTTGGTAATCCCAAATCATGATGGAATCCGAGTGGATTCCCTTGGAGGCAGCATTGTAGGGTAGAAGGTGGCAGGAAACTGACGTTTTTCTGTTTTTGAAACTAAAAGGAAATAGACATAATCCTCATTAATAACCCCCTCAGATAAAAATAATAATAAAAAATAAGTCAGACTTGCTTAGAAGCGATTAAGTGATTAGGGTAAATTGCCCTAAAATGGGCTGTCACATTGGGTACAGAGGTGAATGTCTGAGTCCAGGCGGGCGAGGCCCCCAAGAACCAGAGACAGGACCAGGCTGCACGTTTTCACAGAGCCCCACCCAGAAGCACTTCCCCAGAGGTGGCAGGGCCTCAGCCACAGAGAGCATGATGGATGCCTGGGCCCTCGTGCCCAGCCTGAGAAACCTCAGCAGAGGCTCTTGTCGCTGAGTTTACTATCAGAACAGAACTCGAAAAGGGCTGCCCACTTTGAGTGCCCTACAGGGCCAGCCTGAGACACCAAAAAGTATACAGAACAACAACACAGCCTGAAAACTTCCCCAGAGTCCCTGGACCGAACAAGACCCAGATTTGTCATGCAGGGCAAAGCACATCCTGACCATTTATTAATATTGAACTTCTTGTCTGCACTAAGGAATGCAGAGATGAACCAGGAAGAAAAGTGGGAAATACGGCATTTTTAAATTCCGGGGTCAGCAGAGCAAAGTGACTCTCTGCATAGATGACAGAGCTTGCACACTGTGATGGGTACTCCTGAAGCCTGGTTGGATCAGCTTCCGGCATTTAAGTGATAAGCACTGTCTCAGATAAGCACTACCTCCCACGGAGGCCAGTGTCTTTTAATGTATTTACGCTAGAGACCCAGAAAAGGAAGGGAACTTCCTCCAACACAGGTCAGTGCAGTGCCAGTCAGAAAATCTCTTTGCAGAGTGCCTGATATCAGGAATTATCACCTCTGAGATCCTATTCACTCACAGAGGTATGGCTTTCCAGCCTCCTCAAAGCCTCATATTAAAACTGTCTAATCACCTTTATTCACACAGAAGACATATAAAAACAGTATGCAAACATGTGTTTTGTTGTATTACAAAATCACATTGATACTGTGTGATACAGCATAACGACTATAAATCGCTTTCCTTTTCAGATGAGCACTTTTTCTTCTAATCTTTTGTTTGCTTTCCTTTTCAGATGAGCACTTCTTGTCCTAATCTTTAGTTCATCCTGCAGTGATAATAGGGGAACAGCTGTGGAAAGAGGAAACAAAGCTTCCCTTCCCGGCTTCAGCCCTATTAGAAACACATTGTTTTCAGGTTTGTGAATTTCAGGACCAGCTGTTCTCAATAGAGTTTCACAAGGTGGCTCTTTCTGCAGATCTTGGAATTAATACTTCTTGAATTTAACATATGCAAGTATCCTGGAATTACCACAGACCCCCGATGACTGACTAAACCTGGGAAGCTCTATATGACAAAGCACTTTCTGCTCCCCAGACAAGCCAGACAAACATCTCAGGGTGTTCCCAGAGAATGGCCTTCCCATACAATATTAACAGAGTTTAATGTTTCCTTTGAGTAATGTGATCACTGCACCCGAAAGATTGTCCTGCACTCTTCAAGATGCAGGTCCTAAGCCTTTTGTATACCTAGAGAATGGCTTATTACTACTGTGACTTCTGGCTTATTAACTATAACAATTATTTTGTTCACCTATACAAAATATCAAATGTCATCTAATTGCTTAATCAGCATTTCAAGAAATAAGAAGCCATTGCCTGTGTAAGAAAGACTGATATGATGAAATATTTTAGAGGCACTCCTCAGTACTAATTAAAATAATAGACATTGTCACATGGTGCAATTATTTTCCAGAAAACAGCTGACGTGTACACCCTATGCTTGGCAAAAGTCCTGGCCAATTTCGCAAGAATGTTTATTCCAGACTGAGATCATCCTTTTAAAAAAGAAAAAGAAAGAGAGACAGAAAGACAGGGTGGGACGGACAGGGAGAAAGAGGGAGGTGGGAAGAAAGGAAGGAGGAAGGAAGAGAGAGAAGATTTCTTAATAAATCTAGAGAGAAGTTTAGATTTTAAAGTTGTCTTTCTGCATTCTGACCATATGCCTATCTAATCCTATAACAATACTTTGTTAATTACAGCAAGGACATTTTAGTACAAATAAACATTTTTTAATGGCTTAAAAAAATCTGAAAGTAGTTCAAAGAGTTACCAATATATCATTTATTTAAAATTCAAAATACAGTGTTTGCTATCTATATTTAAATGAAAAAAATTTAATCTTAACAATTTCAAGAAAAATAATACAAAATCATGAAACCAATTACATATAGAGCAAATGGTGTGGAAGGTGAAATATTTCATTTTTACTAGAGAGACTCATTAATTTAAATCATTGTAAGCTTAAATTCACATTGAAAATTCATAGCATTAGGGTTTTTTTTTCAAATTGTAATAATTTCTCCAACAAATTACTTTAAGGAGAATTAATCAAGATGGGAAAATGCAAAGTGAATATTTACAAATAAAAACAAGCATTAGGGAAGTGCAGAGTCATGATTTACTCATTCCAATTCTGCAGATGTATAGACTGTGTCTGTGAATTGTCTGTTCAGCCTTCATAATAGACTATACTCACACACTAACACAGCTATTCACATACCCAGAGCAAGTGGGCCATTGTCAGACTTGAAGGAAGCCAGTGCTGACATGTTGGTCCTTTATCTGGAAGCAAAGAATCATCAAGTGCTTTTTCTTTCTTTTTTTAAAATTTTTTTTAATGTTTTTATTTATTTATAGGAGAGAGAGAGAGAGACAGCGTGAGCAGGGGAGGGTCAGAGAGAGAGGGAGTCACAGACTGAAACAGGCTCCAGGCTCTGAGCTGGCAGTCAGCACAGAGCCCGACGCGGGGCTTGAACCCACGAACCGCGAGATCATGACCTAAGCGAAAGCCGGACGCTTAACCGACTAAGCCACCCAAGCGCCCCCATCAAGTGCTTTCTATCAGACTTCATTTGCTCCTGATTTCTGACTCTTATTAAAAGTCGTGAAGGATAATTTTTTTCCTATTCTTTTGATTCAGTCTGGAATTTTGACTAAAAACTGGTTTCTTCCTTTCTTTTAAATTTTTGCCCCTATTCTAAAAGAGGAGGTTATTTAGGGATTTATTAGCTGCTCATATCTTAGCTTAATAAAAAACTGGTATTTGGGTTTCTGAAGGGAAATAGAGTCTGTAGTTTGCTTCAAATTTATTGTGGTCTTTGACGTATTGTTATTAAAATATGTTCTCTTTTTTGTTGATTAGCATTCTATTTTTCTAAATGGTACATTCTAGAGAAATATATTTGAATAGTACTCACTACTTCCAGTTTCTTGCCAACAGCAAAGCCAAATAGTGAGCAGGGCTTCCTGAATCTCCTACTTTATAGACTTTCTTTCAGAAAGTTTTCCAATTAATAGGGAAGAGGTAGTTTAGTCTTTTTTTTTTAATTTTTTAAATGTTTTATTTATTTCTGAGAGAGAGAGAGAGAGAAAGACACCATGAGCAGGGGAGGGTCAGAGAGAGAAGGAGACACAGAATCAAAAGCAAGCTCCAGGCTCTGAGCTGAGCTGTCAGCACAGAGCCTGACAGGGGGCTCCAACCCACAAACTGTGAGATCATGACCTGAGCTGAAGTTGGATGCTTAATGGACTGAGCCACCCAGGCCCCCCAGCATAGTCTTAATATAAAGGGATAAATATAAAAGAAATAAGCTTCTCTCTTTTTTTTAGAGAGAGAGAGAGTGGAAGTGGAGGAGAAAGGCAAATGGAGAAAGGGAGAGAGAGAGGCAGAGAGAGAGAGAGTCCCAAGCAGGGCCCACACTCATCATGGAGCCCAATATGGGGCTCGAACTCATAAACCCTGAGATCATAATCTGGGCTGAAACCAAGAATCAGACACTTAACTGACTGAGTTACTCAGATGCCCCTTTTTCATGAGTTTCTTATCTATAAAGTCATAATTGCTCATGATAACTCTCTTTTAAGACTAAGCAAGATAAAATATTGACAACATCATGGCATTTTCTCTTTGCCAAAATTTTGTCTATACAAATAGAAACAGAGGGGAAAATTTTTTCCATTAAATTAGTTTAAAATCAATAGATTTAACTATACCTTTATTGACTTTTTAGCGCTATGATTGTAAAAAAAGAAACAAATTGTCTAAAGAGATGTACTTTTGATAGAACATTTTTAAATAATGTTAACTCTTCAATCTAACCATCCTTTTTTTCCCTGCATGATGTATTTCATCAAATTTTCTTATAAATGTTCATCTTTTTCTTCTCTTCACAAAAAAAGATAACCCACTAATATTCTTTAAGAAAGCATGGATAGACTTAAAAGGCTCAATATTAAAGATGCCATATTACTTGTACAGATTTATCCTTTCAGTCCAACATGTACCGAATTTCTACCATATGCCAGGTGCTCTGGTAGGTATTTTGGCTACCTGGCTACCCAGGTATTTGGCTGGGATACAAGCCAAATAAGATACATGAGCCCTGACCTCAAGGAGGCAAGAGTTTACTAGAGAAGACACCAGCAACCCACTAGAATACAATGTGTTATGTGTTACCCTGAAAGTATAGCAGTTGAAACTCTTTAGTTGCAAGAGGCAGGAAACATGTTTCCCCCTGGCTTAAGCAATAAGAAAATGAATTGGTTTACACAACCAAAATTGAAGGGGGGACAGTGGTCCGTAGAGCTGACACATGGCATATCTCAATCTGGGGATTCAAGTGATGTCACTAGGATTCGTTTGGCTTCTTTCTTAGCTCTACCTTCATCTGCACTGGATTTGTTCCCAAGCTCCAGTGATGGCCTGGGGCAACTTCCCAGCTCATTTCTCACTATGCGTTTATTTGGAAACATTGCCCTTTTTTTACTCAATATTACCAGAAGGGTTCAATTTGTAAACTTAGTAGTATGTATTTTGTGTTTCTCTTTCCTTACTGGTTCTATACTTTGGCTTTCTGGGGTCATGTTTCTAAGTAAACTTCACGGATGTAAGCCTTTGTCGTAGGTTCTGCTGTGGTGAGACCCAAGCTAAGAGTGGGATGCTATCCCAGCACACGCTGACTCCCGGTGACTTCTCTGATCCATTACAACAGACTTCCAAAAACCATGCTTTCTTCTACTATGTAGTCATGGTCCCTTGGTCACAGATGATACAACAAGGGACAGAAGCTTGATAGACAAGCTGGGCCACTAAGACTTTTTCCCAGAAGTTGGGAAATGGATTGAGAAAAAGCTGTTCCCTCACTATGGTAAATCCCATGTGATGAAGCCTAATGGTTCCCCTCCTTCCCATGGTGTGCTAGAGCACATGCACAAGTACCGATGGTTACACACTCACAAATGCTGTCCGGCGACCTGTTGGCAGCTGGAAACATACCACGATGGAGCATTCACATTACAGAAATCAGCAACTGCTGCAAATACTGCCCTTCTCTCTCCTCCCCTGCAGAAAGCCAGTTTACCAGCACACCACTGACTTCTTACCTCTGTTTTCTCACACCTCAGAAACCTTCATAAGGATCCAGTTAGAGAACAAAGAACCAGCCAGGCACTGTAGGTCAGGTAAAACCAAATAACCCCAAATAAAGAACTGGGTAACATGCTGGGGCACACAATTTTCAGCTGAGGCCTCTCCTGAAATGAAAACCTCTGGGCTGACAGAGCACCTCCATTTGATCTTCTCATCCATTAGCAGGCTTAGAACGAAACTAGCCTGCCAGAGACAAGCCTTTGTCTGGCCCATTTACTACCAGGAGACAAAGGACAAGTGCCAACAGAGATCCACAAATTAAGAGACAAGAGACAAGAGACTGCTACCCACACTCTGAAGCCATGACCTCAGGCTGGTTAAGAAAACTCAGTGTGAACCACTCATTGTTCCCTGTCACCAGGAAGGTAAACTTGCGCTCCTCCTATGGGCAGGAACATGCCACAGGAATAGAAAGAAGTATAGAATTGTTTCCTATGATATTGCTCCCTTCTAGAAAGAAACAAAGGGTCAGCTCCTTGATAAAAATATGAGCAGTTAGACAGCAGCCATGTTTTCTACTCTAAGGTCAGAGGAGCAGAGGAGGCCACTGTCCCAGAGAATAATGAAGCAAAGTCTGTAAAATGAGAAGTGCTGCTGCTCTAGGTTCTTCGTGATTTTTGGTTTCTTTTGGAAGTCAGCAGATAAAGCCCTTAACCCAGTGTGGACAATGGTGTCCTATGAGCATTGACCATTATGTCTTTATAAATGCCAGCATGCTGTTTAAAAGATTTTGTTCTTGAATTTATTTAGTCAAACCCCTACTATTAAATATTAAGGTTGTTTCCAATTATCTACTCTAGTAAGATATATATATATATATATATATATATATATATATATATATATAGAGAGAGAGAGAGAGAGAGAGAGAGAGAGAGAGATGTATATATAGATATATACAGATATCTCTCTCTCTCTATATATATATATATAGAGAGAGAGAGAGAGTTAAAGAAAAGCTATTCTGACACTTGTTCAAAATAGTAGGGACACCTGGGTCCTTCAATTGGTTAAGCATCCAACTCTCGATTTCAGCTTAGGTCACAATCTCATGACTCATGAGTTTGAGCCCCACATCGAGCTCCATGCTGATGGTGTGAAGCCTGCTTATGATATTCTCTCTCTCTCTCTCTCTCTCTTTTTCTCCCTCCCATCCCCCCAACTCCTTCAGCACTTTCTCCCTCTCCCTCTCTCTCTCAAAATGAATAAACTTAAAAAATAGTAAAGAATTTATTAAAGACTATCTTAATATGACTATTGCAGTAAGAGAGAAAGAATCGGGCTCAATTCCAAATACAAGGACAGATGGGTTTGGATAGCCAAGAAACAGAACGAGGGGGTCAGTGAATGGGAAATTACTAAGAGGAGCTATCAAGGGTAGGAGGATTCTTGCTAAACTGACTTCACATGAATCTTGCTAAAGGCAAGCCTAGGATTTATACATCAAAGGTAGGGATGACGAACTAAATCAGATATCAAGGGTGATCAGATATCAAGGGTCAGGGAATTCTTGTTAAAGTAATCCATGCAGGCCCAGCTAAGACAAGACAGGCAAGAAAGGTCAAGGTTATAAGGGGAGTGCTCAGAGGAGCATGACTAAAGTTCTGTCAAAGAGAGAATAAGAGAGACAATGATTTGATTAAAACAAATTCCCAATAATGGACTTCAGTGTAAATACATGAAATGTTTTATGGTTCTTTTCACAAAGTATCAATGGTCTTTGGAAGAATTGAACCTACTTACAATACAAATATATGAATGTAAAAGTTTCTCCAATTTTTTACCAGCATTTTCTTTTGACTAACGCTTGATATATGTAAACATCTAAAATTCTTTGGTCATCCTGAAAAAGAAAAATGTCTAAGCACAGTCATCTAACTTGGGCATTTTACTAACAGAATGAACGCTTTCCTCATTTCACTGGCAGTGCTTTTGAAGCGTTTTTGGAATCGTGGCCAGCATGTCGGTAACAGAGGTCACATGTATTTTATAAGTACACACTGGACATTCTTTCAGATGAGATGCTTTCTACTTTCTAACCACTTGCTCCATTAAAGCCAAGACCACTGCCACACAGAGAAGAATTCGCTTCCTAGTAATAATGATCTGCATAACATTTTTCTATCTGACTCAACCAGGAACAAGGTAACTTCTTAGGCAGAATCCATTGCTCATGGGAGTTTTCTGCCAAGTCACTGAACCATTCACTAGGTATTTACCCAGCGAATTTCTTCATTCAGCAACCTTCCCACATGCCTAATATAAAATTGAGTTGAAGCAACGCAGAGGATGCATGTTTAATCAGAAAGCCCTTAGTATCTTTGTCAGATGTAACATCTTCAAACCTCTAATAGAAAAGGCAAACAGTTTAGAACAGTTATGGTATGTAAATATGTACTTTACCTTACACAGACAAACCTAGCATATCACTAGAGGGCTCCACGTAAAAATGCTGTGGCCTGGGAGAACAGTGGTTTTGTTTTTTATTGAAATACTTCTGCAGTATCTCCTTAAAACTGAGAACAGTTTAACTGGGACAGAGGATAGGTAACTTATCCCATTGTGTGAATTCACAGCACCTACTAACATTAGTCAACAGTTGCTGAGCCCCGTCAGTGTACCAATCTCCGGTTTTTGCACTTCTCATGTGTCTATTTTATTATTTTTTGAATTTTGTAAAAAATAATTTGTTGTCAAGTTAGCTAACATACAAGTGTATACAGTGTAGTTTTAACTTCGGGAGTAGATTCCCGTGATTCATCACTTCCACACAATACCCAGTGCTCATTCCAGCACTTTTCACATGTTTAAATTCAGTGAGTTTAATTCAATTCAAAATTAATTCAAATTGGTCTAGTTAGTTCTAATAGTCTCAAACTCAATGTCTAAAACATTTTATTTATAGTTTTTTGGGTTTTTTAAATGTTTAATAAACATTTTGAGAGACAGAGGAGGAGAGAGAGAAAGAGACAGGGAGGTGCAGAGAGAGGGGGGAAAAAGAATCCCAGGTAGGGCTGGATCTCCTGAACCATGAGATCATGACCTGAGCCGAAATCCAGAGTCAGATGCTTAACTGACTAAGCCACCCAGGGGGCCCTAAAACTTTGTATTTAGACTAAACTCTAAATAGTTAAATTCTTCAAGCTTCATTGGTATTTGGGGATCTGTTTAAAACCTGGTCCCACATTTTGTAATTCTTAGAAGTTAGGTAAATTCATTGTCCGTTTTGTTGTCCTGGATTGAAGCACCCCCATTTGCTAATGGGCTCTTACACAGCAGCTCCGCCACCTTTTTCCATGTAGTTCTTGGGTTTTCTATAACATCTTTCTATTTTTCTTAAGATGTGTTTACTGGAGCCACAAAGAATATGACAGATTTATTCATAAAGGGGCTTTGTTGAAATGCAGGAAAGCTTTATTTTGCTTTTACTGTGCGTCAAATGATAAATCTTCTTGACCTTTTTAGCAATGGAGATTCAGATAGGCTCTTCTTGGAAATTTCTGTCTCTAGGGTCATAATGAAATGTCTAGAAATGTCTGTAATGGAAAGAACCCTAGCCTATAGGTGGGCAACTCACACCCAATTCCCTCCTTTGGCAATTTACAGATAGATGTGTGATTATAAGGAAACTCATATTCAACTTCCTTACCCACAAAATGGGAAAATTGATAGCAACTTTATTATGGTAGTTAAGAGCACAGATATTGGATCCAAACTGGTATAAAATCAAACAATAGAGATTGATTCTCTAGGAGTATAACTTTTTTTTTTATATTTTTATTTATTTCTAAGAGAGGGAGAGAGACACCGTGAGCAGGGGAGGGTCAGAGAGAGAGGGAGACACAGACTCTGAAATAGGCTCCAGGCTATGAGCTGGCAGTCAGCACAGAGCCCGACGCGGGGCTCGAACCCACGAACTGCGAGATCATGACCGACTAAGCCATCCAGGCGCCCTCTATGAGTATAACTTTGGGCAACTTATTTCACCCTTTTGTGCCTTACTTTCTCATATGTAAATGAAAATTATAACCATAATACCTACTTTCATGAATTGAACAATTGTTACAAGCATCCGGCGAGTTAATAAATGTAAAGAACTTATAACCTAGAACATTTTCTGGGACAATGGTGCTAATGATTGTTGTATCTTAAAAGTACTATGAGGATTAAGTGAGAAAACATGAATGTGTGGTGCCCGAACTGTTAGCAACCACCTAGACACTACTGCATTTGTACACTCACCTACCTTGAGCACTTACAAAACAATCCTTTTCTTCTGCCACATGCTTCTTCTGTTAAAAACCTTCCATTTTGTGCAACTCCTTGGGGCCCCCTCTACTTCCTAGATGGGATGCTGGGATCCTACCCCATTCATGAATCACTTAACGAAGCCAATCAGATCTTCAAGTTTGCTCCACCCAACTTTGTTTTTTCACACCATTAAACCACAGCTCAAACCTGTCACTGTTAACTTAAAAAAAAAAAAAAAAGCGATCTGGAGCTCTGAGAAGACCCATGATGTCACACAGGACTTGGGTATGACTCCTAAGTCCCGGGCTCTTTCCAGGACCATTTACAACTTGCTAGTAAACAGACCAGCTCTACAAAGAGTGATTAAGTACCAGGATGAGACCTGCACATGTGTTTGTCAGTTTAATTTTTCCAAAAGCACTTTCTCTCTCTTATTGCAGGTCCCCAGACTTGCATACGGATGGACCTTTCCTCAGGCGAAGGAAGTACTGGCCCCAGGCATGCTGCAGCTGGCTCTGACCACGCTGCTTTGTCTGCTGGAGGCTGCTTTAAAAATACACACTTAAGATACACATCTCATTAAACTGAAAAGTAAAATAACATCTACAGTAAGTGTTTTTTTATACTAAAGCTCTTAGTAACTTTAGGCAAGTTAAAATCAGCCAAAATTGTCTTTCTAAGAAACACTAAATTGTTGAGTGAATTAAGTGAAAGACAAATAATTAAATGAAATCAAATAAATGGTCTAACCTCCTCCATAAATTTATACACGGGCACTCTCAGGAGGAAAAAAAAGAAAAAGCCTAAAAAAAGAAAAAGACCTAACTGACTTATAATAATTACTTTCTCTTTCAGGAACTGCTAAAATAATTTGTGGCAGGAAGTCTTCCCTTGAATTTGTGCTGGGTCTACTCCACACCAAACAAACATTCTTTTACCGAAGAAAGCTATATAAGCAGCAATACCTTGATAGTCACTCATTGGTTCAATTATTTAATTTTTTTAAATGCGTATTTATTTTTGAGAGACAGAAAGAGACAGAGCATGAGCAAGGAAAGGGCAGAGAGAGAAACACAGAATCTGAAGCAGGCTCCAGACTCTGCGATGTCAGCACAGAGCTCAACAAGGGGTTTGAACCCCTGAACTGTGAGATTGTAACCTGAGCTGAAGTTGGATGCTTAACTGACTGAGCCACCCAGGCACGCCAATCATTCAAAAGTTTTAATCAGATGGTCCTGGAAGGGAGTTTCCCTTATAGAAAGCCCCCTGATTCACAGCTCAGCAGTAGGAATCCACACAGTTTCTAAGCTTGAGCAACCCTTAGAAAGAAAGAGGGAAACAAAGATGTGAAAACTTATTTTGCATAGACTCAATTAGAAAGCAGTGCTGGGGCGCCTGGGTGGCTCAGTTGGTTAAGTGTCCAACTTCAGCTCAGGTCATGATCTTCTGGTCCGTGTTCGAGCCCCATGTCGGGCTCTGTGCTGATAGCTGCAGAGCCTGGATCCTGCTTCAGATTCTGCGTCTCCTTCTCTCTCTGTCCCCTCTCCACATCTCACTCGAACTCTTTCTCTTGCAAAAGTAAATAAACATTTAAAAAATTAGAAAAATTAAAAATAAAGTAGTGCAAAGTCTATTCTTAAAATAATCTTGCTTAGGAAAACAGCTATGTATGGAAGAATGAATTCTAGAGCTACATGGAAAGAATAATGGCAAGGCAGATGCTTCAAGGCAGTACTTTTCAGGCTCTAATGTGCGTATGAAGCACCTTGAGGATCTTGTTAAAATGCAGATAGTGAGTCCATGGGTCTGGGGTAGAGACTGACCTTTCACATTTCTCACAAGCTCCTGAGTGATGCCAGTACTGCTGATCCAGGAAACAGAATCTGACCAGCAACAGGTGAGGAGGATGCACCTGCAGATTGCCATGCCCATATCCACTGCTGAGTTTTTTTTTCAAATAGTTTATTGTCAAGTTGGTTTCCATGTAACACCCAGTGCTCATCCCCACAAGTGCCCCCCTCCATGCCCCTCTGCTGAGTTTAAAGAGGATTTTGTAAATTAATCTGAAGAATTCAGGCATTTTTACAACTGAAAAGGCTAGGAATTAACCATTCATTCAATTAGCATTACTAAGCTTAGTATGAGCTAGGTCTTATCGTGGGTACTAGACATTCAACAATAACTAAACCAAAAAGTGCCTTTGAAACAATGTGTATCAACAGATGGAATGCAAAAGCAGATATGAAAATTTGGTCATGTTCATTAAGCCAAACACTAAAGAGATGCGCAAAAATGTAAAATACAGTCTTTACATTCATTTACAAAAACATACAATAATGGTCATTAAATGTTTTGTTTTGGAAAATATCATTATTTTATATGAATAATGTTATTTCTGCTACTGTTCAATAAGTTCGTTTTTTCTAAGTGTTTATTTATTTTGAGAAAGAGTGTGAACGCGAGGAGTAGGAAGGGCAGAGAGAGAGAGAGAGAGAGAGAGAGAGAGAGAATCCCAGCAGGCTCTGTGCTCACAAACTGTGAGATCATGACCTGAGTTAAAATCAAAAGTTATACGCTCAACCAACAGAGCCACCCAGGGTCCCCTTTCATAGGTTCATTTAAAAATAAATAAATGTTTTTTAAAATTATTAAGTGCCTCTGATAAATCTACTTTTGACTATTCCCCTAAAAGAGCAAAAAGCATGGATTAGACTTTTATCAATCAATAAGTAAATGATCTTTCTCAATTCACAAATCAAAACAAATCAAAACAAATCAATATGTTCCTTATGTTAACTTTTTCCTGACATATTTTTAGGAATTCTGCTGGACCTATTGTTTACATGTTGAAAATCATTGGCAATCTGTTCCAATGAACTAACATTGGCCTGTTTTGACTCAACTAGGGATAAAATTTAAGAACTTTAAAAAAAATTTTTTTTAATGTTTTACTTATTTCTAAGAGAGAGAGAGCATGAGCAGGGGAGGGTCAGAGAGAGAGGGAGGTAAAGAATCTGAAACAGGCTCCAGGCTCTGAGCTAGCTGTCAGAGCCCGACGCGGGGCTTGAACCCACGAACTGTGAGGTCATGACCTGAGCCGAAGTTGGACGCTCAACCAACTGAGCCACCCAGGCTCCCCAAAATTTAAAAACTTTTAAGATGCATGGAGTAATTTACTAGCAACTACATTATTTTGAGCATTAGTGGATCGTGTCAACTAAAATTAAAGCAAACAAAAATGAGCAAATCAGAGGACTCTACATGCTGGCGAGGATGTGGAGAAAAGGGCACCCTCCTACACTTTTGGTGGGAATGTAAACTGGTACAGCCCCTCTGGAAAACAGTGTAGAGGTTCCTCAAAAAATTAACAATAGAACTCTCCTATGACCCAGCAATAGCACTGCTAGGAGTTTACCCAAGGGACACAGGAGTGCTGATGCATAGAGGCACAGGTACCCCAATGTTCATAGCAGCACTCTCCACAATATCCAAAACATGGAAAGAGCCTAAGTGTCCATCAACTGACAATGGATCAAGAAGATGTGGTTTATCTATACGATGGAATACTCCATGGCAATGAGAAAGAAGGAAATCTGGCCATGTGTAGCAACATGGATGGAACTTGAGGGTGTTATGCTGAGCGAAATAAGTCAGGCAGAGAAGGACAGATACGATATGTTCGCACGCATAGGAGGATTAAGAGGAACTTAACGGAGGACCGTGGGGGAGAAGAAGGGGGGAAATAGTGAGGGAGAGGGAGGGAGGCAAACCATGAGAGATTCTTGAATGCTGAGAACAAACTGAGGGCTGATGGGGGTGGGGGAGAGAGCAGGGGGGTGATGGGCATGGAGGAGGGCACTTGTGAGGATGAGCACTGGGTGTTATATGGAAACCAACTTGACAATAAACTATTTTAAAAAAATCAAAGCAAGCACGTATAGTGCTGTGGCAAGAAAATTTTCACCTACTTTGGCTTAGCGTGGCAAAGTGCTACAGATTAAAGTCATGGCTTCTGCCTCAAACTTCTATGTATAGTACAAACAGGTGGAAGCTTTTATTCGTCAAAGATTTTATTTTTTTTTTCAGGAGCATCAAGTACTATCCCTGCTACATATTAAATGGCAAAATCGAGTCACCAGATAGGTTTTCAAATTCCATCAAGTTGAACATACTAGGAGGATAGATGTCCCAATCGAAGTTTTTTGTTTTCCCATAAGCAGTCTGACATGGATGGCTCTAAGCAAGCAGAGAATAAATACAGGGAGGGCCATGTCAGAGAAGTGTCTTGGTGAATAACCTCTGAACCAAGTGCAAGTTCTGGCTTACCAGATTTTACCTCTTCAGAAGATGCCAGCAGGTGGCAGTATTCATTGCAGCTTGTGTGACTTATTAGAGCAGAGCTTCTCAGAGAGAAGTGTCTGGTGCATTTGATTCAGAGGGAGCAGGGTAGCGATAAAGACAAGGTGGTGGCAGTCTGTTTATACTGAAAAGGCACTGGGGCAACCTTATAACAATCTTGTACTCAAGAGTGAAACAAACCTGGGGAAATGAGTGTTCAAACAAAAATCTTAGCTAGTGAGAATAAAAAGAAGTTACTACAGGGGTGCTTGGTTGGCTCAGTCAGCTGAGCATCCAACTTCAGTTCAGGTCATGATCTCACGGTTTGTGAGTTTGAGCCCCGCATCAAGCTCTGTGCTGGCAGCTCGGAGCCTGGAGCCTGCTTCGGATTCTGTCCCTCCCCTGCTCTGGCTGTGACTCTCAAAACTAAATTAATGTTAAAAAAATGTTTTTAAAGAAGTTACTACAATTTTCAAAGGACAGAAG
Organism: Proteles cristata cristata; assembly: GCA_017311185.1. Classification (NCBI taxonomy): domain Eukaryota; kingdom Metazoa; phylum Chordata; class Mammalia; order Carnivora; family Hyaenidae; genus Proteles; species Proteles cristata. The sequence goes on from JAESUZ010003940.1 coordinate 352,534, forward strand.
GAGGGACACAAGGAGAACACAGATTTGAATTGAGAGACAATGACTGAAGTGTAGTTCCAGAAATGTCTTCATGGATAACTTGCTTCACATATTATATAGTTGTGCAGGATGTAACATGGTGTTAAATACATGGGGCGCCTGAGTGGCTCAGTCAGTTAAGTGTCCAACTTGGGCTCAAGTCATGATCTCACACTCTGTGAGTTCGAGCCCCAAATCAGACTCTGTGATGACAGCTCGGAGCCTGGAGCCTGTCTTGGATTCTGTGTCTCCCTCTCTCTCTGTCTGCCCCTTTCCTACTTAAGCTCTGTCTCTCTCTCAAAAATAAACATTAAAAAAATAAATAAGTAAGATAAGAAACATGGTGTCAAGTACAGTAAGAAAATTCAAGAAATGTCCATCCTTTTTTGACCCATCCCCGCTACTGCAGATTTGCCCTGGAGCAATTGGCTACTTTCTCAATTCCTAGGAGTTGCATTTTTGCTTCTCATACATTCCCCATAGAAAAGTCATTAAAAATGTAATAGCCATGCATGTCTGGGAAATAGTGGCAGAAAAACCTGGTAGAGAGGAAATCAGGAATAAAGTGTGCTTTCTGAGCAAGGTTTCAGACTAACAATAATTCACCATTATTCTATTTACTTTTGAGAGAGAAAGAGAGAGACAGCCTGAGCAGGGGAGGAGCAGAGAAAGAAGACACAGAATTCAAAGCAGGCTCCAGCTGTCTGTGCTGACAGCTCAGAGCCAGATGCAGGGCTTGAACCATCACACTGCGAGATCATTAATTCAGCGAATTCAGAGGCTTAACTGACTGAGCCACCCAGGTGCCAGAGACTCACCATTATTCTAGTTGACCCAGCTTCAGATCAATGTTCAGTTATAAAGATTTCCCTTCTTATCATTAGCTCTCAATCTATACTCCTATATAGAAAGATATTCACCACATGTATCATTGCTTTAAATCATAGAGTAACTTAAAAAAAAAGAAATTATTTCTTAACATAACAAAGAAGCCTGTATTTACCCATTGAGATACACTGTGAAGACTTAAAATATGGAGATTAAAAGCCCTACTCTTCTTCTTTTTCCACAAAAGTCTACCTCATCATTAATGTGTCATATTCTTATTATTATTAGAAACAGACCTTAAAACTTTAAAGATTAAATATATTCTAGGATAATGTCTCCCCTTTTTTGCACTCTGCAAATTTTTCATCTAAAGTGAACCAGAAAAATGAACAGTGAATCATGAGCAGTTTGGGATGACTCAAAATTCTAAAGAATAGACATGCTAATTGTTATATATATTTCCCAGAAAAAAAATGGGCAAGTTTCTGACCAAAGCTGCTTTTTAAAAATCCACCAAATTCTACTTTACTAAGGTTCAAAGGGGAAATTTAGAGCTAGAAGAGAAACATAAAGATAATATAATCCAACATTTTTACATGATAGATGAGAAAATTTAAAGAGTTCAATAAAGAAGATTTATACTTTTAATGTTAAAAATGTTATTTTGAAATATCCATGGTTATATCCATATATATGAGTATATATATGGATATGTATATGAATATATATATGGATATATATATATATTAAAATATTTGGTTTTGAAGGCTTCCTTCTGTTTAGGAAAAAAGGCTAGACTGCTAATCACATGAATATGAATTGACATCTCTAGTAGTATGTTTTATTACTTGAAATGGCTGTTTCATGAGATTCTATCTGGCTCAGCCCAGCACACACTTAACTATAACCAACTTAAAAAGAGACAGTACCAGGGGCACCTGGGTGGCTCAGTAGGTTAAGTGTCCTACTTTGGCTCAAGTCATGATCTCACGGTTCGTGGGTTCAAGCCCTGCGTCGGGCTCTGTGCCGACAGCCAGCTCAGAGCCTAGAGCCTGCTTCAGATTCTGTCTCCTTCTCTCTCTGACCCTCCCCTGTTGATGCTATCTCTCTCTCTCTCTCAGAAATAAGTTTAAAAAAAGAGACAGTACCAGCATATATATACCTGTGTCCTTTGAAAAGAGGAGAGCATGCTTAGAATGGCACAAGGATTTGGAAAAATAAGAGGAAAAGAGATGAAATGGACTACTGCATGTTTGTGGCGACATGAAACACAAGCAAAACCCTCCATGCCACTTAGAAATTAGAGGGAGGAAAGCACTTCTATGTTCTGTGGGAAACCGCAAAGAAATTAAAGAGAAAGTTTTTCAGGACTTTAGGAAGCAGGTTTCTTTTTTCCTAATATGCTTCTTTCCAGCTTTCCATTTACATGAATACTCATGAATATCATTGGCTTTGTTTTTAAAATTGAAATAATTTAGTAAACTTAGGGGTGCCTGGATGGCTCAGTTTGGTTAGGTGTCCAACTTCAGCTCAGGTCATGATCTCACTGCTAGTGGGTTCAAGCCCCACATCGGGCTCTGTGTCGATAGCTCAGAGTGTGGAGCCTGCTTCGATTCTGTATTGAATCTCTGCCCCGCCCCTTGCTCTCTCAAAAAAGTAAATAAATATTTAAAAATTTTAAAAACTAAATATTTCAGTAAACTTAGAAGACCCCATGCCAAATTTGTGGTAAATTTTTCACTAACAGCAAATGCTCCCAACCCTTAAACCAAAAACAGACAAGCGGTCCGGAAGGAGATGGGAACATACTTCAACTCACCTTCTTTTCATACTTCAACTGATTATCTTCAAAATGTAGTAGCAGAACATATCCATACTCCCCAGATCCATAGAACAGACTTCTCAAACACACTCCATCATAGACTAGGCCACAAGTGAGGGAGCAGGTGCAAAAGTGGGATATGAAAATACATATGTCCAGGACAGAATGTATTTGTACATTTCAGTGTATAATTTCTGTTAAAGGAAAATTTGTATTTTTGTTTAATTGATGTGCTTTTCTGTCTACCTTTTGAGATACAGGACTTTCACCTATGTCTTCCCTAAATAACTATTTTCCAGGGTTGCAAAAGAAATGCGAAAAGAAAATTGGGATAATAGCAACTGTTTCATCCAAACATAGAATTCTGTACAAGACAATAACTACCCTTGCAAGTCAGTCACATTATAAGGTTTTACATCAGAAAAAGGAAAGTTCTCCTGGGTCCTAGGGGAAAAAAAAGAAAGACAGAGGAGCAATATTTTTATATTGTAAATATTGTCATAATGTGGCTACTAAATTGAATGTAAAAGCCAAAAAACCTGAAGTTGAAATTGGCATATTTCTAGAAATAAAGTGTTAAACTAGCTCCACGGACCTCAGTTACATGAACAAAAGCTGCATTTGAGGTTAGGGGATTGGAGCACCAAGAAAGTAAAGTTCTGCTTTCCCAAGCTCCTTTGACCACATCCCACAAGGGTTAATAGGAAGTGTGGTGACTTTAAATTTTAGTCACAAACTCAAAAGCTTCAAAAATAAAACTTACTTTATTTTTCTACAAATCAATTCAATATCTATTTCAAGTTCCCATTCCACCAGGAGCCAGTCAAGGTAGGGCTCCCTTCACCCCTTTAACCAAAGTTGTTTATGTAGCTCCAAGGTGAAAGGCAGATATCTGTTCTTCAGTGTTGACCATCCACATAAACACCAGCTGAGATATCCACCATCCAGGCTGGTCCTCAGGGCTTTGAACATCATCAGTCCAAACAAGGTGACAATGAGACTTGACACCCCCTAAAGGAAAGGCACTTGGCATACTTTCTACAATCCCTATGGGCCTGGACCCACTGTCAGTCTTTCCTTCTTTAGGAAGATGCCATTTCCCAGAGTTCCGCTAATAAGATAGGAAACAAGGGTCCTCTGCAGAGTTCCAGTGGCAATGTCCTCTCTTTCCAACTTTAGAAATATGTTTTCTATTCTGAGTGGAGTAAGAGAAAATATCTGACCACTAGTATTCAAACATTTTTTCCATATTTCAGTATTTCTCTAAAGACCCTAAGCTTTCAAAAGACAGATTACATAACTATAAGAAAAAATGATTATTTCTTTTTACTCTTCCACATCCCTTTCCTGAACCAAGAAGTGCAGATTAGCCTAGATGTTTGCATGTTGAAACAATGAAGGGGAATAAAAAGAAATAGGGGTCCAATGGAGAAATGTTTCTAAAATGATATCCCTATAATATTAACATTTTCATTTTTTGTTAACTTTTTTTTATCCTAAGATTTTTTTTTAATGTTTTATTTACTTTTGAGAAAGAGACAGAGTACAAGTAGGGGAGGGGCAGAGAGAAAGGAGACACAGAATCAGAAACAGCCTCGAGGTTCTGAGCTGTCAGCACCAAGCCCAACCCGGACTGGAACTCACAGAACTGTGAGATGATGAGCTGAGCCGAAGGCCGACACTTAACAGACTGAGCCACCCAGGCACCCTGGGGGAAAACGTTTTAATTTCCATGCAAGTCTTTGTATTTCTTTAGCCTTTTACAATTAATTTCTAGGATTGTTACATTTTAGAGTATGTGTTCTTTGAAAGTTGTATTTTGAAAAATAAAGTGAGGATGTTTTTGTAGCTAGTATACTATCTATCTTAAAAAGTACAGTCCATCTCATGTCCAAAAGATTATCTACTATTAACCCATTATTAATTATATTATTCTGTCTGAAATGTTATTCTTTCCTGCTTGAACTGCTAGGTTGTTAGGGATCTTTTCATTGCAAATACAGAAACCCAATTCAAAGTAACACAACTCACTAAAAGAACTAGTGAGCTAATAATACACTAATTTCCAAAATGTAAACTTCTTCAGCAAAGGCTGGATTTGGGATTCAAATGATGGAACTGGTACTGTCTTTCTTATTCCCTTAGCTTCACTTGCTTGCCTTCATTCCTCAGACAGCTTACTTAGCAAGAAGACAGCTTCTAGGAAATCCAAGCTTATGTGGTCCTTGCATGCTGTATCCCAAGAATTTCTAGACACTCTTTCATTCTCCCAGCACCAAGACCAAATAAGAATTCTGACTGACCCAGTTTAGGGTGAATTGCCCAACTCCAGCCAATCCTTGAGTAAGAATGATAAATCATTCTGATTGGTCGGGTTAGGTCACCTGCCAGCTCTGGTCAGGTGTCACAGGAGCAGCTTTTCAGTCAAGAATTCCACTGAGAGTGATATATTCGGGAAGAGTGTCCAAGAGAAAATGGTAAAGGAGCAGGGAAAAGCCACATAGGGAAGGAAAGACGTCTACAGTTACCAAAGGTCAATTAAGGGAGCTCTGAAGCATAAATTACACCACCCGAGTTTGTCCTGCTCAAGGGAAAGGACCAGGAGAAGGCAGACCCAGTGGCCAAGGGCCAGCCTGTAGGTGGCTCAGGAGTAAAGTCTTCACAGCTAAACACACAAAAGCTGGGAATAGACTCACAAAACTGGTAAAAAGGGATCCAAGAAGTCCAAGTGGGGGCATCGAGCATCTGCTAAAGTTGCCCAGTCCTGTATGGCCAAGATGCAGCCGCTTGACCTACACCAGAACTTTCTGATGGGTTTGGGGAGCAGTGGTTCCCAAACAAAGCAATGTGGGTAGAAAAAAATAGATGCCCACTCTAGTTTTCGAAGCCTGAGATATGAATGTTAAATTTTCCTGTGACTATAGTATTTTTGTACATTTCTTTTTTACTCCTAATAATTTTATACTATATATGTTGATGATATTATTTTAGCCAGTTCCTAAGAATTTATGATTGTTATAACTTGATTGTGTGGTGTAGTGTGCATGATAAAAATTACCTTTTTAACCTCTCAGTATTTTCAACCTTGATATATACATTGCTTGAAATCATTAATTCCATGTCTTTTTTCAATTTACCTATGAATCTTTGTCCAATCACTTATTCTGAAAATTTGTTGGGTTTTTTTAGAAGTGACCCTTGAAAAGAACATAGAGATACTTTTTTAAAAACTCCTTATTTGGTGAAACTTTGTGTTAATTGGGAAGTATAACCTACTTAAATTTATTATCAGGACTGATACATTTCATCTTATTTTATTATCTTGGGTTGTGTGTTTTTTCTTCCTTTTGGCAGGCTTTTATGTCACTTCCTCTGTTTTCTGTCATTGCTATTTGGGTTGATTTTATCTTCTGCAGATTTGGAAGATTTCAGTCCTGTTTTAAGTTATATTGCTACTCTGTTTAAAAATCATTCTTTTTCATTCTTTGCTAACTTTCACATTCGATTTTTTAAAATACAATTAGCTATCTTTTGACTTTCTTCCATTTAGCATTGTTCTCACTGATTCATAGTCTTCATTCATATTATCATTTAGGCTCATTCATTGTGACATAGTTTTCTATATAATTTTTTTGGTTTATTTATTTTGAGAGCGACAGACCAAGCATGAGTGGGGGAGGGGCAGAGAGAGGGAGAAAGAGAATCCCAAGTAGGTTCCATGCTGTTAGTGCAGAGCCAGATGCAGGGTCAATCTCATGAACCAGGAGATCATGACCTGAGCTGAAACCGAGAGTTGGACGCTCAACCAACTGAGCCACTGAGGTGTCCCAGTTTTACATATAATTTTTTTACATAATAAATTTTTACATTTATTCTTTCTAAAGAACAATTTCTGACATCTGCATCCATTTTCTGTAACCAAACATATAATAAATTGTTTCAACCTAGTGTAATGGCTAATTTTATGTGTTAAGTTGACTAGATCACAAGGTGCTTACATATGTGTTTGATGAACATCATTATGGGTGAGTCTGGAATGATGTTTCTGAATGAAATTAACATTTGACTCAGTAGAATGAATAAGGCAGAGTGCCCTCACCAATGCAGATGAGCTTCATCCAATCCACTGAACACCTAAATAGAAGAAAAAGATTGATTAAGGGAGACATCATTCTCTTTGCCTGGCTGTCATCACGTTGGGCCATCAGTCCTCTTCTGCCTTAGGCCTTGGTCTTGGGTTGGAATTAATAGCTCAGCTCTCCTATTTCTGAGTCTTCAGAGTCAGACTGAAACTCTGCTACAGCCTTCCTGGATCTCCAGCTTACTGATTCTCAGCCTTCATAATTGCTGAAGCCAATTTCTCATTATATATGTGTGTATATAATCTTCAGTTGGTTTTGTTTCTCTGGAAAACCCTAATATACCTACTTTTATGTTTGAATTATTTCAATGTACACTGTAAGTCCATTTATATATTTTACATAAATTTATATGTAAACACAGACTTTTTTAAATTAACTTACAGTCATCTAAAATATGTCTTCAAGTAATTTTTAAAATAAAAAGCATGTGGATAGTGTGTGTTCTGAGCCACTATATGCACTTTTAAGTGTCTTCATGTTGCCTTTGCAAATAAATAAAAACTTGAGTCAATATAGAATTCTTAGGGAACAATTTTTTTTTTCCTTAAGGAACAATTTTATCCTTTAAAATTCTGTAGAGGGGTGCCTGAGTGGCTCAGTTGGTTGAGCACCTCACTTCAGCTCAAGTTATGATCTCTCAGTTTGAGCGTTCGAGAACCATTTCGGGCTCTGTGTTGACAGCTCAGAGCCTGAAGCTGGTTTTGGATTCTGTGTCTGTCTCTCTTTCTCTGCCCCTCCCCTTCTCATGCTCTGTCTCTCTCTCAAAAATAAATAAACATTAAAAAAAATTTAATAAGAATAAAATTCTGTAGAAAAGAATGCCTCATAAACTGATATTTACTACTCTGAAAGAAAATTCTCAAGTCTTCTGACTTATTTCATGGATAACATGTTTTATTTCAAAATGATTAGACTTGAAATTTTTAAAATTCTTTTGCTTTACCCTTAAAATGGAAATTTTGCTAAGATATCCTTCTCTCCATTAATTTTCTTTGCAACATGGTCTTTTTTTTTTTAAGTTTTATTCATTTATTTTGAGAAAGAGAGAGAGAGAGAGCAGGGGTAGGGGGTGGCAGAGAGAGAGGGAGATAGAGAATCCCAAGCAGGCTCTGCACTGTCAGCACAGAGCCAGACACAGGGCTCGATCCCATGAACCATGAGATCATGACCTGAACAGAAATCAAGAGTCAGATGCTTAACCCACTGAGCCACCCATCTTGTACATGGTAAGTCTTCTAACCAATGTAGTGTTAGGAGTTCGCTCAGAAAAGCATTGGTTGGCTGATTGGTTGGGGTTTGTTTGTTTTTTTTTTCCTATTTTTTAATCATTGATTTTTACTTCTGATTTCCTACTCTGAAAACCTATAATTTTTTTCTTTTCATTTTTTCTTTTTTTAAATAAAACCAGATTGCCACACACAACATCTCAATCAGATATGTCTGGAGCCTTGGAAGCTTGACTATCCTCCATTGCCCTACAAATAGACCTAGAGAGCTTGTTGGGTGGTTCTAACAGGGGAGTGCAGCTACATGTATGCCCTTGACCAAAAAATGGTCCTTCTCTATCGGGAAGGGTGTCATCTTAGACCAAATGTGGAGCTTCCAAAGAGATGCACATGGAGTGATGAGGAAGGATGGGAACACTCGCCTAACCACCCAGATCAGCCAGATCAACCCTGGAGATCAATGAGATGACAGACGTCACAGCCAGATCACCCTCACATCTTGAAAACCTATACATTTTAATATGGATCATGGATCTGTATTCCTTAACACCTACCTTCTTTCCTTCATATTCTTTTCTGTCTTTACATTCTGGAAAATTTTTTTCAGCCCATTCTGCCATGTCATTGATTAAATTCCTGTTAAATCAAGTCGGCTCTTATTGACTACATTGTTGATTTTAGTTCAGTTGGATTTCTCATTTTCTTGACAACTTCCTCTATCAGGCAACTGATTCTATAGTCATCACATTTTTCCAGCACATTTCATACCACTATCTCTTTAGGCTAATTTGTCTTCTCTTCTTCAGTTTTATGTTGAAACTTCATTAAGACTATCTTTCTTGGCATATAATGATTTTGCCAAAAGTTTTCCAAAACATTCTCCTGGTTCTAGTAGTAAGTCATTTCAAAATATGCAATACTCCTGATATTTCCATATCAGGAGAAACAATGACTTCTTCTTGTCTTTTCTTTTAAAAGCACACATTAATCTTTTCACTTTTTGCTTCGATTGAACAAGGAAAAATTTTATCCAGTCTTTATAAATGTCAATAGCCAGAGTCTTACTTGACCATGCTCCTACCTCAGTCTCTTCTTTGGAGTTAATGGAATTCTCTACTTGGGCTATTTCTGGGAGGCAACTTGATATGCAAGTATACCGGTTTAATCTTCTTATAGACCTGAGTGGGGGGTCTTCTGAAACCCTGACTGCCCATTTCTTTGACCTTCTCGTCCTGCAGAATACACAAAATCCACAACCCAATGCTCTCCCAATATCTACCTTAAACAAGTTCATTTTCTTCCAGAACTATATTTCTTTGTATACAATAAGCAACTATTGTTCTCACTACCCCACTGCCTAACACAATCACCAAAACTCCATATATCCTGTCTTGTGGTTTGTAAATGGTTATATAAAGATTGCAGTTCTATAAAGATGGGTACGAATGGACCAGGAAGGAGATTGGGATCAGAATAAAATTCATCCTCTGAATGCCTCAAAAATAATGTCTGGGTTATAGAGAGACAGTTTTCCTTACTTTTTATCCATTCTCATTGCCACAAAACTTTTTTTTTTTCAGAGGGGAGCAGATAATAGGTTTTTCCACTTACTTTCAAGGAAATAAGTATATTCCATTTCAGAAAGAAAAATAATAAAGAAAAAACAAAACAAAGGCACCCACACTTGCCATGAATTATGAGCATAACCATCAATTGTGATTCTTCTTTTTTTTTTTAAGTTGGTTTATTTATTTTGAGAGAGTCAGGGACAACACAGTAGGAGAGGGCAGGGAGAAGGTAAGAGAGAGAATTCTAAGCAGGTTCCGCATTGCCAGAGCATAGCCCCACTGAGGCTTGAACCAACAAAGCTGTGAGATCATGACCTGCGCCCAAACCAAGAGTCGTATGCCTAGTCAACTGAGCCGCCCAGGTGCCCCAGTTGTGATTATTCTTTAAATAATCTTTTTTAAAAGCTGCAGGCCTAGTTTTCATTGTTATGAGTTTTCATCCTTTACTGTGTCTTTCCAGCAATGAAGAAGTTCCGAGAGTGAGAAATTCAGTTACTGAAACTACCTGATAGCTAGATGTCATTTAAATTTAAAACTCCAGGGGTGGTCTGGGTGGCTCAGTCAGTTGGGTGTCTGACTTTTGCTCAGGTTGTGATCTCACGGTCCATGGGTTCTAGCCCCATGTCAGGCTCTGTGCTGATAGCTCGGAGCCTGGACCCTGCTTTAGATTCTGTCTCCCACTCTCTCTCTACCCCTCCCCAGCTCGTGCTCTGCCTCTTTCCCTCTCTCTCTCAGTAATAAACATTAAAAATACTCTTAAAAATTTAAGAACTCCCATTCAATATTTAAAGCAATACTGAAATGTTAATTTATTTTATTTCTTTTTCTTCTTTCTTCTTTTTTTTTAAATTTTTTTTTAATGTTTTATTTATTTCTAGGAGAGAGAGAGAGACAGGGTGAGCAGGGGAGGGTCAGAGAGAGAGGGAGTCACAGACTGAAACAGGCTCCAGGCTCTGAGCTGGCAGTCAGCACAGAGCCCGACGTGGGGCTCGAACCCACGAACCACGAGACCATGACCTAAGCGAAAGTCGGGCGCTTAACCGACTAAGCCACCCAGGCGCCCCCCTTCTTTCTTCTTCTTGTAGAGCAATGATAATAGCCACCACTTGCCGGATGTTTATTATCAGGAAGGCACTGTTGCAGGGTCTTTATATAAAATTGTCTAATTTTCATGACACTAAAAGGTAATTGCTACTCATCTCACTTTTCATAAAGAAATTAAAGTTCAATGAGTTTGAGCAGCTTGTCCAAATGATAAGGCTAATAAATAGCAATACAAAGGTCCATAATCAGATAGCTTTGACTCCAAGCTCCATATTCTTGCCCTCCTTCGTGATGTGCCACCTACTAAAGTATCTTATAGTTATTATGAATATAACCACCACCCCTGCCACTGCAACTGGACTTTTTCTTGCACGTAAACTTTAGTAGAACAAGATTTTTATAATAGGCCCACGCAAATCACCAACGAATCTCATAGTAATATATACATGGGAGAAATACAGATGGGAGAAAATGAGAAAGCAATTGATAGTACAACCTAATTGAAGTAAATCAACACAAAAGTTTTGATCCATCATTAATGGCTGTGTAGGGATAGGTTTGATCTAAGTCTGTGATGCTGGTGCTGATGGTAGAGATAGTAATTTTTCGATGCATCACGTCATTAAATGAGTTATTTCCTGTATTCAACTTCCTTCCTTCAGCAGGATTTAAGCTTGTTGATAAAAAGATGTGAACTGTTTGAGGAAATACAGTTTATCCACATCTTTTCAGTTAAAATCCATACTTAGAGTTAGAATGAGTAAATCCTCTCTATGAAACTATAATATAGATTACTTGTGAAATAATAGATTTTAAAAGAGCAGCTGTTTAACTCTTTGCCACTTCTTTGTTGTTAGTTTTTAAAAATCTAAACTCTAAACAACTTCCACAGTGTGTTGTAAGAGTTTGAATTCCAATCTTAAGTATGTCATTAGTGCTTTACAAGAAGGAGGCTAGAAATAAATATCCACATAAAATGAGAATAAGCATTTGTTGTTCTGAATCTGTTCCATACAGTGCGATAAGTCTTGAGAGAGAGATAGAAAGGATCTTAACTGGTTAAGGCCTCTCATTTCACCCATGACAAAAATATAATCCCAGCGGGTCAAACTGATATATCAGGAATAAGATAGAGATATCACTACAGGCACTGAAGACATCACAAAGGAATAAAGAAACAACTCTACATGAATGAATTTGACAACTTAGGCGAAATAGATCAATTCCTTGAAAACTGCTGATTACCGCAATTTACTCAGTATAAAATAGTTTGAACGGCCCTGTAACTGTTAACAAAATTGAATTCATCATTTTAATACTTGCAAAGAAAGAAATTTCAAAGCCCAAATTCAAAAATTCTCTGGAGAATTCTACCAAAAATTGAAAGAAGAATTAACACCAATTTTACACAATTTTTCTACCAAACAGAGGAGAAAGGAAGACTTCTTAATCTATTTTATGAAGTTAATATTACCCTGATATTAAAACCAGACAATAACAGTATAAAAAAGAAAACTATAGATGAATATTTTTCATGACTATAGATGTGAAAACTTTAGCAAGTAGATTCAGCAGTATCTAAAAAGACATATACCATTACAAAGTGGAATTTATTTCTGGGATCTAAGTCTGCTTCAATATTTAAAAACCAATCAATATAATTCACATATAAAAACTAAAGAGAAGGAGAGCCTGGGTGGTTCAGTTGGCTAAACATCCAACTTCAGCTCAGGTCATGATCTTGAAGTTCATGGGTTCCAGCCCTGCGTCAGACTCTGTGCTGACAGCTCAGAGCCTGGAGCCTGGTTTGGATTCTGTGTCTACCTCTCTCTCTGCCCCTCCCCTTCTCATGCTCTGTCTCTCTTTTTCAAAAACGAATAAACATTAGAAAAATTAAAAAAAAAAAAAAAAAAAAAAACTAAAGAAGGGTGCCTGGGTGGCTTGGCATCTGACTTTTGATTTTGGCCCTGGTCATGGTCTCATGGTTATGAGATTGAACCCCATATCGAGCTTCCTGCTAGACATGGAGCCTGTTTAAGATTCCCTGTCTTGGGATGCCTGGGCGGCTCAGTCGGTTAAGCATCCAACTTTGACTCAGGTCACGATCTCATGGTTCCTGGATTCGAGCCCCTTGTCTGGTTCTATGCTGCCAACTCAGAGCTTGGAGCCTGTTTCAGATTCTGTATCTCCCTCTCTCTCTAACCCTCACCTGTTCATGCTGTCTCTCTCTCTCTCTCTCTCAGAAATAAAGTGTGCACGTGCAGGCGCTTTCTCTCTTTCTCTCTCTCAAAAAAAAGTAAAAAATTAATTAAAAAATAAAAATGAATAGAAAGTTAAAGAAAAAAATCACATGATCATATCAACTGATGCAGCAAAAACTCTTGGCAAAATTCCCACTCATTTATGATGAAAATAAAAAATAACAAAAGTGGGAATAGAGAACTTCCTCCACTTCATAAACAGCATCCACACACCTACAACTGCTATTATATTCCATGGTGGAAGGTTGAATGTTTCTTCCTCAGATGGGGAGCAGACCAAGTATCTTATGCTCACCACTTTTATTCAACATAATGCTAGAAGTTCTGCCTGTTACAATAAAGCTAGAAAACAAAAGGCATATAGTCCAAAAAGAAAGAAATAAAATTGTCTCTCTTTGCAGATAAGATTTTTTACTTAGAAAATGACAAAGACCCTATGAAAGAACACCTATAACTAATAAGACAGTCCAACAAGGTCACAGAATACAAAATACACTTTGAAAAATCAATTGTATTTCCATATACTAGCAATGCCTACATAAACACAAAAACTACAAATATAATACAGGTGGGGCACCTGGATGGTCTGTCAGTTAAACATCTGACTCGACTTTGGCTCAAGTCATGATCCTGTGATTGTGAGATTGAACTCTGTGTTGGGCTGTCTGCTGAGCATTGTGCCTGCTTGAGACTCTCTCCCTCCCTCTCTCTCTCTGTCCATCTCCCCTACTTGTGTTCTCTGTCTCTCAAATAAATAAATAAATAAATAAATAAATAAATAAATAAAATACAATTTACAGTCACTCAGAAAATGAAAATTTAGGTGTAAATTTAATAAACTAGGTATAAGATATGTATGCTTAAATCAACCAACTTGAGGGGTGGGGGGCACCTGGGTGGCCCAGTCAGTTGATCATCCAACTTTGGCTCAGGTCATGATCTCACAGCCTGTGGGTTCAAGTCCTGCATCGGGCTCTGCGTTGACAGCTCAGAGCCTGGAGCTGCTACAGATTCTGTGTCTCCCTCTCTCTCTCTGCCCCTCCCCAACCCATACTCTGTCTCTGTCTCTCTGTCTCTCTCTCAAAAATAAACTTTAAAAGAAATTTTTTTAAACGAGCCAACTGGGGTTGAAAGATAAAGAACTAATAAATGGGGAGGCAAATGGGGCGCCTGAGTGGCTCAGTCGGTTAAGCGTCTGACTTCGACTCAGGTCATGATCTCACAGTTCGCGGGATGAGCCCCACATTGGGCTCTGTGCCGACAGCTCAGAGCCTGGAGCCTGTTTTGGATTCTGTGTCTCCCTCTCTATCTGACCCTCCCCTGCTCATGCTACCTCTCTCTCTCTCTCTTTCTCATAAATAAATAAAAAACATTAAAAGATAAATAATAAAATAAAATAAATGGGGAGACACATCGTGTCCATGGGTGGAGACCTCACAGAGAGCAAATATGTCAATTCTGCCAAATTAATATAGAAATTTAATATAATTTTTATGAAAATCCTAGCAAACATTTAGTGGATATAGACAAAATTATTTTAAAATGTACTATAGTAGGGCCGCCTGGGTGGTTCGTGGTTCAGTCTGTTGAGCGTCTGACCTCGGCTCGGGTCATGATCTCGCCATTCCTGGGCTCCAGCCCCACGTCAGGCTCTGTGCTGACAGCCAGCTCAGAGCCTGGAGCCTGCTTTGGATTCTGTGTCTCCTTCTCTCTCTGATCTTCCCCTGCTCATGCTGTCTCTCTCTCTCTCTCTCTCTCTCTCTCTCTCAGAAATAAATAAAACTTTAACAAAATAATAAAATAAAATAAAATACACTATAATAGAAAGACAAAGAAACTAGAAAGCAAAAATGGAAGGACAAAATTATTCTAAAATATGTACAGGAAGGCAAAGGAATTGGAATAGGTAAAACAATTTTGAAAAATATATATATAATGGGAGGAACCAATCTACCCAATTTCAAGACATTTTATAGCTAAAGTAATTGAGATTGTGAGATATGAGCCAGTGGAATAGACACACAGAGCAATACAGCAGCATAGAGAACCCAGAAACAAACCCACAGAAATATGCCCAGCTGAGTTTTGACAAAGGTGCACAGGCAATTCAAAAGAGAAAACAGAGACTTTTCAAACTGGTGCTAGAATAAGTAGACACCCACAGGAAAAAACAAAAAAATGAATAAACAAATCTTCTCCTAAGTTAAAAATGAGCTCAAAATGGATCGTGAACTTAAATGTAAAATGTAAAGTATAAAACTTTTTTTTAAACATAGGAGGAAATCTTTGGGATGAGGACGAGGCAAAGAAGTCTTAGCCTTCACACCAAAACATAATCTGTGAAGGAAATAGTGACACATTGGTCCTTATCAAAATTAAAAATGTTTGCTCTGCAAAGACGTGGTTAAGAGGATGAAACATCAAGCTGCTGCCTGAGAGAATACACATGCGTACATGTGTACGTGTGCGCATATACGTGGGTGTACTGCAAACTACATGGGCAAAAAAGGACAAAGTATCCAAAATATAGATAGAACTCTCAAAACTGAAAATAAACAATCCAATTAGAAAATGGGCAAAAGGCATGAACAGAAACTTAACTGAAGAAGATAAACAGATGGCAGGTAAGCACATAAAAATATGTTCAACATCATTAGCCCTTAAGAATCTATAAGTTAAAACCACAATGAAATAATAAAACACACCCCTGAGAATCGCTAAGACAAAAATAGTGACAAGACTAAATGCTGGTCACAGTGTGAATAAACTGGGCCACTCAGATGTCACTGGTTGAAATGTAAAATGGTACCACCATTCTGGAAAGCAGTTTAGCAATTTCTTAAAAAATTAAGCACGTGGGGCACCTGGCTGGCTCAGTCAGTAGAGCGTGCAACTCTTGATGTCAGAGTTGTGAGTTTGAGCCCCACGTGTAGAGATCACATAAAGATAAAACACTTTTTAAAAGTTAAAAAAAAATTAGACATGCAACTTCCATTTGACCTAGTAAAGACATTTATCCCAGAGAAATGAAAATTTACATTCATGTAAATATCTATACAAGGATGTTTATAGGGACTTTATTTGCAACACCCAAAAAGTGGAAACAACCCATATGTCTTTAAATGGGTAAACTGAAGCATTTATACCATTGAATACCACTTAGCAATATAAAAAAATGAACTATTGACACATACAATGACTTGTATGTATTTCCAGGGAATTAGCTAAGTGAAAAAAAAATTCAAAAGTTTACATACTGTATGATTCTGTTTATGTACCACCCTTAATGTAACAAAATTACAGAAATTGAGAACAGATTAGTACTTGTCAGAGGTTAAGTATGAAGGGAAGAAGTGGATGTGGCCATGAAAGAAAAATAGAAGGGATCTTTTTGGTGATGGAAATGTTCTGTATCTTGACTGTATCAATGTCAATAGCTTGGATGTAATATTGTAGTATAGTTTTACAAGATATTACCAGTGGGAAAAACTGGGTGTAAAAGTACACAAGATTCTTTTTTACAACTGCATGTGAATCTACAGTTATCTCAAAATAAAAATAAAAAATATAACTTTTTAAGCAGTATAATAAGGAAATATAATGAACAGTTTTATGATTATAAATTGAGCAACTTAGATGAGATTGCAAATTCTTTGCAAAGCATCAACTACCAAAGAGAAATAGATAAACTGAATGCCTATAAGACTTTATATGTATTAAAGACATTGAATTTGTAGTTTAAAACCTTCTTACAAAGAAAATTCCAGGTCCAGCAGTCTTCACTGGTAAAGTCTAACAAGCTTTTCTGAAAAAGATAATACTTATTCCACACAAATATACAAAAAAAAAATCCAAGACGATAGAACATTTTTCAACCCATTCTAAAATGCTAACATTGCTCTGAAGCCAAAATCAGACAAAGATATTACAAGACAACTATAGACCAATATCCATCTATGACCATCTCACTTGATGCCAAAGAAAGGATTTGATCATCCAACACCCATTCATAATTTTTAAAAAAATCCCTGCAACATTGAATTAGAAGTGAATTTCCTTAACTCAAAGGAGGACATCTACATAACCTATAGCAAAATTTATTTCCTTAAAATCAGGAAGAAGATAATGACGTCTGCTGTCCCCACTTCTATTCAGCATTGTGCTGGTGATGCTAATCAGTACAATCAAGCCCCACATAGGACTGTGCTGAGCGTGCAGAGCATGCTTGCATTCTCTCTCTCTGCCCTTCCTCTGGTGCATGCAGGTGCATGTGTGCTCTCTCTCTCTTTCTCAAAAATGAATAAATAAAAACTTCTTTTAAAAAGTATCTAGGTTATTTGTCTTTCTCTGCCTGACTTATTTCGCTCAGCATAACACCCTCAAGGTCCATCCATGTTGTATAGGAGGATTAGGAGGAGCTTAACAGAGGAACAAGGGGGAGAAGAAGGGCGGAAATGGTGGGGGAAAGGGAGAGAGGCAAACCATGAGAGACTCTTGAATGCTGACAAAAAACTGAGGACTGGTGGATGTGGGGGGGAGGAGGGGTGGGCATGGAGGAGGGCACTTGTGGGGATGAGCACTGGGTGTTATGTGGAAACTAATTTGACAATAAACTATTTGTAAAAAAAATAAAAAATAAAAAAATAAAGGTAACTTTGATTAAAAATAAAAATTAAAAAAAATAAAAATAAAAAAAAAACTAATGACACGCTAAAAAAAAAAAGTATCTAGGTTAAAAAAAGAAATAAAACTATTTTTATTCACAGAGAATATAATCATCCCTGTAGAAAACACGATGAGAGGCACTTGTGTAGCTTAGTTGGTTAAGAGCCAGATTCTTAGTTTGAGCTCAGGTCATGATCTCACGGTTAACGAGTCTGAGCCCTGCATCCTGCTATATGATGACAACATCCTGCTATACTCCCACTTGGATTTCTCTCTCTTCCTATTTAATTTTAGTAAAAATAAAAAAGAATACAATGAAATCTAAAAAAAAAAAAGAGCCCCTGTTAGAAGTAACAAGTGAGTTCATCAAAGTGGTAGAATGAAGACCAAAAAACAAATCAAGTGTAGTACTATATCCTAGTAATGAAGATTTGAAATTAAACATTAAATATTTTCTCATTCAACAAAGCCAACATTACCTTGATTCCAGAACTAGGCAAAGAGCCCTCATGTAAAAATGAGAATTACAGGCTAATATCCCTGATGAACATGGATGCAACAATTTCCAACAAGACACTAGCAAATTGGATTCAATAGTACATTAAAAGAACTATTCACCACGATCAAATGGGATTTATTCCTGGGCTTCAAGGGTGGTTCAACATTCACAAATCAATCAATATGATACACCATATTAATAAAAGAAAGGATAAGAACCATATGATCTTTTTAATGGATGCAGAGAAAATATTTGACAAAGCACAGCATCCTTTCTTGATAACAACACTTAACATGGTAGGGTTAGAGGAAATATACCTCAATATCATCAAGAACATATAAGAAAGACCTGCAGTACATATCATCTTCAATGGGGAAACACTGAGAGTTTTTCCTCTACAGTCAAGAACAAGACAGGGATATCCATTCTCACCATCGTTATTTAACATAGTACTGGAAGTCTGACCCTCAGCAATCAGATAACAAAAGAACTAAAAGAAATCAGAGAGGAAGAAATCAAACTTTCACTATTTGAGTATGACGTGATCCTCTATGTAGAAAACCCAAAAAGACTCCACCAAAAAAAAGTTGGAACTGATACAAGAATTCTGTAAAGTTGCAAGATACAAAATCAAAGTACAGAAATCTGTCGCATTTCTATATACCAACAATGAAGCAGCAGAAAGAGAAATCAAGGAACTGATCCCATTTACAATTATACAAAAACCATAATATACTTAGGAATAAACCCCATTAAAGAGGTAAAATATCTGCACTCTGAAAACTATACAACACTTACCAAAGAAATTAAAGAGGTCACAAAGAAATGGAAAAACAAATACTGTTACAATGTCTATACTACCCAAAGCAATATTCACATTTAATGCAATCCCTATCAAAATAACACCAGTATTTTTCACAAAGCTAGAGCAAATAATCCTAAAATTGGAAATTACACAAAATCCTAAAATATGGAATTATACAAAAGAACCCAAATAGCCAAAGCAATCTTGAAAAAGCAAAGCAAAGCTGGAGGCATCATAATTCCAGTTTTCAAGCTATATTGCAAAGCTGTAGTCATCAAGACAGTATGGTACTAGTACAAAAACAGAGGCATAGATCTATGGAACAGAGTAGAAAACCAGAAATGGACCCATAACGGTGTGGTCAACTAGTCTTCAACAAAGCAGGAAAGAATATCCAATGGAAAATAGTCTCTTCAACAAATAGTATTGGGAAAACTGGACAGCAACATTCAGAAGAAATAAATTATATCACTTTCTTACACCAGACACAAAACTAATTTCAAAATGGATGAAAGACCTAAATGTGAGACCATAAACTATCAGAACCCTAGAGTAGAACATAGGTAGCAACCTCTTTGGCCTTGACTGGAGGAACTTCTTATTAGACGCGTAACCAGAGGCAAGGGAAACAAAAGCAAAAATGAACTATTGGGATTGCATCAAGTTAAAAACCTTCTGCACAGTGAAGGAAATAATCAATAAAGCTAAAAGGTGCCCTATGGAATGGGAGAACATATTTGTAAATGACATATCTGATAAAGAGTTAGCATCTAAAATCCATAAAGAACTTACCTAATGTCCATCGACTGATGAATGGATAGAGAAGATGTGGTGTATATATACATATTTAATGGAATATTACTCAGTCATCAAAAAGAATGGTACCTTGTCATTTATAATAATGTGGATGGAGCTAGAGTGTATTTTGCTAAGTGAAATAAGTCAGTCAGAGAAAGACAAATACCATTTAATTTCATTTATACATAGAATTTAAAGAACAAAAAGACAAATATAGAGGAAAGAAAGAAAAAAGGGGAGATGCAGGCAAACCATAAGAGACTATTAATTATAGAGAACAATCTGAGGGTTGCTAGATGTTGGGGGATGGGCTAAATGGGTGATGAGTATTAAGGAGGGCACTCGTGAAGAGCACTGGGTGTTACATGTTAGTGATGAATCACTAAATTCTAATCCTGAAACTAGTATTACACTATATATTAACTAACTAGAATTTAAATAAAATTTTGAAACAAAAATATAAATAAATAGTAGGTTATGTAATTTGATAAACTGATAGCAGGTAATTATTTTATAATATAAAATATGTTCTGTTCTAAAATTATAAGAATAGTAAATGATCATGGAGATCCATTAAGAAATATAATATAGGTAAAGTACTGTGACCACATTATGCAAATACCTATAGAATTTAGTATCTGACAAAATAAAGGAGGGTGATGACTTATATTAACTGTCTTATTTCAAGGAACTTTAAAATGGCATTAATTGTAAATGCATGATTTTTTTATCTGCTAAGAAAAAAGCTGCAAATTAAGCCACAAAAACAGGTTTCTTACGGTAGAAATGTTTTTATACTATACATATTTAAACATCTCTTTTAACATACTAAAATATATACCAACTTGTATGCCAAACCCATGAATAAATCAAAGGGAAATTTATTGAAAAAAAATAAACATTAAATATTGTAAGTATCATTTAAATATCATTAAAAATATAAATAGGTAGGGATAAATCTAACGCAAAAAAAATGTTTGGGTTAGAATGTTTAAAAAACGCTGAAAACTACAAAACATTGCTGATAAAAATTAAAAGCTTTCTAGATAAATAGGGACATATACCTTATTTATGGGGCAGAACACTCATTACTAACATAAAAATATTCCCCAAATAGACCTGTAAATTTAATGCAATCCAAAATTCTAGCGTACTAATTATGGAAATTGACAAGCTGCTTCTAAAATTCATACAGGAACTTAAAAGACTTCAAATAGTCAAAATAACTTTGAAAAAGTAGAAGAGAGTTGGAAGGTTGGCACTATGTAATTTCAAGATGTATTGTAAAACTATAATAGTCAAAAGTGTGTTATTATCATAGAGGCAGAAAAAAGATCAATGAATCAAACAGACACTCCAGAAATAGACCCACACATACAGAGACAATTGATTTTTGACAAGCTGTGAAGGCAACTCAGTGGAGAAAAAGCAGTCTTTTCGATAAGCAATACTGGAGAATTCGATACCTACACATTAATAAAAGAAAAAAAGGACTTTACCCCATATTTTGTACCACCCTATGGAAAACTTAACTCAAGATGCATCATAGATCTAAATTTAAGCACCAAATTACAAAAGTTCTAGAAGAAAAAATAGAAAACCTTTGTGAGTTTGAATTAGGTGAAGAGTTCTTGGATACAACCCTGAAATCACAATGCAGTAAAAAAAAAAAAAAAAGATAAATTAGACTTCATCAAACCTTCTGCTCTTCAAAAGAGGATGAAAAGACAAGCTTTATAGACTAGAAGACATTTGCAAATCATATATGTGATAAAAGACTTCTATCCAGAATAGGAAACTAAGCCTCAAATTCACTAAAAAAACAACCCACTAAAAATGGACAAAATGTTTGAATATACATTTCATCAAATGGCAAATAAGCACATGAAAAGACACCTGTCATCATTAGAGATTAAGATAATGCAAAGTAAATCACAGTGAGATACCAGCAAACATGCCAATTAGAGTGATTAAAATTAAGAAGAGCATCCATACCAAATGTGGCAAGGATATGATGGAACTAGAGCTCTCATAAGCTGCCGGTGGGAATATAATATAATATAACTTCTTTGGGAGAACAGATTGCTGTTCCTTAAAAAGTTATACATATGCTGACCATATGCTCCAGGCATTTCACTCCTGAGCATTTACACATGAGATAGGAAACTATATGTCTGTACAAACAGTTCTACAGAAATGTTTTAGTAATTTTATTTGCATAGCCCCAAACTGTAAACAACCCAAATGTGTATCAAAGGAAGAATAAATCGATAAGTTGTGGTATATCTATACAACAGAATCCTACTCAACTATGAAAGGAATGTACTGCTGAGACACAGAACAACATGAATGAATCTCAAGATGTTCATGCTGAATGGAAGAAACACAATAAAAAAGAGTACACACTGAATGATTCCATTTATTTAAAACTCTAGGAAATGCCAACTAATCTATAGTGACAGAGAACAGATCAGTGGTTGCTTAGCAAAGCTGGAGTGAAATATATTGTCACTACTTTGGTTGTGGTGATGGTTTCATGGTATATACACATACCAAAACTTATCAAAATTCTATGCTTTAAACATGTGTGGCTTATTATATGTCAATTATAATTCAATAAAGCCATTCAAAAAGAATGTGTGCATGACTCAATTCTGTCCAGCGAGAATCAAAGAAAAGGTTGCTGAAAGTTCTTTGATCTTAAAAGAGGCATAAGAAGTCAATTTCTCTCTCTTTCTCTCTCTCTCTCTGTCTCTGTCTTGGTCTCTGCCTCTCTGTCTCAGTATGAAAGAAAGAACGTATGCTGTCCATGGTATACCTGGAAGCCATCTTTTGACCAAGAAGAGAGCCATCAAGAGAAAATTGCTAACACAGAGAGGAAAGCAGAAGCAAATGCCTCTGACAGGAAAGGAGCTAAAGCCCTGATTGCATTGGACCTGAAGTCCTCTTCAAGGGTTTCAGCTACACATTCTAATAATATTTCATAATTGTTAAATCATTTTGAGTCTGAATTCTATACTTTGCAGTGAAAAACATCCTAACCAGGATAAGCATATTCTCATTTGAGAACCACATGAATGATTTACAATATGCAATCAGGAATTTTATTCCTGACATTTAACTAAATTACATATTTTAAAAACTGTAGTCTATGTATGTCTACCATGTGTAAGGTTTATAGGTGCTACAAAATAGACAATATCAGATGTTATAACCTCCCACCATTTCTTTTCTTTCTTTTAATTACAGCACTCCATTTTCCCTTAGCCTGTCTGGTACTCAGGTCATGTCCTTCAGTTGACACTCTCTTTGTTACTAAGAGTAGACGTATGATTCAAAGGGCATTATGAGATGATGGGCAACTGAGCACAGGCCCTTGAAGCTCCCCTCCCAGGCCCCTCTCAACTGCATCTCCAAACGAGAAAAAAGTTAGAGCAGGTAAGTGGGGGCACCTTGATAGGTCTCGTGAGGTCATGAATTTCAGGGTCTTCTAAAGGAAAGACACACCATCACTCTCTTTCATTTCTGGCATGCCTAAAACAAAGGTCTAAACTTCATGGTTCTTAGAAAAAGCTATTCCTGGGAGACATATTAACATTAACACCTTCAGGAAAGAGCTACATATATTTATTTATGTGTTCATTTGTTTTTTGTGAGATTGATCTCATCCAGACAGGTAATATGGAGGAGAGCTGTACCCATGAGATGAGTTGCTCCTGGACCCTGAGGCTAAGAAAGAGTCCTCATTTGCACCCAGGAAGATCTGGGAGAAGAAAGACTTCCTTCCAGAGTTTCAGCTGGATGTTGATGATTGTCAGTTGCTTCACTACCAGCCCGCAAGAGTGGAAACTTTCCCCCTCACAAATTTACCACTGCATAAAAGACCCTAACTACTTGACCTGTACTTATAGGTCAGTGTATACAAAGTCTGAGGTCTGAGCAGGAAATGGAAAATAAATACTTGCCCTAGTAGTACCAACAAACCAGAGAGGAAAACCAAGATAGATACTTCAAACAGGTGTTTCACTGAAATAGAACTATCGGCAGAGTCAAATGAAAACTTTTTAAAATGGTAATAAAGTCACTCAAGAAGATATACCTTAAATTTAAGAGATTAACAGTTACATCTATGAAAGATGCTGTAACTAGAGGAAAAAACCTATCATTTACAAAATATGCAATCACTCCTTGTGTTTCTCACAGTGTGTACTTCTTGACTGAAATAACTAAAAGGAAACAACTAATAGAAATAACTAATTGAAATGCCACATACATGCCTTAAAAATTAATGCATTGCTGACATTTAGCAAAAGTCAGAAATTCATACATTCTCAAAATTAAAAGCAGGAATGAACTGCTGAGACATTGCCTGTCTAGGCCTTGTCACTGAGTAAAAAGAGAAAAAAAATTCTCTCCTGGGAATTCATAACCAATCACCCTATATGTAGAGCTCAAAAACACCTGAGTAGGGAGTTTAATTTAAGGTGTTCCCAAGTTAATAATGTACCCAAAGTATAGGCAAAAAGAAAGATAATTATTCTTTGGAGTGCTCAGTTTCAAGCTTCAAAGAATTTCCAAAGATACAGTTTTGAGAAATGTAAACACTTTGTTACTTTAAATCCAGTTGCTATATTTAAAGAGCAAATGAGATGTGGTTAAAGAAAGAATCAGTGGCTTGAAAGATGAATCTGAAAAAAGAGTTCATAAACTGGAAGATACATGTAAAGAAATGATCCAGAATGCACAAAAAGATATAAAGAGATGTTAAGAGATATTGAGACATAAAAGTTACAGTAATAACTTTATGATAGTATTTATAATATTAGTAGTAGTAATAACTAACATATCCCTATCTAAAATTTCTGAAGAAGAGACTAGAAAAAAAATGGAGGAGAGGCAATATTGGAAAACATAATAGATTAGGATTATTTTGGAATTATTCAAAGATATTAAATTCTGAGATCCAGAAAACCCTATTTAAAAGGAAACAAAATCCAAGTGGGCATATAAAAGTAGAGCACATCTACATGCATCACAAGGGAATCACAAGAAATAAAGGAGAAAAAGAAAGGAAAAAAAGAAGCAAAGAAATAAATATCAGAAAAGCAGCAATTAGGGTGATCCAGACTGACTTTTTTAAAAGCAACAATGAATATTAAAGACAGTACAATGAAATCTTTAATATGTGAAGAGAAAGCAACTCCTAATCTAGAATTACTTATTCAATGAAACAATTTCTTAAGAACAATGACAACCAAATGACACTTAAAGAGCTTCTAAAGTAAAAGATTTGCTGCTTGAATATAGCCAGGTTGCATAATGAGAAGAAAAAGTGATTCAAACTGAGTGTTACCAACTTAGATGTTATTGTACTTCTATTGCAGAGGTTGAAGGGCTGATGTTGTTATTTTCCAGAGTGATATTTGAGCAGAGACTTGAAAGAAGTGAGGGAGTGAACCATATAGATCATTTCAAACATGGAAGACAGCATGTACCTAAGGTCAGAGGTCAGTATGGGGAGTATGCTTGGTGTGTTCCAGGAGTGACAATAACATCTTTCCTAGGACACAAAAAGCAACTGGCAGAGTGGTAGGAGATGAAGTCAGCATCATTAAACAACCACATTATGAAGGCCCTTTTTACATCATTGTAAGGACTTTGGTATTTGCGTTGAGTGATTGAAGAAGCCATTGGAAGATTTTAACCTGAGAATGACTTGATCTGACAAGGTGGATGAAATGCTTTAGAAATTATTTAGTTTCAAAACATCCAAAATTATTCTTCCATGGACTAATGTAATCTTGTACTTATGAGGCTTTGTACTGATCTAGTTTGTTATAAGAATAGAACTTAAGACGGGGTAGATAGCACACATGTCTTTTAGGGTAGATTTTCTTCTCCATTTATAATCTCCATCAAACAGGCTTTTAAAAGGAACTGGATTACAGAGTATTTAAGGTCACACTTAAATAATGATGTTTCCAGGCATTATACCATTCTATGGCCAACAGCTGCTCTTCGTCTCTGTCAGGATTAATTAGCTGCAGAAGGGGTCTGTGTGTGCCACTATAAACTGACCAGTTAAATTCTTTTTTTATAAACACAACTTTGGATTTACATTATGTTCTGGATACTCTGGGTTTGCTCCTCCAGATCCACTCTCTACTTCTCTCCATTCTGCATTGTATCTCTGGCTTCCATTTGGGTCCTCCTGATGGGAAACACTGGAAATGTGAATTAGAGGGAGAATTTGGGTAGTACTTTCTGTTGGCTCCTCCCTGCCATGTGGTGAGCTGTCCATGGCCAGTTTCTCTAGTGAAGTGTCCGGCTCTTTTCTGAAAATCTTCTTCTACACCTGCAGAGCTCTTTCTTGGTTTTTGGTAACCATTCTCTCTCCTTGATCTTGAAAGCCTAGGAGTGGTAAAGTCTTCCTGTTCCTGCCACCCCTGGGTTGCTTTGCCATCTCTTACTGGTTTCCCTTAACTTTGCCCCATCAGTAATTCCTTCATTAAATTCTCCTTACTGACTCTGTTAAGGTGCCATTTGTTTTCTGCCCGCACTCAGACTGATATACAGAATAAGTTCAATTATATTTATCAACATGGATTTTCTTCTTATAAGCTTTACTTTTTTATTGTAGGATGTC
Organism: Proteles cristata cristata; assembly: GCA_017311185.1. Classification (NCBI taxonomy): domain Eukaryota; kingdom Metazoa; phylum Chordata; class Mammalia; order Carnivora; family Hyaenidae; genus Proteles; species Proteles cristata. The sequence goes on from JAESUZ010003940.1 coordinate 378,856, forward strand.
ATATTTGAAAGTTTTACATTTCTCATATTAAAAATAACTAAAAAGGGATTCAACAATGATTTATTCAGTATAATACAATTCAATACAATGAGCTAAATGTAATGGCCCATGTACTAGAGAGGCAAATAAGAGAAGGATCTTAGGCAACTTTGGAGGCTGGTGAAAACTCCACTGAGAAGGTCAGTAGGACTTGGCCATCTCACTGCAGGTCAGCCTCAAGACCACCAGGGTTAGCTGCTCCCCTCAGTGTTAGTCCAAACTTTCTTCAGGGCTCCCTTGGTCCAGCAGAGCTAATGGCACCTGACTGCAGCTGTGTGGGTGTGTATGCGCACAACACACACTCACACACAGAAAAGTTTAGTTGTAAGGGCTACATGTGTGCTGTTAAAACAATTTATTTACATGAAATGACTAATTTTAAAACATACTGAATTGGAAGTTTTAAGAAGATGTTGAAACAGGAAATGGTCGGGGCACCTTGGTGGCTCAGTCGGTTGAGCATCCAGCTTTGGCTTAGGTCATGATCTCATGGTTCGTGGGTTCAAGCCCTGCGTCAGGCTCTGTGCTGACAGCTGGCTCAGAGCCCGGAGCCTGCTTCGGATTCTTTATCTCCCTCTCTCTCAGACTCTCCCCTGCTCTCTCTCTCTCTCAGAAATAAATAAAAGACATTTAAAAACTTAAAATATATATATTAAAAAAGAAACAGGGAAATGGTCAATAGATAAGCAGCATTGTTTCCATTTTCACTTTAACAACTCCTGATAATGCTTTCTATAAAAGTCTTGCTACCAATATGATGAATGGAGATCTATAATAATGGATATTATTATTACAATGAGTTCTTCCAGGTTTCTATAAAAGCTTGTCAGGAGAAGTATATGTGCAAGAACATAATTATCCTTTTAAAGACATCTATCTGTCTATCTATCTATGCACCTATCCATCTCTCTGCACATACATACAGGCATGAGACCTTCATTTATGAATAGCTTTGATAGCTAGATATGGAACTTTTCAGGAAATATAAGCATCCTTCATAAAATCAAGTGATTGACAGCTGTCTTGATGGGATACTCATTAGCTGGTCTGATTTCACTCAAACCAATATTGTTGGTTTCATGAAGCCTCAGCACTCACCCTAGTTCACTGGGGACTGAGGTGTTCTGGACAAAGCACTCTCTGTGCTAGAGCCAGAATAGTCTTGGGCCAACTCAGATGAGTTGGTTTTCTAGCTCTGTCTTCATGCAAATCAATAGAGGATATCTCTTATAGGATGAGTTGTGTCTTGGCCAAAACACATATGTTGAATTCTGAACCCACAACAGCTCAAAATGTCACTATATTTGGAGACATAGTCATTAAAGAACTAATTAAATTAAAATGAGGTCATTGGAGTAGTCCCTAATCCACCATGACTGGTATCCTTGTAAAAAAAAATAAGGAGAGTAGGACACAGACACACTGAGGGACCCATGTGAAGACAGGGAGAAGGCAACTGTCCATAAGCCAAGGAAAGAAATTTTAGAAAGAACCAACAAAGCTGACACCTTGTTCTTGGACTTGGGCTTGTACCCTTCAGATTAATTACCACCCATCTCTATTGTGTTATGGCAGCTCTAACAAACTAATAAACTCCTTAATAGCTATCTTAATAGCTATGGTTTTAGTTTAGTGCATTGAAGCTGGTGATTAGAGTCTAATCTCCTCCTAAACTTCTCTTCTCTTCACTTCCCCTCATCACTTGTCACACAGGAAGATTTGTCCTGCTCCCTCCAACAATTCCTTCACCTAGATTGTGACCTCCACACATCCCACTTCTCTTTCCTTCTGACACCTTACCCCTTTCATTATTCCTCTTTCTCTTATTAACTCTACTAACTCACTAAACTATCTTTCAACCCTTCCAAACTTCCTTTAACCCTGGCACTCCATAAATGTTAATCAAGTAAACAAAGAATTACACTAACTTATCTTTCCTTCTTCCTTCTCACTTGAAACTCTGTGAGATTCTTTTGCATTTATTGCCTTCTCTTCTCCATTTCCCACTGACTTTACATCCCCTACAATCTGATTCTTGGCTCTCATCATTATACTGAAGCGATTCCATAAAGTAACCTAAGGCCACACCCACTGTTATTAGCTCCAGTTTGAGAATTCATAAAGTCTCCTTTTCTTTTGAACAGAGTGAGTAGGGTGACCAGAATACAGACTGGCTTCTTTCCTTAGCTGCACAACCATCTCCTATAGCCATGCTTGGAATTTCATAATTTCTACATTCAACTATCTTAACTCATCATCACCTTTCAGAAGTTGACTTCAGTATTTGACCCTATTGAGCACTCTGATCGTGGAAACTCTCTCTTCTCTGGTTTTTCCAGGCCTTCTTCCTGCTTTTGATGGTACCTCGGAAGTCTTCAAGCATCTCCTGTCCCTACCCCTCCCAGGCTTGCTTTGGTGCTCCCTGGCACATGTGTGAGCCCTCTCTCTCTCTCTCTCTCTCTCTCTCTCTCCTCTCTCTCTCTCTCTCTCTCACACACACACACACACACACACACACACACACACACACTCACACACACACATCAATACCAGAAATAATTAGTCCTCAAATTTCTGTCTTTGGTCTTCTCTTCCAACTCTCTTTGGTCACTAATGCTTTAGAAATACTCTCATGACAACCACCACACCTTTGCCATTCTCTCTTGACTTAGAGCCCCAACTCTACACCTCTCTGAGTCAGGCTTGAATTTCCATGTGAGCATTAGTCACTTTCACATGGAGATTTCACTTAGTTTATCATACTTAACACATCTAAAACTGTGTGTCTCCTATTCCCATAGGTGTTCCAGGTGTGATATTACCTTTACAATCACCCAGACTAAGAAAACTCAGGGCTGGGGTACCTGGATGGCTCAGTCGGTTAAGTGTCTGACTTCAGCTCAGGTCATGATCTCTCGGTTCATGGGTTCGAGCCCCACATCGGGCTCTGTGCTGACAGCTAGCTCAGAGCCTGGAGCCTGTTTCAGATTCTGTGTCTCCCTCTCTCTCTGACCCTCCCCTGCTCACACTGTCATTCTCTCTTTCTCTCTCAGAAATAAATAAAACATTTTCAAAAAGAAAAGAAAACTCAGGGCTGACTCTCACTCTCCCTCTCACTCGAACTGCACATATAATTAGTAAACATGTCCTATTGGTCTTATCTTCTAAAAAATCTCTTAAAGGGGGAGAGGGGAAAGTGGGTGATGGGCATGGAGGAGGGCATTTGTTGGGATGAGCACAGGGTGTTGTATGGAAGCCAATTTGACAATAAATTATATTAAAAATAAAACAAAATAAAATAAATCTCTTAAATTCTTCTCCTTTTCATTTCACTGGATAAATTGCTTAGTGTAGTGGTTAAGAGCATGGATGGGTGCTGGAGGCAACTCAATTGGATTCAAATCCAGGCTCCCCTGCCACATGCTAGTTATGAAACCTTAAAGCAAGGTTTACTTACTTCTCGTCTGTAAAAATGGCAGTAATAACAACCTATCTTACATGATCGTTTGAGAATAAAATGAGTTAGTATGTGTGTCACAATTCTTAACCATTTGTTCACTAAGCCTGTTTCCTCTTCTTAAACACCCAGCCACACTGCATGTCCTGGGTCCCTTACATTGAAGTGGGGCCATGGAATGTGAGCAGAAGTATTGTGTCACTGTCAGTTAAGGATGGTTAAAGACCTACATTTCCTGTGCTCTCTCTTCCTTTTCTGAGGCAACATTGGCAGCAACATGTAATCGTGGTGAAGTCAGATGATGGAAAGGTCCTGAATCGCTGGAGAAGAGCTGCCCAGGTGAGCCACCCAACCACAAGCTTCTTACAATGAATTTTGTGTGTTTATATTACAGAAATAAACTTTAAAAATTTTATTGTGTTAAATCACTGAGATTTGTTTTTTTTTTTTAAATAGCTGCTAGTTTTATTTACTCCAAACATCATACGAGTACACTGGAAACAATGTCACAAATAGCAAGTACTCAATAAATGATAGAGATTACTATTTCTACTACCACTATGTTAGCTTGAGTCCAAATCATCTTTCTCTTAGATTATAAAAAGATCGCATAAAATGTCAATTGTTTCTGGCCTGAGTTGTTCACTTATTTAGGATATACGTTGCTATAAAAGTCTTTATTTTTTTTTTTTTTGGCTTTGTTTGGCCCAGTTATATAGTTGGTAAATTCCAGAATGATTATTGTCTAGAAGCAGCAAAAGACTATAATTTTGTGATCTCCATAAAGAGGAAAACAATAGATATTCCATTCCTTCTTCACTGCCTCAAGGACAAATGAAAGTGATGCCAGCAGTCTGATACCTTCACAGATTGCAACTTCTTTCTTCTCACCACCTGCATCTCAGCCTCCTGCATGTATATGTTGCGTTGACTTAGATTCAAATCCTGGCTATCGCACATCCTCTGCTTCTTCCTGAGTCTCTCCATGTATAGGATATGCTTTTATGGCCAATTCTTCTGTGAAACAATATGCATTTCCCCTGTTTCCATCCATCAGACCCTTAGTTTACATTTTTTAAGAATAGTCTTTTTGAATATTTCTTTATTATGTATGGAACACATTTTAAGTGCTATGAGTGTGTTTTAAAGAGTTCGTAGAAAAAATGTTAGCAGGTCTGCATCTGGGAATAAATCCAGATTTTTAAATTAATTATTACAACATACAATTCTCTTTTAAGAAGTGGAAGTCTTTTTTTTTTTTTTTACAAACTGTTTTAAATCCAGACTTCATGCCTTTAAATCTCCCCCCTTCCTTGCCCAATCTATCTGTTTTCTTTTTCTTCATCAATTCACCATCATATCTTTTTTTCATATCTTTTTATTTAAAAATTATTTGAGAGAAAGAGGGTACAAGCTTGGTAGAGGGGCAGAGGGAGAGAGAGAGAGATAGAGAGAATCCCATTCTGGCTCAGGGCTCGATCTCGCAAACTGTGGGATTATGACCTAAGCTAAAATCGAGAATTGGACGCTCAAGTGACTAAGCCACCCAGGCACCCCCACCATCACATCTAATCCACTATTCCAACAACCACTAAAAGCTACCTTCTTCATCAAGTTTTTCCTCAGAGAAACAATGGTATTAATAATGATAACCAACATAAATGTGAGTTTTCTGAGCATCCAGCAGCATCTCATCTGACTCTTAGAATGCCCGTAAGAGGTGGGTATAATTATCATCCTGTCTTACAGATGAGGAAAAGGAGGCTTGGAACAATGATGTTCCTTTTCCAAGGTCACACAGCTACTCAGGGCAGCACAGGAGTGAATGATTTTCTGTGAAGGGCATGACCAAGCAAGGCTTCACATTTGAATGTAGCCCCTGACTCCATAGCCCAGGAACATCAGCACCGGGCAATACTGAGAGCATCATGGTATCTCTCCCTACCTAGGCTTATGTATTTGATGCATGAAAACATCCGCTGTACTCTGCCTTATACTGTCATTTCAAGCACAATCCTTTGTGAACTTTTTGAGGGCAGTGATGGCAGTACATAAATCCCCATTTGAATGGATAGAAAAGATGCTAGTGTCTATAAGACCAGAGACTTTCTTCTTTTAATATTCAATCTTTCAGCTTTATTATTTTCTTAGAATTATGACACTTTTTTATAAAGTAAACTCTATGCCCAACTTGGGGCTCCAACTCATGACTCAGAGGTCAAGAGTCACACGCTCTACCAACTGAACCAGTCATGTGCCCCAGTGATATTCTTCTTTTAAATGCATTGCTGTCTCTATTACAGTGTGTCTTCACTGCCAAGGGAATAAAATTCTGGATTCTTTATATACTCTAAAGAAGAAGATGATTTTCTTAGTCCTCTCAGGTTGGTTTTACACTTAGGGAAATAATCCATTGTACAAATTAGTTTTGCCTTGGCTATTCCGTAGGGGTCATTCCTTCTTGCTTCACCTTATGAGTAGACATTGTATCTTCTTTCTGTTTTGTAACCACTTATAGAGGCTAATGGAGTGTCTCCTCAATAAGACTTGCTAACTGTGCAAGCACAAGGCAAGAACATGGCAAGCACTTTAATGGTGGTGAAATGAAATAACCCACTATCAGTAGGGAGAGAACTGCCAAGGGTGAGTGTATACCCAGTATATGTCAACAGTGCAAGTATTTAGGCCCTCTAAACCTATGAGAAAATTAATTTCAGGTCTTTTTTTTAGGATAAATGCTTACATTTGTATCGATCGGCCTTACTTACATTCCTAATCTTTCCCTTTGTCTCTAGAACTTTGTGAGGTAGAATTGTTATGATGTAACAGACGCTATTGTCATGTACATGTATACATCTCAGTCTGCTAACTTGGGCAGCTATAACAAAAATACCACAAACTGGATGGCTTACAAACAACAAAAAATCTATTTCTCACACATGGGGAGGCTGCAAGTCCTAGACCAGAATGTCAGCATGGTCTGGTGAGGCCTTTCTTCCAGGTTCCAGACATTTCATCCTATCCACACATGGAAGTGGGGTGCCTGGAGTGCCTCTCTCTTTCTTTATCAACAGCATCCACCAGAATTGAATAATTTTTTCAGTTGTTTGAATGTGATGTTTTCCTTTAAGATCCCTGAATGAACTGAAAGATAGGAGTCTAGCTTTTGTGGTGCCAAAGCTGTTTATTTGCAGCAGCTGCCCATTCTTTAGGAATCGGTTTATGTATGCCAAAGCATTTGCTTGTAGCACAACTTGTTCCGCAAGTCATTATAATAGCTTCCAAATAATTTGTTGATTTTTTTTTTTGGCTGGGGTGTGTCGGGTCTGGCTGACACAGCTGTCACTGGTCAATTGATGACGTTTCTGTGCCTCTGTTGACATGGAGGGGCGTGTGTACTTCACAATGACTTCCCCATCAGACTGATAGTCCCTGGACGATGTAGAGCCTCAATAGGTAGAGAAATAGTCCATGCTGTTAAATTATTTCTGTGCCATTCACATATTAAAATATGTGAATATTTACTATTAAGGGATCTGACAAAGGATACAAATCAACAGCTAGATGAAGAGATACAGAGGCCAACGAATGGGGAAAGGGAAAGAGCTTCCATGCCCTCTCCAGGCACACCATTCTTCTCCCAACCTGGTTCACCAACCTGGAAGCCCTTGGAGTTTCTTAGAAGGCCACTTGGCTAATCACAAGAACTATTCACCTTCCAAAGGCCCCGCCTCCTAATACCATTACTTTGGGGGTTAGGGTTTCAACATAAGAACATTCAAGCTTTCAGACCATAGCCACATGACATATAAATATAAAACATTACAGGGGGTCCCTGGGTGGCTCAGTCAGTTAAGCATCTGACTTCAGCTCAGGTCATGATCTTGCAGTCTATGAGTTCGAGCCCTGCATCGGGTTCTGCACTGACAGCTCAGAACCTGATACCTGCTTCAGATTCTGTGTCTCCCTCTCTCTGCCCCTTCCCAGCTCGCACTCTGTCTCTCTCTCTCTCTCTCTCTCTCAAATATAAATAAACATTTTAAAAAAATTTAATAAATGTAAAACATTATATAGAGCTATTATATGGCGATATTTATAATATAAGCCATAATGTTATGCTTACTGTACAGGTGGAGAAATTGAAGTTCACACAAACTGTTACTTGGCAAAAGTTACATAAATAATTCAAAGTAAAATCAGGACTCTGCCTCAAGTCTGATTTCAAGTCTAGTGAAACCTTTCCATTTCATCTTGGTTCCCATGACCAAGAGTGGACCAAGAGTGGAGACTTGGTTGTTTCTTAGCATGTTGATGTAGCTTCATGACCTGAAGAAACTTATAACTTTTATAGAAATGCAATTAATACCTATTGTATCACAAGGTACAATGGGTCTTAAGAATTTGCAAGACTCAGACATATGGATCTACATTTGTGAATCCCCTTCACACACTATATAATTTCTCATTGCCAGAGTACACACTCTATAGATCTCAACCTCAAAATTCTCTGGACACCAACATTTCCAATACTCAGCTTCATGAGAAGGGAAATTCATGTGATTTCAACGACTTAATGACAAACACGGCACAACTTGCCCTTGCCAACAATCTTGATGTGTGAAAATCCACATTTAGGCATTTTTTTCTTTGTAGCCTGATAATGGTAAATGCCCTCTGACGCCTTAGGGTAGATGAATTTGTAAGAAACATTCCTTAAAGCAAGTATGTACAGGATGTAGAGAACGTGTCGGGAAACAAAGCAGGAATATAGGACGAGTAATTGGTGAGCCAAAAGGAGCAAACTTGGAGCCATTACAGTTTTGCTTGCTGTGATGCATTGATTTGTGTTCCTCTAAAAGATACTGTTGAAGTCCTAACCCCGGGTACTTATGAACACGACCTTATTTGGACATAGGGTCTTTACGGGTGTAATCAAGTTAAGATGAAGACATATTGGATTGGAGTGAGCTCTAAATTCGATGACTGGTGTCTTGATAAGAGAAAGGAGAAAAGGATTTGGATATAAAGACACAGAAGAGACACAAAGAGGAAGGCCATGTGAAGACAAAGAGATACGGGGGTGATGCTGCTAAAAGCCAAGGAATACTAAGGATTGTTGGAGCTTCCGGAAGCTAGGAAGAGCTAGGGAAGAATCTAGATTCTTCTAAGCCACCCAGGCACCCCTTCCCTAGAGTCTTCAAAGGGAGCATGTCAATTACTTGATCTCTGACTTCTGGCCTCCAGAACTGTGAGAGAATAATTTTCCATTATTTTAAACTACCAAGTTTGTGATAATTTGTTACAGCAGCCTCAGGAAACTAATAGACCTACTTCACACTCCATCCTCTATTTTCAGTTTATTCTGTGGCATAATTTCGAAATTGAAATTTGATTTAATCCTTTTCACTTAAATAATGCTCCTTAATTTTTGTTCCCAAAATATGTCATGCTGGCTGTACCTTTCTCCCCACCCCCCCACCCCCACTCTTCTGAGAAGCCTGTCTATCCATTATTTTGTCAGTGGGCTACCCCATACTCCCCACAGCCCAGACCCCTACATAAAAAATGTGAATGCTCATATCTGCCCCATAAAGAAGAAAACTACTCCCTGAACACTTTATTGTTTTCATGAAGGTTTGCACCCTTTATACTCATGTTAGCGGCAAAAATCATTTTACAATACACTAAATATTAACCTAAGATATAATATTGACACAGTTTCTAATACTGTCTTAAAAATAATAACATGGGGTTTATTTTTTCTAAAAGGAGTTTCTAAAAAGTCGTTGTCTTTAGTCTTTACAAAATCCCTGGATTCCAGTAGCTCAAACGACCTGTGGGAGCTAAATGAAATCGTTTCAAGGTAGATTGTTGGGTGACCCCAAAGTCACTGAACAGACTCACCCCAAAGCCCATCACAGGGATCTCTACTCCTCTGCCAAACTCTCCACGGAGAACTATCTTACAGCCTTGGGGAGGGAAGGAAGGGAAGGAAGGGAGCTGGGACGGGGCGTGAAAACAATGGCCAACTTGCAAGGGCAACCAAACGTTCTAGCAACACTGCCTGGTGATTGCGTGATTACTAAGGGTTTTAAGTTAAATTTTCACAGTTGTCACTGAACTCAGTGGTGATAGACTGTGTTCCAAAATGCCTATTTCAGCTCAAGGCTTCTTATTCTGGGAGCTTATTTATCCCCAAGTATCCCATCTCTTGACTAGCCCAGTGCGTGACTCACGAAACACAAAAGCTAGTTAGTGAATGGTGGTCACTGAGGGCCTAAGTGTTCTAGTAGTGATCTTTTCAGAAAAAAAGAGAAAAACTCCCTTCCCTCACGAAGAGTATTTCGTTATGAGCTGTGAACCAAAACTGTCGTACGGCCTCGCTATAATCCTATCCACGGTAATTATCATAAAGGCCTGACGATACCCCGCAGATGAAAGTTCTGAATAACTGTCACGACCAGGGGCTTGAAGACCTCCCCGCAAACCAGGAGGTGTTCGGAATCCACTGGACAGAAACCAGTCATGACACAGCAATCCCAGTTAAATCTGTGAAGAGATTTCAGTGGAAAGGAGGCAGCTCAAAAGGAATATAGACATGAGATTTATTTTTATACACGCCGTGCTGGGCTCCAGGCCGCCCCACCATCCCCTCCAGATGCTTGGGCCTGCCCTGAGGGGCTCTGGACCGCCTCCGCGCCGCCTGCTTCCCGGGACAATCCGGCCCCGCAGTCGCTTCCAGGGGGCGTCCCGGTCGGCTGCAGTCCTCGGGGCTCCGGGAGCGCCGGCCGGGGAGCGGGAGCGCCGCAGGGCACCCGGGCCGCGGGGCGCGCGCCTCTGGTCCTGCGTCCCGTAGCGGCCCCGAGGGGCGGGAGCCGAGCTGGGCGGCGGGGCCGGGCCGGGGGCGCACGGCGCCCCCAGAAACGCGGGCTTCCCCCACCCCCGGCGGCGACCCCACCTCCCGCCCCCGCTGCGTGCGCGCGGGTGTCCGTCTGTCTGTCTTCTCTCTCGACGTCAGTGGGAATTTCCAGCCAGGAAGTGAGAGAGTGAGCGAGAGAGAAAGAGAGAGAAGTGCACCAGCGAGCCGGGGCAGGAAGAGGAGGTTTCGCCACCGGAGCGGCCCGGCGACGCGCTGACAGCTTCCCCTGCCCTTCCCGTCGATCGGGCCTCTCGCCGCCGCCGCCGCCGCCGCCGCCGCCGCCGCCGCCCTCGGCCTGCGCCCGCCGCCGCCGGCCCGGCTCCGAGAGCCCCGCGCAGCCCAGGCCGGAGCCGCCGCGGCCGGGAAGGCGGCACCGCCGCGGCCCGGCCACCGCGCGCCCTGCGCTTGCCTCCGCCCGCGCTGCGGACATGGCGCGGCGCTGACTGGCCCGGCCCGGCGAGACCGCGCGCGCCCGCTCGCCCGGACCCGACCCGGCCCGGCCCGCACGCGACCCGCTCCGGCCCCGGCCGGCCGCCGCCTCTTCCTTCCGCGGCCCGCAGGCCCTTCGCCGCCCGGGAGGGGAGCCCACAGGCGCAGGGAGGCCGAGCGCGGACTCGCCACCAGGGTAAGCCGAACTCGGGCAAGTGGGGGCCACGCCGGGGACGTGTGGCCCGAGTCCCGCCACCTACCCGCCCCTCACCCCCTCTAGCCCTGCTCAGACTTCCTCATTCCTGCGCTAACCGCTGGGCTAGACCGGACGCAGGACCAGGTTGACAGTAGTTGGGAGGCACATGGGATTGGCGAGAGGGGCGAAAGGCACATCTGGACTTGGCAGGGGCCCGTTGGCCAGAGGGCCGCGGCTGCCCGGGGCCGCCCTGTCTCCTCGCGTCCCAGCGCCAGGCGGGAACGGGAAGCAGGGGGGGGACTCTGACAAACTTTTTATTTTTTTAAATTTTCACCCTCACCCCTACCCAGTCCTGTCGGGTGGCTTGAGGGTTGAGGTGCGCTTCGGAGAGGGGAAGGTGGTTGGTGCAGTGCTGAACCAGATTTCACCTAAGGGCGTTCCATGAAATGAAAGCAGAAGTGTCTGTCAGTGCTCTTGACTGGGAAAGCCCTCCCCCGCGCCCCCAAATTGAATAAAACACCCTTATTCCTTCATCCCCTGCTTCGGAAAGAAGCCCCCACTTCACACGCACACCCCAACCAGAACACAACGTATCCACCTACTATAGGATCTGTACCTTACTTTTCAAAAAAATAAGGGAGGCCTGGTACTGACCCTACAGGGCCTGGCATTTGAGAAAAGAAATTACCTACTTAGAGCACTTTTTAGGCACTGATTATGTAAAGCACTTGGACAACGGCTCCGTGTGTCATGCATGACCTCCAAAACAAAAATAATGATATAAACAAAGCCGACCCTAAACACAAGTTTTCTTACGGTCCTTAAAAATAGATACCAATGGAAATGTTGGCCCTGATTTATTGGCCTATAGCGAAACCTAACTGGGACTTGATGACACAGTATTTGATTATCAAGATTTAAGACATTTTCATGGACTTTGTTAAGTAGGGTGTTTCAGCATTGCAGCTTATTAAATAACTATATTTAACTTAAATGTATTGTTATAAAGCCCATAATCTGCGAAAATGACTGTAGTATTATCAAAACACTTCATAACTCTGGCATACAAATGTTCTGTAAACTGGTGACCTTTGGTAAGCCCTGAAGCTTAGGATTAAGATGTTCAGTGATTATTTTTTTTCTAGCAAAACATTTCAATTGACTATTCGTGAGTAATTTAAATTGCGTAGTGTTTGTTAAAACTAAAAGGGAATCTTGATTGAAATAAAATTCTAAACTGAAGTATGTTGTTTTCCTAATTTTAATATTGTGCTTTCTAGACATGAATCCTTTAACTGTTTGATGCAGTAAAGAAAGTATGTAAACAATTTAAAACAAAGTGTTTTTTGAGCTTATGAACCTGGGAAGACAGGAAATACAAAGATTTGTTTCCTGTAGCGTTTTACATTTATTGTGTAATTAAATTGCTAAGGGGAGCTGAACATGTATCAGAAACGGAAACATGAAATCTCCTGAAATTATTCATCCATATTAATATACCTGCAACTCCTCAATGCCCTCAGGAGCTTGTTTAGATAAAATGTCTTCCTGGGCCACAGCTTACTGGACAAATGTGAACACAAAGAAAGGCTCATTATGTGTAGATTTAATGCTGGCACCGAAATACTGCTTGCTGTGAGTAATAAATCACTTCTAACGTGTTTGAAAGACTTTTTAAAGGAAATACCATAACCCGGTTAGGGTTTGGTGGGTTTGAAAATTAGGGTTTGAAAACCTCTTGTCTTTGTTTCCAAATTTCAGTTTGATCTAATGTTCCGCAGTTGTCATTCTGATGGGCTGAATAAACACCCTGTTTTTCAAACCAAGTTAGTAAATACTGGAGTATGTATACAAAAATAGTCCTTCCCCTTTGTAAGCACTGCTTTGATCTTTGCACTTCCTTCTTACTTCTGCCCTTAAACAAGCCCATCTGTGATGACTGAGTTGCCGCTGGTGAACGCTCAGCCTGAAATTGGCAGAACTTTTCGATTTTGTGATCATATTCCTTATATTTCTCTTGTCATGTTCCTTGGAACACACTGAGGCTGGTTTAAGAAACTAACATTTAGGCAGGTTGTTTTTACTACTGCTTTCAAACTTCCAGATAATTGATGAAGTTACTGCCTTGACTTTCAGGGATGGCTCATTGTGGTAGATAGAAGATCTAGATAAGGAATGGCAGGCTGCAGGAATCTTGGACTATCATTCAATCAGCAAGATCTTATTTTTTACCTAATTTATGAGAGGTATTCCCCTGTTCAGAAGAGGTGAAAGTTCTGGCTTCTAGGGAGAAGTGGTTACTTCATAACCTTCAATTAGTTTGATCTCGGGAGAAGCCAAGGCAGTATTGACATTTTAAAATAAGAAGTCTGAAAAATATGAGTTTCCATATGGATTTTTGATAAAGTAGTCAACATATCTTTTTCTTCTTCACAACTTCTTAGTAGATGTGCTGTTCTGAGCATAGCGATAACTGCAGTACAAAGTGTATCTGGACGTGGCACGATAATTTAACCAATAGAGTAAATATTCACATTATGCTCTTCTGGTCTTCAGACTGAACAAGAATCACATTAGCAGGAATAGATATATTAGAATTAATGGCTATGAAAAATTTCTCACTAATTTTCTTTACTTTTAGTATGGAGATTGATTGGTTTTCTGTTTATAGTATGAATCATCTATGGTGGCTTGATTGTTATATGCTGTTAGAACAGAAGAAAGAAGAGAAGGAAAAAAAGAATTTTAGTGTTAGAGGACATTTTGAAACGTTCTCCTTTTACGTCTACATTTATGTCTGGTAGGAGCTAATTGACAACTGCTTCTTGGAGACTAGTAAACCACACTGAAGCAATTTATGCTGCTTCCTGGAAATTGATTCTCATTTTCACTCTTGCACCTCCCATAAATACTGAACTCACCTGTAGTTGCCTTAGAGGTAAGCAGGTAAACCATCAGAAGCATACGTACCCCCATGAGTTGACCCTGTCACTCCTTAGAACCTCTATGAGTTGACGCCAACACTTCTTAGAAAACCTTGAGGATTTTTAAGAACTAGAGGCGTTCAGTCTTAGGAAGGAATGTTTGGACTTGTAGCACAGCCCTACAGGTTAGTTTGGCTCCTTGACCTTTTTTTAAACAATAAAGATTAATATTTGAAACCACGGGTTTGGTAGAGTTAATACAGTAACATAACGGAGACTCCTGTCTTTGTAATATTTCATTAATGAGTATCTAGTGCCTCACTCTTAGATGAAAAAAAAATAGCATTCTTTCCATGATAATAAACTTCCTTTATACCTTTGGTCTCTGCTGTATTAGAGAGGGTGTTCCTGGGTGCAAATTAATATGCTGTCTTTCATATTTCCAGTGAGGCTGACAGACTTTCCCTTGAAAATCAGCTAATTGTTTGGAAAATAACTTGTGAAATAGTATTTCATTGCTTTACTACAAATATTTCAAGGCCTGTTTTGCACCAAAGTAGTAGAAGATGTGATTGTTAAAGATTATTGAATCCTCAAGAGTACATTATGAATGAAAATATTTCTTTAGAGTGTTATTCATAAAAATATCATCGTATTTTAAATTTTAAAAAGAAATTAATTATTCTTATTTCCTGTAATAACTAGTAGATTTAATTATCAGCAGTACAGGTTTCATCTGCTTTAATTTGTTGCCTATTTTTGAAATTAGAATAATGAAATGGATAGTTTAATCCCCATTACAAATTGGCTTATTACTTTTTATTTATAGATCACCAGTAGGTCAAAAATCTTATAACCAACTTTTATTCTGGCCCATACTTTCAACATATATTAATAAGTTGAAACTATTTATAGACTTCATTTACTTAATTGGTGAAAAAAGGTTCTGATTGGTGGAGCTTTAAAGAAGAAAGTAAAGATTCTGTATGGCTTATTAAGAGGCTAATTATTTTTTTTAAATAATAGAAAGGAAAAAATAATACAAAGGACGGGAAAAGAGCTATCTAAAAGAATCAAAATCCTATAGTTCCAGTTGAAAAGAAAACAGATCTAATTTATACTGACAAAGGCATATCTGACATTCAGCATTGTGCTTGTTGGTACATAGTAGGTAATCAATAACTATTTGCAATGAATGAATGACATAAGTTTTATTTTGTTTTGTTCAAAAATAGGGCAGCTGTTTTCTGCAAGGAACAAAAATTACACTATTTTGCCTTGCCTTCCGGGAAGAAAGAACCCCCCAAACTAATTCTTGCTTCCTAAATACTATATTCCTATCTAAAGAGCATTTGATTAAAAAGTATCCAGTGCTTTCCAAAAGGAAACATTTCATTCTGAAAGATGAGTCTATGAACTGGGGAAAAATGACTTTTAGTTTCCAAGTTTTAGAGGGACTTATGAAACAAGGTAATAAAGTAATTGAAATGATAAAAGATGCTTATGCAAGTAAAAAAATGTAACTTTTTGGCTACTCTAGAATTTCTCTGAGCTCCACTGAAACTGTAATTTCAATATTCGTATCTCCAAAAAACGAAACAATGCTATACCCACTGCTTTGTAATCCAGAGATTGTTAAGGCCTATTGAAATTAACCAATTAAAAAGTAAAAACAAAATATGTTAAGCTTTCCATATTTCAATACTTACCACATATAAAAAATTGGGAGCAGGGAAAGTTACTAGTTGGAAAACCTTAGAAACAAGGAGGGAGTTAGCAAGGTTTACTGTATTTTCCACTTTAATGCTTTAATGATTTTGCAACACTATAAAACCCAAGACATCATTATGTCAGGGTTTTGTTGATTATTTTTCTCTTGTAGCATTTTCAGAAAACTGTCCTTGAAACTCTAAATCTCATCATGTACTCTGTTAAGACAGTGTTTATGAAATGTACCATCCAGACTAGAAAAGAGCACAGTGTCAACACTCACAGCCCTGGTGTTCTGACCCGAGGGAGAGTTGGAACCGTTTAATTGGAAATTGCTGATTTCAGTCAACTCTGCTTTGCTGCCCACCTAATTCTGGCTTTGACACTAACCTCTCTTTGAAGCACTTACAAATATACATTTAGGCTTTAAAAATTAGTTTTAAAACTTGTTTACAAATATATATATAATCAATCATTTTTACTGTTGCCAACAAACTGAGGAAGAAACTTAATGTTTACTTATATGACAAGTGCACTGTAAAGCTGTCATTGTTGAACAAAGTACTCACAGTCTGGGTGCCTGGGTGGCTCAGTTGGTTAAACGTCTTCAGCTCAGGTCATGATCTCATGGTTCATGATTTCAAGCCCCGGGTTGGGCTCAGTCCTGCCAGTGCATAGCCTGCTTGGAATTCTCTCTCTTTCTCCTCTCTCTCTCTCTCTCTGCCCCTCCCCCACTCATTCTGCCTCTGTCTCTTTCAAAATAAATAAATAAACTTTAAAGAAACAAAAGTACTCACAGTGAATAGCAGCAGAGTTTGTTAGTTAAAATAACAAAATAATCCAAGTATTTTTCCTGTAGCTTCCCTGTGAGAAGTCTCTGTGGGAGGGACAAATTGTACTGTGTTGCATTATATAATCCGCTCAGTCTACAGCTTCTAGGCATGAAGAGAAGCATAAGCAAAAACACAAAACTATAAGTTCTCCTCTTCTTTACTGTATTAGTCAAAAGTTTATGGACAATTCATATACTCCATACTGGAAAATAAAGCTAGGGATTTTTCATAGATTTAATCCTATTGATATATGAGTATTTGTAGGTGAGATTTTCTTGTTTGTAGTTTAAACTAAAATATACAAAACCTGCATAAAGTTAAGCACACATCTATAGAAAGTGTTTAACATTAAAAAAATTCGATGCTGTAATGAATGGCAGTCATTTATAAAAGTTATTTGTTACTCATTATTGTTTATCATGTGATTTGGACTGAATATATGACACTGTCTTTCAATGTTGGGGCATACCTTTCCCTCCAGAAGTCATCTTTTATCTCCAGAAATCAATTCTAACATATATCAAGCATGAAAGAAGAAAAATTAAAAGTGATGACAGAATCCATAATCAGTCTACCTATTTATTGGTTCTGTGCCCACGCCTGCAATTCAAAGAGTGCAAATAAATTACTTAATTGTCTTAGAAAATATGCCTTAGAAAAAATGGTGAGAATAATTATTTTTTTAATATTTTAGCATGAATTCCTGACTCATATTTTATTGATATTTGAAGAATTTCTTTGTCTAACAGTTCTTAACTTAGGTATAAGTTTATTTTTTTAAGATTTAACCAGTTATTTTGTTCAATCATTAAGACTTGATTTATAAACTTTAGTGATTTTTGTTATTGTTATTTTTTAAAAAACAGGGGCTAGGAATGATAGTGAGGTCGAAGGAAAAGAATCCCTTACAATTTATAGCATTTTGTATATTGCTCTCAGTATAATACAAGCACTTTTATGACTTATAAAGTTAAAATGGGGGCGCCTAGGTGGCTCAGTTTGTTAAGCGTCCAACTCTTGATTTTGGCTCAGGTCATAGTCTCATGGTTCGTGAGTTCTCTCTCTCTCTCTCTCTCTCTCTCTCTCTGTCTGCCTCTCTCTCCTCAAAATAAATAAATAAATTTTTGAAAATAATGTTAAAATAAAGGTGATGTGAAAGGATAGAAGGAACATGAATGGCTTTTTATACAGAGGACATTATAAGATAAAAAGGAACATGAAGAAAGTAAAGAATAAAAATTAAACTTTTTTGGTTCTCTTGAATATTCAGGAAAGTGCTTAAGGGAATACACAAAACTATTGGATTATATAAAATTAATATTTAATATAAAATCTAGACATTAGAAAGATTAGTTTTAAAAATGTATTCACACTGCTAATTTCAAGCCAACCAGGAAGCCTGGGAAAATACTTTTCGTTGGAGATAGACTAACAGGAGCCAAAACATAGCCAATCTCGTACCATATTCATTTGATTCACTCATTTATTATGCTGTTAATATGTAGTAAAGGATGTAAGTTACGTACTTAAGTTGTGTGTGTGTATATTTTTGATTAATGAGTCTTAGAAATTTGGTTAAAATGAAGAATAATGAAAGTACAAGTAAAGTTTAGCAGGAGAGTCCTCTGTAAAATCAGATCCTAAATTTTATTAGTGACTTGAATCTGAACAAGAAAAATAATCTAGAAACGGAATCAGAATTCCAGGGGAAAGGTAAATTTTCTGTGTATCATGGAGTAGAAGGGGAGGGTCATAATGAAAAAAAGGAGAGAGAGATTGATAAGAACTTTTTTATAGGCACTCCATTGTGGATTATCCTATTTTGATGAATTGAAAACAATGGTTATTTCCCCTTATCCTGAAAAAAACTTTAGAAGTCAGTTGTGATTAAGCAAACCTCAGTACACCTGAGAAATTAAAATCAAAAGCATGGTATTTGGCAATTAAATATACTTTCTTGCTCTCATGCCATAATGTAGCATTCATTTGATAAAATATCTTTATGGTTTCTCTCCATGTATTTACCAAATTTCCCATTTTAGGCTCCAAACCAAATTTAAGGAACACACTTTAAAACATTTAATATTTCCTGACTATTTTAAAACAGTACCTTAGCAGTCACTTACCCTGATGTTCTTTTTATGATGGACAGGAAAAGTACCCCATTTCTCTTAGAAAATCTACTATAATAGCCAAATAGGAATTAGTCCAAGTTGTTTAGAAAGGTAGTTCAGTCCTGTGTTGAAACAGATGGATGATTTGGGTGGCAATTGTGCTATGTTTACTAAATACTTGTTAAACTGAAGGAATCCAGTCATTCAAAGAAGCCATAGAAACAATAATTTTCTTGTCAAGCCCCTTAAGTATCTTCACATAGATATCCCCATCAGTATGCCAGTATCAAATCCATCGTCATCCTCATCCACCAATTGTTCTCCGTGCCCCACAGTAAACAATGCACTTGTTAGCCCACTATGGCCCATTCAGGAGGTTCCCATGCCAAAAATCTAGGAACCTATTCTACATGCATACTCACTTATCTCTTCCAATCACCAAGTTCTATTCATTCAGCCTCCTCCTCGCCTCCAGAATCCATCCCTTCCTTGTTGAATTTCTGCCTTTCATTTTTACATTGCCTCCTGATTCATTATTTCCTTCTATTCCATCTTTCATTCCAGCATAAAGGTCAATTTTCTAAAGTGCAAGTCTGATCATGTCACAATCTTTATATTTCTGAAATGACTCTCCGTTGTCTTCACAAGCTGATTCCTGCACAGCTCACCTCCCACCCTTGCTCCTCACCCATCCCCTATTTCTCAAATCATCCACATCAATTTTCAGTTCCCTATGCACTGTATTTTCTCACTTTGAATGCCCTTGCCATACACCCTCCCTGTGTGAGGAGCAGCCTTCCCTTCCTGGCCAACTAATCAACCTTCAGGCATGGTTCAGGCCTTGCCATTTCTCTCTCTCTCCTCTATCCATTCTCTCTGGTCTCCCCATAGTTATATGCTCCCAGTTCATGTTCTGACTTCTTATGTTTTCTGCACAGAAAATATCTTGAGAGCAGGGATTTTATCTTACTTTGCATGTACATACTAAGTTTGCTAAATGAGTAAGTAAAGAATTAGACAAAATGTCAGCAGATATTGACTAGGTAGCGAACTGATTAAACGGTGTGGCTCTGGACAAATCAATTAACTTCCCTGGGTTTCATTTTCTCTCTGAAAGAAATGAGAGGGTAGGCTAAATAACCATCTACTTCTAAAATTATTTGTTTCTTTGATGTAATAGTATTATTTGGAAGGCTTCAGATTTTCTTGCCTTATTGAGATAGGTCAATTAAGGAAAATGCATGTGATAAAGTACAAAGACAATTCTTTAAAAAAATTTTTTTTATGTTTTATTTATTTCTGAGAGAGAGAGGCAGTGTGAGCAGGGGAAGGTCAGAGATAGAGGGAGACACAGAATCTGGAACAGGCTCCAGGCTTGGAGCTAGCTGCCAGCACAGAGCCCGACGCGGGGCTCGAACCCACAAACCACGAGATCATGACCTGAGCCAAAGTCGGATGTTTAACCAACTGAGCCACACAGGTGCACCCCCTTTTTCATTTTAATCTTAGAGAGCGGGCATGTGCATAAGCAGGGGAGGGGCAGAGGGAAAGAGAGAATCTCAAGCAGGCTCCATACTCAGCCCGGAGCCCAACATGAGGCTGGATCTCATGACCCTGGGATCATGACCTAAGCCAAAGTCATGAATCAGATGCTCAACTGACTGAGCCACTCAGGCTCCCATTATTGATTGTCATTATGGTAATACGAGGAACTGTTTATTTTTGGATTATGAGTTATAATATACGGTCTTAGTCAAGTTTCTTTTTGACATTAGGTGTTTCTGGGGTTGCATCTTTTTGTTATTAATTGCTATGAGCTGACATTCATATTTCTCCAAAGAAATTGAAGGCAAGCTTGATACAGAAATTGAATATAAAATTCAATTTTTTAATTCTGAGTGGGTTCAAGTTCTCACTGACTATAACTATATTTGCAGGAGGGAAAAAGGGAAGTGTTGGTAACATAAGCTCAATCCTCATCTGTCAGAACAAGAACCCCCATAATGTCTAAAATCAGTAAATTAAGAAGAAAAATATAAACTTAGTATTTAGAGATATGAAAAGAACCCCCAGGAAAATCGAAAAGAGAAAGTTAAGAATGTTAAAAAGTCAGTCACTCTGAAAAGCGGGATTGGAGAAGAGGAGAGGTGGGTAGGGTAATCTTTGCTTTTTTTAATATAAGCTTTTCTACCTTTGCATAGTAGGATTTCTTTTTTAACCATTAGTACATATAAATATATGTTGGAGCCTTTCCATATGCCAAGTTCTAAGTACTGGGAATACTGAACAAGACAGAAGTCCATAATTACATGGAGCTTAGATCATGTAATGTTTTCAGTTTAAAACACTTTCTCTTACCTTAGCCCTTTTTAAATTGGAGAATCACATGACTAAAAGATTGCATTAACCACAAGAGTACAGCTTTAATGATTTCCCTCAAAGTGAATACACTTAACTTAGGTAGTGCTTAAGAAAGAACAGTACTAGCATCCCAAAAGCCTCTGCCCCTTCATGGTCAGGACCCCTACTCTCACTCTCATTTAAAGGGTTTCAAGTAATGACTTTTGGATTATATGCATGTTGATTCCATGTGTCCACGTATAAATTTATCCACATACAATTGAGAAATGACTGAATGAATTCATTACTCCAAGGTGCTAATAATGAGCTCCACACGAGTTAGAACTGTGCTATGATTAAAAGGCCTAAGGTCAGTTCATTTCAGACTGTAATCACTAAAATAATATGTTAGCTAAAATACAAAACAAATCACATTTCATATTAATTTGTCATTTATGAGTTTGAGTAAATGTTTTGTTTATTGCCCAGCAATCATGGTCACTGACAAAGAGACACAGGAGAAAGGAGAATTCACATCAGACCTTATCAGACATGGAAGAGAAGTTCCCTTTTTTCTCCCTGCTCACTTTATACGTTGGCTTCTGCATAAATTGAAGGATTTATTTGCGTGAGTGGTCAGTGTGGAAACGGCTGCATAACTAGATTCAAGGACTGAAAGTTCCCTGATTTTGATATTTGCAAATCACATTTGTGTGTGTGTAATTGGAAGGTCATTGTTGTGCTCATTTCTTCAAAGAAACCCTTTTATCCCTCCAGAGAAATTGTCACCTCATCCATAGAATAAGTATTGCTGGTTCACATAATTAATCCTTTTCATTTAAAACATAAAGGATACACTTTTATCAATATTTGAGGGTAAATAAAAATGAAAGTCCAAAGTGAAGTTGTCATATTCAAATTTAAGAGAACCTGATCAGTTTCTCTATATCCAGTCAAAATAATATTAACCTCTAATTCATAATTCTTGAGATCTACTTCCTCTCCAATCTGAAATACAAACACTCCAAAATGGTATATAAGACAAAGGTCAGACATGAAATTAAAATTTCGCTGCACTCCATGTTTTAAATTAAGACTTAATTTTTTTAGAGAAGTTTAAGGTTCAGAGCAAAACTGAGTATAAGGTACAAGAGATTTCCCATATATCCCTGCCCCTATATATGCAGAGTCTCCCCATTATCAACATCTCCTATCAGAGTGGTACATTTGCTACAAGTGATGAACCTACATTGACACATTGTAAGCACCCAAAGTCCATAGTTTACATAAGATTTATTCTTGGTGTTGTGTGTTCTGTGGGTTTGGACAAATGTGTAATGACATGTATTCATCATTATGGTATCATACAAGAGTATTTTCAGTACCCTAAAAATCCCATGTTCCACCTATTCATCCCTCATCCCCTACCCCACCATCATACTCTACTTTTAGAGAAAAAAAAAACTGTAATAGGTCAAATCCCTTTCTGATGCCACCTGAACTTTGAGTAAATGTATTGAGTTGGTTTTTATATGGAAACGGAAGGCAGCAATAGCTCCTGAGTGACTTCAGGTATAACATGTAAGGTTTTATCTAATAATACTGTAATCTTTAGAGAAGTTCTCTAGCTATCCAAATTTGGATTCACCATATTTTATCCTGCTATACTATTAATGAAAACAAATTTTACTTAGAATGGAATCTGACATTTAATATGTATAAACTTAATTTTAATATGATTAGAGGGGCGCCTGGATGGCTTAGTCGGTTAAGCGGCCGACTTTTGCTTAGGTCATGATCTCGGGGTTCGTGGGTTCGAGCCCCACGTCGGGCCCTGTGCTGACTGCCAGCTCAGAGCCTGGAGCCTATTTCAGAGTCTGTATCTCCCTCTCTCTCTGACCCTCCCCTGCTCACGCTGTCTCTCTCTCTCTCCTAGAAATAAATATGATTAGAAAATGTCCAAAACCTCTTTTTGATCCTATAAATTTCAGTCATCCTATAAAATTCAGTCAGTTTTCATGATGAAGAAAACAAGCACAGGCAAAGATTTGATACTTACTGAACACAGTAGAATGCATTCTGATCTTTCTAAGAAAATCCCTGTCCTCCATGGTTACTTACAGTGGACATGATACAGCAAGAATTTAGATGCTTCTCTCGCACAGTGAGAGATTATATTTACTGTGGTTTATTGATTCTAGGAGGTACTTCTCCCCCCCACACACACACACAGTTTAACATCTTAATTATGTGTATTTGAGGATTTTCTAGATATCTTTCTGTTATTGGTTTCTAATTGAATTTTATTGTGTTTAGATAACCTATCTATATGCTTTCACTTGTTTGAAATTTATTGAGTCCTGTTTTACGGTCCAGCATATAATCTGCCTTTGTGAATGTTTCATGTACACTTGAAAAGAATGTGTCTTCCACAGTCATTGGTGGAGTGTTCTTAGTTCTAATGCATTGAACTAAGTGCTTTTCAGAGTAAAAACATTTAGTTTTAATAATGATGTTGTCCCCAAATTTTCTGTATCTTTACTGGTGTTTCGTTGATTTGAGTTCATCATTTACTGACAGAGGAGTATTATAAATCTTAACTATAATTATAGATATTTCTGTTTCTTCCTTTAGTTCTGCCACTTTTTGCTTCTTGTATTTTGAAGCTCTTGATACGTGCATACATTGAGATCATTGTTTTCTGTGATGACTTAACCATTTTATTCTTAAGAAGTGTTTCTCTTTGCCCCTGGTAATATGCGTTCTCTTGAAGTCTACTGTATCTCATATATTAGTATAGCCTGTTTTTTTAAGTTTAGTATTTCCATGGTATAATTGGCATAACTTTCCATTCTGATACCTTTAAACTATTTGAGTCTTTAATATTAAAGTATAATTCCTATGAAATGCATATACTTGGGTCTTGCTTTTTTTGTCCAGTCTGTCTTATCTTTACTTTCTTTTGGTCCATTTAGTTCATTTCTATTTAATGTTATTATTGTTGTGTTTGGGTTTAAGCTGCCATCTTGGTCATTGTTATCTGTTTGTGCCACGTGCTCTTTATTCATTTTTTCCTCTTTTCCATCCATATTTTGAATAAATCAAGTTTAGGTTTTTTTAACATTTATTTTTAAATAAGCTTACATCCAACATGGAGCCCAATGTGGGGTTGAACTCATGACCCTGAGATCAAGACCTGAGCTGAGATCAAGAGTTGGACACTCAACTGACTGAGACCTAGTCAAGTTTGGTTTTTAAATTCCTTCACTGGCTATACTTTAGGGATTATAATATGCATCCTTGAGTCTACCATAAATTAATACAATAATATTCCATATATAATGTAAGAATTTGACAATAGTATACTTTCGTTTGTCCTTTTCCCTTCCTTTGTGCTATTTTTGTTATGCATTTTGCTTCTGCATGTGCTATAAACCCCAAAATATATTGTATTTTTTAAATAGCATACAAGAAAAAAGCCTTATACTTACACACATTTTCATCATCTTTGGCATTTTTCATTCTTTCATGTAGATACAAGTCTCTATCTGGTATCATTTTCCTTTAGCATGAAAAACTTTCTTTAACATGCAGCAGGCCTGTTGATCATGATGCAATTCTCACAACTGTTTTATTTGAAAAATGTCAATTTCACCTTAATTTTTAAAATTTATTTTTGCTGAGTATAGAACTGTACACTAAACTTTGTCTTTCAGCACTTTCATTGTTTCTGATGAGAAGTCAGCCATCATACTTATTCTCTTTTGTCCTTGGATGCTTTTAGGATTGTTTCCTTAGCATTACTTTTTTTTTTAATAACTTTATTTTATTTTAGAGAGAGAGAACATGTGAGCGGAGTAGAAGGGCAAAGGGAGAGAAAGAGAATCTTAAGCAGAGTCCACGCTTAGTGCAGAGCCTGACTCAGGGCTGGATCCCACAACCCTGGGATCATGACCTGAGCCAAAATCAAGAGTCAGATGCTCAACTGACTGAGCCACCAAGGCCCCATCTTTTGTATTAATTTTTATCAGTTTGGTTGTGCTATGACTAAGCATGTTTTTATTTGTGTTTATTCAACATGGGGATTTTTGAGATTCTTGGATATATGGGTTGAATTTTTTAAAGATCATATTTATGGGGGCTCCTGGGTGGCTCAGTCACTTAAGCCTCTGACTCTTGATTTTGGCTCAGGTCATGATCTTGTTGGTCATGAGTGTGAGCCGCACATCAGGCTTGGTGCTGTATGTTGCCTGCTTGGGATTCTTTTTCTCCCCCTCTCTCTCTGCCCCTCCCCTTCTAGTGCTCTCTCCCTCTCTCAAAATAAATAATTTTTAAAATATATTATTTTTAAATTCTGTTTGGAAAATTCTTGGCCATTATTTCTTCAAATATTTTTTCTTCTCCTTCTGTCTAGGGTTCTAAATTACACATATGTAAGGCCACCTGATATCATCTCAAACGTCACTAAAGTATCTTAATTTCTTTCTGCCTTTTATCTCTGTACTTCAGTTTTGATAGTTTTTATTGACTATTATTCAAGTTTATTAATCCTTTCTTCTCTGGTGTTCAATATGTTGATCAGGTCACCTAGTAAAATCCCATTTTGACCTAAAATTTTCTGGGGCACCTAGGTGGGTCAGTTGGCTAAGCATCCAACTTCAGGTAAGGTGATGATCTCATGGTTCGTGAGTTCGAGCCCACGTCAGGCTCTGTGCTGACGGCTCAGAGCCTGGAGCTTGCTTTGGATTCTGTGACTCCCTCTCTCTGCCCCTGCACTGCTTGCTCTCACTGTCTCTCTCTCACTCTCTCTCAAAAGTAAACATTGAAAATAAACAAATAAATAAAATTTCCCATGGCTCTTTTTCTTTTTTATTTCCATTTCTTTTCCAAGATTCCCTATCCATATATTATAATCATCTTTTCCTTTATATTCTTGGGCATATTGCTATTAACAGTTTTAAAGTCACTGATTGCTAATTCCATAATTTGTGTCATTGTTTTCTTTTCAGTCATATTTTCCAACTTCTTCATATCCTTTTTTGTTGTCCGTTGTGGGTACTACACCATAGAGAGTATGTATTTTTGTCTTCCTGTAAAGAGTGTTGAGGGTTTTTGTAATAAGCAATAAGTTTACTGGTGAGTCACCTGGTTTTAAAAAGACGAGTTTAGAGTGGCCTTTATCCTAGGTCATGTTCTTTATTCCAGTAGCGTGGTCTGGGGTCAAACCTGAATGCTCAGATTGTTCGGTGATCTCTCTTCATCCTGGATAATTGGAACTTCAATGTCTCTCACAGGTTCCACAACTTCTGGGATCACCATCCAGCTCTTAGATCCCCGGCATCTGTTTTTCCATTTGCAGAATCTTGCTCTGCACTCATGCAGCTTAATATTTATTGATTGACCAGAGGTGACCCCTATGCAGATTTCTGAGCCTTTTCTCTGTGGATATGCCTCATTTCTGATGCTCTGCCCAGTGAGATTGCCACTCTGTTTGGACTCTACTTCCTTGTATCATGGTTTGTAACATACTCAGTCAAAAAGTGAATTTGGAACTTACTTCACGTGTTTTCATTCTCTTACGGTGTACAGTCGATTGCCGTATCTTGTCCAGTGTCTTCCATTATTGCTTTAAGTGTTTTGTATAGTTTTACAGTTGAGTAGAGCAAGCTCAGTAATTGTTACCCTGACTGACTGAAACCAGAAGTCCGACTCATTTTGACAAATCTGAAATTGCAATGTTTTCTACCCTTAATATAATATTAATTGTTCAAAAGTACTTAGTATTTACTAATTTGATGATACAAAGAAGTAAAGCTCTCATATCTACTTTTTAGACATTTATATCCACTTAAGAAAATGGTATGTATATAAATATATATATATACACACACATACCATATATATAGATAGATAGATATAGATGTGGTTAAATTGCAGTGTAACAGTATGTCAAGAGTAACATCACTAGAACACATAAGTGTGATAGCCCTTATGTGGACAACATACTTATCGGTTACAGAGAAAATACAGAGTTTCTGGGCAGAGATCAGATTTGAGTAGAGGCTTAAGAAGTAGGTGATATTTAAGTTGGAAAGATGGCATTTCAGGATTCAAGGCTACTGTGAAACACACTACAAGGTGGAAATGAGCAATGCATTTCTGAATGATCAGTCTGCCTATAATAAAGAGTTTGGGTTAGGACATAGTCATAAGTGATGTTTATAATATGATTTAATATAATAATGTCATAAGCTGGTTGAGGGCTTTTAACTTTATCTTGTAAGTAATATGGAAATAATATGAAAGGTGCTTAAGGAAGAAGAAACACCACAATAAGGGAGAATACTGCTGTCATTCAGAAGTGAGGCAGTGAAAGTTTAAGTAGGCCACAGTAGTGGGAATGGAAAGGTGGGGCAGATACAGGACATAATACAAGGAAGAAATCAGTTACTGATTGAATATGTGTGAGATAAGGAGAAGGAAAGGAGAAAAGGGTGACTGAACTTTTCATTCTGAGCACCTGAGACAATGACATACTGGCAGAAATTGGGAAGTCAAGAACGGGGCCATTGCTGCAGGAATGATTAGTTTGATTTTAGATATTAGAGAGTTGAAAGTATTAGAATATTATGATTTGTTTCTGAGGAACCTGGGTGCTGCAATTGGTTAAGCACCTGGCTCTTGATCTCGGCTCAGGCCATGATCTCACAGTGTGTGGTTTTCAAGCCCTGCATCGGGCTCTGTGCTGATGGCACAGAGCCTGCTTGGGATTCTGTCTCTCCTTCTCTTTGCCCCTCCCCAGTTTGTGCACGTTCTAGCTTTCTCTCTCAAAATAAATAAATAAACTTAAAAAAAAAACTTTAAAATATTACAATTTTTTAATGGTATAACTGTTTAAAGCTAGCAGCCATGGATTAATATTTACATTTTGAAGGTTTTAACAGTACTAATTTTATTTCTCTTTACATCACAGTATTTTTGGCTAATGTACTTGTTTCCTTTATGTTGGGAACTGAATAAGCAAATACAGTAAAAATGAGTACAAAGTCCAGGGTGGGGGGTTGTGAATAGGACCCTAACAAAGAAAATGTAATTACTGAATTACCACAATAACTACCCCATGCCATACACACCCTTCATTTCCCGTGACATTTACCAGGTTGCATTACGTTTGCCTGTTTGTCTTCCTACTTAATAAACTGTCACATTAATTGGCGTTTGCTGTACAAAGTTACCACAAAGCTAATTAAAACACAAACATTTGTTATTTCTCTCAATTTGGTGGCTTCTCCGGGTCCTTTGGGCTAGGCTGCCTCTACTGATCTCTGAAGTCATTTGGTTGCTCATCTGATGCTATTTGGTCTAGGGCACCTCAGTTAGGACTGTGCCTCTCTGCCCCACACGGTCTCTCATCTTCCAGTGGACTAGCTCAGGCTTGTTCCCATGGCAGCAGCGTTCCAAGAGAGGTAGAAAGGTTGTCGCAAAGCCTCTTGACACTTGCATTTAAAACTCAGGCTTCTGTCTCATTCTGTTGTACAGATCCAAATAACAGAGCTACCAGGATTGTACAGACCCAAACCCAAGCCTGCCAGGACTCAAGGGATGCAGAAATAGATTTTACCTTTTGTTGGGTACAGTTGCAAAGAATGTTGGGTCATTGTTTTCAGTCTGCCACAAGTGTAGGCTCTGATAGTAGACTTTTGTATACTTGCTATCTTTAACTGACACATAGGAAGCCTAAATATTTTTTTAATGAATGGCTAATGAAGGAGCAGTGCATTCAAGGAATATTTCAATATACTTTTGTTTTGTTGTGTTTTTAAATTTTTTAATGTTTATTTATTTTGAGAGAGAGAGACAGAGACAGAGAGACAGAGCATGAGCGGAGGAGGAGCAGAGAGAGAGGAAGACACAGAATCTGAAGCAGATTCCAGCTCCGAACTGTCAGCACAGAGTCTGACGTGGGGCTCAAACTCCCCATCAGCAAGATCATGACCTGAGCTGAAGTTTGAGGCTCAACCAACTGAACCACCCAGGCATCCCTCAATATACTCTAGTTTTAAAGATATACACACTTTTATCATGCCATTAGTGTGAGTATGGTGTTTTCTGTGGACATATTTCAGAAAGAGAGTCTCTTGATTTTCTTTCTATACTTTGTAATTGAACAAAGGAGATATTTAAAACAAAACAAAATAAAAAGCAACTAATGCTATTTATTGTATGGCATTTTTACCTTCACATTTGAAGGTAAGAACTCACTTGCGTTCATTGTCACAGTCCTATCCTGCTTTCCTGGCTGTGCTATGTGTAGACTACCTCCAACCTGAACATTCAGGAGGCCTGCAGCAAAGTATTGTATTAAAATGAATAAAACTGGAAGTCAAGGAAAAGATCACATCTGCCTCTTAGGTAAAGGAAGAAACTGGTCTGTGGAGTCAAATTAGCTAGCATTACTCTGTCAACCTCAGCAAATGACTTACTCTCTGTAAACCTCAGTTTTCTCATCTGGGACTGTATTTCTCAAGAATGTTGTGAAAACTAAGTGAAATATGCGAAGCACTAGCTATGATTTCTGATTCCTGGGAGGTCATCAATAGAGTTTAGTTCTTTCTACATGTGTACCAAAGTCATATGATGCCTTTCATCAGGGTTTCTCTTTCTTGGCATTATTGGCATTTAGGGTCAGATATTTCTTCATTGTAAAGGACCGTCCTCTGCATTATGGGATGTTTAGCAGCATTTCTAACCTCTACACACTAGATGATAGTAGGACCATTCACTCAGTGTGACAGCTAAAAATGTCTCCAGACATTGCCAAATGTCCCTAGTGGTAAAATGCAAGCATTTTATTCAACAGTGGTAAGGGCAGGGTTAAGGAGGGAAGGTGGCAGTGTACCCACAAATGCAGGATAGGAAGGAAAAGTATATGATTCTTCTCAAATGAGATCTGGTGCATTCATGGTGGTATGGCCGTAGACATTTGATTCTTTTCAGAATGCCTAAAACCCTCACTGTCTCCATTACTCCTTCTTCTTGTAATTTCATGTAAACATATATTTATTATGCTCCAACAAAATGGTTAACCTTTACTGTGTATCATTAACTGTGTTAATAAGCTTTGCATGAGCTAATAGTTAGCTGTCATGTACATATCTGCCATCTCTATTAGATTGGCATTCCATTGTGAACAGGGACCTCATACCAGCTCCAACTGCATTGTTCTTGTACTTAGGAGGTAGCAATTCTTCACTGGTCACATAGTCCCACTGCCCCCAAATAAAACAATCCAGAGCTGAAAATGGATGAAGGCATGGAAAAATATGGAAAATGAGTTTATACAAATCTAAATGCAGTAGATTCCAAATATTGTTTTTTTCAAAAGCTTTTAAAAATCAACCATTCTGAGAAAAGTAAACCCACCATTAACTTTTCTTTTATCATCACTAAGCCAATATATCATTAAGAAAGAAACAATTAATTTCCTCTTTAAAGTTAATTTTTTTCTACTCTATCTATTATGAAGAGGATTCCAGTAGTGCTTAGAAATTTTTCATTCATTCATTCTTCATGTTTTATTCATATATGTCATTAGTTATTAAAGATGTTAGAGTTAAGCTTTAAGTTCAGCACAGGGTTTGATTTTTCCCTTTTTTTCTTAAAAATAGACATTTTAAATTAAATAAATAAAATAATTTATTAACTTAATTAAAGAAATGAAATTATTTAGAAATTTAAATGAAATTATTTATTTAGAAAATTAAAACATAGGAATGTATAACTTAGGGAGCAATAGTCTCCATGTCACTATATATGGATCCGAATTATTTTTAACAGTTACATAATATATAGGTGTGAGTGTAGCATAATTGTAATTAAACAATCTGCTACTTAGATTGTCTCCAGTTTTTTGTGGTAATGCATATCCTTGTACTTATTTTTTTTGCACACTTCATGTAATTTTTTAGTACAATTTTCTAGAAGTGGAATTAAAGGTCAAAAGGTATTATCAGTTGAATGCTTCACATTATATGTAGTTCACACGTGTGTGTGTTGTATAATACATTTCCTCCAAAAAATTCCTCTATAGAGAGAAACTCCAGACATGCCTGGGTGACTCAGTTGGTTAAGCCTCTGACTCTTAGTTTTGGCTCAGGTCATGATCTCACAGTTTGTGAGTTCGAGCCCCATTTGGGCTCCAAGCTGACAGCTTGGAGCGTGCTTAGGATTCTTTCTTTCTCCCTCTCTCTCTGTCCCTCCCCCATTTGCGCTCTCTCTTTCCCTCTCTCTCTCAAAATAAATAATTCTTTTTAACAGAAAGTAACTCCAGCATATGTCAATTTTCTTGACATAGAGTCTATGTCAAGACTTTTCTTGACAAAAAGTCTGTGACATAGGCTTTTCTCTATGTCAATTTATAATGCAACAGAGAAATGGTGAAAAGTCACTCTTTTTCTTGTAATTTCTTCCTCATACCAGGATGAGGCATTAAAATTCTAAGTAGTGTCTGTAATAGCTGAATATAATCTTAAAAACAGAGACACTTTATCTCTCTGATTCCCACCCACATCCTCTCAATGGCACCTGAAATTCTGTTTTTCAGACTGCAGATTATGACCCATTAGATGGTCATGAATTCAATGGGTTTGAAAAGTTTTGTGGGTTTTTTTTTTTTAATCAAATCTAATAGAATTAAAAGGTGAGTATGTTTTCTTACAGTGGGCCCTGATCAGAAAATGTGAATATATCTGATCCTAGAAAATGTCCCTAGTTCTAAGAAGGGAAGTGGCCTTGGTCTTGCTGCCTTCACTAAGAACTCTTTGTGCTGGCCTTTGATGTCAGTGGTGAGATTGTCGCAGATGTGCAGAAAAGAATCCATTAGGGGTTTCATGTAGAGCTCGTCACATACTCACAACTTAGCCAGTTATAACATCATGCCTCTCGTGTGAGATGTACAGACCATTCCCTGGAGAAGCCGTTTTTATTGCTAGCTAGCAACATTTTCTATTTCTCTTTCCACGGTGTGAAACATTTTCTGAAAACCTCAGCCATTACAGGAGAGAGACGCAGAGCTTAAGCCCATCTTCTCACCAGTCAACCCAGTGTCTTCCTTTCTGTTTCAAGGTCCTTCCTCAAAAGCACAGAAATGTACAAAGGGAAAGTGAGAGGAAGGGCACAGGGAGTTGGGGGACAGTTGGGGCTTTCCCTGGCCTTTCCGGATCCTTCAGTTCCAAAGGCTTATTTGGTATTTCAAATTTCTGAAATAAAACCCTGCCTTTACAATTAATGCAAATATTACTCAGTGATTCATCCTTTCCAAATAATTCTTGGTTTCTTTTGACATTTTATTTTTATATTATGAATTAACATTGACATCACTCTGGGGTTACTGTCACCTCAACTCTTCACAGTGAACATAACTGTCTTGCAAAGCCTGTAAAAGTTCAGATTTTAATCACACCTGGGTATCTCTTGGGCTGCTGTTGGGCTTTTAAAAGTGTGATCTTTTGGCACACATCTCTGCAAAACTCATGGGCAGGATGGTGGCAAGAAAACTGTTTTTACTTGGGTAGCTTCTCCTGTGCCTACAGGTTAGAGATCTTTATTAAAGTTTTAACTCCAGTAACAATCATGATAAGAACCCTGTGGCAATTCTAATAAAAGAGATTTAGTCGAGTTTTAGTTTTAAAATCAGAGTGAGAGCCACTTTCTATTGAATCTGTCCATTCAAAGGTCAGGAAACCATCCACAGATGTATGTACACATCTACACGCACACATATATAATCAGAGTAATCCAGGTACTGAATGGATTCTATCATTTTAGTAAGTCAATAGTCTCACCTCTGCTTTTGAAGACAATGGGCTAAGATTGTTTGAGAAGATTCAGGTAGTCATCCACATTAATGGAAAGCCTAAAGACAAAAAGAAAATTGTCTTAATGTTTTTCTTCGGAGTTTGGACTCTTTTGGTGTTCTAAGAATAAGGATTTTTCACAAGGCTTATTGTAGCTGGTATCAGCACTGTATTAAATTTAACACTCATTATTTTACTGGTATTTTTTAAATAGCTGAAATTTGTAATGATTCTTGGATATAGATATATACCTAAGTATATATAAAAATCCAGGTTAACAAAAAGAGTTGTGATTCGTTCTTTCAATAAACATGTTACCTAACTAACATACTCCAAGCTCAACAAAATTCTACTGTTTTCAAAGGTCCATCCCATCAAAATCCTTCATTTTACAGATGAGGAAACAGAGGCCATAGTGAGTCTAATATATCCAGAGTCACACACCCAGCAGTGGAAGAACTCTGGAATTTTGAATGACTTAACTCCTTTCGATGGTATCAGGGCACTTTTCCTTTTTTTAACTGCTTATCTTAATTGATTACAATTATTTGTAAATCTTCAGCAGAAACATTGCATTATAAATCTTTCTTATTTTAGACAAATATTTCTTCAAAATCTGCATGGAATTCTTATTCTATAAGATGAACCTTCTCCCCTTTTGTGAAGCTGGACACTGCTTTGTTTACTCCTAGCAATCCTCACAAGGCTTGTCCACTCCTTAAAAGTCACAGAGGTCACTAGCAGGTGAAGATTTTTATTGGAAACCAGGGTCCTCTTTGGAGGATTTTGTCCTTACTAGACTGTTAGGTGATGAACTCATTAGGGTAAAGGCTAGACTGTAATAGACAGACTTAGCAATAGACTAGGCTAAAGAACAAGGAAATTTCTTTCTTTCTCACATCACCACCAGCATCAGCTACCATTTATCATCATCTATGTGATAAAGGTCGGGCTTCTCCATGTCTAGGTGTTATCCAGCAGGAAAGAGGGAAAACAAAACAAAACAAAACATGAAGGAAGCATGTCAAGGACCTTAAGCCCAGACCTGGAAGTGACACACAATAGTTCTGACATTCCACTGGTGAGCCTTTCATCAAATGACTGTCCTTAATTCTAAGGAAGCATGAGGCAGGAGAACCTTCTCTGAGCTTCTTAGCTCAAGCAGCAGGTAGAAAACTTGGACACAGTTCTAGGACCATCACAGAATTCTTGAAAGGTTGGAAAATAATCTACACAAAGAATGAAGACTAAATAACCCAAGCAGCAGGTAGAAAACTTGGACACAGTTCTAGGACCATCACAGAATTCTTGAAAGGTTGGAAAATAATCTACACAAAGAATGAAGACTAAATAACCCAAGTTAGATGGTGACAAAAAAGGAATGACCTAAGAATTTAAGTATGTATGATTTTTATACAGAGGATGAAGATGGGTTGTACCAAACTCCAGGACACTGTTGTGAACTTGGCATAAGGGCTTTAAGTTGTACATAAGTGTTAATTCCTTGATTATGCAGTTTTCCTGCTGTTAGATTTAGATTCCAAAGAGGAACTACTCTTCTTTTTTTTTTTACATAGTAATTTTTTATAATGTTTTATTTATTTCTGAGAGAGAGAGACAACATGAGCAGGGGAGCGTCAGAGAAAGAGACACAGAATTGGAAACAGTCTCCAGGCTCTGAGCTGGCTGTCAGCACAGAGCCTGATGCGGGGCTCCAGCCCACGAACAGTGAGATCATGACCTGAGCCGAGGTCAGACGCTTAACCGACTGAGCTACCCAGGTGCCCCAAGAAGGAACTACTCTTCTAAGGAAGGAGTTTCCCTCCTAAAATCTTTTAAAAAGGATTATGTTTGGTCTTGCTGGAATAATATAGTTTACTCCTACGTGGTGGAATTCTTTTTTTTTTTTTCTCTTAAGTTTATTTATTTCAAGAGAGAGCATGAATGGCGTTGGGAGGAGGGGGGCAGAGCGAGGGAGAGACGGAATCCCAATCAGGCTCTGCATTTTGAATGCAGAGCCTGAGAAGGGGCTCAGTCTCATGAACCATGAGATTGTGAGCCAAGATCAAGAGTCGGACCTTAACTGACTGAGCTATGTAGGCACCCCCTACATGATGGAATTCTTAAGTGTCATCCATTCTTACAATTTTGTTTTGTTTTGATATACAGCTCCAGAATGGCAGAAGACGATTCATATTTGGGAGGACCTGAACAAGTAAGTATTACTTGTATTATAATTATAAGTATTATAATTTCACTGATAATTTTTATAAATCTGTTCATATTTAATATTTAATATACAGAAACAGCCATAGTATTTATCAGGGGAACTCTAAAATTGGTAAGAAATTTATTTTAAATTGTCTTTGCAGTTTCCTTGTCCCTCCAGGTAAGGTCGGAGAGAACATGTCATATCAAATGAGTTGCATATGGTTGCATAAAAATAAAACATATGGTTGCATAAAAATTATACATGCTACAGGTCAAGTGATAACTATTTCCAGGGCTACAGTAACAAATTATCACAGACCACATGGCTTAAAAAAAAAACAGAAATATATTCTTTCACAATTCTGGAGGCTAGAAATACCAAAATCCAAAATCAAGATGATGACAGGGCTGGTTCCTTCTGGGAAGTTCTTAAGGAGAATCTGTCCCAGGCCTCTCTCTGAGCTTCTGGTGGTCACCAGCAACCCTCGGTGCTCCTTGGCTTGTGGCGGCATCACTCCTGCAGACCCACCTTCTTCCTTGTTTTTCTGTATCCAAATCTCCTTCTTTTCTCTTATGAGTCACCATGGGACTACAGAAGTTATACGCAGATCCTAATATAGCTGCCATACTAATAGGAGGGACAGAAGTATAGTTTCTATGTGGTGATAAATGCCATCATAGTATTCTGCATGGAATGAGCCAGAAATGTTGAAAGGAATCACTCTACTTTGCTGGGCTAGACAAAGAGAGGAAAGACTAGGTACCAAGGCACCCTGGTCCAAGATTCGTAATCACTTCACACTAAAACTTTAGTGGCAACCACCTAAAAAATGGATTTTCCAATTTCATGCATCCAAACAATCAGGAAAATAAAACCAAAACTGAAATGCTTTTTAAGGGATCTGGTATCACTTCTTCAAATAAAATAGACTTGTGTAGCATTCATTACTCTTGACAATGTTCTGATTTATTTAGAAAGAACGGGTAGGCAGAGCTTTTCCCATGAAGATGCTCCTGTTGAAATTACTTGTACAAATGGTGATAGAGGATCCATCTAGGAATGTTTTCTTTGATTACAGCAAAAAAGATATTTGGCTACTCATATTATCAAAACCTGTATTTTACCTTTCACTTTTAATGTGCTGTCTCTAACATTTAAAGACAAACTCTAACAAGCATGTTCTGCTTAGTTTTAGACCATGCTTTCCTGTCTATACACAGGAAATCTTATCAGCAAGAGATGGTCCTTTATGCCACACAAAAGTAAAACCTGCTGAAAACATTCATTTCGAGAGTTTATCTTATGTGGGCCTTTTGTGATCATCAGCAACAGGGGTGGGGTACGTTCTGATATTTCCATTTTTGAGGCAAGAGGTGCTTGTAGTATGGGTTTTTTTTTCTTGTCAGAAGCTTAATGGCATATATTTCCTGCGGTTCACGTGTCCTTAGTGAGACATCCTCAGTGTTTTCATGTATTCTGGAATTTGCTCTCCAACTATAACCGAATATACAATGTAAGCTGCAGTGCACAATGCGGCTGGTCTTCCTTGTCGGAAGTGGAGTGTGTGTATCTCCCCTACGACGAGTGCTCTGCCCTCTACTCAGTCATTTTAGCCACCTGCAGGCCCTTAAGGAAGACATTTTTTAGCTAGGTCATCTCTTCTGCTCTGAGACTGCTGAACACTCTCTATAAGGTGGGGCCCGATTTTACAATAACATGTTTTCTGATTCCTATATTTCCTTTCCAGCACACAATGAATAGTGTAGATGAATTTGACTCTTAAGCATTGAAGTGTGGGGCACATTTACTGTTCCTCAATTGAAAATTTGCATACCTCACAACTGGATTTGAAGTGTTCTTTATTTAAACATTGTGTTTCTTACTCTTCATTTACCTAGGCCCACTAGGATCTTAGGTTCCAGGAGCCTTTGATAATATACTAATAAAGAAAAGGAGTGAATTGTAATACTGGTTTTTCTTTTTGTTTAATACCAGCTGCAGCACACTTACCAACTAGCATATCATAAAAAATGAAATATGGTTAGTTTTTGTGCAGCCCATACATATTTCAAACAGATGACTTACTTAGGTTGAAACAAATGCTAAGCTCAGAGATATCAATTTTATTTATTTATTTAAAGTTTACTTATTTTGAGAGGGAAGGACAGAGCTTGAGTGGGGGAGGGGCAGAGAGAAAGGAGAGATTCTCAAGCAGGTTCCGAACTGTCAGCGCTGAGCCCAACGCAGGACTTGAACTCACAAACCATGAGATCATGAGCTGAAATCAAGAGTGAGACACTTAACCGACTACGCCACCCAAGAGCCCCAGAAATATGAGTTTTTGTGACACCTTCATCGCTTCAACTTCTTGTTTCCACTGTCATGCCTCCTACCTTCACTTCTACCTCCTCCATCCTTCTTATTGCGTCCACTTGTATAATTCGGGCTTAGCTCTGTGTCCATATTCTTAATTTAATAACATCTGCAGAACTCCTTTTGCTCTATGACATAGCATTCAAGGTTCTGGGGATTAGGATGTAGGTGTGTTGAAAGGAGCCATTATCCAGCCTGCCGCACCCACTAGATTCCAGGGATTCTGCCCTGTGCTAGGTAAGCAAAGGTGAAAAGAAATGAGGGAGCTCGGGGCTCAGTTATACCTGCTGCTCAGACAGTAAGTTATATTTTCAGTTTCTCTGTAAATTGTTCCAAGGCTGTTGCCTAAGTCTTATAGGCTTTGAAGTTGTATGGCTTTGATAATTTACCATTATCCAAGAAATATTTCTAGGATTTCTAGGACCATATCCTTATGTTCAGATTTCTGAGAGAGTACAGGCTTTAAGTCATTCATTAAAAGAAGATTAAGGATCCACTCTGTTTTAAACATACACTGGGCCCTGAAAATTTCCTGGTGAGCAAGCTATAGTGGGTGCTGGCTTCTCTGGTCATTCTTCTCAAATCCTTTTGTCACAAAAATAACTTTACCACAGGCAAATTTCTGTACACATGAGAACTCAGCTAGGTGTCATGACCATATTTTAAAAATCCTGATTTGAAATATTTTCAGGGTTTTTTTGCTTTAGTTTTTGTTCCGGGAACAATTTTAAGTGTAGCAAATTCAGATATTAATATAATGTCAGAAAAATAAGAATCGAATTATTTACATTTTCTTTTTTACAGATGTTTCATTTGGATCCTTTGACTCATACAATGTTTAATCCAGAAATATTTCAACCAGAGATGCCACTACCTACAGGTAAGAAAACTCCTCATCCCTGTTGCCCTGTCATCTGTTTTGCTTTTGCTTTTTTAAAATTCAAGATTTGCCAGCATTCAAGAGTCTCTTGAATGCTGACAAAAACTGAGGACTGGTGGATGTGGGGGGGAGGAGGGGTGGGCATGGAGGAGGGCACTTGTGGGGATGAGCACTGGGTGTTATGTGGAAACTAATTTGACAATAAACTATTTGTAAAAAATAAAAAAATAAAAAAATAAAAAATAAAAAAAAATAAAAAATAAAAAAAATAAATAAAAAAAAATAAAAAAAAAAAAATTGAGAATCCAGAATGGAATAATCCTTCGAGCAGGTAGCCTGTTCTTTGGATTCAGATGCAGCACTTCTTTGAAATGTCATTGGTAGAAGGAAAAAAATGAAGTTTTGAATTTGAAGATTTGATTTCAACACTTGGGGGTCTTAAGTGTCATTGTTTCCCCATGGAAGTCAGCTTCTGTGAGGGCTTTGAAATGCTATTTATGGAAGATGGAATACTGTAGCAAATGATAGATTATTGTGAAATAGCAGATCAAATAAATATCTTTCCCAAAATGACAAAAACTTTATTACTGGAGCGTCTTGTCTCTGTAGGGCATATAATTAATTATAGACCAAACATAAATTAAAAAAAAAAAAAAAAATTCAAGATTTGCTAATAGCTTCTTTTAGAAAGTCAGTAAGATGCCTAGAAAGGAAATGGTGATGATGTTTTAAAAACCAACTTTCACTATACTATACTTTACAAGTTTTATTTATTTGTTTTGATAGAGAGCGTGCTTGCACATGCGTGTGTGCTCAAGCAAGGGAGGGGCAGAGAGAGAGGGAGAGAAAGGATCCCACCAGGCTCTGCTCCCCATCAGCACAGAGCCCAACATGAGGCTTGATCTCATGAACCATGAGATCATGACCCAAGCAGAAATCTAGAGTCAGACACTTAACCAACTGAGCCACCCAGCCAACCCAGTGGTTGAGCCACTGTACTTTTTAGAATTAATGTTTGCACGAAAATATTCTATCCCATTTACCCATTGTCTGACTTACAATTGTTAGTGATATCTGCTAGGACAGCTCAGAAGGAATTTCTTTACTCGTATCATTTTCCCTTTTGCCCAATCTTATTAGCTCTGGTTCTGTATAACTCCTGATAGAGAATGAATATATATATATTCATATATATATATATATTCACATATATATAGTGAGGTGGTCTCAGCTTCTCAAATCTATTCCCCAAACATTTATTTGAACTCCTATTATATGCCACTCAGTATGCCAGGCAAGGCACTGGAGAAACGAAGTTTGCAAAAATCATAAGCGTCATCTCAGTAGAAAAGTCATCTTTTAAAAATGCCTTTAGTTTCACATTCTGACCAATTGGATAAAACTCATAATAATCATCCTTCCTTCTAACATGACTGCATTATCACCATTGACAAATTGTTGAATCTCATATGAGTGATTTAAAAAATCAATTCATTTAGTCTCTCTGTTTATTGATTTGTATGTCAGCCTTGTGTGATGGCTCTTTTTATGTAATCCTCTGATCACCAGTGAGTCCTAACAGATGTTCTGAGGCAGTGTGAGTAAGTTATGGAAGTTGTACAGAAAACAGAGAGTTTTGTAATTAGGGCATGTGCTGGCTTAGTCAGCAGAGCATGTGACTGTTGATCTCAGGGTCGCAAGTTTGAGCCCCACATTGGGTGTAGAGATTACTTTTAAAAATGTAAAAAACAAACAGAGAGCGTTGTAACCGCTGAGGTGGACATCAGCTCTTCTCTTTACCGAGGGCTCTTGTCCTCCTGGGGAAACTCTCCAGTTTGTACCATTCTTGCTTAAAACTATTGTTGTAACTATAGTATTTACTTTTGCGTTTTTTAGATCAGACTGTTTTTCTGCATTTTTATCTCTATTACATATTTCTAGGCATTCTTGGGAGAGGAAAAAGTAAATCTGGTATATATATGTTCACCTTCCCTAGTAGAAGTTGTATTGCTGAGGCCTTTCTCTCTTTACCCCACAAAACCTTTCTGAGGTCTCTTGAAGTGCTGTCCAATCTGAGCTCTAGGTCAGCTTCCTGTGAACAAGTAAATATCTTGGTAACTTCTGTGTTTCCTGTGAACTTTTTATTCTGGGGTTCAAAGTATCTTTCTTAGTATCAGTGCTTTATTGAAAGCCTAAGAACTTGGTGTTGCCCTGAGAAGACATAAACATTTCCATTTAATGCCCTGTAAATGCCAGGCAGTACCCTGAGTAGACGCTTTGTTTTTATTACATCAAGTTTATGGAGGTTGAAATAAGATTATCAAAAGAAACATCTCTGTAAATATTGTGGTCAGGGCTTCATGTTGTAGAAATTATTTTGCCATAGTATTAGAAAAACTTTTTAAATTATACTTCAAAACCTCAGATTCTGTTTATTACCTCATCATTTTTACTGCTAGGATTTTCCCTCTTTGCTGCAGTGACATGGTCCAATTTTTATGATTCAAGTTGTATGGATGTTTTACTCACATTTTAAAGGGATAGAAAGGTTACGGGAACCAATCAATAGTAACTTGTAATTCTCGTATGGACTGTTTTATCTTCTTGAAATCTAAAACTATTAGTTGTTGAAAATTCAATGGGATATGGCATAACTTTTAAGTCCATAATATATGTACTGTAATATAAATTTCTCCACACAGTGGGATGTTAGTTCATGGCATTGAAATGTTGCCAAAAGAAAATTGGCATTAAAATGAATATACGCATA
The DNA here is from genome assembly GCA_017311185.1 of Proteles cristata cristata. NCBI lineage: Eukaryota > Metazoa > Chordata > Mammalia > Carnivora > Hyaenidae > Proteles > Proteles cristata. The sequence goes on from JAESUZ010003940.1 coordinate 419,907, forward strand.
TCAAATCTAATTTTCTAGTTGGTTCAACTTTTGAGCGTGTTCACTAGAAGAGAAAAAATGGCCCCGTTTCACTAATAAAATTCCCAAACCTTGGAATTCCATATGTTTAAAGGAAATTAAACCATACAGCAAAAATAATAGCAAAACTTCAAGTATCTTTAGAAGAGTTAGTGAGAGACTTGAAGTTTAATGTAGATGTGATCCAACTCTTCTGTATTTTCTATGACATACAAAGGTTGCTTTCTTAGAGGCCTCTCTTCTTGATTTAGCATTCTAGAGGGAATAATTTTGAGTAGAAATGTTATATTATCACACAGGCTATATTTGTAGGGTGAAAATATTTCAATTTCTAAGAAGTTTTATTTCCTTATCAAAAATTAAATTCTGGCCATTTTTTGGAGTTTTTAAATTGCAATATTTTTCCTCAACGAATTTGAAAGTGCCCAGGGGTAAATTTCATACAGGCAAGAGATGATAATTTTCTTAAATTACATATACATTTGCCAGCCACTACCCATTTTTCCTTTCTTGTGTATGTTTTACTTCAAATTCAGTCATTTTTCAACAGATTTCCTTATAAATTTCTTGCATAATAACAGGAGATAATTCTACCTTTGTTTGCTCCAGTTTTCTAGCCTTATCCTGATTCGTCATAATACCAAGAAGATAAAAATAAATTCTCTTTCAAATTATAGTGTATTTTTAATATCAACATGAAGGTTTAACTATTCTTTGTAAATGTATTTATCTAAAATAATATGGAGGCTCAGTCAGTTAAGCATCTGACTTCAGCTCAGGTCATGATCTCATGGTTTGTGGGTTCCAGCTCTGCGTTGAGCTCTGTGCTAACAGCTTAGAGCCTGGAGCCTGCTTCAGATTCTGTGTCTCCCTCTCTCTCTGCCCCTCCCCAGCTTGTGCTCTCTCACTCTCTCTCTCTTTCTCATTAATAAATAAACTTAAGAAACTTATAAAAAATAAGTAAAATAATGTAAACTTCTGTTATCTAAAAGAATGAACTTCTGGCTAAGAGACAGTGAAGACTGAAATGAACACAGATGCATTCTTCTAGAATTTTGCTAGTATCAAGCATCTTAATTTACAGTCAGATGAGTGAGAAACACCATATGCCTCTATGTATTACAGAGCTATGGGTTATTATACTATTGACATAAAAACTAGCTGGAGAGCTTACTTATACTATCAGAGATTCTGATTTTCCTTTGAATCTCCAAGGCAGATATAGTCGGGGTATGGATTAAACTTGTAGTTTTCTTTGTTTTTTTTAATAATTAATTAGAATGCACCTATCTTCGATTAAATTATTTTCAGGATTTTATAAAATATTTGTGCCACTTTAGAAGAATTCAGCACAGTATTCAGAAGTTGTATACAAACATCAAAAGTTATGGATTGACAAGAAAAGTCCACCATGTCTGACAGACCAAATTAGATATTGGAGGGAAGGGGAAACAACCTGGCCAGTTGGGAAACAAAGACAGTACTTAGGGATTCAAATAAGGGGAAGTAACTGAACACTTAGTGTCAGGAAAGGCAGGTAGCCTGAGATCATTATCTGGGTATTTCACACGTGTAGGTGCTCGCTTAGTCCCTTATACTTTCACACTGAGCACATTCTCTTTGAGGAATGGAAGTCTGTGTCTGATGATGTGAAGGCAAAAGGAAATGTCACGGTGCCCAGGAAATGGTTGCTGCTTTTCATTGGTATTTGTGTCATTTCAAAAATGCTTTGTTAGTAGACAAGGTTGTGAAGGCCATTGACATCTTCATCCTTGCCTGACAGAGATCACACCTTTTCTTAGGTTTCAGCAACTATTTGTTTATTGTGATTCTCTAAAGGTATAAAACTTGTTAAGAATAATCTTGCTATTCAAATGAGGAAGGTAAATCATATCATTATAGAATTTTAGCTAAAAAATGAATTTTGAGGGGCTCCTGGGTGTCTTAGTCAGTTAAGCGTCCGACTTTCGCTTAGGTCATGATCTCACGGTTCGTGGTCGTGGGTTCGAGCCCCGCGTCAGGCTCTATGCTAACTGCCAGCTCAGAGCCTGGGGCCTATTTCAGAGTCTGTATCTCCCTCTCTCTCTGACCCTCCCTGCTCATGCTGTCTCTCTCTCTCTCCTAGAAATAAATAAAAAAAATATTTTAAAAAAAATGAATTTTGAAACCTCTATTTAAAAAGATAATTTCTGTTTTTACATGCTTTAGATTTTGTAGCAAATTTGAGAAGCCTCACATTTTCCTTTGTTTTCTCTTTATTGTTTTCATGTTCAGCAGATGGTCCATACCTTCAAATATTAGAGCAACCTAAACAGGTAAGAGGATTAAAGGGATGGGACTGCCTCTTTCAATGTTAGAGCCATAAGTTTCCTATTAATATCTCAAGCACTGAAAAAAATAAGTGAATTTTATGAAGGAAGTAGCTTATCTAGAAGCTCGACACCCAGCCCAAATTGTGTAACAACTTTATTCGCCTACTTCATATTTCTGTTAGTCATCCTTCTAAGTGTCCTGAGCCTCAGTACGTAGTTCTATAAAACCTAGATGATTGTATCTCATGATCTCCACCACCTTGGCTTAGCAGCCACTCCTACGAAAGGCACAGTTGCCTCCATTCGTTTTCATGTTTAAGGAAATAGGCAATTTGATACACTGAGTTACACCCATCAACCCTGTCCATGCACATGTGGTGCTTCTTAGCCTTCCTCCTTCCTTTAGAAGCTCTAGCCTTTTCTGTTTGGTCTTTGGAACATATGACCTAAAAGGCTAGAACTATCAGTAGGGTGTAGATAAAGTATTAGAAAGGACAGCGGAGTCCTCTTTCCTCTAGTGTTAGCTCTAGACTCAACCCCTTTGGAGACGGGGATGAGAGCATTTTATTTTATCAGGCTCTTCTTCTTACCACTAGATTTTCTAGAGGATGCCTGGGAATCGAAGTGGCTTCCTCACCATGCTCCAACTTTGTGGATAAATATTTATTGGAAATTGATGAGACCTTTGCTATGAAAAAGGAAGAGAGAGAATCTTAATACTTTCTTATAGGGGAGAGCTCAATTATTAGGGGGTTGTTAGGGGAATAGTGTAGTCCCTCACAGACTAAGGTCGAAGTCAGTAAATCTCTGAATGGATGTGTTTACCTCATTTGTGTAACTAGGGATGCATATACCTGCTGTCTTGGAATTATCACCCAAAAGCTTTCTTATTGCTTTTCATAGCTCAACCGAGTGAGTGTAACACTTTTGCACTTTTGCATTTTTGCATTTAATAAATGCTAACTAGGTCAAGAATTTAAATAAAGCTTCCACTGTGGTTACTGTAATGGTAACATATATTTGGATTTGGGTCAGAATTTACAGGCTGTAACTATCTTAACCATCATGGTAAGGCTGAGCTGAGGTAAAAGTTTCTGACTCAGGGACAGGAATGCCGCACGAGACTTGGGTGCATTATTTTACTTGCTTGCAGTGGCAGACCCTCCGTGGGCTGCCAGCGTGACTCGCCTTTGCTTTACCTCCATGTCCAGCTCTTTAGCGGTGACTTCTCACAAGAGGTAGCCAAGTCTCTCAAGGACCCTCCCAGTGCAAGTTTATCCCCTCGAAGTCTGTTCAGCAGTCTGGCCTTCTAGAAAAGGTTCTAGCTTGCAATATCTATGTGATCCATGAAAGTGAGAAATCAAGCTAAAATCTGTTTCTCTGCATACCAGGAAAAGCATGGTTTTCAAATACTATTTTCATAAGCATAGCACTACAATAAGAATTTTTAAATGCAGTTCCTTATTATGGGTCCGAGAGTCATAAAAAAAATTGACACGACTTATGGTTATGTAGTTCCAAAATTCAAAATTAACTCACTGCATGTAGATGTGTGAAAGCTTCCCTGAGTAAAACAGTGTGTTTGTTTACCAAACCGAAGTTATTTTGATGTCTGACTTCAGTGAAAGTAAAAAGATTGTCTTTAAATCAAACTTTCTGACCGGATGGATATAACCCTTGCCTTTGAGGTTGATGACTCATTGTAAGCAAATGGAGTTACTAAAATGAATGGCTGTGGATCGACAAACCTCTAATCTCAAAATTTTAGAATCAGAAACACATTAGAACGATGCATCTTATCTTCCTGGAAAAAAAAAAGTAATACATTTTCATCCTCGGATTGAAAATTCCTTTGCACAGAAGTTTAGATACTCTTACGCAACCACGAATGATATCCATTGTTTCTCAAACTGTAAGCAAGCTATTAAGATGTGCCTCTCTACTTATATTCTATTTGACACTACTCCCAATAAGATATAAAAGTATACATGTATGTGTTTCTCTGCCTGTCCTAAATGTATTTTGTGATTAAAAACAGGGAATTACTTTATTAATTTCTTTTAATTTTTAAAATAAAAATTAGGAGAATGTACGTTTTCCTTTGCCACAGTTTTCCCCAGCTCTGCCAGAGATGAGTCATAACATAGACGACTAATCTTTAGAATATCTAGTTTGTTGCATATTATTCAGTGCTAATTGTCTAATGCTGTTTAAAAACGGAAGTTGTATTTAAACAGATTAGTAGTCAATAAATCTCTATCTTTTTGGTTAGTCAATTCTGGAGGCTCGTGTTACATATGCTGTTGTTTTTTCATGGTTTTTTCATATAATGAGTAAAAACAAAGAAGCCAACAGCCTTCATCTCTACAAAAGGTACAGGGCTGAATTTGTAACTTATTTTTTAGTTTGAATTTTATAAGAAGCTAAACAGAAGAATTACTCCTGATGACTAACCTCACCTCAGAAGGTTTCCCTAGTATTAGGTTTGATAGGTCCTGAGGAGTCATATGCAAAAGTTGTTTTAAGTCCCAATTTTTTGACTTGATTGCACACTCTGGATCCATGTGTGACTTGAGGAACTTTCCCACACAAGGGAATTTACTTCAGGCCTTACTCATCCTATGAAATATGTTTTAAGACTGATTCTCTTTGGAAATCCGAAAATTCTCAGAAAATATAGGGACAGTTCCAGATGCTTACCAGAGGTCTGAATTAGTTCAGGGCTCCTGGATCATTTTATTGTTTCAATACCCTATGATGCATAATGAAATGCAGTGCAGTCTAAGGAGGGCAAGAATTTTTACTCCGTCCCATGAGCTCAAAGCTGTTAAAAACTTTGCATTTGCCAGGCTTTGCAATTGTTAAAAGAGTATGCAAGGTAGAAAGCCCCTACCAGCAAGTGGTGGGTGTGCGGAGCTGCCGACGGCCTAGTGATCTGGCACTGTTGATATGAAATCAATCCCACTGTAAAAATAAACAAAAGGTGAGGATGTTCCATGGAACATATTAAGATATTTGAAAAGCATTTGAGAAAAGAAAAACTATCTGGTTAAGTTTAAACTATAACACCACCACATATTGATTGACATCATTATAAAGTTGAGTCTTTCAGGAAAAACAATGAAAGCTTCCTTAATATTAAGCTCTCTTAATATCTGATCCATTTTCCTAATAGTCCGTGTTTTATTCTTTGTATACAAATATGCACAATTATCACGGTTAGCTTTGTAAGTCATAAAATGCCAGAACTGGAATAGACCTTAAAAGATGATCTTGTCTAATCTTCTTATTTGAATAGATTAAAAAGCCATAACAAAACATGGAGCTTCCAGTAAGTAGTACACATGGTAAAGACTTCCAGCTAACTCTTCACTGACCTACCACATCTGTAGAATTCTTGAGTTAACAATATCGAAAAGGATTATCTGGTTTTGGATTCATCCAGGTCAGTTAATATATTAAGATTGAGCTGATAATATCAGTAACCATAAAATCCAAAACCTTGTCTTCTGAACATAGGGTGTGTTCTGTAACAGTGATGTAGTATATTTAATAGGACATTTCTGTATTCCCTCCTGAGCCAACTGTAATCAGAGTAGATAAAGGAATTCCTTTAAGTAAGAGTCAAAGAAGCATAACTCAGTGATATGGCCAAGTTCAGAGCTTGGCAGCAGCAATTTGAGATGAGGAAGCTCTGATTCAAAACAAGCTGCAACATGTCGAGTCCAAGGCTTAAACTCTTCAGCAGTTCACTCTCCACATGTGCCCAGCAGGAGAGGTCTGCAGGGTTAGGGACCTGGCCTTTAAGCCGCAGACCAGTGGACAAGTATCAATTAACATCAGTGTCCATAATGTGTAGCAACATGGATGGACCTTGAGGGTGTTATGCTGAGCGAAATAAGTCAGGCAGAGAAAGACAAATATCATATGTGTGCACGCATAGGAGGATTAGGAGGAGCTTAACAGAGGACCAAGGGGGAGAAGAAGGGCGGAAATGGTGGGGGAAAGGGGGAGAGGCAAACCATGAGAGACTCTTGAATGCTGACAAAAACTGAGGACTGGTGGATGTGGGGGGAGGAGGGGTGGGCATGGAGGAGGGCACTTGTGGGGATGAGCACTGGGTGTTATGTGGAAACTAATTTGACAATAAACTATTTGTAAAAAAAAAAAAAACAAAAAAACATCAGTGTCCATAATAAGATTATGGGGAAAGTGGTTTTCATTTGCAGAGTCCTCTTTCACAGTTGATGCTTTCCTCCTCTCATTTAATATACACAAGAATTTTAAATGTGTATATAACTTTGTCCCTATAATTTTTAATAAGGATTTCTCAAACTTGTTGGCTCTATATTCATCTTTGCAGAGAGGATTTCGTTTCCGTTATGTATGTGAAGGACCCTCCCATGGTGGACTCCCAGGTGCATCTAGTGAAAAGAACAAGAAGTCCTACCCTCAGGTCAAAGTAAGTTTGCGGTGTCCTTCTCTATATTTCTGGAATATTTGATTTCCTAAGAGCAAGAGAAAGGAATGCTTTAAGTGTATATAGTCTGCCTTTACTCCTAAGCTATTCACGTGATTATTATAATTTTTTTCACTATAATTTTTAAATAGAAATTTGGCCCTTAGCAATAAAAGTGACAGATTTTTAAATTCTGTTAGTATTTTCATTTAGGAGAAATTGTTTCAACATGAAACTATATATATATATATATATATATATATATATATATATATATCCTGAAATTTTAGTAAGTCTTTGAAAGAGGTACTTGACTTTAGCCCTTTGGAGATTTGGTGAAAAACAACAAATGACCGAGGGTGTGGATTATGTGGCGTGATACTTAAGATCACGAACTCAGATCCAAGCTCTGTTAATCACAGTGTGCCTTTGACTAGGGTATCCAACACTTCTAAACCTCAGTACCGTAATGTGTACAGTGCAGAAATCTTGATGATCTGTAGTTGATAGAGCCTTTTAGACACTTCCAAAGATTAGATGAGAAAATGTATATGAGTGCTCCACAGAGAGCCTGAAGGAACTCTAGAGCCTTTATTTGAGCGACTGTGTAACTACAGGTGATGGTCCTTGGAACGTACTGCTTCCTCAATGCATGTCGCGTGCTTGGTCAGGCCTTTTACACATCTTCAGGTTCTTTTTCTGTTTGTTTACATGAGAATATCGTTCTCAGAGGTAGTTTGAGTCTTTTTATTTTCATAACATGATGCTTTGTTTTATAGACTGATAAGAGTTTTACAGATAAGCCAGTGAATAATCGCAATGTCAGTTTTTTTTTTTTTTTTAAGTGTATTTGTTCGGTAATTCAAGACTTTGGCAAACGGATACCAACTCATTTCCCACTCAGGTGTGTGTGCCTCTCAGGCGAGATGGTACCTGATGGTTTTTGTTGGTTTACTTTTGTGAATCGGCAAAGGGCAACAAGACAGAGCCTCAGTAAAACTGATGTGAAGGAAATTTGCTTTGGTTTTGCCAGCCTTACGTTCCATTTCCTTCCTCTCCTCCCTCTCCATTTCTAGGCCTTCTAGGAATCTCTAATTCCTTATCCGTGTTCCAAAACAAAAGACAAAATACTGTGATGTTATTCCTTACTGTATGAGTGAAGCTCACCCATAGTATAGAGTATGGGTCCTACCAATCCTATTTGCGTTTGAAGTCTCCTAATCCTGTGTGGAATGAAAGCCATGTTTCCCTGTCAGGGCCATTGGGCAGGGTAAATATGATGTGTTTAACTCACAGAAGGAAACCACAGTCCCAGATCCTTTAGAATCTGGAGGAGGAAAGAGGAGCAGCAACTGAACAAGGAAATTAGTGTTTACAAAGCACCAAAGACTTGCCAAGTGCTTTATGCACATAATCTTTTCTAATCCTCATAATGACCCTGATAGGCAAAAAGTAGGTGCCTACTTGGTAGGTCATGTCTGTGAAGAGATCAAGGCTCAGAGAGAGGAACTCACCCGCCTTTCTCAAGGACTGCCGCTTCTTCTTCCAACAATCGGCCGTTGCTTACTGAACGCTCACGTGGAGTGTGTGCATGTGGGTGCTGGGACCTCGGGAACAGGACGGGGGAGCTCAGTGGTGATTGAGGGGGCAGAGAATTAGAACTCTGGGAAACAAGAGGGAGAGAGGCTCAGGGGGCAGAGGGGACTCAGATGGTAGGGAGTCAGATCTAGCACTTACGTTTTTAACATATGTGTCTGTGTATTTTACATATAAATATTTTATGTTTGAGTGTGTGTGCTTACAATAGGATAATTGAAAGATACATGTTATCAGCATTGATATTGGCTATAACTACTGAAGAATTAACATCAAGAGAAAAACTGGGGTTTTTCTCTGGACTGCCTCTATAAGAACTATGTCAATTAAGGCATTTTCATGAACTGTTTACTTTTATTGCCCCTGTCTTTTGTGGCCAGGTAACAATTCTTGATACTATCAAGTACCTCTGTTGTAAATTTATTACCTTATTTTTGAAAAAAAGTTTGTGCTTAGTCTTCATACATCCTTCTCATGTAGTAGTTACTGCCTCACATTTGCAAAATAGTTTAGAAATGAAACAATCTAGTGGAGACATTAAATATTCTTGTCAAATCATAGTTTCTATATCAGGGAGTTTAATGGTTAGTGGGTAATATAAGTATGTAAACAACTGATAATAAAGAAAGTCAAAATAGAAATGTGTTAAGATTGATCATGATTAAATTTCAGTTACAGTGTCATTATTTCACCCAGTCATTTGTTTTTTATTCACTAATTCAACATATATTTATTAAGCATGGAGTCCAGTTGTCAGAAAAAGAACAGTTTAGAGAATGTTACAAACTGTCATTGTTCTAGCCTGTCATTGTTCGCTGAGAGTTTAAATGCCTCTGCTGTCCATAACAGTTAAAGGAAGTTATTTTATTTATTTTAAAAGTTCCTAATCCAAAGGCTAAGGAGGAGGGAGAGAAAGATACAACCATGAGGTAGTTTTCCCAGACCTCTTCTCCCTTGTCACTTTTAATGGTGACATAAAAGGTGACCTTTCATGTACAATAGGGATTTTAAAACCCTATTCTCTGTAAAACTTAGAGGAAAGAATTGCCCTCAGTATGTGTCTCTTATGAGGAAGATCTTTACACTTGCACATCTCTTCTGCTGTAGTTAACTAAGTACCCCCTCTGTGTGAGGCTGTAAGGGAAGCAGTGGACCAGATACAGTTATCAGGGTTTCTCAAACTCGGCACTACTGACATTTTGGGCCAGATTATGCATTGTTGGGAGGTGGGGGAGGAGGGCTTGCCAGTGCATTGCAGGATATTCAGCAGTATCTCTGGCTTCTACCTGCTAGAAGCCAATAGCCTTCCTACAATTGTGACAGCGAAAAATGTCTCTAGACATTGCCAAACTTATGCTGCTTTAGAACCACTGATGTAGATGCAGGATTGACTCAACCTTAACCTTTCTCCTGTGCATACTTTCCTACTATAAAACTGTAGTGCATGGATTATATGGAATAGCCTAAGTATATTATTTTGCAAACATATGTACTCCCAATTACTAGTAGATACTTATTTTCAAGATGATGATCACAGTGACTGTGTAATTTCTTCTAAGATGTCTGAGCTAGCATACCTGGATATTAAGGAGAAACAAAAGAGACGAAGAGAGAGGTCTTAAAACAGTCCCTATTCCACGATAATGGCATATCTTAAAGCTAACATAGGATCTCTGTGGGCAATCAGTTATGAAGTGTTGCAGAAGAGAAAGTGAAAGCGGACACAGGGTCAGCCAAGGCAGAGAACCTGCAGGCGGCTGTTCTGTGGGAGCAATGGCAACCTTTCTGGAATGGTCCTCATCCTCTGTTCCAGGGAGGGAGGTATAACTGAGGGTGCCCCACACTTACCCTCAGAATCCATTCCTGCAGGAACTTCAGAGCAGGGGCATTTAGATTTACTGCAAAGAATGCTATTTCTGAGCTTTACATATGCTACGTGCTTATTAAAGTACATCTTTCAGGTTTAACAGTGAAATATTACAGACTCTGCCTTTTCCGCACCTGTAGTCTCTTACTCGTCTCTTGCTCCCCTCGGACCTCACTCTCTCCCTCTCCTCCCATCACCCCTCTCTGCCGGCACACCACCCCCCTGAGATGCCTCTGAAAGGCTGGTGGCTCGGCCTGCACTCTGTCAGATGCAGGCAACAGCAAAGTGTCGGGGGTGACGTGGGCACACTGAACACTATTGGGGTTGGCTGTGGCTTGGGTGCGGCAGACCCCTAACTGCACTTTATAGAGTGTGAATGCAAAACCTGCTCAGATAACTCTCTCGATGATTGTCCAAATATGATAATTGAGTTAAATCATTAAAAAAAATTAATGTTTAGTTCTTATTTTGAGAGAGAAAGACAGAGTGCGAGTTGGGGAGGGGCACAGAAAGAGAGGGAGACACAGAATCTGAAGCAGCCTCCAGGATCTGAGCTGTCAGCACAGAGCCAAACACGGGGCACAAACTCACAGCCTGAACCCTGAGATCATGACCTGAGCCTAAGTCGGACGTTTAATCAACTGAGCCACCCAAGTGCCCCTCAACTTAAATCATTTTAAAACAACTCTAGGAGTCTATCACTCCTCCTATTTCTACTGGAATTATGTCCCATGGCTGAAACTCTCTTCTTTTTTTTATTAATGTTTTTATTTATTTTTAAGAGAGAGAGAGAGAACAAGTAGGGGAGAGGCAGAGGGAGAGTGAGTCGGAGCATGTGAAGCAGGCCCTGTGCTGATAGCAGAAAGCTCGACTCAGGGCTCAAACTCACAAACTGTGAGATCAAGATCTGAGCAGAAGTTGGACACTTAACCGAATGAGTCACCCAGGCGCCCCTAAAGCCCTATTTCTAATAAGCTGAGTGTAGACTAGACTTAGACACACTCTTAACTTGGGGAGATAATTTCTAGAACTCGGGCTGCAGAACCACCTGGTGCTCTGCATGCTTCTTTCAAGTCAGAATCCCATTTGGATTTCTAGAGCCTTGCTGTGTATTTACAGATTTTTTAAAAAATTATTTTAATTGCAGAATACTTTAAGCATACTTCATGAACATTTAAAAACTGGTATAACAGACACTATATATACCATCTAGATTTAATAGATCTTAACATTCTTGGTAAGCACTTCTGATCTCTCTCTCTCTCTAAAATGAAACATAGTTACAGTTACAATCCTACCCATGTATCATTTTTTCCTTCTTGGTAAGTGAACCACTATTCTGAACCTTCATTCTCTGATCTGCTTTAATATTTTTACTACATAAGGATGTTTCCATCAATACTGGGATTTTCAAGAAGAGTAATTTTTAATGGCTTCCACCCAAGTTTTGTATTCTATATCATGGCCCCTTTTCAGGGCAGAAAAGAGTTAAAAACTGGGCTCCACTGAAGATCAGTGTGTTCCTTTTGATCCTACTGATTCCTCTTTATCATCTAGATAAAATTTATTCTTTAACACTGTGGAGTTTATTTTGACTCACAACAACAACAAAATAACATGAGAAAAATCCAGGGAAAGCAAATATACAGACTGACTCTTTTGTCTCGCCCCTTTTAAAGAAAAGCTTTCCTGTTGTTAAACATTTAATATTCTATTATACTATCCAATAAAGTTTCCCTTTAAAGTTTCCTCAGTTCTGATTTCATCACTGATCTCCTAATGGGAGAGGCTGGCAGAAAAGTGCAAGTACCTTCCTCGGGGCCAAGCTTGTCCCTGCCTGTTTTTGACTCAGCAAAGAGTGCCAAGGAAGGCTCGTTTCCCTCTTTTTCCCGAAAGTTATGCATCAGATTTTTTTTTAATTAATCAAACTGCTTTCCTCTTCAGAGAGGAGGAAGGGTGCCAGCAGCAGCAGCAGCAGCGCCATGGGGCTTCAGAAACCCTCAGTGACTGTCTTCCAGAAAGTTCCCATCCTCAGCTGGTAGGACCTTCTCCAGTGGGGCCCACTCTCTGCCAGACAGAAATCACTGTCAGCAACTTGATTCTAAAATACAAATAGCTCACCAGTTGGTATTTTTATTTTCTCTTTAGTTATAAATATCGAATGCAGTGGACTACAACTTGAAACGCAGCTGATGTGCATGTCACTATTTTTAATCACGTGTTTTCTGAAAGCTGCTTCTCACACATGTGTTCTTTCCTGAGTGTTGAACAGAAGGCATGTGTCGAACTGTTTAGGTTAAAACCAGCTTTTTGGTTGTCCCCCGCGCCCACTTGATTTTTTTTTTTAAGTCTCCACTGTTGGTGCCACTCGCTTAAAATTTCTAAATGTTAAGTTCTGTCAGGGTCAAATAAAGACCGGCTGACCTGCTGTGGCATTTAAAGCTATCATATATCCTTGCATAACCTCCTTTCCTTTGTATAGACTTGTCTGATCCAGGAGGCTTGCCATTATAAGGATCTAGTTTTAATACTAATTTGGAATAATTTAATCTAAGTCAATCACTAAAAACAACAGGAAAGAAAATCACCAATAATCAATTAGGCATGCATATAGAGCCTCAGTTTGTAGCATTTATTAAGATTTCCATCACTGACTGTTTACTATTTGTACATGTTCATGTGGGAAATAACTATATCCCCTGTGTGCAGAGTCCTGTATATTGAAGAGAGGGCTTGTAACCTGGATCCTTTATGGTTTCAGAGAACTTTTGGAGTTCTGACTCTCTAGGCAGAATTTTATGTAAGCATATATACATTTTTCTGAAGAGATAGCTTTTTATCAGATTTTCAAATGGACTGGCTCAAACATAGTCAGAAGTCAATGGTGTAGATTACATGTCTCTCTAGCTTTTTGACGGCTGCTAATTAAAAGACTGATGTGCATAGATATGTATATAATGTCTTCGTCAATTTTTCTTGCGTTATTTTTGTACTTTTTAATTTTATAGTTATGTTTTTGCATTTATTAATACGTTTAAATGAGTTGAAATACTTCAGGCTGCCAACAGAAAGCCCAGGAAAGCCTCCCTTCCCTTTGGTCGTAGGGCAGAAAAGAGGTGAGACTTAGTATCACTGGACAAAAAAGTTGAATGGGCTTCACTGCTTTTTCTCTCCTGACTTTGCATATTGATGGTGATTCACCATTGATGATGGAAGTCAAAAGAGAGACAATTCATTTAAGAAATATTCATTGAGCACTGTGTGTCTGGCCCTGCTCTAGGCAACCAGACAAAACTCTCTCCGATGTATAACCACAATCTAGACTTCTAGATAAATTTTTCCTCAAGTAGCTCAGAAGTTTTGCATTTGGCCCCTGGAAACAAAATACTACCCTGTAGAGTATTTTTAAAAATAGCCCTCTAGATTTGCTGTATGTATTCATAGTCTCTATTATGAACTAGAGAGAGCTACTCATTAAGGAAACTTCTAACAAAGATTATAGCTATGAGACTTAACTGTTAAGAGATTATCAGGGAGACCACAAATTGTCTAAATTTTTAGTTTCATTTTTGTCATTTCTGGCTTGGTGATCTTCCTCTGCTGGCCATTCCTGTTTCTCTCCCCTTTACTCTTCCCTAAATACATGATTATCCTGGGACCGTTGTTCAGTCTGACGCCAATCTCTGATGGCTTCCAATTTACCCAGTGGTCTTAGTCTGAAGATTATATAGTGTCTCCCCATTCCATTCAGAAACCCAGATCTCATAAAGTCACATAGTCGTAATTCTTCTTGATAAGATAAGAATATTCTGGGGGCACCTATGTGGCTCAGTTGGTTAAGCGCCCAACTTAGTTTCAGCTCAGGTCATGATCTCACAGTTTGTGAGTTCAAGCCCCATATCGGGCTTCATGCTGACAGTGCAGAGTCTGCTTTGGATTCTCTCTCTCCCTCTCTCTGCTCGTCCCTTGCTCACTCTCTCTGTCTCTCAAAAATAAATTAATTAATTTTTAAAAAAGAATATTTGGAAGTACTACAGCCCTCAAATATATAACACCCCCTCCTCCACAGACAAGCTGTTTCTCATCCTGTCAGCAGGTCTAGAGGGGAGGCTGTAGACTACCCTGCAGTCCCCATCTCCTCTCCTCACCTTCAGGTGGGTTCCAGATCAGAACTCTCTGGTCTGCATTTGCCTCCCTGGGGTCTTGAGCGAGTGGGCTGGAAGGCACACGAGGACTTTCACAGACAGTTCCTCTCCCCTTCGGGTTATGTGAAGGGGTGGTTGTGCTTACTCTCATCACCTCACTTAGGCAACACAGCAATCCACCGAGGTAGGTTATCTGATCCTCATTTGATACATGAGAAAATTGAAGCCTGGAAAAGTTAAGAAGCTTACCCTGAGCCTCACAGCCTTTCTGGGGTGGAGCCCAAGATTTCATTTCAGACAGCATGGTTTAAGAATGGCAATTTTGGTGATTGGTTTATGGAATCACGGAGTTACACAAAAGCTTCACCGGTCCACTAATTTATTTTTAGCACAACCTCACTAATTAGTATTGCTTCCACTCTATTTACACCATGTCCTTCCTTCTATCTGGGACTATTAAAGTACAAGATTGAAACGAGAAGCTATACCAAAAGCTTACTTTTAGATGTAATATGTGATTTCTTATGAAAATCGTATACGTAGCAGGAAGCCAGAAAGGAATTTCTTATACTTTTGTTAGGCTCCTTAACTGTGTTCTATTAGACACTACGCACATGCTAACTTAATTTGCACAAGTGTTGTATTCGTTTCCTAGGACTACCATAACAAATTACCACAAACCGAGTGGTTTAAAGTAACAGAAACTTATTCTCTCATAGTCGAAGGACTAGAAGTCCAAAAATAAGTTAGCAGAGACATGCTCCCTCTGAAACTCCATCGAGGAACCCTTCCTTGCCTCTTTCTAGCTTCTGGTGGTTGCTGGCAATCCTTCACATTCCTTGGCTTGTAGCTGCATCACTCCAATCTCTGCCTTCGTCTTCCCATGGCTGTCTTCCCTCTGTCTCTCTGTGTCTGAATCTGCCTCTCCTTTCACGTATGAGACATCAGTCATTGCGTTTCAGGCCCATAATAATCCCATATGATCTCATCTTAATTAATTACATCTGCAAAGACCCCATTTCCAAACAAGGTCACATTCTGGGGCGCCTGGGTGGCTCAGTCGGTTCAGTGTCTGACTTCGGCTCAGGTCATGATCTCACAGTTCATGGATTCAAGCCCTGCGTCAGGTTCTGTGAAAATAGATCAGAACCTGGAGCCTGTTTCAGATACTGTATTTCCCTCTCTCTGACCCTCCCCTGCTCATGCTGTCTCTCTCTCTCTCAGAAATAAATAAAACAGGGCACCTGGGTGGCTCAGTTGGTCAAGCATCCGACTTCAGCTCAGGTCGTGATCTCACGGGTTCGAGCCCTGCGTTGGGCTCTGTGCTGACAGCCAGCTCAGAGCCTGGAGCCTGTTTCCGATTCTGTGTCTCCCTCTCTCTCTGACCCTCCTCTGCTCGTGCTGTTTCTCTCTCTCTCTCAGAAACAAAACATTAAAAAAAAGAAATAAATAAAACATTTTTAAAAATTAAAAAAAACAAATAAGGTCACCTTCTGAGGTTTGGGGTGGACATGAACCTCGGGGAAACACTATTCAACTCATTATGCAGATATTATAGCCCTAAAGTATGGGGAAAAGGCCATTTTAGCTCCATTTTGCACTCAGAAACACATTTACATGTATACATCATGTTCCCTTGTATATCACTGGTGTATATTTAGGAGTAGCAGAAAAGTTAGAGAAATTTGCCGGTATTTTGAATAATTTATTTAAGAAGGTAATTTCTGTGATACTTTCCCCATTGAGTAGCTGTTGAGCTTTCAGTACAGTTGTGTGCTGGTAAATGTTTAGTAACTGGCTCTCCAGAAGAACAAAACAAAGCCCTGATTTGTAGTATTTGTCAGTTTCCTGGATATAAATACTGCCACCAGGGTTAATTTCAAGCTGTCAGTGTGAAGTACTGGCTTGCAAAATTTCTGTAACTTTAACAATCAACTCCTGTGAGCTGGTCAAGCC
Source organism: Proteles cristata cristata (assembly GCA_017311185.1). Classification (NCBI taxonomy): domain Eukaryota; kingdom Metazoa; phylum Chordata; class Mammalia; order Carnivora; family Hyaenidae; genus Proteles; species Proteles cristata. The sequence goes on from JAESUZ010003940.1 coordinate 436,260, forward strand.
AATTTCATCTGTACCACTGTAAGATTTCATAAAGAAAGCATGAGATCATATCCTAGATATTAACCCCAATGAGCAATAGTCAGATCAACAGAAGATCATAAATTGCTTCATATAAAGTGCTTTATTCATGCATTACATAATGCCAGGGACTTTGCAGGATCTGAGTAAACCCATTAAGTTGCTGAAGTGAAGACATCTGTCCTACAGCAGTTAAATAGGGCTGTGGTCTAGTGAGCAAAATACCATACTTGAAAGCAAAAGCTGGATCTTACTCAAGATTGTGCCACATATAGGTGATGTGATCTTTTACAAGTTACTTAATCTCTTCAGACTTTATTTCCTCGTTTATAAGACAAAAATAAAACTACCCACTTTGCAGGGATAGTGTTAGTAGTAAGTGAAGTAATAGACATAAAAGCAGCCAGTACATCTATAGCATTAAATGTTTGTTCAAGACATGTTTATGGTTTTAATTTTAAAAAATCATGAACATGTCTGTAACATGATTGTTAGTTCCATGAGGACAGGAGTTATTTTTCTGATTTTTTTGCTTTGTTTTTGTTTTTGCTGCTATATGTCCAGCACCTGGAATACTATATAGTAAGGGGCCAATAATTGTTCGGATAATGAATGAATCATCAACATCTCAAGAAGTGCTAGAATGAGACTTCCCAAAAGAAGCACAAGGTCTATCATAATGTAGCTAAAGAAGAGACCGTTAACATGATGTGTTAACAGTAGGTTGTTAATTGGAAGTATCACATCTTAGACCAGCCTTCAGGGCTCCGCTCCAATTGCTGCTCTGTCTCATTCTTCCCGTCTCACCAGCCTTCTCTTCCTTTTCCTCCCCTACCGCACCTGACCACGAATTAGGTGACCCATGTCCTAGCTCCAGTGAGTTGGGACATGGGAACTTAGCCCATAGCCGTGTCTCTAACTTCTCTGAATTGAAATGGGCCTCTTCTGCCTCAGATTCCTCAGTGGACTTTCTCCATGGCAAAGCTTCCGTACCAGTCTGCTCCTCCTAATGTCTTTCCCTTCTTGGAAAGTGCCAGCTCCATCCTTCCAGTGGCTCCAGCCAAAACCCTTGGAGTTATGCTGAACACCTCTCCTCTTGCACTCCACATCTAATCCATCCGACAACCTGATTGGCTGTGCCTTCAGAACTTCCTCAGGATCTAATCACTTGTCACCACCTCCACTGCTGCAACCCTGGTACAAGCCACCATCCTCCTCCTTTTCTCCCAATGGGTTTAGCATCCATGGATGATTCTTTCCTGAATTAATTATTATTAGCAATTGATGATGAACTTGTGATTTTTCTACTTATATCATTCCTTTTACCTTTTGTTAGTTAGAATTCTGTTTTTAAGAACAGCTTTCTCAGGATACCTGGGTGGCTCAGTCCGTTAAGCATCCGACTTCAGCTCAGGTCACGATCTCATGGTTTGTGGGTTTGAGCCCCATGTTGGGCTCTGTGCTGACAGCCAGCTCAGAGCCTGGAGCCTGTTTCAGATTCTGTGTCTCCCTCTCTCTCTGACCCTCCCCTGCTCACGCTGTCCCTCTCTCTCTCAGAAATAAGAGGGGCACTTGGGTGGCTCCGTCGGTTAAGCATCTGACTTCGGCTCAGGTCATGATCTCGTGGTTCGTGGGTTTGAGCCCCGCGTTGGGCTCTGTGCTGACAGCCAGCTCAGAGCGTGGAGCCTGTTTCAGATTATGTATCTCCCTCTGTCTCTGACCCTCCTCTGCTCATGCTGTCTCTCTCTCTCAGGAATAAATAAAAAAAGAAATAAGTAAAAAAAAAAATAAAAAAAGCTTTCTCAAAAAAATAAAATAAAAACCCAGAGCTTTATCTTCTTCACATTCCTTTAAAACCTTTTTTTTAGTATCAGTAGGTACTTATTGGTTATTAGTCAATGTATTATAAGCCATTCCTGTCATTTATTTTGATGCTTATATTGGTCCCAATCTTGGCCAGTGAGAGTCATTCATACTAGCTCCTCTGTCTTTTTGATATGTCCCCACTCAATTTTTGAATACTTTCTTATTTCTGAAATAATAGAATGCACTCAGCTCATCCTATATGTTCCCTACACCAGTCCTTGGATCCTCTATCTCTTCAAGAAGACCTGGTTCCTTTTACTAGAGACATTTCCTCTAGGCTTCCATTAGACAGAGCTAGAAAATTCATTTTTTTAAAAATGTTTTTTATTTGTTTATTTTTAATTTTTTTAATGTTTAATTTATTTCTGAGGGAAAGAGTGTGATGTGAGTAGGGGAGGGTCAGAGAGAGAGATGGAAACACAGAATCTGAAACAGGCTCCAGGCTCTGAGCTAACTGTCAGCACAGAGCCTGACATGAGGCTCGAACCCACGAACCATGAGATTATGACCTGAGCTGAAGTTGAATGCTTTAACCAACTGAGCCACCCAGGCGCCCCGAAATTTCATCTTTTAAAAAAGTTTTGAATTTATGCTGATAGCTCTAATTCCAGTCTAACAAGATAGGCTTTGTCCCTTCCTTCCCCCATTTCATATTTGTTTCACCTTTATCCAGCAATGGAAATCCTGCTTGCCAGTGATATCAGTGTATGTACTCATTTTGCTCAGCCTTGTAGTACATACTGAATAGCTTCTGAATTGCTATACCAGTGTCAGTACTAGTACAAGCTTACTAACTACAGTTCAGACTTTCTTTGTAGTTCCTTTGACCTTCAAATATATTCAAAAAAGGATATTCCAAGCATTGTGTTCAAAATCTCTTGGATTAAATTTTTATCCTTCTATATAGGTTATGGTATCATTGGGGTACATAGGCAAACTTCTTGTTTATATTCAATTTTAGGGATTTCCCATCCTTGTAGATTTCATTTTATTTTTTGAATATCATTTCCATTATCTGTCGTTTATAGGAAATTAGCTAGACTTTTTAGAAATCATGGTAAAGTCAAGTTTTTTTTAATTTTTTTTTTTGAGAGAGAGAGAAAGAAGGGGTGGGGGAGCATGCACATGTGAGCAGGAAAGGGGCAGAGAGAGATGACAGAGAAAGAGAATTCTAAACAGGCTCTATGCCCAGTGCATAGCCTGACCTGACTCAGGTCAGTCTCACCACTGTGAGACCATGACCTGAGCTGAAATCAATAGTCAGGACGCTTAACTGACTGAGTCACCCAGGCACCCCTGCTTTATTATTTTTAAAAATAGGAATATAGGGGTGCCTCTGTGGCTCAGTCAGTTAAGTGTCTGACTTCAGCTCAGGTCATGATCTCATGGTTTGTGAGTTCCATCCCCGCATTGGGCTCTGTGTTGACAGTTTAGAGGCTGGTGTCTGCTTCTCCAGAAGACACAGTGTCTGTGTCTCCCTCTCTCTGCCCCTCCCCCACTTGTACTCTGTCTCTCTCAAAAATAAATATTATGGGGCTCTCTGGGTGGCTCAGTCGGTTAAACATCTGACTTCGGCTCAGGTCATGATCTCACAGTTCAAGGGTTCGAGCCCCATGTTGGGCGCTGTGCTGACAGCTAACTCAGAGCCTGGAGCCAGTTTCAGATTCTGTATCTCCCTCTCTCTCTGACTCTCCCCTGCTCATGCTCTCTCTCTCTCTCTCTCTCTCTCTCTCAGAAATAAATAAAACATTAAAAAAATAAACATTAAAAAAAATTTTTTAATAAAAATAGGAATATAGACATAAAAGGAATCAGAGCCTTGATATAAACTGTGTTCCAGATTATTAGTTCAGAAACCTGAATCCATCTAAACTTAGCACATTCCATGAGTAAGTTTCAAAGTCCGCTTGGCTGTCCTCCCTTCCTCACAGTCATGTAGTACATGTTTATCTGTCGCAGCCCACATGCCAGGCAGGGTGCTGAGCTATGCTCCGTGGTCCATACATGAATGTGATCATTTCTGCCCCTGGGGTTACATGGAAACAGATATATACAGGATAATAATACAGATGTTACCCAAAAGTTGCCAGAGGACTGCCTCTTCAAAGGACACTCTGTAGTGTGTGTGTGCGTGTACCCGTGTGTGCGTGCATGTACGCATGTGTGTGTGCATGTGTGTATCTTGGGGAGGGCTGGGGGAAAATGCAGCCTTACTTGAGATCACTCCTGGCTTACATACTTACAACCCCCAACCCCCATTTGTGACAGAGTGCCCATGGCATCTGATAGGTGCATTTCCAAACCAGAGACTCGAGAGCTGGATATTCATCTCAAGCACCTTAGTAACAACTAATCACGCCAAATGTATCTCCATCTTGTTTGAGAGGATTTCTGGAAGGGTAAAATAGTGAGATGCTGGAGGTGGCTGGTTTGGTACTTAAGGGGTTAGCAGCATCTCTCAGTCTGGTGATGTCAACCTAGAGGAAGAGTTCAGCCTCAGGGATCTTTCCACAGCCACTTCAACTTGTTTTATCACTGTCTTCAGTGGAGACCTTATCACATTTGCAGGAACATGAAGTGATAGATAATATAATTTAAATTCAGATTACTTTTGAAAAGCTGGGCCAAGGAGCTAAATTCTTAAGCAGTTTATTTAAAGGAGACATCCAGAATATAAGTACATCCAGAAAATAAGTAATTCCACGTTAGGCTGCAGTAACAGAAGAATGGTATATAAGACCAAGGAAGTGGTGGTCTCACTCCCACTCTCTGTTGAAAGGGCACACCAGGAATACCGTGTACACTGCTGGGCATCACATTTGTAGAGAAATAGAAAGCACCTGGAGTATGTCCAGAGCAGAACAGTGACAAAACTCAACCTTCTTGAAAAGGGTGTAGTCATTGAGCCTCAGATTATTTATAGCCTAGAGAATTTGGTTGTCATCAAATACATGAATGGCTATCAAGGGAAAGAAAAAGGAGCTTTATCCTATCTATCACAAGAGGATGAAATAAGGAGAGATGAATGGAAACCCCAGGGGAGTTAGAGCAGCTGCCTGAGGGTGGAATGTATAGCCTGGGGATGAAGTTCAATGTCACTAGATTGGTTTATAAATAAACCAGAAGACTACAGAGCAGGGAAGCTAACTCCTTTACTATCAGAACATTTCCTTTTTTTTTTTTTTTAAATGCCTTTAAGAAGATTTTTGGCCTAATAAGTTAGTAACTTTATAATAAGGGAAATAAGGATTTGTCTATAGGGCAGTTACAGTTTTCTGGCAAATCCCTAAAGATGATAGAAATTAATACCTTGCAGAACATTTCATCCAAGCATCAAAGTGAATGATTTCTTTCACATGCTTTGTATTTTAGTTACTTATACAGACTGAACAATATGAAGTTATCACATTGAAGGGTTTTTTTGCAGGTTTAAAGTCCCGCCATTTTTCCAAATCCCTGACTGGTGTTATTTTCGAGCTTGTTAGAAATTTTGGTGTTTCCCCCTTCCTCCTTTTGCTTACATCATAATATGTAGATGCTACAGCATGTTGGTTAACCTCAGTCTGACACTTAGGTCGCGTTTTCTCTTTTGCTCCATCAATGTCTGGGATGTTAATTAGCCAATAAAATGGCAACAAAAAAATCAGACAAAGAAAATTTCCCAATTCTACTCACTCATAATTCTCCTAATTTAGTAGGGGTTTTCCACAGGAAATCACGGAAGAAGAGTTGAAATGCTTTATCTTATGTACTTTCCTTCTGAAGAAAGGAGCAGTTAATTGTCTTCTTCCCAAAGTGGTCCACATTCTTGTACAGGCAGCTGTATTTACTCCAGTACAAATTAAACATCATTTTATGATGTTTCTAAATACTTTCAGTCATTGAGAGCCAAATTATTTAATTACTTCTTTAACCAGTGGGTTTCCATGAAAATAATAGAATAGGTTTTCTAAGCAAGAAAATTATATCATGAGAATGATTGTATGGCTTTTTAAGAAGAAAGAAATTAGTGATATCTAATCCCAAATAAATTTGAGTATCAGAATCAGAAGATAATCTTAATGATCTTAAATCAAGTTTGGGTCAAAAACAATGTGTTGAGAAACTTTATTTAAAAATAATGTTAACAAGTTGTATTAATCTCTATTTTCAAAGAATAAGTAAATCAGAAAACTAAAATTTTTACTTTGGACATACTTCAGTCATACCTTATCGTGGTCTAATCCTTCTGATTATTTTTATGTAGCTTATATAGATTAAAGTAAAAAACTTTCGTAGCCTAAAATTTCTCCTTCTGACTTTATTTTACTTGTCTGTTTTTCCCCTCCTTTGTTTAATTGAAGCATTTTTTATATATCCCCAGAAAAGACATCTTTATTATCAGGACTTATCTGCCCCAGGCAGCACCCTCCTTGAATTAACTGAAAATAAATACTATGGGTACTCATTTTCAGTTTTAATGACAAAAGTTGAAATCTTTGCCTAACATAAAGGTTTTCTTTGTCTCTGAATTTTGATTTTTCATGCTATCAGAGGCCCCATTGCAACAGGTAATTTGAGTGTTGATTGTATGTTTTCTCAGTTTGTAACTGTGGTGAAATGTTTTTAAAATGTTCGCAATTTTAAAATTAAGTTTATCTGTTAGGTTCCTTCCAACTCAGAAATTCTGTGATTTTAAACTTTTTTTCCCTTCAGTTTGAAAATGTGATCTTTGGGTGTTGTCCTGTGTGTCCTATACCTATAGAAAGGAATCATAGAATTTGAGAGCTGGAAGATGTCTCAGACCTTACATGCATACAGTTAATTCTGCAAACAGAATTCCGGGGCGCGAAGACAGGTGGCTGATGCTGAGTCACAGCAGGAACTGATGGCTAGAACCCTAGCTGCTCACTGGAGCACTAAAACTTAGCACCAAAAATTAACCCAGACGTTCTTCTCTGAAAATTTGCAGACTTCAGGAGAACACTCTTCTGCAAATCCACGAATTTGGAGGCATTTCCATCAAGCACAGTTTGTTCATACTCTACAAACTGTGCTATCACCCCTGTGGTTTTCCCCCAAACTCGGTATCACACTTGAAAATAAGTTACAGCTTTAGGTAGGTTGCAGTTTCCTGAGTTTGTACTCTTGAGATACTTTTCAGTGATTTGACAGCATGAATGGACACGGGGAAGTTGGAACTACTTTCAGGTGGGACGTGCCGGCGTGTCTCTGGGAGGCTGGCCCAGAGAGCCCTCCTCTGTAGCTGCACTGGCAGAGTGTAAGCAGGGCTGGCGAATGTGAGGTTCACCGCTCCGATCTCACAGGCCCTGTGGCCAAGGCAGTGCTTCCCTCCTCCCGGTCTCACTTCTGTTTTACCGGGAACTGACCTTGCTGATTGTTTTCCACCCATCGCACCACCTCGGCCAAGCTCCAGCACAATTGGGGAATTGCATGTCAGGGTTAAATTCCACCTGAGAATTGCACTTACAGAAATGAAAGACGTGGCATCTCTGTGGCCACTCGGTGTGTACGTGGCAGTTATTTTTCTCAGTGGAAAAGCCTAAGGGAGTACAAGTGATTCAAGAGATAGTCTTCTAAGTACTGAAGATGGTGCCAGGGTTCTACGTCCCAGCTGTGATTCAAAGCCACCGAATTAATTAGCAGAGTTAGGAGAATTTCGCAAGTTTATTGGCCTTTTGTCGAAACTTTTCAGAAAAGTCCTCGGGGTGATCCGCCATGGTTATGTTCATGAATAAGACCCTATCACAGGACAGTAACACCTCTGCACACCTCCCAGACCTCGCAGACCTCAGAGCAAGACAGCTGGGTGGGCCCTGTGTCAGCCCCTCCCCTCACTGCTGGCCCTGGACTGTGGAGCACTTTGCTGTTCCTTCTTTTCTCCATGTAGCCTGAAGCCACTGATTTATTCAGTCATTAGTTCTTTTATTTATTTTTATTTATTCACTTATTTGGTACTGAAACCCAAGATCGAACCAGAGTGATTATTAGTTCTTTAAAGAAATATTGATTAAATCGGTTCTGTTTCTGTGCTGAGGGTTGCAGAAATAGAAAGAATTTAATAGCGTCTTTGTCCTCAAGGATCAGTTTCATAGAAGAACTGAGATATGTCCTTAAATACTTGAAATATGAAAATATCGTGTTAGTTTTATTCACCACTACAGAGTCAGCAACTGTAGCTGCCATGTAGGGATTGCTGAATAAAATTGTTGTGTTTGTTTGGTTTTTTTAATGGAAAAATGAATAACCTAATGGCCCCAAAACAAAGATAGGCTTGTATAAAAGCCAGCTAGTTAGATTGGTCATAGAAGACTTTGAGGCAGAGATTGCGTTTTGGCCTGGATCCTAAGGAAAAGGTAGAAACGCGAAAGCAAAGATCTAACTAGAGAAAACAGCACAAGCAGAAAAATCAGCAGCAAAACCTCAAAAGTAGAAATCTGAGGTTGAAAGGGAATAGTGGATACTTCTGCCAACATGAGCAGTACATGAAAGAGAAAGGTGAGAATAAGGTTAGAGAGTAGGGCAGGGCCAGATTGTGTCGCACTCAAGAATTTAGGCTGGGTTTAGTGGAAAATGGTTAGATTTCTATATAAGTTTTAACACAAGAATAGCATGCTGTACTCAGCCTTGTGCTTTAGGAATACAAACTTGGTAGCCATGTGCTAAGGGACTTTGAGGGGAAAGGCACAGGGACCCCAGCTGGAAGAGCTGCATTGATTCTTTAGGAGTTAAGCTCAGAATTCAGGTTGAAATAGATAAACGAAGGCAGTGAAAATAGAGAAGAAAGACAAATGCCAGAGATTCTAAGGGTATGACCTGGTCGGAAATTGGCAACTGATTAAAATGGGAAGGACAGCAGAAGAACCCAGATGATAGGGAGGATTCCCGTGCATTTGCGTGGAGGTGGTGGTTTCGTCTCTTGGCCAGTAGAGTAGGTTTGAGAACAAAGGGGATAAGTTCAGTCATGGGCAGATTGAATTATAAGGATGTTGTGGACAGGAAAATGCTCTACAAACAGCTGGAAGTGTTACAGATGCTTAAAAGGAGGGTAAGCACATGGGATTGAAATTAAGGAGTTCTCTGCATGGCACAGACAATTAAATCTGGGAGACTAGATAAGAATATCAAGAGAGAGATCATGGTAAAGATTGGAAGTGGGCCAAGGGCTGGATCTCTGAAAAGACTTCTCCTTGGGGAGGAAGGAGAGCAACTTAGTAGAATTGTCCAAAAAGTGGTAGGGAGCATTTTCTAGAAGGGAATGGTAACACACACATCCCAGGTTTCTGACAGGTTATGTGGGATGAAGAATAAGAAATGGCTGTTGGGTTTGGAAACATGGAGTCAACCATGACCTTGAAGCATTTTTTCATTTGAGGGATAGGGGATTTAGTTAATTTGCAAAAGGTTACAGATTAAGTAGGATACAGAGGAAGTACAGGGCAGGTGAACAGAACTCTGCTTGCATACTGGTAAGGAAAAAGAGAATGGCACTGAAGCAGGCCCAAGTGCCTTTTAACAGCCTTTCTCACTGGGGTATTAGAGAAGATGAAATTAAAGAATGATTCTGTATTTCTGTATTTCTTGATGTAGTGCCTGGCCCACAGATTTGAATAAATGCTAACCTTTACAATTGTCATCATCATTGTCGGGAAAGGGACTTTTTAGAATAAGGGAAAAGATTGTACGTGCTTTGTGACTAAGAGGAAGGGTCCCCTGGAAAGGAAGAGAAGGGTAATTCAAAGACGTCTGGCACAAGAAAGGCACTAGGCAAAAAGAGAGTGGTCAGCTCTGGAAAAGGGAACAGACCTACTTTCTTGGAATTAGGAGAGGATATGTGAAGTGATAGGGACATTTTGAGCCTGGGGAGCAGTAAGGAGCAGGGAGGTTAAAGAGATTCCCATGCAGTGGTTTCCACCTTCTCAACAAAGTCAGAGGAAATCTCAACTGCAGATAAACTGCTTCAGGCATGAAGACACAAATCAGAATTGCTGTCCTTTATCTTGTGCCCGCCACGTATCAAGAACTGCCCTAGACCCTTTAAATGATCTTCTTTAATCCTTGTGAAAATTCAGAGATTATGTATTTGTACTCACATTATCCAGCTGGGAAACCCAGTCGAAAGGACTAAGTCACTTTCCCAGGAGCACACAGCTAGTAGTGGGAGGAGCCAGGATTCAGAGCCAGGTCTGTCTGACTGCAGAGCCTGATGCTCTTTGTTGAAAGGGAGCCCAGTAGATTGAGATCTTGCAGGTGTAGCTGTACTGTATCATGGTAAAGTCCTGCGGGTGGTTATTCCTGTCTGTCACCAGAGTGAACATCAAAGAAGAGCTTTCTCACATGAGGAGGAAGGGACTGTGAAATTGGGGGGACCAGAAATGTGAATTCTGGGTCCCTGAGGGCAATAACAAAGCAAATAGCGATTTGAGGCAGGTGCTAAGACTCCAGCACAGCGAAAGAATGCCTTATGGCCAACAGCAGTTAGGATGAAGAAAGGGAAGTATGGGGGCGGGGGCGTTGGACATTAAGAGGAGAGCTGCTAGCTTGCTTTTCCAAGGGAGATAATTTAAGAGTGACCTTCCCTTCAGTTTCCCATGGCTGCCTGAATTCCTGCCACTCAGCAGTTAGAGTCCTCTCACCATCCTGGAGGTCCACAGCCCCCACCTATATGCTCTTCCACCAACTTAGGCTAATGTTCTGCTCTGCTGTATGATAATCATGTTCTAATTTAGAAAGCCTATTGAGAGGTGACACTGGAGTCTAGACATTTTTTTTTAAAAGACAAAATAACAAAAGAAGGAATATAATTACCTTATTTCCGCTTCCTACTTGATACAGCTCTTTATGTTTTGATAAATTACCTTCCACAGATAACATTTTAATCGTATCTTAATTACTTAATCTTGCATTCACTAAAGTATTAATTATTGAATGCTGACAATGTGACAAACATTATTGCAGGCACTGGAGATTTACCAGGGAAGGAATCGGTGTCCCTACTCTGATAGGGCCTCCACTCTAGTCAAGACAAGCAATAATCAATAATCAGTAAAAGTAAAATGTGTAGTGAATTAAATGGTATTTAGTAGAAAGAAAAATAAGGCAGGAGAAAGGAACAAGGAATGCAGGGATGGGATTGGTCAAGGTTAGACAGGGGTAAGGTGAGCAACAAAAGCCCCCCTGAAAGAGGCGTTTCTGCAAAGCCTGAGGGGAAGCAAGAGAACATGCAGGTATCCAGGGAAAGGGTGTTTCAGGCAGAGCACACAGCAAGTTCAGGAGCTCTCAGGCGGGAGCTGAGCTGCCCTAGTCAAGAACAGCGGGCAAGCTGATGAGGCTGCCTGGCGGGAAGCAGTAAGACAAAATCAAAGAGGAAATGGAGGTGGGGGTGTCAGATCACCTGGGCCTGTTAAGATGGAAAGACATTGGAGGGCTTGGAGTTGTTTTTCTTTAACTTCTTATCATGGAAAATCTTAATCATATATACTTGGAACAATATAATGAGTCCCCTTGTGCTAATCATTCAGCTTCAACAGCTTTCACTTTGGGAGGACTTTGAGCAGAGGAGTGACAAGACTTGGCATGACCTGACTTGAGCAAGATCCCTCAGGAGAATAGGCGGGGGAACGTGGGGCAGGCACGGGAAACACAGGAGACACATCACCATGGCTTTAAACCAGGGAGCAGCAGCGATGGTGGTGAGAAGTGGTCAGAGTCAGGATATCTTTTGAAGGACTGACTAGATGTTATGTATTTTGTGCTTTGTTAAAAAGAGAAAAAGAGGGGCGCCTGGGTGGCTTAGTTGGTTAAGCGTCCAACTTTCACTTACGTCATGATCTCACGGTTCATGGGTTCGAGCCCCGCGTCGGGCTCTGTGCTGACTGCCAGCTCAGAGCCTGGAGGCTGCTTCAGTCTGTGACTCCTCTCTCTCTGACCCTCCCCTGCTCACGCTGTCTCTCTCTCTCTCTGTCTCCTAGAAATAAATAAACATTTAAAAAAAAAAAAAAGAGAGAGAGAGAAAAAGAATTTGAGAATGCACACAGCCCAGCAAGGAAAGTAAGAGATGTAGAAAAGAAGTGGTACCAAAATGCCGGTATTTCAGACTAAACCCAAATCCCAAAAAAACTGGCTTAGAAGTGAACACTTGTAATATAATTCAGCCATAAGTTACATATTGTGTACTACTCCCACATTCTCTTGCAGCCACGGATAATTGGGCCATATAAAGGGTAACGATTTATTTGTAATTTTTTAATGAGGTAATGACACCTGTTGAGGTACAAGTCCTAACAATTCCTGAAGAAAAATATTACCTGATTTTCAGAAAGAATCATGATTTATAAGCAGCTGTATTAATGTAATAAAACTGAAAATTAAAATAGAAAAGACAAAAAAGAAATTTTAGGTCAAAGTATGACAGAAGACTCAAAGTTTTATGTAGACAGAGATTTTATTCCTCTCTCCGTGTAGTGCATAACTCCCTCTTAGCGTGTTTTGTTGTGTTAACGGCATAGTGTGCCTTTCTTACCCCAGCCTAACATGTGAGTCATATGTGTTGTTGGCCAAACAAGTGGGACAATAAACAAGGTAAAGGACTGTGACCGAATCAGTGCAAAGCCAGGAGCCCCACTGGAGAAACAGCCCTGTCATCAACAGTGAATGGGTCAACAAGGATGTTTTCACGGTATCCCACCTAACTAAGAACACCTCACTTATTTACGGTCCAAAGACAAGGGCTGAGTTCCAAGGTCCCTCTGTATCATCACTGTCCGACCTTGGGTTATGTCGCTTGTTTAATCTGTCTGAACCTCTGTCTTCTCATCTGCAAAATGAGGATGATAGCGCCATCCCTGTCTACCCAAAAGGGTGGCTGGAAGGCCTAAAAAGGAGAAAATTGCCCCTTATAAATAAAAGAGAAGAAAAGAAACGGGTGCCTCCATGGTACAGGCCACGTGCCAGTACATCACAATAGCCATCTGAGGTCACATTATTGACCCATTTTGTAGATGTGGAGCCTGAAGCTCAGAGAGGTTACCTAACATATATGTAAGGCCACATGGGTGGAAAAAGAAAGAGCTGCCATTTTATCCCAGATTGGATCAACTTTAAATCCCCTACCTTAAAACGAAAGAACTAACTGTACCAGGCACCTTCCTACTCTATGCCAGAAACTGTGTTAGACACGCTTCTGTCCTATTTCACTTAATACAGGTTATTCTGTACTTCCCGGATGCTCAACAGATAAGATAATAAAGAACAATAAAATCTATTTGTCATCCGCAAAAGAAGTTATATTGTGAAAACTGTTATTGTCCTTTTTCTTCCCCTTTTCCTCCTTTCTGCTCCGTCTTCTTCTCCCCTCTTCCTGTGCCTCTTCCTTCAACTTCTTGTTTTATAATCTGACTTGCAACCTAACAGAGGAGAATCAGGGCAGAGTTGAATAATGTCTGTGGCACGATTTTTTTTTAATGCCAGAGCCTTGCAAGGGGACAAGTGTACTTCTGCCACCTCACTACTGACTCTGAGACCTCCTTTGTCACAACACACACCAACAAAACTAAACAGACAGGTTATTCAGGAATAGCTGTCATGTACCAGCACCGAACTAGGCAAGGGAGAGCCGCACCACACTGGGCAGACTGGACATAGACAAAAGAGAAGGTCTTTGAGCCAGTGGTAGCCAACATAATGGAAAATGTGAGTGTGCTTAGGAGTTGGACAGACAGCTTCAGAGGGCTGCCCAGCACTCCAGTTATAGGAATGGTGGCGATTTGCTTCACCTTAATGTGCCTCACTTGCCTCAGCTGTGGAATGGGACACCACTACTGACCCTGCAGGGCTAATGTGAAGATTGGCTGAGTAAACATGCTCCCTTCCCTTTCATGAGAACAGTAAGTTAGGAAGTATTGGTGTTTGTGCTCTGGGAGTTTAGCAAGCACCAGAGATAAGCCAGCAACCCATTAGTTGCCAATTGGTTTTTACCACCTTCTTGTTGCAGTAAGTTGCATTTGGTGCTCCTGTCCCACTCCAATCACATTCTCCTCAAAAGGGGACAGTAGTGGGTTTTTGTGGGTCAAAGTGGTGAGGAGAGTGCCATGGAAGATTCATATTTAGGTCTTACCTTTGAAGAATGAGTGGTTTTAGATAAGAAAGAAGGGAGGGACATCCCCTAGATGGTGATGAGTATGGCTGGGGAGACAATGAGGAGGACTCTTACCACAGTGCCTTTGTACATGCTGTTCTCCCTACTGGGAATACTCTTCTCAGCATCTTGATGTCCACCCACCACTTCCCTTGTTACACTCTTGCCCTTCTTTCAGAGCTCGGCCCTCATTGCTCCCTCAGGAAGCTTTCTTTGACTTCCTGACCAGGTCAAATCCCCATTATGAATGTCTTTTGTAAGGGCTTGGCAGTTAGGCATGTACATTTATTTGTGAGATTCTTTGAGTAGTATTAGCCCCACTCTTTAATTCCCATAAGAACAGAGTTTATGTCTGTTTTTCACTCTCCTTGTATCCCTTCACTCCCTGACCTACTGCATGGGTGCATGAAACTTAGAGGAAGCCTAATAAATAACAAATAAATGGATACTTTTGGTTATCAGTGAAGTAATAGCCTGGAGAGAAGAATGGGTTTATTCTTGAGCTTGCTAACCCCATTAGGTGCCAAGTGTGTATTCACTCATTTAATCCTCAGAAACAATTTGTGAAATCAGCTGCATTAATCTTTACATTTTAAAGATGGAGAAATTGATGTCCAGAGATGTTACCCATCTTTTCCTGCTGACCCGGCTCTGATTAAGTGGCAACAGAGAGATTTGAGCCTGGCAACTTGACTTCAGAGCTCTTGGATTTAATCACATTGTTCTGTGCTGCTGCTATAGCAGTAGAAGACAGAGTTAGGTATGCAAGTAAAGTTAGCATAGATTTCTGGTTGAAAATGGTGGATGTTTTCCCTCCTTCTCCTGCCAAGTATCATCGTCACCATCATCACTTCATGAGAAAAACTAAGCAGAAAAGAACTACTTCATGTGTCACCATCATACATTCATGTTGACTCTTCTGCGAGGGTGATGTGGTCAAATTCACTCAGTAAGTAAACTGGACATCTCAAATTCTGATTCCCAGAAAATTTTGGCCTACTTAATCACCTCTTAAGAACCGTATGAACTTTGCTAGAGCATGACAGAGTAACTTTAAATAAAAGGAGGTGATTTGACTAAGTTCGGTGTTATCTGCGACACTAGGTTTCTGGTTTTTACTCAAAAAGCAGATCTAGCCTGTGGTCATCAGTAGGTATTGAGTCATAAGGCTCCTGGAAGAAAGGTTTAATTTCATCAAGGAAGCTGAAAAGTCCTGAGCACCTCCAAGAATGATAGCTGTTACTATAATAACAGAATTGTTACTAGAAAATTAACAAAGCCCAATAAAATATGCCACGCAGTGGGGGAGGCGGGGGGAGGGGCCGCGGTGCGAAGACTTACCCTAGGAATAAAAGTGGCCGAGTTGGTCTTTTAAGACAGAATTTTTTAAAAATAATCTCAGTGCAGGTGTATCATTTAAATATCTCTGGGGGAGGGGAGGGTCTGTTACAGGGATCAAGAAGATAATGGTTAACACTGTATATTGCTCTTATTTGCTGGGCCAGGTTCTAAAGACTTTAACATACTTAATCCTCACAACAAACCTCTGAGGTCTTATTTTATGGATGAGGAACCAAACAGTGCCCAAGGTCACACAGCTAGTAAATGGTGAAACTGTCTTCAGACCTAGCTAGTCTGCCCCTGGAGTACATGCGCTTATCGTGTCTCTCGGTAGCCGCTTACTCACATTTTCACCTTTGTCTCCCTGGCTTTCACTAAAAAGCTTGACTTATATTTAAGCTCTTAGCATTTAAGAGCCTGCTATGTTCAGACTCTTTCAAAAATAGACCCAGCCTTCCTGGCAGATACAATTGCTTTCTGTAAAGTTAATTTTCAAGGGAACCACTATTCAAAGAAGTAAATGGGAGGCTGAATAAAAATAACCAAATTCTCTGTAGAACACATGAATATCTGAATCAGTTGCAAATAGCTCTTGGTCATGGTGGCATTCTCTGAAGCACGCCCTCCTCTATGGTAGAATTCCATTTTCTTCATCAGCCATATAACCTGAAAATAGTATCATTTTTTTTCTGTCCCCGCACTTCAGCTTTCTTCTTTCAGTCAGTATTTTGGAAAGTCCACAAAACCCAGGGGCCTCCCTGTCGTTGCCCTGTGGTCGATGTAAAAACCAGATGATGCCATGCTGACCTGAAGTCTTTCAAATGGATCAAACTGCGTATTAGTCACTGGCAACTTTTTCAGGTCCCTTTACCTCAGAGACTACTCAGTTCCTCATTCTTGCCTCCCTTCAGTCATGAAGTAATAGCAAGAAAAAGATGTGAATACTTTTTGAGGACACCGCCCACTCTTCCCTTCAATGCCAGTGACTGATTCCTTCACAGTGGGGACATTGAAGGGTCCCACTATCCAGAGCGATGGGGCTCCGATCACTGGATTCCTTCCGATGTTCTGCTTAGGTGGAAAGCCTACCTGATTTCACCCAAGTGAAGCATTTCATCATGCCTTACACTGTTGCATTTCTGTGCTCCATGCACTTAAAAGTGAAATTACATGGTCTATTTAGTGCCTTTTACTGTTCATTTACTGCTGAAGAAGTCCCTGAAGAACATGTCCTCGTAACAAAGGCTGATCTCACATGTTCAAGATCAAGACCCAGAACTGGCATCGGCAATCCAGGGCGTCTGCAGGCACAACAGCCACTTTTGGAGCAAACCCAGAATTTTTCATTCCCCGTCCTGTTGCGAAAGGCAGAGGCTTTCTTCTGCCTCTTTTAAAAGGGAAAGCACCAAGTTCATTATTATTTGTATGCCCAGAAAGCTTTTTTAAGTGCTATGCCTGTTTAAGAAATTATTAATTTGTGCTTTGATCTGGTGGTCAAAACCGAATTTAATCCTAAACATTCTTTGTGATGAGATGAGCTTGCTCTGCAAGGACAGGAGGCCACTTCTTGGGAAGGAGCTGATCCTTGGGATGTGACATTACAGGGTTTGAAAGCAAACTTTAGCAACAGCTCTGGGCCAAAGTTCAGGCAAAGAGGCCCTAGGATTTTTAAGGGGAGCTGCATTGTTGATTAGAAAGGATTCTGTCCTTTGCTCAGGGCGGGAAACTTCTCTCCCCCAAACTCTCTGCCAAACGTTCCCAGTCCCAATCAACTTCTCCTCAACTCTTAAAACGAGAGATTGGGTTGAGGAAAAAAATCCATTCTGAAAAAATCCTGACAAAACCTTGCCTCAATGGAATATGAATCTATCCGATGATATTTATAGTAGAAGTAGACAGATTGAAAGGGATTCTGTCTCTTTCTAAGAAATTTTATTGGCAAGTGTAGATTCTTCCTCAAGCTTATATCAGAAAGACTTCCATCAAGGATTCGTGGCTAGATGGGATTCCTATCTACTTTTTTTTCCTTCCGAGCTTCTTGTACAGATTAAAATATTCCTAATGATCATATAGTTGGGAGATCCTGGGTTTAGGTTCACTCACTCCCTCAAAAAGAGATAATATGAGCTAAGGAAATGGGGTGATTAACTCTTCCCAGTGTTAGCCGGAAAGCCCTGGAAACAACCCCCCCACACCAGTCCCAGGCAAACCAGGGTCATTGGTTACCCTTTGAGGAAATATAGTGCACTTCCAATAGCCTGGCTGAAATTATCACAGGATTTTGTCTCGTGGGATTCAGGAAAGGAAAAATAAGACAAATTGGTCTATTCTGTTAGGATGATTTTAGTTTTGGGGCTTTCTCAAGGAGGAATCTGTGGTCTATTTACCATAGGGGGCCAGAGGGCCAACTAGAGGAGGAAGGGTGGCCTAGCTGTCTTTTCTTTAAAATGCCATTTTCTCCATGCTGCTTCCTTTTTATTGCCATTGTCATCATTTTAAAAGTATAACAATTAAAAAGATAAGTTACCTTAAATGGAAAAATGTGATTTTATAAAACAAGAGCTAAATAGGTGTCAGATCTAAGGCTTTGCATGTAGGGAGTACACTTATTTGAACTGAAGCAACGTACCTGGACATACGTAACTCAGTTGTCAGAGCTCATAGCAGAGACACTGATGTGTCCTGGCAGAGGACATTTCAGAGCCCATTCCCGGGCAAGACTCCATCTCCTGCCTAATCTCATGGCAGAGACTTGGGGTACACTGTTCCTGCTCTGCTCTCTCCTTCTCTCTATTTCCATCAATCCATCTATCCCAAATCCCTTCTCATGGGTCTTTTCCCAGCATTCCTGACTGGCAGATGTGATGAGAGTGCAGATGAGATGTGTTCTTGGTTAGTAGGAAAGGGATGCTTCACGGCTACACAGCATCTGAGACATGCCATTCCAACTCTAACAGTACATGCAGCATTATAAATAGCCAGATGCTGGACTGCATCCTCGCCATACACAACAACTCACAACCACCGTTCTCGTTTTAATTGATCTCCATCCCACCATTTGCTCATCACCTCATGTAAAACACAGAGCTCTGGTCCTATATGTATAGGTATACCTAATTTTGTAGCATACTTTTTTTACTTAGTGGTTTGTCCTAAGTGTTTCCATGTTGCAATCTAGTCAGATGTATTAATTTTTTCAATGTGCTTCTTATATAGATCTGCAACTATGTGGGACCTGCAAAGGTTATTGTTCAGTTGGTCACAAATGGAAAAAACATCCACCTGCATGCACACAGCCTGGTGGGAAAACACTGTGAGGATGGGATCTGCACAGTAACTGCCGGACCCAAGGACATGGTGGTCGGGTAAGTGAAGGTGGATGATACGGTGGAAGGTAGGAGCAGATCAACATGGCACCCGAGGACTTTGACTGAACACGCCCCCCTTTTCATTAGGAACCTTCCCAAGATTCTCAGAGGGCCTTAAAATGAAAAGGTGAGTTCTCACTTGGACTCCAAGGAGAAAGATTACCCACATGCTTGGGTTTTCCGAGTTGGCGCCTGTGGTCCTGGCCAAATTATTTCTGGCACCCCTTTCCACTCTGAAAAGTGGCCCAGAGAGGATAATAAATTATGGTCACTTCATATAAAGTGCGTTTGTGCCAGTTTCATCAGTATCTTCCTTCCAGAGATAAAGATAGGGACAAATTAGAAGAAACCTAACTGTGGCAGAAATAAACACCTAATAGATGGTTTTATACTTGATGATTCTTTTAATAAACTATCGAGTCTGGATTTATACTGTGAACATTTTGATCATGAAACAGATAGATAAATATTGTTTCACTTCTATGCTGTTTACAAAGTGTGCTCAGCTAAGAAGCTAAGGAATGCAAATTTGTTTTGGCATTCATTAGACTTGAAATGTAAATACAAAGGGACATAGTCATTTAAGAGTTAGATAGGACAAGCGATTTTAAGTGACTGAAGTATTACAAAATAAATTCAGCCCAAAAGGAGTAAGAAATTTTCAATTAATTTTGTTTAATTTTTAAGAATGTCTTCTAGGGTTTCCTAATGCTGGTTTAAACCATTCATGATAAAATCCCAGTTAATCTGGACTATTTACTCAAAAGAAAGGAATTATTTAAATCAACTATAATTAAGTTGACGGCAGCATTTCAGGCTTTGAATTCCGATCAAGTTTTAAGATGGTTGTTATTGGGAGGTTGAGCTTTCATGTTCCTAGGTATTTCTTTGTTTGACTGTGAAAATATTCAAGTGTGAAAAACCTAGAGAGAGAGCTTTCTTTTAAGTCACTAAAATCTGATTCTTTTGATGTTAGAAAAAAAAGACTCTAGATTGGAGGAAGAAGCTTAAATTGATTTGAAAAATTCAGTTGTGTCTCATATGAACTTGTTTCAACATTCTCTTGAAAGACTGGCCTGTTTCCTGTTGTATGTCACAGTGGTTCCTGTCTGTTTTGGACTACTCTTTACAGTTCCTGACTGACCTGTGAGAGCTTTGAAATGCAGGGTAATTGTTAGAGTTTCAGACTAATTGATCACTTAGTGTTTCTGTGGATTTACCCCGAAAGGCTGCTGTCAGTTTGAAGTGTTGATTCTGTTTAATCTGTGTGATAATCATATCCTTTAGAGGAAATTATAGATGGAGTTCCTTACTAATAATATTTGTTATTATAAAGCTGCCAGTATGTTGTCTGTAATTTGGTGTTTCTGTGGCTTGGCTTAGTAATCTTCCAGGGTTTTAGAAGGAACTAATGGTTATTTAGTTTGAGACCTACAGCAAGCAGGAGTAAGTAAGTTCCCTGTTTCTAAGGAAAGGGAGGAAATCCTCTACTCTCTTGTAGTGGGGTTCCGTAGCTGGGGGAACTCATTCACTCACTCATTCAACAAACATTTTGAGCATCTACACACCTAAGTTTGGTTATCAAGATGTCTCATCATAGTGCTGTGGGATTTTGTAACCCTGTACAATCTCACTGAGAAATTTAGTCAAGAGGGTGCCACTTAAAAGTTGCAGCAGATTCAGTAGACTTTCCTTTTGAGAGTGTTCTTTGAAACATTGGTACTCCTTTTATAATCAATTTTTAACTGAGAAACTTTTGCTTACAGTGTTTCCTAAAATATAGTATTTCCTTCATGATTTGTTTGTCTCTCTTTTTTTTTAAGTTTTCAGTGTCAGAACCTGTTACATTCTAGTAGAGAGAATATTGTGCCAGGAGTCTGGAAAGCAGAATTCTGTTCTCATTTTTGTTACACTCAGCAGTAGGATTGGGGACAATTTGCATCACTTCCTGAGCACTTCAACCTCTTCTCTTATACAGTATTAGTGTTGGACTACATAGTGTATCTCCAAACCTTTTACCTCTCACAAATTCTAGACTGAACTGTTAGCTAATATTATGAAGTAACATGAGCAGACTTGTCACAAATGTATTTATGGTGTGTCATCAGTTGTTATTATTTGGTTCTAACTTGTGGGTAGACAAATTTAGGAAGATAGAAAGAATTATATCCTAGACTTGTCAATACTAGAAATGGAATCAAGATTACCTGTTTTCATTAATATGGGTTAAGTTAAGAGTATATATTCACAAGCAGGGCACCAATCTAGCACATCAAGGAGGATATATAAAAAATGACACTAAGGGGGCGTCTGGGTGGCTCAGTCGGTTAAGTGCCCGACTTCGGCTCAGGTCATGATCTCACGGTTTGTGGGGTTAAGCCCCGCATCAGGGTCTGTGCTGACAGCTAGCTCAGAGCCTGAAGCCTGTTTCAGATTCTGTATCTCTTTCTCTGACCCTCCCCTGCTCGCACTCTCTCTCTCTCTCTCACACACAGAAATAAATAAAACATTAAAAAAAATTTTTTAAATGACACTAAGAAGATAAGTAACTTGTAAATTATCAAAGCCAAAAGAGCAGTGGGTAGGGGATTGGGTGAGATAGGATTAGGAGTACACTTACCTTGATGAGCACTAATATATGAAACCATTGAATCACTATATTATACAACAAAACTGTATGTTAACTATACTGAAATAAAATTAAAAAATAAAAACAAAATTAAATACATTATCAAAACTAAAGAATTACTTTTCTTTGGTGTTCTCAATACACTTTAGTGTCTATTTTCAAAGATATTTTGTTATCCATATTAAAATATTCATTTTTTGATAACTAAGGCATGATCGGATGTTTGAGTGTTTAAATTTGTGGGATTTTACCTTAAAAAGCTTTTTATTTAGCTTTCGTTTTGTCTTTGTATTTCTTATTCATTTGTTTAGTTAGCTGTTAATGCCTGTCCTCATAAAAATAATTTTAATTTGGTACTTTATATTTGACCTTGAATATCAAGGTCAATGTGTTTCAGCAACATTTTATTTCTCTGAAATTTTCAATCAGTGGAAACTATCTGTTACTTGACTTTGCTTTAAGCCACCTTCCTTACCAATAATCACCACACCCTCTGTTTCCTGGCAGCCCTAATTTACAGAGATGTGAAGTCTCTTCTTTTTAACTAATATTTACAGCATATACCAATTGTAAGCACTAGAAGTAAATATATGAATATAAAAGGGAAAAAAGGCCTCCATCAACGAGCTATTAAATTGGTGTTTTTGTAGGCCCCAAAACGATTATTGGCAGTTTCATCGTATTAAACTTTAATTAATACACAGAAAAGATGCTGTTTGGAGAAAATGGACAAAATATGAATTGAGATTGGAAGTGTCCAACTTCCAAATTAAAGTATATATTGTGAGCCAGGGGTGCTTTTGAATCTTGTGTCAGCTATAAATCAGTGTTTGAGTCCTCAGAGGTAGAAGGGCCAGAGGGAGGGGCAACTTTAGAATCCCAACCTCATGACATGGCGATTCAAACCAACCCAGAGAGCAGCAGTAGTTCTCAGATGATGATAGAAACATCTGGCACAGTGCAGAGGATTTCAAACCTGGCTGCTGATTAAAGTTACCTTTGGTCCCTTTATTTTATTTTTTAAATTTTTTTTATTTTTTGTTTTTGAGAGAGAGTGTGAGCAAGTGAGCGGGGAAGGGGCAGAGAGAGAGGGAGACACAGAATCTGAAGCAGGCACCAGGCTCTGAGCTGTCAGCACAGAGCCCGACGTGGGGCTCAAACTCATGAACCATGAGACCGTGACCTGAGCGGAAGTCGGACACTTAACCGACTGAGCCACCAAGGTACCCCGGGTCACTTTATAAACAGAGGCAGGCCCTTCTCTCAGAGATTCTGATCACATTGGTCTTGCGTAGCATAGAGCAGTGGTTTTCCAACCTTAGGTGTATCTTAATCTCCTGGAGGATTTGCTGAAATACAAATTGCTGAGCCCCACCCTCAGAGTTTCTGATTCAGTATGTTTGGGATAAGGTTTCAAAATTGACATTTTAAGAAGTTCTCAGGAATCGCTGATACTGCCAGTCTAGAGGCTACACTTTGAAAACCACTGGTGTAGAATATGGCATTTTGAGTAAGACACAGACTGTAGTCCCAGTCCTATTACGAACTGTGATAGCCATTCTTTTTTTTTTTATTTTTCTCAGGTTTTATAGAAGTATAATTTAAATGCTATAATATTAACTCTTTAAAGTGCACAGGTTGATGAATTTTGAGAAATACATAAGAATCACAGTGAAGGAAGGTATAGAAGAGTTCTGTCGCCACCAAAATCCTGTGTGCCCCTTTGGACTCAACTGTACTTCACACTCCAGGCTCTGGCAACTCCTGATCTGTTTCCTATCCATATAGGAATGTTTCAGAATGACATACAAACGGAATCATGCAATATGTAGGGTTTTGGAGTCTGGCTTCTTTCCTTTAGCATCATGCATTTAAGATCCCTCCAGGTTGCTATGTGTATCAGCGGTTTATTCCTTTCCATTATTAAGTAACATTGCATTGTATTGATGTATCACCATCTGTGTATCAATCCACCTGCTAAAGAACATGAAGTTTATTTTCCATTTTTGATGACAGAACCACCTTGCATATGAACATAAGTTTTCTTTTTTTTTGAGTTTGGGTAAATACAGAGTAGTGGGATTGAAGGAACAGATGCTAAGAGTCCATTTGTCTTGATAAGCAACTAACAAATTGTTTTCCAAAGTAGCTGTATCATCTTGCATGCCCATGTATTAACATTTATGATTCTCGATTTTTTAAGTTGCAAGTGCTATCAATAATAATGTCCACTCTTGTTTTCTTTTACATTTTATTCTATAAATTTTCAAGCATACACAAAAGTAGAAAGCATAGCATAATGAACCCTGATTGTACCCATCACCCAGCTTCAATTAATTACTACATCTTCATTTAAATATACCCCTGCCTACATATCTTTCATTTATGGAAATTTGATTTAATTCTATTCTGTTAAGAGAATGCTTCATATGATGTCAGTCCTCTTAAGTTTATTGAGACTTGCTTTATGGATCAGAATATGGTATGTCTTGGTAAATGTTCCTTGTGCACTTAAAAATAATGACTCATCTGATCAAGTTGAATGCATTCTAAAATGTCAGTTAGGTCAAGTTGTGTGTTAGTGTTGTTTATAAGTCTTCTATATCCTTACTGACTTTCCCCCTGCCTGTTTTATAAGTTATTGAGAGATGGATGTTGAAATCTCTAACTGTGTTTATAGACATATCTATTTCTTCATCCAGTTTATAAGATTTTGCTTCTTGTATTGTGAAGTTCTTTCATTAGATACATAAACATTTAGGATTCTTATGTCCACTTAATGAATTGATCCCTTTATGACATGACCCTCTTTTATCCTTGGTAATATTTTTGCTTGAAAATCTATCGTAACTGATACTATTAGCTATTTCAGCTTTCTTTTGATTAACGTTAGCTTAGCACATTTTTTTTCCATCCTCTTAGTTTTAACCTATTTGTGTCTTTATATTCAAAGTAAATATGCACTGCATATACTTGGGTCTTATTATTTTTATTCTATCAGATGCTCTCTGCCTTTTAATTGAGGTGTTTAAGTAATCTGTATTTAATCTGATTACTGATAGGTCTGTGTTTCATTCTACCCTCTTGTTATTTGTTTTCTGCCTGCCATGTCTGATTTTTGTTCCCCTTTTCCTCTTTTTTTGTGCCTTCTTTTTGATTAATTATACATGATTTTATTTTATCTTCTTTTTAGTTTATACCGCCGTAGATTTTAGAAGTTGTTTTACAGCTTGTTTTACTGTATACATCTTTCCCTTATCTTACTTAGTCCACCTCTAAGTAACACTGTGCCTCTTCTTATGTAGGATGTGAACAGCACTTCATTTCCCCTCTCTCAGCTTTTGTGCTATTGTGTACTATATTTTACATCTACATATGTGATAAGTTCCACGATACATTGTTTTTTATTTTTGCTTTTAATTTTTAACGTTTATTTTTATTTAACGTTTATTTTTGAGAGGCAGAGAGAGACACAGCGTCAGTGGGGGAGGAGCAGAGAGAGAGGGAGACACAGAATTCAAAGCAGGCTCCAGGCTCTGAGCCGTCAGCACAGAGCCCAACACGGGACTTGAACCCATAAACCGCAAGATCATGATCTGAATCGATGTTGGACGCTTAACCTACTGAGCCACCCAGGCGCCCCTATGCTCAATTACCTTTTAAAAGAAATTTTATTTTTTTTTAATTTTTTTTTTTAATTTTTATTTATTTCTATGAGAGAGAGAGACAGCGTGAGCAGGGGAGGGTCAGAGAGAGAGGGAGTCACAGACTGAAACAGGCTCCAGGCTCTGAGCTGGCAGTCAGCACAGAGCCCGACGCGGGGCTCGAACCCACGAACCGCGAGATCATGACCTAAGCGAAAGTCGGACGCTTAACCAACTGAGCCACCCAGGCGCCCCTAAAAGAAATTTTAAATAAGGAAAAAAGTATTTATATTTAAATATATATTTACAGTGCTCTTCATACTGTTTCATAGGTCACTATGTCTATCTGGTGCCATTTTCCTCTGTCTGAAGCTCTTCCTTTCCTTTTTCTTCTATTGCTGGTCTGCTGCTGATCAATTCTTCAGTTGTCAGACGTCTTTAAGCTCTTTATTTGTCTCTGTTTTAGAAAGATATTTTTGAAGAACATAGAATTCCAGGTTGACAATGTTCTTCTTTCACATTCTGAAGATATGTGACCCCATAGGTTCTGGCTTTTGCCTTTCTTCCATAGAGTTCTGCTGTCATTCTGATACTTGGCTCGTCTTCACATCCAGTGTCATCTCTTCTCTATCAGCTTTAGATTTTCTCTTCATTAGTTTTCCTTTCTCTTCACTAATTTGAAGCAATTTGCTGATAATGGGCATTAGTATAGTGTTCTTCATGTTTTTTTGAGCTTTGGGGTTCACTGAGATTTTTGAATTTCTGGGTTTATAGTTTTTAATTAATTTTTAAACTTGCCAGCTGTTACTTTTCAAAATATTTTTTCCATCCATTCTTCATTTTCCTCTTCTTCTGAAACACCAATTACATGTTTATTTGGCTTTTGAAATTTTCCCACAGCTCATTGGTGATCTGTTCTTTTTAAAAATTGTTCTTCTTCCTGTGTTTTGTTTTGAACAGTTCTATCACTATGTCCTGAAGTTCACTAATTCTTTTGTCTTTAGTGTCTAATATGTTTTTCATTCCATCTAGTGTATTTTTCTTTTTAGACATTGCAGTTTTTTCATCTCTATAGGTTTGTTTGAGGTCTTTTTTTTTTTTTAATATCTTCCATGTCTCTCCCTAGTATTCTAAACTACATGGAACCATAATATTCTTGACCATATGGAATATATCCAAAAGAGCTGTTTCAATGTATGTGTCTTTATTTTTTGTGTTCTGTCTCATTTCTGTATCTGTTGCTATTGATTGATTTCTATCCTCATTATGAGTCACATTTTCCTACTTTTTTGGATGCCTAATACTTTTTTATTGCATGGCAGACATTTTGAATTTTGGATTGTTGCATGCTGTCTTCCTTTTTCTTTTTGTTTTCATACTTTTTTTTGTATGCCTTTGAATATTTTTGAACATTGATATGAAATTAAATTTGAGAGCAGTTTGATCCTTTTTAGACTTACTTCTAAGCCTTGTTAGGAAAACTGGAGCAGCCTTTAGGGTCAATTTGACACTGTTCTGAAGCCAGTAACTTTTGAATATTCATGCTGATGATTTATGTATTACAAGATTTCTTGAACTATTCCAGCCCCATGTGTGCTCCAAGAAATGTTTTGCCTGCTTCTTTCTGGTGGTTTTTTTTTTTTTTCCTTTCAGTCTCAGGTTGTTTCCTCACACACATCTCCGATCAGTACTTAGCTGAAGACTCAAGGCAAAACCACTGTACGTCTCTGAATATCTCTCTGTGTGTGGTTCTTCTCTGGTTCTCTGCCTGTGAATTTGGCCCCTTTGGCCTTCTCAAATTTTTAACTCAATCTCCAAAACTCAGGAAGATTGCCAGGTCTGCTTAGAGTCTCCCTTCCTATGCTGCAGCCAGGGAACTCTAAGCATTAAACCAGGGTAATTGTAGGATGCACCTTAGTTGATCTCTTAAGGATCACTGTCCTGAGCTGCCATGGTCCAGTGTTGGAAACTCATTTTTTCATATGTTTTATGTTATTTAAAGTGAAAGATTCAGTCCAGTCTCTGTTACTCCCATCATTATCTGAAACAGAAGGCCAGCTTCTATATTATTTCACTTATTACCAGAGTAAATAAATTATTCACATAAGGATGATGCCTTTTTCACAGGGATTAAATAATGTACATGAAGATCACCTTATGTGTGGTAAAGTGTAACAGAGTTGTTTGTCAATGTCATTACCTACATACAAGTACATGTTCTATGTAGGAGTTCAGCCTAAAAGTCCAAACGATGGAGGTGTTGTTTCTGCAAAACTGCCTATGCCTCCATGCATATCACCGTGTCCCATTATGGCTTTTCTGTGCTGTGTTAATTCATGCATTCACTTAGTTTGTTAGACACCATATGTCAACCACTATTCTAGGCACTGGAGATCTCTGCCCTCAGGAGTTTATATTCTGTTGCTGCGTTTTCTTCTCTGTGTGTCTCAGCTGTTCTACTTTTTCTTTTTTAGTATAATCAAAACACAATGTTACAGTAGTTTCAGGTGCACAACATAGCAATTTAACAAATTTATACATTATGCCACGTTCATGTCCTACTTTTTTCTATCACTGTCTGAACCCTTGTCTTATTGTATCTCTGGACCTCTGTATGAGTACTCATATCATTCTGCCTTCACCTCCTATATTTTCTTCTCCTAGTTCATCTAGTCTTCCCACACTATCTTAGTCCTTGTTATCATAGACTATCTTAGTCCTTCTTTCATCTAGTCCAGTTGTCATAATATTTATGTCTTTGCTTTACTAGTCATTTTTCTTTCTTTCTGGATAAAAACCAGAGCAAAAGAAAAGTCTTTGCAAAAGCTTACACGGCTTTGAAAGATCTGTATCCCCACTTAGCTCTTTGAACTTTTCTTTCTGTTTTTAAATGTTTATTTATTCTGAGAGAAAGAGAGAGATTGGGGGACCAGCAGAGAGAGAGGGAGAGAGAATCCCAAGCAGGCTCCACGCTGAGCATGGAGCCCGATATGGGGCTCGATCTCACAACCATGAGATTGTGACCTGAGCCAGAATCAAGAGTCAGACGCTTAACTGACTGAGCCACCCAAGCACCCCTACCTCTTTGAACTTTTCACTTACTACTGGCCTCTTGTTGATTTTCCTCCAGCAGCATTGGCTTCCTTACCATTGTCTTCTGAAAACACATGACTGTGAAAACACAGTCATGGTCTTTCCTCAGGGTCTTTGTGCTTGTTATGCCTTCCATCTTGAATACTTTGCTTCCAAATGTCCACATTGTTTCCCTCACTTTCTTCCAGTCTTTGCTCATTTGTCATCATTTCAGTGATGCCCTCTCTGGCCCATCCCTACTTTGAAGCATCATTTTTTCCACAACTACCTTTCCTTTTCTCCATTCCTAACTTACCTATTAATTTTATTTCTTTATTTCTTGGTACACTTATTGCCTTCTCAATTATACTGTAAAATTTGCTTCTCTGTTTGTTTCCTCTCTTGGGTTACACTAGCACATAAATTCTATGAAGGGAGGGATTCCTGAGTGCTGACAAAAGCACCCAGGACACTGCCTGGTACTAATAAAGACCCAAGCAAATATTTGTTGAATGATTGGGTCTCCTTGGTAAAGTACTTTTTTATTTGTTGTACTATGTTTATTGAATATACTTTTTTGCTTCATCAACTTTAAAAATGAGTGACTAGAGTATTTTATATATTGTTGTTAAAATCCCTTAAACTGCTTTATTTAGCTTATTAAAATATTTTGTCCAATAGGTATATAGGCATCATGAGATAAAAGTGCTCCATCCTGAAAACATGGAGAATTAGATGGCATTCTAGTGGTAATAAATAACTCCAGCCTCATAGATAACCCAAGAGGAGATGGGAATCCATGTAGACTTTAAATGCTATTCAGAAAGCCAAAGATGATCCAAAAGAAAAAAAATTCTTCCAGATATATTATTCATATTATTTAAAAAAAATTAGATAAGTTAGTACTATATTCAGAATTAAAAATTTTTTTAAACAACTGTCCTAGAAAATACTTTAAAATGAGTCTAGGTAAAACTTCCTTAGCATCTTACATATATATATATATATATACATGTATACCCTATGGATATATACATGTATATATACATGTACAGCCTACTCCCTTCATCATCATTTGAAAGTCTAATAAACTCTGAAAACCAAAAGATTTTCCTGAGTTCGCCACAGACCCATTTGGTGGCAAAACCCAAACTTACCTGATGTGTGGTGGTTTATAGTCTTTATTATTCCTTGGTAAGTCTACTCTGTATGTTTCACTGCAGAAACAGTAATGTGTTTGATTATACTGTGGGCTCAAGTGATTGAGGCCTGTATGTTTTTTTAAAAACCATTTGCTAAAGTGAAACTAGACTCTCAGGTCATTGACTGCCTAACATTTGGTGCTTGTTGTGGCTGTTTTTGCCTTTTCCTCCAGCTTTGCAAACTTAGGTATACTTCATGTGACAAAGAAAAAGGTATTTGAAACACTGGAAGCACGAATGACAGAGGCATGTACAAAGGGCTACAATCCCGGACTTCTGGTCCATCCTGATCTTGCCTATTTGCAAGCAGAAGGTGGAGGAGACCGGCAGCTCACAGGTGAGTGCCACACACCCAGCCTGATCTTTCGAGATCGGGCTCTCCTTTGCTTGTGTGTAGACTAGGTGCTCATCTGTATGCCCCAGCTTTCTCCTTCTCCCAGACTATAGTGCCCCACACCACCACCACACTTTCCCTGCTCAGAAACCATTTGACAGCGTCCTCCTATTTTCTAGAATAAAATTTGTATCTCCCTAGCTTGGTACACAAAGCTCTCAGTCTGGCCCCAGCCGCCTTTCCAGATTCATCTCCATTTCCACCATGTACCCAGCTCTCCCCATCACTGTCCCCTGAACACCAGTGCATATTCATACCTCTGTAGCTGTCTTCCTCTCCCTAAAACACCCCACCCTGCCCTTTCCAGCCTTTCAAAACCAGTTCACAGTTCAACACTTAGTTCAAAGAACGCCTCCTCTTCTGCCTCCCCCGGCTCACCTTATGATAAGGAATCTCTTTGGGCTCTTCAGGCACATCTCTTTCTCATAAAAATGCTATGATTTTATGTTTTCCTGCTTTTACCTATATTTTTCTCTTTTAACCCCAATTCTTGTCCTACCACATGTGCCATTTCTGCTTTTATACTTTGTCCGTTGGTCTGGTCATCCTGTGATCATGTCCTCCTCCAGCAACCCCAAACCTATCACTGTTTTTCCACTGAACACATTCTGACGTCCATGCCCAAAACCTTCCCATCGCCTCTGAACCCTTCTTGCCTGTGTTGCATCTCTGGTCTGTGGCCCCGCTCTTCCGTGCTCTCTCTAGTGCGTCACTCCGCACTCCATTCTCCTTGCTCTGCCTCTCTCCCTCCACACGTCTGATCCAGTGTATGCCCTGTGGCCAGTGGGTCTCACAAAAGCCTACACCTCACCATCACTCAGGATCTCCCTGCAGCCTATGAAATCCTAATTCTGTAAGCTGGCATTTTTGGCTTCTCAAGAGCTGGCCCAGGTCTGCATTTCCAACTCTGTTTCCCACTGCACACCTTCATGTCAAACTGAGTTATTCCACAGAGGCACCGTGATTTCTCTCACTGCCTCGCCTTGGTGCATTCTTTCTATTCTTGCTGATCCCTCTTCCTGGAATGCCTTCCTTTACTCTCTTCATGAGTTCAAGTTGTACCATCCCTTCAAGATTTAGAATATACATCTCCTCTGTTCCAAAGCCTCTGGATACTTCCCTCCTTTGAATTCCATACCTCTTCATCTGTAGCTCTTTTATAGTACTCAACCACTTGAATTCTCACCTCCGATGATATAATAAGTTAAATATGACTGTATCCATCAGCACAAAAGCTCCATCATTCCTCCAAGGAAGGAGTCAAATGTAATCAAGTCATTCAGTTTCTCCAGAAGCACTTTTTGAGTCCATGCTATGGACTCAAAAAGCCAGGCACTGTGCTGGGCACTGTGGAATGAACATAGTCTCTGTGCTCAGAGAGCTTTTGGAATACTTAATTTTCACAGTTTGCAATCAACTGATGTGTAATTAGCTTGTGGCATTCCATGATATCACATCTTTTCTGTCTTGACCTGTAATTGTAGGAGAAAAAGGAGAGGTCAGGGGAAGATAAGAAAGAGGAGGGGAACTTGGGGGCACCTGGGTTGCTCAGTCGGTTAAGTGTCCAACTCTTGATTTCAGCTCAAGTCACGATCTCACAGTTCATGAGATCTGAGCCCTGTATCGAGCTCTGTGCTGACAGTGCAAAGCCTACTTGGGATTTTTTCTCTCTCTCCCTGTCTCTCTCTGCCCCTCCCCTGCTCATGCACACTCTCTTTCTCCCTAAATAAATAAATAGACTTTAAAAAAAAATAAGAAGAGAGGCAATTTGATATGTGGAGACAGTTTTTACTGTAATCCAGAGAAACTCAGGTCATCTTTTGATGCCTTTAATATGGGTGACATAAATGATACAATTTTAAGATGTTATTAGCAATACAACTACTTGCAAAATTAAAAATAGAGCTATTTTAAGTTTATGCTCTTTATTTGGGCTTTATAAAAGGATCTCATCTCAAATGCTCTCCCTTTACTCTTTCTCTGGACATGCTGTGTGGTCCTAGATCGGGAAAAGGAGATCATCCGCCAGGCAGCCCTTCAGCAGACGAAGGAGATGGACCTCAGCGTGGTGAGGCTCATGTTTACAGCTTTTCTCCCGGATAGCACTGGCAGCTTCACGAGGCGTCTGGAACCCGTGGTGTCTGATGCCATCTATGACAGCAGTGAGTCCTTGAATCCTAACAGAGGGCAGCGTGGTAGGGCGTTAAGTACCGACTTCTCACCCTGCCGTTGGCAGTTACTTACTAGCTCAAAGCCCCAGGACAAGGAATTTAATCACTCGGAGCCTTACATTTATCATCTACAAAATGGGAATACTAAAACTTAGCTTAAAAAGTTAATGTCTAGGCAGGCCTGGGTGGCTCAGTCGGTTAAGGGTCCGACTCTTGATTTCGGCTCAGGTCATGATCTCACGGTTTGTGGAATCAAGCCCCTGTGTCAGGCTCTGCGCTGACAGCGAGGAACCTGCTTGGGATTCTGTCTCTCTCTCTGCCCCTTCACTGCATGTGTGTATGCATGCACTCTCTTTCTCTCTCTCTCTCAAAAATAAATAAACTTAAAAAAAAAGTTGATGTCTAGATTAAAAGTGAATGTTACCAGGTATCCTCCATCACCTGTGCATGTTGATCTTTTACATGCCATTTCACAACAGCAAATCTTTAATTGTTTATAAATTCCTACACTGTTGCTGCTCGTAGATAGGAAAATATCTCAATATTTTCCACTGAGGCTCTCGATAGATGTTAATAAAAACAACTGTTCTTCTAGACCATCTTCATCCTTACATATTAATAGCTTTTGTCAAGATAAGGTTAGCTGAATGAGTAGAATAGATAGTGCATGGCTTCATAATTCTGTTTCAGTCTGTAGTTCCTAGAACTTTTTGAAAGAGTTTTACAATGGCTTCAGCATTTACCAGGCACATTTCTTGTTTGCTATGCATGGGATTTATTGAACAAAATATTTCAAAAAAGCCTGCAAGCGTGATATTTAGGCTCACTGAAACTTTATAGAGTTTGCTCTAAGTAGGGAACTCCATGCCTCAAGGGCAACAACTAACTGATTTCTCTAATTTCAACAAGTTTGAAGGGAAGTGAAAGAGTTATAATATGATGTAGACTTGTATACTAAAGATCACCTTAAAAACGCAGCTGTGGGAGCAAAAAAAAAAAAAAAAAAAAGGAAGCTTTATACTATTACCACAAGAAACTTTTGCCCCTAACCACACAGAATTCTAATTTAGTATGGGGAAAAGAAATGTTACATCTCCATTTTTCTTTTCTGTAAAATAGAGATTTATGAATAATTTAAGAAAATTGTACTTTTTCTACAGTTTTGAGACTCTTAGAAATAGTATATCCATATCATGGAAATAATTGAAGGTCTTCACCTAAATGAGA
Source organism: Proteles cristata cristata (assembly GCA_017311185.1). Classification (NCBI taxonomy): domain Eukaryota; kingdom Metazoa; phylum Chordata; class Mammalia; order Carnivora; family Hyaenidae; genus Proteles; species Proteles cristata. The sequence continues at coordinate 469,328 of JAESUZ010003940.1, forward strand.
TTCCATAAATCTGTTGGCTTGGTACTTCCTGAAACATCAGAGAGGCTCTTTCTCTTTCTGTATGAACCTTTCTTACTGTGTTAGCAGGAGAAACACTGTTCCTTTCTGCCTCAACTGCTTGAGTGGTAACGAATGATACATGCTCAAGAAGTGAAGACTTCTAAAGGCTGTTTTGTTTTATTTGTATCCTTATTAAAGCCAAATGAGTGAAAGCATCTATTTGTTTTTTTAATTAAAGTATAATTAACATACAGTGTTATATTATTTTGGCATTTACAACATATTGATTAAACAATTCTGTATTTTACTTAATGCTCGCCACAATAAACTATTTAAACTTTCTTTTGGTTAATGTGTGCTAAGGGCAGGATTTCCCATAAGAGATTGGCTTGTGAAGCTGAGGATAAACCATGATGTTTGTTGTTTTTTTCCTGTGGACAGAAGCCCCCAATGCGTCCAACTTGAAAATTGTAAGAATGGACAGGACAGCTGGATGTGTAACTGGAGGGGAAGAGATTTACCTTCTCTGTGACAAGGTGCAGAAAGGTAAATATGTGCTTCAATCTCAAGGTGTGAAATGTAATTTTGAATGTGTCCGTGAGTCTTTTTGACAGTAAATCCCATATTATCCTTCTTTGCCATAGAACTCCTTTAGAAAATTCATACATTTCACCTCTTCCAAATAGGTCTGTGTTTTTCTTAACCCAATTAATTCATTTAAAAATGTTTAATAGTAATGGGACACCCGTCTGGCTCAGTTGGTTAAACGCCTGACTCCTGATTTTGGCTCAGGTCATGATCTCCTGGTTCATGAGTTCGAGCTCCGTGTTGGGCTCTGCACTGACAGCACAGAGCCTGCTTGGGATTCTCTCTCTCCCTCTCTCTCTGCCCCCCACCCCTATCCCCTCCACTCATGCTTGCTCTCTCTCTCTCTCAAAACCAATAAATAAACATTAAAAAGACTTTTTTTCAATAGAAGTAAAGAGATTTAAGAAAATAATGGTAATAGTGACATTTAAGTGTTCCTGTACTGTAAACTTTAGTATCTGAACTTAGTTAAACTAAAATAAATGAATAATAACTCATGCTTCACACTCACACACACACACACGCGCGCGCGCATGCATGCACATGCACACAGAATAATGTCTTACATAGTGTAAAATTGTTTATTTTGTTTATCCTTCATGGTTCCATTGCAACACTGAGAGAGCTTCTCCAAATACTTTCATGTGACACTCTGATGTCATTAAGAAAAAGAAAGAGAATAAGAACTGTAGGGAAATTCTCAGAGCATATTTCTCAGAATTTTCACTTTCAGAAAACATTCTTGGCATTTACCTTTCATTAGCTATGATACAAGATTTATAAATTAGCAAAAGCTGAAGGAGATTGTGCTATTTTCTCAAACAACTCATTTTTAAAATACAGTGATAGAGTGTATAGTATAATAAAAATCTATTCACTACAAGATGATGAACATTTTCAGAGTAAGGACGGCATAACTAAAAATAGCTCCTAAATAAAAGCATGATGGTTTTTAAAAAGAAAATTATCATTTGAGGCAAACGGCCTGAGGTTAAAAAGTCGGAAAAAGTGGAATCAGATTGTAAGGTAAAAGTGTATATCTTTATCCAAAAATGTCTACACTTTTTCTGCATATCCTGGTGTTAGTCTTCTTTTAACACATTGTATCCAAGTAATATGCATTTCCAAATTCCTGGGTGTGCATACAATGAGTAAACACAATCTGAGTACATTCATTTGTAAATGTGAGTCTTTATCATTACCATTACATTACATTATACTACATTACATCTCTTATTAAGAGAAGAAGTCTTGTAGCTGCCTACAAGATGCTTAAAGCATCTTAATAACTAGGTTTAAGGGAATCCTACCTGAAAGCAAGGGAATCAACCAGGATATAACTAGATCAACCCTAATATTTCTAAAATTCTATTTTTTTTGAGAGAGAGACAGAGAGAGAGAGAGAGCATGAGCAATGGAGGGGCAGAAGGAGAAGGAGAGAGAGAGAATCCTAAGCAAGCTCCATGCCCAGACTTAAAGACCATGAGATCATGACCTGAGCCAAAATCAAGAGTTGGATGTTTGACTGAGCCACCAGGGTGTCCCAAAATTCTATTTAAATAGAAATGTGGGGGCGCCTGGGTGGCTTCTTCGGTTGAGCGTCCAACTTTCACTTAGGTCATGGTCTCGCGGTTCGTGGGTTCGAGCCCCACGTCGGGCTCTGTGCTGACTGCCAGCTCGGAGCCTGGAGCCTGTTTCAGTCTGTGTCTACCTCTCTCTCTCTGACCCTCCCCTGCTCACGCTTTCTCTCTCTCTCTCCTAGAAATAAATAAAACATTTAAAAAAAAATAGAAATGTGAACTTAGTTTTCATAAGTCGATAGTGCAGTCCCTCCTATAAAATGGGAAGTGAATCCAGGGAGATGCCAATCTGAGTTATAGTGTTATATTTCTGCAGAAGTAGAGTCCATGATGCAAGTGTGAAATTTAGGCATTCTAATTTAATCCAAAGGGACTTGATCAATATAATATTTTAACAACTTCTCAATGTGGACTAATAAAGTATTATAGGGAAACAACATAGTAGAATGGTTATGAGCCTGGATAGAGTCTGTGTTCAAATTCTGGCTTCTCCATTTACTAGCTGTTCAACCTTGGATATGTTACTTAATCTCTTTGGACTCCAGTTTCTCTTCTGTAGATTGAGGATATTAATAGTACACCTGCATTGCAGCATTATTGTGGGGTTAAATCAGTTCATATATACACATAATTCACTTAAAACAGTGCTTGCCATACAGTTAACTTTATATAAGTTAAATATTATTGTGTAGATCTGTATGGAGTTTGAACCACCTTTGGGGATTCTGATGGTCCTCAATACCTTTCCTATTTCTCAGGAACAAATTGGGTTAGTGATGGAGAAGTGAGAAGGGCAAAGACTGATTAAGAGAAAAGTCAGACTGAATAGGTAAATCTAGTATTCTCTCAATGTAAATGAAACTCAGGGTCCATTACTGTGGTAACTAATAAAGAAAAGTACAGTAATTTTGAAAATTTCAAATGAGTCAAAAGTCTATTTCCTAGTAATTACTTTTTTAAAAGTAACTTTTAAAATTCTTAAAAGTGTTTAAATTCTTAGAATTTTTAATTCTAGTAGGTAGAATCTTTAACCAGCTTCATTTTCAGCATGTCTTGAAATATTACAAATTATGAGAAATTAAACACCTGAATGTGACTGTTTGCAGATGACATCCAAATTCGATTTTATGAAGAGGAGGAAAATGGTGGAATCTGGGAAGGATTTGGAGATTTTTCTCCCACAGATGTTCATAGACAAGTAAGTAGATGATGATAATGGTGATCATGATGATTTTACATTTTCTGTCTTATTGAAATTCAGCACTTAATTTCCATATACGAAAAAGGAAAAATCATACTTACTTAACTTTCTTAAATGAGTAGTATTTTTAAGACCCTTACATATCTTCCAGAAAAGTCACCTACCTTAGAATTATGAACAAGGCCTTAGTCCATTGGCTCTGAGACTGTGTCAAGACACTTCATTTGGGTGTCTGATCACCTAACCATTAAGGCAATGGCCCTTGGGTCTATTAGTATCTTAAGTATTCGTATCAGTCTGCTCAGAATGTCATAACAAAGTATCATAGAGATTAGGTGTATTAAACAACAGAAATTTATTTCATTACAGTTCTGGAGATTAGAGATCCCAGATCAAAGGCCGACAGGGTTGGTTATTGGTTTAAAGTTCTTACCTCCAGGCTTGCAGACAGCTACCTCTGGGCTGTGTCCTCACATGGCAGAGAGAGAGTAAGCTCTCTGGTGTCTCTTCCTATAGGAATGCTAATCCTATCCAATCACAACCCTATCCTCATGACCTCATTTAACCTTAATTATGTCCATAAAAGCCCTTTCCCCAAATGTAGCCACACTAGGGGTTAAGGTTTCAACATACGAATTCTGAGGAGACACAATCCGTCCATTATGGTGTTCTACCAATCTGCCATAATTATGGCAAGACTTTTGAAAAGGTTTTCTAATGAAAAGTATTGAAAGGAAGAGTCTTCTACTAGAGACTGATGTCATCATGATACATCAAGATACAACTGAGCATATGACCAGGAGATAAAAATGCTATATCCCTGTCTCCATCACTCTGAGTGATTGAGAAATACTATTTTCACACACAAAAAAATTGGAAACAATGTCCACCAGTAAGTAAATTATGGTGTATCTGTGTGATGGAATATTATGCAGTTATTAAAGAGAATGTGTAATCTCTGAACTAATATGGAAAAATCTCAAACATAAAACATTAAAAGTTTTTTAAAGATATAAAACCAAGTGATGTCAGAAATTGAATGTTCACATTTGCATATGCATAAAGAAACTGAGGAAGAATATAAAAGGAATTAACAAAATTGCACTGTTTTTACCTCTAGGGGCAGGCACACAGTAGAGACCGCCTAGATAGGGGATGGGAGCAGCAAGGAGAATTTTCACTGTATACCTTTCTATATTTTAAAAGTCTATGAATACATTTCACAGTCAAAAGAAATCAAACAAGAAGCTATAAAAATGCCTAACTATTGTGGCACTGACAGAAATTAATGAGGAGGCTGTCTTAGAGGTGTTACAGAATGCCCTCTATCCCTAGAGCATTGGCCATCCTCCCTTCAAAATACACGGTCCTTGTTAGGATGTCTCCCTTGCAGGATTAGCTTCCTCTTCTCCTGGGCCAACCTGTGGGCTCATTGTAGTACCACATTCCTCACTCTCTCTTTTGACAACCAGTCTTTCTGATGTTGCTGTAAATAACTTTGGAGCATTTTAAGACTGACTTAGAGAAGGAGAAGGAGGTGCGTGCAGTGCATTTTACTCACACGGCTATTTTCAACTGGAAGACATTTGAAATATTAGACAAATAAAAATAAAGATTTGCCAAATACTGGCATAGTCTCATATCTCAGTTCACCATGGCGATTTAATCACAATGTATGAGTATAGAATTCTGGGTTAGTAACTTTCTCTAGGATGCTGTATTTTTTAGTTTAGTTAAATGTTATTAATGCATTTAATGAGTAGCATTGCTGGAGGAAAAAATGTAGGCCTACCCTAATATTTGGATCTTTGTATATTGCAGTTTGCCATCGTCTTCAAAACTCCAAAGTATAAAGATGTCAACATCACAAAACCAGCTTCCGTGTTTGTCCAACTTCGGAGGAAATCTGATTTGGAAACTAGCGAACCCAAACCTTTTCTCTACTACCCTGAAATCAAAGGTAATTAGGTTGCTTACATTCTCGTGCCTGTTCCCATCAAAGGACAAAGCTGTTTAGAAAAGATTAGTTGTTCACTTCCTTTGAATGGCTTCCTAGGAACTGGCCCCTGGGCGCATGGTACTTATTTTTAAAGAGAGAAGTAATATACTATTTTGGGGTCATGGAATCGAGTCCAGCCTTTCAAATTAATGTTATTTTTACCAAGCTTATATGAGATTTAGACATTTGAGAATTTGTCTTTGAATCTGAGAATCTGTCATTTGTTGAGGATCTCAGAGTTTGGGCAGTTGAGACGGACCTTATGATAAGGCTTGCTGTTCAAGAGAATCAGTCCCTCCATCAACTGGCCTCAGGCAGTAAAACAGGATACTCAGCCACCATACAGTGTAGAACCATAAAAATGAATAAAGCACCATTCTTTTCCTCACAAAAGATACCCCGAGAAGGGAGGATAGTCTCCTTACACAGTTATAATGCAAATTATGATTTTGAAAAGCTTCAAAAGGGTAGCATCCACAAACACATATGAGAATGCCAAAGAGAGAGGACCCTTAATTCAAAGGAAGCCACCAAGAAGTAGGTCTCTTCAAGGTCCTTCAACCTGAGAGTGTATTTCAGTAGTTAGGTGAGAAACAGGGAAGGAAAGTGTTTCCTAGGCTTGGAAACTTGAGGAGCTGAGCAATCAGTGTTAGTTCAGAGAGAAGTGAGCCTTGTGGGCACCGAGATGGACCACTGAAGACCAAGGCAGGTAAGGAAGGCCAGGGCCAGGCTCAAAAGTGCTGTGATCGGCAGCTGAAGAATTCAGATTGATCTGGAGAGAGGAATCACCGGCCTGTTTGGGTTTGGAATGACGATTCTGACTTCCTTATATGGGCATTGAGGGGACTGTCTGAGCAGCAGACAAGGAGTCTGAAGAGTAATGGAAGAATCCAAGCAAGAAATGGGGAGGCAGGTATTATTGTAAGGTATTATTGTAAGGAATGCAAGGAGCAGTGGCGTTAAGAAGACCCAATGCTGGTTGAGGTAGGAGGTGAAGGAGAAATTCAGGAGTCATAGATGGTTCTAGGAATTCCAGCCTTGGAAGATTGTTATGTGGTTGAGTTAATGAAAAAATCCAGGGAGCAAAAGTACATTTGAGGAAACAGAGAGGGAGCTCAATTTAAAACCTGTTCCATATTTGATTCCTCATAAGCCAATCAAAAGGCAGGACTGGAACTTGAGAGGGCAGGGTGGGTAATTCAGTGTTGAGAATCCCCTCAGAATGAGTGTAATAGGCCCCTACATGGAATAATTATTCAGAGATATTTCTTAACCTGGAGTCCACTGATGCCAAGAGGTCCAGAGATAGAAATGGACTTCAATATAATCAGCTTTTTTTGTAATCCTATTTTGTGTTTTACGTATTGATAGCTGTGATTCTAAGAAGAGATCCATGCACTTTTCAAATCGGAAAAGGGGGTCATGGCACACACAAAGTCAGAAACCCCTGGGTTAGAGGGAAGTGAGACCATAGTGGGAGATCAATGAAATGATCATCACGGAGCACCCAGGTCCTGGCTGATGTCTGAAGCCACAAAGGTGCTTCAGTGATGATCCACATGAAGGTTGGATCCAGTAGTAGCGACATGTGACATGTGATCCTTGAAGAGGGCTTCTTTCCCTGTAATTCATGCTGTGGTGTGCGCATTTAGAAGACAATTCCGAGTTCTTGTTTCTTCTCAGAGATTGTGACCTGTCCTCTGATAGTCCCTATTTATAGTGCATTCCATTACTGTGGTGTGAAAACATTATCAGCAGAAGGGTCTTCTGTACCCAGTCCACATAAGACTTCGTGCAAAATCCCAGTACATACACCTGGCAGGCTCTGCTTAAAGTGCAAGTGGAGAGGGGCCCCTGGGTGGCTCGGTTGGTTGAGCGTCTGACTCTCCATTTCAGCTCAGGTCATGATCTCACAGTTTGTGAGTTCGAACCCCACGTCAGGCTTTGCATGGCAGCTTGGAGCCAGCTTGAGATTCTCTCTCTCCCTCTCTCTCTGCCCCTTCCCTGCTTGCTTTCTGTCTCTCTTACTCTGTCTCTTTCTCTCTCTCTCTCTCTCAAAGTAAAGAAAAAAACATTAACAATATTAAAAATTAAATAAATAATCAATGCAGGAGAGGTGGAGACCTGGTCTAGCAGGCCTTCCCTAGCAGCCCACACCCCCCCGGCCCCCGTACTTCCCCACCCAGTGGCAGCCTGAGCTCTTCCAAATGCCTCAGTGTGCATAAAGTGCATAAAATCACTGCTTTCTATTAAACATTTTTTAATAGACACAGGAGAGAAATATGGCAAGTTTTTTGGACTTTCTGAGGGAAAAAAATAGATTTATTCTCCTAAAATATGTCTTGACATAATGTCTGTTTTTTTCAACACAGAGAATTATGTTTAAAAGGATTTCCAGATTACCTACACATGTATGCATGGAGAAACATTCAAAGCTGAGTTTGGTTTCTAGGCCACCAGTCTACCTTTTCCAGTAGTATCTGTTCATCAAAAGAGTAAGATACGGCAGGGACATGTTTGGATGTTCATTCATAATAGGATTCAGATGATGGGGTTAGAGAATGGGGTCTCCTGCAAGTTCAGATTCCCACCTGTATGCTTCAAGCACTTCCAGGCTATCACTGGCTAAAAGCACCATGTAATACAAACAAATAAGAAGAACCATCTGGAAAAATAAGTTAGAAGTTGAGCTCCACAGAAAGAATGGCCAGCATATATTGTGACATATATTTAGTCATTGTGAGATTGGAACTGTTTTATCGAAGGTAACAAATTTCCTTAGTTAATAAAACCTTCTGGATTGTGAAATCCCAAGGTGAAATATCACAAGGAGAAATAATCACACCAGACATATGACCAGTCAGAGAAATAGCAGGCCGGGGTGCCTGGGCAGCTCAGTCAGTTAAGTATCCAACTCTTGATTTCGGCTCAGGTCATGATCTCACGGTTCACGAGTTTGCGCCCTGCATCAGTCTTTGCGCTGTCAGCACAGATTGGGATTCTCTCTCTCTCCCTTTCTCTGCCTTTCCCCTGCTCTCTCTCTCTCTCAAAAATAAATATTTAAAAAAAAAAAGAAAAGTAACAGGCCATTTAATATAAGAGTAAGTGTATGAAAATGAATCCAAACTATACAACCCAGGGAATCGTTGTGTACATTTCTCAGAGGTCATTGAACATGCCTTCCACTGCCCCAGCCCCTGCAGTCACTCCCTGTGTCAATTTTGTGTTTTCATTATTTTTATCAGTAAGTAAAATAGTCTTATCAATAAATTTATGTCTATTGTCTTCTTCCAACCTCCAATATGAATATTCTTTAGGTCATAGATTTGGCTTTTCATGTTCATTGGTACATTTCCAACATCTAAAACTGTAGGTGTCATATATTTTATTTTGTTTTAAGTAAACTCAATACCCATGTGGGGCTTGAACTCACGACCCTGAGATCAGGAGTTATATCCTTGCTGAGATAGCTAGGCGCCCTTAGTAGATGTCATATAGTAGATGCTCAGATATATCTGAGAGCTGACTTTTTTTTTAAGTTTTAATTTTAATTCCATTTAGTTAACACATAGTGTTATATTAGTTTTAGGTGTACAGCATTCAGTAATTTTATACATTACTCAGTGCTTATCATGGTAAATATACTTTTAATCCTCTTCACCAATTTCACTCATACCCCTGTCAGTCTCCCCTCTGGTAACCACCAGTTTGTTCTTATATTTCAGGGGTTGTTTTTTGTTTGTTTCTTTTCTCTTTGCTCATTTGTTTTGTTTCTTAAATTCCACATATGAGTGAAATCATGGTATTTGTCTTTCTCTGACTGACGTGTTTTGCTTAGCATAATACTCTGTAGCTCCATCCATGTCATTGCAAATGACAAAAATCTTATTCTTTTTTGTGGCTGAGTAATATTCCATTATGAATATAAATACACACACACACACACACACACACACACACACACACACACCACATTTTCTATATCCATTCATCAATTGATGGACACTTGGGCTGCTTCCATATTTTGCCTCTTAGGAGAACTGACTTACTGATTGACCAACCAAGTTGCCATCCTCATCCCAAAGGCTATTAATTTGTTGGTGCCATCAAGGAGGACATCAGACAAAGAAACGTAACCTATTCCTCTCATTGTACAGAATCATCCATCCCAGAACTCGACACCTGGTATAGTTATTGACATTGCACCTCATGAAAATGTCATGGAGGTGGTTGGGCTCAGGGAAGACAATTTAAATAATCAAGAGAGGGAGAACTGGCAAGGGAAGAAGGTAGTTGAGGAGCTGCAAAAAAAGACCATGTGAGTTATTCAATCAGAAAAGGTGTAGATTCAGAAGAAGTGGAATCATAATCTTTAAATAATGAAAGGAATGGTAGGATAGATGCAGACATCTAGTATACTATTAGACTAGAACCCGAAAAACGAGAATGAGGTACTTTTTAAGGCATACACATATCAAAACGGGGTGGAGACTAAAAGTTTATCTACATTTGTGAACTAAACTATTACTACAACCATCTATTATTAAAGGAAGCAAAGATATTTTGGCAAGTTTCCAAAAGAATGGCAGCCTAATAGAATGGAAACCTCACTGGACTTTGGACCTGATATTCACTCTGCCCTGACATCTGACAAGTCCCTAAATCATCCTAGCTTTTGTTTCCTCTTCTGTAAAAGGAGGGCTTGTAATGAATGACCACTTAGGTCCCTTCCAGAATAGGTTGATGTTTCATGGTTCAACCCATGGTGCCATTGTCAGAAGCAGACCACAAGGATATATGAAAGCAACAAGAATATCTCCATGTTCAATTCCGGGGAAATTCAGGCAGGTTCTTTTATTTAAAAACTTGTCCTAATGAAATAATCTGTATCAGTTTCTTGTCATTGAAATCTTAATGGATGTAGAATAGTTACTATTCTTAAAGTGACTCAAAAATTCCCATTTACAGTGAAATATAAGCATTGAATATCTTTGTTTTATAAAACAGAAAAAAGTACAGAGCAAATACTGAATGATTGCTTTGGTAGAACATGTCAGCAGATAACATTTATACCTGAGGATGAATAAGTTGTCTGCTTCCCTCTTGTGCTTCATATTTCTGATGAACTAATATTATACGTGAGATCCCCAATTTACAGGATGAGTAATAAGTATGACTATTAGTTGGTTATAGTGCAATTGATGGAAAATTTTTATCAATCTGTTCAAAACCTTTGAAAAGGAAATTTGTAAAGTTTCTGTACTTTGAGGTCAACCATTTCTAGTAGAAGCATGTTCTCTTCAAAGTTGACCCACATTGGCTTTCTTCCTAAAGCCAATGGATCAAGTCTGGACATGATCCATTTTTAAAGGATTATTTTAAGGGTATTTTGCTATCCTACTTTTCCATTTTTCAGTCTTCCAGCTGCGCTCAGGTGACTGGAATAATCAGTAAAAGCATTCTTTTGAGCCCTGCGATGACTGAAACAACCACAGAATTAGAAATAAGTGGAGAGCTGAACATAAGCAATGGCCAAAACTAACATTGAAGAATTGGAAATAGGACAATTGTTAACTATCAGGCTGCTGATTGAAAAAAAAATAAAAAGAAGAATACCACATTGGCTGTTTATTTAAACAGAAACTTTCCATCACCTTTTCAGTCCAAAAGAGAGAAGGGAGAAAGAAAAATACGTGGTAGGAAAATGAGAGAAGAGAAAGGGAAACAGAAAGAAGAAACAAGAACTCAATAATGGACCACAATGGCAGTGGGCTGAGGAGAACAACCGATAGTGAGAAGCAAAAGAAAAACTGCAACTACACGAAGAATGAGGGAAGACAGTCTGAATAGCCTCTAGACCTGGACAGTCAAAAATCTCAGAGGGCATCATTGTGTTTTAAGTCAAGTCTTAGACTTTTCGGCCTCCCATATCTCCTCAGTCACCAATGACTACCAATCCCTCTTTCACTGCATTCCTGGGGTCAACCCATCTGTATTATCGTGGTGACCACTAAGGAACAGCCCCTTTCCCCTTCCATCTGCACTGTCCCTGCCTCTCACTTTGACTCTTTTGTTTTGTCCTACACACCAGTGGCGGATGAATCTTCCTAAAATAGCACCGTGTCCACATCATCCCCCAGTTCCGAAACAGCCAGTGGCCCTTCTGCTTGTAAACCTCTTAGGTTCACAATCCAGGAACTCTACCATGTGGTCCCAGTCAGCCCATTTCTCAAGACTTTCTTATGCTAAAACTCTCACTTCAGCTAGACTGCTCCATGCAGCTCTCATAAGCACACAGTGCACATTCTTTCCTTCATTACTTTGCCTCTACATCCCACTTTCCCTTTGCCCTCCTTTTGCCCTCTCCTGATATAAAGTGGATTCTGGAAACCCTTCCCTAAATTTTCCAGCTCATAGGTACTTCCTGGAAGTTCTTCCTTGAACCCCTGGAATGCTAATTTACAACCATGAATTTAACATATAGAGTTTCATGATGCTGTCTCTCCTCAGTCTTTCCCCGTTTAAATTATACTTTGGCAGCAAAGACTGTATTCATTCTTCTCTTTCTCCCCAGCACTTAGTTCACAGTAGATGCATTATAAAAGTTGGTTGGTTAGCAATAGTTGTGTGTATGACCAAATGAAAATGCTCAATATCATTTTTCTTCTCCGGTATCTCCAATATCTTAATAATTGATGGGAAATCTAGTCTTTCACTAATTTGAATGATGCTAGGGGCTTAAGAAACTGTTGTTTCTTCACTGTAGAGAAGATTTGGGTGTGTACTGTTCTGTGGTTTCTCTGAGGCTGGTTCTCAGTCTTCATATCCATTGGAATAAATACAATGCTTCTTGAAATTGGGCATCTCTTCCTCCTTGGGTGATTTGTGTTTCCCTTTAAGATATTTAAAAATATAGTCAGAATCAATATTCTCTCTGTGGCTAGTTGTGGAATTGAATCAGTCTTTTCTCCTCTGGTTTCTCTTCCTTTAACTACAGATAAAGAGGAAGTGCAGAGGAAACGGCAGAAGCTCATGCCTAATTTCTCAGATAGTTTCGGCGGCGGTAGTGGTGCCGGAGCTGGAGGCGGAGGCATGTTTGGCAGTGGCGGTGGAGGAGGGGGTGCTGGAAGTACGGGTCCAGGTACGAGTTAAGTCTACTCTTTCTACAGCTTTTCATGTTGGAGGGGCTAGAATTTTCAACCCAGATCTCCTGTGGGTTGAGTGGCTGTGACATTACGGAGTATGACATATGAAATTAATTAAAATTTCAATAAATATTTTTTGCAAAGAAATGCATATTCATTTTGTAATATGTAGATAATATCAAAAAACTATAAGAAGAAAAAAAGTCACCCAAGTTCAGTTATCGGAAGAATGTGTCTATTAATGCTTTGGTGTATTTTCTTCCTCCCTCCCATCCTTCCTTCTCTCCTTCTATACTTGTCTTGATTTTCTTTGGAAACATTGAAAGGATTTCATGTTATATATACTAACATTGTAGAAAATCTGAAGATACGTAAAACTCTACTGTCAAAGGTTAACTTTTTTCTGATTTAATTCTGTGCAAACATTATAGTATTTATTTTTTGTATTTTTATGAGTACAGCTGTGATCCTCATAATGCATTGTATTTAATCTATTTACCTATATTAGTTATTTATTATCATCACTTCATGATTGTGTATTTGGAGTTATATATGCTGCTTTTCCCTAACGGGTTAACATAAGCATTTCCTCCATGGTAATAAAAATATTATGTAAGCATAATTTTTTAAGCATTATTTTAATGACTCGTATTTCATCATGTGAATACACAATAGTATCACTTGCTTGAATGCATTTCCTGTTTTTTATTGTTTTTTTTTACTGAACTCCTTTGTCCATGTTGTTTTTCTTTTACTCCAGATTGTTTTCGTAAATTAGATTCTTTGAAGTGAAATAACAGTGGCAGGGAGTATAACATCTAATACCAGCTGCTTCCCCAAAGAGTTTTATGCACAACTTTATGTTTCCACCAAAAATGCGTGAACATGCCCAGTATGGTCATGTTTCCTTGAGGATTTGGTACTTTTTCTGTATTTTGTTTGGTTCAGTTTTTCCCACCAGACATTATTTCAAGGGCCTCTGTGTCAACAAGTCTGAGTTTGGGTGGTGACCACTCCCACACAGCAATGGGACCCTTTCTCCAGGGTGAGCTCCTCCATGCTGCCCCAGGCCTGGGCATTACCTGAGTTGCCAAAGTGGAAACTTGGTCAGAGTGGAATTCTGATCATTCCCCACCCCCAGCCCCAGTAAGTCTTACTGACTCACAATGGAAGCACCATGTCGTGCACTCCCCTCCCACAGCAAAGCCTGTGCTCACCTGAGGGAAGGACACCAAACTTTGCTGAGTCTTCGTAAAACACACGCAGACACACACACAGACACACACACAGACACACACACACACATCATGAGGTTTCAGTTGTTTTGCTTGCCATTGCAGGGTATGGCTTCCCCCACTATGGATTCCCTACATACGGTGGAATTACCTTCCATCCCGGAACCACTAAATCTAATGCTGGGATGAAACATGGTAAGTAACACAGTTTTTTTTTTTTTTAATAGTGAGAAAAGGATAAAAATGTAAAAGTTTTATATTATTACTTATCACATTGTCATCTTGAAAAAAATGGATAAATGGAAATAAACTAAGAAGATACTCATGCAAAAAAATGTTATTTCCTGTGGCAAATATAAATTCTGTTTCCAATCCTATGTTTATACTTACATATTTCCTTCTTAAGTGGCATGAACAAGGGGAAGAAAAGAGCATTAAAAAAGGACATACAGAGAGACTTGACCAAAAAAGTCACCAAACTTACTTTTTTTCCTCAAATATTATACTTTTTTTTTTTTTTACAAATAGTTTATTGTCAAATTAGTTTCCACATAACACCCAGTGCTCATCCCCACAAGTGCCCTCCTCCATGCCCATCCCTCCTCCCCCCCACATCCATCAGTCCTCAGTTTTTGTCAGCATTCAAGAGTCTCTCATGGTTTGCCTCTCTCCCTTTCCCCCACCATTTCCCCCCTTCTTCTCCCCCTTGTTCCTCAGTTAAGTTCCTCCTAATCCTCCTATACGTGCAAACATATGATATTTGTCCTTCTCTGCCTGACTTATTTCGCTCAGCATAACACCCTCAAGGTCCATCCATGTTGCTACACATGGCCAGATTTCATTGTTTCTCATTGCCATGTAGTCAAATACTACACTTTTGAAGACATTTTGAATTTTATAGGGATGACCTTTCCCCTCAAATACATCCTTTATGTGCAGTTGTCACGCCATGTGTGTTCATAGCTTATGTTCCATGTCCATTCCAGTGTATCACTGAGGACAGAATACAATGAAGCCTTCCCACATAGTGAGTGCCTGTTTTATGTCAGGTGTTGCTTCTACATCTTTTAACTGTAATCTTCCTGATTGCTCTGTAGGGAAAATAGTAGTATCTCCATTTTATGGACAGAGAACATCGACGTTCAGAAAGGTTCATTCACTCACCGAACACACATATCTGTTATTGGCAGAACCTGGATTTGAACCAGTTCTACTCAGAAAACATAGGTGCTCTCATAGTACCTGTCAGATAATATGATCAGACTAGAAAGAGCACAGAAATGGCGTGCCAAGTGGGTCCCAAACTGTAGAATGTGACTTGATATTACGTCTTAACAACTTGCTTGGTTAATTAGCATTAGGAAAAGAATAATTCCTGTTTGTTTTTGAGAGAGAGAGAGAGAGACCATGAGTGAGGGAGAGGGACAGAGGAAGAGAGAGAGAGAGAGAGAGAGAGAATCTTAAGCAGAGTCTAGGCTAAGTGAGGAGCCCCACATGAGTCTCAATCTTGTGACCATGATATCATGACCTGAGCCAAAATCAAGTCGGATGTTGGACTGAGCCACCCAGGTACCCCATAACTCCTGGGTTTTTTTTTATTATTATATTTTATTTTAAAAACACTTTTAACATTTATTTATTTTTGAGAGACAGAAACAGAGTACAAGAGGGGGAGGGGCAGAGAGAGAGGGAGACACAAAATCTGAAGCAGACTCCAGGCTCTGAGCTGTCAGTGCAGAGCCCGTTTCAGGGCTCGAACTCACAAATTATGTGATCATGACCTGAACCAAAGTTGGAGACTTAACTGACTAAGCTGCCCAGGTGCCCCTAACTCCTCTGTTTCTATTTAAGCGCTAAAAATTCCACTACCCTAAAATTCGCAGAAGAGCTTTATTTCATTTTTCTCCTTCACAAATAAACAGAATGAAATGTAAGTTTTTAGAAGTGTATATGAAATCTTTTTAAGATCTTTAAAGTTCTTATCACAAGAAAAAAAATTATAGCTGTGTGTGCTGCTGATGGTAACCAGACTTACTGTGGTGATCATTTGATAGTATATACAAACATCAAATCATTATACTGCACACCTGAAACTAATGGAATATGTCATTTATTTTTTTAATGTTTATTATTTTTGAGAGAGAGACAGTGACAGAGAGCAAGCAGGGGAGGGGCAGAGAGAGAGGGAGACACAGAATCAGAAGCAGGCTCCAGGCTCTGAAGTGCCAGCACAGAGCCTGACACAGGGCTCGAACCCACAGACCACCAGATCATGACCTGAGCTGAAGTCAGCCACTCAACCAACGGAGCCACCCAGGTGCCCCTGGAATATGTCACTTATAACTCCATAAAAATGTGTCTTTTAGAAGTGAGAGTTTAAAATAGCTCCAAAACAGGTTATTTATGATATGGCTATTTTAAAAGGAATTTCAGATTATTGTTTTTCTTTTCCCTTTGCAGTGAACTTGCCTCCTAACTTTTATCTGACCTTCACTGAAACAGTGAATTATAGCTTAATAGAATTTAGTGAGAAAACGCTGATGTTTCTTCTTTTATCTTAGGAACCATAGACTCCCCATCTAAAAATGACCCTGAGAGTTGTGACAAGAGTGTGGACAGAGAGGCAGTGAACCTCTCTAGGAAAGTAACTGAACCCACAGAACAAAGTAAGGAGCCTGGCACTAGAGAAAATGAGCTTACCCTGACGTATACAGTAGGAGGAAAGGAAGAGAACTTCAGGTTTCAGGGTAAGTGAGCACACACACGATTACATTGTATTGACTGGTGAGGGGATTGGTTGGGTGTAGCAGCTGTTGCCAGAAGACCAGTGTATTTTCTGTTAATCTAAAAACGATATATTACTGTCTTGTTCAGTGTACTCTTCAGAGTCCTGTATGCCTTTTGAGAAGCACGTGTCAAAGCATTTTATTCACACTGAGATTTCCATTTTCCCCATATTATCTCTGATAAAGTACTGGAATATGCATATGCATTCTCCAGTCATAATTATGCAGTTTTAGGGTATCGTGGGAGATCATCTAATTCATTTCTACCACAGATAATAGAGAAGTTTCCGTAACTTCAGTAGTCTTCTTCCTCTAGACTGCAGGGTTGGACCATCACCCTGAAGTAGAACTTTGCCTGAAAATGAGAACGTTTTCTTGTACGCTGATGCCCTCTTTGACCAATTAGGATTAAGAGGGACAGTGCACTTTGCACATTATTTTGAACCAGTACTCATTAGAGAAATGGAAGGGAAAGACAGCAAATATTTCATCTCGGTGACCACTTACGGTCTGTATCACATATTATTATTTTTTTTAATATCACTTTAAAAACGTACAAAGCATGGTTAGGTAGGGGACCATATAAAAACAGGCCACAAACTGGTTTTGGCCCGCAGGTCCAAATTTGCCTTCCCCTGACCTTCAGGAAGCAAACTTCACATGAACACTGATGGCTTAGGGAAAGTCTGTGGCAGAGACTGTGGTTTTTGACACTTTGCCTAACGAGACAGTTGTTAAAGGCTCCGATGATGGATTATTTCATCAAGAGGTTGATGGTTTACAACATAGTCCAGCCAATCAACATTATTTGGAGACTGATTGCTCCCCCTGAAATAACAGACCTACCTAAATTTCTTTCCCCTAACAAACCACAGACAGATTTTTCAGATCAGCCTCTGTGCTTGTCAGTAAGCCAGTGGCCAGTCGTGCTTTTTGCTCGTGAACACAATGCGGAAGCACTGAAAGGAGCGTTTGCAACTAAAGCAATGAGTGCCGAGGTATCAGAACACTGATGCCGATGGTTTCGGCCCCAGGCATGCCACACACGCAGAGCAGGTCCAGGAATCTCCACTGTGATTGTGCCCATTGCCTTGCAGATGACCTCTTCCTAGAGAAGGCTATGCAGCTGGCCAAGCGGCATGCCAATGCCCTTTTTGACTACGCGGTGACAGGAGATGTGAAGATGCTGCTGGCTGTCCAGCGCCATCTCACTGCAGTGCAGGATGAGAATGGGGACAGGTAAGTCACGTCTTCTGCAAACAAAGGTTGTTTTAGGGTAGGGAGGCGAAAAAATCACCATATGCATACCAGCTAGAGATAAAAAAGAATTGCTTAAAGGTATTGGGTCCTGTAACTGGAAAACTGTCACGGACAGTCATGTATCAGTGAGGGTGAATCCATAATTTGCTTCTTCGGGGCTGCAGTTGCCACCTGTTGGACATTAGAACACTTAAGTCCTCATCTATGAGTACATCATTCTGGGCAAGAAGACTAAGATGTGTGCGAGGAATGGTACTTTTTCAAAAACCTTGCTTTATTTATTGGGATAGCGTTTGGAATAAAACTTGATAAACACCTATTAATTTATTGGATTAATAACATCTGCTTTCTTTACCGAAATGAGATAATAATAAAGTTTGGTCCAACCCAGTCCCAAAAGCACTTATTACCCCAGCTGCACAGGTATCCTAGTAGTGACCCCAAGAAAAAGCCCAGCAAAGACAGCACAACAACCACGGTAGCAAAACAAGTAAGAGATAATTGTCATTCTTTCCCAGTTACTGGCTCCTTCCCTACTGCCTCGGCTACTGATTACCAGTCTGGGACTGGATCAGACAGACTCCTGTGACGGCCGTAACCCACACTGTGTGGGAGTCCAACATTCCAATCAGCATGCCTCCGTTTCTGCTGTTACTGAGCTTATATTTGCAAAGCACCTGGCTTCTTTCTAAAATGGTTCTCTGAGTCCTCTCATCGAGTCTCCTAAAACGATCTCAAAAGCCTGTGAGAATAACAGGAGACAACAGTCCTCAGAGTCGAGTCAAGGACCTTATCTAAAACTTTCCTAAAATAGTGTCAGCACTGAGAAGCCCTTTTCTGTAGAGGAGCTCCTGAGTGCTATGTTTTCAACCTCAGTTAAAAAACTGAATCAAACGCTTTAGGAAAGTGCCAACCTCAGGGTTTCAAACAGAGACCTTTGTTCTCATTCCTTGCAGCGTAACCAAGGATGTGGTATAACCACTGGCCTTATTATACAGTATGAGAGGAACCGGCACAGCCTTCCTCGGGCGAGGCTGCGAGCAGCAGAACACTTTTACAGGGTTAAAGAATCCAATTAGCACTCAATAACATGGAACCACAAGAGAAAGCAGTTAACCAAGACAGAACAACTGGGTTTCAAGTGACATTTTAAGGGACCTCTGCACTGATGAGCCTGAGAAAGATGAACACGTAGAAGTCGGGAAAGGCTGCTCGTATATCAAGGGAGGGTTGTGGAAAAGATTTTGGGGCACATGCATTGAAGTGGGTGGGTGTATTGAGGGGAAGACACACGCATGTGTGAGGACACATATGGAGGGACTGAGGAGGTGACCTCCCCCACCCAGGCGGAACACGAATACTTAGAGTCCCCTCCTAGGACCCCAAACATACTCCTGCAAGCAGGCTCCCGGAGCTTGCCACAGTTAGAGGACAGAGATGGGTGACGTGGAGAGGCCAAAGAGGAGCCTCATGAGAATGCAGACAAGGGAAAACTGTTGATCCTCACAGCTCAGGTCTCGTTTTCATTGAACCTGTCCCACTCAGCTAATAATCTGAATCCCCTAGCCATTAGTCATCACAGCAAATACAATGAAGAAAAGAAAAGAAGTTCTGGTGTTGGGGAAATTCCCATGAGGGTGTGAGGATTTAAGGGGGAGGGGGAATGTACTTCTGCTGTGAAATGCTGAGCTGCACATGGAAATTTCTAGGCAGTTTTGAAGTATGACCTTTTCTTGGTATATGTGCATCATGACTGCGTCAGAATTGAGGCCCTTTTTAGATGGCTTCTTCCAGTCTCACATTTCAAGAGACAATAGTGACATCTTGACATCATTCCTTTACTCTCTCAAGTAATGAAGTCATAAGTTAATTTTTGAGGCCCTCCCATGCCAAGGTTAATCCCTGGTAAAATTTTACCCTTGCTCTTGCTAAGATAGAGACTTGAATAAAATGACCCCGAATATTTTTCGTTTGGAGAAAATCGAGACTGTGCCTCAAATCCCAGCTGTCCTGCACCATGCAGTACTTGGAGTGTGCTCTGTATCACAATCTGTCCATACTTTGGAGTGTTCATTATCTTAGGTGTCCATCGGCAACTTGACAGAGCAGGGCCCATGTACCCCTTCAGCAAGATGGTTTAAGGGATTAAGAGATGGCTTTGAAGCCAGGTGGACCTGGGCTGAGCTCCCAGCTTCTCCACTCACTAGTTAAATGACCTGGGTTGAGTTCTCTTATACCCACAAGTCCAAGTTTCATCATCTGAAAAATGAGGATAATGTTACCTACCTCACAGGGCTTCTTGTTATGATTAATAAGATTATGTATGTCAACTACTATCCAGATGCTCTGGCAAATAGAAGCTCCAAACAACTTTCATTGTTAGTGTTGCGTCATTTCAAATTATTTTTAATAGTAAGGATTTTTTTTAATAATTAAAACATTGTGTCTCTAGGAGTGATGCTTGGCACCTGCCAATATTTTTGACCTTATTAGTATAAGACCCTAGTGTCTAAATTGTGTGCCTCAATTTTAGTACCTAAATTGTGTGCCAGGGCTTAAGGCTGACCCAGGGAGAACCAGCCCCGAGGTCATGGGCCAGAGAGGGAGAAAGCTGTACAGAAAACTACAGTTGCATAACAAGCAGTGAACTTGAGGCGAGTCAGCATGGCCGCCTAGGAAGTTCAGAGAGGAAGTGATGTTTGAACTGGAATGTGAAGGATGGAGTAGGCATTGTCTAGGCAGAGAAGAGGAGCAGGACCATTCCAGGCAGGGGAGAAATAGAATCACAATGTTCCTTCAGAGCTTTGCCTCAGGAGTCTTCTCCCAGTAGTTAAAAGCCTGACCCTATCGTCCCCTCTTGGGGTCTGGGAAGAGCTTTAAAAAACCACCACACTGTGTTTTGGAGGAGGCCAGCAAGGCTAGGTGAGGTAACTACATTTTTCTGAACAGTTCGAAGTGCTGGGCATTTTCCGTACATCATCTGTATATAAAGGGAAGCCAGGAAGAGGCTAGAGGAGAAAATGCACTGAAACCACTGCAGGGAGTTGGGATTGAACTTAGGTCTCTCCACCTCCAAACCCAAGTGCATTTATACCTCAAGGGGTCAAACCAAAATGCCCCCCAGAGGCCAGGCAAGCATGGAAAATGAGTGGAGCTGCCTGGGTAGGCAGAATATCCCCACCTCAGATTCTAGACATTTGGGGCCCAAGTAAAACTTAAGTATGGGAGCCAGATTCGTCTTCAAATCTGATCATTTCTTGGGCATCTTTTTTTTTTTTTTCACTAACACTCCAATTGATTATCACCACTCTTCTTTCCCCCCAGTGTCTTACACTTAGCAATCATCCATCTTCATGCTCAGCTTGTGAGGGACCTACTAGAAGTCACATCTGGTTTGATTTCTGATGACATTATCAATATGAGAAATGATCTCTACCAGGTAAGCAGAAACACCAACTGAAGAAAAACCCACCGTGCTTGTGTGTGTGTGTGTGCATGTGTATATGTGTTATTACTAATCATGTTAACAGTAGTAAAACTATGGTGCTTTGTTGTGTAGGTTATATCCTAAAAGCCCATTCCTTGGGAATATTATCTATGATTTAGGATCCTTTAACCTATGAATGTGATAGAAATCACCCCACAATAGAAATCCCACACTCCTGCCAGGAGAAGGCAAAGTTTAAACTTTAGAAATCTGTCAAAGAGTCGACCCATTTTCTCTTTTTCCTTTTATTAATTTGTTGTATTTTTTTCCTTATAACAGGTATACTCTTTAATCCCCATCCTCTATTTTCCCCATCCCCTTCACCCACTTCCCCCTTTGGTTACCATCAGTTTGTTTCTGGGATTAAGAGTCTGTTTCTTGGTTTGCCTCTCTCTTCCTCCCCCCCTCCCTTTACTCATTTGTTTTGTTTCTTAAATTCCGCATACGAATGGGATCATCTGTCATTTGCTTTTCTCTGACCTATTTCTCTTAGCATAATACTCTGTACCTCCATCCATGTTGTTGCATAAGGCAAGATTTCATTCTTTTTATGGCTGAATAATATTCCACTGTGTGTGTGTGTGTGTGTGTGTGTGTGTGTGTGTGTGTACCACATATATACCACATACCATATATATATTTATATATAAATATATACCACATTTTCTTTGCCCATTCATCTGTCATTGGACACTTGGGCTATTCTCATAGTTTGGCCATTGTAAATAATGCTGTTATAAATATAGGGGTGCATGTATCCCCTTGAATTAGTGTTTTTGTACTTTGGAGTTAGATACTCAGTAGTGCAATTACTGGGTTGTAGGATAGTTCTATGTTTAATTTGTTGAGGAATCTCCATACTGTTTTTCACAGTGGCTGCACCAGTTTGCATTCCCACCAGCAGTGCAAGAGGGTTCCTTTTTCTCCACATCCTCGCCAACACTTGTTTCTTGTGTTTTTGTTTAGTCTTTCTCACTGGTGTGAAGTGATATCCCATTGTAGTTTTGATGTGCATTTCCCTGATGAATGATGTTGAGCATCTTTTTTCTTTCTTTTTTACCTGAAATATGACTGACATATAACATTGTATTAGTTTAAGGTATATAGTGATTGGATATTTGTATATATTTCAAATGATCACCAAAATAAGTTTACTTACCATCCGTCACCACCCGTAGTTACAAAGTTTTTTCTTTCAATAAGAATTTTTAAGATCTACTCCCTTAGCAGCTTTCAAATATGCAGTACAGGGGAACCTAGAGTAAATATATACTTGTCAAGAAAAATACAATTGAAAAAAAATTAAGTTTGGAAAGCCAATAATTTGTAAGAATTTTAACATCTGCTAAAACACATTTTGACAACATCTAGATTAAATGTATATCAAATAAAGGGTGCTGAAATCAGAATACAGAAAGGTAAAAAGGTTGCTTGAAGAGAAAGAGTCTTTCAAAAACAGAAAGACAGCTCAAACTGAGGAAAACAGAGAACACCAGACTTTTGCCCAGATCAAGTTTGAACAGGAATTAAGGGGGCTCAAAAGCAACTCGAGGAACCCTGTTACAGAAGTCTGCAGATACTGCAGAGAGAAGGTAGCTGGGACCCGGTGAAGCTGCCTGGTGGGCATGTGCAGACTTCAGGAGAGGAAAGGAGATTGAATCTTCTGCTTGGCAGAACCAAAGCCTGGATGCTGGTGTTGGGAGCATGAGCCCTGGGCCCGTCTCTCTGACTAAGGGGTGCACTACCACCAGGGCTGCTCCATTTCCTGCCCAGGAGCACAGCCCCCTCCTAGCTTGCCTTTACCCTAGCCCACCTGGCTTTGGTCCCAGTCTTCTGATCTGGCCCCTTGTCAGCTTTCGCATTTTCTCCCTCCCTCCACTGCACCCAGAGTGACTTCCCAGCCCTCATTGGCCTGGAGGGTGTGCTCGGATGCCTGGTCCAGGCATATCTGTCATTCTAAAAATGTGGACAACAATCATATGCAACTAATTGCACAGTAAAGTATGCGTTCCGGTTCTCAATTGTTAAAGCAGGTGTTGTGAATCATTTTTGTCTCCTCAAAGCAAAAGAACTAAAATGTTTACATTTGGCTGTCCCTAGATTTTTATCTGTGCATAGGTGTTTCCTGAGAAGGGAAGTAAGTTTCCCATTTGATGTAAGGCTTTAGGCTCCTTCCAAGGCGTTAATGCTTAATGTCAAAGGAAGAATGAAGTTGGGGATTCTTCACTGACTCATAATATAAAGCAATGAAAGTGAAGTCTAATTTTAGGTAGACATTTAAAGGATGTCTTCAGATTCTCATACCATCTTGGGGGTTGTTGGTATTTGGAGAGTCATCTGACCCATAAAGCTTGATTCTCTCAGGCTTTAGGACTGATCATTCCTCTCAACTGTCACAAGTTTACAAATAAAATGGAACGGGATGCTGTCACTTCTCAGCCCTCTTTTCAGAGACTGCTTAACTTCACTGCCCGTAGGTCAGATTCAAGGAATTACTTGTTTTTCTGTTTATAAATAGGCCTTGCAAAGGACACCACGTAGCAGGATTAGTAGTTGTGATTTATTATGTGCTAACCTCCTTACTGTATCATTTGGTTACATATATGGAGACTCTCTCCGATATGCTAGACACCCAAAAATCTCAAAACCACCACCTTTGAAACTTCCACGCCTTCTAACATGGGGACTCTCAGGAGGGTCCTTTTTTCCCCCAACTCACCACCGCTCTCATTTATGGGTAAGGATTCTGGATCCTCTGGTATGCCTTGTAGGGCTCAAACATATACCCAATGGCAGCTTTGATCTGAGAACCAGAAAAGGCTAAAAGTTGGCCTCATTTATCTTCGTAAAGTTTCTCTGTTAACTATTCTTGATGGAAAAATGATAGAGTTCTCTAAGTAATTTGGATTATTTGGCAATTGTCTTAGACAACCTCCCAAAATACCATTCACTAATCTTAGTACATTTCTGTGACCATCTGTCATGATCAGATCACTCGCCCCACCCACTCTCTGGAGATACACTCAAAATAATCCAAGTGTATAGAGTTAGGATTCTTCTGAAAATATTTCTGAAATCTGTTGCCTTTAAACCCTCTCCTCATCTTCTCCCCCCACCATAGACAACCACTCCAGTGTGTTGGATATGAATTATTTTGTTTGCATACATTCCTTTGTAACATTAGCAGGGGGTTTATGCATGTGGGATTTTTCTTTTATGTTTTTAATTTTGGTAAATATAACATATGTTCATGGTGCTTTAAATGGTACATAAGGAATTATGCTAGAAAATCAAAAGTTGCCTTCCCTGGCAATATACAAGTCTCTCAACCCCACTCCCAAATACAACTATTGCATTTGTAGGTATTTTTCCACATCTTGGCTACATAAACATATACATTTGAAATATATAGATATTTTAGTATACTCTCACTTGCAATCCACACTATATTATATAATTCTGGGGTTAAAGATCTAAATCCTGAAATCACCTAGAAATTGAGAAATTGAAAAATTGGTGAGACTTGTGGGAGAAAACTTTTTTAAAAAAAGCTTCTTTTACTCATGGTAAAAGAATTTGTATAACATGAAAAAAATCAAACTAAAACTAGAGAGAATTACTAATTGCTGAATGGTAAAATATTCTGTAATTTCAGATCTTCTTTTTTACAATGTCATTCTCTTTCAGACTTTTTTTCATCGCCCCCAAATAGCACTTCAGATTAATAAACACAGGCCTTTTTTTTTTTTTAACGTATTTATTTCTTGAGAAAAAGGCTCTTGGCTGCGGTATCTAAAGTTTTGAGGACATCATTTTATTTCAAGCTGGGGTGTAAAAGATGAAAAAAGTAGGAGAGAATGGAGATTTGGCCAATACCCTGTCTTGTTTGTGTTATGTGAGATCATCACTGTAACTGAGACGTAGCCGCGGGAGCGTCTTCCAGCATCTCCTGCGCTGTGGTCGTCCTGCGCTGCCCAGGGTGTTGTGGTTCACCCTCTGTCACGGCTGTGGCCGGCGATCGCTTTCAGAGGGACAAAGTTTAGGCAAGTTGTCACTAGACAGGCTGGATTTCGGAAGTAAAACTTCTGCGAAATACACTGATTTGTTTAAAAATATATTGCCATTCTCCGTCGGTGACTTCAGTTCTTTGAAGGATACTTTCTCGACCGATCGTGTTTGCCTTGCTCATTTTGAAAACACTCAATTTGCAAAACATCTCATTTGCATTCACTGAGGCACTACTTTGTGGGCAGAGTAGTCAAGTGGACTATTTATGCACCTATTCAGTGACAGCGGTTCAGCTCATTTGTTCCTCTGAGCCCTCTTGGGGAGATAGTTCTGTTGTCCTGGTTAAGACGTTTAGAATCCTGGGGCGCCTGGGTGGCTCAGTCAGTTAAGCGTCCATCCGACTTTGGCTCGGGTCACGATCTTGCAGTTCATGGGTTTGAGCCCCACAATGGACTCTCTGCTGTCAGCACAGAGCCCACTTCGGATCCTCTGTCTCCCTCTCTCGCTCTGCCCCTCCCCCACTCATGCTCTCACTCTCTCAAAATAAATTAATTTTTTAAAAAGAGGTACTTGTTGGGATCAGCACTGGGTGTTATATGGAAACCAACTTGACAATAAACTATTTAAGAAAAAATTTAAAAATAAAAATAAAAAATAAATAAACATTTAAAAAATGGGGGGGAAAAGACATTTAGAACCCTTTGACATCTGTTATAAAATGGAGGTGCTAGAGTTCTATTGATTGGTCTCATGGAGCCAGTCCATGGAAAAATATTTTTTAACCTAGCAAGCTCATTTTCAATGGCAACATAGAATGACAGCACCTTTGTTAATTAGTTTCTATTGAGTAGTTCATTTCAACGTCATCAGTAAGCCTGTAGCCTTGCTTTGATTTGTTAACCTACAGAATTAGCAGAAGATAGATTCCTACTAGAAAGTCAATAAACTTACATTTATTAATAGAAGAATTAACATATTAGCAATCAGCAGGCTGTGATGAGAAACAGGAAAGCTATTAAGAATTGTAAATATGGAGGCGCCTGGGTGGCTCAGTTGGTTAAGCATTCAACTTTGGCTCAGGTCATGATCTCACAGTGTGAGTTCAAGCCCTGCATTGGGCTCTGTGCTGACAGCTCAGAGCCTAGAGCCTGCTTCGGATTCTGTGTCTCCCTCTTTCTCTGCCCCTCCCCTGCTCATGCTCTGTCTCTGTCTCAAAAATGAATAAAAAATATTAAAAATAATTTTTTTAAAGAATTGTAAATATAAAAATAATCTTAATTATTGCATGGCCCGACAGCAGTCCAGCACACACACTGCATTAGCACAGGATATGGAACATTTGCAGAAGCTAGGCGTTAATCTGTGGAAAGTAGCCCAGAGGAATGACTCTACCTATTGGAGTGGCAGCAACCAAGCCCATGGGTTCCAGTGTTCGCCACTGACCAGTGTATCTCCTGCCCCTTCTCCACTTCCCAGACACCCTTGCACTTGGCTGTGATCACCAAGCAGGAGGCTGTGGTGGAGGACTTACTGAGGGCCGGGGCCGACCTGAGCCTCCTGGACCGCTTGGGTAACTCTGTTTTGCACCTAGCTGCCAAAGAAGGACAAGACAAAATTCTCAGTGTTTTACTCAAGCACAGAAAGGCAGCACTACTTATCGACCACCCTAACGGGGAAGGTAAGAGACCATCACACATCGTGGTATACCCTTCTTTGCCTGCTTTCTGAATAATTGGTTGCTATTTGATAAATGTGTGTTATTTGATTTGCACCTCAAAATGCTTTCCTTAGTCACCTGGGGTTCGTCGTCTCTTGTGAGAATTTCTGTTGCTCGCCCTAGCTAATTTCTTAAAGATGACTTGGAACAGTTAGTAGGAGGAAAAAGCAGAGGCCTGAGCGTGGAAAACATCATTTCTTCAGAGACGATTTACTTGCTCTTTGTCTCCTGAGAACGTACAAGGAGACTGTGGGTGTACGTGCAGGACAAAAGACTTATAGCACCGTGTGGACTAGACACTAGATGTGCTGAAACTTGACAGCATTCCTTCCATAGGGTCCAGTTCTGCCATCTTGTGAGCAGCCTTCCAGCTCCGTGACTGTCCCTGTGCTTGGGCCGCAGGTCTAAACGCCATTCACATAGCCGTGATGAGCAACAGCATGGCGTGTCTGCTGCTGCTGGTGGCCGCCGGGGCCGACGTCAATGCACAGGAGCGGAAGTCGGGGCGCTCGGCGCTGCACCTGGCTGTGGAGCGTGACAACATCTCTCTTGCTGGCTGCCTGCTCCTGGAGGTAAAGGAACCGCGTATTGGCCTTTGTATTCAATTCCCAGGACAGAGTCGAGACCATCTTTTCAAGGAATTATGTCAGCAACAGGTTTTCTCCCTACAGTCACCTCTGTTTATTCGGTATCTACTCAAGGCTCCAGAGTAGCAGCTTCAGGCATTCCTGACACCATCTGCCCAGTCTCTCTAACTGGAGATGTCTTCAGTGACAGAGGCCGCCCCAAATAGCAACTGGGCTAGTACTATGACCTATTAACATGACCTAAGGGTCATGCTGATAGGAGAAGGTGGGGACTAAAGAGTGAGAGAACCTTCCACTGACGCTTTCCCATCTTGGCTGGATTTCAGGGTGATGCCCATGTAGACAGTACCACGTATGATGGAACCACACCCCTGCACATAGCAGCCGGGAGAGGGTCCAGCAGGCTGGCGGCTCTTCTCAAAGCAGCAGGTAAGGCGGCCTGGCAGTTGGGAATGGAAAATGCTATCAGGAAGGCAAACCCAATCCCCATAGAGCAGCCAGGTCACCTTCTTTAAGGCCACGGAGCTGCTGCTGCGAGGCATGAGTGAATACAAATCGCGCGTTAACTGCTATAATGATGCTGTTTCGACTAGTAATCCTGGGCTTTATCCTGATGGTTGTGTCAGTCTTTACTCTCTACTTCATTGGTTTGTTTTGGGTGTTTGTTGTTTTGGTTGACTCCCATGGCAGGAGATCTTTTTTTTTTTTTTTTATTATTATTATTATTTTTTTTACAAATAGTTTATTGTCAAATTAGTTTCCACATAACACCCAGTGCTCATCCCCACAAGTGCCCTCCTCCATGCCCACCCCTCCTCCCCCACATCCACCAGTCCTCAGTTTTTGTCAGCATTCAAGAGTCTCTCATGGTTTGCCTCTCCCCTTTCCCCCACCATTTCTGCCCTTCTTCTCCCCCTTGGTCCTCTGTTAAGCTCCTCCTAATCCTCCTATACGTGCACACATATGATATTTGTCTTTCTCTGCCTGACTTATTTCGCTCAGCATAACACCCTCAAGGTCCATCCATGTTGCTACACATGGCCAGATTTCATTGTTTCTCATTGCCATGTAGTATTCCATGGTATAGATAAACCACATCTTCTTGATCCATTCATCTGTTGATGGACACTTAGGCTCTTTCCATGTTTTAGCTATTGTGGAGAGTGCTGCTATGAACATTGGGGTACATGTGCTCCTATGCATCAACATTTCTGTATCCCTTGGGTAAATTCCTAGCAGTGCTATTGCTGGGTCATAGGGGAGTTCTATTGTTAGTTTTTGAGGAACCTCCACACTGTTTTCCAGAGGGCTGTACCAGTTTACATTCCCACCAACAGTGTAGGAGGGTGCCCGTTTCTCCACATCCTCGCCAGCATCTAGAGTTCTCTGATTGGCTCATTTTAGCCACTCTGACTGGCGTGAGGTGGTATCTCAGTGTGGTTTTGATTTGTATTTCCCTGATGAGGAGGGATGCTGAGCATCGTTTCATGTGTCTGTTGGCCATCTGGATGTCCTCTTTGGAGAAGTGTCTGTTCATATCTTCTGCCCATTTCTTCACTGGGTTGTTTGTTTTTCGGGCGTGTAGTTTGGTGAGTTCCTTGTAGATTCTGGATATCAACCCTTTATCTGATATGTCATTTGCAACTATCTTTTCCCATTCCGTTGGTTGCCTATTAATTTTCTGGGTTGTTTCCTTGGCTGTGCAGAAGCTTTTAATCTTGATGAGGTCCCAACAGTTTATTTTTGCTCTTGATTCCCTTGCTTTGGGGATGTGTCAAGTAAGAAGTTGCTGCGGTGGAGGTCAAGGAGGTTGTTTCCTGCTTTCTCCTCTAGGGTGTTGATAGTTTCCTGTCTCACGTTCAGGTCCTTTATCCATTTTGAGTTTATTTTTGTGCATGGTGTGAGAAAATGATCTAGTTTCATTCTTCTGCATGTTGCTGTCCAGTTCTCCCAACACCATCTGTTAAAAAGGCTGTCTTTTTTCCATTGGATATTCTTTCCTGCTTTGTCAAAGATTAGTTGGCTGTATACTTTTGGGTCCACTTCTGAGTTCTCAATTCTGTTCCATTGGTCTATGTGTCTGTTTTTGTGCCAATACCATACTGTCTTGATGATGACAGCTTTGTAGTAGAGGCTAAAGTCTGGGATGGTGATACCCTCCTGTTTTGGTTTTATTTTTCAGGATTACTTTGGCTATTCGGGGTCTTTTGTGGTTCCATACAAATTTTTGGATAGTTTGTTCTAGTTTTGAGAAGTATGCTGGTGCAATTTTGATTGGAATTGCATTGAATGTGTAGAGTGCCCATGGCAGGAGATCTTAAAAGTTGAATTTGATTCCTGAAAGAGCTCTGAGCAGTACCAGCCTCCGATCATGTCAGAGGTCTGCAGAAAAAAAGTTTATTGGTATGTGGCATAATTTTAAAATTTCATTTGACAAGAGAGGTCTCTTAGAAGTTGAAATGATAGGAAAAAACGAATGGGTCATGTATTGAGTACTGTCATATGCGAGGCACGAGAAATGGCTAGAGTTTATTAACCTTACAATGGACTAGGCATGTCACACGCATGTCTCATTTCATCCACAATAACTTTCTGAGGTAAGTACCGTTATTATTTTTGCCATCTCACAGCCAAGGAAACAGACTGGAGAGTTCCTGTGAGTCTCAGTCCCAAGGTCCCAGTATGTGGCATACCTGTGAACCACACCTCACCCATCTAAACTTCCAGACACTATTGTCTCTACTCTGTTTTTCTCTCCTACTTCACTCAAGGATTTGCAGGTGTTATTCTGTTCACTTCTCTAACCCTGTGAAGTCTAGAAAATTATTACTGCTCACCCTTGAATCTCTCTTGCCTTGTGTATTTAGAACTTCAACAAATGTTTAATGGATTAGTATCCCAGACCTTCTCTGACATACCTGATTTACTTTAGAGATTATTAAAACTTCTTTGGAAAGTGAATGCTTCATAAATTTAAGAAAACAGAGTGGGCTAAGTACCGTCTAAAAATTGAGTCCAGGAAGATGTCCAAACTTTTTCTCTGGGAGTCCCACATTTTTCTAGTAAACAAAATCCTACCAAAGAAGCAATAGCCTCTTCTTAGCCTTTGTCAAGTTAAACTTTCTCTTGAACACGACACTCTGATTGCAGTGATGTAAGCATAGTTTGGGTAGTCACCGGTTACAATTAAGAAATGCCTTCAGACAAGAAGCTATAACCCTTTCAAAAATGCTTTCCCTTGAATTCTCAGTATTCCATGAAAGAAGTAGCAAGTGACGGATTCTCCACCATATAAGTGAAAGAACGCGGATGAAAATCCTAGTCCTGAGCTCAAAGTCCTGAAGGTCACTTAAGGAGCAGATACAGCTCAGCTCGTCCAGCCTTCTCCAGCCGGCACATTGTTCCTCTGAGTTCCTCCGCTGTTTCCAGGCTCAGGTGGCACTCCCTGCCTTCAAGATCAGGCCAGACCTGGGAGGCTGAACTAAGAAACAGCATGTAGATCCTTCTCTGACCCTCATCAGGCCCTCTCCTATTATTGAAGTTGGCACAGAACTCACGTTCTCCCAGCAAGATAAAAACAAGTTCTTCCCAGAAGGGGGTTCTGAACTTACTCCTGTTTGTTAGACATCAGACTAAACAGTCTCATAAAAATAGTCTCTAAGCCCTTAAGAAGTAACTCTAGCTCTAATCTCTAAGTGACTTTTGGTGTTTTCTTGCTACACATTAAGAAGCAGACTGGATTTTTCCAAGATCAGCCCTCAAATGTTCAATAACTGTACATTCCAAGGGAAGGTTTTTATGGTGTCCGTCTGTTTGTTCAAGGACCGGGACCCTGGCATTGTGGTTGTGCCCAGGAAGAAAACCGAGCATGCTCTCCCTGTACAGCAAGTTTCTTTGCTCTTTTGAGCAAGTGGGAGAATGGAGTGAAAAGCAGGCAGTGGTGGGCACAAACCTGAGCAGAAAATTAGGACCTTAATCCTGACGGTGCACCCCAGTCCCTGTAAACTGCTGCCATTACTAAAAGTACATCTTTTTCAGTTGAAAACTGTCCTAGGGACTTAAATGTGAGGGTCAGGGTACTCCACATCTTCTGTTGGTGAAAATGTTCTCAGCTATGTAGGGTGTCATCAGACATATTTACATTCAAAATAAGTTAGAATTTAAAAGAAACTCTCTGAACGTTTCAGTAGAAACATGTTTTATGTATTATCCAGGTGAGGGCGCCTGGGTGGCTCAATTGGTTAGTATCCAGCTTCAGCTCAGGTCATGATCTCACAGTCATGAGTTCAAGCCCCACGTCAGGCTCTGGAGCCTACTTTGGATTCTGTGTCTCCCTCTCTCTCTGCCCCTCCCCTTCTCTCTGTCTCTCTCTCAAAAATAAATATTAAAATTTTTTTTTATTTTTTATATAATATACAAAAGTAAAAAAAAAAAAGTAAAAAAGTAAAAATAAATATACAAAAAAATATATATATAATATACAAAAGTCATTGTCTCTAGGAGCTATTATGTTTTGCCTTTGGAAACCTGACCTCTGCAGGTGGTTCAGAGTCGACAGGATCTAGGTTTACCTAATGTTGTATAACTTGACTCCACAGGCGCAGATCCCCTCGTGGAGAACTTTGAGCCTCTCTATGACCTGGATGACTCTTGGGAAAAAGACGGAGAGGATGAAGGAGTTGTGCCTGGAACCACACCTCTAGATATGGCCACCAACTGGCAGGTGAGTGGGGCTCCAGTCTGTTTGATGGCAGCCCAGGAGGGACCTAATGAGTCAGGAATATAAGAACAGATGGTCTTCCTGGGTCTTTATTCCCCAAAGCACATGCCTTTTATTTTTAAGAAGTCTGCTTGTCAATATTTACCTTGAAAAGCCTATCCATGAAAGATCTAGGTCAGTGGAGTTATGAGTGTAAAAGCATATGCTTAATCAGATCAGAGTTCAGTTGTGAGAGAGGGTTCTGCAAGAGACAACACACAGTTCGTGTAAGAGTTTCCCCGTTCTGAGCTCACACCGGAACTTTTCTGTTCCCGGCTCCGTTTCTGAAGCTA
Organism: Proteles cristata cristata; assembly: GCA_017311185.1. Classification (NCBI taxonomy): domain Eukaryota; kingdom Metazoa; phylum Chordata; class Mammalia; order Carnivora; family Hyaenidae; genus Proteles; species Proteles cristata. The sequence continues at coordinate 501,973 of JAESUZ010003940.1, forward strand.
GGATAGCTATTCCGCTTTGCTTAGAACCTTGGCGAGTGACTCCTTTACATGAAAAGAACCCGGGGAGGGGCACCTGGTTGGCTCAGTCTCTGTTGGGCATCAGACTTTGGCTCAGGTCATGATCTCACAGTCTGTGAGTTCGAGCCTCACGTCGGGCTTTGTGCTGACAGCTCAGAGCCTGGAGCCTGATTACGATTCTGTGTCTCCCTCTCTCTCTGCCTCTCCCCTGCTCATGCTCTGTCTCTCTTTCTCTCTCTCTCTCTCTCAAAAATAAACGTTAAAAAAAAAAAGAAAGAAAGAAAGAAGAGAAAGAACCCGGAGAGTCTTATGAGGACTTTAATAAATAGAAACAGTAAATAGACTTAACTCTTCCTCCAAACTCCAGTGACCTGAGATCTGAAGGTGCAAACAGTTGGTAGGTCTTTATGGCCCAGGAAGAGTTGCCGGAGGGAGGCTGGCTCTCCAACCTGTGTTGATCTCCAGCACAACAAAATCAACTTTCTTGGGGGCAAGTACCGCTCCACATCCAGAAACGGCCAATTGGCCTCTTCGCGGCCCGTGGTGTTGAGTTGAGTGACCCTGGCAGAGACCACATGGTTCCCCTTTTATGTTGAGCACCTGGCTTTCCCAGAAGCCTCGTCACAGAACACAGAAAGATAACCCACTTCAGTGACCCCATGTTGTCCTTTCTTAAGTCAGCAGCATGCACAAAGCGACTGCAGAGAACATGGAAGGGTCTCCGTAGCTGTGGAATTTTATTTTTCCTTTTAACTGAAGACTTTTCTGTCCCCTCAATTTAAAATGTAGATGGTGCTAGAAAAAGAACATCAAGCCTTATGAGCATTACTATACCTGTTTAAGCAAGTTTATTAAAACCATTCTCATAAGCCCTTTGCGAGGGAGGAGTGGGCAGCGAGGAGGCACAGCTTCACAGCTCTGAGTAAGCTCAGCCCTCACCCTGGCTCTCAGGGAAACATCACGGGCCAACACACGGCTGCTTGGGTGGCCTGGACGGTGTCAGTCCCTCAGAAGTACCGAGGCCATGGCTCTCCGCAAGGTTGGCTTGGGGTTTCAGAGGCCCCTGTAGAGCACAGCCTTCTGGCCCCAGAGCCCCCAGGACTTTTCTTTTCCCCAAAGGGCATTGTCATGACTTCACGGGTCATGGTGCTGACTCCTTCCCATTCCTCCACCTTTGGGGTACCAGGTGCTCCTAAGGAGGACACGGTGAGTTCTGGATCACAAAGAAACTGCTTCTCCTCCTGGTCCCTTTAATGTGTCATGTTTCTCCACGGTTTTCTTCCCAACAGGTGTTCGATATATTAAATGGGAAACCGTATGAGCCAGAGTTTACATCTGATGATTTACTCGCACAAGGTAAGCTCTTAACCAGTGTCCTCTCCACACTGTCATGTAAAGGGGGGAGGGAGAGCCAGCAAATCCAGGCTGGACTGTGAGAGGCTCAGTGGCTTGTTGTAGAATCGGAAGATCCTGAACATCTGCAAAGGGGAATAGCCGGTTGTAATCGACCAAATTATGTAATGGTGCTGCCCCTGGTCAGGGCTTCTGCCGACTACAGGGAGAGGAGCCTGACTGCTCCCACAGAGCATTAGAGGGCAGCCCTGTGGCAGTGGTCAGTCCCTCCAGAGTGACTCTCGTCACTCAGGATGGCCGTGTTTCTTCTTCATTCCTTTAGGAGACATGAAACAGCTGACTGAAGATGCCAAGTTGCAGCTCTACAAGTTGCTAGAAATCCCTGATCCAGACAAAAACTGGGCTACCCTGGCACAGAAGTTAGGTCTGGGGATACTAAATAATGCCTTCCGGCTGAGTCCCGCTCCTTCTAAAACTCTCATGGACAACTACGAGGTAACACATCACCTCACAGTTTTATTGGACCCTCCTCTGTTAACATCGCTGACCTGGGCCTGGTTCCCTCCCCCCTCCCTGAACTCTGAGGAGGACAATCAGTCATTCATTGCTCACATCCTAGAAGGGTGACCCAGGCCAGGGTGGAAGCCCACCTTCGTAAGAAGGCAGTTTTCAGATACCTTAAGGTGTTCCCTATTTTCAAATACCTTGAGATTTCCTGCAAAAATCCTACTAAGAGGGAACTTTGACTCTCCCCTCGCTCCCCGGACAAACCTGAGAGACTGTGATTTGTGTGCGTTATCTTTTGGCCCCAAGAACATCCCTCCATCCCGTGTCAGGACATGAAGCCAGCTTTCTGCGAGGTGAAGGTGTCTCTGAGGTGAAATTCTTTGCTGCTGAGGGTTTCCTTGTTAGCTCTTGTTTCTCGGTGGTTTTCAGAGCTTCAGCCCCAACAAGGATATGGCGGCGTGACCTTCGTGGCAGGTGGAGTTTCACTGCCTCAGCACTTCTCTCCCTCTCTGTCCCCTGTGCTTACTGGAAGCTGCTTCTCTGTGATTTCCTGAGTGGTCTCTGGGCTGAAACAGGAAACCCCACGCGAAGAGCGTGTGTCTCCTTCTCCGTGCTTCACCCGACCCCTCCAGGGCTGCCGGGCGCTCTCGGGGGTTGAGTGGGGGTGCCGGACGCGCTGACAGCCTGCCCCCTGGCTCCTGGCGCTGGAACACACTCTCGTCTCTTCCTCGCAGGTCTCGGGGGGGACAATAAAAGAGCTAGTGGAGGCCCTGAGACAGATGGGCTACACCGAAGCCGTCGAAGTGATCCAGGCTGCCTTCTGCGCCCCAGGAACTGCAGCCCCCAGTGCAGCGAAGACTGTCTCTCACACCCTCTCGCTGCCCCTCTCGCCTGCCTCCATGAGGCCACCAGTAGGTAAGGAAATGACTGGGCAGGCAGCCGAGACTCTCTCCGGCTCCACAGGCTGGGTCTTCAGGGTCTCGGGATGTCGCTGTCCTCCCTGCCATCGTCCCCTGCGTACACAGTCCCATGTGTCTGCCTTCCCCCCTGCAGCTCAAAGGTTCTACCCTCTGCCCCTGGCCTGCCGCTGCCGGCTAGGTGGGGGGCTGTCCCCGGAACAGTCACGTTAATCTGCGAGTCACTTCGATTCCTCATAAATACCAAAAACAACGTGATGTGGCTAGTTAAGGCAAGTAGTGCTTCTCTCACTTCTTAAATTTAAAAAAGAGAGAAGGCGCCTGGGTGGCTCAATCAGTTAAGTGTCCGACTCGATTTCAGCTCAGATCATGATCTCACAGTTCATGGGATCGAACCCCATGTCGGGCTCTGTGCTGGCGGTGCAAAGCCTGCTTGGGATCCTCTCTCTCAGTCTCTCTCTCTCTCTCTCTCAATCTGCCCCTCCCCAGCTCGCTCTGTCTCTAAATAAATAAACAAACAAACAAAACTTTAAAGAGAGAGAAACAAACAGTGCAAGGCTCATAGAGCCAGGCCTGGCCCCAGTTCTCACCATAGCACCCTAGCTCTTCACCTCCACCCTGCAACGGCTTCAACTTCTCCCTTCGCCTCATCCCTGACACACGGCATTGACCCTACCTGCCCCCCGTCACCCACCTGAAACACATAATGTAACAAACTCCCGACACAGCTCAGTAGCCCTTTGTTTCCCTGTTAATGTGCTCATGCACTCACTCGGCAACCCCGCACTTTTTGTCTGGACCCCCCACCCACCTTCCCTGTCCTGCCTCATCCGGTGTCCCCGGCTCACACGCCACCGAGAACACAGCAGCGACTAGAATTCACTCATCTTTGACAGATGGACGGTTGGCCATATCAGACAGAAGCACTGCCACCCCCCAGGAGGTTTAGACAAAAATCTGAGACTTTGCCCACGGACACCTGCTGCCCGCCCCACACGCTGCCCTGCCCTTCCTCCGGGACAACCACCCTGCCCACCCACCCTCATTTCTTGACTCACTGCCTTCAGCAGCTCCTACTCAGTCTCCCCTCCTGTCGGTCCACTCTCAACACAACAGGTAGTGAGACGCTTTTAAAAACTTAGTGCTATTTTTAAAAAGGCGGGGGGCGCCTGGGGGACTCAGGCAGTTGAGTGTCCAACTCTTGATCTCTGCTTAGGTCATCAAGCCCCGCATCAAGTTCTGTGCTTGGGATTCTCTCCCTCTCTCTCTGCCCCTCCCCCACTCACTTACGCTCTCTCGCAAAATAAACATTTTTTTAAAAAGGAAAAGGTAAAAATTAGTTGCTCTTCTGTCACTGCCATAGTATACCTTCCAGTTCATTTGTCCATTCACCAAATCTTTATTGAGCGCATCCTGAGTGCCTAGCGCTGTTTGAGGCTTTGAAGATAGAGCAGTGAGTACTAAAGGCTATGTCCCGGGGCGCCTGGGTGGCTTAGTCGGTTAAGCGTCCGACTTTCGCTTAGGTCATGATCTCGCGGTTCGTGGGTTCGAGCCCCGCGTCGGGCTCTGTGCTGACTGCCAGCTCGGAGCCTGGAGCCTGTTTCAGTCTGTGTCTCCCTCTCTCTCTCTCTGACCCTCCCCTGCTCATGCTGTCTCTCTCCCTCTCCTAGAAATAAATAAAACATTTAAAAAAAATTTTTTTTTAAATAAATAAATAAATAAAACAAGTTAAAAAAAAAAAGGCTGTGTCCCTTGGGTGTCTGGGCAGCTCAGTTAAGCAACTGGCTTCGGCTCAGGTCATGATCTTACAGCTTGTGGGTTCGAGCCCTGCACTGGGCTCTGTGCTGACAGCTCAGAGCCTGGAGCCTGTTTCAGATTCTGTGTCTCCCTCTCTGCCCCTCCCGAGCCCACACTCACTCTTTCTCTCTCTCGCTCTCAAAAATAAATAAACATTAACATTTTTTTAAATAAATAAAGGCAGTGTCCCTTTATCTATTCTCTCTTGTAAACACTTTCCTCCACCTTTCCTCCCACCCCACCACCCTGGGCCCCTCTCCCCCAACTCTTCTGCTCACAGGTCTGAGCCAGTCTTAGGACCTGAGCCTTCTCTTTCCCTTCCCTACAAAGATTCTCACCTGGTGGCTCCTTCTTGCCTTTCAGTTTCAGCACGAGTGTCACTTATTGGAACCCATCTGTAAGGACAGATGCTGTACACTTTACAAAGGAATAATGTGGCCACCAGCAAAATAATCCCCATCCCCCATCTCCTTACCAGATGCTCCTTTTACACAAAGAAGTAGGAAAATACTTATATTTTTATTTCATTTTATTTTTTGACAAAGGGCACAAGTGAATGAAGGAGGAGGGAGAAACTGGGAGAGAATTCCACGAGGAGCAGAGAGAGAGAGAGAGAAGTGGGCCTCACCCTGAGTGGGCTCATGCTCACCCAAACCCTGGTTCAATCTCACCCGATGTAGGACTCGAACTCATAACTGGTGAAATCATAACCTGAGCTGAAGTCAGATGACATACTGTCTGAGCCACGCAGGCACCCAGAAAATACTTATATCTTTGAAATTTTATTTGATCTCTAATTTGTAGTTATTTTTAAAATACCTCACACTTCCTGGCACATGACAGAAACCCAAGAAAGAGGGGAGCCTGGGTGGCTCAGTCGGTTAGGCGTCCGACTTCAGCTCACGACATGATCTTGCAGTTTGTCAATTCGAGCCCCACGGAGGGCTCTATACTGACAGCTCAGGGCCTGGAGCCTGCTTCAGATCCTGTGTCTCCCTCTCTCTCTGCCCCTCCCCGTTCTCTGTCCCTCAGAAATAAATAACATTTTTTAAAAATTTAAAAGAAATCCAGTAAAGATGTGTTCATTGAATAACTCAACAAATCAATAAGAAGACAATAGCTGTGTCACTGCTGTTAAAGTCTTACTATTTTAATACTGAATTTAATATACAAGAAGGTAGCATTTTGATTTGCGTCTATTAGACTTCTATTTCTTTGATCACTTCCTCTCGATAGTAACTCAATACTGTTCAGCTCTCTAAAGACACTTCTCAACAAGGAGAATTTGACCTATTGTTCACTACGTGTCGTTTTCATCATAATCGCCTTAACTCCTTTGCTACCAGAATGTTTTGGACGCAAGGCGTTTACTAGCACATGAGGCCCAGAGAGATGTCCCCCATTTATCTTGCCGGGGCTCAGCAGGCTTCCCACCTATAAAATCGGTAATGCAGTAGTTGGAAAAACACACCTGATTTCTAAGAAAAAAAGGTACTCTGTGAGTCAGGAGAATTCAGAAAAGATTCTGATAAACATGATGGTAAGAAAGAGATGTGAAAACACTTGACGAATTTTGATGTCTTCACAGTTTTTATATTCTCAACGTTCTCTCCTCCCCCCGCCCCCCCCCCAACACACACACACATACACACGGTGCGCGGTAGCGACAAGCAGGTGGTGCGGACGGAGAGCCGGGGTGACTCGCGGAAGCCGATAGGCATCAGCAGCCCACGAGCCTCTTAGCCAAACCCCGAGGCCGGAGTAGAAGGCGTATGAGAGCCCGAGCCGAGGCTCTGCCTTTTCCCGGCCGCACCCCAGTGAATCTGTGCTTCCTCCCCCAGACGAGGCCCGGGACGACAGCATCTGTGACAGCGGCGTGGAGACCTCCTTCCGCAAACTCAGCTTTACAGAGTCTCTGATCGGCGGCGGCTCCTTGCTGACTCTTAACAAAGTGCCCCGCGAGTACGCGCGGGAAGGACCTATCGAAGGCAAAATCTAGCGCCCCCCCTTCCTCCCCCCCGGCGGCGGCCCGCACCCCTTCAACCAAAGCTCTGCAGTTCCACCACGCTGTCCGAGAGGAGGCGGCCAGGGGCCCCCGCACGTGCTCAGAGAACACCCGGATCCCTCGGGGTTCCCCCCAAGGCCTTCCGAAGGCGGCTTCCTGTCTGGGTTCTCACACGAAGGTTGGTCCGGTCCACTTCCAGCCGCCCGAGCGCTCGCGGCGAGCCGGGCTGACGCCTCCTCGCGGGCCAGTTCGCTTCTTGAGCTTTACCGGCTGCTTCCCGCGGTCACTGCTGCTGTCCTTCCGCTGCGCCCCCGCTGCCATTAAAAGGTGTCCAGGTCTCCACCTGGTGGTGTTATTTCTGGCCGTCCGCGGTACGGCCGAGCGTTCAGATTAAGGATTAAGAAAAGGAATATTTTTAAATGAGAGTCACCAGTGTATTATAAAAAAAAAGGCTTACTGCTTTTTCTAACGGGGTTATCTATATGATTTGAAAAAGAAATATGTACATGTCAATATTTAAACATGGTTACAATCAGTGCTGAAAATGGTATTTTCCCCCTTTTCTGCATTTTGCTATTGTAAATATGTTTTTTAGATCAAATACTTTAAAGGAAAAAATGTTGAATTTATAAATGCTATTTTTTATTTTACTTTTATAATAAAAGGAAAAGCAAATTGATGACCTCATTTTGTTTGATCACCAGAAATACTTTTCTGAGATGATTCCCTGTAATCACGGAATCGTTCCACAGCCTGGTTATCACGTCCGCATTCTCCCACATTTCCCCAGAAACGAACAACACAAATAAATGATCAAAAGAGAAGTGTTTTATGGTGAGGTGAAAGCTCTGGGTTTGTCGAATCCTTGCTTGGCCCCTTTCATTGAGGCTGTATCGCCTCACCTTACTCCAGCCCATGCAAAACCCTTCCTCTTCACTCCTCCGAATGTTCCCAGGGCCTCTCAGACGCATAAAGTACTTTGGCCTTAGTCTAACAGAGGGTCCGGGACAGGCAGCCTTCCAGCGTGATTCTCTGCTGACCTGCTCTTCACTCAAGAGACTTGGAAATAAGGGAGAGAAGAAATGAAAAGCATTTGAATGAGGTGCTGTGGTGAACTCCATGACCGGCAACCAGGAAAGCCTCTAACAAAGGACACGTCCAACCCGGCCGCTGGGAACACACTTAGCAAAAGGCCTCTACACGTCAGTTCCTTTGGGAGTTGCTTCAGCTACAGACAGCCGCCTCACCCAGGTCACACTCATTTCCCTGATGGCCCCAAGTAACACTGATTGACGTGGCGTAGAAGCGCTCATCAGCCCAGGACAGTGTTGAAGGGCAGTCTGTGCTCCAGAGCCCCTTCTCGCTGTCTGGGCTGTTGTTTGGGCCCGCGTCGCCACACAGGTCTTCCCCCTGCCCAGTACTGCCTCTTACCCTGGCCCGCCACAGGCGTTGATCCCGGAGCACCCCCAAATACACACCCCGCTCATGAAGGTCCATCTCAGAGCCAGTATCCAGAGAGCCCAACCCACACAGGGCTGGTCACGAACACTCTTCCACTTTTGCACCACACGTGACGTCATGCAATCTTGAAAATGACCCAGTCAGGTATAGAGAATTACCCCCAACTTACGGAGGAGGAAACTGAGGCCCAAGAATTCAAGTAGGCAGTGGCTAAGCTGCTTCTGAGTTTATAGCCAGGTCTGTCTAGCTCCAGAGCTCATGGGTTAGAGAATTATCTGGGTGTAGGATATGAAAGCAGGTTAAAATAATGGAGTCCAGATGTAGACCCCAAAACAGATAGGAATTTAGGATGTAATAAATTTCAAACCAATAAGGAAAGACGTTAATCAGTAAGTGTATGTTCCAACTGGTTAATCACTTGGAAGAAAATCTGAACTCTAAGTTCCCTCCTTTTATCAAAATGATTTGCAAACATATCAAAAATTAAACCATAGAAATACTAGAAATTATGGGTGAATAATCTTGAAATAGAGGAGGCCTTTCTAAGCAAGACTTTGTTGTCTGGTGTAACGCCAGTTTGGGTTGTTCATGTCACCATGTGTCCCAAATAAAGGAAATCTATTTTTTCAAATCCACTTCTGTTTGCTCTTACATTGCTATTTCTCCACATGCTCCAATCCATTCTTCCAGTTTTTGAAAGTTGTATATTTAAAGTAAAAGAAAAAGTAGCTTACTCTCCTTAATTTTCCAACAACAAGCCTATGCCTCCATCCCTCCACACATTACTGGACAGATACTCCTCCTCCACTGGCCAACACAAGTCTCCTGTCTTGGGTATGAATGCTGACGCTCCTCCCACCGAGGGGACACTCGTGGACACTCCTTCCTTGTCAATGGCGGCCTATAATAAGGGTAGAAATGATACAAAGTGACTTCTGAGGTTAGGTCCAAAAATGCAATGCATCTTCTGCCCAGGTCCCCTCTTGAAACCCAGTTACCGTGGAGGAAGCCATGTGGCCACATGGAGGAGCCATGTGTAGGTGTTCAGCCAACAGCTTTCACTGAGGTCACAGCCAATGCCAGCACCAACCAGCAGACATAGAAGGGAGGGAAGCCTTGAGACGATTCCAGTCGCCAGCCATTTTTCACACCCATCTAACCTTCACGCTGCCTTAGCCTGTGCTGCTCAAGTAGAGACAAGCTGTTCAGCTGAGCTTTGAGCAAATGGTAGGTTCACGAGTAAAATAACAGTGGATGTTTTAAGTTCTCTGTGTGGAGCGTTACATTCTCCAGGTCTCTAACCTGACAGCTCCCATAACAGAAAGTCACTTTAAAGAGAAGCTGACTCCAAGAGGAACAACTAAAAGCAATTCATGCCGAGACTAAAAATAACATTCTCCTTCTTTAATAAGAAGCCCTGTTTCTCTTCTGTTCCAGAAACTTCCTCTTTCTCCTCCCAGATCTCAGTGCTGGCCTGAGCCCCTGCGTGGTGCTTGAGCAAAAAGACTATCAACGCCCGCCCGTCTGTCCGTGTCTCTGAGGAAGGAGTGTCTCTCATATTGTACCAGCAGATGGGGATAAATACCAGAAGGAATGTAGGAGATCAGGTGGAAAGCTACAATGGGCCGGAATTAAACCTTTCCAGAAAGCTGGTCTCTCTGTAGGAAGCCATGTAAAAATAGCTTTCTCAGAACTTTGTCATCTTTACTCTGCAGGCATAACCTAGACTTTTGCAGGCTAGGCAGTCACGACCCGCCTGAGTCCTCTGCAGTAGCTATAGGTGGTATGGATCTTCCTGGTCACCTCTGAGTGCGGCCTCACAAACCAGCCCAGGGTCTTAGCAAGACAAAGGAAAGGAAGGAGTCAGGCGAATTTATGTGCAATCCCTTTGGCAATAATCATTTCTGATGATAATTATCAGGCCATCCCTATGAGGTACATACCTACCCCCCAATTTTATGGTGAGGGAACAGATAATCTGGAATTAACTAATTTACCCTGGATTCAAATCCATGTCTATCTGATCCCCCAGGTTACTCCTTAACCATGTCTGAAGTCCTCTGAAGGAAAGATGTTATATTTAAAAGAGAAAGAAAAAAATCCATACAATTCTGTACAAGGATGATGAAGTCGTAATGCACCCCAACAAAAAAAAAGAGTATCACTAAAGGGGTATGTTGTTTAAATTTTAATCGAACTTCATTTTTCTTCTAAAACCAGGTTAAGATGCTTAAATGTGAATTATTCATGGACTAGGGGTCACTGGGTGCATCTCTTTCTCCTTTGTGCTTTTGAGAGAAATGGTCTTTCTGTTTTGTGTTTCCCCAGGTAATGGGCTTGAGGAGGCCCAGAAGTCAAGAGAAGGTGAAAGTAAAATGCTATCTGGTGTTGCCTGCCTGGCTCAGTCAGTAGAGCATGTGACTCTTGATCTCAGGATTGTGAGTTTGAACCCCATGTTGGACGTAGAGACTATTTTTTTTAATGTTGTTTACTTTTGGGTGCCTGGGTGGCTCAGTCGGTTAAGCGTCCAACTTCCACTCACGTCATGATCTCACGGTTCGTGGGTTTGAGCGCCGCATCAGGCTCTGTCCTGACGGCCAGCTCAGGGCCTGGAGCCTGCTTTGGATTCTGTGTCTCCCTCTCTCTCTGACCCTCTCCCACTCACACTCTGTCTGTCTCTCTTAAAAATAAATAAACATTAAAAAAAAATTTAATGAATAAAATAAGATGTTGTTTACTTTCTTAAGGATCACAGAACTTAGAGCTAGGCAATATCTTAAAAATCACCTAAGTAAATCATCCAAGTTGCCATCTCTTTTTTAACACCTATGATAGGAAGCATCTACTGTCTATGATCTTCTGTCACTATAGCCTGCTGCTTCACTTTTTTTAATGTTTATTTATTTTGAGAGAGGGACCAATAGAGTGTGAGTGGGGGAGGGGCAGAGAGAGAGGGAGGCACAGAATCCGAAGCAGGCTCCAGGCTCTGAGCTGTCAGCACAGAGCCCAACACGGGGCTTGAACCCACGAACCGGGAGATCATGACCTGAACCGAAGCCGGACACTCAACCGACTGAACCACCCAGGTGCTCCTAGCCTGCTGCTTCATTTAAACACCAATCCCAGAAACTATAAATTCTTGTCCAGTGGCTGGGGAAGATGCTAAAAAGGAGCTTGAAACTAAACAGATGTCATCCTCCATTATTACAGTATCTACAACAGGCTGCTTCCATTCCCCTAGACAAATGACTAGTTTCTCGGATTGTCCAAGCTTCTTAACAGAGAGGAAGGAAGGGGCTGTAAAATCGTTTTTTCATTTCCATCAACTAGCTCTTCCATCTTGATCTCTCTCTTTCCAAAATGATAATTTCATTGAAATATCACAGCAATCCTCCAGGAATGAAGACATGTTATTCAACGATTTTGTGAGCATCTATTATGTGCCAGGCACTACAATTGGTGGCCATCATTCATTAGCTCATACTACTTGTCTAAAAACCCTGTGAAGTAAAAATTTTGTTCCTATTTTGAAATCTGGCCATGTGTAGCAACATGGATAGAACTTGAGGGTGTTATGCTGAGTGAAATAAGTCAGGCAGAGGAGGACAAATACCATATGTTTGCACAATAGGAGGATTAGGAGGAACTTAAAAGAGAACCAAGGGGGAGAAGAAGGCAGGAAATAGTGAGGGAGAGGGAGAGAGGCAAACCATGAAAGACTCTTGAATATTGAGAACAAACTGAGGACTGATGGGTGTGGAGGGGAGGGGGGAGATGGGCATGGAGGAGGGCACTTGTGGGGATGAGCACTGGGTGTTATATGGAAACTAACTTGACAATAAACTACTTGTAAAAAAAAAAATTTGTTCCTATTTTACAGATGAGTAAACTAAGGCACACATAAAGTATTTAACAGCAAGACCTCTTGATTCCAGTAAGGTGGTTTAATAGCCACACTTGCAGCAGGGACAGGGCTGGGTAGGGTGTCTTTCTTCTACTTTGTCATGATCCTGGCTGACAGTCCCTCTTCTTCCAGCCCATGGCTCCCAGGGTCTTGCTAGGAAGTTGATGGTCCCAGACAGCTGGAAGGGGAAGAGAGTGGAGGAGTACATATGGGAGTTTTGAATGGAAGTTTGGGTTTGTTTTTTGTTTGTTTGTTTGCTGGGTTTTTTAAAGATGTTTATTTATTTATGTTTGAGAGAGAGAGAGAGAGAGAGAGAGATTTCACTAGCGGGGGGATGGGGAGGGCGGGGGGCAGAGGAAGAAGGAGATAGATTCCCAGGCAGGCTCTGTACTGCCAGTTCAGAGCCCAACGTGGGGCTCAAACTCACAAACCGTGAGATCGTGACCGGAGCCAAAATCAAGAGCCAGAAGCTTAAGTGACTGAGTCACCCAGGTGGCCCTAAATGGGAGCTTTGAATGGACCAGTCTCATGGCGATGCTAAGAGCAGGGAAGCTATAGGGTGATCAACTTTTGTTCCCAATATTAGGAGGGGTTGATTTGGGTGAACAGATTCCAGTGTCGGGTACAGATCAAAAGTTCTCTACGTAACTGATGGAGGAGACTGAACCCGGATGTTCTTTCTAATGCCAATGTGTATGCAAACACTCACTCTGAAAGTCCCCTGCAAACATGGTCAATGGCCATCACCCAAAGCAAAACCATTTCCCAGGATTAAGAATGAAAGACGCACTGTAAGCTTCTCTTCAGGAAATCCTTAGAGAGGATCAAGGATATTAGACCCAGTAGGATGGGGGAAAGGTACAGCCAAGTCTTGCACTGACTGGAGGAAAGGCCTGCTCTCCACCCACTATGGTCTGTAGCTCCTTAAATGCCACACAAGAGACTTTGGGCTTGTTGATGCCAAGACTGAGGGGCGTCAAGGGGCCGTGGCCTTTGGGATCTTGCACAAGGAGAGGGGCAAGCAAGTTTATCTTCCTTGTGATCTGTAGAGAACTGTCAGGGCCTTGATTCCCATTTCTCAGATGAATGGGAAAGGAACAGGAGTGGGTTCTTAGGGAAAGAATATTCTCCCCAGGCCACAAGAATAGCAAATAAAACAATTCTGGAAACTCTTTACCCTGGGGTTCCTTTTTGGAGCCCAGGAAGCAGGCCGGTGCTGAAGACGGTCAGATGAAACCTCCAGGCCCATGAAGGGAATGTACAAGATCTGGGTAGGTTACGAGTTGATGCTGGATACTAGACAATCAGACTGCAAGGCCTGTATTCTCTCATTTCAAAGCTGTTGTGGCTTCCCCCTTCCCTCTCCTAAGGCAAGAATCCACAACAAGTTGTTTTGTTACAGAAATTCAAATAAGAAACTTCATGTTAGGGACTTTTTTCACAGGACATCCTTTCATCACTGCTCAGATGTAAATGTTCTCTTTTGCTTTTGAAATAAAGTTCCTTTTACAGTTATCAAAAAAATCAAATACAAAAGCTTCAGACTTTCGCTTACAAAATATGTTCAAATATTTAGTCTCATGACAATCTGAGAAGTAAACAGGGAGAGGTTTTAATTCCTGCCCCTTTTTGGCGACATGGCAAAGCCCCTGAGGTACCTGGAGATCTAGTGGAAGCAGCCAGGGCTGGACTCGGCCTTCAGTGCTCACACTGCACTCCTCAGCCTGGCTCTGCACCCCAACACAGAACGCGTGGCTGCTCCGAAGGGGAAGGTCACGCAAGCCCAGGAGAGGGAAGGCGACGCTGCCAGGAGCAGGCACTGAAGGCTGCCAGAGCAGCGGGAAAGCGGGGTCCCATCCGCAGCGCATGTGACAGCGCGTGAGAGCACGCTCCGTGCGCTCTAGTCCCTGCGAGCAGGTCCTCCGGAGGGGCCACGCGCTCAGGCCGGTTGCCTACCCCCTGGCCCTCCTTCCGGTCCCTCTCACCTCCTTTGCTTTGGGGTCCTCCACCCTCTGCCCGGTCCTGCCTGTGTCTCCCCCTCCTCTACCCCCAGCAATTCACAGCCGGCGGGGCCTCCAAACTCCACCGAGGTCCCCGCGTTAGTATGGAAGCCCGGCCCAGTCTGAAGCTGGCCTCCTGGGGCGGAAGAACCGGAAATCCCACCCCTGTCAACTCGCGCCACCAGTGGGACGCGGGGCCTGGACCTCCCCAGCAGGGGGCAGGGCCGCCCCGGAAGCGGGAATCTTCTGGCGCTGCTGGAAGCCAGCAGCCCTCAGCGGCCTTCTCCTCCCCAGTTTTGATCCGGAAGGGGCCCGGGCTTCCTACCGCCAAGAGCACCCCCTGCGTGACGACCAACATACGCACACCTACAGGAGCCAGGGCCCGTTTTAGACCTGAAAGGCAAAGCAGCCCAGACTTACAGCTTCAAGAACGAACGTGTGGGCCGCGAGTCACCCACGTGCCCACACGGCCTCCCCCGCAGCCAGCCTCCCGCGCTCCCTCCGCCGCACCAGAAGGTTCCTGTCTGTCTGCAGATGACGCCTGGACTCGGGGTTCCGTCCCTCCCCGCTGCTCCCCCTTACAGAGCCTTCTCCCCCATCCGTCACCGCTTCTGGAGGCTTCGGGCCAAGTTTTCATCCACCCGCAGTAATTAAATTAGGATTGAAAATCATAATCCCTCCAGCCTCCCTCCCTCCCATCTTTCCTTTTTTTCTTCCCTCCCTCCTTTCTCTCTTTGCTTCTCTTCCTGCTTCTCTCGCCCTTTCTCCTTCCTTTCTCTCTCTGTCTTTCTCTCTCTCACTTTCTCTCCCTTTCTCCCCTCGGCTTTCTCCCTTCCCCTCCCCCCTCCCTTCATTTTCTTTCTTTCCTCGAAGAAAAACTGTTGCGGGATCTGGGGGCACTGGCATCCAGCATTATGAGGCCCCGCAAACCCTTCCCGGAGCCTCCTCCCTGCCTTATTCGGGGGAAGCCTCCGGGAAACCAGTGCCCTGGCCCGCGGCTGTCCCCTCGGCCACCTCCAGTCTCACTTCCGGTGCACAGGAGGCCTCTGCTGGAAGGAGCCGGATTTTGCACAATCATGCAGCAGCTGGCATGCCTCTTGCTCCTCGCCTTTTTTTTACTTCAATAAAAATGGAAAGAGCCTTCCAAGAAGAGGGAATTAGAAACTTCTTGGGCTTCCTGCCTGAATGCTTTCCCTTCATGTCAGGTCACCGAAGCCTGATGATTATTTTTCCTTACTAGAAGAGTTAAATTGGTTTTTTCTTTGGGCAAGAACAAGGTAGACTCCCTTAAGCCCGATCATTCCAGTCAGGGCATCCTTACTTTTAGACGAATGAGCCAGCATTTCCTGCTCAATGCTAGACATTGACTGCACCTTCCTCAATCCTCACAGACCTTTGAGCTACTCAGTACTGTTAAGCCCATCTTAAAGATAAGGAAACAGAGGTGTGGATCTTAAGTGATTTGTCCAAGTTCAGTCGTGTTGGAGCCAAATTTGCATATTGGAGGTTCAATATCAGAGCATGCGCCTGTAGCCACTGCACTACATGCGGGCCTTATTTGTGTACATAGTCGTACACACACACACACACGCGCGCGCGTGCCCGCACACGATCTGGATCTTTAGCAAGGCAAGATCTAGTTCGGTTGTATCTGCAAGTTTGATGAGCTAAAAATCTTTTTGTTCAAGGACGAAAAATACGGATCGGGAAGCACGCACCCAACTTGGGCCGGCTTCCCATGATAAGTGAGCAGGGTTCTTCCTTCACCCCCCTGTGGAGGGTGAGTCGGGCCTCCACAGCGTTTCTTACTGGAGACATCCAAGTGCAGGGCATTGATGGCCAGGAGTCCCTCGGCAGGGAGAAAACCCAGGCGCCCACGCCACCCTCCCCGAGGCCCGGTTATGTCTGACCTCCAGGCCCATGCCTGTCTGTGTTGCTTCTAAATTGCAAAGTAAGAATAACTGACTAGGAGTGGATTAAGCAAACAGTGGCTTTCTTTTCTTATATCATTACAAGATCAGAGATAGACAGATTTAGATTTTGCATGGAATATTCCCTTTTTAAAAATGTTTATTATTTATTTGTTTATTTATTTTTGAGAGAAAGAGATGATGAGCAGGGAAGGGGGCAGAGAGAGGAAGACAGAGAACTCCAAGCAGGCTCCACACTGCCAGCGCAGAGCCAGATGTGGGGCTCAAACTCACAAACCATGAGATCACGACCTGAGCCAAAATCAGGAGTCAGACACTTAACCAACTGAGCCACCCAGGCGTCCCAGAATATTCCTTTTTTTAAACAGTAACAAGTAATTCAACTTTTAAAAAAAATTTTTTTAATTTACTGATTTATTTTGAGAGAAAGAGAGAGAGAGAGAGCAGAGGCAGAGAGAGAGGATCCCAAGCAGGCTCCATGCTGTCAATGCAGACCCCAATATAGGGCTCCATCTCACAAACTGCTAAATCAAGACTTGAGCTAAAATCATGAGTTAGACACTTAATGGACTGAGCCACTCAGCAGCCCCAAGTAATTCCATGTTTGAAACCACTCTTTGTGCCAACAAAATCATCTGCTGGCCAAATAGGACTTGTATGACCTGACCCTCACTTTCTACCATTGTAACTTCAGGATGACCAAGTAGGGTGTTGAGATTAAGGCTCTGGGAAGGAATCAAGGTACTCACCGCTCCTCTTCCAGGTGCCACTGCTGCCCCCTCACCCCCAGCAGCTCCCCTGGCTGGTGCTGTTCCCAACCATCACCCAGTGCTTAGGCTTTCTTTGATGATTTAACACAGAGGAAAGGGTAATCCTGATAGCTAACATTTGTTGAATAGTTAGTGTGTGCTATCCATATGTATGTATCATCTAATTAAGCTTTCCCTATTATTATGATTTTATTACTCTCATTTTAAAGACACTAAGGCACAGAAAGACTCAGAAACTTATATAAAATGTCGAACAGCCTATTAGTGGGAGATCTGGAACTCAAACATAAGTATATCTGATTTCAAAGCCCTTGCCCTTAACCGCTATATCAATTAGGATGCTTTTGGTTATAAAATCAGAATACCTGACTACAACTGGATTAAACAAATACGGCCTTATTTTTCGTAAGACCAGAGTTAGATTGCAGGGTTAACTCAACAGTTCAACATCTGACACCCCCCCATCCCCCATGTCAGTATTGTTTCCTCAAGCTCACGAAAAGGCTGAAGCAGCTCCAAGTATCGCGTCCTCACATAGCAGCTTCTCAACTTCACCCAACAGCAGAGTCCCTCCTCAGGTCCTCAGGTCTGTTTCTTGTCTGGCAGGAAAACCTATCCCTCCCCCGCTCCACTGCCCCTGCAAACCCTACATTAAGTGTCACCTTGTGTTTCATTTGCCAGAACTGGGCCACAGGCCTCACCCTAGACCAATCACTGGCAAAGGAGAATTGAATTAGTGTAACAAATTGCAATTCAGTCCCTGGGGCTGGACACAAAGTCACCTCTATTGGCAGAGAAGAGGGGAAGCCAGCTGTAGGGTGGCCCATCAATAACGTCTGCCCCACCTATTAGAAATATGTGAATTGTCTCCCAAGATCCAGTAAATTTTTCAAAAGCCTTAATAAGTAACAATAACAGAATAAGAACAAGAGGGCTGTTCTCACACGGATGATGAGCCAGGAATGAGTACTAGTTCCTAACCAGAAATTTCCATGGTCCTGCCATCCCATTTCCCAGGAATTCTGGGTCACTTAGGTGTTACTGTCATCCTTTGTACAGCTCTGTACTTTGTACTATGCTCATAGCATAATGTGCTTAAAGCATAAAGGTGTTGCTCAATAAATCCTGTGTAAAGGCTGGAATCCGACCGAAGGGATTAAGCTGCATTATTGTTGCAAACTTTTCTTTCCTGGCAGGATTCAGTAACCCATGTCTACAGATAGGAGGAGAGACAGTGATAAAAACTGACACAGTGATGCAATACCCTTATTTCTGCAAAGCCCATCCACTATTTGGCCCGTATTCACGGGCTCAAAGATATCTTGGCAGGTTAGCCTCAGCCTCAGCTTAATAGTCACAAGCTCAGAGCCCAGCCTAGCTAACTCCCTGGTCTCGTGCTTTTCCCTCCTTATGTATTAATTACAGTGAAGGTCTTTTTCTTTTTTTTAACTTCTGGCTTCTCTCTCTTTTTTTTTAAGTTTATTTATTTATTGGGGGGGGGGAGGCTGCAAGAGAGGGAGAGAGAGAATCCCAAGCAGGCTCCTCGCTGTCAGCACAGAACCTGATATGGGCCTCGAATCCACAAACCATGAGATCATCACTTGAGCCTAAGTCAAGAGTCGGATGCTTAACCAACTGAGCCACCCAGGCGCCTTTACAGTAAGGTCTTTTAAGACTCTTTACTCAGTTGAAAAACTTTTTTTATGTGTTTTTTATCATAAACTTTCAAAAACGTCTTCTGAAAGTGTTGAGCAAGATGGCCTTATGTAACAGTGCTCCCCATCACTGCCTCAGTAACTTTACAGGACTTGTCCCCAGCTGAAATAGCCTCATCTATCTGCTTATTGTCTGTCTCCCCCTGAAACCACTTAAAAGCATACAGTTGAACAAAAATCAAAATGGCTGCACTGATGCTTCAGCAGAGCTAGATTTTATGTAAGTGATGAATCACTAAATTTCACTCCTGAAATCATAATTACACTATATGTTAACTGTGGGTTTTTTTTAATTTGTTTTAATGTTTATTCATTTTTGAGAGACAGTGAGACAGAGTATGAGTGGGAGAGGCACAGAGAGAGGGAGACAGAATCTGTCAGCACAGAGCCTGATGTGGGGCTCGAACTCATGAACTTGAGATCATGACGTGAGCCAAAGTGAGATGCTCAACGGACTGAGCCACCCAGGTGCCCTTAATATAGGTTAACTAACTTTGATTTAAATAATAAATAAATAAATAGGTCCTAATACACTGAAAAAAATAACAAAATAACCTTTTTCTTCTCTTCTGTAAAGCTCACCTCCTCCCTCTTAACCTTTTGCTTTAGGAAGCCAGCGCCACCCCAAAAACGACTAACTGGACTAAGAACACTGGCAGCATACAGAATTCCTGCCGAAGCCCGCTAGATCTTGTATTTCCCTATAAACCCGCCCCCCCCCATACCCTTCCTAGGGGTGGGGGGCTTGCAGTTTTGAAGGCCAGAGCCTGCTGCAGACTCCTTGCCCAGTTATTGTTCTTTATCCCAAACACTGCGTTTGCATTATATTTGGGCTCTGAAGCACAGAGGTTGGTTTTTGAAAACACCTGTACAATGGACAGCCCATGAAAAGAAGAAACTGGTCTGCCTTTTTTTACCTGCAATCCCCCCAGGGACAAGGACAGTGCCTGAAGCTCAGAGTGCCCCTCCATAAATGCTTGCTAAATATACGAATTAATTCTTAAGTCACACAGTCCTTAGAGTCAGAACATAGATATGTCGTAATGTTGGATCTGTCTGTGACTCTTAGGGGTTTGTACAGTATCACACAGGTCCATGCCCTCTGATAAGTCAATTAGAAAACAAGAATTTGGGGCACCTGGGTGGCTTAGTCGGTTAAGCGTCCGACTTTCGCTTAGGTCATGATCTCGCGTTCGTGGGTTCGAGCCCCGCGTCGGGCTCTGTGCTGACTGCCAGCTCAGAGCCTGGAGCCTGTTTCAGTCTGTGACTCCCTCTCTCTCTGACCCTCCCCTGCTCATGCTGTCTCGCTCTCTCTCTCCTAGAAATAATAAATTAAAAAAAAAATTAAAAAAAAAAAAGAAAAGAAAACAAGAATTTCCCCCATTCGCTTGAGAACATTATTAAATCCGTTTTCTACACAGCCCTTTGGATTTTACGCGCTTATTGAATTGATTAAGATTACAATCACCGTCCAAGTAGACTCTGGGCGTATTTTGAAATGCTTTGGATTTCATGCACAAATAATATCTACTTGTTTTTGTCCCTAAACCTTACCAAGTTGGGGAGTAAGTTTCATGTCTGGGAGCCCGCGACTACCCTTTCTGTTGAGGTCTCTGTCACTTTGGGAATGCGTGGGAAACACAGTTTTATTTCTCCTGCACTCCAGTTCACTTTCATTCCAACAGAGAAAACAATCTTCCTATTTATTTTCCAAGTGACTTCTCATGGTTTGAAAACCCCTTACAATGAAAAGACAAGTAAGAAAAATAAATAAAGAAGAGTTACAGTGAATGTGAATGAGGAAATTACCATTTTTATTGTCCTCTCCGTTCTCAAATGAGAAGATGGAATCCTGTGAACTGGCCTCTCTTCATCTCACACTCTGTGGAATGTGCTTTGCATCCAGCGCGGCAGAAGGACCGGATCCTGCTCTTTCCATCCTACTAATGTTTGCAAAGCTACGGAACAGAAAACTCTTCTCAGAAATCCAAAGCCAAGAGCGAGTACATCAAACTCTAATCCAGTAAATGTGGCAAAATAAACTCTATTAAAATGGCACAAATGACTAACCACAGAGCCACACGTGAGCTGTGGAAGAACGTTTCTGAAGTTACCATTCTCCTACAGAATTTATGTGTATATAGCGTATTTCTCTCCTTTTATCACTTGTTGTCAGCATATAGTTATGTCTCTTCATTCATTTATTCTTCCTTTATAAATTCACTGTTTTCTGATATCTTTTTCCCCTCTTAAAAATATATCTGGAAGACATTTGTCTTTATTTGTTTCAGTTTTACTCTTGCCTCATGTGTTAATTGGGTAAAACTGATTACGATGCTAAAGAAAGTCAAGTACAGCCACCATTTATTGAGCATTTATTTTGCTCCAAATAAATAGTCGTTTAGTCCACACAACTACCTTTGAAGGCTAGAGATTATTATACGCATTTCGCAGATGAGCTAAAGAGCAGGTCGATTACACAACCACTAAGCCTCAGAACCCGGATTGCAGCCCCTGTCAGTGTAGCTCGAAGCCCTGGCTTCTCTCACCTTCCAGGATGGTGCTTACGTTTACAGAGCCCTCATTATGCGCCGCCACTGGGCCATGCCCTTCAGCTAAATTTTAACATGTATTCTTCAAAACAAACTTACAGGGTAAACATAATTATTCCCATCTCACCGCATGGAAAACTGAACACAGAGTTGAGTAACTAGATTGAGCTAGTAAGGGCAGAATTGTGATCTAAATTATGGCTCCTGCATTTCAAAGCCCACCCCACAGAGCACCCAGCCTAGCAAATTCTTCAGTTTTATGGAGAGGAGTATCCCTGTCCTCCAGCAACAGTTAGATAAAACAGGATTTCAACAGTGACAAGAAAATTAATTTTTAAATAGAATAATTTATATTATTCTATTTAATAGAAAATTATTTAACCAAGTAAGAAGCTTCTGAGTTGCATCCCCAGATCCCAAGCCTTCATAAGACTTTATATATATATATATATATATAAATAAATATATAAATATTTATATATATAAATATATATATATAAATATATAATAACTCAATACATAAAATGAGGAGATTCCTAGATATTGAAAGAGAAGTCCGGATTGCCTGCATTTATTTTCCTCTCAGTCACTGAACTTCAGTGGCCCAAATCTTCTCACATCTTAAAGCCAAATCTATTATCTAAGTAGTCTTGATGTTATTATTTTTATTTTTTCAATTTAAAATTTTTAATGTTTATTTTTGAGAAAGAGAACACGTGCCAGTGGAGGAGGGGCAGAGAAAGAGGGAGATTCTGAAGCAGGTTCCAGGCTCAGCTGTCAGCACAGAGCCCGATGCAGCGCTCGAACTAATGTGCCAGAGCAGTGATATCATGACCTGAGTGGAAGTTGGCGGCAAAAGCGACCGAGCCACCCGGGTACACCTAATTAGTCTTGATTTTTAGCCAAACTCTCATTGCCAGTCCATTCCATAACCAATTACACGATTCTTCCCAGAGAAAACCCTTCAAATATCTCAGTCTAGATTCTTCAAACTCTCCCAGTTTATCAAGTAGAATAAGAAGTTGGCAGGACGTAAAGGGAAATTCATGCCCACCACTATATTGGGCACAACTGAATGTTTATGGAATGATTAAATAAACCACAGATGAAATATCATGTTGTCAATGCAATTTATGTAACATCTATTTTTTGATGTAGTTTCAAACTTGTGGAAAGGTTGCAAAAGCAGTACAAAAGAATTTCTACACACCTTCACCTATTAACATTTTGACCCATTTGCGTCTTTATCAATATAATTTATAAACATGATCATGCATAATAAAACAATTTTACAGCAGTTTATAATTAATCAATATTAATAAAAATGATTGAAACCCAAGCTAAAAGAAACACCACTTTGCTGGCAAGGTCAACAAATATAAATCTAACTCACAGCCTTTGAATTGGAAAGTTCATTGGAGTTAGCCACACCTACAACCCAGACATAATTACAGGTGACTGCATATGACACGCAGAAGTTTCCAGAGTGACCACAGTGATGTCCATTTCTATGTGAGCTTATTTTTCAAAGGAGAATCACTCTAAATGGCCTTTGAAAAAAGAAGCTGTTATTGTCAAAACAGTATTTTATAACAAAACTCACAAAGGGAAAAAGAACCCTACCCAAAAAAGTAATCGAATGGCAACAGTCAACACCCCAAACTTTCCAGCAACAACAACCAGTGTAACTACTACCCAGAAATCTCTTTCTGTTGTGACAGTTGAACCTCCATTTCCTCAGGGAATAATAACAAAGCAGCTTCATTGTGATTATTCATTATTTCTCAAAGCTAACTAGGAGAGGCCTACGTGACCTCACAACCTTCCACGTTTGGCTCCACAGATACCACAATGGTCATCATGATCCTGTGATTCCCTGAGAGGACTTTATGTGTAGACTTCCTTTCCTGGGTAGGAGGAGGCGGCTGGGTTATAACTGGGTCATGGAGTGCTAAAGCTGTGGGGACAGGGCTCAAACTACAGTCTGGGCACAGAGGAACACCGATGCCCAGCCTTGCTGGAGGACATCACCTGAGTAAACAACCTTTCCCGAAAGAATGCTCTGTACAAACTCTGCACAGAGTGATGAATCAGACGTGTGGCAGTAAGCAGACACATTTCTCCGCCTCTTCCACTCATCTCTGGTTGTCTTCAGCTTCGGTCGGTGCCTTTGAAATGCTTTATTCCAGTGTCCGCTGAAAATACAACCTGTAACTCCTCAGTAGGTATCAGTCAGGGAAGTCACGTGAAAAGACTGCTCCAACTCACTCTTGCTGGTGGGTTTCCAAGGGTAAAATAATACAGTCCGTGTCTTTTCAGTCATGAGGAAACCATTGTCACTGAATCTCCCGGGGATGCTTCCTACATCTAACCAAACAAAGGGAGCCACAGCCGAGGTTTCCAGATCAAACACAAAGGTTTCACCTTGCTGAGAGACGATAGCCTGAGAGAAAACGATAAATTAAGCGAATGATGAGGGGGCACCTATCTGTTCTATACATAATACCTATCAGAACATTTCTGTGGCCCATCAAGGAGCACGTTCGCTACAACTTGGGTCCTGCAGTTGCCAAAGTCTTATATTTCATGCACTGTGTCAGACACTAAAAAAACACAAAAAAACAAAAACCATGGACATTTATTTAAGGCTGTGGGAAATTACCAAATTGTAATCTCAAACCAAGTGTAGAAATATGTAGTGTCCGATTATTAAGAATATTTCACAAGAAGCTCAAAGCTTTGTGTCTCTCACAGTTTTTCTCAGGGGATCAAGGGAGGAACAGTTTTGCATAAGGGCTAGGAAGTTGGAACAACCTTCTCAGGATATATGTGGCGCCGGCTACAGGGCACAACCATGAAGCTGGTCTTCTGAAAAGATCCCGCAACCTAGACAGCCGCCTGCCAGGCACTTACAAAAGCTCTACCGTTGGAGCTTTCTCTCTTGTATTGCCTGGCACCATAAAATCACATCATTAGCACTTTTAACATGTGCAAATCCCACACGATATCAGCAAAGGAAAGTGCAATTTCAGTCCTGTCATTAACTAGTCAATTAGTACATGCTAAGGTGAGGCGAGGCTGGGCTGTGCCCCGGAGGATAGGGGTTTGTGAAGTTCTCAGGGTGAGCCTGCGGCTGAGTTTGATCTGGCATTTAAAGCTGTGCATCTGACACGAAACATGACTCCTCACAACATGCAGACACGCCACACGGTAGGGATGATGTTACACGTTATGTGTCGCATACAGAATTTCAGGGTGCCATTTTTACTGTATGTCATTTTGGCCTTACACATCATGCAGGGTTCTGAGTTATAAACACGAAAATCTACTTTGGAGGAAACAGAAAAGACACTTAAGAAAACGGATTAGGTTTCTCTCAGAGGGTCAGAGATTCAGGACAGAAGCGAGATGTTACGTTCCCAAATCATGCCACCCTGCTGTTCAGTGAAGACCCTAAAGCTGTCCCAGGCATGCAGTTCACACAGCTGGCCCCAGCCGGCCCACATGGCTGCCACGAGGCCCCGGCTACTCATGTGCCAAAGCCAAAGCCAGAAGCCGCACTGTGCCTGCTCCCTGGTATTGCCTTCTTCCGATCAGAAGTCTCAACTCTATCTGACTGCAGAGTCCAGGTTCGAGCTTGTATCCTGGCTTCAGGGAGACATGGAAAACAATTTCCCGGCATCCTACAGGTGATAGCACACCCAAGAGCCTGGCCTGTATTAAGCCTGCAGTAAATGTTAGCTATAGTTACTATTGCTATATCCCTTTAGGAAGGGAAGTCTCATTGAAATCCAAATGAGGTAGGACAAAGGAACAGCTTCTCCCCCATACCCACTTGTCCCAGGCTCATGAAGGCCTGGCTTAGCAAAGAGAACAAGATTTCAAAATCCTAAGTCTAGAGACTGCAAATTTATCTGCTACATAGTTTTTGGTTTCGTTCATTTTTTTTTTTTTTCTGGAAAGAAGCTATGTAAATATATATAATCCCCTCCATAGCTGTTCCACATCAGTAGTTACAGATAATTTGCATTTTGTTATGTGAATATTTCACTATTAAGAAAGATATGTTTTCAGTTCAAAGACTAAGTTTTTATATGATTATTTCTAAGTAAATGAGTGATGCCTGAGTGGCTCAGTCAGTTAAACATCTGACTCTTCATTTCAGCTAAGGTCATGATCTCATGGTCATGAGATGAAGCCCCACGTTGGGTTCTGCACTGAGTGTGGAGCCTGCTAAGATTCCCTCTCCCTCCTTCTCTCTCTCTCTTTCTGTGTCTTGCTCTCTCTCCCCTTACCATACTCATGCAATTTCTCTCTCTTAAAAAAAGTCTAGGGGCGCCTGGGTGGCTCAGTCGGTTAAGCGTCTGACTTCAGTTCAGGTCATAATCTCATGGTTCATGGGTTCGAGCCCCACATCAGGCTCTGTGCTGACAGCCAGCTCAGAGCCTGGAGCCTGTTTCAGATTTTGTATCTCTCTCTATCTCTCTGAACCTCCTCTGTTCATGCTCTCTTGTGCGCGCGCGCTCTCTCTCTCTCTCTCTCTTTCTCTCTCAGAAATAAAACACTAAAAAACATTTTTTAAAAAGCTAAGTAAATGCAAAAAAACCCCTCTCACTTAAGCATTCTCAATGAAGTAAAGGTGTAAAACAAGTTTAAAATTCACGAAAATTAGAGAATAAAACTTTCTAGAATACATTTAATCACTGTGTGTAGGGGAGAGGGTAGGAAAGGTTTTAAATCAAGTACACACATTCCACGTTCTCCAGCTCACAATTTTTATAACAACACGTCCTGGTCATCCCTTTTTTTTTCCTTGGCAATTATAAATTTGATGATTAAGCTACTTTGAAGCAGTAAATCAAAGAGAGTAGAGGGAATTTCTTTTTCCTATTTCGAGAGGGGAGAGGGGGAGAAAGGGAGAGAGAATCTTAAGTAGGCTCCACGCTCAGTGTGGGGCCCAGCCTTGGACTTGATCCCATGAACCATGAGTTCATGACCTGATCTGAAAGCAAGAGTCCCACACTGAACCAAATGAGCTACCCAGGTACCCCTGAGGGAAATTTTTAAAACTTCATAGACTTGGGGCCCTGGGTGGCTCAGTCAGTTAAGCATCAAACTTTGGCTCAGGTCATGAACTCACAGCTCGTGGGTTCGAGCCCCGCGTCGGGCACCATGCTGGCAGCTTTGGAGCCTGCTTTGGAGTCTGTGTCTCCCGCTCTCTCTGCCCCTCTCCTGCTCATGCTCTGTCTCTGTCTCTCAAAACTAAACATTAAAAACAAATCACAAACTCTACTTAAAGACTCAAAATCAGCATGCTCCTGCTGGGGTTTTCAGGCTGTAGCACATTACTCCTCCCCTCTACACAGGTTTGCTAGAGTGTCAATGCAGCACCTCATACTTCAGGGACAAAGCAGTGGAGCCTGGGGACAGAGCCTGGAATGCAATCAGTGAGAGAGCCATCAGCTGTAATGACTCCCACCGCCACCTCCCACTCTGCTCCGGCCCCACTACAGAGGGCTCACGGGATAGCAGGATGGCAGGAGCCCTAAACTTTGACAAACACTGAGGTAGAAGAAAAGTCATTTGGTCTTTGCTTCTAGTGGAAAGAGGCTAACCTTCCCCACGTCCTAGGTAAACTCAGCACTAAGGAAGAATTTTGCAAAATGCAGGATGCAGGGTGCTTGCCCCCAAAGCAGGGCAGGTCTGCAAGGCCGCCGTGACCCCAGGCCCCTGGTACTTACGGTGATGTGTGCCTTCTGGAGCCCCACGGTCTCATTCAGAGAAGACAGGAAGTGATAGTTGGTTGGGCTCAGGAGCTGGCTGTCTGTTGAAATGTAAAAGGAAACCACACAGCTTTGCCGGGTACAGTTCCCACAGCGCCCCAACAATGCAGGCACCAGCTCCTCGTACGCGAGAATGGCCTTCCCGGCTTCCATGACAAAATGTTCGGTCTCGAAGGAGCACAAGGGCTCCAGGGAACTCCAGGTGTGGACTCTCACCTGGGAAGAAACAAGGCAGAGCAAAACCAAACATTCTTGGTTACCTTCTTTTTTTTTTTTTTTTTTTTCAGAGAATACCAGTAATAAGAGATGAAAGTCAGAACGGCAGAACTGGTTAAGAGCCCATGAACGCTGGACTGAACAGGGCTCCATCAGCTCTACCATGTACGACCATGTAGCTGAGCAAGTGACTCGACTTCTCAAAGGTTCTGTTTCCCCACGCGTAAAATGAGAATAATAACAGCACTGGCTTCACAGGCAGTTGTGAGAATTAAACAAAGTAATCCATGGAAGACACACGACCTGGTGCACTGTCATTATTCTACAACTGGCACCTATTTGCGGCGTCCTCCAAACTGCAGCCTCCCAGGACTTCTTTGAGGTTCTTTTTTTTTTTCTTTTAACTTTTTAACATTTTTTTTTATTTTTGAGAGACAGAGACAGAGCATGAGTGGGGGAGGACCAGAGAGGAAGACACAGAATCCAAAGCAGGCTCCAGGCTCTGAGCTGTCAGCACAGAGCCCAACGTGGGGTTCAAACCTACAAACTATGAGATCATGACCGGAGCCGAAGTCAGTCGCTGAACCAGCTGAGTCACCCAGTGCTCCAAAACTTCTTTGAGATTCTACCCTCTCCTTTTGCCTAGCACTGTTTTCTCTTTTCTTCTTCCCTAAAGAATTATAACCAAATACTCAAGAAATAATCAAAACCTCTCCCTCTGTCTTAAAAAGAACAAAAAAACAAAACAAAACAAAACAAAAACACAACAAAACCTCCAAGCAAACTTACAGTGAGTGTTGCCTTACAGTCAGAGTGAAGGTCTGAAACACCATAGATGAAAAGCACATCTTGATCCTCAAATCCCACTGGCAGCAGTGGAGCAAAGAAATGTCGAGCAAAGTAATGAAGCATTTTCCACTTTCCTCCATATTCTAGAAATAGTAAAGTTAAGAGATAAGCAGGGCAAAGCAGTCAGGGTTTTCCTGCCCGTGATCTAGCTACGTCTGACTTGTCAGGATTCCAGGCACTGGGCAGCAGGGGAAGAGTCTACAGGGGCAGGGACCCACATTTGTTGAGGGCTCGAAACATTCTGGACATTACCTCCTGGCATTCTTACGTCTTTAACATCCACCTTACAAATGAGGAAACGGAGGCTCAAGCTGTTAAATCAAACATGCCACAGGCAGTACTTTGAGCCCAGACCTGACACCTAGGTAGCATTTTCTCATAAATAATTCTGCTCCCAGGTGCTCAATGTACCAAAGGTCCTTTTTAGTACGTACTCATGAAGAAGGAAATCAGTGGCATGGCAGCAGAAATGTTACACTTATTAGTAATTGTAAGAAACTGCTACAATTGTATCAAATATAAATATTCATTTGTAAGAGTTATCGAAAATGTAGTCAATAATATTGTAATAGCTTTGTATGGTGACAGATCGTAACTATACTTAATCATGGTGGGCATTTTGTAATGTACAGAAATGTTGAACCACTATATGGTACACCTGAAAAAACCATAAACAAAACACTGAAAAAAACCAATTAAAAAGGTAACAGAAAAGGTTATTTAAATCTCAAAGTGTTCTTTTTCTATAAACACAAAATTCTCTGAGTGAAATAAAACCACCATTACCACAAACACTTCTGGCAAATGTAGACTGCAGAACACGCCAACAGATGACAATTCAAGGCAGTTGCTCAGATACAATTAGACACTTTCGAGAATCTATGAATTCTGTGCCCTGTTGGCATGTCTGGTATGCTTAATCCACAAGCTAAAATATATGTCAGAATGCCTCTATTTCAAAAAAAAGATCTTTCCCCACAAAGCACTGCATCTCTGAACAACTTCCAAAGAGATGGCTGGAAGGGAAAAGGGGACAGAGGAGGGGTCAGGGTGTAAGGGGAGGTATCATGTCCAGAATTCACAGTGCAAGCTGTTGAGATGGAGGAATGTGGTTTTAAGTTCAAATAGAAGGAATTTCTTCCAATTTTGCAAATTTCAACTCTCAGCACTTCAATCACAACTCCTAATAATTCCTCTTAAAAGCAACCAGCAGGGAGGGGTCAAGAGGCCTTTCGTATGAGATCTATAAAATGAACTAGAACTTATACAATTGACCTTGAATAATATGGGGGTGAGGGGCACCAAACCCTGTGCAGTCAGAAATCCATGTAACTTCTGACTCCCCCAAAACTTAACTACTAACAGCTTACTGTTGACCAGAAGCCTTACCAAAAACATAAATGGAATTAACACATATTTTGTGTATTGTATATATTATATTCTGTGTTCTTACAATAAAGCAAGCTAGAGAAAAGACAGTATTAAGAAAGTTATAAGGAAGACAAAATACATTTACAGTACTCTACTGTATATACCAAAAAAATCCTAATAGTGGACCCACACAGCTAAACCCTATGTTGCTCAAGGGTCAACTATACTTGGAAAGCTTTCTCATAAATGGAAGATGGCTCAGACCTGAGGTAACTTACACACCTCACATGTGATATCCGTTACAGGGGAGACCTCAGGTGCACAGTTCTAACTTCATGGTCACAGGAGAACAGCAATTGAAACAAAAGTTCTCACTAGGACACACACTAGTTACTGATCAGCGACAAAATATGGATACCAATATAATAATCAGCTAAAAGGGCTATGTGGATTTCTGGCTTTTCCATTAGCTCTGTGACTGTCCAAGTTTATGAGCCAAGCAAAATAAAATGTCCAGGTGTGTTTCTGTATCTGCAAAATTATAGCTAAAACTGAGGCTTATTTTTTAAAAGGAAACATATAAGAACCTTTAGATTCCAAGCAGCTAAGATCCCTTTGAGGTATCATCACTTCAGGTGATAAAAGGTGACACATACCTTTCCCTACCCCCACCTGCACACCAGATTTATTGAGCCAATGAAACAGGATTAAACAGAGGCTGTGAGGCTGCCCAGGGCAAGAACAGACACAGCATAACCTGTCACACCTTCTCCCAGGCTCTTGTTTCTGTAACAGGTAGAAGACGGTGAGCCTCTCCACGGAGAGGCACTGTCTGGGAGAGGTTAGGAAACAAATTCTTGTTCTGCCATGATGCCCCTGACCTTGGGTTTACTCACCCTTTCTAAAGAACTCATTCGAACAATCTGCATGCAGTCACTTCAGGGAAGAGTTACAAAGACTGGACTCTTCCAGTTCTTGAACCAATTTCTGCTCCAGGAGTCCACCAGCCTAACTGCATACAGAAGGCAGGGTCAGGGTCTAAGTGTCCCTGAACAATATCTCTTTGTCCAGCTGTAAGCGTCCCAGAAAGCGATTCCCCCCGCATCTACCCCTGATTCTCATTCAATACTCTTTTATCTGGTTGCTGCTGATGAAGAGTTTGGTCAGAGAAACTGGATCAAAACTCCAATTTCCTGAAAGAGGTGATTCAGCACTAACCAAAGCATGTGGGCAATGGACTCGTCTGGATTTGCTTCCACCGCTAATTTAAGAGCCTCACCCGGCAAAGTGGATTTTTTACTTTATAGCCTTGCCTCATTTTTGACCCCAAACTCTTGTTCATATTACTGACTGAACTTTGCCTCAAGCCACCTCTAGTGAACTCCAAAGATTCATTATTACTCCATATTTTTTAAATTTTTATTTAAAAAATTTGGGGTGGGTATTTATTTTTGAGACAGAGAGAGACAGAGCACAAGCAGAGGAGGGGCAGAGAGAGAGGGAGACACGGAATCTGAAACAGGCTCCAGGCTCTGAGCTGCCAGCACAGAACCCAATGTGGGGCTTGAACCCACGGACCGCAAGATCATGACCTGAGCCGAAGTCAGACACTTAGCCTACTGAATCATCCAGGCGCTCCCTGCTCCCCAATTTTTTCAAAACGTATCAAAACAGAATAATTCAACTGCAGGCACCATGCCAGTCATATGTGTTGCCAACGAAACTTGTTCAGCTGATAACCCTTCCTACTTGGATTTCTGATTCTACTATCTTTCTCTCAGAGATAAATAAGGCAAAAATAAGACCCCTAAAGGTCTTAAGAGGCACTTCATGGGGAATCTAGGAAAAGGATATTCTAGCAATTAGCTGGGCCAGCCTTCCACTTGGCTGAACTCTTCTAAAGAATTTAGAAGAAAAGATGCTTAAGTAAATGCTTCTTCCACTTGGAAAGTCCTTCTAATTAAATCCAAATTTTTAAGCAGCCATGAGACACATGGCTGAGATCTTCCTGCATGAATCCATCCCCTTGATTAGCCCACTTTTGTGACTTTGCACAGCACAGAGCTCAAACCAGGGTGCCTCTGAGGCTTCCGGAAAGACTAGGAAGGGGAGCGGGGTGGCCGCAGTTCATAGGCTTCCGGGGAACCTCCCCTCCTCCACGAAGGGGTTCTCCTTTGGTTAATCTGACCCCTCAGGCTCCATGCTTTCTCGGTGCCTCTCCTCACAGATACTGCTTTCTCTCACATGCATGAAGAATGTTGAAACACTTACCTAGGGAAGCCCAGGAGGGAGCCTGCCAGATGTCATTCAGCTGCCAATAAAGTGCACCCATGGTGTGCCCCTTTCCATCCACTACCTCACTGCGACTGCGGCGGTAGAATTCAGTCTCTATTTTGACACACTGCGCCTGCATCACCTGATTCAGGGAAAAGCATTGAAGCACAGGTGTTATTGTTCGATGTAAGTGTCTAGATCTGAGAAAATTGCAGGCTTGATGGTGTTTTGTAAAATTTTTTAAATGTTTTAATTTTTGACAGAGAGAGAGAGAGCATGAGCAGGGGAGGAGCAGAGAGAGAGGGAGACACAGAATCTGAAGCAGGTTCCTGACTCTGAGCTGTCAGCACAAAGCTGGATGCGGGGCTTGAATCCATGAATGCAAGATCAGGACTTGAGCCAATGTCTGACCTCAACCCACTGAGCCACCCAGGCTCCCCTTTGAGGGTGTTTTTAAAAGTCATCAGGGAAATACAAATCAAAACCACACTGAGATACCACCTCATGCTGGTCAGAGTGGCTAAAATGAGTAAATCAGAGGACTCCAGATGCTGGCGAGGATGTGGAGAAACGGGCACCCTCCTACACTGTTGGTGGGAATGAAAACTGGTACAGCCTCTCTGGAAAACAGTGTGGAGGTTCCTCAAAAAATTAGCAGTAGAACTCCCCTATGACCCAGCAATAGCACTGCTGGGAATTTACCCAAGGGGTACAGGAGTGCTGATGCATAGGAGCACGTGTACCCCAATGTTCATAGCAGCACTCTCCACAATAGCTAAAACACGGAAAGAGCCTAAGTGTCCATCAACGGACAAATGGATCAAGAAGATGTGGTTTATCTATACAATGGAATACTACATGGCAATGAGAAAGAATGAAATCTGGCCATGTGTAGCAACATGGATGGACCTTGAGGGTGTTATGCTGAGCGAAATAAGTCAGGTAGAGAAGGACAGATACTATACGTTTGCACATATAGGAGGATTAGGAGGAACTTAATGGAGGACCATGGGGGAGAAGAACGGGAAAAATAGTTGGGGAGAGGGAGGGAGGCAAACCATGAGAGACTCTTGAATGCTGAGAACAAACTGAGGGCTGATGGGGGTGGGGGGGAAAGGAAGAGGGGAAATGGGCATGGAGGAGGGCACTTGCGGGGATGAGCACAAGGTGTTATATGGAAACCAACTTGACAATAAACTATTTTTTTAAAAAGCAGATGGGATAAATTAAGGGATATGATCAGCAATCAATATATATATATATATATATACCATTGTTATACTAGATCTGGAACTAGCCCCTCAGCATGAGCGAAGTGTTGTCTATAACAGCTGATCTGCGGGGAGTCTTAGTGTCTCCTTTATTATAACAATGGGTGATCAAGGAAACAGGATGATATGAAAGGTTCCTTGCTAATGAGAGTGTAGGCAATGACAGAAAACAAAGACTATCATTTAAGAGCAAATGGTATATATAGTCAAACAACTAATTTTTTTTTTGCAGTGATGGGTTTTACAAATATATTCATAGCTATTAAAAAAGTTTTATAAGAAAAAGATTCTATAGGAAAAATAACATAATTCTGAGTCTGACACTGTCTAATCCCTAACCCTTTTTTTCTACTCAAGCAATTGTTTTCATATCATGACTTCTGATAATGTAAAATTTCTTATGAGTGCAATTCCTTCATTATAGAAGAACAGATGGTAAACTGCAGTAAGACAAGTGAATTTAGTTCCTGTTGAAGAGGCACTGAAGAGTTTCATTCAGGACTGTTAATTACTGGCATCATCATTGAAAAGTCCCTCTTTCATTACTGCTGTTAACACATGCCTTTAACCAGGAGTTGTAGTAGGAGAGAACCCCTCAGGCTCATTTGGAGAGGTCAGCAAGGAGAACCTGCTGAGATGAGCAGAGCCACAAAGACTCCTCAGAGAAAAGGACAGCCTTACAGCAGGGCCTGGATTTTCCCCACTGAAAGAAATGAAGGAGGCATATAAAGCCACTAGAAGATGAAGCTCAGGTGCTTTCCTAAAAGCTGGAAAAACTCATATAAAGGTAGAACCTTTAAATATAGTTAGGCTGGCCAGCAAGAAAGTCGTTAAGTGAAGGCATGACTTACATGAGGTGGTGCCCTAAAATTCTAGAAGGAGGAAGCAAGAAGAAATAAAGATTTCGTAAGCACCTAGAATATGTGTTACATGCTGGTAATGGTCAACCCCTCTTCCAGCAAAAAAGATGGAGCCCACCCTCATGGGGCTTACTGGCTTGTGTAGAAGACAGGCCTTAATCAAAGAGTCACACAAAGAAACGTAAAGCGTAAACAGTAGTAAGTGTTAAGGAGAAGTGAGAAATGTTAGGAGTGTGCAGAGTAAGGGAAACAGCCTCACCGAGGAGGGATGATTTGCCTCAAACGAGAAGAAAGAGAAAGGGAATCTTGTGGTTCCTGAGCTCAAGCCCCCCACCCCCACCCTCCCCAACCCCCACCCCATCTGGCTCTCTGCTGTCAGAGTTCTCAGCTGTCAGCTCCGAGCCGAGCCGGCTTCGGATCTTCTGTCCCTCTCTCTCTCTTTCTGCCCCTGCTCCCCCTCTACCCTTCCCTTCTCTCTCTCAAAAATAAATAAACATTTGAAAAAAAGAAGAGAAAAAGAGAGAGGACAGAATCTGACAGCCAAAGAGGACACGTGTAGTGAGGGGGGAGCGCAGAGGTGCAGAATGAAAGGGCAAGGTGGCCCGAGTAATGGAAGACAGGCCAGTGAGATTCAGAGATGGGACCTGGGAAGGTTTGGGTGTGTGCCCTACAGGCAACTGGAAGTCACAGAAAGCCTTTAAGCGAACAAGTGAACCAGATTCGCACGCTCAGAAGACTTGCTATTGACTGAAGGGAGAAAGGACCGCAGGGGCTATAGGAGTAGGAGACCATTCATGTGTGCCCGGACTCTTCCCTTGGACCCACACTTACAAAGTAGGGAAAAAGTAAAACAGGAAAGAGGTTAAACAGGAAATAGGAAAGTTAAACAAGAAACAAGTAAAATCAGAATTCTAAGGTGAGAACAAAATTTCAGTGTATAACCAGAGTAGGAAATTATCTCTTTCTGGCAAAAGCGAAAACTTCTAGGACAAAGCCATCACCTATGAGATAATCGTGCTTGTGCTTAGCTGGATCTAATCCAGAAGATGACTAGGTATTTTACTGATCGCCTT
The DNA here is from genome assembly GCA_017311185.1 of Proteles cristata cristata. Taxonomy (NCBI): domain Eukaryota; kingdom Metazoa; phylum Chordata; class Mammalia; order Carnivora; family Hyaenidae; genus Proteles; species Proteles cristata. The sequence continues at coordinate 536,600 of JAESUZ010003940.1, forward strand.
GGTAGTAGAAGTGATTTGCACTTTCTTTTTTTTTTTTCATGGTGAATTTAGGCTTCTTTTCAGGGGAAAAAAAATCTCAAGGGCATCCAATTATTTACATTGCTCCAAATTCTTTTTTTTTTTTTTTTATGTTTTCTTTAGTTCTGAGAGAGAGACAGCATAAGCAGAGGAGGGTCAGAGACAGAGGGAGACACAGAATCTGAAGCAGGCTCCAGGCTCTGAGCTGTCAGCACAGAGCCCGACATGGGGCTAAAACCCACGGACCGTGAGATCATGATCTGAACCAAAGTCAGACACTCAAACAACTGAGCCACCCAGGCGCCCCTCGTTGCTCCAAATTCTTTTGGAATCTTTGTTAATGCATGTGGTAACATATACATTTGTAGCTTAGTGTAACTTAGTTTTCACATGTGGACATTTCTATGCCCCGGCACTGGGGAGCATCTCTGTGCTTTAAATGGCTATCCGGTTATGCCACAATGTGATTAATCATTCCTTAATTATTAGGCATTTGAATGGTTTCCAGTTTTGTTTCTTGAAACCCAAGAGCTAAGAACACTTTATGTTCTTGTGTTGCCTCAACAAATGTTAAACTCCTTACTGTATATTGCTATATTAGGTTCCAGTCAAGAGGCTGCGCTAAATTTGGTGGCCTCCAGTCTGGACTTTGCCCCACACAGATTTTAACTGGCCCAGAAACAGGTGTTTTGGTTTTGTTTTGTTTTGAAGTAGGTGTTTTTTTGTGTCTTGTTTGGATGTTGTTTGATGTCTTAAGTCAGGGTTTATATGTTCCATTTTGCCACAAGTGCCAGTCACCTTACACTCATGCATTTAAATTACCCGCCTAGTCCCCACAAACATTTGAGTTTTCAGTCTCTATTTCAATGTTCAGAACTACTTGCAAGATATATTTATTTTGGTCTATCTAGTCTAACAATTTCCTCACTGTAAAATATTATTAAATTAATATTATTAAAAATATTATTATTAAATTATTAATACCTTTAGAATTTTTAAGCCTAAAAAAATTTTTTACAAGCATGCAGGATTGCCCATCCCTCAGGGCTAGCAACAAAAGGAAAATGGCACTAGGCAAGCCCTAACTAGTGGCCTGTCACACCTGAAGTTAGTGTGAAGGTGGATAATCAAGACTCAAGTGCTCCGGCTCTAGCATAGTGCAGTGCACACCACAGACAGATGGTTTCATGCCAATATCATGGATCTGGGTTTACCCGAATCAGCAGATCCCAATCAGGGCTAATGAATGACACTTTTGTTCATAAAAATGCAGAAGGCCACTGCCCACTATCCTTCTTCTTTTTTTTTTAATGTTTTATTTAGTTTTGAGAGAGAGAAAGAGAGAGAGAGACAGAGCATGAGTGAGGGAAGAGCAGAGAGAGAGAGGGGGAGACACAGAATCCGAAACAGGCTCCAGGCCTGAGCTGTCAGCACAGAGCCCAACGCGGGGCTCGAACTCAGGAACAACAAGATCATGACCAGAGCTGAAGTCAGACACTCAATCAACTGAGCCACCCAGGCAGCCCCCCTACCCACTAACCTTCTTAACAGTGATGTTGTACCATCACATTTCCCTAGGAAATCTCGGGAATTGCCTCTTTCCCTTTAAAAACTGTACCTGTATTTATAAACTCATGCATCCTTCCCTAAAGAGGACAGTCTTTACATATAAGAAGGATAAATGCTTAGTCATTTCCTAGACTCCTCAGTCCCACTGTTAGCAGACAAATCTTATTTTTAGTTTCAAAAGAGCCTATTTTCAGCAGCTTGCTTGATTATACTTATGAAATCAGTCCCCTTGGAGAAACAGATGGTAGGGTAAAAAGAAACTGGACCAGGGGTGCCTGGGTGGCTTAGTCGGTTAAGTGTCCGACTTCTGCTCAGGTCATGATCTCGCGGTTCGTGGGTTCGAGCCCCGCGTCGGGCTCTGTGCTGCCAGCCCAGACCTGGAGCCTGTTTCAGAGTCTGTGACTCCCTCTCTCTCTGACCCTCCCCTGCTCACGCTGTCTCTCTCTCTCTCCTAGAAATAAATAAAACAGTTAAAAAAAAAAAAAAGAAAAGAAATTGGACCAGGATACCAAGACCTAGGTTCCAATTCCAGCTTTGGCACCGTGATGGAGGCTGCCAACGGTTTACAAAAACCCATTACTGCCCCCCCATCCTCCAGAGTGACATCTGTAGGAGGCTTACACACTCCAGAAGCGCATCCCTTACCCTTGGAACTAGGGGTAGCCACGTGACTAAGCCCTCCTGACAGAATGCGATTTATATTCTTTATATGCTTCAGATTATCCTGACAATAAGAATCTTCCAATATAGCCACGTTTTGAGCTGATATAATTCATACCGTAAATTCACCTTTGTGGTTTCCGATTCACTGGCTTGTAATATAGGCACAGGTTGTGCACTCCCACCCCTACCTAATTCCAGAATATTATCACCCCAAAAGGAAACATAGTACTGTACTGCTTAACAGCCATTCCTCATTCTCCTCTCTCCTCTTCATCTGAAAACTACTCACCTACTTTCTGTTTCTATGGAATTACCCATTCTGGACATTTCATGTAAGTGGAATGATACAATATATGGCCTTTGTGACTGGCTTCCTTCACTTAGCACAATGTTTTCAAGGTTCATCCATGCTGTAGCATGTATCAGTATTCAATTCCTTTTTATTGCTGAGTAATATTTCATTGTATGGGTATGCCGCATTTTATGTAACCATTCATGAGTTGATAAACATTTGGGTTGTTTTAACTCGCTGGCTCTGAAAAATGCTATGAACATTTGCGCACAGGTTTTTGTGTGAACGCATGTTTTCAATATTCTCAGATGTATACCTAAGAGTAGAATTTCTAAGTCCTATGTTACCTCTATATTTAACTTTCTGAGAAACCGACGAACTTTTCCACAGCAGCTGCACCATTTTACATTCCCGCCAGCAACATAGGAGGGTTCCAATTTCTGCACATTCTTACTGTGATGGTTAACTTTATGTGTGAACTTGACTGGGCTAAGGGATGCCCAAATGGCTGGTAAAATTGTTTCTGAGTGTATCTGTCAGAAAGTTTCTGGTGATTCAGCAGATTAAGAAGATCCATCCTCACCAATGTGGGTGGGTATCATCTGATCACTTGAGGGCTTGAATTAAACAAGGCAGAAGAAGGAAATTTCTCTTTCTTTTTAAACTGGTACACCCATTCTCTGCTCTCAAAAAATGGGACTCCTGGATCTTCAGCCTTTGGACTCCAGAATTTATACCAATGGCCACTCAGTTCTCAGACCTTTAGAATCACACTGCATTACATCATTGCCTCTTGGGGTTTTCCATCTTGTAGATGGCAGATTGTAGGACTTCTCCACTTCCAAAACCATGTGAGCCAATTCCTATAATAAATCTCATATATTTGTGTATATATCCTTTTGGTTTTGTTCCTCTGGAGAACCCTGACCAATACACTTACCAATAATTATTCTTCTTATTATTATTCTAGATATTCCAGTGAGTATGACTGGTATCTCTGTGGTTTTGATTTGCATTTCCCTCATGACTAATGATGTTAAGAACATTTTCATGGTACTTATTGGTCATTTTCTTTGGAGAAGTGTTTATTCTAATCTTCTGCCTGTTTTTTAATTGGGGTGTCTTTTTCATTAGTGAATTGTGTTTTTATACATATTATGGATTCTTATTACATATATGACTCACAAACTTTTTATCCCATTCTGTGAATTATCTTTTCACTATTGTGATACTGGCTTCTGACATACAAAAGTCTCTAATTTTGACGAAGTACAACTTATCTATTTTTTCATTGGCTGCTTGAGTCTTAGGTGTCATATCTAAGAAACTGTTGCCAAATCAAAATTCACAAAGATTTACACCTATGTTTTCTTCTAAGAGTTTTATAATTTCAGCTCTTTTTTTTTTTAATGTTGATTTATTTTTGAGAGAGAGAATCAGAGTGCGAGCAGAGACAGACAGAGAGGGAAACACAGAATCCAGAGCAGTCTCTAGGGTCCGAGCTGTCGGCACAGAGCCGGATCCGGTGCCCAAACTCACAAACAGCCAGATCAAAACCTGAGCCAAAGATGGACACTTAATCGACTGAGCCACCCAGGCACCCTTATAATTGTGACTCTTATATTTAGATCTTTGATCCATTTTAAATAAATTCTTGTATATGGCATGAGGTAGGGGTCCAAATTCATTCTTTTATATGTGGATATCTATTTTTTCCAGCACCATTTGTTCAAAAACACTATTCTTTCTCCATTTTATTGTCTTGGCACCCTTTTAGAATATCATTTGACCCTAGACTTATGTGTTTATTTCTGTACTCTGAATTCTATTCAATCAATCTATATGTCTGGCCTTAGGTTAATACCACACTATCATGATTACTGTAGCTTTATAGTTATGTTTTGAAATCAGGAAGTGTGAATCTTCCAAATTTGTTCTTTTTCCAGATTTTTTTTCTTTTTTCTTTTTTCTTTTCTTTTTTCTTTCTTTTTTTTTTTTTTTTTTTTTTTTTGCTATTTTGGATGCCTTGCATTTCCATATGTACTTTAGGATAATTTTTTCCCAGTTTTCTGAAAATGGTAGTAGGAATTTTGATAGGGATTATGTTGAATCTGTACGTCAATTTGGGGAGTCCTGCCATCTTAACAATATTAAGACTTCCAATCCTTGAACACAGATGTCTTTCCATTTCTTTAATTTCTTTCAATAATGTTTGGTAATTTTCACACGGCAAATCCTGCATCTCTTTGGTTAAATATTTTCCAAAATATTTTATTTTTTTGATATGATTGTAAATGTTACTGTTTAATTTCATTTTCAAATTGCTCATCCTTAGAATATAACTGATATTTGCATATTGATCTCCCATCCTACAAAGTTGTTGAATTAATTTATTAGCTCCCCTAGGTTTTTAGGTGGATTTTAAAAATATTTTTCCATACATAAAATCATGTTATCTGCAGACAGAGATAGTGTTATTTCGTCCCTTCCAATCTGGTAGTCTTTTATTTGATTTCCTTGCCTAATTATTTTTGCTAGAATCTTCAGTACGATGTTGAATAGAAGTGGCAAACTGTCTTGCTTCTGATCTTAGGAAGAAAATTTATCTTTCTGTCTTCCACTATTCAATATGATAATAGCTATGGGTTCTTCATAAGTGGTCACACCAAGTTGAGGAAGACCTCTTCTCATTCTAGTTTGTTGAAAAAAAATTTTAATCACAAAAATGTATTGGATTCTGTCTAATGATTTTTCCTCATCTACTGAGATGATCATGTAGTTATTTTTTCTTTATTCTATTAATATGGCATATTACATTGACTTTCATATGTTGAGCCAATCTTGTATCCTGGGATAAATCCCACTCGATTATAGTGCATAAACATTTTTATATACTGCTGGATTTGGATTGTTAGTATTTTGTTGAGGATTTCTTTCTGTCTATATTCATAAAAGATAATAGTCTCTGTTTGCTTTTTTATATGTCTTTGCCTGGCTTTAGTATCAGAATAAAACTGGTTTCACAGAATGAGTTAGGAAGTATCTTCCTTCTTCTGTTTTTTGGAAAGAATCTGTGAAAGACTAGTATTAATTCTTCTCTAAACATTTTTTTATTTTTAGAATTCACTAGTGAAGCTATCTTTGTAGAGGGAAGTTTTTGGGATACTAACTAAATCTCTTTAGTTGTCATAGCTCTACTCAGATTTTCTATTTCTTCTTGAGTCACTTTACATAGTTTGTGTCTTTCTGTGAGAAGAACTTGCCATTTCATCTAGATTGAATGACTTCCTGTCATACAATTGTTTACAGTACTCTCTTATTAACCTTTTTATTTCTTCAAAGTCAACAGTAGTGTTGCTCCTTTCATTCCTGATTTAGGAATTCAAATCTTCTCTCTTTTTCTTCTTGGCCAGTATAGCTATGTTTTTTTCAATTTTGTTGAGAATTTCAAAGAACTTTCAGTTTTGTAGATTTTCTCTATTGTTGCACTAAGGCCTTTTTAATGTGCCCAATTTCTGATGTCTGCTTTACTTACCTGCTACCAACTGATGTTATAATTCAACCAAACACCTCAGTAGTTAGAGAATTTCCCTTATCTCAATTGTGAAGGGATAAAATATTGTAGTTTAAAAGGCAGAAATGTGCTCCATTCATTGCCTGAGAACTTGGGCAAAACACTTAATCCTTCTGAGCCTGTTTACTCAAGTATTGAGTAAATGACAATAGAAACAATGACAATTGAGTAAATGACAATGACAGAAACAATGACTACTCAAGAAATGACAACAGTAACAAAGATATGTGGAGATGTTGTTAGAATTCCATGAGAAGATATACAAAGCATCTCATGGCCCAGGGCCAGGCATGTAGAAGACACCCAAAGAATTCTGACAGTCCGCTTGGCTGCTAAATTACATGTGGTACACAAATGTAATATATTAGTATATAATGTACTCTATTAATAATATCACATTCATTCCCCTTCTTTAACCATCCCATTCATCTTAAAAGCTCAGCCTGGCCTGGATCTGCTATCACATCTCAGTGCTGCTTACCAAAGAAATAACCTTTCCAGGGTATTAAGTATCATCAACACCTGGGCCTACAACACAGAATGCCTTTTTTCTCATTGTTGTGATCAAGTTACAGGCAACACAGGAAGATAAAATGGACCCCTAAAGAATAGGAATCTCTTGGGGTGCCTGGGAGGCTCAGTTGGTTAAGTGTCTGGCTCTTGGTTTCAGCTCAGGTCATGATCTCACAGCTCCTATCCGGCCCTGTGCTGGCACTGTGGAATCTGCTCGGGATTCTCTCGCTCCCTCTCGCTGCCCCTCCTCCACTTGTGCTGGCTCTCTCTCAAAATAAATAAATAAACTTAAGAAAAAATATATGAATCTCTTAAGGATGTCCCCAAGCATCTAACCCTCATTACACGCTCAACAAATATGTGAAGAATAAATGAAGGCACTAGAGGGAGCCATAAGCTAAGTGGTTAGTGAAGACTCTCTCTAGCCCAGCTTCCTCTCTAAGGCAGGCTAGTAAGAGGCCATGATGGCAGAGTAAGCTGCCTTCCCAGTTCCAAGCGTTGGTATAGACAGTCCTCAAACTAAGCAGTGAGGCCTGTGTGACACAGCTTAAGAGAGTGTGCCTAGGTAAACAGGCTATTTGGAATACAATATAACAGGATAAGGTAGGAGAATGAAAAATAAGGCAAGAATATTTTGGAATATTTGAAGAGTTAAAGAAGTAAAATCCTATAAGGATACTTTTGCTGTTATAAGTTAAGAAGAAAACAGAGAAAGATCTAAAGGAAGAAACTTACTGCACAGCTTTCTCAGCCAAGATTTTTCTGCAAGTTGCAAAAAAAAAAAATGCTTAATAGAATGTCTTAAAAAGTGGTACACTGGCAGGTATCCTGTTCTTCAGAACAGTAGGACAGACAATGAGAAAAAGAACAGGGGTGGAAGCAGGAACAGAAAAATGGACCTAAGAAAGGATTTTATTTCTAATGCACAGGTCAAAGAGGATTGTCAAAAATCAAACTAGCAAGGGAAGAAAGAATGTTTTACTCTAACATTTCCTGTCTATCTTTCATTCAAGTAAATCCAACAATAAAAACAAAAAAAATCATAATCATAATTTTAATTTTTTTCAGCTTCGATCCTACTTAGTACATCAGAAGTTTCCACGGTAAAACCAACAAGGACAAATCCAATTCCAAGCCAATGCCTGGTAAGACCCCAGTGCTAATTTTTTTTAAGTTTAGTTATATATTTTGAGAGAGAGAGAGAGTGAATGCAAGCAAGTGGGGTAGAGACAGAGAGAGAGGGACAGAAAGAATCCCAAGCAGGCTCCAGGCTGTCAGTGCAGAGACTGACTTGGGGCTCCACCCCATGAGCCATGAGAGCATGATGGGAGTCAAAATCAAGATTTGGACACTTAACTAACTGAGCCACCCAGGTGCTACATTATCAGATGAAAGCCACCACCAACAAAACCAGCTCCCACTATGTACCTCTAAGGCTAATGAGTTCAGAAAGAACAATTATTTCTGTCAGTTCTCTGAATGTGGTTGTGAGGAGGGGATGCCTGGGTGGCTCAGTCAGTTAAGCATCCAACCCTTGGTTTCACCTCAGGTCATGATCTCACGGTTCATGAGACAGAGACCCACGCTGGGCTCTGTCCTGACAGTGTAGAGCCTATGTGGAATTCTCTCTCTCCCTCTGTCTCTCTGCCCCTCCCCTCTGCTCGTACACACACACAGTCTCTCAAAACAAAAATAAATAAACTTAAAAACAATTTACTTTGAATGTGGTTTTGAAGAAATAGAATAAAGTAACAGTAATAAAATGAACAGCTGGGAGGAGGACAGCCAGCATGAAAAACAACAGCTGAAAAGGTTTGCATGTGTGCACCACGAATAAGGATCACCCTATTTCATATTCCAAAACAGAGACACTTTTATAGAATAGTGTCTATGAAAAGCTAATAATGATGAACTTCAACACTTTAAATGGGACAGGTATCAACTTTGCCTTTTAACTTATGTTCTATGAGGCAAGTTCATAAATTACACATTACACTGGTAAAACTTCCCTAAATTGATAACCTGATGGTTAACACATTAAAATTCTCTTTTATCAGTTTATCACCTTCTAAAAAAAGAGCACTCTTTTGGCTAATGGCTTTCTGTTTCAGCTTCCATCCAGAATTTTATGTTCTTCTACAGGAGAAAACTGATGACAGTGAGCATGAGTCTGGATAAAAGCTGGCATATTTTTAGGTGCTAGGTTGCAAAATTTAAAATGTGATCATATTTAACAAAAACTTCTAATCTACTTCAGATCAACTTATATGATTGGGATTATGCTCCTGCCTTATCTCTTCAAACTTGAAACAAGTATGGAGAAAACATCAGATAAATAAGCAGTGGCTTGGGGTAGCTGGGTGGCTCAGTTGGTTAAGTGTCCAACTTCGGCTCAGGTCATGATCTCACAGTTTATGAGTTCAAGCCCCATGTTGGGCTCCGCGCTGACAGCTTGGAGCCTGGAGCTTGCTTCAGATTCTGTGTCTCCCTCTCTCTCTGCTCCCTCCCCATTCATGCTGTCTCTCACTCTCTCAAAAATAAATATTTTAAAAAATTTTAGTAAGCAGTGGCTCTAATATAGTATTATGTGTGTGTGTAGTTCACAAGTTCATTAAAAAATTTTGGCAAATATATGGGAATGTAAACTGGTACAGCCCCTCTGGAAAACAGTGTGGAGGTTCCTCAGGAAACTAACAATAGAACTCCCCTATGACCCAGCAATAGCACTGCTAGGAATTTACCCAAGGATACAGAAATGCTGAGGCATAGGAGCACATGTACCCCAATGTTCATAGCAGCACTCTCCACAATAGCTAAAACATGGAAAGAGCCTAAGTGTCCATCAACAGATGAATGGATCAGGAAGATGTGGTTTATCTATACCATGGAATACTACATGGCAATGAGAAACAGTGAAATCTGGCCATGTGTAGCAACATGGATGAACCTTGAGGGTGTTATGCTGAGCGAAATAAGTCAGGCAGAGAAAGACAAATATCATATGTGTGCACGTATAGGAGGATTAGGAGGAACTTAACAGAGGACCAAGGCGGAGAAGAAGGGCGGAAATGCGCGGGAAAGGAGAGAGGCAAACCATGAGAGACTCTTGAATGCTGACAAAAACTGAGGACTGGTGGATGTGCGGGGGAGGAGGGGTGGGCATGGAGGAGGACACTTGTGGGGATGAGCACTGGGTGTTATGTGGAAACTAATTTGACAATAAACTATTTGTAAAAAAATAATAATAATAATAATAATTTTGGCAAATATAAAGAATAAACGGAAACATTAAGATGAAAACATAACCTAAAATTCAGTTCAACAGTTTCTTACAAAGTTAAACATAAATTTACCATATAACTGAGTGATTTCACTCAAGTATTTTAACCCAAAAGAAATGAAAATACGTCCACAAAGATTTGTCTGCAAATATCCACAGTATTATTCATAAGTCTAAAACTGGTAATAATCCAAATGTCCACCAACTGATGAATGGATATATAAAACATGGTATATCCATTACAACAGAATACTATCGAGCAAGTAAGAGGAATGAAGCACAGGTACATGCCATAACACGGAAGAACTTCAAAAACAGCATGCTAGCTTAAAGAAGCCTGATGCAAAACATCACACATTGTGTGAGTCCAGTTATATGAAATGTTGAGAAAAGGAAAACCTATAGGGACAGAAAGCGGATTAATGTTTGCCTGGGGCTGAAAGTGAGAAAGGAAAGTAACTGCAAATAAGCACAACGGACCTTTTTGGAATGTCAGAAATGTCCTAAAATTGGATTGTGGTCATGGTTGCATGACTCGATAAATATACGAAGAAGCACTTAATTGTACACTTAAAATGAGTAAAGTTTATGGTATGTCAATTATATCTCAATAGAACTGTTTTAAAAAATAATACAGTAAAGTGCATAATGGAACATGCACACATCTTAAGTGTACACCTCAGTGATTTTTATGATGTGTACACCCATGTAACCAGCACCCAGATCAACATACAAAGCTTTTTTAGCACTCCAGAAACTTTTCTTATACCCTTTTCTAGCCATAATTCATCATCCCCTCCAAAAGAGGGGTAACCACTAATTTGCTATCATCTTGATTCATTCAGTCTATACTGGAAATGTCACTGTTTCTTTTGCTCAACATAATGTTTGTGAGATTTCATCCAAATTAATACTGATATCAGCAGTTTATTCTTTTGTATTGCTGTGGAGTATTCCATTATATAAATATACCATAATTTGTTTATAAATTCTTCTGTTCGAGAACATCTAGGCTGTTTCCAGTTTGGGGCTATTGTGAATAAAGCTGCTATTAACATTATGTTAGATGTCTATTGGCAGACATATGCACCTATTTTTCTTGGGTGTATAGCTGGAGTACAAATCCTGATTCAAAGAGGAAGCAAATGTTTAGCTTGGCTAGAAACTGCCATAAAATTTTCCAAAGTGGTTAAACGAATTTCTATTCCTACTATGTCTAAAAGTTCCAGCTGTCGCACATCCTCACCAACAGTTGGTATTGTCAGTCTATTTAATTTTAGCCATTGTGCTAAAATGACATTGTGTGGGACGCTTGGGTGGCTTAGTCGGTTGAGCGTCTGACTTCAGCTCAGGTCATGATCTCACGGTTCATGGGTTCGAGCCCCACGTCAGGCTCTGTGCTGACAGCTAGCTCAGAGGTTGGAGCCTGTTTCGGATTCTGTGTGTGTCTCTCTCTCTGACCCTCCCCTGTTCACACTCTCTCTCTCTCAGAAATAAATAAAACATTAAAAATTTTTAAAAATAAAATAAAATGACATTGTGTGCCTTGCATAGGGGTACCCTGGCACAATTTTAATTTGCATTTCCTTAATTAAGAATGAAATGGAACACACTTTCATATACTTACTGACCGTTTGGATATCTTCTTTGGTGAAGTGCCTATTCAAGGTTTTTGTCCATTTTTTAATAGGTTATGTCTTTTTCTTATTACTTTATAGTTCTTTATTCGGAATACAAATCTTTTATCAGACATATATATTACAAATATTGTTCCCTAATTTGTGGCTTGTCTTTTCTCTCTCTTAATGGTGACTTGATTTACAAGAGTCTGTAATTTTAATGAAGTCCAGTTTATCATTCTTTTCTTTCATAGTGGTTTTTTATTTGTTTTGTTTTTTTAGACAGAGAGAATGGAGGAGAAGTGCACAGGGAGAGAGGGGGAGAGAGAGAGAGAGAGAGAGAGAGAGAGAGAGAGAGATATTAAGCAGATCCCATGCTAAGAATGGAGGCTCAATCCCATGACCTCGGGATCATGACCTGAGCTGAAATAAAGAGTCGGAGGCTCAACCAACTAAGCCACCTTGGGACCACTTGCAGTTAGTGTTTTTTAATGTCCTGTTTAAGAAATCTTTGCCAAGGTCACGAAAATATGGTTTTTCCTAGAGGTGTTATTATATACCTTTCACAGTTGAGTGATCAAATTAATTTTTGTATATAGCGTCAAAGCTCCTTTATTTTCCTATAAAGATACCCACTCAATACAGCACTGTTTATTGATAAAACTATTCTTTCCCATAGGATTGCAGTGGCATCACTGCCATCAATTAAGTGACTATATCACACGTAAGTCTGTTTCTGGACTCTCTTGTGTTCTATTGTTCCATTTTGTCCTTGGGAAATGTTATTCTCTTAATTACTAAAACTTTCTAGTAACCTTGAGCTAGGGAACATTTTAATGCATAAGTTTGTTGTAAAACTTTGTGAGCTGTTCTTTGTAAGAGAGGCAAATACCAAAAATTAACTATTTCAAGCATTCCATGTCATCACATGTCTACTTTGAAGAAGATAAACTCCCCAATCAGTGAAATAAAAACTCGAATTTTTCTTTGACCACATAAGGTTTACAAAATCCACATGATCCCTTATGTGAGTTGCAGGAACCTGTTGAAGTCCAGGATGAAAATGCCTTACCTGAGTAAGGTAAATGGTATCTTTGAATGTCTGTAATGGATCTGTGCCTTCTGGGAGTTTGAAATGAAATCCAATCTGAAGCAGCATTTCATTATTACCACCCGCATGGTGCTGTCGATGGAGTGAGAATTCGCTGTTGTAAGACCAGTCCTTTTTAGCTGAGACCTTTCAAGTAGAGAATAAGAGGTACAAATTGGGAAGTTAGGAGTGAAACTACATTTCTGACAAACTTGAAAAGTACTCTACGTAGTGGAAAAGAGCTCGAGGTTTGTTCTGCAGCTCTCATTTTACTGATGTGAGATGTTTTTGCCATCATCTTGTTATTGGTGAAAGACTAGCCCTGTGCAAAACGGAATCACAAAACCAGGACTTGGCACCTATCTATTCCCCTTACTCAAACCTTTAGAAAATTACATTTTGGCATTTCTGTCGAAAGTCTTTTCATCTCAAAACATTCCTGTTTTTTAAAACATGTACTTATGCTCATTTTTAAATGTCAATTTATTTATTCAAGTAAATAAATTATCAAAATTGAATAATGACTGAAGTCAGCATTCTGTTACAACTGTCAGTTCTTTAACAGGAATAAAATATCACTATTGTGATAGTAAATGCTTTATCATTTGCTTGTCTGTTTCTCAATGACTACTAAATATATTTGATATATACATGTTTAATTTTGATAGAGTCGAAGACACAAACCAAACAAGAATATTCTTTTCCCCTAATAATACATCTATTTTTTTTAACATCTAGGCACAATTTGTATAATCTTTCCTTCATATCTTAGAGAAGCTACCAAAATAAAAAAAAAGTGCCAGGTAAGGCTCTAATTGCTTTAAGAATATTAATTAATATTAATATTAATTCATTTAGGGGCAGCTGGGTGGTTCAGTTGGATAAGCGTCTGACTTTTGATCTAGACTCAGGTCATAACCTCACACTTCGTAAGTTTGAGCCCTGCATCAGGCTCCTTGCTAACAGTGCAGAGCCTGCTTGGGATTCTCTCTCTCTCTCTCTCTCTCTCTCTCTCTCTCTCTCTCTCTCTCTCTCTGATTCTCCCCTGCTCTCTCTTTCTCTCTGTCTCAAAATAAATAAACCTAAAAAAAAAAGAATATTAACTCATTTAATCCTCATAACAACCTATGAGTCAGTATTATTATTGTTCTGTTTTAGAGATGAGGCTCAGAAAAGTTCAGTGATTTGTCCAAGTTCCTAAGCTACTTGGCACAGGCTAGGTCCAGCCTTTAGTTCTTTAAACCTGGATGGCTCTGGGGCGCCTGGGTGGCTTAGTCGGTTGAGCGTCCGACTTCCGCTTGGGTCATGATCTCGCGGTTCGTGGGTTCGAGCCCCGCGTCGGGCTCTGTGCTGACTGCCAGCTCAGAGCCTGGAGCCTGTTTCAGTCTGTGTCTCCCTTTCTCTCTGATCCTCCCCTGCCCCTGCTCACGCTGTCTCTCTCTCTCTCTCTCTCTCTCTCCTAGAAATAAATAAAACATTAAAAAAAAAAAAAAAGAAATAAACCTGGATGGCTCTGAAGAAAATAAATTTTCATACAAATCCTATGGCTAGAATGGATTATATCAATACCAACAATAGCTTACACTTTATGGCCTGTTGCTATGTGTCAAGAACTGTGGCTAAGCGCTTCGATGTATAAGTTAACTTAATATTTACATGTGATAACATGCACACACGAGTACCTGCACGTAGACACAAACACATACACACACATTCTTTCTCTCTCTCTCTCTCTCTTGCCTCCACCCTCCCCTAAGAAGTATTTTACTATTGGGGCGCCTGGGTGGCTTAGTCGGTTAAGCGTCCGACTTTTGCTTAGGTCATGATCTCGCGGTTTGTGGGTTCGAGCCCCGTGTCAGGCTCTGTGCTGACACTCAGCTCAGAGCCTGGAGCCTGTTTGTGACTCCCTCTCTCTCTGACCCTCCCCTGCTCACGCTGTCTCTCTCTCTCTCTCCTAGAAATAAATAAAACATTAAAAAAAAAGTATTTTACTACTATTAAACCCAGTTTACAGATGAATACACTAAAATTCAAAATGATCAAATAATTTGTCCAAGGCAATATAGCTTGTGCGTGGCAGTTCTAGTATTCAAATCCAGGTCTGTTTATTCCATAGCCCAGGCTTTTTTTAATCACTGTGCAATATTGATAATGGCCTGTTAAAAATATGATTATTTTACAAAGAAGTAATGCATCCCAAACTAGAAAAGGACATTTTAATTTTTGTTAAATACATGAAAAAACTCTAGATAAAAGAACCTAAGCTTTATGTAAAGTTATTCTTTTGGTTTCTTTTATTTTCCCAATTAACTAATTTGAATTCTCAACAATGCAATGTAGCTCAGAAAGAGGTAATAACTAAATCAAGGATTCATAATGAACAGAACTTATAGAACTTATAGAACTTGGCTTCAACTTTCCCTATTAAAGACATAGTGTTTCGTATCTTTGAACAACATGGGGCATTTCATAAAAACACAGCAATTGCATTATTGTCAGGAGGTGAATAGAAATGCTAACAGATTTAAGAAAAAGGTTTAGCAATTCATAACACTCACTTTCCTGAAATATAGTGAAAGGAAAATGGATCAGCTCTGGCGTTAGATAATAAGTCTGAATCCAGATATGCTACTTGCTGTCTGGGGTTAATGATGGAACTCTCACTCTCTAGTACCTTTGTTTCATTATTGTTAAATGAAACAATGAGTCTCTGGTACAGAGCATCTGTTCAGTAAATATTTTGCTTCTTTCATTCCTTCCTTCCCATTCTAACACTTGTTCCTACCTAACTCAGAATACTCAACTCCATCCTCCTTCGTTTTGAAACAATACTATTCCTCAAAAGTCTACCCTATAATACAGGAGTAATAAAAAAAAAAAAAAAAAAAACCAAAAGGTAGATCTAAGGTGATAACATTATTTATTACAGTTAAAAACACAACATAGCTTCACCGTGTGAAGCAAATATAGTTGCGTTTAGGTGGTAAAACTGAGGAAGATTTTGAAATTGTCTTAAAATTTTTTTGTGGTTACATTACACAAGTGATGGGGAAGGGAAACAAAAACTACAGGTACATGATTATTGCAATAGATGAAGAAAAAACACTTGACAAAATCCAACACCTTTAAAACAATTTTTTAAACATTTATTTATTTTTGAGAGACAAAGACAGAGCATGAGTGGGAGAGGGGCAAAGAGAGAGAAGGAGACACAGAATCTGAAGCAGACTCCAGACTCTGAGATATCAGCATAGAGCCTGACGTGGGGCTCAAACCCACAAACTGTAAGACCATTACCTAAGCCGAAGTTGGATGTTGAACCAACTGAGACACCCAGGTGCCCCACCACCAAACACCCTTTTATGATACAAGCACTCAACCAACTAGAAATAAAAAGGAACTCCCTCAACCTGAAAAAAAAGACATATACGAAAAACTTACAGTTAACATCTTACTGAACAGTAAAATACTGAAAGCTTTCTTTCTAAGAAAAGCAATGAAACAAAGATGTCCTCACCATTTCTATTCCACATTGTATTGGAGGTTCTAGCCAGGGCAATTAGTCAAGAAAAGTTAATAAAGAAACATCCAAACTGCAATGGAGGAAGTGGAACTAATTCTATCTGCAGATGCTTTTATATATAGAAAACTCTAAAGGATTCACAAAAACTAAAGCTAATAAATAAGTTCTGCAAGGTTGTAGAATATAAGTTCAATATAAAAAATCAATTGTCTCTTTATATACTAGTATTGAACCATATGAAAATAAATTAAGAAAATATTTCCATTTACAAAAAGAATAAAATACTTAGAATAAAGTTAACTAAAGAAGTATAAACTTTGTACACTGAAACTACAAAATAATGAAAGAAGACATTATATGTTCATGGATCAGAAGCCTTCATATTGTTAAGATGGCAATACATTGCAAACTAATCTACTGACTCACCACAAACCCTATCAAAATCCCAGCTGACTTCTTTTTGCAGAAACTGGGAAGGTGATCCTAAATTGATATGTAAATGGAAGGCACCCAGAACAGCCAAAACAATCTTGAAAAGAAGAACAAAATTGGTGGACTCACACTTCCTGCTTTCGAAACTTACTACAAAGTGACAGTAATAATGACAGTGCATACTGGCATAAAAGAGACAGATCAATTAGAAACAAATTGAGAATCCAGAAATAAACCTTAACATTTATGGTTAATTGATTTTGACAAAGGGGTCAAAACAATCAATGGGGGAAAGAATAATGCTTTAAATAAATGATGTTTGGATAACTGGATATCTGATGCAGAAAAAAATGAGCCTGGACATCTATCTCATACCATATAGAAGAATTAACTCAAAATAGATCACAGATTTAAATGTAAGAGCTAAAACTAGAAGACAACACAGGAGTAGAATTTTGTGATCTTAGATTAGAAAATGGTTTCTTAGGGGCACCTGGGTGGCTCAGTTGGTTAAGCATCCAACTTCAGTTCAGGTCATGATCTCACAGTTCATAGGTTCAAGCCTGCACTGGGCTGTGTGCTGACAGCTCGGAGACTGGAACTACTTCAGATTCTGTGTCTGTCTCCCTCTTTGCCCCTCCCTGGCTTGCATTCTGTCTGTCTCTCTCTCAAATATAAACATTTAAAAATGTTTAAAAAAAAAAAAAAAAGAAAGAAAGAAAATGGTTCTTAGACACAATACCAAAAGCACAAGAGATAAAAGGGAAGATTGACAAGTATTTTTGATAACTTCAAAATTTAAAACTTTTGCGTCTTAAATGACACCGTCAAGTAAGTAAAAATAAAACCTACAAATTAAGAGAAAATATTTGCAAATCATATATCTAATAAAAAATACACAAAATATATATATAACACAATTCAATAACAAAAAGACAAGTAACCCAATTAAAAAACAAGCAAAGGAAACAATCCAAAAAACTAATAGGCAACGGATGGAATGGGAAAAGATAGTTGCAAATGACATATCAGATAAAGGGCTAGTATCCAAAATCTATAAGGAGCTCACCAAACTCCATACCTGAAAAAGAAACAATCCAGTAAAGAAATGGGCAGAAGATATGAACAGACACTTCTCCAAAGAGGACATCCAGATTGCCAACAGACACATGAAACGATGCTCAGCATCGCTCCTCATCAGGGAAATACAAATCAAAACCACACTGAGATACCACCTCACGCCAGTCAGAGTGGCTAAAATGAGCCAATCAGAGAACTCTAGATGCTGGCGAGGATGTGGAGAAACGAGCACCCTCCTACACTGTTGGTGGGAATGTAAACTGGTGCAGCCTCTCTGAAAAACAGTGTGGAGGTTCCTCAAAAAATTAAAAATAGAACTCTCCTATGACCCAGCAGTAGCACTGCTAGGAATTTACCCAAGGGATACAGGAGTACTGATGCATAGGGGCACATGTACCCCAATGTTCATAGCAGCACTCTCAACAATAGCCAAAACATGGAAAGAACCTAGGCATCCATCAACTGACAAATGGATCAAGAAGATGTGGTTTATCTATACAATGGAATACTACATGGCAATGAGAAAGAATGAAATCTGGCCATGGGTAGCAACATGGATGGAACTCGAGGGTGTTATGCTGAGCGAAGTAAGTCAGTCAGAGAAGGACAGATACCATGTATATGAGGATTAGGAGGAACTTAATGGAGGACCATGGGGGAGAAGAAGGGGGAAAATAGTGGGGGAGAGGGAGGGAGGCAAACCATGAGAGACTGTTGAATACTGAGAACAAACTGAGAGCTGATGGGGGTGGGGGGGAGGGGAAGGGAAGTGATGGGCATGGAGGAGGGCACTTGTGGTGATGAGCACTGGGTGTTATATGGAAACCACCTTGACAATAAACTATTAAAAAAATTAAAAATAAAATAAAATGGAAAAATAAATAAATGCAGACTTACAGAAAAAAAAAAAGAAACAAAGGATTTGAATAGACATTTCTTTAAGGAAAATATACAAATGGCCAATAAGCACATGAAAAGAGGCTCAACATCATTAGCCTCAAGGAAATGCAAATTTCCTGTAAATGCAAATTTCCAGGGAAATGTTAAAAAAAAGGGGGGGGGGGAATAAGTGTTGGCAAAGATGTAGAGAAATTGGAACCCTCATACATTTTCTGGCAGGAATGTAAAATGGTTCAGCCATTGCAAACTATAGTAAACAGTTTGGCAATTCCTCAGAATGTTAAACAGTTACCATACAACTCAGCATTCCACTCCTAGGTATATATTTAATAGAACTGAAAACGTATGTTCACAAAAAAATGTATACAAATGTTCACAGCAGCATTATTCATAATAGTCAAAAAAGTGGGAATAACACAAATGTACATCAACTGATGAATGGACAAACAACTGTGGCATATCCATACAATGGAATATTATTCAGAAATAAAAAAGAATGAAAACTAATACATGCTACATCATGGATGAATGTGGAAAATGTTATGATGAGTGAAAGAAGCCAGCCTACAAAGATCACATATTTTACCATTCCAATATATGAAGTGTGAAAAACAGGCAAGTATATAGACAAACAAAGCAGACTAGCAGTGCCTAGAGTGGACTTGGAGGGACTGAGAGAGTGGGGAATGACTGCTAATGGGAACAGAGTTTCTCTGGAGTGATGATAATGCTCTAAAACTAGGTCGTGGTGTGCCTGCACAACTCCGTGAATATACTGAAAACCATTAAAGTATATATTTTAATGGGTGCATTGTATGGTCAGTGAATTATATCTCAATAACGTTGTTTAAAAAAGAACACATACAACTCTGAAATTGAATCCATTTGTGAAACTGAATCTGTAGGAATAAGGAAAGTGAAATGCCATACATAGTGCGAAACAAAAAGAAGACAAAGTGGAGGGGGAAATAGAAGAGGTAGAAGAGGAGACAAAAGAAAAATAATATGACCTTATAACATTAAGCAAAAGTTCATTTATCACATTCATTCCTCTTACTGTAGCAAACCATCCAGGTCTGAATAGCTGAAAATGATAGAACAGGTGTAGAATAGGGGGTCCTGGGTGGCTCAGTGGGTTAAGCGTCTGACTCATGATTTCGCGTAAGGTCATGATCTCATGGTTCATGAGATCAAGCCCCACATGAAAATCCCCCTGCTTGGGATTCTCTCACTCCCTCTCTCTGCCCCTTCCCCTCACAGGCACGTGTGTGCTCACTCTCTCTTTCTCTCTCTCTCTCTCAAAATAAATAAATAAGCTTAACAGTGGTAGGATATAGGGAAAATAGCAAGTGAGAGTTACTTTCATGCATGATAAGAAGTCAGGCTTAAGCAACCACTGGTTCCCATTTCATTTTTAAATGTTAGTGAAGGAACATAATTAAAAGCAATATAGAAAAGTATTAATCCCCAAAATGATGACTACCAAGAAATTTAGCTCCCCAAAGTTTAAAGAAAAAAAGTTCTATGATCTTCCTAAACTTTCTTTTAAATAAGAAGTAGATTTCATCTGACTTTGTGAACCACTGTTGAGAAAGGGACACACTAAAGAAAAGACAAAAGCAGCTTAAAAAAAAAAAGAAAAAAAAAAGAAAGGGACACAGGTCCACAGCCTACCATCTGAATCACAGGGAAATCAAAAGTGGCTTACCTTTTCTAATGTACTGAAGGAAGGCCAGGACTGATATCCATATTCAGATACAAATCGAGCTTTGGGGAAATTTTTCCAATTCCAGCAATCATTGATATAGTCATAAAAATGTACATCACCAAAATTCTCGTCATAAGGGTTCGCAGACAGCCAGCCTTCTTCAATAGATTCGGCCCCATTTGTAGGACTGGATATGATAAAAGGACGAGTCTTGTCTCTCTGAGTTCAGAAATAAAAGGGTTTAAAAGATATTTTCACCCAGTAAAACACAAACCATTTACTTTTTTAAATTAAGTTTTAATTTTAATTCTGTTACATTTAGTTAACATTCAGCATAAAATTAGTTTCAGGTGTACAATATGGTGACTCAACACTTCTGTACATCACCCAGTGCTCATCATGACAAGTGCCCTCCTTAATCCCATCGCCTATTTCATTCATGTCCCCCCCTGCCCCCTCCCCCCGTAACCATCAGTTTGATCTCTATAGTTAAGTGTCTGCTTCTTGGTTTGTCTCTCTTTCTTTTCCTTTGCTAATTTGTTTTGTTTTGTTTTGTAAATTCCACATCAATGTGAAATCATATGGTATCCGTCTTTCTCTGATTCATTTCACTTAGCGTTATACTCTCTAGATCCAACCATGTTGTTGCAAATAGCAAGACTGCATTCTTTCTTATAGCTGAGTAATATTCCATTATTAATGGAATATTATGTATACAAACACACACACACACACCCCACATCTTCTTTACCCACTCATCTATTGCTGCTGGACACTTGGGCTACTTCCATAATTTTGGCTATTGCAAATAATACTGCAATAAACATAGGGATGCATGTATCCCTTTGAATTAGTGTTTTTGTAATTTGGGAACAAACACCCAGTAGTGTGATTAGGGTAGTTCTATTTTTTTTTAATGTTTTATTACTGAGACAGAAAGAAACAGAGTATGAGCAGGGAAGGGGCAAAGAGAGAGGGAGACACAGAATCTGAGGCAGGCTCCAGGCTCTGCACTGTCAGCATAGAGGCCAATGCGGGGCTCGAACTCACCAACTATGAGATCATGACCTGAGCTGAAGTCAGATGCTTAACCGACTGAGCCACCCAGGCACCCCTGGGTAGTTCTATTTGTAACTTTTTGACGAACCTCCCTACTGTCTTCCACAGTGACTGCACCAGTTTGCGTTTCCACTAACAATGTGCAAGGGTTCCCTTTTCTCCACATCCTCACCAACACTTGTTTTTTGATTTCAGCCATTCTGACAAGTAGGAGATGATGCCTCCTTGAAGGTTTTATTTGCATACCCCTGATGATGAGAGATGTTCAGCATCTTTTCCCATGTCTGGCCATCTGTATGCCTTCTCTGGAGAAATGTCTATTTGTGGCAGACCATTTACTTTTTAAAAAAATACTATCAAGTCTTAGAAATGCCAAGTGGCTGATAGAAAAAAAATAGAATCATTTGCCTATGCATTCAACAACCACCAGCACTTTTCTGGTATTCGCCAATCCTTTATATCTTGTCATTATTAAAAGTCAGCTTATTCCTCAGCACCTCCTCCTAATCTTTTTCCATCATGTTGTGCCTTCACATTACGTTCTACCAAAATGGGTAGTACTCAGTCTAGTGCAGTATTTCTCAACCTTGGCAATACTGACATTGTGTGTTGGAGACCAGGGAAAATTACTGAATTTTGTGTACTGGAGACCAGGGAAAGGGGGCAGGGGGAGAGGGAATGTTTAGCAGCATCCCTGGCCTCTACCCGCTAGATGCCAGTGGTACCCCTGTAGACACAAAAAATGTCTACAGACATTGGCCAAACATTCCTCCTCTCCCTTGAGGACAAAATTGCCTCCACTTAAGAAACACAGGTATAGTACTTAAGAATAAGGGGCTAAGTTGCAGGATACAAAATTAATACCCAGAAATCAATAATGTTTCTATACACTAATACAGAGTAGCAGAAAAAGAAATTTAAAAACAATACCATTTACAATTACACCAAAAAGAACAAAATACCTAGGTATAAACTTAACCAAAGAGGTGAACAATCTGTTCTCTGAAAACTATGAAACTCTGGTGAAAGAAAATGGAGATGACCCACACACAATCCACATGCTCATGGAATGGGAAAATCAGTATTGTCTAAATAGTCCACATTACACAAACCAATCCACAGATTCAATGCAATCCCTATCAAAATACCAATAGCATTTTTTACAAAACTAGAACAAATAATACTAACATTTGTCTACAACAGCCAAAGACATCTTGAAAAAAAAAAAGAAAATCAAAGTTTGGAGGTTATCAAAATTCCAGATTTCAATGAAAAAAAAACAAAATATACTACAAAGCTGAAATAATCAAAATAGTATGGTACTGCATAAAAATAGATCCATAGATCAGTGGAACAGAACAGAGATCCCAGGAATAAACCCACAACTACATGGTCAATTAATATGACAAAAGAGGCAAGAAAATGCAATGGGAAAAACACAGTCTCCTTAATACATGGTGCTGGGAAAACTGGACAGCTATCTGCCAAAAGATGAAACCTTTTAACACCATAAACACAAATAGGCTCAAAATGAATTAAAAAGCTAAATGTGAGACTTGAAATCATAAAAATCCAAAAAATCATAAAAAACACAGGCAGTAATTTTTCTGACATGAGCCACAGCAACATTTTTCTAGATATGTCCCCTCAGGTAAGAACAAAACCAAAATTAAACTATTTAGAGGACATTAAAATAAAAAGCTTTTGCACAGCAAAGGAAGCCATCAACAAAATAAAAAGACAACTTACTGAGTGGGAGAAGATATCTAGAAATGATATATCTGATAAAGGGACATATATAAATGTATATCCAAAATATATAAAGAACATATACAACTCAACACCAAAAACCAAATAATTCAATTAAAAAATGGGCAGAGGACTTGAATGGACATTTTTCCAAAAAAGACATACAGATAGCCATCGAACACATGAAAAGGTTCTCAACATAATGGAAATGCAACTCAAAGCTAAAATGAAATACCATTTTACACCTTTGATGGATAAAATCAAAAAGACAAGAAACAAGTGTTGACCAGGATATGGGAAAAAAGGTAACCCTTGCACACTGCTGGGAGGAATGTAAATTGATGCAGCCACAGTGGAAAACAGTATGGAAGTGCTTTGGAAAACTAAGTATAGAAATACCATAAATCCAGTAATTCTACTACTGGGTATTTATCCAAAGAAAATGAACACACTAATTTGAAAAGGTATGTGTGCTTCTGTGTTTACTGCAGCATTATTTACAACAACCAATATATTGAAGCAATCTAAGTGTCCATCAGTGGACAAATGGATAATAAAGATGTGGGATGTATATATATATAATAGAATACTTCAGAGCCAAAAAAGGATGTGCTTCTGTGTTTACTGCAGCATTATTTACAACAACCAATATATTGAAGCAATCTTAAGTGTCCATCAATGGACAAATGGATAATGAAGATCTGGTATATATATATGTGGTACTATATATATATATACTACTATATATATAGTAGAATACTTCAGAGCCAAAAAACATGAGATTGTGTCATTTGAGATGCACCTAGAGGATAATATGGTAAATAAAATAAGTCAGAATGAGAAACACAACTAATATATGATTTTACTCATAGTGGAATCTAAACAGATGAATAAACAAAAAGCTGAATCAGACCTAAAATACACAGAACAAACTGATGGTTGCCAGAGGGGGCCGGTCAGCAGTTGGGCAAAATGGGTGAAGGGGAAAGGGAGATACAGCTTCCAGTTATGAAATGAACAGGTCATGGGAATAAAAGGCACGGCAGGAGAAAAAAAAAAAAAGAAAATAATAGAGGCTATTGAGTCAGATGGACTGAGTTTAAATATCATATCAGAACCTTATTTTTTTTGAACAGGTCTAAGCCTCAATAGTCTTATCTGCAAAATGGGGATAATAACTACTCTTTCATAGGGCTACACTGTATGGTAAATAACCCCCGTGTGGATGCCATTGCTAAATGTCCACCAGAATTCATGTTTCCATTTCCATAATACAGAGTGTTTAGGAAGTGTTTTCCTAACCAATTCGCATCACTGTGGGGCCACGTGCCTCATTCTCATCCTCTTGGAATTATGAGCTCTTAACCACTGAACTGTGAAATGAAAATCCTCAAATATTAAAATTCATTTCTTAAATCCATCAGATATGAAACATGTAATACCAACACTATGAGAAAAAAGATTATAAAATAAATGTTCTATAAATATTAATTAAAGCTTATACCATCACCATTTGTAGATAGAAAAATTCTTCATGACACATGACTTGGCCTATCAGATAAGCTAAAAATGTGAACCTAAGTTTTTCACGAATTCTCACTGAAGTTGCTTCACATAAGTGAAGAGTGCCATGAACTGAACTTATTTGGATGCCAAAAGCACATACTATTCTTTAAAAAAAAATTTTAATGTTTATTTATTTTTGAGAGACAGAGAGACAGAGCATGAGTGGGGTAGGGGCAGAGAGAGAGGGAGATCCAGAATCTAAAGGAGACTCCAGGCTCTGAGCTGTCAGCACAGAGCCCGACATGAGGCTTGAACCCACGAACTGTGAGATTATGACCTGAGCCAAAGTTGGACGCTTAACCATCTGAGCCACCCAAGCGCCTCTACAATACTATTCTTTTTTTAAATGTTTTATTTATTTCTGGGAGAGAGAGAGACAGCATGAGCAGAGGAGGGTCAGAGAGAGAGGGAGACACAGAATATGAAACAGGCTCCAGGCTCTGAGCTAGCTGTCGGCACAGAGCCCGATGCGAGGCTCAAACCCACAAACCGTGAGATTATGACCTGAGCTGAAGTCAGACGCTTAACCGACTGAGCCACCCAGGTGTCCCCATACTATTCTTTTAAATATGTCTCTTTTTGTATGGGTTCAGGAGGTACCCAAATATTTAAAATATCCAATTACAGATTTAAAAAATTATAAAGACAATCAGATTATTAAATCACATATTAAACATTAAAGCTTTTAAAAGTTACATCTTTTGAAGGCATTACTGAACAACAAAATGCTACTTTTCCTTCCTGCAAAAAAAGCTAATTTATATTATTATATATAATGTTTATGCATGTAGTATATACAAGTATAACACGCCTATTAAAAAGTAGAAATGTAAAAAGAACCACCATAAGGAAAGGCTCTATGGTGGAGTTGGGAACAATCTCTTTCCCTTTTCCCTTATCCCTTATTTCATATATGAACATATTCGTATATGACATATTATCAAGTTGTTTTAGCATTTATAATTATAGAATGTTAAATGAGACATAAGGCGAGATAGACTTAACAATACACAGTACATACTATTGAAAAGCAACAGAATACACATTCTCCTAAGGTGCACATGGAATGTTCTCCAAGACAGATCATATATCAGGCCACAAAACAAGTCTTAACAAATTTGAAAAGACTGAACTCATATCAAGCAGAGTTTTGGACCCCAAGGGTATGAAACTAGAAGTGAATTATAAGAAGAAAGCTGGAAAATTGACAAATACGTGAAGATTAAGGAATATGCTACTGAAAAATCAATGAATCAACGACGACACCAAAAGAGAAATTAAAATATACCTTGAGACAAATGAAAATGTAAACACAATATACCAAAACGTATGTGATGCAGGAAAAGCAGCTTAAGAGGAAAGATCATAGAGATAAATGACCATTTCAAGAAACAACCCAAAAAATTCAAATAAGAACCTAACTTTACACCTTAATAAACTAGAAAAGAACAAATTTCGCCAATGTTAGAAGAAAGGATATAACAAAGATCAAAGAAGAAATAAATGAAATAGAGACTAAAAAACAATAGAAAAGATCAATGAAACCAAGAACTTCTTCTTTATAAAAAGATAAACAAGAGGCGCCTGGGTGGCTCAGTCAGTTGAGCTTCCGACTTTGGCCCAGGTCATAATCTTGCAGTTCACAAGTTCGAGTCCTGCATTGGCCTCTTTGTTGACAGCTCAGAGCCTGGAGCCTGCTCAGATTCTGTGTCTCCCTCTTTCTCTCTGCCCCTCCCCCCTCTCTCTCTCTGCCCCTCCCCCACTCACACACTGTGTTTCTCTTTCTCTTTCTGTCTCTCTCTCTCAAAAAAAAAAAACCCAAAAACATTTAAATAAATAAATAAATAAGATAAACAAAATGGCAAAACTTTAGCTAGACTTGCCAAGAAGAAAAAGAGAAAGGACTCACACAAAATCAGAAATGAAAAAGATGTTAAAACTGATACCTCAGAAATACAAAGGATCGTAAGAGATTACTGTGAACAACTATACACCAACAAATTGGACAACCTAGAAGAAATGGATAAATTCCTAAAAACATACAATCTTCCAAGATAGAATCATGAAGAATAGAAAACATGAACAGGCCAATTAACTATTAAGGACATTCAATCAATAATCAAAAATCTCCCACCAAACAAAAGTCCCAAACATTCAAAGCAGAATTAATACCAATCTTTCTCAAACTCTTCCAAAAAACAGAAGAGGAGGGAAAACTTCCAAACTCATTTTACAAGATAAGCATTATCCTAATACCAAAACCAAATAGAATCACCCCAAGAAAATTACAGGCCAGTATCCTTGATGAACATAGATGCAAAACTTCTCAACAAAAGATTAACAAAGCAAAGTCATGTAAGTCAAAAAAAGAAATCATACATCATGATCAAGAGGAATTTATTCTAGGGATGCTAGGATGGTTCAACATCTACAAATCAATCAAGATGATACATCACATCTTGTATCATTAATAAAATGAAGGATAAAAATCATGAACAGGGTGCCTAGGTGGCTTGGTTGGTTAAGCAGCTGACTCTTGACCTCAGCTCAGGTCTTGATCTCAGGGTCATGAGTTCAAGCCCTACCTTGGTCTCCACAATGGCTGTGAAGCCTACTTAAAAAAATCATATTATCATGTCAACAAATGTAGAAAGAGCATTTGACAAAATTCAGCATCCATTTATTATAAAAACTCTCAACAAAGTAACCACAGAGGGAACATAATAAAGGCCATATATGACAAGCCCATAGCTAACTTCATACCCAATGCTGAAAAACTCAAAACTTTTCTCTAAGATCAGGAACAAGACCAGGATGCCTACTCTCACCACTTTTATTCAACACAAGAATGGAAGTGCTACTTAGAGCAATTAGACAAGAGAAAGAAATAAAAGGTATCTTAATTGCAAAGGAAAGAGTAAAGCTGTCACTATTTTCAGATGACATAATATTGTATATGGAAAATTCTAAAGACTTCACAAGAAACTGTCAGAATAAATAAATTCAGTAAAATTGCAGGACATAAAATCTACACACAGAAATCTACTGCATTTCTGCGCACTAATAATTAACTCCTAGAAATTAAGAAAACCATCTTATTCATGACTGCATCAAAAAGAATAAAATATCTAGGAATAAGTTTAACCAAGGAAGTGAAAGACTGAAATTATTATTGAAAATTATAAGACACTGAATTAGACACAGATAAATGGAAAGATATTCTGTGCTCATGGACTGGAAGAACTGATATTGCTAACATGTCCATATTATTTAAAACAATCTACAGATTCAAGGCAATCCCTATCAACACTGTAATGAAATAGAATGAATAAGTCAAAAATTTTTAGGGAACCACAAAAGATGTTAAATAGTCAAACAATCTTGAGAAAGAAGAACAAAGCTGGAAACATGCTTTCTGACTTCAAAATACATTATAAATAAAATTAAAACATTACGGTACTGGAATAAATACAGACACAGAGGTCAGTAGAACAGAACAGAGAACCCAGAAATTAAATTCATATACGCATGGCCAATTAACTTATGACAAAGGAGACAAGAATATACAATGGGAAAAGGACAGTCTCTTCAATAAATGGTGTTAGAAAAACTGGACAGTCCCAGACAAGAGACTGAAACTGAACAACTCTCTTCAATCATGCCCAAAAATTAATACAAAATGGATTAAGGATTTGAATGTAAGATCTGAAATCATAAAACTCCTAGAAGAAAACACAGGTGGTAAGCTCCTTGACACTGGTGGCAGCTCTGATTCTTCGGATTTGACACCAAAACAAGGACAACAAAAGTCAACAAGCGGGACCACATCAAACCAAAAAGGCTCTGCACAGCAAAGGAAACCATCAATAAAATGAGAAAGGAAAATACAGAATGGGAGGAAATATTTGCACATCATATAACTGCTAAAAGGTTAATATCCAAAATATATAAAACTCTTATACAATTCAATAGCAAAAAACAAACAAACGAGTCAAGGATCTAAACAGACATTTTCCCCAAAACGTACAGATAGTCAATAAGTATATGAAAAGGTACTCAACTAATCATCCGGGAAATGCAAATCAAAACCATAATGAGGGATCACCTCACACCTGTTAGGATGGATATCATCAAAAAGATAAGAGGGGCACCTGGGTGGCTCAATCAGTTGAGCATCAGGCTCTTGATTCCAGTTCAGGTCATGATCCCAGGTTGTGGGATCAAGTCCCATGTCCGGCTCTGCACTAAATTTGGAGCCTGCTTGGAATGCTCTCTCTTTCTCCCTCTGCCCCTTCCCTCCACTTGTGTTCTCTCTATAATAAAAAAAAAAAAAAGGAAAAAATGCTGGGGCACCTCAGTGGCTCAGTTGGCTAAGCTCTTGATTTCAGCTCAGGTTATGATCTCACAGCTTTGTGGGTTTGATTCCTGCATCAAGCTGTGTGCTGGCAGCACAGAGGCTGCTTGGGATTCTCTCTCTCCCTCTCTCTCTCTGTCCCTTCCCCACTTGAGCTGTCTCTGTCTCTCTCTCTAAATAAATAAATAAGCTTTAAGAAAAAATGCTGAATATAAATGAGACCCAACATCCATTTTTCTATTACCACAGTCCCCTCTTCTCTCTGTGAGCCTCATCTACTCTACTTAATATTTTTAAAACAAATTTGGCTCCTCTAGGCATTTGAGTTTACAATTCTTACTACAGACCAAATTTGCTTGTGGATATAAATCTTTAAAGTCTAACTAAAATATTAGCAAGTCAAATCTAGCACAGAATACAAGAATAAGACATTACAACTAAATAGAGTTTATACAAGAACAGGTTTATTATTAGACAATTAATTCACAGAATTTGTTATATTAATATACTGAGGAACAAAAAGAAGTTAAGAAAAAAGAAGGGGCATATCAGTAAGTTATCTAAAGTAGAAATTCTCAACCTTTGGGGTTCCATGGATGGGCTCCAGAAAGAGTCCATGATAATCTGCAAGTGTAAATTTGCACAATATTGGTGTATGTGTGGTGAGTTCCATAGATAAATTAATTCCTAAACAAGTCCATAACCCATGAACCCATTCACATGCTGCAGCATTATAATCCATTCACATGCAGCTCTGTATTAAAATGATGTTGGGGCACCTGGGTGGCTCAGTCAGTTAAGCATCCGACTTTGGCTCAGGTCATGATCTCACGGTTTGTGGGTTCAAGCCACACATTGGCTCTGTGCTGACTGTGCTAACAGCTCAGAGCCTGGAGCCTGCTTCAGATTCTGTCTCCTTCTCTTTCTGCCCCTCCCCCACTCATGCTCATGCTCTGTCTCTCTCTCTGTCAAAAAAAATAAATAAAAAATTTTTTAAAGTTAAAATGATATTGTTGAAGGTAGACCTAAAAAAGGGCACAACAATATACCATACCAATATTCAAATAGATCCATTTTCAAGAGTTTCTAAAATTCTACTGCATGAAAAATCATTACTTACTGCCAAGACAATCTGTCGGATATTTTTCACATACAGAACCACATAGTCATTGATGTAGGTATGTAGTTCACTGGCATGTATATTAAACCAGTTCGTCATCAGCGCTGCTTCATTTTCATTATTTCCACCCCATACGATGATGGAAGGATGAGATTTCAGTCTCCTGATCTAAAATTTCAAAGAATGTAAGTTAATTTTCAAATGATCAACAAGAAAAAAAAATCAGAGCTATAGTGATTCCTAATTATTCCTAGCCACTGCATTTCTGCACATAAATTCATATGTGTCAGAAAATTTATTAGAAAATGGCTTGTAACATTACCTGTGGGGACACCTTTTAAGGACTCTCCGAATCTTTTTACCTAGATTTTATAAACACCAATAAGATTGGGTTCCACTTTTCTACTGTATAAAAACTGAAGAAAATATAATACCTTTTGTTAAAAAAGAAAAATAAACCAACCTCATCATTATCTGACTTGCCACCAAAAAGTTCTAAGGAATACAAAAGGCAGGAGAGATTATATTACAGAGGAGTTTCTCAAAAACAAGTCGGGATTTTGTGTGAAGAAAAAACTGAGGTAGAAAAACCACTTCTAATGAAAGAGGGATTGAGGTTGTCAGAGTCTCCACTGAGTTCAGAAAACCACAAAGACAACTAGAGAGGGTTTTACAAAGCAAGTGAGACCCCAGAGATAACCTGTAAATTAAAGACAAATACGTGGAATATTGAAACGAAAAAGGATTAGAGCATCACGAGGATATCTCCAGAAATAACTATCAATGTCATGTCCTGAGAAATCAACTAAGGTTAGTAAGTTACTGAATATATCTAAACATAGAGGAAGAAATTAAGAATCTACCTGAAAATCCTGCCAACTAAGAATTGAACCTGGATGAACTGGGCTTCTCTGTGGGCCAGCCCTACATAAAGGTGGAAGGATCCAGCTCCTCGGACACACTAGAAGATGGACTCCAGCAAAAGAAGGCAATGAAGTCTCTTTGACAGCACAGTGAGTCAATGATCAAGAGAAATTCCTTCGCAACACATTTTAGCAATATAACCTCATTGGTATTTATAGCTTCTCTTCCATGTAACGCATGGTTACAGTGATGGATCCCAGCTGATATTCTGTGTGGCCTCCATTCAAGATGCTAACAGAGATGCATGAAGGATGCGTTAAAGAGACTTCTCTCATTCTTAAAAATTACAGTCTTGTGTTCCTCTAAACCAGACTTACACACGCTATTTCCTTTATTTGCCTCTGTGCCTGTCCAGGTAAGTGAGGGCTGCGACCAACTATGACTGATTGTTTATGGTGCTACTGAAAACAAATACTGAAGAGGCAAAAAGCTGCAATGACTCTGTGCTATACATATCCTTCTAGCTGACCTAGAATTCTGTGGCGAGCTTTACCTTAAAATTTTAACAAACTGCAAAAAAAAAGTTCTCCTCTTTAATAATACATAAAAGAACTGGAGGCACATAGATATCATATTTTATTTATTTGTATGAAAAAAATTAAAAATAAAACTGAAACATTTGCAACCTACATAACTATAATATTTTTAAAGTTCATTGGTCCATCTCTCTATCTTCCTGATGAATAACCCAGGCAGGTGGTGGGGATACACAGAGAAACAAGCCCCTGGGGCCTCAGGGAGACTACAATGTTGCATGAAACAAAACATCTAACAAGTATTCAAATTTTGATATATGTCACAAAGGGCAAATGATGTGATCTAGACTTGCAAATACGGAAAGGTTTTCTTCCCCAAGAAAGTCATGCTCAAGGGTGCCAGGAGAAAATGAGAGAGGTGGTCCACAGGGAGGGCGATGAGGAAGTGTTCCAGAGCAAAGATAGCACAGGAAGACGATGCTCAACGGGGCCAGGGAGGCCAGCAGAGGCAGGCTAGGGCATGGTGAGGCTCTTTATTGGAGGCCTTGGAGCAAGGGATGATTCATTTGTACTTTTTAAACCTTTTTCTAAAATAAATAAAGACATAAAAAACAATTATGATACAGTACATTATTATAAGGTAATCGGTCTTGTATCCACAACCCAGACCAATAAAGAGAAGCCCAGAAGCCTTCATGCGCCCCTTGTATTTATTTTTTTAAGCTTATTTATTTTGAGAAAGAGAGAGAGAAAGTGAGTGAGCACAAGTTGCGGAGGGGCAGAGAGAAGGAGAGACAGAACCCCAAACAAACTCTGTGCCATCAGCATCAGTGCAGAGCCTGAAGTGAGACTCGAACCCAGGAACCATGAGATCATGACCTGGCTGAGATCAAGTCAGGCACTTAATGAACCAAGCCACCCAGGTGCCTCCCTCATACACCCTTTTTAATTGCAGTGTCTTCTTCCAACAGTGACCACTATCTTGAGTATTACAGTAATTGTTTCCTTGCATTTCTTTTGGATTTCCATGCACAGACATTATAATTATGAAATCACAGAATTTAACGTACTTGATGGATTTCAATCCATTGACGGTCTTATCCTTATTGAACTCAAACTATCCTACTATTGGCTGGTGATAGTCTTGTCAAAGTTCTTTTTGACAGACCTTTCATAGTTTCCTTGTTATCTGTATGTCAGGATCATCTAGTATATTTCCTGTCTCAGGCCCGGGATCACCCATTTCTCTAAGAATTCCTTCTCTTTTCCTCCTGGACTTTTGGGGTTCAAAGTCACAATCCTTTCACTTCAACACTTCTTTGTTTGAGAGATGAGGCAAGTTCTAATCCCCTTACTTCTCTGCCATGTTGGGCCCTCCCCTGAAGCCCTTCTCTTAATGGGAAAAATTATTTCAATAGAAGGATACTCAATATTATTAGGTTGTTCATTGTTTCTAGTCCTTTTCAGTGGACAGAGTTGGTTATAATCACTTCCTTGCACTTGAAGATCTGTATACATATGGATGCAGAGGAAATCAGGGAGTCAAGAATCACTTTACCTTTTTGACCTGAGAGCTGAGAAGACTGGCTGTGCCATTTATTGAGGTGAGGAAAACTATAGGAAAAGCAGGTTTGGAGAAGATCATGCAAGTTTGGTTTTGAAATGTTAACATTTGAGAGGACTCTGAAACCTACAAGCAGAGGTCCCAAGTAGGCAGCTGGATAGAAGAACCAGGGATTCAAGCAGAGAAGTCAGAGTTGAGGATAAATCTGAAACATCATCAGCATATAGGTGGTGTTAAAGCCATGAGACTAGGGAAGTCAGTTATGGGACTGATTTTCATGGGAGTTAGTAAAGAGAAAAATGAAAGGAAGGAAGGGAGGGAGGGAGGAAGGGGGAGAGAGGGGGAGAGAGAGAGAGGAGAGAGAGAGAGAGAGAGAGGGAGGAAGGAAGGGAGGGAGGGAGGAGGGAGGGAGGGAGGGAGGAAGGAAGGAAGGAAGGAAGGAAGGAAGGAAGGAAGGAAGGAAAGAAAAAGAAACATAAGCATTTTCCTTCTTCTTGGAATGGTAATAACATACCTGGTGAGCAACTTCTGCTCTCACTGAATCCAGGAAGCCCTGATCAGTCGGATAAAGGGCACAGGCAAACATAAAATCCTGCCATACCTATCAAACCAAATAAAAGGCAATAAAGCACATCCGTAGATTTTATTACACTGAAAGAAATTCTTCATTTTGAATGTCAGGAATTATCATTCAGGCAAATGAAAAATCAAGTTAGCTTGATGAGGGTGATCATTTGAGCAATACTGTGATTAAAACAGTGCCCAATAAAGGTTTTCATAGATGGCACAACTTTCCAGAAGGGCACGAAACTCTGGGGGAGATCTGAGAGGAAAAAGTGTTCAGTGGGGAGACGAGAGACAGAAGAAAGGGGAATTCAAATAAGGAAACGGTGAATGTGTTGAAAGGAATATGAAATTCGAAAAGAACCTTCCCCCAGCCTCTCCACACTGTGATACTCTGTAATTTCCACTGGAAATGTGGTATTGAGCGAGGGACCAGACCGTTAGGAAACAGTCTTTGTTTATAAAGGAATTAACTTTTCATGGCCAAATAGGATTACTACATAGAAATTTTCATAATGAAACCACAAACTCCATTTCTACGGAGGTTGTTAGGAGGCGATGGTTAAGAACACAGACCCCAAACCAGTTGACCTGAGTCAGAACCTTGATTTCAAGTTATTTAACTTCTCCTCCACATGTCAGTTTCCTTATCGGTTAAATGGGGATGGAGAACAGCAGTAACTACTTCACAGGATGGACATGAAAATGAAATAAAATAATAGATGCAGAGCCCTGAGAACAACGCTTGGCATTCAATAAATATGACAGAATGCTGTCATATTATCATGACCATCCATATTATCAGTATTCTTATAATTACTATTCCTCTATGGAGTACTTTCTGTTTTAGAACTGTAATACTAGAACTAAAAGAATATATTTCCTTTGCTTAATCCTCACAAGGCAAAACATGTCTGGAATACCTAATAACAATATGAAACATATCTTTTTCCTCATTTATTATTTTTCTTCTCTCTAGGTCTTGCTGGATCTCCTTAAAGTCAAACATTTTAAATGTATTTAATCATACCCTCATATCACAAAGAAAATTACAAATACAAAAATACATAGAATGTCTACCACGTAAAAATAATTACATAATTATGATATTCGCCATCAGCCATGGTTCTGGTTTTGCAAGATGCCATTTATTCCTCTGCAAAAAAATGGAATATCATTCTCAGCTCTGAGAAAAGAAGAAACAAGCAATATCACCCACTTTGAACACAGGAGGTCAAAGTGAGGATACAGTAACATATCAATCAATAAAGTGCTGTCAATACCCACCATTATTCCTAGTTCATCACAGAGTCTATAGAATTCATCCTGCTCATAGATTCCTCCTCCCCACACCCGGAGAGTATTCATGTTAGCATCCACAGCAGACTGCAAAAGGAGCTGTAGCCTATAGAAGAAGTTTTAAAAACAAATGCTAATTTGAAAATCTGGGGCTGTTAAAAAATATTTTAAAAAACACATTGTGCTTGATATATACATTTCAAATCTATGTTAGAAAAACACATTTTAAAATTATGATGGTTTGGATACAGTAGTAAGTGGAGAAGGTGGAAATTATATACACATTGACTGTAACCACATAAACAAACCTAGAAAAAGTGTGGGTTATATTTTTTTCTCTACCCTCTAAATTCACACTGTTATTATACTATTTTTAAAACAGTTGTAAAACATTAGAAAGTATGAGCTAATTTTATATAATCATTACAAATTATGAGACAAAAATCAAAGTTTGCATATTAGTTCCTGGCTTGCCCCCCCTGCCCCCCGTTTTTTTAAGGTTATTTATTTAGAGAGGACAGAAAGCATGAGCAGGGAAGGAACAGAGAGAGTGGAGTAGGAGAGAGAGGGAATCCCAAGCAGGCTCTGTGCTGCCAGTGCAGAGCCCGAAGCGGGGCTCCATCACAACCTTTGAGACCATGACCTCAGCCAAAACCAAGAGTCAGACGCCCAACCAAGCCACCCCAGTATCTAGTTTACTTTTATCTCCTTTTTTAAATTCCTCCAGTCCAGTACAGATGTTCCTCAATTTATGATGGGATCATATCCCAATAATACTCATTGTAAGTTGAAAATCTTGCTAAGTCGAAAATGAATTTAATACACCTTAACCTATCGAACATCCTAGCTTAGCCTAACCTACCTTAGATGTGCTCAGAACATTTACATTAACCTATAGTTGGGCAAAATCATCTAACACACAGTCTAATAAAGGACTGAATATCTCCTGTAACTTATTGAATACTACCACGAAAGTGAAAAACTAATGGTTAATGGGGACAGAAGGGTTGTGAGTACATCGGTTGATCACCCTCAGTATCATGTGGCTGACTGGGACCTGTGGCCGCCACCACAGCCCAGCATTATGACATATTACTCTACCACATATCACTAGCCCAGGAACAAATCAAAATTTAAAATTCAAAGTGTAATTTCTACTGAATGTATATTACTCTTCCACCATGGTCAAGTCAAAAAATCATGATGAACCATCGTAAGTAGGGCACCAGCTATGCTTCTTTCTCTAGTAAATTTCCTTTCTGATTTTTCCAATTCCTATTCACATGACCCAAAGGAAAATCTAGCAATTTACAGCCACTTTGAGAACATCTACCCTGCATTTCCAGAACAGCCCAGGGAGGAATCAAGAAGCCAATAACTGGCTGGCCAAGGACCCAGAGCACTGTGCTTCAGCAAAGGCACCCATGGGCAGGTTCACTAATTGGCATAGCTGTGGTAAACAGCCACTGCCAAAACCAGCCAGGAGAGGAGCCTTTGAAAAGGAAAAGAGGGCAAATTATCTGTGTCTCTGTCTGGAGAATAATTTCATTTTCATATGAAATTCAAGACAATATACACAGCTTAGTTTTGTTTGTTTGCTTGTTTTAATTCTTTTTTTCTTTTTTGAGTTTATATTTAAATTCCAGTTAGCTAACATATAGTGGAATATTAGTGTCAGGAGTAGAATTTTGTGATTCATCACTTGCATATAAACACCAGTGGTCCTCACAACTGCCCTCTTTACTACCTATCACTCATATAGCCCATCTCCATCAACCCTTAGTTTGTTCTCTATAGTTGAGTCTGTTTTGTGCTTTGCCTGTCTCTTTCACTCCCTCCATTTTCATCTCTTTTGTTTCTTAAACTCCACATATGTGTGAAATCATATGGTATTTGTCTTTCTCTGACTTATTTTGCTTAGCAAAGTACACCCTAGTTTCATCCACATCATTTCAAGTGGCAAGATTTCATTCTTTTTATGGCTCCTTAATATTCCATTATATATATGTACACACACACACACACACACACACACCACTTCTTTATCCATTCATCAGTCCATGGACATTTGGGCTCTTTTACATTATTTGGCTACTGTCGATAGTGTTGCTCTAAACATTGGGGTGCATGTGCCTTTTCGAATCAGTATTTTTGTATTTTGGGGGTAAATACCTAGTAGTGCAATTGCTGGATCACAGGGTAGTTCTATTTTTAACTTTTCAAGGAACCTCCACACTGTTTTCCAGAGCGGCTGCACCAGTTTGCATTCCTACCAGCAGTGTAAAAGGGTTCCCCTTTCTCTGCATCATCACCAACATCTCTTCTTGTCTGAGTTGTTAATTTTAGCCATTCTGACAGGTGTGAAGTAGTATTTCATTGTGGTTTTGATTTGTATTTCCCTGATGATGAGTGATGTTTTAGCCTTTTTTCATGCATCTATTAGTCATCTGGATGTCTTCTTTGGAAAAGTGTCTATTCATGTCATCTGCTCACTTCTTAACTGGATTACTTGTTTTTTTCAGTGTTGAATTTGATGAATTGAGTTTGATGACCAATTTTGGATACTATCTCATTTGCAAACATCTTCTCTGATCCAAAGTTTACCTTTTAGTTTTGCTGGTTGTTTCCTTCCCTGTACAGAAATTTCTTATCTTGATGAAGTCACAACAGTTCATTTTGGCTTTTGTTTCCCTTTCCTCCAGAGATGTGTCTAGTAAGAGGTTGCTATGACTGAGGTCAAAGAAGTTGCTACCTGACTTCTCTAGGATTTTAATGGTTTCCTGTCTCACATTTAGACCTTTCATCCATTTTGAATTTATTTTTGTGTATGGTATAAGAAAGTGGTCCAGTTTCATTCTTTTGTATGTTGTTGTCCAGTTTTCCCACCATCACTGGTTGAAGAAACTGTCTTTTTTTTATTGGATACTCTTTCCTACTTTATCGAGGATTAGTTGATCATACTGTTGTGAGTCCACTTCTGGGCTTTCTTTTACTTTTTTTGTTTTTGAATGCATTTTTATTGAAATTCTAGTTAGTTAACATACAGTGTCTTGTTAGTTTCAGGTATACGATACAGTGATTCAGCACTTAGGTACAACACCGTGGCTCAGTAAGTTAACATCTGACTTCAGGTCAGGTCATGATCTCACATTTCTTGAGTTCAAAAATAAATAAACAATTATTTTTCTTAAAAAAAGTACAACACCCTGTGCTCATAACAAGTGCCCTCTCTAATACCCATCACCTATTTAACCCATGATTCCACCTACATCCCCTCTGGTAGCCAACCATCAGTTTGTTCTCTATAGTTGAAAGTCTGTTTCTAGGATTGCCTTTCTCTATCTTTTTATTTTTAAGTTTTTCCTTGTTTCAAGTTTTTATTTAAATTCTAGTTGGCTAACATATAAAAGAATACTGGTTTCAGGAATAGAACTTAGTGATTCATCACTTACATATAGCACCCAATGCTCATCTCAACAAGTGCCCTCCTTAATACTCAACATCCATCTAGCCCGTCCCCCATCCTCCTTCCCTCCAGCAACTCTGAGTTTGTTCTCTATAGTTAAGGTTCTGTCTAATAGTTTGCCTCCTTCTCTCTCTCTTTCTCTCTCTCTCTTAAACAGTTTAAAGTAAAAGCAAATTACTACAATTTTTTAGCAAATTCTAAATACCAAATATTATGCTACAATGCAAATTTATCCATATCTAAATAAGTTAAATGTGTTTATTTTCACTTCACTAAGTGCATTTTTACTATCGCAAAATTTATAATCGCAATCAGGAAATATTATTTCCTTGTAAAGTGTGATTATTCTCAAAGATACAGAGAAACACTTCAAATTTTTTTCTAGATTTAAAATTGTAAAGTTTTTAAAGTTCTTTTTAGTAAGGTAAAAGTAAAAGAATATGCAAAGAGCTCAGAACGAAGAAGTAAATATGGGTTTTCTTTTTTAAAAAAGAATGCACATAAGTATTTAAGAATTTTTTTAAAGCCAAATTTAACCTTTTTTTTTTTCCAGGAACTAACTATCCAAAATGTGCACTAGACATTTTCTTGTTCCTCCAGAGGAAATATATGATAGTTTTTTAAAAATTGGACGGTTCCAGCAGCCTCAAGTAGTTTAGCTGTTAAGACTATCTATAGCTCATGAAAAGTGAATATATTATTTAAAACTCCTTTCCATTCTAAAGTTTCCATCATCCTAGAATTCTGTCTTATCTCTGGGTTCCTTCCACTGGGACGAAAGAAAGCAAAAAATGAGTAACTCTTTAGTTTTGTGGGACCATTAATAAAAAGAAAAAGAAGAAATGAAAAAGCAGTTGACTTACAAGTCAGAGGTAACTCGATCCTGGAACGAATCTGCTGGGATCCAGTTTGAGCCTTTCAGAAATATGGGCAATCCATTAATTTTGAAGTAGAAACTCAAACCTTGAGACCCTTCAATGGACTCTTCTATAAGTTCCACTGTCCTAAAATAAACCTATTATGAACAAAATTAAATACTCAACATCAAACTTAAAACATAAGCAAAAGAGATTTTTTCAATGTTGATTTTATTCTTGAGAGAAAGAGAGCAGGAGTGGGGGAGAGGCAGAGAGGGAGGCACAGAATCCAAAAGAGTCTCCAGGCTCTGAGCTGTCAGCACAGAGCCTGACGCTGGGCTCGAATTTATAAGCCATGAGATCGTGATCCAAGCCGAAGTCAGGTGCTTAACCGACTGGGGTACCCAGGCGTCCCAAAAGGCTTTTTTTGAAAAGGAGAGCAACCTTTTGAACAATTTACATGAACATAATTTAATGGTCATTTCCTAACTGCTATGAGGCACATAATGTGGAAATGCACATTTCAGAAAATATTTGTACACATAACAAATTATCACCAGATTCTCTAAACTCTTTTAATAGAAAAAATATAGAAATTATTAAAGAGGAAATATATTCTAGTTTTCCTCATGAAATAAGCATATGTAATTATATCAAGAGAAATATAATTAAAAACTTATTTCACAAAAATGGGAGCAGAAACCCCACCAGTTAAACTGATGCATCTTTGAAAAAAACCTTCTCGGGCACCTGGGTGGCTCGGTGGGTCGAGAGTCGAACTTCAGCTTAGGTCATGATCTCACATTTCATGGGTTTGTGGGTTGAAGCCCTGCATGGGGCTTGCTGCTGTCAGTGCAGGGCCTGCTCTAGTTCTTCTGTCCCCTCCTCTCTCTTCCCCTTCCCTGCTGTTGGGCTTTCTCTCGAAAATAATAAATAAAT
The DNA here is from genome assembly GCA_017311185.1 of Proteles cristata cristata. Taxonomy (NCBI): domain Eukaryota; kingdom Metazoa; phylum Chordata; class Mammalia; order Carnivora; family Hyaenidae; genus Proteles; species Proteles cristata. The sequence goes on from JAESUZ010003940.1 coordinate 576,798, forward strand.
CTTAAAAAAATAAACTAAAGAAAAAACATTCTCATTTCTGTGTTGTTAAAATGTATCCAAATGTGCATCTTAGAATCAAAGACATATAGCACGAGGTATTTCACAATTTAACAACTTTCCAGTCTTAACAGCACATTAGTGTAAAATCATTTTGTTTAATGAGCAATGTAATTGTAACTAATTATCACATTAAACTCAATGTTCGAGAGAGCTGTGGGGATGCGATGTTCCAACTAGACGACAGGACAGGAAAAATGTTACAATTGCTATGTGAGAGAGGAAGCTAAGGCCTTTGTCCCTTAGCTTCCTGTGATCCTCTAGCCAGGTTTTCCCACAGTTAAGCTGGAGCAGCAAGACCCTCGATAGGGAAGGTTGATGTTCTTATCCAAATCTTCATTCCTTCCAGTCAAACTGGAACAAGGAACTTGATTCTACACCAACAAAGCCTAGCCCAGAACCAAGATTATGCACTTCCTCTCTAATTTTAATTAATCAATTAGTTAATTTCATGAAATAAAAGTGCCCATCATTCTTCCACTTTCTTTTTTTTTTAATTTTTTTTTAATGTTTTATTTATTTCTAGGAGAGAGAGAGAGACAGCGTGAGCAGGGGAGGGTCAGAGAGACAGGGAGTCACAGACTGAAACAGGCTTCAGGCTCTGAGCTGGCGGTCAGCACAGAGCCCGATGCGGGGCTCGAACCCACGAACCGCGAGATCATGGCCCAAGCGAAAGTCGGACGCTTAACCGACTAAGCCACCCAGGCGCCCCCATTCTTCTACTTTCTTACTCTTAGCCTTATTAATATGACTTGACAAGCTGATAAGAGTTAACTTTATGAGAAGGCAGAATAAGCCTTGGCTGAGGAGGATACTGACGTGGAATTACCAATACCTGCTTTAGGGTTGCAAAACATAAAAAAATGTACAGCAATTTTCATAGATAACTTTTAAAATATCAAGCATCTAGAACAGTAGTTCTTTAAGTGTGGCCAGGGACAAGGGGATCCCTGCCATCCCGCAGGGGGTTCCTTGTGTTCAAAACGATCTTCATGGTAAACCCAAAACATCACTTGCCTTTTTCACTGTCACTCTCTTTTCAATGTATGGTGGAATCTTCCAGAAACTACACGTGATGTGATGACATCATGACTCTGTTGGTCAATGGAATGCATGCTTGCATATTCTGGTGTGTTCTGATTCTACAGTGGAGATTTAGTGTATAAAATGTGTTTTGAGGCACCTGGGTGGCTCAGTTGGTTAGGCATCCAACTCTTGATTTCAGCTCTGGTCATGATCCCAGGGTTCGTGGGATCCAGCCCTCCCTCCAGCTCCACAGTGACAGCACAGAGCCTGCTTGGGATTCTCTTTCTCCCCTTCTCTTCACCCCTTCCCCCTTCATGTGTGCACACGCTCATGCTCTATCTCTCTCAAAATAAATAAACTTAAAAAAATAAACTCATCTTAAAAATTAAAACCAATAAAGACATGGGTTTTCAGAGATTAACTCCATTTGTTCTCAGCTTCTACTATGTTCTTCATGGCAGTGTCTGGTTATTTCTACTATCATCTCTGTAACCTCTTGTTGTTCAATAAATTCTTCTTTTGAATCTCAAAGTGTCCCTTGCAAAGCTACACAGAAATGCAAAAGGATCAGGTACCGTTTTAAAATTTACTTCACAGTGATATTTTGCGATTTTCAAATGAAAACAAATTTTAATTGAAACTCATTTTAGAGTCCAATATTTTATTTTATTCTAAAAATTTATTTATAATATACTTTTTCTTAAGGATGAATTGAGATTAGACAGGAGAGTCTCTCTTTGTTGTGCCCTAGAATGTGCAGGTGGCACAACCAGGAGTGAAGAGATTAAAGTTTACCCCCGGCAGAGTTACTTGGTATTTTTGTAGCCAGAGGTATATTTGCTGTATCTGACAGAAGAGACAGAAACATTTCTTTTTAATGTTTACTTATTTTTAGTGACAGAGAGCATGAACAGGGGAGAGGCAGAGAGAGTGAAGGAGGGAGAGAATCCTAGTAGGCTCTGCACTGCCAGTGCGGAGCCCTACGTGAAGCTCGATCTCATGAATCATGAGATCATAACCTGAGCCAAAATCAAGAGTTGGACGCTTAACTCTCTGAACCACCCAGGCGCCCCAACAGACACACTTTTGAACAACCCTCCTCTTGTACAGGACAAAATGATTTTCAGTAATAATAATGAAATGAAATGTATAGTGATAATATCCAAAAAAGAAATGCAGATAACTAAAAGTTTTATTTTATTGAACTTTATGTGAACAAACATGCCAGTTTTATTTTTTTTTTAATTTTTTAAAATGTTTTATTTATTTCTGAGACATAGAGAGAGACAGCGTGAGCAGGGGAGGGTCAGAGAGAAAGGGAGACACAGAATCTGAAGCAGCTCCAGGCTCCGAGCTAGCTGTCAGCACAAAGCCTGATGCGGGGCTCAAACCCACAAGCTGTCAGATCATGACCTAAGCTGAAGTCGGATGCCCAACCGACTGAGCCACCAAGGCCACCCAGCCACCCAGTCCCCAATCATGCCAGTTTTAAATAAAATAAATATTAGAGTACAAAAAAGGAAAAGTAATGGATTCATGTATTTGATTATGTTCATGTGTTTTGAAAAAAGTAACTAACATATCTATATATTGTTCATTATAGAAATGAATAATATTTGCTATTTGAGCCTTAACTTCTAAAAATGTCAAAAACTTTTTCAAAATTGACCTTCTTTATATGTATATGTTTTATAAAGAATATAGCATAAAAGGCATCGGAATTGGTAAAGAAGTCAAACTTTCACTTTTTGCAGATGACATGATATTCTACATAGAAAACCCAACAGACTCCACCAGAAGCCTACTAGAACTGATCCATGAATTCAGCAATCTTGCAGGGTACAAAATCAACGTACAGAAATCGGCTGCATTTTTATACACCAATAATGAAGCAACAGAAAGAGAAATCAAGAAACTGATCCCATTCACAATTGCACAAAAAACCATAAAATACCTAGGAATAAATCTGACCAAAGATATAAGAGATCTGTATGATGAAAACTATAGAAAACTTATGAAGGAAACTGAAGAAGACACAAAGAAATGGAAAAACATTCCATGCTCATGGGTCGGAACAATAAATATTGTCAAAATGTCATGACTACCCATGAAAATTTGTATGGAACCACAAAAGACCCTGAATAGCCAAATTAATATTGAAGAAGAAAACCAAAACGGGAGGGATCACCATCCCAGACCTTAGCCTCTACTACAAACTGTAATCATCAAGACAGTATGGTATTGGCACAAAAACAGACACATAGACTGATGGACTAGAATAGAGAACTCAGAATTGGACCCACAAATGTATGGCCAACTAATCTTTGACAAAGCGGGGGAAGAGCATCCAATGGAAAAAAGACAGCCTCTTTAACAGATGGTGTTGGGAGAACTGGACAGCAACATGCAGAAGAATGAAACTAGATCATTTTCTCACATCATACACAAAAATAGACTCAAAATGGATAAAGGACCTGAATGTGAGAGGAAACCATCAAAACCTTAGAGGAAAAAGCAGGAAACAACCTCCTTGACCCCCACCGCAGCAATTTCTTACTTGACACATCCCCAAAGGCAAGGGAATCAAGAGCAAAAATGAACTACTGGGACCTCATCAAGATTAAAATCTTCTGCACAGCAAAGGAAACAACCCACAAAACTAATAGGCAACTGACGGAATGGGAAAAGATAGTTGCAAATGACATATCAGATAAAGGACTAGGCTAGTATCCAGTATCTATAAGGAACTCATCAAAACTCCACACTCGAAAAACAAATAATCCGGTGAAGAAATGGGCAGAAGACATGAACAGACACTTCTCCAAAGAGGACATCCAGATGGCCAACAGACACATGAAATAATGCTCAGTGTCCCTCCTCATCAGGGAAATACAAATCAAAACCACACTGCGATACCACCTCACACTGGTCAGAGTGGTTAAAATGAACAAGTCAGGAGACTCTAGATGCTGGCGAGGATGTGGAGATACAGGCACCCTCCTACACTGTTGGTGAGAATGTAAGCTGGTACAACCCCTCTGGAAAACAGTATGGAGGTTCCTCAGAAAATTAACAATAGAACTCCCCTATGACCCAGCAGTAGCACTGCTAGGAATTTACCCAAAGGATACAGGAGTGCTGATGCATAGGGGTACATGTACCTTAATGTTCATAACAGCACTCTCAACAATATCCAAAACATGGAAAGAATCTAAGTGTCCATCAACTGATGAATGGATCAAGAAGATGTGGTTTATCTACACAATGGAATACTACATGGCAATGAGAAAGAATGAAATCTGGCCATGTGTAGCCACATGGATGGAACTAGAGGGTGCTTTGCTGAGTGAAGTAAGTCAGGCAGAGAAGGACAGATACCATATGTTTGCAAGTATAAGTGGATTAGGAGGAACTCAACGGAGGACCATGGGGGAGGAGAAGGGGGAAAACAGTTGGGGAGAGGGAGGGAGGCAAACCATGAGAGACTCTTGAATGCTGAGAATAAACTGAGGGCTAATGGGTGAGAGGGGAAGGGGGGGACATGGAGAAGGGCATTTGTGGGGATGAGGACTGGGTGTTATATGGAAACAAACTTGACAATAAACTAACAAAATAAAATAAAATAAATAAAATAAAATAAAATAAAATAAAATAAAAATAAATAAAAATAAAAAATATAGCCAGATTTGTCAGTCTATCCTTGCATAGTTGATAGAAAAACACCTTTTATTATTTTAATTTAGAAATGTGTTTTATTTTTTTGATTTTCAAATTATTATTATTTTTTTATTTTAGAGAGAGAGCACAAGTAGAGAAGAGAAGCAGAAGGAGAGAGATTCTTTAGCAGTCTCCACACTTAGCATGGAGCCCAAAACAAGTCTCAATTCCACAACTCTGGGATCATGAACTGAGCCAATATCAAGAGTTGGATGCTCAATCAATTGAGCCACCCAAGCACCCCAGAAACATGTTTTTTCAAGTGAAGCCCAAAATATACAAATATTTTGGGAAAGCATTAGACATAAAGGTAAGTTTGACAGAGATTCATAAAAATCCCACTTCTCATTAAATTCCAAAAAATGCAGTAGTATCTATGCCTTTATTTATTTGAGATCCACTCAAATGTTTACAAATGCTTCTGGAGTGAAAATTTTCTACTTCCTAAGTACGTCTTCTGAAAGTAACATAATTAGAGAAAATGACTGAATGATAGTGAACACAGACATTATTTGATCCATGGCTTTAGAACAAATGTCCAGTTCTTGGTGAAAATGATTGGGCTAGGGGCACCTGGGTGGCTCAGTTGGTTAAGGGTCCAGCTTCGGCTCAGGTCATGATTTTGCTGTTTGTGAGTTCAAGCCCCGCATCGGGCTCTGTGCTGACAACTCAGAGCCTAGAGCCTGCTTCAGATTCTGTGTCTGCCCCTCCCCTGCTTACATACTCTCTCTTTCTCTCAAAAATAAACATTTTTAAAAATTAAAAAAAAGAAGAAAAGATAATGATTGGGCTATTCAACATTGTTATTTTGCTTTCTCTGGGAAATGTAAGATTAGAATCTTTTGTTCCTCTTAATACTCTTCTTCAGAATTTGATTCTTTTTTTTCTATGTAAATGCTCATTTCCTAACATTTTTTGTTGCACAGTCAATAGCCTTTGCCTTTCTGTGGACTTATCTTCAAAGAAAAGTTTGAAAGCTTGGTATTTCACTGTACACTGTTCAAGGCAGTCTCTACTTTCTACAAATATGTTTGTATCTGATTAACCTCATCTAAACTTCAACACCGGTGGGCGGGGGGGCGGAGATCATTGAAAAGGGAAAAACTGCAGTAGCCAAGGACATAATCTGAGCTGTTTCTCATTTGTCCATATTTCTTTGTATCAAACAGTACTTCCAAGTTGAGATCAACTTTTCAAAATTTACTGTGCCCTCGCTTCATAATGAGTATTCCATCTTGTCTACAAAAGACTTTCTGTAGCTTTTTCCAACGAGGTGAGATTAAAAAGAATGAATAAAATTTTTCCAAAGTTTCAGAAAGCATCACACATGAAGAAACCTTTCCAAAAAAGAAAATTCCACAAGGTTGAAAGAATGATTTCCAGAAGACAGAAATAAAATTTGAGATTAATCTCTTTGATTTTCGCATGAATTCTACTGTGAATGCTGGCCAGATAGGCAGCACTCTTCTACTGCTGATCACAACAGAGGTTTATGAGACAACCATCCGTTGTTTCAAGATATCTTCTGGGCTTTCAGCTATAGTCTTTCCAGAAATAGAAGAATGAGTTCTTTATTCCAATGCTTACCACCTTTTATCCAGCAAATCTGATTAACTTACATATTTAATTTTTATGAAACATCTGAAGTGCTATCAACGATAAATCCAAGGTGTGTGGGTTTTCTTTTTCAATATCTGCCACTACTAAAGCATACCACTGGTGTCATGTTGCACTTTGATTCTTTCTTTAGTTTTAAAACAACAACAAAGAATTTCAATTCCAGAGATATTAAAATTAGTAAAATATTTCATATATGAATTCAAATAAGCACTTAGCAAAGTGTTACATATTGCACATCACAGTTTACACTTTCCTCTATGTTTTTTTAACAGATGTAATTAAAAAAAATTTTTTTTAATGTTTATTTATTCTTGAGAGCAAGGGTAAGAGAGGGCATGAATGGGGGAGGAGCAGAGAGAGGGAGACACAATCTGAAGCAGGCTCCAGGCTCTGAGCTGTCAGCACAGGACCCTATGCAGTGCTCAAACCCACAAACCAGGAAATCACAACCCAAGTCGAAGTCGGATGCTCAACCAACTGAGCCACTCTGGCACCCCCAGATGTTATTTTTTTAGAGCAGTTAAGATTCACAGCAAAATTGAGGGGAAGGTACAGAAACTTCCCATATACCCCTTTTCCCCACAGTGCATGGTCTCCCCCATCACCAACATGCCCCACTACAGTGCTACATTTGTTACAACTGATGAACCTATGTTGACACATACATCATCATCACCCAAAAACCAGCTTCCATTACACTTCACTTGCGGTGTGTTACATTGGTTTGGACAAATGTGTAACTTGCCATGAATGTATCATTCTGGGATCACACAAGAGAATAGTTTCACTGCCCTCAAACTCCAGTACGTTCTACCTATTCATTGGTCCCTCCTCTAATAGCCCCTAGAACCACTTATCTTCGTACCGCCTCCATAGTTTTGTCTTTTCCAGAATGTCATATACTTGGAGTCAGACCATATGTAGTCTTTTCAGCCTGGCTTACTTAATTAGTAGTCATCATTTAAGTTTCCTCCAAGTCTTTTCAGGGCTTAAGAGCTCATTTCTTTTCAGCATTGACTAATATTCCACTGTCTGGATTCACCAGGTTTATTTATCACTTCGCTTACTGAAGGACATCTTGGCTGCTTCCAATTGTTGGCAATTAGGAATAAAGCTGCTGTAAACAGTTATGTGCAGATTTTGTGTGGACGTAAGTTTTCGCTCATTTGGGTAAATACTGAGCACATCAGTTGCTGGATCGTATGGTAGGAGTATGTGTAGTTTTGTTAGAAACTACCCGACTGTGTTCCGAAGTGACTGGCTGTACCATTCTGCATTCTCACCAGCAATGAATGAGAGTTCCTGTTGCTTCACATCCTCGCCAGCATTTAGAACTGTCAGCGTGCCAGGTTTTGGCCATTTTAATAAGTATGTGGTGCCATCTTGTTTTAATTTTCATTTCCTGATGACATGTGACGTGAATGACTTTTCATGTGCTTATTTGTCATCTGTATCTCCTCATTGGTGAGGTTTCTGTTAAGGTCTTTGGCCCATTTTTTAATTGAGTTATTTTCTTAATATTGGGTTTTAAGAGTTCTACCTGGATATATTTTTTAAGTTCACTTATTTATTTTTGAGAGAAAGAGACAGAGCACACACATGTGCAAGCAGGAGAGAAGAAGAGAGGAGACAGACAGAGAGAGAGAGAGAATCCCAAGCAGGATTTGCACTGTCAGTGCAGAGCCCGATGCAGGGCTCAAATCCATGAACTGTGAGATCATGACCTGAGCTGAAATCAAGAGTTGGATGATTAACCGACTGAGCCACTCAGGCACCCCTTTCCTGTATTCCATTTAACAAGATATGTCTTTTACAACTATTTTCTCCCATCTGTGGCTTGCCATCTCATTCTCCTGATATTATCTTTGGCAGAGCGGAAGTTTTTAATTTTAATAAAGTTCAGCTTATCAATTATTTCTATTCACAACTTTAAGCATAAAAATAAAACTCCCAGGACGTCACACTAAAGTAACTCATGTTGATTTTCTTCTTTTTTATAACTACTATACTATTGTTGTTTCTAATCTGCTTCTAAAAGCAAGAATATGTAGTAAGACACGGACTGGGGATGCAAACTATGTCCAAAACTATTTTAAACTCGTATAAACTTAACTTTCAAAATGACCGTATGCAGCTGAGTCTCCATAAGCCTGGAAAAACTATATACCTTAGAGTTCTCCAAATTTACTTCCATGTAAAATATAACATTTATTAAAGGATTAATAATAAAAATGTGCTAAATTGAGCATACATAAATGTTATTGAAACTCAAGAATAATCACACAGATGGGTAAAACTCAGACCAACAAAAGATTTTGTAGGGAGGAGTATTTAATCACAACATTGTATAGAATTGCCAGACATACTAATAATAAAATATAGGCCAATCGGTAGTCTGCACACAGTGCTCCCACTTAACTGCCTGCATTTAGTTAGCAGGGCTAATTGCTCCTATTGCTCAGACTGGGTAAGCCACTGCCCATAACTATTTTGGAAATGTTTAATTAAAACTTGACAGGAAGATCCCGGACTCATTTTATGAAGCCAGCATCACTCTGATTCCCAAGCCAGACAGAGATCCAGCAAAAAAAGAGAACTACAGGCCAATATCCTTGATGAATACACATGCAAAAATCCTCAACAAGATCCTTGCAAATCGAATCCAGCAGCACATAAAAAGAATCATCCACCAAGATCAAGTGGGATTCATTCCTGGGTAACAGGGCTGGTTCAACATTCGCAAATCAATCAATGTGATCCATCATATCAATAAAAGAAAAGATAAAAACCATATGATCCTGTCAATAGATGCAGAAAAAGCATTTGACAAAATACAGCATCCCTTCTTAATACAGACTCTAGAGAAAGTTGGGATAGAAGGAACCTACTTAAACATCATAAAAGCCATCTATGAGAAGCCTCAGCTAACATCATCCTCAACAGGGAAAAACTCAGAGCTTTCCCCCTGAGATCAGGAACACGACAGGGATGCCCACTCTCACCACTGCTGTTTAACATAGTGCTGGAAGTCCTAGCATCAGCCATCAGACAACAAAAGGAAATCAAAGGCATCAGAATTGGCAAAGAGGAAGTCAAACTTTCACTCTTCGCAGATGACATGATACTCTACATAGAAAACCTGACAGACTCCACCAGAAGCCTACTAGAACTGATCCAAGAATTCAGCCAAGTTGCAGGGTACAAAATCAACATACAGAAATCAGTTGCATTTTTATACACCAACAATGAAGCAACAGAAAGAGAAATCAAGAAACTGATCCCATTCACAATTGCACAAAAAACCATAAAATACCTCAGAATAAACCTAACCAAGGATACAAGAGATCTGTATGAGGAAAACTATAGAAAACTTATGAAGGAAATTGAAGAAGACACAAAGAAATGGAAAAACATTCCATGCTCATGGATAGGAAGAATAAATACAGTTAAGATGTCATTACTACCCAAAGCTATCTACACATTCAATGCAATTCCAATCAAAATTGCACCAGCATACTTCTCAAAACTAGAACAAACTATCCTCAAATTTGTATGGAACCACAAAAGACCCTGAATAGCCAAATTAATATTGAAGAAGAAAACCAAAATGGGAGGGATCACCATCCCAGACTTTAGCCTCTACTACAAAGCTGTTGTCATCAAGACAGTATGGTATTGGCACAAAAATAGACACATAGACCAATGTGTCTCAGAAGTGGACCCAAAAGTATACAGCCAACTGATCTTTGACAAAGCAGGAAAGAATATCCAATGGAAAAAAGACAGCCTTTTTAACAGATGGTGTTGGGAGAACTGGACAGCAACATGCAGAAGAATGAAACTAGACCATTTTCTCACATCATACACAAAAATAGACTCAAAATGGATAAAGGACCTGAACGTGAGACAGGAAACTATCAACACCCTAGAGGAGAAAGCAGGAAACAACCTCTTTGACCTCCACCGCAGCAACTTCTTACTTGACATCCCCAAAAGCAAAGGAATCAAGAGCAAAAATAAACGATTGGGACCTCATCAAGATTAAAAGCTTCTGCACAGCAAAGGAAACAACCCACAAAACTAATAGGCAACTGACGGAATGGGAAAAGATAGTTGCAAATGACATATCAGATAAAGGGTTAATATCCAGAATCTATAAGGAACTCACCAAACTACACCCAAAAAACAAACAACCCAGTGAAGAAATGGGCAGAAGATATGAACAGACACTTCTCCAAAGAGGACATCCAGATGGCCAAGAGACACATGAAACGATGCTCAGCATCCCTTCTCATCAGGGAAATACAAATCAAAACCACACTGAGATACCACCTCATGCCAGTCAGAGTGGCTCAAATGAGCAAATCAGAGAACTCTAGATGCTGACGAGGATGTGGAGAAACGGGCACCCTCCTACACTGTTGGTGGGAATGTAAACTGGTACAGCCCCTCTGGAAAACAGTGTGGAGGTTCCTCAGGAAACTAACAATAGAACTCCCCTATGACCCAGCAATAGCACTGCTAGGAATTTACCCAAGGGATACAGAAATGCTGATGCATAGGAGCACATGTACCCCAATGTTCATAGCAGCACTCTCCACAATAGCTAAAACATGAAAGAGCCTAAGTGTCCATCAACGGACGAATGGATCAAGAAGATGTGGTTTATCTATACCGTGGAATACTACATGGCAATGAGAAACAATGAAATCTGGCCATGGGTAGCAACATGGATGGACCTTGAGGGTGTTATGCTGAGCAAAATAAGTCAGGCAGAGAAGGACAAATATCCTATGTTTGCACGTATAGGAGGATTAGGAGGAACTTAACAGAGGAACAAGGGTGAGAAGAAGGGAAATGGTGGGGGAAAGGGAGAGAGGCAAACCATGAGAGACTCTTGAATGCTGACAAAAACTGAGGACTGATGGATGTGGGGGGGAGAGGGGAGGGGCATGGAGGAGGGCACTTGTGGGGATGAGCACGAGTGTTATGTGGAAACTAATTTGACAATAAACTATTTGTCAAAATAAATAAATAAAAATAAATTTAAAAAATAAAATAAATAATAAAATAAATAAAATAATAAATTAACAAACATTAAAAAAATAAATAAAATAAAATTTGACAGGAAAAAAGTCAAAAGAGAAATGGACTGAGATGACCAGTGTCCTTGAAAATTCCTTGTCACTCACCAGTGTCACTCAGAAACTCAGGATATGACCTTATTTGGAATTAGAGTCTTTACAGATATAATTAGTTATTAAAATAAAATTTTACTGGATTAGGATGGGCCCTAATCCAATGGCTAGCATCTATGTAAGTAAAGCAGAGACACACATGGAGAGAAGGCCATATGATGGCAGAGGCAGAGACTAAAGTAACCAATCTACGAGTCAAGAAATGTCAAGGAATACCCACAACCACCATAAGCCGGAAAAGGCACAGAAGGAACACGGCCTGCCAACACCTTGATTTTGGGCTTCTAGCCTCCAGGATTCTGAGAAAGTAAGTTATTTTTGTTCTAAGCCATTCCATTTGTTATGGCTGCCATAGGAAACAGAGGACATACAGAAGAAGACACACATGACAATCTCTGTGAACTCCCTGTATGATCAGAAGTACAGAGTGGTCAGAAATATAGCATGATTATTCTGATTTCCCTATTCTTTGGCTATGCTTTTAAGGTCTTTAGAGAGCCAAGAGCAACACTTAGAAAGAAAAGGGAAAAAAAATCTCACTGGCATTGTGCTCTCCTTCTGCCCTGTAGCAAAGAACAAAGGAAATTTTGAAAAAAGAAGAGAGAGGAATAAAGTTCCATTATTTTTCTAACTGTAATAGCTAAAGGCAATCATTTACCACTTCTTGCTTGGGAACTGTGCGATGCAATTTCTAATTGTGGAATATGTATTATTATATTAATTTTTCTATTTCCCTACAATAATTTAATTGGAGAATCTTGATGCCAGGTGAAATACAAACAACTATCTCTGCTGCTTTTAGCAAGAAGATTTAGTTTTGGGGGGAATACATGGGAGAATCTTATAAAACACAGTAAAACCTTGGTTTGCAAGCAGAATTCATTCTGGAAACATGGTCGTAATCCAAAACACTCGTATATCAAAGTGAATTTCAAGAACGTGATCATGTCATGTACTACTCATATTGCAAGGTATCGCTCAGTTATCAAGTTAAAATTTATTAGAAATGTTTTCTTGTCCTGGGGAACACTTGCAGAACAAGTTACTCACAATCCAAGCTTTTACTGTAAATTACACTAAAGAGCAATATCAGCTAATTGATTCCCTATTTTTCCAAAAAAGTAAACCACAGTAGTCTTTCAAAAATACTTATTATGCCTTTAACACACATTAGGTAGGACATAAATACTCTTCCAAGTCCCCACTACAAATGGAACCTGAAGTGTTTGTTCCTCAGTTGCCCATTCTAGTGTGCAAAGCCTTGACCACCACACAGCCCCCCCGTGTAGGTGACCTTGGTCTCACGTGCTCTACTTTAAGCTCACTTCCTACTCCACCTCTATCCTATTACCCTGAATGAAACTTTTATAAATAACAAGATACAAATTAGCAAATATGTCCCAGCACTCTGAGTTAAATTATATTACTCCTTTACCTTTAATGACCTTTTTTCCTTTAATGAACTTCGTGACTATCTTTAGAGCCTTCTAATGAGCAGAATACAACTGAATAAAATGTTATAGTAAGGTTTTAACAGGCTAAATAAAATAGTACCCTGAGACTCCTACATGACATAGGGGCTCCTGGGTGGCTCAATTGGCTAAGCGTCCAACTTCAGCTCAGGTCATGATCTTACAGTTTGTGGGTTCTAGCCCCACACTGGGCTCTATGCTGTCAGCCTGGAGCCTGCTGAGATTCTGTGTCTCCCTCTCTCTCTGTCCCTCCCTGCTTGTGCGCTTGCTCTCTCTCTCTCTCTCAAAAATAAATAAAGATTTAAAAAAAGAGACTCCTATACGACATAGAATTATTGGTCCTAAAACATTCTAGAAATAAGATAATTTCAAAAACCATAGCAGAGAAAGATACCTAGTTTTGGACCCAAGCTTCACCTCAAAGTTTAAAGTCTTGCTCAAAGACAAGGGATTTAATTAGCATGTGTCTATGCAAGGTAGACAAAGGGTCCAGAATATCATTTCAAACCAAACCACGTACCTGTAACACCTTGTAAAACACCACCAAACAAGCCTAACATGCCACAACCAGAAATCAATAGTTTATTCAAAGTGAACGTATTCTGACTCTCAGATAAAGAGATTCACAGTTTTCAATCTCGGCTGAGATTGCTCAATGCTCAATGCTACCCCAGAATTCTGCCATGCTGCCCTAGCTCTTTCTAGCCTTTTCTCCACAGTAGCTATCTTAAGACTTCATTTCCTTCAAATTTCTACCTTGCACCTCATTACTCTCAAGAGATATTACATCCTAGTTCCCAGGAAAGAATAGAGTTACCTGACGAGAACTTCCTAACTTTTCTTTCTCAGGTTCACTTTTTCCTCTCTAAAGTCCGCTAAAAGAAGTGTTTGCCATTCCCACCGAAAGGAACTATACTTTAAGTGGTCCTTGAAGATTACTTCCATCTTCAAGCTCCATCCTTTATTCTACATGTCATTTTATCTTTAACTCCATGACAACAAATACAGAGCCCGCTTCCCCAGTGAGTCCATCCACTAGGGTGGTGACACCATCTTCCCTTACCACTTTATCAGAGACCTTGCCCTCTCAACCATCTCTCTGGTTTTGAACTGTTTTCAGTCTTGACTTATCCACTGGCTCCTTCCCACCAAGACTGTGTTGCCATTGCTCTTCATTCTCTTAAGGGTGTTCTTTTTTATGTTGCAACATTTGATCTTACAGGAGAGTTGCAATGACAGTACAAAGAACTCCTGAATACCCTTCACCCAGAGACCTCATTCAAGTTCTGTCCATTGCCCCAGTGCACTGTTTATAGCAAAAAAGATCAGGGGCTGCACCCAACTGTGACATCTCTATAGTCTCTTTCAATGTGGGATAGTTCCTCAGTCTGTCCTTGACACTCTTTAAGATTATAGTAGATTAAAGTATATTTGAAGGTGTTAGCTAATAGAGTTCAATTTGGGATTGCCTGATGCTTCCTCACGATTACATCCAGGTGATCTGCTTTGGCAGGACTGTTACAGAAGTGATGCTGTATTCTTCTTACTGCAGCTTGCTGGGTGGACACCATGTCACTTTGTCCTGTTGGTTGTGAAAGCCTTAATCACTAAATCAAAATGCTGTATTTTCTTCTCTGTTACAGTTACAAGTATTTTGTTGAGAGATGCTTTGAGACTATATACATATCCCATATTTCATGCCACTTTCACTCTAAGTTTTAGCATCCATTCATTATTTCTTACTATTAATAGACATTTGGGCTCTTTCCATACTTTGGCTATTGTAGGTAGTGCTGCTGTAAACATTGTGGTGCATGTGCCCCTTCAAAACAGCGCACCTGTATCCCTTGGATAAATACCTAGTAGCGCACTTGCTGGGTCATAGGGTAGTTGTATTTTTAATTTTTTTTTAATGTTTTATTTATTTCTTTTTTAAAAATATTTTTATTTATTTCTAGGAGAGAGAGAGAGAGAGAGAGACAGCGTGAGCAGGGGAGGGTCAGAGAGAGAGGGAGTCACAGACTGAAACAGGCTCCAGGCTCTGAGCTGGCAGTCAGCACAGAGCCCGATGCGGGCTCGAACCCACGAACCGCGAGATCATGACCTAAGCGAAAGTCGGACGCTTAACCGACTAAGCCACCCAGGCGCCCTGTATTTTTAATTTTTTGAGGAACCGTCATACTGTTTTCCAGATCCCATTCCATTTCTAAGACTCATCTATACTCACCCGCTCTATTTCCTCACCTTCAGTCATTTTTTGACTCACCACAATCTGACTTCCATTCTGGTCGAGTCTTGCAGTCACTTCCTTTTTTTTTTTTTTTTTTTGGTAGTCATTTCATTTCCTTCTTACCAACTCCAAAGGATATTTCTCCCTCCTTTTCCAACCTGAGTTCCTTACAGCCTTTGACACTCTCTGGACATACTTTCTTCCTCTGGTTTCTGTGATTCCCCACTCAACTGGTTTTGCTTCTACTTTTTCAGTCATTTCTTCTTCAATTCCTTTATGGGCTTTTTTTCCTCCTCCCTTATTTAATTATTATGATTCCTGGGGTTTTGTCTTCACACTTCTCCCCATGCAGTCCCCGAGTAGCTCATCCCCTCCCATGGCTAAAATGAACTTATTCTGTTGACTTACACATCTCTGCCTTTAATCCACATCTAATTCCTAAGCTTCAGACCTATATTATGAAATGCCCATCAAATATTACTCCTTGGCTATCTCTCAATCACTCCATACAAAACACATCTAACACAGAAATACTTTCCACTCCATTCCATCCTTCAAATCTGCTCTTCTTTATGACTAATTGAGTTCAAGGAACATAAATACAACCTTTTCAGTGCCCCAAATCAACAACTTAAGAACCATTCTTTATTTTTTTAAAACTGTATTTATTTTGGGAGAGACAGAGAAAGACAGAGAGATGGAGGAAGAGAGAGACAGAGAGAGAGAGAGAGAGAGAGAGAGAGAGAGAGAGAGAGAGAATCCAAAGCAGGTTCCATGCTATCAGTACAGAGCCCAAACTATGAGATCATGACCTAAATGAATATCAAGAGTCAGGAACTTAACCAACTGACCACCTAGAACCATTCTTCTAAAAAAAAATTTAATGTTTTTATTTATTTTTGAGAGCAAGAGAGACAGAGTGTGAGTGGGGGAGGGGCAGAGAGAGAGAGAGAGGGAGACACAGAATCTGAAGCAGGCTCCAGGCTCTGAGCTGTCAGAACAGAGCCCCATGCAGGGCTCGAGTTCACAGACTGTGAGACCATGACCTGAGCCTAAGTCAGATGCTTAACCGACTAAGCCACCCAGGCTCCCCCAAGAACCATTCTTAATTCATTCTTCTTTCCCATCCCCACATCAACAAGTCTGATGGTATCAACTCCTAAATCTCTCTCAAACCTATTTCCTCAGCAATTCTGCAGACTAAGCAATCATCATCTTGTGCCTGGGTCACCACCACAGCCTTCTAACTGGCTCCTCATTCTTGTCATTCTTCCAATCTGATCTGCATAATCTTTGTAAAACAAATATCATCATGGCTCTTTCCTTAAAACCCTTCAGAGATTTCGCACTGCCCTGGAGGCAGCCCAATTCCTTCACATGGCTTACTAAACCCTGTATGATCTTGCCCTAGCCTACCTTTAAGATACCATGCCCTAAAGGCAGCCCAGTTCCTTCACATGGCTTACTAGGCCCTGTATGGTCTTGCCCTAGCCTACCTTTAAGATACCATCTCTTTAAACTCAAATGTAGCCACACTGAAATGACTTTGACCTCCAAAAACACACACACAATATTCATTTGGGTCCCTGGGCCCTGACATATTCTTGTCCCTCTGCCTCTTTGCCACATTGCTTGGTCAAATTCTATTCATCCCTTAGACCATAGATATTACTTTCTCTGGGAATCTTCCCAGAATGATCCTGCTCTGTGCTTCTACAGTACTCTGTATTTCTCTAGAGTCCTTATGACACTTTATTATAATTGCTTGCTTAATTATTTAATTTCCCAACCAAATTATTAGCTTTATTAAGGTTTCAGAGAAATATCTTATTCATTGTTCTATTACCAGAGCCTAGCAAAGTGGCTGAAACACAGTAGATGCTCCCCAAGTTGTTAGTGAATGAATGGGTCTTAAAAATTACAAACTCTATTGCAGCCACAACCAAAGGGGACACTTCACAGACGCACATTAACACAAGGTATGCGGGAACACATCTTCCTTCACTCCTGTTGCTGGTCACTTCAAAAGGTGGCATCACTAAAATGTAATAAACAATAATGCAACCATACCAGACTGAATGAAAAGAATTATTTCCCACAAAACACAGAATTCCTTTTCCTTCTCTGAGGCAATTTCAAATGTTTCATTATTTTTTACACTCCCATGAAAATAACACACAGCATTTGAGAGAGCAGACATCTTTTACCAAGAGGGTTAGAATAAGAGTCAATATTTTGGCCCTTTAGACAGCTCCAGGACATTCTTCCTGGATACACACAATGAATACACACACACACACACACCACAATGTCTCAGAAATATAGAGCAGGATTAAATAAAGGAAAAATAGATAATGAGTCTCTAAAGGGAATATTTTCAAATTCAGCATGGTGTCTGGCCCAAAGGAGAGGTAACACCAAAAGTGAGAGATGACACCAGAGCTTAGCCCTAGCCAACTGCAAACAGCAAAGGGTTGATGTTGGCGGGACGAGGAAACCTATGAAGGGGATGAAGATTGTTCCTACTAACTATACACTATTATAAGCCAGATCCAAGGTACTTCATCTTCACTGTCCCATTTTACATATGAGGAAATGGCATTTAAAGGACTAAATAAGTAGCCTACAGCTAATAAATACCAAAGTGTAGTTCTTTCCAGTCCTTAGTGCTATGCCCCAAACCAGGCAGGGCCTAGTCATTTCTTTAAAGTCAAATTTCCTTCTCAATATCCTCTAGCTGAGGTTACCATAAGGCTTATTCACAGATTTAGAAACAAAACAGATAGTTATGCCTTCAGGGAGAGACATTTTTATTGTGTTTTTTTAATAATGGTCCCTGACAGATGGGGGTGGGCAAGATTTCTCTAGAGGTACTTTGATTGCAATCAGATTGTAAAGGGCTATTTTTCCCCACTGTCCTCTCTAGATAGCTCCAGTCTCAATCTTGACTCAATTTTGGAATTTTTAAAGTGATATGACATATCATATACATGTCTTTCCATATACACTCATATATATATGGCATAATATACATGTATATATAATGTATGTACAATGACCTATATAAGATGTTTTGTTGTTTGTTTTTTTATTTTAGAGAGAGAGAGAAAGGAGGGAGACAGTGTGAGTGGAGGAGGGGCAGAGAGGAAAGAGAGAATCTTAAGCAGGCTCTGCAGCGAGGATCCTAATGTGAGACTGTATCTCACAACCATGAGATCATGACCTGAGCTGAAACCAAGAGTCAGATGGTTAACCGACCAAGCCACCCAAGAGCCACTAAGATGTTTTAATTCTAAAAGCAGAACTCAAATACACTGCTTTGGAAAAGGGATGCTGAGGCTCACTTATCATTTTGCCTTTCAGAATCAGAGAGGTTTGAGGATATGAAGCACGCTGCAAAAGGGGAAATGAATGAAACTGTATGCTCAATGGTCAGAATTTTAGTCCCCTTCTGCCACTAGACTCCCTGAATGGTAACAACCAATCTTATATTCCCCAGGCAAGAGAGTGGAGAATGTGCTCAATGGCAAAGCTACACACACACACACACACACAATCTATAGCTACCGACATGGGCATCACTACATGACAAAGCTGGGTTTCCACCTATGTAATGAATATTGAACCTCATACAGGATTTCTCATCTGCATTTTTGTGACTTAATCTTCAGAATGAATGAATGCCAAGACAGAGACCAAAACAAATAACAAAAATAAAGAAATATGGAAAACAAAACAATGCAGAGAAAACTTCAAAAATACTTATAGTAATAATATTCTAAGAGAAATGAAAAGATATTACAATTACAAAATAAAAATAGGATGCAATTTAAAACTTAAAAATCTTTTTAGAAATTTTTAAAGTGATAACAAAAATAAAGTATCTAATTTTAAAAACTAAAGATAAAATCAAGTAAATCCCTAGATGACCAAATAAAAAGACAAGATGGAATGTAGAAGGGCAAATCTAAGATTACGGCTCAGTCCAAGAGGTCCAATATCTGATTAACAGTTGTACCAAAAATAAATAAATAAATAAATAAATAAAGATAATGACTGAAGAATTATAAAAGACATAATAAAAGAAAATTTCTAGGTTGAGTTTCTAGATTGGAAATGCCCACAAGGATAATTAGCACAACAACAATAACAAAATCCACTCATTTTCAAATTTTAGATTATCAGAGACAAAGAAATCCTAAAAGCTTCCAGAAAAAAGAAATAATCCCATACAAGAAAATAAAAATTAGAATGCAATTACATTTTAAAACAAAAATACTAGAAGTTAAACGATAATGAAGAAATGTCTTCAAGATTCTGAAGGAAAATGATTTCCAACCTAGACTTCCATACACAGCCAAATTATCAAGTAACTGTGATGGCAGACTTTATGTATTTGCATGTTTACAAGTTCTCAAAAATGTTATCTCCTACACACCCATTCTCAGGAATCTATTGGAGAAAATGTATCAGCAAAAGTGGAAGGTCAAATTAAAAAAGAAGAAAAACATGGGTCCAAAAAAATAGAGTTCCATATTTAATCCAGACAAAAGATGAAGGGATTACTTAGAATTCCTAGAAGACGGATGAAGAAAATTCCAAGATTAATAATAAAAGGAAGTTCTAGGTTAATAGCTAAGTAGAAGTTCTAGACAGTAACCAAGCAAGATCAGGGAGATGAATAAAATGGCTTTAGAAGATAGAGTTTTGAGAGATAGCCAAAATTAAAAGAATAATAATAGTAACAACAAACAATGGCTAGAACATCTAGTGAGTGTGGCTAAATTTAAAAGACATTTCAAATATGTCAGAGTTTGTACAGGATTTAGAGGAAGATAAAGGAAAAACAAAGCAACTGGTAACATGAAGCAATTGTTAACCCTAAAGAATTATAGAAAGTTGCACAAGAAAGGAAATATGATTTCAGCATACCATGTGAGTCAGCTTTGAGTAGTAGTTTCATAATACAGCAATGTAAACACTGAATACTGAGTTAACAAAAATGGCCATTGGACAATACTGGGAGGGCAGAAGGAGGCAAAAATGCGTATGTTGGGGGCCAAACAGGGACCATCAGAGAGAATCATGTAGGAGAGAAATATCCTCATGCCCTAGGTTTGAAGTCAGCAGACAATACATCACACTGAAAAATTAGAAAACACCAGTAGAAGCATGTTATTTGGGAAAATGAAGATAAACAGAAGAAGTAAGTAAAAGTAAAAAATGATTGATTCTGAGGAAGAGAAAATACGGATAGAAATAGGAAAGGATTGGGCAAGGGATTCTATTACTTTCTGGTAATATCTGAGCTTTAAAATTATAAATATGCAAGGCACGTGGGTGGCTCAGTCAGTTAAGTGTCCAATTTCGGCTGAGGTCATGACCTTGCAGTTCCTGAGTTTGAGCCCCACGTCAGGCTCTGTGCCGAGAGCTCAGAGCCCGGAGCTGCTTCAGATTCTGTGTCTCCCTCTCTCTCTACCCCTCCCTCTTCGTGCTCTGTCTCTTTCCATCTCTCAAAAAATAAACATTAAAAAAGTTTTAAAAAATTAAAATAATACATAGGTATTACTTTGATATAACGTACAATTTAAAAATACAGTCGAATATTTACATTATACATTATATATTATATAATATTTATATTAAAATAATATGTAAAGTCTAATTCATTTATAAATATATAAATATACACACAGAAGTTCTGGAATGCATATAATTGTTACTAGTGACTGTCTCTGAGTGATGAGGTTATAGGAGTTTTGCTGGTTTCTTCTTTTCCTAAAAAGATTTGTATTGTTATTTTAACAAGAAATACACTTTTTCTTTACAAAATATTTTAATGTATTTACTTACCTTAGCTGATTTTTCAAAACTTAAGCCTCCATCGAATTTAAAAAGACTTGTCATATTGTATCCAGTCTGGTTTCCATGTCCATGAGGCCACCAAGTTTCTACAGTAGCATTCTTTCAAGAAACAATTTAAGTCATTCCAAGTAAACTGTGGCATATTTTCAGCAAAATAATATAGTCATTCAGAGCATTATATCAATGTCTTATAGAGTCAAGCACAGAAATTCTAAGTTCTCTATTTTGCCAAATTATACCAATCCATAGAAAATACTTAAAAATCAACATGCTAGGAGCGCCTGGGTGGCTCAGTCGGTTGTCTGACTTTGGCTCAGGTCCAGAGCTCATAGCTCATGAGTTCAAATCCCCTATCAGGCTCTGTGCTGACAGCTCAGAGCCTGGAGATTGCTTCAGATTCTATGTCCCCCCTCTCTCTCTGCCCTTCCCCACTCACTCTCTCTCTCTCAAAAATAAATAAACATTAAACAAAAATTTTTTTAATCAACATGCTAGATATTTAGCATGGATTAACATACCAAAAGGGAAAAGAAAGAACAGAATAACATGGGTTTTCAGAAAAGCAATTCTTTCCATTTCTAATACTGAAACTCACTTTTATTCTGTATTCTTAACATTTAGAACTGGACTTTGAGGTTGACTCTCCTGTGAAGCCCAGAACTAGAAACTGTTTTGAGTTCTTACTGCATCCCAACAGTCACTGAATGTTGATTTACTCCATCCCGTTCAGTTCACAATGATCAATTCGGGTAATAATAAAAGGAAAAAGAGGGGTGCCTGGGTGGCTTAGTCGGTTAAGTGTCCGACTTTCGCTTAGGTCATGATCTCGCAGTTCGTGGGTTCGAGCCCCGCGTCGGGCTCTGTGCTGACTGCCAGCTCAGAGCCTGGAGCCTGTTTCAGTCTGTGACTCCCTCTCTCTCTGACCCTCCCCTGCTCATGCTGTCTCTCTCTCTCTCTCCTAGAAATAAATAAAAAACATTTTAAAAAAAATAAAGAAAAGGAAAAATCCAGCCCACTTTTACCAGTGAAAGATCATGAATTTAGAATTAGAATTCTGCTTGTAAAATAAGCACCAATATACAAAATAATTTACAAGTACCAGTCATTATAAATGACTGTGTTTGAATATAATGCTTAGAATATATTTTGGATTTAGGATACCATAAACCAGTGCAGAAAAACGAAAACACAACTCACCTGACTTCTTGAGAGAAAAGGATGTCAAATCACATATTCTCCATTTTTTTAATCCCAAAATTTGGGAAAATCATTCCTTAGCTCATAACATACACAAAAATATATGACATGTAAAAAGTGAAGGAAAAACTGGAAAAGAACATTTTTCTTTCATGCTAGTCTATTCTTTCTAGTCATTTTTTAACAGTATCACTTTTCATCTAGTTGTTCTGAGAAAGCATCATCATTCACCTTATTAATTTTCACAAATAGCTCAACAATCCTTTCCCCAGGTTGAAGTTCAATGCTGTATGTCTGCTGTGTTTGCAATTTAGGGATGGCTACAATCACCTGACCAGAAATTGGCTTTGGGCTGACAACATCAAAAGAAGACTCTATTTCAAGATTCCACCCCTGGGTACGGTTATCTAAGACATAGAGAGAAAAAAAAAGAAACGCATATTATATATGTGTATAATATGCTAATAAGCATTATCGCTGCACTCCTCAGGATTCATCGAAGAAAATACTAAAGCAGCTTCTAAACTAGTAAGCACTCCATAGGTGCTGTCACGATAAAAAGTTCAGTGCAAATTCTCATTTAATCTTTACAGTTTACTCAGTTTCGTTTTTCGTGTTTTTTTTATCATTCATTTTGAAGAATAACCAAAATTATAGATTTTATAGATACTTCTATTCTAAAAGTGTTATAATCATAAGTTATAAAAACATTATAAATATGATATCACAAATGAAAATATAGATTTTCACAGCCATACATACCAGAATTATATATCTTTTTATAAAGTAAAGTAAAAATACAGAGTTTTGTGAGGCATATAATAAGGTATAAACTTAGATATAGCAGAATTAACCAAAAGTGAAAAAACAGAGATACACAGTTGAGCCTTGAACAACATTGGTTTGAACTGCATGGGTCCACTTATATGAGGATTGTTTTCAATAAATATATTGAAAAATGATTTGGAGATCTGTGACAATTTGAAAAAACTCATAATGGAATCGCATCGCCTGAAAATACAAAACAAGTTAGGTAACATTGTAAGAGTACAGTATATAATCCATATACAAAATATGTTTTAAGGCACGGAGGAGGGCATTTGTTGGGAAGAGCACTGGGTGTTATATGTAAACCAACTGACAATAAACTAAGAAAAAAAAATCAACTATGTTATTGGTAAGACTTCTGGTCAACAGTAGGCTACTGGTAGTAAAGTTTCAAGGGAGTCACTAGGGCACCTGGCTGGCTCAGTCAGTAGAGCATGTGACTCTTGATCTCCGGGTTGTGAGTTCAAGCCCCACGTTGGGCAAAGAGATTACTTTAAAAAAAAAAAAAAGTTACATGTGAATTTTCAACTGTGCAAGGGGTCAACACCCTAGTCTCCATGTTGTTCAATGATCAAATGTTATTTTAAATGTAGATTATTTAACCAAGAAATATTTTTATGTGCCATGCACTATGCAAAGTGATGGCCGGGATAAATACGGCCCCTGACCTCATGAGTTAAGAGTCTTATGGGATACAGACAAGTACAACAGTGAGATAATACCAAGATGGGAGAAATATGAGGTTGTTCTGAACAAACATTCACAGGAAGGAAGGTCACCTAACTTATAGAGGGTGAGGGAAGGTCTTTATGAAAAAGCAGTATTTAGCCGAGCCCAAAAGGGTGACAACTATTCTGCACGGTCCAGCTCATGCTGGGTCACGTGCAGGGTTTGGGAACTTCGCCCTAGATCAATAAGGACCCACTGGAGAGTTTTCATCAAAAAGGATAACGCTATCATATCTGCATTTTAAAAAATTACAATGATACAGCAAGATAAAAACAGAAGAAGCATGGGGCGCCTGGGTGGCTTAGTCAGTTAAGCGTCCGACTTTCGCTTAGGTCATGATCTCGCGGTTTGTGGGTTCAAGCCCCGCGTCGGGCTCTGTGCTGACTGCCAGCTCGGAGCCTGGAGCCTGATTCAGTCTGTGACTCCCTCTCTCTCTGACCCTCCCCTGCTCATGCTGTCTCTCTCTCTCTCCTAGAAATACATATAAAAACATTAAAAAAAAAAAAAAAAAAAAACAGAAGAAGCAGAGAGACATGAAATTTCTATTGGTGCAAAAAGGATAGTAAGTGCCACTTGGAAAATCTTGGAATGGAGGGGAAGAAAAGGGAGCAAGGCTGAAAAGGAAGCTCCTGAAGAGAAAAGAAATATGAAACAGTTGCCCAGGGAATAAGACTCGGGGAGTGAAGTCTGAGAATGGGGTAGAATGTTTCAGGAGGGTGTTGAAGTAGCATGTTATATTATTTTGAAGTAGCATATAATATAACCCCTTCCTCCGTCGTCCATTAAATTCACATTGTTTAATGTCTCCAGAATTGAATCTGTGGATTTTAAAATAAGACTGTATGCCAAAGCAGGCTTTGGGTGAGAGCAAAGTGGAAAAGCAGACCCATATTTTTTAGGTTACACAGGAGAAACCAGGGATGAAGTAACCAAAAGGGCTGGATAGACAGGCTGTCAGAGACACCAACAAAAGTTCTCATTCCTTACTGCCACAGGAAGGGAGGACGTGACTGGTGCAGATGCACTTAGCTTTCTACAATCTATGGCAAGAAATTGAAGAAGTTCCTACTTGGTGGTTTCCATTTTCCTCTATGAAAAGGGGCCAGGAAAGGGTCATCAGCTGAGAAATATCTTAGAGACCCTTCTCCTACAAATAAGGAGGGGATTGATAATCATGGCTATGCTGAAAATGAAGGAAAAGCATGTAGGCTGATCAATGACCAAAGACTTTATAACTGACATTCTTTACAAATGTAGAACCACACCAGACCTATTGTAAAGATGGTCATACCACATCTCATCATCTGCATCTCACCTCAGCCAAAAGTATAGACAGACTGGATGTGCACAGAAGTAAAACTAATCATGGACTTAAGAACTATTTTTTCTTATTAAATGACTCATTCTTAGGAACACTGCTCAATGAGCCCTGAATTAATTTGTTCTGATCCAGCCAATTCTGTAGTTTACCCACCCACAGCCTCCAAGTTTTTCTAAGACATGGTAAAATATATCAAGACAACCACGCTTGTTTGTTAAAGATACTTTTCTCCTACCAAGGATGTACTAAGTCTTTCAATTTTTCCTTTACAGCATCCTTACTGTTTTAAACAGAAACACACATTACAATCTGATCCAAAGGTATTGATTTTCTAAAATATCCCTAAATCTTTGACAACTACATGATTTCCCAATCATATTCTGTCTGGCTTCCTTTGCTATCTCTTATTTCAAGAAATAATAATAGATAACATTTACCCAGAACTTCCTACAAACTAGGCACTGTTTTATGCTATCAACATGTATTAACTTATTTAAGCACCACAACATTTATAAGTATTATAAGGTAAATTCTATTATTATCATTTGATAAATGAGAAAACTGAAGCACAGAGGAGTTAAGTAACTTGCCCAAGGTCATAAAGCTAGTAAGCTGCAGAGCTTGGTTACGAGCCAAGACAGTCTGAAACTGTCTATGTAGAGAGTCCATATAAAAACTATATAGTTAACCTCTAAGTTATGCCAATAATACCCAAATAATTTCCCCCCAAACCCTGTCTTATTGGTGTTCAGGATTTTTACAGTAAGGAGGGGGTTTAATTATATAAGGGAGCATTTGTTTTAATGATATCAAGTGATGACAGAAAGTAAATATATCTTTTGGCTTAGTCTTTAACCATAACAGCACAGATTCATAAAACTTTTGAACTAGAAGTATGTTGACAGATCACCTAGTCTACTTTCTGATAAGTGTTTAATTTCCTCTAGACTACAGGATGGCAAATAACTGGTCTTTGGGCCAAATATAACCTACCTCCTGTTTTTATAAATGAAACTTTATTGGAACACCGCTGCTATGGACTGAATTGTGTCCCCCACCTCCCCGAAATTCATATGTGGAAGCCCTAACCCGCCAATATGATTGTTTCTGGAGGTAAGGTCTTTAGGAGTTGATTAAGTTAAATGAGGTCATAAGGGTGAGGACCTAATCTGATAGGTCTATGGCCTATAAGAGAAAAAGATCTACCTCCTTCTTGCCTTCTCTCCTTCCCTCTATTTCTCTCTCTCCTTCTTCCCTTCCTTCCTTCCTTCTTTCCTTCCTCCCTTCCTTCCTTCATACCTTCCTTTCTTACTTTCCAGCACGCCAATCATGTGAGGACACAATGAGCCAGGAAGAAAGCTATCGCTACAAACCCATCAGCCAACACCTTGATCTTAGCCTTACCAGCTTTTAGAACTGTAAGAAATCAATGTCTGAAATGTAGGAAATCAAGCCACCTAGTCTATGGTATTTTGTTAAGGCAGGCCAAGCAGGCTACAACAGCAATGCTCATTTGTGTCTTCTGTTGCCTTTGCACTACAATGGCTGGGTTGAGTAGTTACAACAAAGACCATTTGGCCTCCCAAAAGCCTAAAATGTTTACTATCTGAATCTTTACAGAAAAAGTTTACTGATCCTTACCTTAAAATATTTCCCCCCAAAAATGATTCTCCTCTAATATCTGTAATGAAAAAAAAAACAAACCCTGCCTCACAAAATAGCGTTCCCTTTTGCTAGCCTTGACTATTGTAAAGTCATTCTTCACATTGATTTGAAATCCCCTTTTCTTTCATTTCCACCTGAAGGTTTTAGTTCTGCCCTCTAGGTACCTCTTACCAATTAATAACACCAAGTTTGGGCTGACTTCTTCAATGTTTCCTATTATTTCCTGTTCAGTGGAAAATGAGCTGCTTGTAAGGGCCTCTCACAGGAAGACAAATAGTGTAATTCCCAAAGGTTACTGGCAGTTTCTATTGTTTCTAACAAAGAACGTTCTAAAGTAAATCATCAATTCTCCAGGCTTCATCCAGTTAACTTCTTTGGGTGCTACTAACTGAAAAAACTAAGGCTGCAGAATTAAAAACCCAATATGAAGACTTAAAAAGCCTATCGTGTTGTCAGCAGATACTCTGTACCAACATATTTCACCCTCTCCTCTTCTTCCAAATGGAATACAACCTTTCCTTCCAGATGCCATGGAGAATTTAAGTAATTTAGTTTCACAAAGAACATGTACTGTCATGTACTTGAATCATCAATAATTTTCCTGGTATTACCTGGTCACTTCTCTTTACTTGCTACTTAAAACACACACACACACACACACACACACACACACACACACACATACTGTTTTTTAATGTGTTTTTGATTTTGAGGGAGAGAGATAGGGCACAAGCAGGGGAGGGGCAGAGAGAGAGGGAGACATAGAATCTGAAGCAGGCTCCAGGCTCTGAGGTAGCGGTCAGCACAGAACCTGACATGGGGCTCGAACCCACGAACTGTGAGATCATGACCTGAGCCAAAGTCGGACACTTAACCAACTGAGCCACCTAAGCACCCCTACTTGCTACTTTTTAAATATATAATCCTGTTTCTAGTGAAGGGGAGCTCCCTCTTATAAAGACCCATTTTGGGGGGGCACTTGTGTGCTCAGTCCATTAAGCATTCTACTTCAGCTCAGGTCATCATCTCATGGTTCATGGATTCAGGCCTCATTTTGGACTCTGCGCTGACAGCTCAAAGCCTGGAGCCTGCTTCAGATTCTGTGTCTCCCTCTGTCTCTTCTCCTCTCCCAACTCGTGTCTGTCTGTCTCTCTCTCTCTCAAAAATAAACATTAAAAAGTTAATTAATTAATTAAGACAGCTTCCTTTCATACCTTTCCTAGCATTGACAAATCACCCTTTCCTAAAGAATATCTATCATTCTCACCCTGAATAGCCAAAACAATGTTGAGAAAGAGCAAAGCTGGAAGTAAGATATACTAGAAAGCTGTAGTAATCAAAACAGTATGATACTGGCACAAAAATACATACATAGATCAATAGAAAAAAACAAACCTCCATAAATAAATCTGTAACTATATGGTCAACAATTTATGACAAAGGAGGCAAGAATATTCAATGGGAAAAAGACAGTCTTTTCAATAAATAGTGCTAGGAAAACTGGACAGCTATATGCAAAAGAATGAAACTGGACCACTTTCTTATACTTTACACAAAAATAAACTCATAATGGACTAAAGACCAAAATGTGAGACATGAAACTACAAAACTCCTAGAAGAAAACATAGGCAATAATTTCTCTGGCATCAGTCATAGCAACATTTTTTCCTAGATATGTCTCCTAAGGCAAGGAAAACAAAAGCAAAAATAAACAAGCAGCACTACATCATACTAAAATGCTTTTGCACAAAATGACATATCTGATAAAGGTTTAATACCCCAAATCTATAAAGAACTTATCAAACTCAACCCCCCAAAAAACAATAATCCAGTTAAGAAATGGGCAGAAGACACAAATAGACATATTTCCAAAGAAGATATACAGATGACTAACAGACACATGAAAAATACTCAAATCACTCATCATCAAGGTAATTCACGTCAAAACCACAATTAGATATTACCTCACACCCATCAGAATGGCTAAAATGAACACAGTTAACGAGATGCTGGCAAGAATGCAAAGAAAGGGAAATTCTCTTGCACTATTGATAGGAAGGAAACCTGGTGCAGTCACTCTGGAAAACAGTATGGAAGCTCCTCAAAAAGTTACAAATAGAACTACCTTACAATCCAGCAATTTCACTACTAGGTGTTCAACCAAAGAATACAAAATACTGATTTGAAGGGGCACATGTGTTTATAGCAGCATTATCAACAGTAGACAAACAATGGAAAGAATCCAAATGTCCACCAACTGATGAATGGATAGAGAAGATGTGGCTTTGATATATACATATATGTACAGTGGAACATTACTTATCCAACAAAAAGAATGAAAATTTGCCATTTGAAACAATGTGGATGGAGCTAGAGTGTATTATGCTAAGCAAAATAAGTTTGTCAGAGAAAGACAAATACCATGTGACTTCACTCATGTGGAACTTAAGAAACAAAACCGATGTGGGGCACCTGGGTGGCTTAGTCGGTTCAGCGTCTGACTTTCGCTTGGGTCATGATCTCGCGGTTCGTGGGTTCGAGCCCCGCGTCGGGCTCTGTGCTGACTGCCAGCTCAGAGCCTGGAGCCTGTTTCAGAGTCTGTGACTCCCTCTCTCTCTGACCCTCCCCTGCTCGCACTGTCTCTCTCTCTCTCCTAGAAATAAATAAAACATTAAAAAAATTAAAAAAAAAAAAAAGAAACAAAACCGATGAACATAGGGGAAAGAAAAAAATAAGAGGGAGACAAATCACAAATGACTCTTCCTTTTTTCTTAGTGTTTATTTATTTATTTTGGGTAGGAGAGCAGAAAGGGAGAGAGAAAATCCCAAGCAGGCTCCACACTCAGTGCAGAGCCTGACATGGGCCTCAATGCAGGGCTCAATCTGTGAGATCATAATCTGAGCTAACACCAGAGTTGGACACTTAACTGACTGAGCCACCCAGACACCCCACAAGACTCTTAACTACAGAGATTAAACTGAGGGTTGCTGGAGGGAAGGTGGGGGGGGGATGGGTTAAATGGGTGATGGATATTAAGGAGGGCACTTGTGATGAGCACTGGATGTTATATGTAAGTGATAAAGCATTAAATAATACTCCTGAATTTAATATTACACTATATGTTACCTAAAATTTAAATAAAAACTTGCAAAAATAAACAAAAATAAAAAGCTTTTGCACAATAAACAAAACCATCAACAAAATAAAAAACCAAGCTACTAAATGTGAAAAGATATTCACAAATGAAAGTTCTTATGGGCGATTAATATCCAAATTATATAAAGAACATATACAACTACTCAACATCAAAAAGAATAAATAATCCAATTAAAAACAAGTAGAAGACCTGAACAGACATTTTTCCAAAAAAGACATATAGATGGTCAATGGGCACATGAACAGATGGTCAACATCACTCATCATCAGGGAAATGCAAATCAAAACACAATAAGGTATTACCTCACACCTGTCAGAATGGCTAGAATCAAAAAGACAAGAAAAAACAAGTGTTAGTGAGGATGCAGACAAAAAGGAACCTCGTACACTGTTGGCGGGAATGTAAATTGGTGAAGCCACTGTGGAAAACTGGAGTTTCCTCAAACAGTTGAAAATATAAATAGCATATGATCCAATAATTTCACTACTGGGTGTTTACCCAAAGAAGACAAAAGCACTAATTTGAAAAGATATATGCACCCTATGTTTACGGCAGCATGGTTTCAGTAGCCAAGATACGGAAGCAATCTAAATGTCCATTGATGGATGAACAGACAAAGAAGACACTGTAGGTATGTGTGTATAATGGAATACTACTCGGTCACAAGAAAGAATGGACCTAGTGGGAAATGAATCAGACAGAGAAAAACAAATACTGTACAACGTTATTTACATGTGGAATCAAAAAACAAAAAAAAACAAAAAACAAATGCAACAGATGCACAAGTACAGAAAACTAACTGATGGTTCCTAGAGGGGCAGGGGTTTGGGTGGGTTGCAAAGTGAATAAAGGGGACTGGGAGATACAGGCTTCCCATCACACAATGAGTAAGTCATGGGAGAGATTGTTCAGCAACGGAAATAGAGTCAATATCACTGTGACAGTGTGGTATGGTGCAGATGGTAGCTATACTTGTGGGGACAGTCCATATCCATATGGACTTACTGCATCACAATATTGTACACCTGAAAACAATGTAACATGTGTAACAACTATACTTCAATAAATAATATAATAAAAAATAAAACAAATAAAAGGAGATCTAAAAAAATAACAAACAATACCTATCACCCCCAGCTCTCCTGAAGTAGAATGCAAATAATTTCAAAAATGGACAAAGTACTGAGATGGGGATAGCTAAGAGGAAAAACTAGTAACTGTCTCAAAATCAGGTCTCCTTCTCAATGACACCAAGTTATTATACATCTCCTTACCCTGACTAATCAACTCGGGGCCCAAACAATAGGGGAATTCTATTAAAACAAGGAAGACAGGCAAGGCTGAGGTCTTCCCAGGCCTGAAGACTCAGTGATGGCCTACCTGATGCTCCCTGAAGAAGAGACCGCAGTCTAGAGTGTTCCTTAACCAAGCAGCAACCCAGAGGATGGCAGACAATGTGGTACTGGCCACTGCCTCATTTTCAAGTTTTCCAATGCTGATTCGGCAAGGTCTCTTTACCTTTTTTTGTTTATGTATTTATCTTGAGAGAGAAAGAGAGAAAGGGAGAAAATGAGCAGGGGAGGGGCAGAGAAAGAGGGACAGAGAGAGAATCCCAAGCAGGCTCCACACAGAGCCGATGCAGGGCTCAATCTCACAAACCATGACATCATGACCTGAGCAAAAACCAAGAGTCAGACATTTCACTGACTGAGCCACCCAGGGGCCCCCAGTGAGGTCTCTTTAAAAACAAACAGGGGCACCTGGGTGGCTCAGTTGGTCAAGCGTTCGACTTCGGTTCAGGTCATGATCTCGCGGTTCATGGGTTCGAGCCCCGCGTCGGGCTCTGTGCTGACACCCAGCTCAGAGCCTGGAGCCTACTTCAGATTCTGTATCTCCCTCTCTCTCTGGCCCTCTCCTGCTCACGCTGTCTCTCTCTCTCTGTCTCTCTCAGAAATAAATAAAACATTAAAAAAAAAATTTAAAAACAAACAAACAAAACACCATGAGTCTGACTTGGGTGGAAATTTGTATAAAGAGTAGGCAGCTACACACCCAGAATAATGTGTGCTGCCTCTTCATGCAAACAATCTTCAAGACAACTCCAATTTGGATACATGTGGCCAATACATTAACCTTAAAATCCTCTAAAATATGCCAGCTCCTTTTATATTCCTAAATGGTCTATTTCTTTGTTGAGCTGTGGTCAGAAAAAAAGGAAAACAGCATGGGGTGCCTGGCTGGCTCAGCTCAGTCAATAGTGCGTGTGACTGTGGATCTCAGGGTTGTGAGTTCAAGCCCCTGTTGGGTATAGAGATTACTTAAAAATAACATCTTTTAAAAAGAGAAACAAAGAAAACAGCTTTGTTCACAGTTGTCTAAGAGGAAAAAGAAGTATAATATGACACGGAAGTAGAAAAATAAGAGACAGCTTGGGGGCACCTGGGTGGCTCAGTTGGTTGAGCATCCGACTTCAGCCTAGGTCACGATCTCCTCGTTCCCAAGTTCAAGCCCCACGTGGGGCTCTGTGCTGACAGCTCAGAGCCTGGAGGTTGCTTCAGATTCTGGGTCTCCCTCTCTCTCTCTGGCCCTCCCCCATTCATGCTTTGTCTCTCTCTCCTTCAGAAATAAACATATAAAAATTTGTAAAAAAGAAAAATAAGAGATAGCTGAGTCACTTTAACTCAAGTGAGTCCACAACTACCAGAAAGACTCTCAAACGATATCCTAAACCTTACTTTAATTGATTATAATTAAGCTGCAAGTATTAATGTCTTTATGTAGTCATGTGTCTAACTTCAAGCTAGCTTGAAAAAAAACTGAATTCTTTCATACTTATACCTTCACTCAGTTGTAATGACTGCCGTAACTTACAAAGCACAGAAAAAGAACTATGGAATGTCAAAGGCAGAAGAAATTTGGCAGTCTTCTCATCACTTTGTAGATGAGGTTCCTGAGGCCCCACCTGCAGAACTTGGCTCAAAAGCTCCAGAGCCAAAGGACAAGTAGAGGGCCCATGTTTCCTGACTCTAATGTTCTCCATCTTGCATGCATCTCTCACAGAAGCACCTCTCAAAGAAAAACACACTAGCAGGCCCGCAATGATTGAAATCTGCATATGAACAATGAGGAAAACCAAAAGCAAAGTTACTTGTATGATCCAGGAATCACACTACTGGGTATTTATTCAAAAAACACAAAAACACTAGTTCAAAGGGATATATGCACGCCTATGTTTACAGCAGCATTATTTACAAGAGCCAAACTATGAAAGCAGTCCAAGTGTCAATCAATAGATGAATAAAGAGGTGCTCTCTCTCTCTCTCTCTCTCTCTCATACACACACACACACACACACACACACACAGGAATATTACTCAGCCATAAAAAAGAATGAACTCCTGCCATTTGTGACAACATGGATGGAGCTAGAGAGCATTATGCTAAGCTCAATAAGTTAGTCAGGAAAAGACAAATACCATATGATCTCACTCAGATGTGGAATTTAAGAAACAAAACAAATGAGCAAAGGAAAAAGAGAGAGAGAAACCAAGAAACAGACTCTTAACTATAGAAAACAAACTGATGGGGGGGGGGGTAGAATGGGTGAAATGGGTGATGGGGATTAAAGAGTACACTTATCATAATGAAAAAAATAAAATGATTTAAAAAAAAGCAAAGCCTTTCAGAATCTTGAGTCCAAATATCAAATACACTCAATGTGAAACAAAGCATTTGGAGGCGAATGTAACATTAAAATATTAGCCTCTTAATAAAAAAGGGTCTGTGAAAAAGAACACTGAAATGTACAAACACAGAGTAAATGCGTCTGACCCTCCCCTAAATCATAATCATATGTTGCCACAGTTCCTCCATTTGCCAAAATACCATCTTTGTAACCTAAACTAGCTCATAAAAGCATGACAACAGTTACGGGAGCCTCAAACAGTAGAAATATATTTCTTGAATATGTACTGTCTGTAGACCTTGACAGGCCCTATAAATTATACCCCGACCCAGAAAACCAAGAGGTTAAACCTACCTAGAGAAACAAAATATACCCACAGGTCACGGTTAGGAATACACGATGTCATCTGGGGGGTTAAGAACTAGCAATGAAATGGAAGCACATTCGGGTCAGCATGGGAAGGATCTGCAAAGGATGCGAGGTTGCTTATGTAAGATGAAACACAATGTTTCATCTCATTGGGAGGAGAAAGCTATTCAAAGATAGCTGCCTTGATTAGCTTCACCCTGCTGAGCATCTAACAACTCCTCCTTCTGCCCACTTGCTCCGCGCATCTTTAATAGGTGATGAAAAGCTGCAGTGAAGAAACAGTGACGACAGGCTGAAATGACCAAGCCACCGAATGTTTAAATTCAAACATAGGATATTTTCCTGTGTTCCTGCTAGGATTATAGGACAGCCTTCCGCAGCTGCTTTTCAAAGAGCGAACAGCTTGCATTAGCCAAAAAGGCAGGCTCAGTTAGTTACAACAGCTGTTTTCCCAAGCAGCAAGATCTCCTTGCTTATTCAGCAGGATAAAATCCTCGAAAATGAAACTAAAGCAAAAGAGACACAAAGCAGAATCTCCCCCAAACAAGGATAAATTGGTAAATTCCAGAGGAAAAAAATCTACTCAGGCAACAAGGTAGCTAATTACAGAGAGGTTACTCAAGCAACCTACCTACCCATAAAGATATTTTCAAGGGTAAATGCTGTTATTTGATGGGTAAAGTAACTCAAAGATGAATGAAAAACTGATTCAAAATAAATGCATCAAACAAGGCATTAACCAAGATTGACAAACTTTGCTTTATTGTAATATTATATTCACTATGGGCAAAGGGCAGCAATGACCTTCAATGCAGGCTTCTGTTGGGCAGGCCGGGTCAAGCTGAAAGTTAAACTCACTTCTCCAATTCAAAGGCCAGGTTTCTGAGTATGAAGGAGGGGGTGCTTTAGGCTGAGGCAGCAAGTAAATTTGGATAGGGTGGGAGAAGGCAGCATCACAGGGTGGAGGTGTGGGCGCAGCAGGAGTGCTTAAGCACAGGTCAAAGATCCACAGCTCACCTCAGCTCAAGAGGAGGGTTCACATGTTGAGAACATCTCTGTGCTATTTCTTTCTGACTGTGGTAACAACGGATTAAACAATGTAGCATTTCAACAGAACATACTTATTATATATTTGGACTTACTGTGTTGAAGTAAGCTTATAAAAAGCTCGTAAAACTACACAATCATCCTTCCCTAATATATTTTAGGGCATAATGTGAACAATTCACAATAGATTATAAATATGAAAGACTTAACAATATTATTTACATTATTATTTATATCAATAAATAAATACATGTATCTCTCTCTCCCCCCCACTTTCTGTCTCTGTCTCTCTGTCTCTGTCTCTCTCTCACTCACACCACCACCACCACCACCACCACCACACAGGGCCTGCAGTTTGGGCCAGATTATTTGCTTATAAATGTCCTAATCTTTCGAACTGGGGCATCCACCCACCCCTACCAGCTATCTTTTCCCTAACTCTCCTCCCAACGTCCAGCCTTGGAAGGAGAAACCCAAGTCCAGCCAGACTTTCCTCACCCCTCCCCCAGCAGATGGGGTCATTCTTCCACCCCTTCCCTAGAGAAAAGAACAGGAGAATCTTGCTGGGTTTCTGCACCCAGTAAAAACATCTGAGCTTCCCTTTTCTGTACCAGGGTCAATCTTTCACTGTCCAGAACACTAAAAATGTGGGTGCCTAGAACAGCTACTGCTATTAAAACCTGAATTAGAGGGGTGCCTGGGTGGCTCAGTTGGCTAAGTGTCCAACTTCAGCTCAGGTCATGATCTCAGGGCTGGTGAGGTCAAGCCCCATGTCGAGCTCTGTGCTAATAGCTCAGAACCTGGAGCTTCCTTTGGATTCTGTGTCTCCCTCTCCCTCTGGCCCTGCCCTGCTCACACAGTCTCTCTCTCTCTCTCAAAAAAATAAACATTGAAAAAAAATGTTTTAATAATTAAAAAAACTGAATTAGAATATTTCAGGACTAAGGAGGAACTATTCAAATAAATATTTTCTAATAAGGTTTTTAAAATTTTGTTTTTACATTTATTTATTTTTGAGAGAGTAAGACTGAGCACTAGCAGGGGAGGGGCAGAGAGAGGAGGAGACACAGAATCCCAAGCAGGCTCCAGGCTCTGAGCTGTCAGCACAGAGGCCAACACAGGGCTCAAACTCACTAGCCATGAGATCATGACCTGTACCGAAGTCAGACACTTAACCAACATAGCCACCCAGGCACCCCATTATTTTTCAACTTTTAAATATCTGTTTATTTCAGTGATGACTGCTGTCTTTCAAAAAAACTGCAAAAAAAAAAAAAAATCTGAAAAAAATTCCTAAAGGAAGTTCCTCGCCTCATTTTACATGTTATCTTCAATTGTCTTTATTACATCAAATAACCAAATTGAAGTCTATAAAATTAATCAGAAATATAATTACTGCTTGATATGCACAGAGCATATCCTGTGAAAAGGAAACATTTTTCTACATGTTAAGAACAAAAAGTTCTGCAGTAACAAAATAGGAAAAACGTAGTTGATATGGGGAATTCATTACAATGAATCTAAATTAAATTTTAAACCTCATTTAAATTGATTTAATCCACATAAAATTCACCCAGTCACTAGTGACTAATAAACTGAACTCTAATGACTCATATTCAGGAAGAAATGTTTAGCTTCATATTCAAATTTTTAAAGTAAACTAGAGCAGTGTTATTCAAACATTTTCAAGTACCAGAGTATTTAGAACTCATAGCACTTTTTGCAAACCACCCAAAATACTGATTAAGCTTCAAAACAATGAAATAAATAACTTCTTGCGAAATCAGACCTCTCCTCACACTAGATTTTATTATATATCTGAGAAAAAAATATTGGTGGGGATGGGAAAAATGAATCATCCTTTGATTTTAGTAGGAGAACTCAGTTCAAGTTACACCTCTGAATAGTTCAGAAGCATTAAACTAGAGAGCTGTGGATGGCCACATTTACACACGCAGGCTAAAATGCATCTTTTCGTGTCTTTTTACCACTTACAAATGCCAGCAGCACTAATAACCTCAACTATCAACCATCTCTGATTTGCTTTTTTTTTGTCTTCCGCCTTTAGAAAAACGATTTGGCTTGATGAAATAGCAACGTCGGGTCACCAGGACTCTTGCACGGACACAACGCCACATTCTTGCTTGCAGATTCCATCCAGTTAGGTCTGCGTGTAACTGGACAGAGCATCGTGACGTATCATTCAAGATCCCCCTTCACCAATTTCCCTGACTTCTCAAATCCTCACTGATCTTTTATTTCCTAAACTACTGGGGACTCATTCCACAAGGATTATTACACAGTCTTGTTTGGTGTGGTAACTGTTATATCTTCCCTCCCTTACCTTATCTCCCTTACTCGTGCAGGCATGAGTATACTAATTCTAGTTCCTTTCTGTGCCAAACAAACACAGTGCAGGGCAAACAACTCAACAAAAATATCTGACTGGCTTTTCATGGATTCATTGACATCAGTGAGATTTCTGACGTTTTATTCAATGCTCCTGTCTGGGAATCATTCCTTCGGCTGAGAAAGTAGTATTCTTTATCTCACAAAACTTTCTTTATGCTTTGTGTGCGGTCTGGTTTATTTTCAACTCTTAAGAAGGCTGGTATGGCATGGCCTTCGGAGAAGAAAACACGCAGTGGCAGAAAGGCAGCCCAGTGATTGACGTAAATCAAGACCTGGGCACAGTTGAGTTCTCAAAGGGGGACCAGGGACCACAGAGAGGCACACGAGACAAGCAAACCTTTTAGAAGGAAAACGTAGCTCAGAAAAACCCAGAGCTGCTCTTGCTTTCTCTCGTTTTCTTTTCAAAATATGTTTAAAAATATCTACCTCCTTCCTGCTTTATACTGTAAATTTTCATGACAAATCACAGTCTGTGTATATTTTTCATGCTTATAAATTTAATGTGTCACCCAAATTCTTTTTAAATGAATCTCTGGAAAGTATATCTATGTCTTCAGATTATAAACCCAATTCTTTGAGGAGGCTCAAAAAAAAAAAAAAAAAAAAAAAAAAAAAAAAAAAAACAAATCACATCTCTTAGCTTACCAAAGATAGGGGAAAACGTGAAGAAGTTCAGATGACAAATATTATAGGCTTCGATTCTGACATCTTTCCAGATGCCCTGGGTAGGAAAGGATGGCCCCCAGTCCCAACTAAAGGAACTCTGCTCCTGTAATTTCAAGGGCGGAAAAAAGATACATTCCAATTACCATGACATTTAAACAACTATGAAGACCTGTTTCTTTTAAAAATACTATATACCTGTATATTAGTTTGCTAGGGCCACCATAACAAAATACTACAGGCCAGTAGCTTAAACAACAGAAATTTATTTTCTCACTGTTCTAGAGCCTGGCAAGTCCAAGATCAAAGTGTAGGCAGGTTTGGTTTTCTCTGAAGCCTCTCTCCTGGGCTTAGAGAAGGCCACCTTCTCACTGAGTCTTCACACAGTCTTTTTCTGTGCACACATACACATGCATTTCCTCTTCTTACAAGGACATCATTCATACTGGACCATCTCCCACCCTAAAGGTCTCACTTTAACCTCATCACCTCTTTAAAGACCTTATCTCTAAACAAGGATTACATTTACAGCTGCTGAGGATCAGGACTTCAACATAAAAATTCAGGGAAGACATACAATTAAGTCCATACTGGTGTTTGTGTGAATGTGTGTGTCCCATATGGAGCATCTAAAATGGCCAACAATTGGGGTATCTGGGTGGCTCAGTTGGTTAAGCGTCCAACTTCGGTTCAGGTCATGGTCCCACAGTTTGTGGGTTTGAGCCCCACATCGGGCTTGGTGCTGACAGCTCAGAGCCTGGAGCCTAGAGCCTGCTTCAGATTCTCTGTGTGTGTGTGTGTGTGTGTGTGTGCGCCCACGCCCCTCCCCCACTCACACTCAGTCTCTCAAAAAAGAATAAACGTTCAAAGAAAAATTTTTTTAATCACCTACAATGATTCCCCTTCTAGTATTCATGCCCTGTGTAATCCCCTCTCCTTGAGTATGGATTAGACCTAGTGAATCACTTCCCTCCAGGAGTATATAGCAGAGGTGATATCATTTCCAAAACCAAGTTATAAAAAAAAACTGCAGTTTCTGTTTTGGGTGTTCACATTGCTCTCTCCTAGCCATGAGGGAAGGCAGCTGCCATGTTGTGAGGAGGCCCACATGAGTAACCAAGTTTAGAAGCCAAACTGAGATCTACTGATGACCACATGTGTGAGCTTAGGCACTAACACTTGAGGCCTAGTAAAGCCATGAGATTACCACAGCCCTGGTCCTTGGTTTGACTGTAACCTCATGATGGGCCTTGAACCAGAGGCACCCAGCTAAGCCACACTCAGATTCCTAAATGACAGAAACTATGATAATAAATGTTACCTTAAGCTGGTAAGTTCTGGCATAATTTGTTGTACACCAATAGGTAACTCATATAATAACTAATACATAAACCTATGCAACATAGTTAAATTTGGCAGAAATGTTTTAAGAACATAAAATCTGACTATATACATTCTGACACTGAAGCGACACAGTCACTCTTCAAACTTCTCCAAAATATCTCTGAACTTAGCATCGTGCTTAACTGTAATAACCATAAAGAATATTCTATTTAAATGTAATAACTATAGGGACACCTGGGTGGCTCAGTTGGTTAAGTGTCCGACTTCGGCTCAGGTCATAATCTCACAGTTCGTGGGTTTGAGCCCCGCGTCAGGCTCTGTGCTGACAGCTAGCTCAGCTGTATCTCCCTCTCTCTGACCCTCCCCTGCTCACACTGTCTCTCCTTCTCTCTCTCTCAGAAATAAATAAAAACATTAAAAAAGATTTTTAAGTATTAAAAAATGTAATAACTATAAAGAACGAGGGAACGTTTAAAAATAATTAAAATGTGTACGGTTATTGAGTTCAGCTTTTAAAAAGGAATAAGCACCAGAGGAAATACTAAGATCTTTCTGAATGGAACATGTGTGGAACAGAGCCTGAGGAATTGGCCAAACTGTTCTCATTTAACTGTTCTCAAAGCATTATTTGCTGGGGTGCCTGCGTGTCTCAATCAGTTGAGCATCTGACTCTGACTCTTGATTTCAGCTTGAGTTATGCTCTGAGGGTAGTGGGATCAAGTCCTGGGTCAGACTCTGTGCTGAGTGTGGAGCCTACTTTAGATTCTCTCTCTCTCTCTCTCTCTCTCTCTCTCTCTCTCTCTCTCTCTCTCTCTCTCTCTCCCTTTTCTTTCTCTCTCTCTTTCTCTCTCTCTTCCCCCACCCACCAGAGCTACTCTCCCCTGGCTTGCACACTATCGTCTCTCAAAAAAAAAAAAAAAGTATTATTTCCTAAGATCTGTATTTATCTAAGAGAAAGATAAATTCGTTTCCATTACAGAGACAAACAAGGAATCAAAACCACTTCATAGCATCCACATTCATCTAAATTCACCACTTCAGTATCAGATTCTCATGTTTGGAATGAAAACCATCTTGGGGCTATTTATTAAAGAGTTTGTAAGTTCATTCAGGTACATAATTCCTTTCTTAGAGACAAGAATAAGGACAAGGGAAAAATCATTCAACATCTTACCAGGCAGACTATTTTCCCCATCAAGGGCTACAAATCACTCCTATTCATAAAACTTCTCCAAATAAAAGTTTTCACTTATTCAAAAAATGTTTGTGAACTGCTTTCTTTACTTTGTTTCAGGCTGGGATTACATCAATGTACAAAACAGATAGTCCTTCTGTTTACAGTGTTCATAGTATAGCATGAAATTCAGGTATTGAATAAACAATCACAAATGCAAAAGACATCAACAGGGAACAATATAATGGGGGGCAGGTGTCAGGACAAGTTTCCCTGAATAATAGTGACTTTTACATGCAGATCTGAAGGGTAAATACCACTTGGCCAGTGTGTTTAGGGGAGAAGAGTATAAAAGCATCCCTTTCAGAAGGAACAGCACATAGAAAGGCCTTGCGGTGCAAGAGACTATGGCACATTGCAGGAGATGAGGAAGGAATGATGGGAAGAGATGGAGAGAAATCCGGAGATGTGGGCATGAGCCAGACTGAACTAAGACCTGTTACTTTAGCCTAAAGGCAATGAGAACCTGTTGAAGAATTTTAAGAAGAGGAATGCTGTAATGATTTCTGTCTGAAGAGAACATTCTGATTGTTCTGTAGAAAATTAATTGGAGGAAAGCAAATGAGACTGTGTAAGATACCAGTTAGGTGATCAGGGCAAT
Organism: Proteles cristata cristata; assembly: GCA_017311185.1. Lineage (NCBI taxonomy): Eukaryota > Metazoa > Chordata > Mammalia > Carnivora > Hyaenidae > Proteles > Proteles cristata. The sequence continues at coordinate 618,236 of JAESUZ010003940.1, forward strand.
AGTTCATGCAAGAAATGACTATAGATTGAACTCAAGCACAGTAGTGGAAATACAGCATGGGAGCATTCAAGAACTATTAAACTATTCACATGGTCAAAATGACTTACTGATGGGTTGGAGGAAGGAAAAGAGAAAGAGGGAGTTACCAAAAATAACTCTTAGATTTCTGGCTTGAGCAACTGTTCTGGATGACATTCCATTCAGCCAGACAGGAAGCCCTGGGAGACGGGTTTAGATCCAAGCACAGGGTTGGACATCCTGAGCTTTAGGTCCTTGTGAATCGGGCAAGTGAAGATGTCTCGTAGGCAATCTAGTATAAGGTCTTGAACTGAAGAGAGGTCTGGACTGAAGATACAATATTAGAAGTCATTAGAAATTCAACTGGTTATTGAAGAAGTGAAGCTATATGAGATAGCCTAGAGAAGGTATAAAATGAGAGGAGGAGTGTCTAGAACAGAGACAAGCATGACTAATATAACTTCCAAGAAGGGGAGATTGATCTGGATAAAGCAACTTAGAAGGAATGGTCAGAGATGCAGGTAGAAAACAAGGATGGTGGAGAATATTGCTAAGAGAGTAGCTGAAGTGAGGGAATCCACCATTCAGGTGGGACAGAGAAGGAAACAGAGACAAAAGGGAATTTGTGATGATATCTCTACCCCACTAACTTCATATAATCAGTTATACACTTAGAAGTTTGTAATTATAGGAATGCCTGGGTGGCTCAGTCAGTTAAGCATCTGACTTCGGCTCAGGTCATGATCTCATGGTTTGTGAGTTTGAGTCCCATGACGGGTTTTGTGCTGACAGCTCACAGCCTGGAGCCTGCTTCCAATTCTGTGTCTCTCCCTCTCTCTGCCCCTCCCCCACTCATGCTCTGTCTCTTTCTCAATAATAAAAGTTAAAAAAAAATTAAAAGAAGTCTTTAACTATAGAAACAAGTCTCCAAAATAAATAATAACACCACCCTACATTTTGTTTTTGTTATTTTTTAATGTTTATTTCTTTATTTTGAGACAGAGAGAGAGCATGGGTGTGAACAGGGAGGGGGAGCAGAGAGAGAGGGAGAGAGAAAGGAGAGAATCCCAAGCCAGCTCCATACTGTCAGCAAAGAGCCTGACATGGGGTTGGATCTCACAACTGCAAGATTGTGATCTGAGCTGAAATCAAGAATCAGATGCTTAATATACTGAGCTACCCAGGCACTCCCCACACATATACTCTACATATTCAATAGCTAAATAGCACTTTATAGGATGCAAAGTGCATTTACATTATTATTTCACTTATGCTCCTATCCACACAGCCAAGAAATTCACAAATGACGTACCTGCCTAAGATCATTCTGTGTCGTAAAGCCAGAATTCAGATCTAAGATTCCTGACTTGCTCTCCAATTCAAGTCTCTTCCCACTGGACCATTAGATCTAGCCAGAAACAAACAAGACACAATTCATTGTTCCGGCAAGTTTGCCCCAGGGTTCGTGCTCCACACACCATGAGAGCAGAGTCATATGTCTGATTCCAGATTTCAGTGACAAGGGCTTGGTTATATAAAGATAACCTGTAAATGTGTTTTAAATACCACAAATTGAATGGGGGGCAGAGGAAAGATGCTACTTGGATATATGCATAACATACATATAATTTTATTGAAGACCTGAAGAATAATTAAGATTCAGAAAGTCTTCATTCTAATAGAAGAGGAGAGAGAAAAAGTGCAAACTCTAGTATTCGAACCACTGTGCCATTTGAAGCCGAAGGCCAGAAACAAAAGATGAATTATAAACAGAAGTACCCAAAAATGGACCCACAAACATACAGCTGGCTCATCTTTGACAAAACAGGAAAGAATATCCAATGGAATAAGGACAGTCTCTTGAGCAAGTGGTGTTGGGAAAACTGGACAGTGACATGTAGAAAAATGAACCTGGACCAGTTTCTTACACCATACACAAAAATAAACTCAAAATGGATGAAAGACCTAGATGTAAGACAAGAAGTCATCAAAATCCACAAAGAGAAAGTAGGCAAAAACCTATTTAACCTTGGCCACAACAATTTCTTACTCAACACGTCTCCAGAGGCAAGGGAAACAAAAGCAAAAATGAACTATTGGGACCTCATCAAAATAAAAAGCCTCTGGAAAGTGAAGGAAACAATCAGCAAAACTAAAAGGCAACTGACAGAATGGAAGAAGATATCTGCAAATGAAATACCAGATAAAGAGTTAGTATCCAAAATCTATAAAGAACGTATCAAACTCTCAAACAATAATCTAGTGAAGAAATGGACAAAAGATATGAATAGACACTTCTCCGAAGAAGACATCCAGATGGCCAACCAACACATGAAAAAATGCTCAACGTCACTCATCATCAGGGAGATACAAATCAAAACCACAATGAGATACCATCTCACACCTGTCACAATGGCTAACATTAACAACTCAGGCAACAACAGATGTTGGTAAGGATGCGGAGAAAGGAGAACTCTTTTGCACTGCTGGTGGGAATGCAAACTGGTGCAGCCGCTCTGGAAAACAGTATGGAGATTCCTCAAAAAATTAAAAATAGAACTACCCCAGCAATTGCACTAGTAGGTATTTATCCAAGAGCTACAGGTGTGCTGTTTCGAAGGGGCACATGCACCCCAATGTTTATAGCAGCACTATCAACAATAGCCAAGGTATGGAAAGAGCCCAAATGTCCATCAGTGGATGAATAGACAAAGAAGATGTGAGATACACACACACACAGACACACACACACACACAGACACACACACACACACACACACACACACACAATGGAGTATTACTCAGCAATGAAAAAGAATGAAATCGTGCCATTTGCAACTACATGGATGGAACTGGAAGGTATTATGCTAAGTGAAATTAGTCAGTCAGAGAAAGACAAATATCATATGACTTCACTCACACGAGGATTTAAGATACAAAACAGATTAACGTAAGGGAAGGGAAGCAAAAATAATATAAAAACAGGGAGGGGGACAAAACATAAAAGACTCTTAAATATGGAGAACAGAGGATGACTGGAGGGGTTGTGGGAGGGTGGATGGGCTAAATGGGTAAGGGGCATTAAGGAATCTACTTCTGAAATCACTGTTGCACTATATGCTAACTATCTTGAATGTAAATTAAAAAAATAAATTAAATAAACATAAAAATAAATAGAAGTATAAGTACATAGTATTCCATAGAATACCTGAGTGCTCAGTTACAGATGATTCCTTTCTAGTAACAGGAGCAAATGCTTATATTAGGATACTGACACAGTTTTAGCTAGATTGAGTTAAATAAGAGGGGGGTAATTTTGACCTTAGTATTTATATTACGGAAACATAACTTAATGATAAATCCATCCAGCCTGAAAAGAGAGACCTAACTTAAATAATCAGAATTTATCAACTGAGGTTTTAGCTATCTTCACGATGAAACCAATGATTTTATTTGTTGTTAAAGCTAAATGCCAATCTCTAAGAGAGTTAAAAATAGAATTACCATATACTCCAGTATCCCACGTCTTGGGATACATGCAGAAGAACTGAAAGCAGGGTCTCAAAGAGATATTCGTACATCCACACACAGCAGCATCAGTCACAACAGCCAGAAGCTAGAAGCAAGCCAAATGTCCACTGCCAGATGAAAGAATGAACAGAATGTGGCATGTACATACAATGGAATATTATTCAGAATTAAAATGGAAGGAAATTCAGACACGTGCTAGAACGTGAAGGACCCCACACTAAGTGAAATAAGCCAGGCATAACAAGACAAATAGGATTTGTGTGACAAATATAACAAGTATGTTTCCACTTATATGCGTAGTGAAACTCACAGAAACAGAAAGAGCGGCTCTGGTGGTTTCCAGAGGCCGGCTGGAGGGGAAAATAGGAAGTTGTTTTTACTGGGAACAGAGTTCCAGTTTTGCCACATGAAACAGCTCTTGAGATGGATTCCACAGCAATGTGAAAACACTTAACACTAGAGAACTACACACTTAAAAATGGTTAAGGTAGAAAATTCTGTGTTGTAGGTATTTTACCATAATTAAAATTTTTTAAAATAAAAATAAAATTAAAAACTAAATGCCACATTGGGGCGCCTGGGTGGCTTAGTCGGTTAAGCGTCCGACTTTCGCTTGGGTCATGATCTCGCGGTTCGTGGGTTCGAGCCCCGCGTCGGGCTCTGTGCTTACTGCCGGCTCAGAGCCTGGAGCCTATCTCAGAGTCTGTATCTCCCTCTCTCTCTGACCCTCCCCTGCTCACGCTGTCTCTCTCTCTCTCTCCTAGAAATAAATAAAAATATTAAAAAAAAAAAAAAACTAAATGCCACAGGACACCTCGGGGGCTCCGTTGGTTCAGCGTCCGACTCTTGGTTTCGGCTCAGCTCATGGTCTCACGGTTCAAGAGTACGAGACCTGCGTCAGCAGGTGCAGAGCCTGCTTGAGATTCTCTCTCTCCCTCTCTCTGCCCCTTCCCCACTTGTGCTGTCTCTTTCTCAAAATAAATAAATAAACTGTAAAAAAAAAAAAAAAAACACCTAAAACTAAATGCAGCAAAGAAAATCCAACTAACATATTGGAATAAACTCAAGTCATTTAAACTCAGATGAAACTCAAAGAAAAAATAATCACCTTGTGGATTTTGTCATTTTTGTTAGATTTTTTTTGAGAATCTAGCACTAAAACGTGAGAACACATCAGCAATGTTAATATTTGCAGAAGACTTCCTAGTAACAAGAGTCACTAATAAATATGAACCTTACAGTCTGGTGAAAAGTTTGATAAACCTAAATGTTAAAAAAATAATTTGCAGGCAAACCATGAGAGACTCTTGAATACCAAGAACAAACTGAGGGCTGATGGGGATGGTGGAGAGGGGAAGGGGGGTGATGGGCATGGGGGAGGGCACTTGTGGGAATGAGCATTGGGTGTTATACGAAAACCAACTTGACAATAAACTATGAAAGGAAAAAAAATAATTTGTAAACTTATATCATCAGTCACCTATCTTTCTTCTTTTTCTGTTGTTACCTAAGCTCTGAAGCATGCTTCAGGATGGAAACCTAGGAACACAGAGATTCTCCACAAAAATTCATGTATCTTCTGGTTCTGGTGTCAAGTTCTCCATCCCATGAAGCACACAGGAAAGAGATGCCCAACTTCTGAAATACCACTGGTGTCTTCAAACAAGTACTTTCCATGCCAGCACCTCCCCTCATCAAGACTAAAGCTCCATCCACTGGCAAGACCTTTACCTTTCGAATGAAGTTGACATGGCACTGGCCCTTCTGCACAGGCGGAGGGCAGTCTGGAGGCACCCCGTAGCTTGTGTGAGCTTTGCTCTGCTGCGTTGCATACAACACTGGTGACTGGAAACGCAGCTCAAGGGAGTTCACATTTCTAACCACAGTGGTAATATCAAAGCTCTGCATTAAAGGAAAGAACAGATGTGGAAGTAGGCTCCTGTGTAACATTTTAGAAATAGATACAGATACATAAAAATGTATGAAAGATGCACAAAATAATTGAAATCTTTAGGGTTAGCCTTTTTGCAGAAGAAAGCCCCTTACTGAAATAGAATAACTTAGTTGCTTGCTTATAGTTACAACTGAGCACACTCTCCTACCCAAAAGTAGATTTCTAGGTTTCTCCTTCTATTTTTACTGACAGATGATGGTCCTAGACAAAGAGAACAGCAGAAAATATCTTTAGCTCTGGAATGTCTATTCTGGCCATTTACATATGGCCTTGAACTGCCAAGGATTTCCTAGATGCCTCAGGACAACCTGCCTCTCTGGTATGAACAGCATGTATTTCTAACTCATAAGTTATTTTTGTTTTGAAAAGTTGACCCTTGCAGGGAGATGAGGACATGATATCTTAATGTAAGCATTCCAGAAAGGAAGGAACATTTTCTTTTTTAATAGTTTGTCAACTGTCATTTCTCATGAAACTCTTGAGAATAATCACCAAATAACAGAAAAGAGAACAGCATTTGTTGAACCCTTCTCACATGCCAAGAACTGTGTCGATCATTTTACATACTTAGCTTATTAAATCTTCACAACCCTATAGGGTCAGTGGTGTTTTCATCATTCTACAATGTGGCAAATGAGAAAGTAATTTACCCAGTGCTTCAAAGAGCTTATACCTGCCTCCATGGGCAATTGCTTACCTTTCTCCACACAACAGTTAACACACAAACACATACAAAGAGTTTTCTTTTAACTTGACTTGTATACTTACATATCTTTTGAACATGTTGTCTGTTTTCCCAATAGGAACACTATTCAGCAGGATCTCTGCAACTGTATCGACACCATCAAAAATCACATTTACTTTTTGCCATTTGCTAAAAAAGAAGAAAGAAAAAATGTTAAAACAAGATGTGTAAAACATTGGCTTAGATAAATCTTTTTTTATTAATTAAAATGAAAGGAATAAATATTTCACAAAAAATAAACATTCTTTTCTAAAATATTTTTAATGTTTATTTTTGAGAGAAAGAGAGGAAGAGCAGGGGAGGAACAGAGAGAGCGAGCAAGACACAGAATCTGAAGCAGGCTCCTGGCTCTGAGCTGTCAGCACAGGGCCCGACACAGAGCTTGAACTCACAAACCATGAGATCATGACAGGAGCTGAAGTCGGACATTTAATCCACTGAGCCACCTAGACACTCCTGAAAATACACATTGTTAAAAGGCAATTTGGAATCAAATTTTCATGACTATTGGTTTAATAGATTTTTATGTTGAGTGCTCTGGCTTATCTTTCTTCATAATATTGCAATTGCTTTATGAAATCAGCTTGTAATTTCCAAATGGATTGACTTTTTTTAGGACTTCACGAATTCCTTATGAGAATCAAGTTAAATAGCAGACATAAAATATTTTTCACAAGAGCACCTGAGTGGCTCAGTCGGTTAAGTGTCCAACCCTTGATTTCTACTCAGGTCATGATCTCGAGGTCCATGGGTTCAAATTCCCCATCAGGCTCTGTGCTAACAATGTGGAGCCTGCTTGGGATTCTGTCTCCCTCTCTCTCTGCCCCTCCCCACTTGTGCTCTCTAGCTTTCAAAAATAAACATTAAAAAAAAAACATTTTCGCAGACTATTACATTTCTGACACTGCCTAAGAGAATACATTAACCAACAAGTATCTATGAGTAACTATTATGGGCTCTGTACTCTGCTAAGCTTTACAGGGAACTAAAACACTCTCCGCGTTTAAGGAATCTGCAATTCAGTTGTCATTCAAGTCAAAAACACAGGAAACAAAGAGCAAACTTACAATCTCTTCTAGTTGATAGTACAGTCTTATTGGACAGACTACAGGTGCTATCAGAGCTTATGTCATAAGGAAAGACTTCAAGAAAGAAACAAGAACTTGAAGAGCAGGATAAACAAAATCTAGTATATTCATGAAATGAAATATTATTTAGCAAAAAAAAAAAAGAAATAAAGTACTGGTGAATGTGACAACATGGATGAACTTTGAAAACATTATTATGCTAAGTGAAAAAAAGCCAGTCACAAAGGACCACATATTGTATTATTCCATTTATATATGATTTCCAGAAGAGATAAATTCATAGAAAATAAACTGGCAGCTGCCTAGTGCTGGCATAGGTATGAGGGAATGAGGATGTTGAGAAGGGGTAATAACTGCTAACGGGTATGGCATTCTCTTTGAGGAGAGGAAAACTGTAACACTGATTAACTACAGTCATCGATGGTGGCACAACTCTTTGAATATACTAAAAACTACTGAATTGTATACTTTTTTAAAAAGTTTATTTATTTTTGAGAGGAAGAGAGAGCACAAGTGCGGGAGGGGCAGAACGAGAGGGAAAGACACAGAATTCAAAGCAGGCGGCTCTGAGCTATCAGCATGGAGTGAGTCTGTCGTGGGGCTCAAACTAGTGAACCGTGAGATCGTGACCTCAGCTGAAACCAGACACCTAACCAACTGAGCCACCCAGGCGCCCCTGAATTGTATACTTTAAAAGGGTGAATGCAGGGGTACCTGGGTGGCTCAGTCAGTTAGGTTTCCGACTTCAGCTCAGGTCATCATCTTGCAGTTCATGATTTCGAGCCCAGCATCGGGCTCTGTGCTGACAGCTTGGAGCCTGCTTCAGATTCTGTGTCTCCTTCTCTCTTTGCCCCTCCCCTGCTCATACTCTGTCTCTGTCTCTCTCAAAAATAAACAAACATTTTTAAAAAGGGGGGGAGGGTGAATGTATAGTATTGGAATTAGGTCTCAATAAAGCTGTTCATTTTTTTTTTTTTTAATGAGTAGAAATGTCTAGGTAAAGGGTAGACCCCCGAGGAAGAGCAAACTCAAAACAAGGAGGTGTAAATGGCAACAACATTAAGATAACATGCTACATTCAGGTGCAGGAGTTGTGCTAGAGAGCTAAAGGGAGAAATCTGGTCAAGTCAGGGCAGGACGGGACACAGGAAGTGGAACAGGAATAGGTAACATTAAACAGTATTTTTGCACACAAGCAGGTAAGATTAAACTGGCTTTGCCAATTAAAAGGAAGACACTCATTCTTGAGCAAGACTGTCATGGGTAAAACCAATATTTTGGGAAGATGAGTTCAATGTTTCTATATACAAGACTGTAGAATAAAAAGACAAAGGAAGAAATTTAGTTATGCAGCTCTGGCCTAATTACAGGCACTCACTAACAAAAGCCTAGGCAAAAGTGTCGACAGGTGGGGCACCTGGGTGGCTCCATTGGTTGGGTGGCCGACTTCGGCTCAGGTCATGATCTCACCTTTCATGGGTTTGAGCCCCGCATTGGGCTCTGTGCTGACAGCTAGCTCAGAGCCTGGGGCCTGTCTTCGAATTCTGTGTCTCCCTCTCTCTCTGACCCTACCCTGCTCACGCTGTCTCTCTCTCTCTCAGAAATAAATAAAACGTTAAAAAAAAAAGTGGCAATGGGAAAATGAGAAAGGGACTGGATCAAGAAAAACGAGGGACACCTGGGTGGCTCAGTCAGTTGAGCATCTGACTTTGATCTTGGCTCAGGTCATGATCCAAGCAAGGGTTGTGGCATAGACCCCCAAGTCAGGCTCTATGCTGAGCCTGGACCCTGCTTAAAATTCTCTCTAGGCCCTTCTCCCCCCTTCACTCTCTGTCTCTAAAATAAAATCTTTTTAAAAGATGGGGTGCCTGGGTGGGTCGGTCAGTTAAGCATCTGACTCTTGGTTTCTGCTCAGGTCATAATAGAATGGTTTCGTGGATTTAAGTCCCAGGACAGGCTCTGCACTCTCAGCGCTGCTTGGGGCTCTCTGTCTCTCTTTCTCTCTGCCCCTCCCCCACTCATGGGGTCTCTGTCTCTATCAAAATAAATAAATAGAGAAATAGAAATTGAGAAAAATGGTAGGCAGAAATTAACAGAACTCAGAAAAAGACTGAATACAGAGATGCAGAAAAGATATTGTAAGCCAAAAACACCTTGGGCGTAGAAAATCAGAAAAATGGTGTCACATTAAGAGAAACAATGAGACTGTTACAATATAAAGTAAGCTTTAAGTGGGAAAGTCAATTGCTTACATTTTGGAAATGTTGAGTTCAAATGAAAGAGGACCCTTAACAGAGATATTTTAAGTATTATCTGGAAATATGAAGATGGAGCACAGCAATGTTGTCATGTTTAGCACCATATTCTGGTTTTCTTTCTTTTTTAAGAGGGTATTAAATAATTACCCAAAATAAAAGTCATACAAAAGGGACAGAGGATTTTTTTAATTTAGTAATGATTGTGGTAGATATAACTGGGTTACATTCTGCTACATGGAACATTACTGAAACTATATTATGTTTTTCCTCATAGCTTCACAACATAACGTAAGGCCAATGTCAAGGCCTCGATGGCTGGTTAACACCACGTGGAATAAATGATGGATCTCTGATCCTACTTGACAAATTATAAATATACACATTCTGTTGATTATAGGGAGGGGAGGGTGCAGATAGAAGGAAATGCAAATAAGAGAATTGACTAGGTATAGGTGACTCCATTAAAACCATTGGGGAAACGACTGAATAAGACATAATTTCACAACTAACAGTCAGTAGTACCATTATATACAATTCAAAACACAAATTATATAGTCACTTTTATAGGACAACGCTTTAGTGTGACAGCTCTCTGATATGAAGCTTAAACAAACAAAAGATTATTGCAGAGACAGAAAGAAGAAAAGCTCAATAATAATAACTAAATAAATACAGATGTAGATATAGACATACACACATACATACCTAATGTTAAAGGGGATTTTAAATTTCTTGCTATAGGTCCAGTTATCCAGGGAGATCCATCTGTACTTAAGGTCATTAAACCTGTAGTAAGGATCCTGTTGATCAAAATCACGGCAGATGATTAAATGTGCAAAGATAAACTAAATAAACATGAAATAAATTATTAACCATAGCTATCTGTCACCTAACAGTTAATGAATTCTTGGCCTAGGAGTACAAGCATTTCATATGCAGGCACATCTCATCCTCAAGGTTAAAAGCTCCATCCATTTAAGAGACCATTACCCTTCCAACAAAGTTAACAGCATTCACATGACTAAAAAATGGTGGTTGTTTTTTTAAACATTTTCTTAAATATTTTATTCATTTCTGAGAGAGACAGACAGACAGACAGACAGACAATGTGAGCAGGGGAGGGTCAGAGAGAGAGGGAGACACAGAATCTGAAACAGGCTCCAGGCTCTGAGCAGGCTGTCAGCACAGAGCCCGACGCGGGGCTCGAACCCACGAACCGTGAGATCATGACCTGAGCGGAAGCCAGACGCTCAACGGACTGAGCCACCCAGGCACCCCAAAAAATGTCCAACAAAATACCTCAACGAAAGTTCTTTGAGATAGAAATAATATAACTTCATTATCAATAAGCACATGTGTGGAGATTAAGGCCGGCTGCCTCTGTTAAAACCAAACACAGAACCCCCGAGGTATTAGCAGAGCGTGAGAGTCCGCACTTCCGGTGTGAGGCCCTCAGTCCTCCCAGCCCGGCCCTCCTCGCTGCGCTCCCTCCTGCCACTACCCCAGCTGGCCTCTAGGGGGAATGCTTCTCCTCTACGACCCAAACCTCAGCAAAACTCCCACGCCTTGGATTCACCCAGCATTTCCAAAGTTATTTTCCACCAAGCTTTGCTAAGTGAGCACAGAAAGGATCTCTACAGAGAATACACAGGCAGCCCAGACACTGTCAAACTGACAAACTTCGGCCTGTATTTTCCTAGACAAGATGAGCGAACTGCAACCCACGGGCCAAGTGCAGCTCACTGCCTGTTTTTGTCTGGCCAGGGAGCTGAGAATGGACATGTCAATAAATAAAGTTTTACTGGAGCACAAACATGCCCATTCCTTTACAAATCGTATATGGCAGCTTTCATGCTACAATAACAGAGGCGAGGGCGCGTGGGTGGCTCGGCCAGTTGAGCATCCGACCTTGGCTCAGGCCATGATCTCACAGTTCTTGAGTTCAAGACCCACGGCGGGCGCTGTGCCGACAGCTCAGGGCCTAGAGCCTGCTTGGGATTCTGTGTCTCCCTCTCTCTCTGCCCCTCCGCCACTCACACTCTGCCTCTCTCTCTAAAAAATAAGCAAACATTAGAAATAAACATTTTTAAAAATTTAAAAATTGCCAAGTTGAGTGGGCATGACAGAAGCCATTTGACCCATAAGGCCTAAAATAGTGTCCAGGGCTTTACTGAATATGGTTGCCCATTTCTCTGCCCTAGGCAACTGGCCTACAAGCTGTTCAGAGATGTTGTTCTGACTCAGTGTCCAGCCCCACGTCCTTCCTTTCATAATACTTGGGTCTTTCTTCTCCTACCCATTTCCCACCCTTTACACCTCCCAGATGAGGAGGCAGAAAAGAAAGTGTTGAGTGAAGCTTTTCAGTCATCTTTCTGTGATCAACATCACAGCTACATGATGGAAACAGTTCAGTCTTCTCTAACTGGGACAGGGCCAAGTTGCACTGCAACTCCAGACAGAGAAAGAAAAGCCTACTTTGTCTAACTTCCACGGATGACAAGCTGCGCTAGCAATGGTCAGCTGGGCACTTGCTCGGAGCACAAATCTGTAAGACGTACTACAAAATGGCAGGGTGTATATCAAGATGGAAAGAACGGTTTCTGTGAGAAGTTGCTCCTAACTGGAAGAAATATTTTAATAAGCTACTAGGGGAGGGTGTAGTTGATGAGATTTAATAACAACCGATAATCACCAAACTGATTTTTAAGGACTGATTAACAGTAAGTTTTATCCTGCTAAATGGGGTGTGCCAGGCCCAGGCAACTTGCTTCCTTTTCTGTCTTCCCACACACACGCACACACACGACTCAGCCTCTCCAATGAATAGGCATGGAATAAATATTTAAGGACACAGGTTTGAAGAGGTACCTAATCACTAGCTTGTCCACGTGTCTCCACCCAGCCTTATTTATAACTCTACACTGTGGACTTAGTCCAATACAGTTAAAAATATCATGAGAAGGAAGGTGTGAAGGCTAATGCAGTTGCAACATGTCAGCCTGCTAAGCCTTGGAACTGGCTGATGGTCTGGTTTGTGGGGCACAATTTCCCTTCCTGTCTCCCAGCTGCTTGAAGGAAACTGCATATTGAGTTCAAGAGGGCAAGCTACTGAGATATATTTTTTCTAGACAAGCAGAATTTAAATTTTTTTTTTGAAAGAGAGAATGAGCACATGCACACACAAGCAGGGTAGGAGCGGAGACAGACAGAGAGAGAGAGAATCCCAAGCAGTCTCTGCGTTGATGACGCACGGTTCATCCCATAAACTGAGATCATGACCTGAGCCCAAATCAGGAGTCAGACGCTCAACTGACTGAGCCACCAGGTACCCCTAGGCAAACAGAAGTTAGAGGTTAAAATTTTTCTTTTACTTGAGAGAACCCAATTTGAAAGGGCTACATACTACATGATTCCAAATATATGATGTTCTGGAGAAGGCAAAACTATGGTGACAGTAAAAAGATCAGTGGTTGTCAGGGATTAAGGGAGAGAGGAGTTAATAGACAGAGCACAGAGGATTCTGAAGGCAGTGAAACTTCTCTAAATGATACTATAACGGTGAATACATATCATTATACATTTGTCAAAACCCATAGAATATACAATACCAAGAGTGAACTCTAATGGAAACTATTACCCAAACTATAGACTTCGGGTAATAATGATGGGGGGGGGGGTCATTATAGGTTCACTGATGATAACAAATATACCACCCTGGTGTGGGGGAGGGGCGGGGGGGTGTTGATAATGGGAGCCATTATCATGTTCGGGGGAGAGGTATATGGGAGCTGTCTGTATTTTTCCTTTCATTTCACTATGAACCTAAAATTGCTCCAAAAGGTAGTCTACTAAAAAAAGTTCCTCTTACTAAGGGCAAATATCTTAACCGGCCTAAAATAAAGATTGCAGAAACAGATTAGCTTTATAATCACTATTCTAAATGCTAAGCAACCAACTTAATTTGATTACAGACTGGTCTGACTCCCTTCGTTCATATTAAAATTCTGAGTCCTGGGCACCTGGGTGGCTCAGTCGGTTAAGCGTCCGACTTCAGCTCAGGTCATAATCTCACGGTTGGTGGGTTCGAGCTCTGCGTAGGGCTCTGTGCTGACAGCTCGGAGCCTGGAGCCTGTTTCAGGTTCTGTGTCTCCCATGCTCATACCCTGTCTTTCTCTCTCTCCAAAATAAATAAACATTTTAAAAAATTAAAATAAAATAAATAAATAAAACTCTGAGTCCTATTCAAAGCTAACAGCCCAGTCTCTCTGCTCCTCAACGGCAGCTGTTCTTCTGGTCCTTTTGCTTAATTTAGAGCACTGAACTCACCGCCACGTCTTCTGAACAAGAGATGCTTTTTGCGGGAGGGTTCAACTTCAACCCTGATGAGCAGACTCTGGAAGACCACTGCAGTAGCCTAGGTCCTATTTCTGAGGAGGTCTTTGTCAAGGACCATGAGATTCAACGATCCTGGGGTTTTGGTTTCATCACCTTCACCAATCCAGAGCATGCCTCAGATGCCATGAGAGCCATGAATGGCGAGTCTCTGGATGGTCGCCAGATCTGTGTGGATCACCTGGGCAAGTTAGCCAGGGGAACTAGAGGTGGTGCCTTTGGGGCCCATGGGCATGGTTGCAGCCACTTTAGAGGTGGTGGGGACCAGGGCTATGGGAGTGGCAGATATGACAGCTGGCCTGGAGGATACGGATATGGATATGGAAGGCCCAGAGACTATGGTGGCAGAAGCCAGGACAGTTATGACCGCTACTCAGGAGGAAATGACAGACAATTCTGACCACCGAGATGAGACATGTGCACCTAATTCACAAGGAATAAAACTTCTGATCCAGGATCATCCTTCCAAATGGCTGTATTTATAAAGATTTTGGAGCTACACTGCAACATCTGTGTTAGTGCATCAACTTCTATTTTTAAACTGAGCTCCCAAGGTAGCTTGTTAAAAACCTTTTAGAAAGCTCTATGTGTTTTTTAAAAATTTTCCCCCATTTAAAGACAAATCCTGGGACATTATCTGAGTATTTTTCCTTTTACCACTTTTTTAGTTTGGGATCTCAGGATTACTGGTTCTGGCAAAAATAAAAATAAAAAATGTTTGGCCAGAATGTTTAAAAAAAAAAAAGATAATAATGTGCACTTCGAGACCTTTTAAAAGCCTGTACACAATGTTTATCATGACTAGGAAGCAATTTCCAACACAAATACAAGAAATCAAGAAGATGATTAGAGGTTTTTTGTTTTTTTTAATTCAAGGTCACCACCCTGACTACATAAAAGTTTCTTAAAAAATGACATCTGTGAATGTCATTTTTTTTTAATACTGGAAGAAAGAAATATTCTGTTGTTTTTTATCTAGCATTAAGGATATCCTTTGCGGAACTGATTAAAAAGTTGAAACCTGGGGGTGCCTCGGTGGCTCAGTTGGTTAAGCGCCCAACTTTGACTGTGGCTCAGGTCATGATCTCACGGTTCATGAGTTCTAGCCCTACACCAGGCTCCTCACTGACAGCACAGAGCCTGCTTGGGATTCTCATTCTCTCTCTCTCTCTCTCTCTCTCTCTCTCTCCCTCTCCCACTCATGTCCACTCTCTCTCTCAAAATAAATAAATAATTTTTTTAAAAAGTTGAAGCCTGAAAAATTAAATAAAATAAAGCTAACAGCACTTCAGTGTTACACCTGATGACTAAGAAACCATGTAAGTCACTGAGTTGTTAAGCAAACCCACAAACCCTAAAAAACAAAAGAAGTATCATATGTTAACTAAGATAGGTACTCACATGCTTCTGTCTTCATAACAAACACATTTAAACACATTTCTCTACCATTTATAGAGAAAGAATGAAAGCTCCAGAAGATTTCACTCCTGAGGTCCCACAACTAAGCAGTACATCCAGAAACTAAATCAAGTCTGTCTAACATTTTGTCAACTATTCTACAATGCCTCATGCCAAATACACGTACACTTTTATACCAGATGATCACCGCAACAGTTATAGTAACAATAGCTGATAAGTACCGCCCATGACGCAAAGGGACAGGTATTATCATCATTCCCCTTTACTAACAAAGAGTCCAAAGCTCAAAGTCAAATGGCTATGAAGTGGTAGAGCACTGATTCAGACCGAGGACATTTGGCTCCAGAGTCCACACACGCAGTCATTCCCTAATACTGCCATTAATGTCATACAAATCTCATCAATACAAAGTCAGTGCTACCTACCAAGTGGGAACCAGAGGATAAACATGCTATGCAGAACTGGTTATTTATAATTGATATTTACCATACTTACTGTACATCAACAAACTATGTGGCTCCGCACCATACAAACAACATTATCGGTCTCATTTTCTCTGTAAGCCTCTGAAGTTCATCAATTACATCTCCTTAGAGATATGTAAATCCCTTAACCAGGTATAGCTTTTCCACTCCCCAATTCTGCTTCAACCCAATGCCTGATTCCATCCCAGATATAATTACTTTAAATAGAGTTAAATATAGAAAAGGAACTCTTTGCAACTCTTTCACACACAGATACATTCTTGGACACTTAAGCAAAAAAATAAAGTTTAAGCAAACATTCATTTAAAAATAAGCAAAAGTGACCAATATATTAAGATACACAGATATTTGGGAGCGCCTGGGTGGTTCAGTCGGTTAAGCATCCGACTCCTGGTCTCAGCTCAGGTCATGATCTCGGTTTCATGAGTTCGAGCCCCACATCAAGCTCTGCACTGTCAGTGTGAAGCCTGGTTGGGATTCTCCCCCTCCCTCTCTCTCTGCCTCTCCCTGGCTCATGCTGTCTCTGTCTCTCTTGAAATAAATAATCTTGGGGCACCTGGGTGACTCAGTCAGTTAAGAGTCCAACTTTGGTGGGGCGCCTGGGTGGCTTAGTCGGTTAAGCGTCTGACTTTCGCTTAGGTCATGATCTCGTGGTTTGTGGGTTTGAGCCCCATGTCGGGCTCTGTGCTGACTGCCAGCTCGGAGCCTGGAGCCTATTTCAGAGTCTGTATCTGCCTCTCTTTCTGACCCTCCCCTGCTCACGCTGTCTCTCTCTCTCTCTCTCTCTCTCTCTTTCCTGGAAATTAAAAAAAAAAAAAATAGTCCAACTTTGGCTCAGGTCATGATCTCACAGTCTGTGGGTTCGAGCCCCACGTTGGGCTCTATGCTGACAGCTCTGAGCCTGGAGCCTGTTTCAGATTCTGTGTTCTCCCTCTCTCTCTGCCTCTCCCCTGCTCACTCTCTGTCTCTGTCTCTCAAAATAAAATAAACATTTAAAAAAATAGGGGCGCCTGGGTGGCTTAGTCGGTTAAGCGTCCGACTTTCGCTTAGGTCATGATCTCGCGGTTCGTGGGTTCGAGCCCGCGTCGGGCTCTGTGCTGACTGCCAGCTCAGAGCCTGGAGCCTGTTTCAGTCTGTGACTCCCTCTCTCTCTGACCCTCCCCTGCTCACGCTGTCTCTCTCTCTCTGCTAGAAATAAATAAAATATTTAAAAAAATAATAATAAAATAAAATAAAATAATAAAATAAAATAAAATAAATAAATAAAATTTAAAAATAAAGTAAATAATCTTTAAAAATGATGCACAGATATGTGGTAAAACCTTAATTTGTAAAAAGCAAGAAAACAGTAATTCAGAACAGTGGTTACCTTAGGGGGAGGCAGGTGATGGCATTGGGAGAGGCAAGGTAGCTGCAATAGTGTTGGCAAGGTGCAGGTTCACAAACTGGATGCCAGGTGCATGGGTCTTCATTTAACTATTACACTTTAAAAGTCACAAACGCACATGTGCATATAACTTCCCATGTATCCAATACTATATAATAAAAAGAACAAGAAGAAAAATTTTCATAGGAAGCTGAGCTACTCTAACCTACATGGGGATACTGATGTGCTCTGTTCCGCCACACTCTCCAAACCTCAGTTTATCCATCGTCAAAATGAGCTCAGTTGTGATTCTTATTTCAGCAGCTTCATGGATACAAGAGATTCCGAGTTCATAAGTCAAAACATTTTTTTAAGCTTATTTATTTTGAGAGAGAGTGAAAAAGCACATGTGTGAGCAGGGACAGAGTCAGAGATAGGAGAGAGAATTCCTAAAGCCCAATGTGGGGCTCCAACTCATGACCCTGGGATCATGACCTGAGCTGAAATCGAGTCGGATGCTTAACCAAACAACTGAGCCACCCAAGCACCTTCATAACTCAAAACATTTTGGTTGGCCTTAACATTATTTTTGCTTAAAACCCTTAAACTAATAAATACTGCTTCACGTCTAACACAGCTCTAGGTAAAAAGGGGTTGCAAGTTAAGGAAACTCCTTATTTTCTGACCAAAAAGGAGTAAAAAGGTGGATTTACAAGGAGAACTAAGATGATATTCTTAGCCCACTCCACAGTGCAGAGCTAGAACTCATGAAAGATTAGCATAAATGCTTGGAGAGAGATTCCTGACTGGCCTGAGGGTCTGAAGAGCCGGAGATCACACTTGCTCAGGAGCAAGGGTGGGCAGTTGAACGGATCCACCGCCATAGTTCCTGCCTCTGAGATGAAGCTGGGGGTGTGGGTGGAGCTGACAGGTAAGAGTGGCAATGGGGAGCAATCTTGTTTGCATGAGTTCAAGTCCCAGCTTGGCCCTAATACCTGTGGGATCTTGTGAAGCTCATACAGCACCTCTACACTCTGTTTTCTCAGTTCTAGAACAGAGATAATAACAGTACCTCCCAGGGTCAGTATGAACATTGGTAGAGGTAGCATGTGGCAGATACCTGGAACCATCCGTGACACACAGCAAACATTCAACAAATGACAGCTGTTATTACTGGTATACATACGAATCTGAAATCCCTTCTATGAAAGGGCACGTTAAAGGAAAAAGTCATTACCAAACAATATACATAGAATGCTATCATTTATGAAGAGAAATTTAGATACCTCTGTATGTGTATAGACATATTATCACAAGATAGATGGATATACACAAGAATCTGGTTAACAGTAGTTGTTTCTATGGAAAGGAACTAGAAAACTAGGAGACAAGGGCAGAGGAATACTTGCTTTCATTATGTTTCCCACCTTTATTTTTTTTCTTTTTCTTTTCTTTTTTCTTTTCTTTTCTTCTGAGGAAGAGAGCATACACACAAGCAGAGGAGGGGGGCAAAGAAGGGTGGGAGAGAGTATCTAATGCAGGCTCCATGCCCAACTCAGAGCCCAACCATAGGCTCGATCTCACGACCATGAGATCATGACCTGAGCCGAAATCAAGAGTCAGACATTTAACCGACTGAGCCACCCAGGCGCCTCCGACCTTCAAATTTTTATCATTACAGTTAACCCTCAGAGGTATAGTTAACAATATAGTGCTCCTAAACCTTGCACGGTCAAAAAATCTAATTACTTTTGCCTCTCCAGAAATTTAACTACTAATGGCCTACTACTGACCAGAAACTTTACCAATAACATAAACATTTAACATATTTCATATGTTATAATGTTATTTTTAAAAATCATAAGGAAAATACATTTCTAGTACTGTGCCGTATTTACAGGAAAAAAATCCCTGTGTAAGTTCAAACCCACATTGTTCAAGGATCAATTGTATATCCTTTATCTGTTTCTAAAAGCTTTTAAAATTAGTTGACCTCTTTCTTAAAAAGAAAATAATAAGCTAGGTTGATAACACTACAAATGACTTGGCCAGAATGGTTGTGAGATATTGCAGGCTGGACTTAAAGATACACTAGTTGCAGCAAATGTGACAAGAAACAAAAATGACATTGAAATTCCAGGCTTCGTTCACTGAGACAATGTTGGTGCTTTTATTAGAAATACAGAGGGGCGCCGGGGTAGCTCAGTGGGTTAAGCATCGGACTTCGACTCAGGTCATTATCTCAGGGTTTGTGGGTTGGAGCCCCGCGTCGGGCTCTGTGCTGACAGCTCAGAGCCTGGAGCCTGTTTCAGATTCTGTCTCTCTCTCTCTCTCTCTCTCTCTCTCTGCCCTTTCCCTGCTTGCTTCCTCTCGCTCGCTCTCTCTCTCTCTCTCTCTCTCTCAAAAATAAATAAATAAACATTAAAAAAATAAAGGAAGAGAAACTAAGGACTGGGAGAATTGAGAGAGGAATCTGCATATTTTGAGGTTTCTTTTTTTTTTTTTTTTAGTATTTTTATTTATTTCTAGGAGAGAGAGAGAGACAGCGTGAGCAGGGGAGGGTCAGAGAGAGAGGGAGTCACAGACTGAAACAGGCTCCAGGCTCTGAGCTGGCAGTCAGCACAGAGCCCGACGCGGGGCTCAAACCCACGAACCGCGAGATCATGACCTAAGCAAAAGTCGGACGCTTAACCGACTAAGCCACCCAGGCGCCCCCATATTTTGAGTTTCAATACACCATGATGGCATTCAGGTAGCATAGTAGAACAAAATCTCAAGCCACAAATCAGCAGCACAGAGTTAGAGATTGAGGCACCGGAGCAGTTGCGGCACAGAGGTGATGGCTGAAACTCAGAGACTTCCAAGAGACAGAATAAAGAAGTGATGTGTGGACTGACCCTCAGGGATTATTGCATTTATCAAGAACTTTTGGCAAATGGATGCTTCTGGTGATATATTGTGAATAGTATACTATGGGGCACTTGGGTGGCTCAGTCAGTTAAGCGTCCAACTTCGGCTCAGGTCACAATCTCACGGTTCATGGATTTGAGTCCCAAGTCAGGCTCTGTGCTAACAGCTAGCTCAGAGCCTGGAGCCTCCTTCGGATTCTGTATCTCCCTCTCTCTCTGACCCTCCCCTGCTCACACTGTCTCTGTTTCTGTCTCACTCTCTCAGAAATAAATAAAACATTAAAAAAAATTTTTTTAATGAATAGTATACTGTGCCCATCACTGTTTTTACTGGACATCTTTAAATTAAAACAGTAATTATTCTCTTTGCTTACTATTTATTCTAGCCAAGAGGCAGTGTGGGTCATGAAAAGAGGATGTGGGTTGAATCCTTGTCCCACCATTTATTAGATGGCATGATCTTAGGCCATAACTTGTGTGAGCCTCAGTCAGTATAAGTAATGATACCTTCTTCACAGGGTTGCGGTGGGAATTATGTGGACAGGTGCACCTTAGAAGGTCAAGGAAAGTGCACTGCACATGGAAAATATTAAGTAATTATTACATGAAGATGACTTTCCTAGTCTAGGTCGAGTACGTACACTTGTGGGTGATGAAGACCAGCTGCCCTTATCTAAAGATTCAACTCTCAGATGATGCTTTGATTCCCAGTGTTGGGCCATGAGAAGCAAATCCTCCAATGCCCTAAATACATCTCACAGGGCATCAAACAAAGAAGCATGTGTCCATGTTTAAGAATCAGGATTTTCTCTCTTTTTCTAGGTTTATTTGTTTATTTTGAGAGAGTGAGAGAGAGAGAGAGAGAGAGAGCATGAGCAGGGGAGAGGCAGAGGGAGGAGAGAGAGGATCCCAAGCAGGCTCTGCTCTGCACTGTCAGCACAGAGCCCGATGTAGGGCTTGAACCCACAAAGTGTGAGACAAGAGTGGGGTGCTCAACCAACTGGGTCACCCAGGCACTCCAGAAATCAGGATTTTCTAAAGCTATCTTTAAAAAAAAAAAAAGGCTTAGGGCACCTGGGTGATTCAGCAGGTTAAGTATGTGACTTTGAGCCCCACATCAGGCTATGCGCTGACAGCTAGCTCAGAGCCTGGAGCCTGCTTCAGATTCTGTGTCTCCCTCTCTCTCTCTACCCCTCCCCCACTGTGCTCTCTCTTAATCAGCTTTATTTCTCTTCAGTGCACCACCTGCCATTATGTTACCTATTAATTTGCTCATTGTCTATCTCCTCCACTAGAATATCTATTGGGACAAAAGAGTTTATTTTCTTCACCACTCAATCTCAAGCACTTTGAATACTGCCTGCTATGTTGGAAGTATTGAATAAATACGTATGAAATAATTAGGTACATGAATAAGTAAATGACTTCGGCAAGATCTGTTTCAAGTTCTCGTGTAAACATAGTATGGGGTCCAAGGCCTGCTCTAGACTATAGAGCCTCAGAGTTCCTGAGGGCCAACAGCAAAAGGGGATGGGGATGTTGTAATAAAGCAAGTGAAATAAATGTAACATATTATTCAATAATAATAGTGATATTGCTGATGATTAGGCTTGGAATTCCATAATTCCCAAAAGCCTTCTCCAATTCTCATCCCACTACCACTTAAAACCCACATCCAGGGGAGCCTGGGTGGCTCAGCCAGTTGAGCATTCAACTTTGGCTCAGGTCATGATCTCACAGTTCGTGGGTTTGAGCCGCAGGTCCAGCTCTGTGCTGACAGTTCAGAGCCTGGAGCCTGTTTCAGATTCTCTCTCTCTCTCTCTCTCTCTCTCTCTCTCTCTCTCTCTCTCTCTCTCTCAAAAATAAAACATTAAAAAAATTCAAATAAATAAACATTTAAAATAAATAAAAAAGTAAACCCACATCCACCTTATCGAACTTAAAGTTTTTCTAAGAATCTATGAACATATTTCACAAACATTGTAAATTATTTCCATGAGGAAAAGTCAGTTATTTCAGACTATGAGCAACTTCCTTCTCATCAGCTAGTAACCAAACATTGTTTCTTAATATGTAGCCTTGTAACATGGAACAATCATGCTACTTGCTGAAACCACTAAGTATTTCCCATTGCCTTAATTTTATCAGTGAAATGACACAAGGAGAGACCCTGCCAAATAGACACAGGAATTCTCAAGGCATATG
The DNA here is from genome assembly GCA_017311185.1 of Proteles cristata cristata. NCBI lineage: Eukaryota > Metazoa > Chordata > Mammalia > Carnivora > Hyaenidae > Proteles > Proteles cristata. The sequence goes on from JAESUZ010003940.1 coordinate 640,606, forward strand.
TGAGTGAAGCCTCAGGGCACCAAAGTAGGCTGTGGTCTGCTAATGTTAACTAAGCAGTTTGTTAACTAAGAATACTTTAAGTACCTAAATTTGAGACTTACTTGTTTTAAAAAATAAACTGAACTGTGGTCAGTGTCATTTACAACATTCACTTCCTTTCTGATACATATTTCTTGAGAAAAAAAAAAGCTAATGTGTACCAGGTCATAAACTTTGTATAACCCCAGTTGGCAATTGCGTCATTTAAATAAATTGTTAATGATACTCGTGAAAGTCAACCACAGTGCTTCAAAAACAATTTTTCAAAACACCAGCATAAGAGTAGCACAGTTGAGAATCCAGGCTATGGAATGGAGTCAGGCCAGCCTGGACTAGATTTCTACTTCTGCCACTTAGTTGCTGTGTGATCTTGGGTAAATCCTAACTTCTTTGGGTGCCCTAACTCCGTATCATCCATAAATGAAAATAGGAAGATCTACTTTGTAGAGTTGTTATGGGGACCAGGGCAATTCATGAGTACATCTTGTTCCAGGTAAAAATGATTAAAAGATACTCGTCAAGTACATCTTTTCCCAAGCAAGAACGATTTTTTTTTAATTTTTAAAATGTTTTTATTTACTTTTGAGAGAGAGAGCACGCGCCCAAGCAGGGGGAGGGGCAAAGAGGGGGGGTGTGGACAGAGGATCTGAAGCCGGCTCTGTGCTGGGCTTAAACTCACGAAGTGTGAGATCATGACCTGAGCGGAAGATGGGCCTTAACCGACTCAGCTGCCCATGTGACCCTCTCTCCAAGTAAGAGCAATTAAAGAATGGGAAAGCCACATGCAGCTGACGGAACCATAAAAACATCAGAGGGTGGAAAAGTTGTTGGCAAACCTCTGCACACAACAAACCCCTTGTTCTCAACAAGCGGTCTATAAATTAGAGCAACTCTTTAAGACACACACGCATCACAGGCCCTAAGAAACAGCATCTTCCTTCATTTCCAAAATTATTTAGCCCTTACACTAGCACAAGTAATCCAAACCTTACACTGACTTGTGCATCTCATTCTCCTCACCCTGTGTGCTGCATCAATCCCAAATCTGACTCCCTGAGGCCTACAAGCAAGAGAAAAACTGAGACCTTACCGAATACAGTTAACACTTAGCAAAACTACTGTCCTCTGCAATGTCCACATAGTTAAACAGTAACCCCCTGCCTTATGCTTTGTCAGTCCCAAGACCTTTCTATGCACTCTTCAGCGGAGAGCTATGGCAATAGAAAACCGCCAGTATTAACAGTCTGCCCTGTACGAACTTCCGCTTTCCAGAATCATCGACGTCCCAGATTGGTTGTCTTATCTCCACCAAGCCCCGGACCCCAGCGGCGCTCTCCGCCAAAAGAAGGTAAATTGCTTCAGCATTTCCCTGCCACCAACCACAGGGGCAGAAGTTAAGTTAGAGCCAAAGCCGGGAACAAAGCTCAAGGCTCGGGGGCTGCCCAACGGTCCCCCGGCCCCTCGCACCACGAGGGGCACGAGGGCGCAGGCTCCGGCGGGGCGGCCGCACGCAGTACCTGGATGAGGCCCCGCTGCAACAGCGCGCTGTGCACGCAACCGGGGACCCTCCCCGGCAGCTCCAGCGAGCCGTTCCCGCTGCGGATCCTCCAGCTGCCCCGCAAGCTGAGGCTGCGGGCTGCGGCAGTGGGCCCCGCCCCGCACAGGGCGAGCAGCAGAAGCAGGCGGAGGCGCATACCGCGAGCGGCTGCCGCGAGGCCCGGACAGGCGGCCGCGGAAGCGCGGGCTCCCTCGGAAGAGGCCGGGGCTCCAGCTCCCCCCCGCCCGGGCCCCGCCCCCAGGTCAGCTGAGCCACCGCGGCCCGCCCCGCCTCCCGCGGCGGCGCGGGTGGGCGGTGAGCGCAGAGCCCCGGCGGACCGCAGAAGCCGTCCTGGGCTGGCAGCTGCTCCGCGCGTGTTCCCGCCGCTCCGGTGCCTTAAGGAGAGGCGAGAACTGTGCGTGGTCATGGGACACCCAGTGTCCTGGCACAGAGTGGCGCGCAAAGCCTCGGGGAGCTCAAGGACAGAGACTAGGATGACAAGACACAGCTAGAGTCTCGCGCTGCTTCAGAGAACTGAAACACCGAGACCCTCGCCACCTCATTGCCCTCAAACTTCCCCAGCCCCTCATTCACGCTGCAGGTGCCTGCCTGGAGGTGGTGACGCTCACCTCCTGCAGCTCCATAGGTTGGTCTCAGGGCATACTCCCGCCCTTCAATGAGGTAAACAATAATTAAAATTACCTAATTCATAGGGTCATTAGGAGGGCTGAGAAATCCGGGTACAGCTTGTGGCATAGACCCTGGCCCAGAGATAGAACAGCACTTTCGTTAATGTTAGTGGACCACGACCCTCTGTTTTATAAAGCCTCACGGAGGATGCCTCCTGAGGTTCCAGAAACTTGCACTGAACGTAGAGGCAAATGTAAAATCCTCTGCCGCTCACTAAGTGTGGGACTTCAACTGGAAAGTGTCCTGAACTAACAAAACAAAGTGTAGACAGTGCCCCTTGTTCTCAGGTTCTTATAAGTATAAAACGAATTAACATGTATGACGGTTCCTAACAATGCTGGGGTACCCAAGAAATAGCACAGGCTTGTTTCGGGTTTCATTGTCATGTAATCTGCTTAAGTCCTACTTTGCAACAGGATGTATGAGTGATCCTAGAAAGTTGACAACGAATTTTACATTGTGCAAAATAGATTTATTCCTGTGCCGATGTTATCTCCCATATTTCCATATTTAGGAGGAAATGTTTGAAGAGTTCTGTGCTATCAAATCAGATCTTTGTTTTGCCTGTTTATAGTGACCCTGGAATTGCCTGAATCTGCAGAATCTTTCAGTCATTATTTTTCACAAGCCTAGCATCTTGGCCTTAGGGATATTATGAATTACACAATCCAAGCCTCTGGCTTTACAGCTGAGGGAACAGGGTCCAAAGAGATCAGGTGACTTGCCTGTCATACAGTGGTAGACAGGACTTAACTTCTCTTCTGGCTTAGTCTTCTTGCACTAGGGCCTATTGATTGATATTAAGGTGAAAAAGGCTCTTGCTGGCTCAAAGCCTTCTTCACTTCAGCAGCATTCTTGCCTTTGATAGGAACAAAGCTTTCAATTCAAATAATATGCCATAACTCAGTGCATTCAATAGTCAGCCCTGGTCTGTTCAAAACCAATAACAAGACACAAGAGCAAGAGTGGCAAATGAATGCTTTCATAAATCTTGGAGATTCCGTTAAGCCAAGTCAAAGGAAAATCTATCCCAGCAAATATATTTGGATATATTCTGTTTCTCTATTAAGAAATAGTTTAAGCAATCTATTTTAAGAGGGTGGGGGGGAGAAGAATGCATATTTATCCTTTCTCCTTTCATTCCAAGACAAAACATGGCATTGCCTGGACTGCTTCACCTTGAAATCAGAAAGCTTTGAGAAAATCAAAACCCTAATAAGTATTCTGTCTAAAATTGTCTTTGGTACAGATGCCAACAAATTTTCATTTTGTTATAGGATAATGTTTTGTCCATTATTTCCAGGAAGAATAAATATTATTTTTAGGTAGTGATAAAACTTCGCAACCTAAGTAATTTAAAGTCACAATATGAAACACAATTTTAAAAAGAGTCACAAGTTTCTATAACCTTACACTGTATAAAAAGATTCTATTTTGGTCATTTTATGTTTTCCAAAATTCAAATTATTTACATCAAATGATAGTTTCCTGGCTTGAAAAGACAAATAAGGTCTACAGAAGTTAAATGATATGCAGGGTCAGTATATGCAGAAAACCAATGAGGACATTTGGCCCATATGACAATGCTTCCATCATCTCTAAATATATGGAGTTGGTAAGCTCATTAGAACCCCAAGGAATAGTGATGCCAAGGATGTTTCAATCCCTTGAGATAATTACATAAATTATAATTAGGGGAAGAAAATGATTCAGGGTGTCTGCTTAATTCTCAAAGATAAGGACAGTAGGCCAGAAGTATCCCCCTGGAAAGTTATATAAAGAACTCCTAAACTCAACAGTAAGATCACAAATATCTGGCTAAAAAAAAAAAAAAAAAAAAAAAATGAAAAGATGTTCCACATCATATATCATCAGGAAAATGCAAGTTAAAACAACAGTAAGATACTACTACACACCTATTAGAATGACCAAAATCCAAAACACTGATAATACCAGATGTTGGTAAGGATGTGGAGCAACTAGAATGTTCCTCATTGTTGACAGGAATGCAAAAGATATTTTGGAAGTTTGTTACAGAATTAAATATGTACTTACTATATGATCCAGCAATCACAATGCTTGGTATTTACCCAAGGGAGTTGAAAACTCATTTATGTCCACACAAAAATATGCATGTGGATGTCTATAGCAGTTTTATTTGTAATTGTTAAAACCTGGAAGCAACCGAGATGTCCTTCAGTAGGTGAATGGATAAATAAACTATGATATATCCAGATATTGGAATATTATTCAGTGATAAAAACAAATGAGCTATCAAGCCATGAAAAGACAAGGAGGAAACTTAAATACATATTATATAATGAAAGGAGCCAATCTGAAAAGGTTACATAAAATATGAGTCCAGCTATTCTGGAAATATGACATTCTGGTAAAAGGCAAACTATGGAGATAGTAAAAAATCAGTAATTGCCAAGGGTTAGGGAGGGACGAATATGTGAAGCACAGAGGACTTTAGGGCAGTGAAACTACTCTGTATAACCATAATGGTGCATATATATTACTATATATTTGTCAAAACCCATTGAAGGTACAACACCGTGAGGGAACTGTAGTGTCAACTATAGACTTTGAGTGTTAATGTAGGTTCATCAGTGGTAACAAATGTACCGCTCTAGTGAGGGATGTGATAAAGGAGTAAGCTCTATATGTGTGGGAACAGGTAGTATATGGGAAATCTCTGTATTTTTCATTCAATTATGCTGTTACTTAAAATTACTATTAAAAATAGTCTATTAAAACATATTATTTCTAGAAATTCCCTGGGTCAAAGAAATAAGACTTCCAGTTAATGTTTTGTCATGTAAGAAACATGCATCATCACTGCATCCTAAAAATAAGTAAAAAGGTGAACCAAAAATGAGTAGCTCTTAGATCCATCAGAGAATTCAGATGATGGCAAACCATTGCACCAAAAGCTGGAGAGATAGGTGAATACAGAGAATCACAGCTTACCAAAGCCGAAACCCATGAACAGAAAGCTCCTCAGGAACCAGTACTAGAATAGGAACTATAATTGATGAATTGGTGGAGACTGAGAGTTAAAAACTCCATAAGAGCTCAGTCCTAGGGCAGTCACCCACACTTTTGTGAGTTTTACTTCCTGGAGCTCAACCAAGTTCTCACACTGGAGATTAGAAAACAATTCCCTGATACTTCAGCAGGGCAAAGGGGGAAAGAAACCATTTCTGAAATACACCAGACCATTCTGTTCTTTTTTTTTTTTTTTTAATTTTTTTAAATGTTTTTTATTTATTTCTAGGAGAGAGAGAGAGACAGCGTGAGCAGGGGAGGGTCAGAGAGAGAGGGAGTCACAGACTGAAACAGGCTCCAGGCTCTGAGCTGGCAGTCAGCACAGAGCCCGACGCGGGGCTCGAACCCACGAATCGCGAGATCATGACCTAAGCGAAAGTCGGACGCTTAACCGACTAAGCCACCCAGGCGCCCCCTTTCTGTTCTTCTTACCAAGTCCTGTCATCAAGAGAAACTTTTAACCAAAGCCTAAATCTGTAGCGTTTTATCTGGGCCTAACCAACCTGGGAAAAGGGAAATACCCAACTCCAGCCCCTATCTATCCTGCCCGCCAAAGGAGGTGAGAACATTGAGAAGCTCTTGTGAAGTTCACGGCTCAGGGCGCAAGCTCACGAAAAGAATAAGCCTAATCACAGGAATAGAGAAAGCCTCCGCTCTCTCCCACACTCTCCCATCCTATTACTAAAGGCCTCTTTGCCATAGTTCCTTTCACCCAGTACAACATTGTGGCTTTCACCAAAAACTTGCAGTGAAGAAAACACAATTCGAAGAGGCAGAGCAAGTATTAGCACCAGACTCAGATGTGGCAGGGATGTAGGATTATTAGTCCAGAAATTTAAAATAACTAACTATGAATAATATACCTAGGGTTTCAGTGGATAAATATAGCATGACAGAACAAATAGAGAATGTAAGCACAGAGGGTCTAAAAAAGGAATTCTAAGGAAGACTCTCAAAGAAATACTAGAGATCCAAAACATAGAGAAAAATGAAGAATGTCTTTGATAGGTTCATTAATTGGCTGGATGTGACAGTGGAGAAAATCTCTGAGCTTGAGGATATATCAACAGAAACTTCCCAAGTCAAAAAGTGAAGAAAAAAGACTGGGGAAAATGTAATAGAATAGTCAAGGACGGTGGGAGAACTTAGATAGAACAAACACTTCGTTTGAATACCAGAAGAAGAGAAGCCATAATGAAAGTGACAGTGAAGCCTTTAATCACTTACTGTGCTAGTATAAACAAAAGGCTTAAAGAGACAAGATGCCCACTTCCCCCCCTGCTTCATTTCCCCCATAAAATGATATGCCAGGTGAGGGTCAGGTGGATTAGCAGAGATGTGGGGATGCCTCAGTGTTGAGGGAACCCTGAACAAAAGGCTCTGGCTGCTTTATGGCCCCTGCAGTGGGTGGGGTGGAGGAAGAGTTAGGAATAGGAAGTTACTGGATACCGAGTCTGAGTAGGAATAAATGTGTTCAAGGTTTCCCACTTGTCCTGCCCAATAAGGGGATATGAGCAGAGTCACCTGAACAAGACCTCTGCCCAAGGCCCCAGATAAAGAGACCTAGGAATGAAGTCACTGGGGCTAGGAATGCAAACATGTGAAGAGCATGAACAGCCAGAGAGATATCAGTCCTTCGCTGCAACTCCTTTTAGAGATTGTAATACACTGGCTGTATACCAAGCATGGGATGAGAGGATGGCTTTTTCCCACAAGGCCTGTCAGGTAAAGCCTTTGTAATTGCCTACGGTCAGACCTGATAAATTACACTTACCTCATGTGATCCGACAGATCTGATAGTGCTAGAGGTTTATCCATGAAGGAGATATAGAGTTTTGGGCAAACTGCAAAAGAAGAGTCACAGTGTAGAGCCTTATATCCTAAAACAAAGCTGTTCACCATAAGTTAACTACTCGGAAAAATAGGTCCTCGTACACTATGAGGTCTTAACAAACACCAAATATCTGACCATGGTACGTTAAAGGACTATGAAGCCTGAACTGAGGATTATCAACTCAACCAAGTCATAGAGCTAGGCAGGGGTAGCAATGTCTCGTTGTAGGTAGGAAGTGATATATTCAGAATCAAGCAAATCCCAGAGGACTCAAGTAAACTACATGAATAGGTGGTCTAGCCTTCTACATTATTTATCAGTGCTGCGCTGATGACCTCATGGGGAGTTCCTTATGATCTACTGACAGAGGCCTGATTCACATGTAGGCTGGTGCAATATATATTGGAAACAGCCATAAAAGGTTAGCTGCCTGATTACAGCCTCATTCAGGAATGGCCCTGAACGGCATTAGTGAAAGGAAATCTCAGCATACAGAGTCGTGAGAACTGTATTTGAGTTTTCACTTCATGTGAAGGGAGAGGTAGCCTAAGATTCAGTTGTATATTCACACCTGGGAAGAGCCAAAAGTCTTGGCTGGTTGAGGCCTTTAAAGAGCCTTAAAAGAAATGTGGATAGAAGATGGGTAATATGGGGGTCTGAGTAGATAATATGTGGTCGGACACTGTAGGAGTGGACACACATACGCAGTTTTGCTCACAAGAGAACATGTACCACAGAGGAGGGTCTTGACAATCAAATATACAGAAAGACGAGTCCTGTGGATTTTAGTCAGCCTCTCTGTGCACCACTCCAGTATTTGACATTGAGCACATGAAGAAAGTGTCATAATAGTAGCAAAGATAAAAGCCATGCATGTACCCAACAACATGGGATTTCTCTCAGCAAGATGATCTTACTGAGCTCTAGACCGTAAACTAGAGTAAACTACATGAATAGGTGGTCTAGCCTTCTGTATCAGTGCTCTTTGATGAGCTCTAGACAATGGTACCAGCCAGCCATCTATTGCCAGATTGATTACACTGGACCCCTTCCTCCGTGGTGGGGCCATCAAATTGATTTACTGAAATTAATACATATTCTGAAAATGTTCTGCCTTCCTTGGCTGAAGTGTATCCACTAGTACCATTCTAGAGTTCTAGAATTCTTTCTCTTGACATGGTATCCCTACAACATTGTCTTGAACAACAGACCCACTCAAAAAATAATAATGAAATAAAATAAAATAAAATTTAAAAAGAAAATAGATACACTTGATGTCAAAGGAAATGTGAGGATAAGCTCACGAACTTGAGAATCACTCGTTTTAACAAGTATCTGATCATCCAGGAGCAGCAAACCTAAAACAAAATAAAACAAAACAAACAATAACAATAACAATAACAACAAAACAGTGGAATGGCCTGTGGAAATTTCAGCTTAGGTGTCGGCTGGAGGACAGCATCTTATGGGGTTGGAGCCCTTCTTTCAGGATGCACTATATCCACTAAACTCTGGCCAATATAAAGTGGTGTGTCAGTCAGAACTAGAATACCCAGGTATAAAAACCAAGATGTGGAAGTAGCTGTTGCCTCTCTCATCATCATTATCAGTGACTCACTAATGGAATTTATGTTTGCTATCCCTGAAACTGTTGACTCTGTTAGGTCAGAAGTCTTGGTTCCAGGGGTGGGGAAGGTACAGGGTTCCACCCAGATGGAAGTTGTGACTAATATTTTGGAGTCATTTGGGGTTCCTTATTCTATTGGACAAACAGGTAAAAAAAAAAAAAAAGGAGCTAATGTACTGGCTGGGGTAATGAACTCTGATTACCAGGTTAAGTTAGAGTTGCTACAACCTAATGAATGCAAGGAGGATTATGTTTGGAACCTTGAGTCATCAGTGGAATATCTCCTACCACTTCCATGCCCAATGTTAACTATCAATGGGAAACTACACTAACCGTAACCCAACAGAACCAAAACAACCTAGCATGACAACCTGCATGGGCCTTGTAGCCCTAGAACTGAGGCTGAATCCAATCAGTCTCATGGTTATTCTGGCTCCTATCATCACTTTAAATCTTAGATGAGGCACCAAGCCACAGAACCTAGCATCAAACTTTCCCAGCATCTGCCCAAAGGTACTTTCCCACTGTCTCTGACTCATTTCCCTTTTCCGACACTGTCACTATTCTGGGATTATTCCTCCCCCCAAAACATTAACAGTTAAGCTTTGCCTCCATCTTTGTGTGCTAGGGAACTCCAACAAGGACAATATTCCCTCCCAATTTCTATTAATTAGATTATTCAATCATTCTAGGGTGCCCAATAAAAATTAGACATCCAGAGTTGTTCAATAGAAATATAATGTACAACTCATAAGTAATTTTACAATATCTAGTAATCACATTTTTAAAGAGTAAAAAGAGGGTGATTGATTCACCTGGCTGAATCAATCAGTCTAGCATGAGACTCTTGATCTTGGGGTTGTAAATTCCATCCCCACTTTGGGTGTAGAGGTTCCTTAAAAAAATCTTTTTAAGTAAAAAGAAACAGGTGAAATTAATTTTAATAATACGCTTTATCTAAACCAATATATTAAAAATGTTATCATTTAAACATATATTCAATATAATTATTAATTAGATACTTTACATTCTTTTTTAAATATAAGGTTTCTTCTTTTTTTAATGAAATTTTATTTTTAAGTATCTCTACACCCAAACGTGGAGCTCAAACTTACAACCCTGAGATCAAGAGTTGCATGTTTCTACCAATTGAGCCAGCCAGGTGCCCTTAACATAAGGTTTCAAAAGCTGTTGTGAATTTTATACTTACGGTACATCTCAATCTGAATGCTAACTTTTGATCTGTATTCAATTTCATATGTTTCACAGTGAAAAAAATTCACACATCCAATACTGGGGGACAATTCTCCATGGATCTCATATTTCTGAACATCTTATGAGGAATGGCACTGGATACTTTTGTTTCTGGACTGTCTTGTAAAGGATATTTGTATTTCAAACAGCCATAGAAGAAGGACACTCATGTCTTAGCTCAGGTAGTCAGGCAGAGAGCAAATTCTCCCTTCCTCTGCCTTTTTGTTCTGTTTAGGCCCCCAGTGGATTAGATGATGCTGATTCACATCCAGGAGGACAATCTGATTTACTTAGCCGACCACTCACATGCTAATCTCTTCTGGAAACTTCCTTACAGACATACCCAGAAATAATGTTTAACCAGTTATGTAGGCATCCTGTGGCCTAGTCAAGATGATACATAAAATTAACCATCACAGTTCAGTGAGTTTGGCAAATGTATATATTTGTATAATCACTACCCCCATTAAGATATAGGACATTTAGGGGCACCTGGGTGGCTTAGTCGGTTAAGCGTCCGACTTTGGCTTAGATCATGATCTCGGGGTTCGTGGGTTCGAGCCCCGTGTCGGGCTCCGTGCTGACTGCCAGCTCAGAGCCTGGAGCCTGTTTCAGTCTGTGACTCCCTCTCTCTCTCTGACCCTCCCCTGCTCACGCTGTCTCTCTCTCTCCTAGAAATAAATAAAACATTAAAAAAAAAGATATAGGACAATTAATCCTAGAAAGTTTCCTTGTGCTTCTTTCTAATCAAATTCCCCCCATCCCAGGTAACCACTTTTCTGATTTCTATCACCATAGTTTAATTTTGCCTCTCTTTGAATGTCATGAAAATCGAATCACATGCTATTTTTTTTAATCTTTTTGTTCAATATAATGTTCTCCAAATCTATCCATGTAACTCATTCTTATCCTTGAAAAATCTTTTTTTTGGTACAGTATTTTAGGGTGGTAGTTATTTTTTCTCAGTGCAGTGAAGATAATATTCCATCATCTTCTGTTTCTAAGATTTATTGAGAAATCTTTCTTTTTTGCTCTTTTTTTTAATGTCTATTTTTGAGAGAGAGAGAGTGAGTGGGCAAGAGATAGAGAGAGAGGGAGACACAGAGTCCGAAGCAGGCTCCAGGCTCTGAGCCGTCAACACAGAGCACAACACGGGGCTCAAACTCACGAACTGTGAAATCATGACCTAAGCCAAAGTTAATGCTTAGCCAACTTAGCCACCCAAGCACCCCTTGTTTTTGCTCTTGAGTCAATCCATTAATTGTTCCTTTGCAGGTAATCTACTTTACAACAGAGAGATGGCAGCTCTGTGTGGAGTCCTGGACCACAGGTTGGATACACACCGGCTGCGCACAGACTTGTAGAAGTGAGTTCTGGTGTATGACCCTCCAAGACACAGGAAGTTGTGTGTAGGGCATACAGAAATGTTGGTTTCCATGTCAAGAGGGCTGCAAAAAGATCATCACTGGCCAAGGCTGCAAGGTCACATATGAATTGTTTCTTGCCCTGTGGATATTCACTGAATGTCTTCCATCAGTGAACCAGCCAACCACCAGCCCACACCAGGAATTTCTAGAGAATCTCTTTTTCCCTGCATTATCCTTCCAATATCCTCTACTGAGAAAGCTTAACATTATTTTCATTTTAAAGGAGAAATGCTTAAAGGAACTCAGTTGTTTATCACAGCATACCTCAAAGATATTATGGGTTTGGTTCCAGAACACCACAATAAAGTCAGTATCTCAATAAAGCAAGTCAAATTAACTTTTTGATTTCCCAGTGCATATAAGAGTTATGTTTACATGATGCTATAGTCTATTAAATATGCAACACTGTTATATCTAAAAAAGCAATATATATACCTTTATTTTAAAATATTCTAATGTTAAAAAATACTAACCACTATCTGAGCTTTCAGCAAGTCATAATCACTGATCACAGCTCATCATAACAAATAAAAGAATAATGAAAAAGTTTGAAATATTACAAGAATTATCAAACTGTGACACAGAAACACTAAGTAAGCAAATGCTGTTGGAATAAATGGAGCTGATAGACTGGCTCAATGCAAAGTTGCCATAAATTTCAATTTATGAAAAATATAATATCTGTGAAGCAGTAAAATGCCTGTATGCCTGTATGTTGAAAAGTGCTTTTGAAGACTAGGGGCAATAAACTGAACTCAGGCTCCAATTAGACATGTTAGACTTACTCAGGTCTCTTTATCCATGTTTCTTAGCCTCTTTCTTATTTTACATCTCTCTGTGCTACATTCAGAATTTCTTCATATTTTCATCTGCTCTAATTTTTTCTTCATCTGTATCTACTGGATATTAAACCTATTCTTAGAGTTTAAGTTTCAATTACTCTATTGTTTTCTTCTGAAAGTACTGCTTTTTGTTATTTTTTTCAAATCTCACTTATCATTTTATAGTCTCTTGCTTTTTATAATGCAAACTTCTATTTTTTCTGCCATAATGGTCAAGAGGTAAGATTCTGGAAGTTGATTACCTGGACTTAAATCCCAACTTCTGTTGTCTGCTGAGTAACTTTGGGTAGGTCATTCAGTCTTTTTGTCACTTAGTTTCCTCATCAGTATAGCCGGGGTAAAATATATTAGCTTATAAATAAGTATATACATTTATTGATAATAATGTAAGTATATAAATAATAAGTATATCTTTTCTATGAGAATTAAGAATTAATATATGCAAAAAATTCAGAATATTTTTAATACATATATAATTGAGGTAAAATTCACATAACATAAAATAAACCATTTCAAAATATATAATTTAGTGGCATTTGTTACATTAACATTGTGTTGTGTATACATCACCTCTATCTAGTTCCAATTTATTTTTGTCACTCACAAGAAAGACCCCACATCCATGAAGCAGTTACTCCCCATTCTCCACCACTACCCCCATGTCCCTGGCACACATCAGTCTGCTTTCTGTCTCTAGAGATTTAACTGTTCTGGATGTTCATATAAGTGGAATCACATAAGAAGTTGTTTTTCTGTTTGTTTGTTTTCCCACATGCTTATTTAAAAATTTTTTAATTCTAGTACAGTTAATGTAGTGTTAAATTAGTTTCAGGTATATAATATATTGATCCAACAATGCTGTACTCCGTGCTCATTGTGATAAATTATTCTTAATTTCTTTTACATATTTCACCCATTCTCCCATCTACTTCCCCTCTGGCAGCCATCAGTTTGCTCTCTATAGTTAAGAGTCTATTTTTTGTTTTATCTCTTTTTGCTATTGTGTTTTTTTTCTTCCTTTGTTTTGTTTCCTAAATTCCATATATGAGTGAAATCATATGATATTTGACTTATTTCTAACTGACTTATTTCACTTAGCATTATACTCTTTAGATCCATTCATGTTGCTGTAAATGGCAAGATTTCATTATTTTTTATGACTGAGTAATGTTATATATATACATATATATAGATACACACACATATATGTACCATTTCTTCTTTATCCATTCATCAACTGGTGGAGATTTAGGCTGCTTCTATAATTTGGCAGTTGTAAGTAATGACACAATAAACAGAGGTGCATATATCTTTTCAAATTAGTGTTTCCATATTCTTTGGGTAAATACCCAGTAGTGGAATTACTGAGTCATATGGTAATTCTGTTTTTAATTTTTGAAGAACCTCCATACTGTCTTCCACAGTTTTGCACCATTTTTCATTCCCACTAACAGTGCACAGGTTCCCGTTTCTCCACAACCTTGCCAACAATTATTGTTTATTTGTTTTTGATTTTAGCCATTCTAACAGCTGATATCTCATCTTAGTGTTGCTTTGCATTTTTCTGATGATTAGTGATGTTGAGGGTCTTCTCATGTGTCTTTTGAACATCTATATATCTTCTTTGGATAAATGTTTGTTCTTGCCTTATGTCTATTTATGTCTTATGCTCATGTTTTAATTGGATAATTTGTTTTTTGGTGTTGGGTTGTATAAGTTCTTTGTAAATTTTGGATGCTAACCTTTTATCAGGTATATCATTTGCAAATATCTTCTCCCATTAGGTTGTCTTTTAGTTTTGTTGATTGTTCCTTCACTGTGCAGAAGTTTTTTTTTTTTTTTTTTTATGTATTTCCAATAGTCTATTTTTGCTTTTGTTTCCCTTGCCTCAGGAGACATAGCTAAAAAAATGTTGCTATGGCCCATGTCAAAAAATGTTACTGCCTGTGCCCTCTCCTAGGACTTTTATGGTTTCAGGTCTCACATTTAGGTCCTTGAGTTTATTTTTATATATGGTATAAGAAAGCAGTCCATTGTCATTTTTTCCATACAGCTGTCCAGTTTTCCCAATACCATTTATTGAAGAGACTGCCTTATTCCCATTGCATATTCTTGCCTCCTTTGTCAAAGATTAATTTACCATATAATTGTGGGTTTATTTCTAGGCTCTTTTTTCTGTTCTATTGAGTGATGTGTCTATTTTTGTGCTGTACCATAGTGTTTTTTGATCACTACAGCTTTGTAATATAATTTGAAATCATGTATTGTGATACCTCCACTTTTATTCATCTTTTTCAAGATTGCTTTGACAATGCAGGGCCTTTTATGGTTCCATACAAATTTTAGGATTGTTTGTTCTAGTTCTGTGAAAAATGCTGTTGGCATTTTGATAGGGATTGCATTAAATCTGTAGATTGCTTTGGATGTATGGATATTTTAACAATATTTGTTCTTTCAATCCATGAGCATGGATATTTTTCCATTAGTGTCATCTTCAATTTCTTTCATCAGTGTTTTATAGTTTTCAGAGTAAACATGTTTCACTTCCTTGGTTAAGTTTATTCATAGGTACTTTATCATTTTTGGTGCAATTGTAATTGGGATTGCTTTCTTAATTTCTCTTTCTGCGACTTCATTATTGGTATACAGAAATGCAACGGATTTCTGTATATTGATTTTGTACCCTGCAACCTTACTGAAATCATTTATCAGTTTTAGTGATTTTTTGATGGAGTCTTTAGGGTTTTCTATATATATTATTATGACATTTACAAATAGTTAAAGTTTTAGTTCTTCCTTTACAATTGGGTTGCCTTTTATTCCTTTTTCTTGTCTGATTGCTATGGTTAGATCCTCTAGTATCAAGTAAAATAAAGGTGAAAGTGGATATCCTTGTCCTGTTCATGATCTTAGTTGAAAACCTCTAAGCTTTTCACCATTGACAATAATATCAGTTGTGGATTTTTCATATATGACCTTTATTATTTTGGGGTATGGTTCCTCTAAACCTTGTCTGTTGAGGGTTTTTATCATGAATGTATGTTGTACTTGGTCAAATACTGTTTCTGCGTGTATTGAAATAATTAAATGGTTTTTATCCTTTCTGTTTTTTTAAAGTGTCTTTATTTATTTTAGGGGGTGGGAGGGGCAGACAGAGGAGAAAGAGAATCCCAAGCAGGCTTTGCACTGTCAGCATGGAGCCTGATGTAGGGCTCAAATGCATAAACTGTGAGATCATGACCTGAGCTGAAGTCAGGAGTTGGATACTTAACTGACTTGAGCGATCCAGGTGCCCCTATCCTTAACCTATGTGAAACACACAGGTACCCACCCCTATCCTTTTTGTTGTTGATATGATGTATCACATAGATTGACTTGCAAATATTGAACCACCATTGCATCCCAGGAGTAAATCCCACTTGACTGTAGTGAATGATTTTTTATAACTTTATTTCTGAGAGAGAGAGAGAGAGAAAGAGAGAGGGACAGCGTGAACAGGGGAGGCTCAGAGAGAGAGGGAGATACAGAATCTGAAGCAGGCTCCAGGCTCTGAGCTGTCAGCACAGAGCCCGATGCAAGGCTCGAACCCATGAACTGTGAGATCATGACCTGAGCCGAAGTCGGACACTTAACTGACTGAGCCACCCAGGCGCCCCTGAATGATTTTTTTTAATGTTTTTTTATTTATTTCTAGGAGAGAGAGAGAGAGAGGCAGCGTGAGCATGGGAGGGTTAGAGAGAGAGGGAGTCACAGACTGAAACAGGCTCCAGGCTCTGAGCTGGCAGTCAGCACAGAGCCCGATGCGGGGCTCGAACCCACGAACCCCGAGATCATGATCTAAGCCAAAGTCGGACGCTTAACCGACTAAGCCACCCAGGCGCCCCTGAATGATTTTTTTTTTAATCAAAATATTTTTTTTCAGGAATAGATTCAGTGTTTCATTCTTTATATATAATACCCAATGCTCATCCCAGCCAGTGTCTTCCTTAATGTTCCTTATCCCTTTAGCCCTTTCCCCCACTCAACACCCCACCAGCAACCCTCAGTTTCTTCT
Organism: Proteles cristata cristata; assembly: GCA_017311185.1. Taxonomy (NCBI): domain Eukaryota; kingdom Metazoa; phylum Chordata; class Mammalia; order Carnivora; family Hyaenidae; genus Proteles; species Proteles cristata. The sequence goes on from JAESUZ010003940.1 coordinate 656,961, forward strand.
CTGTATTTAAGAGTCTTTTATGGTCTGCCTCCCTCTCTATTTTTATCTTATTTCCCCTTCCCTTCTCTTATCTGTTTTGAATCTTAAATTCCTCATAGGAATGAAATCATATGATATTTGTCTTTCTCTGACTGACTTATTTCGCTTAGCATAATACCCTCTAGTTCCATCCATGTTGTTGCAAATGGCAAGATTTCATTCTTTTTGGTTGCCAAGTAATACTCAGTTGAATATATATACCACATCTTCTTTATCCATTCATCAGTTGATGGACATTTAGACTCTTTCCATATTTTGGCTATTGTCTATTGTGCTGCTGTAAACATTGGAGTACATGTGTCCCTTTGAATCAGCAGTTTTATATCCTTTGGATAAATACCTAATAGTGCCATTGCAGGGCTGTAAGGTAGTTCTATTTTTAATTTTTTGAGGAACCTCCATACTGTTTTCCAGAGTGGCTGTACCAGTTTGCATTTCCACTAGGAATGCAAAAGAGTTGCTCTCTTTTCGCATCCTTGCCAGCATCTGTTGTTGCCTGAGTTGTTAATGTTAGCCATTCTGACAGGTGTGAGGTGGTATTCATGGTGGTTTTGCTGTGTATTTCCCTGATGATGAGTGATGTTGAGTATCTTTTTATGTGTCTGTCACCTTTCTGTATATCTTCTTTGGAAAAGTGACTATTCATGTGTTTTGCCTATCTCTTCACTGGATTATTTGTTTTTTGGGTGTTGCTTTTGATAAATTCTTTATAGATTTTGGATACTAACCCTTCATCAGATATGTCATTTGCAAATACATTCTCCCATTCTGTCAGTTGCCTTTTAGTTTTGCTGATTGTTTCCTCCACTGTGCAGAAGACTATCTTGATGAGGTCCCAGTAGTTCATTTTTGCTTTTGTTTTCCTTGCCTCTGGAGATCTGTCTAGTAAGAAGTTGCTGTGGCTGAGGTCAAAGAGGTTGTTGCTTGTTTTCTCCTCTAGGATTTTGATGATTTCCTGTCTTACATTTAGATCTTTCATCCATTTTGAGTTTATTTTTGTGTATGGTGTAAGAAAGTGGCCCAGGTTCATTCTTCTGCATGATGTTGTCCCATTTTCCCAACACCACTTGCTAAAGAGACTCTTTTTTCCATTGGATATTATTTTCTGTTTTGTCGAAGATTAGTTAGCCATATGTTTGTGGGTCCATTTCTGAGTTTTCTATTCTGTTCCATTGATCTATGTGTCTCTTTTTGTCCCAGTACCATACTTTCTTGATGATTACAGCTTTGTAATACACCTCAAGTCCAGAATTGTGATGCCTCCATCTTTGGTTTTCTTTTTCTGTATTGCTTTGACTCTTTGGGGTCTTTTCTGGTTCCATACAAATTTTAGGATTGTTTGTTCTAGCTCTGTGAAGAATGCTGCTGTTATTTTGATAGGGATTGCATTAATATATAGATTACTTTTTATAGTATCAATATTTTAACAACATTTGTTCTTCCAATCTATGAGCAGGTAAATGATTTTTTAAAATATATATTTTTGGATTTGGTTGGCTAATATTTTGTTGAGGATTTTTGCATTTATGTTCATCAGAGATATTGGCCTATTATTCTCTTTTTTTGTAGTGTCTTTATCTGGTTTTGGTATCGGGGTAATGCTGGCCTCATGGAATGAATTTGGCTGCTTTTCTTTTTACTGTTCTACTTTTTAGAAAAATAGGTATTAACTCTTTTTAAAATGTTTGGTAGAATTTCCCTGTGAAGCTATCTGGTCCTGGACTTTTGTTTGTTGGGATTTTTTTGATTACTGATTCAATTTCATCTCTGGTAATTAATTCAAATTTTCTATTTCTTCCTGCTTCAGTTTTGGTAGGTTACATGTTTCTAGAAATTTATACATTTTTTTCTAGGTTGTCCACTTTGTTGGCATATACTTTTTCATAATATTCTCTTATAATACTTTATATTTCTTTTTTTTCCCTTCATAGTTTATTGTCAAGTTGGTTTCCATATAACACCCAGTGCTCATCACAAGTGCCCTGCTCCATGCCCATCACCCCCAATACTTTATATTTCTGTGATGTTATTTCTCGTCAGTTTCTGATTTTGTTCTTTTGAGTTTTCTTTTATCTCTCTCTTTTTTGTGTCTTGCTAAAGGTTTATCAATTTCGTTGTTCTTTTCAATAAACCATCTCCCAGTTTTATCGATCTGTTCTATTGGTTTTTTTCTTTAGTTCTATTTTGTTTATTTCTGTTCTGATATTTATTATTTCCTTCCTTCCACTGGTTTTATTTTTCTTCTTTTTCTAGCTACTTTAGGCATAAGGTTAGGTTGTTTTTTTGAGATTTTTCTTGCTTCTTGAGGTAGGTAGGTTTGTATTGCTGTTAACTTTCCTCTTAAAACAGCTTTTGCTGCATCCCAAATATTTTGGACTGTTGTATTATTTTTATTTGGCTCTGGGTATTTTCTGATTTCCTGTTTGATTTCTTAGTTAACCCATTTATTGTTCAGTAACGTGTTATTTAACCTCTATATATTTGTTTTTTCCCAGGTTTTTTCCCTTGTGATTGATTTCTAGTTTCATAGAGTTGTGGTTGGGAAAGATGCATGGTATGACTTTGATCTTTTTGAATTTGTTGAGACTTGTTTTGTGGTATAATATGTGATCTATCCTGGGGAATGTTCCATGTGCACTTGAAAAGAATGTATATTCTGCTGTTTTAGGATGGAATGTTCTGAATGTATGTGTTAGATTTATCTGGTCCAGGGTATCATTCAAAGCCAATGTTTTTGTTTAGATGATCTATCCATTGATGTAAGGGGGTGTTGAAATCCCCTACTATCATTGTATTATTAGTGATCACTTTCTTTATGTTTTTTAATAGCTGCTTTATGTATTTGGGTGCTGTACATATTTACAATTATTATATCTTCTTGTTGGACTTTTCCCTTTATGATTATATAGTGTCCTTCTTTGACTCTTATTACAGTCTTAGTTCTAAAGTCTATTTTGTCCAATATAAGTATTGCTACCCCAGCTTTCTTTCACTGCCATTTGTGGGATAAATGCTTTTCCATCCCTTTACTTTCACTCTGGATGTGTCTTAGGTATGAAATTAGTCTCTTGTATGCAGCATATAGATGGGTTTTGCATTTTATCCATTCTATCACCCTATGTCTTTCTATTGGAGTGTTTAGTCCATTTACATTCAAAGTAATTATTGATAGGTATATACTTATTGGTATTTTATTATTTGTTTTATAGTTGCTTTTATAGTTCTTCTCTGTTCCTTTCTTCTCTTGCTCTCCTTTCTTACGGTTTGCTGGCTTTCATTAGTGATGACTTAGATTACTTTTTATTTTTTCGTATATCTATTACTGGCTTTTTATTTGTATTTACCATTAGGTTTGTATGTGACATCATATGCATATAGCACTCTATTTTAAGTTGATGGTTAAGTTTGAACTCCTTCTTTCCTCCTCTCCCCATCTCCCATCTTAAATATATGGTTTTGTCATACTTTGTCTTTTTATTTTGTGAGTCCCTTCACTGATCTTTTTGTGTTTCCTTTTTTAACTTTATTTATTTTGAGAGAGAGAGAGAGAGAGAGAACAAGCCAAGGAGGAGAAGAGAGAGAATTCCAAGCAGGTTCCGCACTGTCAGCATGGAGCTTGACACAGCTCTCCATCTGATGAACCTTGAGATCATGACCTGAGCTGAAGTCAAGAGTTGGACACTTAACTGACTCTTTCCTAATTTTTTTTCAAATGTTTTATTTATTTCTGAGAGAGAGAGAGAGACAGCGTGAGCAGGGGAGGGTCAGAGAGAGGGAGACACGCAATCCAAAACAGACTCCAGGCTCTGAGCTGGCTGTCAGCACAGAGCCTGACATGCGGCTCAAACCCACAAATCATGAGATCATGACCTGAGCCAAAGTTGGATGCTTAACCGACTGAGCCACCCAAGTGCCCCTCTTTCCTATTTTTCTTACTCCTATTTATGGTTTTTCCTTTCCACTCAAAGAGTCCCCTGTAACATTTCTTGTAGGGCTACTTTAATAGTCATGAATTCTTTTAACTTTTGTTTGTCTGGGAAACTCTTGATCTCTCCTTCTATTCTGAATGATAGCCTTGCTGAATAGAGTATTCTTGGCTGCAGGTTTTTCTTTTTCAGCAGTTTGAAAATATTATGCCACTCTCTTCTGGCCTGCACAATTCTGCTGAAAAACCAACTGATACTCTTATAGGGTTTCCCTTATATGTAACTATTTTCTTTTCTCTTGCTTATTTTAAAATTCTCTCTTTATCATTATTACTTTTTGCCATTTATTTACTATGTGTCTTGGTGTGGACCTCCTTGGGTTGATTTTGTTGGGGGCTTTCTGTGCCTCCTGGATCTGGATTCCTGTTCCCATCCTCAGATTCAGATAGTTTTCAGCTATTATTTCTTCAAGTAAATTTTCTTCCCCCCTCTTTCTGGGAGCCCTATAATTGAATGTTATTAGGCTTGATGGTATTGGTATTGCTAAGTTCCCTAACTCTTTTTTTTTCTTTTTTCGTCTCTCTCATGTTCATCTTGATTGCTTTCCATTCTTTCCTCCAAGTCACTAGCCTATTCTTCTGCTTCCTCTAGTTTACTATTTATTTCCTCAAGTGCATTTTTAATTTCATTTATTGACTTCTTCATCTCTGATGGGGTTTTTTGTTTTCTCTTTGTTAAGGGTCTCTCTGACGTCCTCCACTCTTTCTTCAAGTCCAGTAAGTACTTTATGATCATTATGTTACATTCTCCATTAGGCCTATTATTTATTGCCACTTCATTTAGGTCTCTTGCTGTGTGATTTTGTCCTGTTCTTTCATTTGGGACATATTCCTCTGTCTCCTCATTTTGTCTCTCTATGTCTGTTTCTATGTATTAGGAAAGTCAGCTATGTCTACTGCTTTTGAAAGTAGTGCCTTTATGAAGAGGTTCTGTGGTGCCCTGCAGCACAGTGTCCTCTGTTTATCAGATCCTGGCACTTCAGGGGTGTCCCCTATATGTATTGCATGCACCCTGCTATTGTGGCTGAGCTGTGTTTGCCTTTAGTCCAGTCATTTGCAATGGCTCTCTTCACCTGTTATGGGCAGGATTTGGTCCTTGCAGTGTTAGTGGGACAGTCTGGGGCTGCCTTGGGCTTGAGTCAGATCAGGCATTTGCCAGAGAGGCAGCTGTGGACAGGGACCTGGATTGGAGGCAAGGTAGGTAGTGAGTGTTGATAACACACTGGTTCCTTCAGGTGGCCTGTGTGTTTGTGGTGGTGGATGTGGGAGAGAAATGGTGCCCTCCGGCTTCTTTGCTCCTGGACAAGTATCCCAAGGATTCTTGCTTCTCCAGCACAAGCTCTGAGATTTCTTAACAAATCTCCCTCCTGTGTACTGAGCATTTTTCAAACTGCTGCTTTTAGGATGTATCTCTGTGAGACTGTTTTTCTGCTCTCTCTTCAAGGCTTGGGACTCAGTTTCCTCCTGCCCTCCCAGCTCTCTCCTAATTTTTACATTCCAAGTTTTAGGCCTCGCTGATTGTAAGAACTTGTGCAATTTGTCCCTCTAGTTTTCAATGCCAAATGTTATGGACATTCACCTTCCTAGTGTGGGTCTCCCATGCCTGGGCTGGGGTCTGCTCTTCTCCCCTTTGTGCCTGGGGCATCCCTCCATCCTGCAGATATTCCTGTGAATCCTTAGCTTTCAGTCATGTCTCTGCCTTTCCTACCCTCTTTGATGTGTCCTGCTTTCTACATTTAGCTGTGGAGAGTCTGTTCTGCTAGTCTTTGAGTAATTTTCTGGGTTGTTTACACTGATATGGCTGTTATGTAGTTGTATCCATTGAATGAAATGAGCTTAAGGTCCTCCTACTCTGCCATCTTCCCTGGAAGTCAATATGTAACTTTTCATCTCTGGCTTCCTTCACTTAGTATGTTTTCAAGGTTCATCCCCATTGTAGTAAGCATCAGTACTACATTCCTTTTTATGGCAAAATAATATGCCATCATATGAATACATCACAAATTGTTCATTCATCCATTGTTTCCACCTTTGGCTACTGTGAATAATGCTACTATGAACATACAAACATTTGTTTGAATTTCTGTTTTCAACTGGTTGGAGTATATATCTAGGAATGCAATTGCTAAGTCATGTGGTAATTTTGTATTTAATTTTTAAGGAAATGCCAACGTGCTTTCCATAGAGCTGCATCATCTTACATTCCCACCAGCAATATAAAATGGTTCCAATTTCCCTAAATCCTCCAAACATTTATTTTCCATTTGAAAATTATAGCTATTCCAGGCACCTAGGTGACTCAGTCGATTGGGCGTCCAACTTTGCCCCAGGTTATCACAAACCTCTTGCGGTTTGTGAATTCAAGCCCCATGTCAGGCTCACTGCTGTTACTGTAGAGCCTGCTTCAAATTCTCTGTACCCCTCTTTATCTGCTATCCACTTCCTTGACTCTCACATGCTCTCTCTCTCTCAAAAATAAACATTAAAAATATTATAGTCATTCTAGGAGATGTAAAGTGGTAGCTTATTGTGGTTTTGATCTGCATTTCTCTAATAACCAATGGTGTTGAGAATCTTTTTCATGTTTATTGGCCATTTGTATATCTTTTTTGGAGAAATATTCAAATCCTTTGCCCATTTTTAAATTGGGTTGTCTTTTTGTTGAGTTTTAAGAATTCTTTATATATTCTGTAAACTATACCCTTATCAGATATGATTTGCAAACATTTTCTCACATTCCATACATTGTCTTTTCACTTAGTATCTTGGACATACAGAAGTTTATAATTTTTATAAGTCCAACTTAATCTATTTTTTTTCATTGCTTTTGCTCTCATATCTAAGAATTTGTTCCCAAATCCCAAGTCATGAAAATTTACTCCTTTCTCCTAAGAGTTTTATAGTTGTAGATCTTACATTTAGGACTTGATCCATATTGGGTTTTTTATGTGTTGTGAGGTGGGATCCAAATTCATTCTTTTGCATGTGAATATCCACTTGCCTTAGAACTGTTAAGAGACTATTCTTTCCCCATTGAGATGTTTTAGCACCCTTCTTGAGAATAAATTGACCACAGATGTGTGTCTTTATTTTTTGTACTCTCATTTCTATCCCATTGATGTTTATCTGTATGCTAGTACCATTCTTTTAATTACTGTAACTTTGCAGTAAATTTTGAAAAAGTATGAGTCATCAAACTTTGTTCTTTTTCAAGATTGTTTGGGTTTTGTGCTCTTTTGCAATTCTCTCTGAATTTCTAAATCTTCCATTTCTGTGAAAACAATCATTAAGATCTTGACAGGATTATACTGAATATGTAGATTGCTTTGAGGATCATTGCCATCTTCACAATACATCTTCTAATCCATGAGCACAAGGTGTCTTTCTATTTATTTAGGACTTTCAGAAATGTTTTGTAGTTTTTAGTGTGCAAGTTTTGTACTTGCTTGGTTAAAATTTATTCCTAAGTATTTTATTCTTTAAGATGTTACTGTAAATAGGATTGCTTTCTTAATTTTCAGATTGTTCATTGCTTAAGAACTACAAGTGATTTTTTTTTATCTCGATTAAGCTGAATTCCACTTTTAGCTCTAATAACTTTCTAAATTGTTACTCTTTAGGACTTTCTAGATCGTGTTATCTTGTGAATATTTACTACTTCTTTCCAATTTTTGATGACCTGATATTTTTAATGTCTGAAAAATTTTCAGGTCACATGGCTCCCATTCATGGAGCTATGTTCCTTTGTAGTTTGTTTTTTCTGAAACTTAACCATGAGCTATTATTGAGTTCTTTGAGAATATTTGTTTCTGCCAGTACTTGGTTGCTCTGATTTGGAACAACTTTAAAAAACTAAGTCCTCTGGGACCACTTGTGTAGGAAGATTTAGGGCTGCAAATCTTCACAATGGCCAAACTAGGACAACAGATTCTGAGAGAATAGTCTTTTGCTACAGAGCACCAACGTTCAAGATCTGCAGACTCCTGTGTTTTAGGGATGGGTTTCTTTTATTTGACACCACTCTTTGCCAGGGTCACTTGGTTTACTGGGAACTTGAGTTCACTTGGTTTCTCAAGTGTTTTTGAGATGAAAGATGGTTTCTGTTTATGTAAATTCTGCGGAGTTCCTGGCGTCAGCATATTTTGGCTTGTGGGTACTCCTTTCTTGACTGATTCACACATTAAAAAAAAAAAAGTTGTTTCCCCCAGGATGTTTGGTTGCTTTTTCAGATGAGTCAGTCAGGTTAATCATCCATACTAATAGAAACTGAAATATCCATCTACTGACTGGTGGCATATTACTTACCGTAGAATGAAGAATGAAGGTGGTTCATTACATTAGTCCTGATCTGTGGAGGAGATCCTCCAAGACCTCCAGTGGGTGCCTCAAACTGATAGTATTGAACCCTCTGCATACTATGTACTTTTCTATACATACATATGATAAAGTTTAACTTACAATTTAGGTACACTAAGATATTAACTGCAACAATACTGTTATAACAGTCTAATAAAAGTTATGTGAATGTGTCCGCTTTTTCTCAAAATATCTTCTTGTACTCTGCTCACCCTTCTTGTGATAGGAGAGGATAAAATGTCTCCATGATCCGATGAAGTGAGGTAAATGTGACATAGTTAGGCTATTTACCTCCTGGCAATGTATCAAGAGGATAATCTGCTTCTGGACCACAGTTGACCATGAGTAACCTAAGACTGTGTTTAAGGGAGGACTATTTTTCTATAGTATATTGTAGTTTTTGTTTTTTGTTTTAGAGTTAAAAATATAGCAAGGAATATTTTTGGCAGTCTACCATTTAACTTACACTTACCTATTAAATACTTGGCCACCTAACAATGTGCCAGGCAGTCACCTAGTCATTAAGGAATATAGCAGAACAGACAAAAATCCCTATTCTAGGATGGGGTTGAAGAAACAAGAAGTATTACAGGCAAGGTAGATAATACTGATTATGCCATGGAACACTACAATGCAGGGCTATGCTGGTGTATTATGTAGAATAGTTGAGGAAAATCACTCAAGTTTGACATTTGAACCTTTAACTAGGAAAAGGGGTGTTATAGGACTTGAGAGAATTCTAGTCAAAGGGAAGAACAAAGGCAAACATCCTAAGGTTCAAGAAAGTCCTCAAATCTCACCTGAAGCCTGTGAGTTTGAGTTGGGGAGTGGTGGAGCAGAGTGTATTAAGTCATTACATCCTTAAGCATTTCAGCTTTTACTCTGAATGAGACAGGAAACCTTTAGGTGTGGAGCAGTGATGACATGATCTGACACGGTTTAAAAGGAATATGCTGGGTGTTGTGGGTGGGGCAGATTGCTGCAAAATAAAAAGCAGGACGGACCACTGAGTAGGCTATTACAATAATCCAACAGGTGGAGCTTTATACCATGGTGACAGTGGTGAATATGAATAGGTAGATTCTGAATAAAAATTAAAATAATTGACAGGACTGCTATAGGAGAAATCAAGGTTGATGGCCAAACTTTGGGCTAGGGCTAGCTACTCAAAGGAATATTTTACATTTACGAAGGCCAAAAAGAGGTAGGGGGTGTGTGCATCTGTGTAGAAACCAAGATTTTAGACAAGCTTAAGAGATGGCTAACCAAAGGACAATGGTTAACGATGTTCCTGAATAGGGTATGAAACTACTCCATTGTTTGGTCTTACTTGACACTATTCAAATGTGATACACCAACAAGGAATTGACATTTAAGAGGCTCAGACAACAGTAAGCAAAATGAAAATTAGTTATTTCATAGAACCATTTTCAATACAGGAAAACTTTAAGAGGGCACTTTAAAATATTCAGAAATAGTATACAATTTGGGAAGTTAATGGACAATGGGACCTTAAATAAAACATCATGTAAAAGAGCAATTACTCTAACAGTTTGCCAGAATTTAAAACCATAAAAACTTCAAAATGAGGCAAGAAAGGAGCAAGTAGTTATAGGACAGCAGGAAAGGATACAAAATTGTGGTAATTACTGGGGACCAAAACAAAGTAAAATCTCCTAGCCTTTCTTAGTACCTTAGTTTTTACCAATTACATAGTTCCCCCAATACACTATTTTTTGGGGGTTGAGGATACAGAGGCAATCAGGTTTTTAAATCCTGTCTCCAAATACCTTTACAATTCTACACTGGGACAGTTAAAGTTTTAAATAGCTACTTGAGCAGGTTTTGATATATGCTAAATCCAGTGAACACTACAAAAGTCCTAAATGGGCTTACCTTTTCACTCAAAACAAAAAACTTAGTTTAAGGCTACATGATGACATGTTCAAACCCTGGATCCAACGAACACTTTGAAGACTTTTGTACCTGGTTACTCTTTAATAGTTAGCCATTTGCTGAATTATGTATACATGAATATAAAGTTAGGTTTTTGTTACAATTTCTGAATACCACTAGGTTAGTCAAATTGTAGGATTTTAGTATACCTGAAGTAAATATTAGAACACACAGTATTATTTGTAACTCAAAGTGCTACAATTTGTCAGATATTAAGATAGCAATGTAATACTTGGGGATACAAGTTTTCTTATCACCATGAAACAGGGAGGGGGGTGTCAAGTAACTCGCTATAGGGCTCAAGGATGGTTTCTGTGGGCTGTTAGATCTAGGAACAGAATTCTGAATCACCTGGATAGCTTTTTAAAACAGACCACTGGATTTTCTCAATCAGGAGGCCTAGAGTGTGGTCTGATAACTTCCATTTTAATGAACTTTCCAAATGATACTGATTACTAGTCTTGGGACCACACTTTGAGAATCATATCTTAATTCTTTATAGATCAGTTTTGTAAACTGCTATTTTAAGAAGTTCAAAACAGAACTCACACATAGTATTAAGTTAAAGTGTGGACTTCATGTCGGCCCGAATTACTGAGACCAAAGTGTCTTTTAACACAGACTTTAATGGTAACAATTCCTTTAAGCTCAATTAACCTTAGCTATTACAAGTGTTATGCAGATGTCACTATTAAGACAATATTTAGTGACTTGTACTGGTTTCCTCATAAAATAAAGACAAATTCACTTTAAAAAGTGTAATCAACAATCATTTAACAGTTTTGTTATGCCAACACAAAACACGGCTAATTTGAGTCACCTCCAAAATCACTAACACAGCATGTTCAGTAACTGAAGCATATTTCAACTAAGCCATTAAAAAAAAGTGAGTGTTTCACTACCCCTGAGACCACTGTGAACTGTGGTTCATACTTTAAAAAATTGTGAGTACACCCACACAAGAAAGCAAACAATTTTTTTTTTAATCTGGTATCACATTGCAAACTTGCCCAGGAAAAAGGACTTAAAATTAATTTACCATTAACAGGTCAACTGGACTGTTAATTCTCATAGATTGAGAAACTCAGCATTAAAAATGACTATGTATTAAAAGATACAGGAAATATAGAACCAAAATCAATTTTTAATCTACTATGCATCCAGTCCTCCACATGGCACTAGTATATAGGGGAAAAGGGCAATTCTTGGATTCTTTTGAAGGTTTCATTGGAGATGATCTCAAGTCCAGTGTCAATACATTCAAAAATGTTGGTTTTCCAGGTACTTTACTGTTCTATTAAACCTGGAGAAGCCTTTATGGCTTATTCCCTTAGAACTGACATAGAAATGTTGTAGAAAGCATCAAAGATACAGAGAACTGGACACATCTAGTAATTATGACAACGGTTTAAGTCATCTCTATAAATACTTAAAGGTTGTCTATGGCTAAAAAGGAGGTCAACATGAAAGTCAATTAGGAATTCAGAAGCTCTGACAAAGTGCTTATTCATGGCTGGCTTTCAAGAAATAACACGCCTACTAAAGCTATTTTGAGTATAGGAGAATCAGAAGTAATTTTTTGAAAAAAGAGCAAAAGAACAGTATTTCTTACCTTATGGAGTGGGTATGTTACTACTTTTTCACTTGTAATTTGAATCCAAAATAGCATTAACAGTATGACATCTACCTTGAAGGAGTAATTTTTTTTAAGTAAAAGATGAAAAAAAAAATCACTCATTGGAAAATTGTATAGCTGGGTTGGTATTTCTCAATGAAATGTTTAAATTACAGAATTAGCAAAGCCAGAACATCTTTGGAAGGCATGCACTTCACTTGCAATTTAGAGAAAAATTTTAAGTCAATAAACCATGTCCAAACTACATATTAAAATGGTTATAAAAATCAAGCTTTAACATTTATTTTATATCTAGCTTTCCACACCTGTGTGCAGACAAGGAATAAGATTGCACATAAGTGTAAGCAGTGCAAAAATGTGGAAGTAGATGAAAGTCACAGATGTGCTAAAAACCAAATACAACATTTTAAGAAAGCAATGGACAAATCAAAATTAACTAGGAAAAAAGTAAAACTATAGCGTCAGGATTAGGAAGGGTGAAGAATGATAATGCCCTTGTTACTACAGAAGTTAAATTAGTGGCACAGATAGCACTTGTCAAACAAAAAATAATCCAATAGCATTGACTTTTATTCATTCATGTTAAGTCACCTGAAATGATATCTGTTGCATTTAAATGCTCATTAATGTAAATGGCTGAACAAATCCATTTCAATGGATATTCAATATCCCACATAGTTAAGTCACTTCAACACAGCCTCATGACAACTCCCACACCAAAACAGTACTTTATTTTGTAAATTTTGACCCATTATTACTCCCATGTTATGGTTTTTTTTCAGCTGTCAAGTGTACAAGGTGAAGAAAAAATTTAGTTAGATGGGGGTTGCACCTGGAAAATAAACTTCTTAAACTCCATATACACGTTTCAAAACTGCTGGGTCCCCAGTCCATCTATGAACTCCAGGGCTGCCAGTATCATGTGCAGCATACTAAAGCTACACTATCCGAATAGCTTATTAATTCTGCATAAATCAGGTCAATCAATGTGTCAACCTGTAACAGACTGTGCACTTTTAACTGAACATGGCAAAATATTCACTCTTTTGAACTTTACATCATTATTTGATGTCAAACAATGAAGCAAATCCCAACAGTATATACAAAAACAGCTTTGCATTTACAAAAGATTGTTTCCCATACTGATTAATTCAGGCAGCTAACTCATTGGTTTATGCAACTTTATTGAAGAAAAATAAATCAATTACTAGCAGAGCTATTAGTTGATCACTCATCCATTGACAACTTGCATCATTTATTCAGTGCTATATTAAACAGTGTATTGGAAGATAGATTAACTAATAGCTCCAAGCCTCCTAACAATTTAAATGAGAATTACAAAATGTTTGAGACCCTATTTTGGAATACAAAGGGTGTTTGACTTCCAATTTCCATTCTCTGTAGAACAAGAACAGGTCATTCCTTTATTGACATGCATAAAATACATCACATTTTCTGTTCTGCTGATGCTATAAATTCAATACCAATTCTCCAGCCACATCAGTTATGAGCATAAAGTATATCATGTAACCTCAAATCTCTAACAGTGGAAGGCTTAAAAAAGACTGGATGCTAGAATAATGCTGCTTCCTTTGATGTGACAACCGAGCATCCATCTCCCTCCCCCTCAGGTGATTTCTTCAGCATGTTAGAGCAGTGAGGAATGGTTTTAGTCTCATAACCAAGTTAGAGTGAAGACATTGGCCACATAATACACATGCTCCATTTTTAAAAAAATTCTGAATCTTGGGCAACTGTTCTCTTGTAACTACTTTACAGTTTCTAAAAGCAGTTATTGTCCAAAGCTGGAAGAACTTAAGTCTTCTCAGATGAGCATGTGAATGAATGGAGGGAGGTAAACAAAAAATAAAATTAAAAAAGATGAGGTCTGAAAGGGGAGCAGCCGGATAAGAAAATCAAAAAAGGAACAGTAATTTAAAGTTTATTCCAGCTATAATGCAGGTTATTCTGACTTTAAGGTAGCATCACATGGCATACTTCTGAGTCCATTCCCGAGATATTCTGTTGTACCTGTAAATAAAGAAGACATTACTTAAAAAGTTAAAGAATTCTTAATATCTGAAAGGAAAGATTTCTATTTTACCTCTGAACTCATCATGGAGTCATCTCTCATGTCTATGATTAGAATTAAGGCAACAAGGGAGAAACAGCACTGGTACTCAAAGCAATGTGGGAAATGGAAATCTTATGCTTCCAATACAATGTTCCAATATCATAAACACAGTAAGGTGGCACTGAGATTGGGGGGGTGGGGGGGAGCTAAGAAAAAAAAAAATCAAAGACCTTTAATCTTTCCTACCACAGACTTAAATGTTCTATTAGAAGTTCTATAATTAGTATTCACTCCAACAAATTTTAACATTAAAAAAATTATTTTACAGTTCATCATGGACTTACGTCAGAACTGCACACACATTCTACAGAAATTGCCATCAATGCTGGAACCAATTTTACCTGAATCCTAAACTTTGAGAAATTACTAGACCATAGGTAATACTAGAAAATACATTTGAAATAAGCACAGGTAGGAGATTAAACATTGGGGAAGGAAGTTTCGAAAAAAGGAGTTTTCAAGATGAGGTAGGTATGACTGGCATGTATGTTAATTAGAACATGTATGTGTTACTTTTAGAAAGTGTGGTGATTGAAGCTAACAAGTCCCACTTGAGACTTCATGAGAATCTCTAGTAGTACAACTCGGGGGCATCTTTGTTTAAAAAGATCAACATAATTCACACACGAGCAAGGTTATTTTCACTGAGGATTATCATCCATATTGATAATTGCTACCAATTTCTTTCTATATTTCATCCATGCTGTAAGTTACTTACCAACAAAAAATATAATGATAGCCTTAAGAAATGAATATACAAAGGGTACAGAACTTTTAGATTTATATTTCCAGTTTGAACTTTATGAAGTATTAACTAGCTTCATTTCAAACCAAGAAGTAAACATGGTTCAACCACTTTCCTAAACTTTAGCATACAGAAATTCTACCATTCATGGTTACCTCATTTAAGAACACCCTCTTAAAAAGCCAGCACTTTAAAATGAAGGTTTCATTTAGCATACAGGGAGCCACAAAATATAGCTGGTATTAACGCATGCTTGTCAGTAAGGAATACTTAGTTTAGATGCTTGAAGGCTTCATTAAAACTATTTTCCCCCTTATTATCTCTTGGCCAAATTTGAACTATCATCACATTTAATATAGTATTGGTATAAAAATTAAAATATACCAACTTTAAAATTTAAATAACTGTGGTAGTTTGAAAATGATACTATTTAAACTTTCATTTCTTACTAGTGCTATATATAACTGCTTTGCCATGCAAAAAAAAATACTCTCAAGCAATAAGGACTTTTGGGTATACTTTCACGCTAAACAGAGATCAAGCAGTTAAATGTACAGTTTTCAGAAAACTGTCACATCTGTTATCTTTTGTTAGTTAAGACAGTGCCTTAAAGCATGCAGCACTCAAGTGCTGGCAGTACCATGAATAAGCGCACCATAGAGTGCAGATCCTCTTACCCTACAACATAGCGTATTTCTCTGTCCACTCTCTTGCTAACCTATTGTACCTAATTGAACAAGTATACTTAGCATTAATTATAACATATGACAAAGTTATAATGGTGAAGTAGTACGTAAAGGTTTTAATTCAAACATTTGAGGAATTTAGACAATTTTATAATGGTACCAGTTATTTGATTCAAAAACATAATTGAGATAAAGAAAAATCTGCTTTCTCTTCAAACACTTAAGAGTGACAAAAAGCACTGAACATGTTGGGAAATTAAAACGTTTTAGAGGGGCTATTCACTGTTTAATATAAACTGAAACTGATTTAAAAAATAATCAAATTTCCAAAACTAGCTTTCTGCACATTTTAATTATCTTACCAGAAATAATCATCAAGTCTTCTTTAAAGCAGAGTGTAAGCTTAACTCATTAAAAAAAAAAAAAATCACTCTTCTTCTACATACTTACTTATCTCTGTCTGTTTTATAGATCCGTGCAATCTCTGGCACTAGGGGGTCATCTGGGTTTGGATCACATAGCAGTGAACAAATGGATAAAAGAACTGCAAAAAAAAAAAAAAAGAAAGAAAAGAAAGAAAAAAAAAGTCTGTTACCTAGCATTGGGAATATGGATAAATAAAATGTATTTAGAAACACGTATTAAAAACCTCAATTCTCAAAAGATTCATTAGTTTGTATCTTAATGTCAATGAGACACAGCTTTACAGACATTTTGCTTTACAGGAGACACATAAGGAATGCCAAAAATACAGCTTTGTTGGCATCAAGTTTAGTGCTGACCAGCTATAAAAATACTGCCAAACTCAGAGGAATTCCAAGATAGTCAAACAATGCTATAATTAGTTTATTATTCTGTTTAATAAGTGGCATTAGAAGTTAAGTAACTGATGTTTCTTGGTACTTTGAGGGGGGAAAATTTAGTAAAGAATAATGCAGGGAACATTTGTGCGGTATTATTCTCAGCTGTTGGCATGTTGAAAAATCCATTCTCAGGGTGTCTAACTGGCTCAGTCAGGAGACCATGAGACTCTTGACCTTGGGTTGGTGAGTTCAAGCCCCATGCTGGGTGTAGAGATTACTTAAATAAATATATACATTAAAAGGGGGCACCTGGGTGACTCAGTTGGTTTGGCCTCCGACTTTGGCTCTGGTCATGATCTCACGGTTTGAGTTCAAGATCCACATTGGCCTCTGTGCTGACAGCTCAGAGCTTGGAGCCTGCTTCAGACTTTGTGTCTCCTCTATCTCTCTCAAAGATAAACATTAAAAATTTAAAGAAAAGAAGAAAATTTGTTCTCTGCTCTACCCTCAGGGAGTTTCACAAAAATCCCCAACTGCTCCACTGTGTTGTCTCCTTGAATTTATAAACTAAGAGTACTGATTAAATAAATGCTGAAGTCTATCTCCATTACTTGTTTTCCAGAAGGTTTTATTATATACATACACACACATTTTTAAAGTAGGCTTCACACCCAGCACAAAGCCCAACGTAGGCCTTGAGCACATAACTCTGAGACAGACCTGATCCGAGATCAAGAGTTGGACACTTAACTGACTGAGTCATCCAAGTGCCCCTCACGATTTTATTTTTAAGCAATCCCTATACCGAACATGGGGCTTGAACTCCTAACTTCAAAATCAAGAGTCATGCTCCACTGACTAAGCCAGCCAGGCAGGCACCTCTCTATCACTAAGTGAACCTTCGCAACTTTAGTTCTTACTATGACCTGTTCAATTCATGAACTTAAGACGATACCCAGAATCACAGGATATATCTAATTCACTTTGTAGGTTATATGCCAGACACTGCAAAGTGTTGTAAGATTTTATAATATAAAACCTTAGAGTGGTTATAAAAATCTTCAGGTAAAGATAAGGAACTTTCTTTCTCTTCCAAAAGAGTGATTTTAGTCAAAGTTTGGAAGATGTTACATTACCCTTTTAGCAGATTCAAATTCACTGCACAAACCTATCTGAAACACTATCTTATTTAGGAACATTAAAAACCTCATTTTTTGTACCTTAAGGAATGCTAAGCCAACACCAATACCCAAAGGTTACTAGAGGGCAGACTTCCTTGCCATTAAGTAGTTTTGTGGTAGGTGATTTTATTTGTGGGGGAAAACTAATATAAAAGCCACCAATCATTCACAATGGAGAAAGATGGAGGCACTCCATCTCCATCTGGGATATTCTTGTGGAGACTGGATAACCTATTAGAGATGTCACATGATGGATCCGAATTAAAAGTAGACCAGAACTGATCTAGAGACCTTTCCAAGACTATAAATCTAAGCAGCTCAAGCCTTTCTCTGAAAGTATTTTACCTTTAGAAATAGTTAAAGCAGGAGACCACTGTGATCTTAGAATATCGAGACAAATGCTGCCATTACTGTTAATATTTGGATGATAAATTCTTGTTGTAAATGCAACCTAAAATAAATTAAAAAACATTTTTAAGGTATTTTTCTCAAGTAAAAGCAAGTATCCTAATCTGAAATAAGACTTTCATTTTTAGCAAGGTTTAAAATACTGCCACACTAATACACACATACAAAATCAAATGGCTATAACCTACTTTATATATACTATGACTAAAAATTACAAAAACTCATTTGATATTCTGATCAAGATCTTCCAGGGGCTCCTTCTCTTTCATTAAAATAGAAAATTTAACTTTGGGGCAACAATTTTTACTATCAATGATGTAATGGGGGTGTTCTGAAGGTTAACTTTGGCTCTATCATGTCATGAATATTAAAAAGAGCATTGTGAAGGCTAATTAACGTTCATTTAAAAAGTAAAGGAACTTCAGAATGTAAACCAAATTTATAGACCAACTCAATTAAGGTATCAAGTTACAAAACATATGTATTTTAGTCTGCATTTCCCTGTATATAAAATAAAAATTTCCATCATCACAAAAGTGTTTCATCTCAAGTAATTTTAATACTACACCTGTAACACTGATTGCAAAGATGGTTGAAGTGCCAATGTTCTGTTACTTTCTGTAAGGTATTCACAGAAGTTGATTTATGTTAATTGCTCTGAAAAGTCAAGGACCACATGCTTTTGACTGTAAACCAGTCACTTCAGAGCATTAAGCGATTCTAAGTTTTGACAGATTTATTGTTACATATGCAAACCCAAATCCCTAAAAGATATAGCCTGTCTAAGCTCCAACATACATAGCCTAGGTTGCAGCAACATATGCAAATGTATACAAAGCTGAATACCTGAAAGTCTACTATTTTACAAAAGTTAATAATCCAAATCTGTATGAACAAAACCTTAATTTCTAAATATACTCTATTCTTTTGAAATAAAGCACAATCTATACTAATGACTTTTGGGGACAAATACTTGCCTTAGGTGGTTTGAAGGGGTAGTCTGTAGGAAAATGAATTGTCAAAAAGAATACACCACCTTGATATGGGCTGTCATTCTGCGAAAAGAAAAATTTGCTTAACTCTGACATTTAAAATATTACTGCTAAATAATCCAGGTAACATTTCTATTTTATAAATAAGCATTTAATTTAATATGGACCAAAATTACCTGTTTACACTGCAACAGAATCTAAACTATTCCACAACTTAGTTCATATTACTAGAAAATATACAATCAAAATTTACTATAGAACAATGAACCCTTATTTACTTAGATCCCATTTAAGTCACCAAAGAACGGAAAAACTGTCCAGAAACAAGCATTCTAGATCCCTATTTTCACAAAGAAAAAGTATGCTTAGCAATAAAGTCTATAAAAGAATTATATATCAAACATAAATTTGAAAATAAGCTCTTTTATTTATTTCTTCTAACGATAGCCATACATACACAGAAGGCTTTGTACCTCAACGCACCACTCTGGCTACTGGCAAACCAAACTGTTATTAGCTACTGCAGGTTAACCTGTAACTATCTTCAAGAGGAGAAGCAAAACAGAAACAATATATATTTTTAACAAGTTTAATTCCCAATTGCTCCTCAGAATTCTTTTTAAGAAGTTTATTTATTTAAGCAATCTCCACAACCAATGTGAGTGGGAGTTGAACTCACAACCCTGAGATCAAGAGTCACATGCTCTTCTGACTGAGCCAACCAGTAACCCTTCAAAATCCTCATTTAAAACCATGGAAGTTTTTTCCTTTAAAGCATACTAAAAAACACCCACAGCAAACCAACACATGGGATTATGAGATGTGGAAAAAAACGTAGAACATTTGTTCTTCCACTTCAAAACAAAATTTAAGCTATCGCATCACTCTTCCTCCCTTGTTGTTTTGATTATAATTTGATTATGAAGTACTCTGTTAGTAAATACTTATTATACAACATTAGTATGAAGTAACATTTGGGAAACACTACTTGTTAGAATTTTACATTTAATTTAACCAAGATCAGGAAAAAGAGATTTTTCCCATTTTACGAACAAATATAATGGAACTTGAAGAAATAACTTAGGTAAATGGTATAGGATAAAACCTAGGTCTTATGAGGACCATTAGTCAACAATGGATCAGAAAGTGAGAACAAAACAGTGACTTAATAAAAAACTTTGCTTAATTGCTTCTAGATATGCAAAGAACTGACCTAAAGATGTTGAAAATTTATAGTGAGCTATTACCAACATCTATTCCTTTGCATTAGAAGAATATGTACACAGTGCTAATATAAGCCTTTTACTATGCCCATTCTGGATATCAGGCAAATAAAAATTTTTCCGGATCTGACACTTTAGTAGTGTTTATTTAATCCCCAGTTCTCTGTGAAATAAATACCTGAATTAATCTAACTCTCGTCTATAGATCAGGATTGTATAAGGGATACTGAAAACAACTTATCTTGATGGGCTCACAGTATAGTAAAGAGACACGCAATGGAATGTTGCAGATATTATGAAAAATGAATGGGATATATCCACAATTTGAAGGAAAAATGTCAATTTACTGATGATGAATAAAGTTCAAAGGAACATACAACTAGTAAATGAGAAGACAATGAGTCCTTTTATAACTCCCAAGTCCTTTCTTTTCATATTGTCTACAAAATTTTAATTCGAAAAACTACAACTGCAAAGCAGCATTGAGAAGTATAGAAAAAAACAAATCAAAGCAAGGCACCAGAATATGGTCTGAAATTAACAGATTAATGTATCTTTGTTAAACAGCTATATCAACTGGGAGTAGATGCTTCAAATGGCATACACTTTTATAGGACTAATACTGAAAATGTTGTACCGTGTACAATTAACAATTTAGGGTAATCCTAAACAGTATTAAAATTTTATAAAATCCAATTAGAAAAATTCTAAGGGCACTTGAGTGGCTCCCCCGTCAGTTAAGCGTATGATTCTTGATCTTGGCTCAGGCCACGATTTTCAGTTTGTGAATCGAGTCCGACATCGGGCTGAAAGCATGGAGCCTGCTTGGGATTCTCTTTCCTTCTCTCTCTGCCCCTCCTGTTCATGCTCTCTCTCTCTCAAAACAAATAAACTTAAAAAAATAAAAAAGAAGAGAGAAATTCTAAGTTTTATTTCCAAGTTTCATACAATCCCAAGTGCTGTATCTTACTGCTTCTGAATAAAGGCAATCTAATCATAAGATTCTAGCAAAACCAAATTTCATTTCACTTGTTCAAAAAAAAAAAAAAAAAAAAAAAAGAACTGAACTTAAGGGGTGAAAATACTTCATTGTTACAATTTAACACTGCAACTCCATCAATTCAAAGAGGAAAAACCAGTAAAATGGTAAGATCCAGGGTTAACCTAACCAAACTATGTCATCTAAAAAGATTGGGGCTATACATCAAAGTTACTATATATACATCGAAAAGAAATTAAAAAAGGAATATTTTGATTGTAAACTGACCCAAATCCAGAATCTATACTGGATCTCTTTAGAAACCTTCTACACCCTAATTTTACTACAATTTGTCCAAGTGGCTCCTTCTTACTGTCTGTCCTCCTCCCCTATGGCAATCATAGAGTGCTGATATTCCCACAGATCCATCTTCTGCTTCTATCTCCTGACCCATACCTACTCTGGTAACTCTTATGTCCTTCTCTATATATTCATTTCAATATATATTCGAACGCCTATGAATATTTATCCTTGGATGTCTCATGTCCAAAACTCAAACCACAAACCATCACAAATCAAAGTAGTTACCAATCTTAAGATCCTTATAATCTCTTGACCTAGCTGCTTCTCCTTTATGCCCACTGCTACCATTACCTTCATTCCAGATCTTACTTATTTTTCTACATTATGCTATTCCTACATACTGGTATTCCGGTCTTCACTCTGGCTTTCTTCTAATTTATCCCTCACCATATTTCTGAGGTTATCTTAAGATACAAGTTGCAGCCCTGCTTGAAATCTAGCACAGCTTTCAAGATAAAGTGCAGACTCCTAAGCACATACGGTGCTTTATGACCCACCAATATAGATGGTCTCATCTTCCACCTCTTTTAAATGTGCTCTTTACTGCACATAAAATGTTTCATATCTTTTTCTCCTATTACTTCTTTCTTCTACTTGAAATAATTCTTAAAAAATTTTTTTTATTAGAGAGAGAGTACAAATGTGAGAGAATGGGGGAGACAGGCAGAAGGAGAGAGAGAATGTTAAGCAGGCTCCACACACAAGGCAAGCCTGACAACAAAGCTTGATCCCACAACCCTGGGATCATAACACGAGTCAATATCAAGGGTCAGATGCTCAAAAGACTGAGCCACCAAGCGTTCCTACTTGAAATACTCTTATCTGCATCCGTAACTTCTTCATCTGTAGGACCCTACCTACACCAGAGTCTATCTTAAGCTTAAATGTGCTTAAAAAGACAATACAGCCTTCCTATCCTTTAGTTCAATCTGCCTGTTGCCTTTCTTTTATACGGTTTTTCTGTACATTTACTATTACCCAACATATTTATAACTTACTTATATTTCCCACTTCCTTTACTCTTCCTCTGGATTACAAATCTCCTTTATAAATGTCATTAAGGAAAGAGCTTTCATGTATCATTAACCTTTGCAGGAACTGACGTAATGTATTTAAAATAAGTTTAAAAATAACCCTATGGACCAATAATAAGACAATATCTATGAACCAATTATTTGACTTCAGGTGGTTTTTGTAGCTGATTCTGCTCAAGCTGCCAAAGGTGACATTATGTTATTCAAATATGGTACTTTCTTCCTTGGCTGTATCATAGATTAGGTGGAAGTTAGTGTGGTTCTCCAAATAATTTCAAAGTAGCTCCATTTCCAATTAAAGAGTAATAAAGTGTATAAATATCAGAAACAGGTAGGGAGTTAATTTTTCCCAACTTTATCAATTGTTAATAGTAATTGCCCTTAATATATTAAAAACCCCAGCCACCACCAAAGTTTAAGAACCATATAACCAACAATGTTCTGTCAATTCTTTCAAAGGTTTAAGGTTTAATTTTTATTAGTATTTGTACTTCCAAAGTATCTTACCTTAAGAATAAGCCAATTCAAATGGTTATTAGAAAAAAGCATTTGTGTCTCATAAATTTAAAGATCAAGAACATTCTCAGACTGTAATACACTAAAATTCAAGTTACTCTGTATTAAAACTTAAAATTAGATGCTCCACTCCATTCCTTAGTCAGGAACCTTTAGTTATGTGGCACTGCCCATCATTTTAACTGACCTAAAAAGTACTCCAAAGCAATTCTGTTTCCACTTAATTCTTTCAGCAAATCTGCAAATATATGGGTTGTTATAGTACCAATGGCCCAATGTTTTAGCTCATTTATCTACGTCACATAATGTAAACACAGTAACAAAATAAAGCAATTATTCACCTAATCAAACTGTGATGTTTTATCACAAAGATGCAATCAAAACCCAAAATAGGAACATGAGTTGTTTTATTGTTGACTCTACAGTAGGGATAATTGCTCACTATTTTGAAGTTGGCATCTAAAACTGGTACTCACTAGAATACAGTTTCTGCAAATTTTGCTAATCAAGGAATATTTAAATAGTTCTGAAAATCAAGTATTTGTTTTTAAAAGCAGAAAACTGTCATTGATATAATTAACAAGTAAAAAAATATAATGGCAAGTTAAGTAAGCAGCTACAAAAGGGTCAGGATATGCAATCTTCTCTTATTCTCTAGAAAATTAGTGGCATAAACTACTCACTTATGCTTCACTTTGATTTACTCTAAGCATATTCCTTACCTTTTGGGAAAAAACAGTTCAATAAACAGTGAAGTCTCAAAGCCCAGCAGAAAAATGTCACACTAGTGTTAAAGAGTGGGTTTATTATGCACACCATCCAATTAAAAGTCTTGATTACCAACTCTTTAGTGCTTTATTAATACTGACAACTAATATTTATAATGAGACTATCTTAAAGCACCCTCTGGATCAAAGATGAGCTTTTACTTGGTAGAAATGCTAAGGCATTTTATGAACACTCTGCCTTAAAATTGGCAATAAGAAAATTCTAGAAATTGCTAATCCAAGTCCCTACAGAATCTAGGGAGGCAAAATGAAGTGGATAGGAACAGTATGAGACACAACCCTATATAAAAAATGGAGGTAGCTGCTACTCTCCCAGCTACTACTGTTATGGAATGAGGGCCTTGTCAGGGTTCTTATACGAAGACTGTTAACCTCTAAACTGCCCTGTGGATCACACTGGGTAAAAGTCAGACTAATTAACTATGTTCACTTAAAATAAACAAACCACAATTTTGTTACAAAATATTAGGAAGTATTTTTAAAGCAAAACAAAATTTACAATACCAAAAACAATCCTTGAGATAACTAGAAGTGAACAATTCTGACTCTGTATAGTTTTTTTTCTTATTAGAATAATACAGATATGTTTCAAATTGTTAAGCTAAATATCCACCCTCTACCAATACCAGTAAGTTTAACTTAACTCACAATCTCCTTCCAGGTTGTAACATTTCACAATTACTCTAACTCAATCATCCCTGTTATGATTTCCCATAAAATTTCCCATCTTCTCACACTTGTTTTAATTGCCTGTCTTTCCCAGTAGATTTTAAGTTCCCTAAAGAATGAGAGGGATTATGCCTATCCTTAATGGCTAGCATACAGTAGGGGCCACACTGACTGAAGAAGGGAAGGACAAAAAAAAAGATTAAAGTTATCAACAACGGACCTATGCAATAAAAACTTATTGACCAATCCATCAGCTGGCTAACTTTTCTAAGAGCATTTTTCCTTTTAGAATGATATATACCTATTTATTGACTCATTATCTCACCAAGTACATGATTGACATTTATGTTGAGATTAAATCACCAAAAAGGGGGGAAAGAAAGCAGATTAAGACATACATAGAATAGAAATCCTCAGGTGCCTTCCAAGTCAAAAAATATTAAGTATTGTGCAAGATACAGTCTTACCCCAGGTTGTTTTACTGCGTTCTAATTCTGTGAAATTCTTAGATGGTATCCATAATTCTGAATATTCAATTATCCAGCATATACAGTTTCTTATCTACCCAGGATAGAAAGGAATTTTGCTGTATTCAAAATATCACTTTCTACCTAAAAATATTCAAATTTTGTAAAAACTAAATTTCTATAAGGAATCAAATATCAAATACAATAAAAATTTAGATTTTTGGCAGTAACAGGAATAAGATCTTTGAGTAACACCATGGTAGGGCTAATAAATTAAATGGTCTATAAATAACAGGAAGCTCTGGGATAATGCTTTACATTACTACAAAAGGAAACTAGGATAAAGTGAAATATCTGATAGGTCATAGAGATGCTACTCTAGAACCTGAATATAGGGACAGATATATATGGTATATGTAACAATGACTAATTCATTAAATTATTATGTCTTTCAAAAGCTGTACAACTGTGGCAGTTCCAAAACAGCACTGCAATGTTAATAAATATAAGACTAAGTTAAATACAACTAGATCAATGTTGAATTTTTAATTAAAAGCAAGAATTTTTAATTCTTAATACTTACAGGTCCCATAATTGTGGCTTGCCAATGAAACACTAGGGGAAACAAAACAAAAC
This sequence comes from Proteles cristata cristata, assembly GCA_017311185.1. Taxonomy (NCBI): domain Eukaryota; kingdom Metazoa; phylum Chordata; class Mammalia; order Carnivora; family Hyaenidae; genus Proteles; species Proteles cristata. The sequence goes on from JAESUZ010003940.1 coordinate 682,557, forward strand.
TCTCATTATCTAAAAATGTACAAGCTTTTTTGAAATTAGTCATTAGAATCAACTTGAAAGTTACTTACTATCATCCCCAACTGGACCTGCAGAACATTGTGCTGGAGGGTCACGGGCCAAATCACTAAGTTCCTACACCAAAACAGAAAATGATGGGTCATATAATCATAATAACAAACAAAGAGAGTTAACAGTTTTATCTTCACCCCATTCTTTTAAGGGACATACAATCATAGTTCACATTAATACATTCTAGTAAAACAAAACATAAGTAATCACAGTCCAGGATCCTGGGATATGTATGGCACAGATACCAAAATTTTTGTTACATCAACAAAAGCTGTCCAAACCAAAACAGTTGTATCAGATGTTTTCATAGCTTAAGAACTTAGACAAGGCAATTCTCAACATTCATGTTGTTTGCTGAACTTTTTTTTTTTATTAAAAAAAATTTTTTTTTTAATGTTTTATTTCTAGGAGAGAGAGAGAGACAGCGTAAGCAGGGGAGGGCCAGAGAGAGATGGAGTCACAGACTGAAACAGGCCCCCGGCTCTGAGCTGGCAGCCAGCACAGAGCCCGACGTGGGGCTCGAACCCACGAACCGTGAGATCATGACCTAAGCGAAGGTCAGACACCCAACCGACTAAGCCACCCATGCGCCCCTGTTTGCTGAACTTTAAGAACATCTCAGAGACCCTTGTTTCTACTATCTTAAATCCTGTTTTATCTGAACCACACACAATCTCCACAGACCTAACTTTCCACTTGAAAATTCTGTAATGGGGCTAGGTAGGTATCCCTTTTGATTTGGCCTTATTCCTGCAACTCAACTCTATTACTCTGGAACAAACTGAAATTTGGTCTTAGTAAAACATCCAAAATTCCATTAGACATAACTTGTACTTATAAGAACTTGTAGATAACAAACATGGATAATGTAGTAAGAAAATGTTTTTAATTTTCAATTTTATTTTAGAGAAGGGAGGGGCTCGATGCAGAGCAAACATATGCCTCTATCACATGGTCCAAATGCATTTCAGAAAGTAGCCAACTATTCAACAGTGATCAATCTAGAGTCACTCCGTTAAAAACAAACAAAACAAACCCCTACGCAAAAGAATTGTCCTTGTGGTAATCATTTCACAAAATACATAAATCATGATGTTGTAGCTCTAAAACTAAAAATGTTACAGGTCAATTACATCTCAATAAAACTGGGGGTTGGAGATTGCTCTGATACACTTTGCCAACTTGTTTCTGAAACACACACATCTGTTTTTAAGCTTATCAAAACCTCAAGAAATGCCAGGATATACAACTTAGGATAATGGAAGATCAGATCAAACCTTTACGCTTGCCTATATAAATATGCCTTATGTTCAATATTATTTAAGAATAGGAGAAAATTCATTCCAACCACCGTTGATCCTTATCAGTAGGAATTACAGAAACTCTGAATGGGGTTTTAAACAATTGATTAAAAGAAACTATGTATGGGGGCACCTGGGTGGCTCAGTTGGTTAAGCCTCCTATTTTTGATCTCTGCTCAGATCATGAACTTACGGCTTGTGGGTTTGAGGCCCTTGTCGGCTCTGCACTGTCAACGTAGAGCCTGCTTGGGATTTTTCCCTAAGTAAGTAACTTAAACAATAAGACTGTTATCATTTTAGCTTAAAAACAAAAACAAACACCATTGCAAAGTACCAAATGATTTTGAATTAAGTATTTGAAATTACAGGTTTTATTTTGTTTTAAGGAGGCTAATGTCCAGCATGGAGCTCAGCACGGAGCATGGGGCTTGAATTCACAACCCTGAGATTAAGACCTGCGCTGATCAAGAGCCTGACACTTAACTGAGCTATTCTGGTGCCCAGAACTACCATTTCTTCAGTAAAAATAGAAAAGTACTTGCAACTTAAACTAATCGACTACCCATTACTAAGCAAATAACTTTTTCATATGCCAGATTAGGTTTCATACAACAATTATTTACTTCCCATAATCAGCCACTTTTGTTATGATGGGGCTCTAACACCATCTCAAGGCATAAAAATTTCACTGTCGGTAGGAATCGAAAGTAGTCTAGTCTAACACATGAACAGAGAATTCTCCCATGTTCCAAAGCTTATATAACAAGTTCTACTGTTTCACTGTCCCACCAAGAAAAAAAAGAAAAAAAGATACCAAAAGCCAAGATATAAAGTTTAAATTTCATCTTTCCTTTAAGGAACACCAAGGGTTCAAAAAAAAACTCCAGTCTATTTTAAGGTTAAAAAGTTACCTGTTCTAAACCATCTCCCCCTTTTCCATACAAAATTTATCTCCTAGTTTCTTATACTGATCTAGCCCAAATTATGTCCTTAACACGTTCTGAATATAAACAAATTTCTTTAAATGCCAGAAAAAAGCAGTTATTTTTTAAATAAAACCAATTTAAATGATGGTTGCTCTACCAAAACACCTAAGTGACCTTGAAACAACTTCATTATAAATAAAATTTCAGGAATCTATAATGTTGACTTAGAATATAACAATACCCTATTTAACGTTACATATTTTAATTATGAAGAATGTCCGAAAATGTTTCTTATAGAAGAAACAAGTTTTTATGCAGAATATTTACAAATTAAGCCTTTATAATGCTGGCATTATTATTCTAACTTTAGAGTGAAGGTCTAATTTCAGCTCTTCCCTCCCAATATTTCAGGCTCTTATTACTCAGATAATTTCTGAGTGTCTTATTTTCCATGTTCTCCATGACCAAGACATCTATGAAGTAATAACCAAAGACCTATAATTAGGCCAATTATCTCACATACTAAAATCTACATTAAATGCAACACTGAAAAAAAAAATAACCCAAGTTATTTTAAGGATCAAAACAGGTCTTTTAAATCATGTACCAGCATTCGCCTCTAAGATAACAAGTAATTCTGATGACATTACGCCCATAGCAAAAGCAAATGAGAATAAGAATACCTTAGCAAGAAAAAATATGAGAGAAAGCATAGTAAGAAGTCATCTCAAATGCTCTTCTATGTGTAAGACATTTTATCTGTTCAATAAACTATCTTACCCTGCTTCCATGGAAATGCTTTTCCCTTACTCCAAAACATATGATTGTAGTGTTTTGTTAACAAACACCCATTACTCAGGGCTAATCATAAAATTTCGTTCCTTCAGCCTCAGTGATTAGTTCAAAGGGCTGGAAAGCAACCTAAGCCAAGCCAGGACCTGACCTCATCAGGTCCATCCATCTCTGCCTATTTTTTCAAACTGAAGCAGGAAGACTTCTTCCTTCTCTAATCAGGAGCTATAAGGATGTGACCTAGAGCTATTGGCAGGCATGTGCCTTGAAATTACATGGTGAATCCAAGAAAAAGAGACCACGCTGGACAACGGAGATAATAAGAGCTGACTGGGCATAAAGACAGGAATTTCAGTCCCTGGTTGTAGCTTGCTCTGGCTCCTATAGCTATTTTCTTTGATCATTAACCACTCCAGTTTCCTTCTAATAAATCCAAGGGAGAAAAGAACCCCCAAGAGTGAGGAGAGGACCCATTCTTTTTTTTTTTTTTTTTTAATATTTTTATTTATTTCTAGGCGAGAGAGAGAGACAGCGTGAGCAGGGGAGGGTCAGAGAGAGAGGGAGTCACAGACTGAAACAGGCTCCAGGCTCTGAGCTGGCAGTCAGCACAGAGCCCGACGCGGGGCTCGAACCCACGAACCGCGAGATCAGGACCTAAGCGAAAGTTGGACGCTTAACCGACTAAGCCACCCAGGCTCCCCAAAGAGAGGACCCATTCTAAGCATAGAGCTACTGGGAACCACTGCCATTTATATAGAGCTTAAAGCACAATGTAATGCTTAGTTCTTGTTTTTTTAAACACATGTAAGAAATCTAAATGAACTGTCTTCAAAATAAGCTAGAGAGAACAGGGAGAAATCATGTGTCCTGTCTAGCAACTTTTAATATAATCACAGAAACTAGAATTTAAATCTATTTCTAAAATGAAAAGTGCAATATTTGCTATTAGCTAAAGTTTCAACATCAAAACGTTTATTCACATATATAGGAAAACTGTGTATTTGGTGTCAAGCATGTTAGGTCTGAATATACCGAGACAAAACATGAATCCCTTTCCCAAGAGAATGAGTTAATATAAAGTAGGCACAATGAAAAAACAAAAACTACATTTCAACAACTTTAAGTGCTTAAAATAAAGGCATTTAAATGCTTTGTGAATCCTGAAAAGGTAACCACTAACCTTGTCTGGGTTTAAAAACAGTGACAACTGAGCTGAGCCCTGATGGAGGGATAAGCATTCCAAGCAGAGAACCTCATTCAAAATCAAGGATGTGAAAAAGACAGTCTGCAAAAATTTGCTTGTAATCTGGTCTACCAACCAGAAACACAAAACGTACAGGTAAGAAAGTAGCAGATGTGACCAGAAAGGTTAACCACAGTGGAATCTTTCAAAAGCTTTGAAGATGTCAAAGACCATCCCAAAGGCAATGAGAACCACAGAAATCTTTAAGCAGGAATAAGGCAAATTAAATTTGGGTTTTTTTGTTTTGTTTTGTTTTAAATATACAGATAATAGTATACTAGAAGAAACTCTTTTTAATTTTTATCATTATTAGGTCATATCCTAGAAGTACCCATGAATTTGTGTACCCAGTCTGGTAAGTAAAGCTGAACATTTTTACTCTACTTCTTTCATATTAAAAATAAAGTGCTGCAGAGGGGTGCCTGTGTGAATCAGTTACTGGTTAAGCATCTGACTCTTGACTTCGGCTCAGGTTCTCATGGTTTGGAGACTGAGCCCCACACTGGGCTGTGCACTGACAGCATGGAGCCTGCTTGGGATTCTATCCCTCTTGCCCCCCAAAATAAACTTTTAAAAAAGAAGCCTTAAAACAAGCAAACAAACTATAGGGGCACCTGGGTGGCTCAGTCAGTTAAATGCCCAACTCTTGGTTTCAGCTCAAGTCATGATTTCAAGGTTCAGGAGTTTGAGCCCCAAGTCAGACTCTGTTGATGGTGAGGGATTATCTCTCACTCAAAATAAGTAACTTAAAACAAAAATGCTGTAGATGTAACTGAAGATCCCTCACTCCCCAATTCCTTTTCCCCTACAGGAGGTAACAAATTATCTGAAATTTGGTTTCCACTACTTCTCCACATTTTAATATACTACTAGACATGGTATCTATTAAGAATATATAGCATTGTTTTACAGGGCTTCAAATTTTAACCATATATAGACCTGTAGCTACATATATTTCTATATATACCATTCGGAACATTGGGTTTTTAAAAGAATTTCTTAGAGAGTGAGCGAGCCTGCACACACATTCAAGTGGGGGAGAGGGGCAGAGGGAGTGAGAAAATCTTAAGCAGGCTCTACACTCAGCACATAGCACAACATGCAGCCCAATCCCACAACCCTGAGACTATGACTTGATCCAAAATCGAGTTGAACACTCAACCGACTGGGCCACCCAGACTCAGGTGGCCCCAGAACACTGGCTTTTTCCAGACCCAGGTGGCCCCAGAACACTGGCTTTTTCTTAATATTAATTTTTGAGAGAGAGAGAGAAAGGGAGAGACAGAGCATGAGCAGGGGAGGGGCAGGGAGAAAGGAAGACACAGAATCTGAAGCAGGCTCCAGGCTCTGAGCTGTCAGCACAAAGCCCGATGTGGGGCTCCAACTCACCAACTATGAGATCATGACCTGAGCTGAAGTTGAATGTTTAACTAAGCCACCCAGGAGCCCTGAACACTGGCTTTTAAGGCTATTTGTGACAAGCACTTCTGACCTTCTATCCCCTATATATCCATACAAAATTTTAATCTGTGGGTATCACTCATCTCCATATTGTAGGAATTCCTAATACAAAGGACAGAGAAGTAGATAACTACATTAGGAAGCTATAGCAGTAACTCAGGTGAGAGTAAAGCATGAACTAAGTCACTGAGGATAAAAAAAAAGTTATTAAGTACTGAGCATTTTACTCTTACAAAAGTTTTAGGAAAATAGGCTTCATTTCTACTTTACATCAGAGGAAAGACTGCATTGCATGCAAGTGTAGGATATACTAAACTTTAGGATGCATAAGAACACAAAAGTAGCATATCTACTAGACACTTGAAAATTAGAGGTCTAGGAATAGATTTCAAAATGGCTGCTTTTTCAAAAGGTGTCCTTACATCAAAGATGCATTTAAAAAATTTGATATAGCATCTGGCAAAATGAAGAAAATAATTTCAATTGCACCACCACTACTAAGTACTCTACTTAAGGAATAAATGCCTCAGATTGAACAAGACATGGAAAACAGATTTTCACAGGATCAGTTCCTCCATAATCAGTTAGTTGGCATCTTATTACACGGTGAATCTAGTGTTACCTATTTTTTAAGTTACATGGCCTTTAAATTAAAGCCAACTGAGAAAACAATTATCCATTCCACTGCAAGAGGAAACTGTATTTACTGGATTGAGATCAATTTTCAATGAAGCACCTACTCAATGAACTTTCGAAGTAATTTTGTCTTTGGTAAAATCCTATTAAGCACTGAAACTGTTAGCTCTTTGCTTCCCGGTAGAGAGGAGGAACATGGAAAGGACCAGAAAACAGCTCACATACAGCACCTGAGAAATGTTCAAACCGATGACCATCCTTTTCCCCAAGAACAGCATTACTAAGGTGGGCTCTTGGCCAACATTTTTTTTTTTTAATTTTTTAAATGTTTATTTATTTTGAAAAAGAGCGACTTGAGGTAGGAGCACAGAGAAAGGGAGACCGAGAATCCCAAGCAGGCTCTACACTGTCAGCACAGAGCCCCCAACACATGGGGCTCAAACTCATGAACCATGAGATCATGACCTGAGCCAAAATCAAGAGTTGGATGTTTAACCGACTGACCCACCCAGGCACCCCTTGCTAACTATTAAGACCACTAAAACAGGAAAGAACTTGCACACACTAGGAGTTGCTAAAGGCTCCACTCAAAATGAAGGGACACTAAAATGGATCAAGGGCATACAAGGACATAAAAAACCTCACCAAAGTTCAACATTTCTTTGCCTTAGTATGTTCTTCTGGAGGAAATTTTTTTTTTGGATCATCTTCCTCTAAACTGCTTCTCCTGAAACCTTCCTGCACACTTGGCTAGTATGAAAATCCAGGCCTTCTCTCACTTAGAAATAAGCTTCTCCATGTCATTTAAAAGTCTAAAGAGGGCACCTGGATGGCTCAGTTGGTTCAGTGTCCTAACTTTGGCTCAGGTCATGCATGATCTAGCAGTTCAGCAGTTTGAGCCCCACATTGGGCTTGCTGCTGTCAGCCTGTCAGTGCAGAGCCCACTATGAATCTTGTCCCCCTCTCTCTATCCTTCTCTATCCTTCCTTCACTTATGTGATCCCAAAAATACATTACAAAAAAAAAAAGCGCCTAAACAGACCCATAGGAGGAGGAGTCAAGCAAATCTCTCTAAAAGGTAGCCAAAAGGTACAGCTTAAGGCAGGGAGTGTTCTCATCTGAAGGTACATGATTAAACATTAAGGAGTATGACCATTCCTTTTGTGGGACTCCTAAGAAAAAGCCCACAGTTTATCTTTAGATCTTTGCTTTGATCATTATAGCACACAGGATCTCTTTGACATTTGACTATTAGAAGTAAAACATGAAAAGGCCTAGAAGTCTAAACATACCGCTAAATATTTGCTTTTTGCTTCTCTGCTCTCTCTACATCTTACTCATTACAAAGAGGTGAATGACTAACCAGACTATGAAGAACAAGAAGCCAAGGTATTAAACATAAAGGCCTGAGGAGATGATGGGGAAGTATAAAAAAATGGTCTCTGCCATTAAAGAACTCATAAATTGGAAATACAGAAACTATTTATGAATAATGAAACTACAGAGCAGACATATCAGATCAGTGTCCAGTAAGACTTAATGCTTCTAGTAATAATCACTGAAGCATTCTAAACTTTCTAATGACAACCACTACTTAACATTAGATCAACTTAACCGAAGTCGGCATTTATGAAATTACTGTGGTAACGCCAAGTCCATGGATTCCATCCTCGAGTAAAGTAACTACCACCAACATGTTCACAATCATTTGTTATTCCACATTTCACTATCCATCTTGTACATTTTCACACTAAGGTCATGATAGTAGTACAGATATAATTCCTATCATCACTTTTGGAAAAATTCAGAGGTTCATGCCATTACTGATAGGCAAGGTCTTGTATTTTACCGGAGTCCACTTAAAACTTTTGACCCGGAGACCAGATTTGTAGAACTATGTGAATTAGCACTATAAAGATAGCCCTTGCTTCCTAAAACCTACACTGAGCAACATAAAATACTACTGTGGGGTCTGGATAAGATGAGGCCATGAAGTGGAAAGAAGAGTGCTTTCAAAAGAAATTCTGAGCTAAAACTCACCCTCAAGGACTGTTTACAACCTAACAAAATATGAAGGTACATATTCAGACAAGTGATAGGAGGACAAAACGCAGTACAATTATTGCCAGATGAGAAGTGCTATAATTATTCTTATAAAGATCAGGTTTACTATGAAGTACACAAAAATTTTCTTACTGACTTTAATGTCGTGAAATTTCTGTATACTGTGTGTGGACACAAAATGGTAAGGAAAGAAACTGCAAACATTTCAGAAATGTATGCTTACCAGAAGTTATTTCAAAAGAAGGAAGCCTGGGAAAAAGATTTTGGGATCTGAACAATTTCATAGGACTGTAGACTTAAGAATGAAAAGGAATAGTCACTTTAAAATCATTTTACTTTGGAATTTATAATTTCTGAGAAATCCTAAGTTTCTTTTAAGGATTAAGAGGTAGGTGCTACAAACCATGTCTCATTACATCACTGACAATATATTAAAACTTTCTGTTTAGCTGTAATTATAGGTGAGACAGTGTGCTTGCTCATTACTCAAGATATAAAGAACAGCTTTAATGAATGATACTACAGTTTTGTTTCTTTGGATCACCATTTAAGTCACTTAAAATTATTCAAAGCTGTTCTTTCATAGGCATTATCTAAATGGGCAAAACATAAAGCCAAATTTAGGTCTCAGCTTTGACACATGAAAACACTAAAGGCATTTCATCGATAATTTTTGTTTTTATCAGCAGTCCCATGGTTGAAGACATCCAATTATATATTAGCTTTGAAATGATAACAAAGGTAGGATGAATGTGAAAAGGTACTCCATCCTAAAAGCAAAGTATCTAAATAGCAATTCACAACTAAAACCTACGAGGCAAAATAAGACAAATCTAGCTATGAAAAGTTGTAAATCTGAATGATACAAGACTTTGCTGAAAGTACTGCTGCAGATAAAAATCATGTTTAGGTAAGGAAAGAATAAAACACTTCACTGAATTCCCCTTTCACACATAACAAGGAAGAAGATAGTTTTGAGAATATTTAGCAAGGTAACTTGGCTAAGACAGTCACTAAATGCATCCACTCTTAATTACACTGTTCGATTTTCAAGTAAGATCACTGCTGTTGGTAGCAAAACCCAACAAAATTTTCCAGTAGAAGAATGAAAATCACTTAATCTGGCGGACTTAAAATACTTTGTTTTGACAGAGAATTAAGTATAGTTATAAAATCCACCTTAAACAACAAAATACAGCATAAACAAATATTTAAATAAACGATCTTTAATAATGGGTAAATCTGGGGTGCCCGAACGGCTCAGTCAGTTAAGCACCTGACTTTGGCTCAGATCATGATCTTGGCATTTCTGGAGTTTGAGCCCCACTTTGGGTGCTCTGCTGTCAACTCAGATTCTGTCTCCCTCTCTCTCTGCCGCCCCCTCATAAAAACTAAATAAACATTAAAAATCTGATAGAAGAGCAAAGATTCCCCTTTTCTTTCTTTATTGTGAGACAGTGAGGGAGAGACAGCATCCCAAGCAGGCTCCACGCTGTGAGAGTAGAGCCTGATGTAGGGATCAATCCCACAAACCTTGAGTTCAAGACCTGAGCCAAACTCAAGAATCAGAACTCAACTTATAAAGATCAGACGCCCTCCCTTTAATTTCTTTTAAACAAGTGCTTCCCATTCTTGATTTAGATTCTCTAAAGTTAAGTTGTACCAGGTGACAAGCACCTATTCGTGTGTTTATAATGCTTGTTTCTTCCACTCAAAGCAAAGATTCTCATGGGTAATGACAAGGCTTCCTTATTTTTATCTCCTGGGACTAGACTACAGTGCCGAACGGAGTAAAACCTCTCTCAGTTAAGTACTGAATAAATGATTATCCCGATGTTTGTGGATCTTAACCAGAGGGAGGCTTCAGAATCACCCAAGGGACATCTCAAAATTATGCCTGTTCCCAGAGAAGATGATTCCATATATCTGGTAAGATCCCATATACTATATTCCTTGAGCAAGAACATATTATGGAATGCAAAAGTCTAAGATTTAAGATCTTAATCTGAAAACATTTTTATGTCAGTATTAGGAACCTACTGTTTTCTTTACTAGAAAGGAATCATTACAGTAAAAGTATTTGGAAAATTTTCAAGAATTGACTGTATACACACAATGAAATCCATGAGTTAAATAACATATAATCTAGTAACATATTTAGTAAGTAGCTTTTCCCCCAGTGCTAATACGAGTGTTCAACTTTTTACTTGTTGCATCAACAAGGAATAACAAAAACTAGAATTAACACTGGAAAGGAGCAGGATGATGAAAAGTGTTGAGATAAATCACTCTTAATACATTAAACACCAAGGTCATCATGATCAGTATCCATGAGTCACACAACTGTCCCATAAATTTAGTTGGCTACAGAAAAGCCTTGAGGATCCTAAAGAAACACCTGCAAAACCTGTAAGATCTTTAGGGACAAATGTATTTTAAAATACCCACAGCAATTAGTTGGAACATGGCAGCTCCCACAGTCTTTTAAGAGCTCAACCAAAAAGAACATTCACTCCTGCTTTCAAAATTTATGTTAGTGATTATCTTAATTCACAAATTAGCTATAACCTAAGAATAAAGTGAAATCCCCATTATTTAAAAGTGAAGTGGGATAGGAGAGCAGAGGCTTATTGCAGAAAGCAAAACTAAAATGACCTTCATTCACCTGATAAAATAGAAATAAATGGTTCAGATCAGCAGTACAGCATGGAATTTAAAAGCTTAAAGCTCTTGAGGTAGACTGATCTGAACCTCAGTCATTTACTAGCTGTGTAACAAGTAACTTAACCTCTCTGTGCCAGTTTCCTCATGCATAAAACAATGATAAAGAGCATCTCACAGAATTGTTGTTGAGGATTAAATGAGCTGATTTCCATGAAGGGTTTAGGCATAGTTTGGTGCAGAGTATGTGTTAAGTCCTGGCTATTACTAGCAGCAGAATGATGCAAAAGAAAACCTTTTTGAATACTAAAAACCTAAAGGAAGACATGACAGTTAAGACACACAGTGGAGCCAGGCTGTCCAGGTTATAATCCTAATTCTGCCATCAGAGACTAGGAGTAGGTTTTTGTTTTGGTTTTTAATCTTTCTGTGCTTCAGGTTTCTAACCTCCCAAATGGGGATAATAATTTACCCTGCTTCCTTGAGTTGTAATATTAAGTTAGTTAATACAAGTGTTTCAAACAGTTTTGACACACTGCAAACACTCAAAACATGAGCTACTCTTCTAGGCTTGGCTCAGGTGTTTTACGTAAAGTTCTTTTTAAATTTCCCCAAAATACAAGTAACCGCTGTAGTTATTTTTGTTTAATGAGAGTAATATAATTGCCTTTGGTCCTCAAACACCACTCATCAACTTGGGAGTTCCCATTTTTCATTCTTGTTGTTTAATAAATAGCCTTGTAAAACCATACTACAGCTTATTAAATAACACAGCGAAAAACAGATTGTTTGAAAAGGCTGTCTGGTCTAATACTCAAAATATGTTAATGTAAGCTTTAGGAAAAAACAAATCCAAAAGCTTCATCAAATGAACTAATACTGGCTAAAAGTATTCCAACAACAAGTATTTCAATGAAGCATCAACATGGAATCCAAGTATCTTAGTATATGGAATTTGGGGGCTCCAGACATTAAAAAAAAAAAAAAAGGTGGTACACAACACAAGAAATACCATACTAATACCAATGCCTACTATATTTGTAGAACAGAGTTGTCTTTGGATCTGGGATTTTTTTTTTTTTTTAAAGTTTCACCATGTGATTAAATACCAAGCCACATGCCTAAAAACTTTCTGTACATTGAATCAACGGTCCTACATAAACAGTTTTTTCCAATTTGGAAAGTATTACGTCCAGCTAATGTATTACGCCTATCTTCAAAACATTTACAAGAGAAGACAATCTGATACTAACGAAGAGTATTAAACTAGGAAAGTTCTTTAACAAGTTTTTATAATCTGAGTGCCATATGCCTGTTCAAAGGCACACATTAAACTCTTTAATCCTAAAATAAATGACTGAATAAATAAAATCTAGGAACCTCAATCTGTTTTGCTCACTACTGCATTCCTAGCATCTAGAACCTACCAGGCACTCAACTATTGTTCATACATAACAAATACTCATTTTATAGAGTCATACAAATAACTTGCCCAGTCCTAGAATTCTACTGGAGCATTTCTGCTCCAAAGTTCACATTCTTAACCATTACACTGCCTCTCTAGAGCTTTTAAATAATTAAAGTGGTGTCACAGCAGCTGCGTATCACCTGTAAAAGAAAAAAAATCAATGAGACCTTCCTTTGAAGTTCCACATGCATAAAAAGCTACGGATTTGAAACTACTCCACATCTTAGTAGCCTGAACTAATTCTCATAGATTAAGGGTTTTGATTTGTATTGAATGTTACATTCTTTGTTTTAACTATGCTTTTCCAATGTACTGGTTGTCTTCGAAGTGGTCAAATAGATGCTTAATCCTTTGTGCTTTACATGTTAACTGTTGAAAATTTTTCTCTCTCCTTTTCCATACTCTCAAAATCACTAAGATTTAAGTTTATATTTCACATAAACACACAATGACAATGCAATGATGAACTAAAACAAAATTCAAGATTTCAGCCTCGATACATTCGGTGAAGGTCTGAACCTTCATCTTGTCAAATGAACTCCAAAGTCACACGTATTAAAATAAATCAAAACTAGGCAGCATCAAGTCTACTTAGTAATGCCAAGTCCTTGTCATTCCTTCCAGCCAGAACCCCTTTAAAAACAGTAACCCATCAAATCCAAAGTTTCTAACCCACAACCTCCTCTGTCTGCTAGTTTTAGTAAGGCTGAATTTATTCCATGACATTTTTTTCAAGTTAGCTGTAAATACTCCACCCTCCTCGATTGTGCAAGAACCAAACACACCACACATACACAAGTTACAAAAAAGGGAAATACAGTCTGAGAGTTTGAATATAGATAAAGTCTTGAGCAGGACGTCTTAAGAGCTATGTACAATCTGATGTAAAAGTTAACACTTAACAAAGGATATTATTTTATATTATTAGAAAAGGAGATGCCGGAAAGAGCCTGAACCAGTTAAAGCAGCCGCCATCTTAAAATGCGGGACAGAAGTTAGAGCAAGAAAATGAGACTAAACCACCGGAGGTGGAGGTTCCGCTCACCCCCAAGCCTCGAAAACCTATTTTTTTCAACTTCTATGGAGAGTTTAGTATCAAACCACATTTTAGGTAGCGAAACATCCTTCCCCGAAAGTGTTATTAAATGAGCCGAGGCAAAATTAGGTACACCTAGCCTTGCCTTACTGCCATCACACCCCTAGTCCGCCCCCCCCCCCCCAAAAGAAGGGAGCTTCCAGAAGCCTTTTACATCAGTTCCCGGTGTCCCTCAGATAAATAGCTTCGGGTGAGAAGCCTCAACTACAAAACACAGGAAGCGGTAACAGTGTCAGCCCATCTCCTCCCAACCCCACTTTTTCTTGTATAACCTGTCCCCAGCCGATTGTTTGGCTAGGCTGATCATTCACTACTTTTCAGCCAAGAGACTTCTATACCGACCCCCAAATAAGTTCGGGACCCGCCAGATTTATACGTTCTTCTCCCCTGAGTTTCCTATGATTCTTCCCAGTAGAAAGACTAAGAACCTTGATCTTATAATTGAAGTTTTTAAGCACCGAGAATAGGAAGCGCCATGACATCTGCTGGAGCGTGTCTCGGCAATTCCGACCTCAAACAAGACTAACTCTTCTTTTAGAAGCAGAACGGAGGAGCCCGAAATTACTCTCCCCCACCTCTAATTTGCACCGATTCCACTGAAACGTGGAATCGTTTCACGATTCAGTAATCCAGGATAACACCATTCGCCACAAGTGTTCCGTTCTCTAGCTGTAAGCCTCCCTCCTTTAAAGAAGATCTGCGTTTCCCATCCCCCAACAGAAGTGACCCAAAGAGGGACGTTTTCATAATTATACTTCCTCCCCACCCCCACGCTTTCCTCTGGTACTGAACCTTCCTTTTCTCCTACGATCCTATTCCCTTCAGCCCCCAGGGTTACCTTATTAATCCTTTTCAGCGCCATAGTCTGTGCTTTTCGTCTGGCTCCTCACTCTCTCGGTGTGTGCTCAAAGGTCCGGCCAAAACTCTTGATTATTCGGGTAGCAAGGAAGGATGGTCTCTTCGTCTCGCACCGGCTCTGCCAGACACAGGCGCCTTTTGCAAAAACGGAGCAGATCAGCACTCGCACAGGCCCCGAAGAGACCCTGATGAATCCAGGTCCCTTAAAACGGTCGCGATCCGGGGTGGGTGGGGTGGCGTGGCAAAGCCACCAACAACCTCTCTGCCGTGCTTCGGCCCGAAGAGGCGGCGAAGGTGACGGGAAGAGCGGAGGGGCGGCTACAAGTTTGACTTCCCGACCTCTCGAAAGGAAGAAACCCGGGTGGGAGAGGAAGAGGCGTAGGAGAAAGGGGTGGGTGCGGGGCAGGGTCCGGAGCCCAGCAGAGGAGGAGCCGGGGCCTAGTCGGCGCTATGCCGGCGTCACTAGGGCAAAGAAAGGCTAGGGGGGAGGGGGAACGGGAGACTCCGGACTTCTTTCGGTTTCTGCTCAAAGGTGCGGCCAGGGAGGGGAAGGAAATAAAAGAGGAAAGGCTCGATCTATGTAGCTGTCCCCGCAGCTAGGGCTATTCTGTGTCGGCCCCTGACGCCACCGTACACTCCGCCTTCCAGCGCGCTCCCGCACGCGCCCGCCCAGCCACCGCCACCACGCGCCCGTGCTGCCCGAGGCTCCGGCTTAGGCGCGAGGACGCGCCCATTCCCCCACCCCTTAAGCAAGAGAGGCCCCAGCTTCTCTACCCTTCTCACCCTACCCCACCCAAAAGGCTGGTCACTCAAGCCAACCAAGACTTGTATTCCCCTCTTACCCGGCCGGCCAGTGGGCCGGCCTCCCTTCCCTTCCCCTAGCCGTCCACACCCACGCGTACAGAGGGGCCGGGGCCTCCCTCAAGCTGCGGCCTCGGCCTCCTCCCCGCGCGGCAGCTGGTGCCTCCCCGGCCCTACGGGGCTCACGCGCACGACACAGCCACAAGATGTCCGCTCTGACGGAACTACTGCCAGCTGCCACGCTCCGCCCCTCCCCCCTCCTCCTGCCTCTTCACCGCCGCGTATCAGTCCGCCAACGCCGCCGTCGCGAGCACAGGACCAATCTAAGGGTGAAGGGGGACGGATTACTTCCTACGTCCAGGGCCGAATTTATCTATGCTACCCCCATTTCCTTCTTTTCGGAACAGCACCTTCTTACTAAACAGATCGGAGATTGGACTGGGAGGGCGGGGGCCGGAGGCGGGTCATGGGCTGGGGGGAAGGGTGGACGAACGGCGGAAACCCTCAGACTCAGAGAAGCATCGAGAACCGGAAGGAGACCATGGGAGGAAGGTAATGGAAGCGGCAGCTGCGCGTTTGAGCCCCACGCCCCTCCCAGCAGCGTCCCCCAATTTCCTCACTTGGAATTGAGGCGACGGGTCTCGCGAGAACCTCGCGGCTGGCTAACAGGAGCTATAGCTCTGCAATGACTTAAGGGCAGTTTTGTGCGCTCTTCCTGATGGGGGCCCGCCCCCAAATCCACAAATTCTCGCGAGATGCAGTAGGCACCGGCTTGAGTTGGGGCGGGCCGTCGCCGGGAAGCACCGCCCCTGAATGCTTATGCTGGTGGGAGGGAGAGGAAATGGAATTCCCCGGACTGGTTAGAGCGCGCGCCGACGCATCCGTCTCTCACGCGCCCAATCAGGAATGTGCGGTGGGGAGGTACCACAAACTGATTACTAGATAACTTTAGCCCAGGTTGACCCGGGCTTTTGAAGTTTTCGGGGAAGCAGGTGAGGGATATTTTACTTGCCTGCCCGGCCGGTCCGGTTAACCAATGGGAGGAGGCACCTCTCAGAATGAAAACAGTCATTTTAAATAGAAGCAGGCGAACCGCTGATCAGCGCTATCACGTGCCAAAGTATAGCGCATTTCTGACCTAGAGGATCAGTACTTAGAAGCGTGGACTCATACACTGGTTCCCAGAATGACAGCAGCCTAGAACTCAAACTCAACAGTGAATTGATTAATTTGGGGGATAGGGGAATAGGGGCGGGCTAGTTACTTGCGTTTCACCATCCTCCAAGGTTGAGGTACGGGAATTGGCTTAATACCTTTTTCTTCCTGATGATGTTTCAATTTTTAGATCCACAAAGTTTCAAAACCTAAGAAATTCGAGTTTTGGGTCATGAAAACTCATTACTTAACAAATATCTGGCGGCGGGGGGGGGACACCTATAAGGGTAGGATTGGCATGTTTTAATCTACCCGGTGTAAAATATGGAGAGGGTGGTTTTGCTGTCTAGTGCATCCTTGAGGCGAAGGGTAGTACATTTAATTTTTAAAAGGAATAAAGGTAAGCGCTGACGTGTTTAAAGTTTTCTAACATTACTCTCTAAGTGAAGTGGATATTTTAAAAAAAAAATTTTTTTTACGGTTTAATCATTTTTGAGAAAGAGCACGAGTGGAGGGAGGGGAGGGAAGGAAGGGAGGAGACAGACAGAATTGGAAGCAGGCTCCAGGCACTGAGCTGTCAGTACCGAGCCGGAGGCGGGGCTTGAACCCACCATCCGGGAGATCATGACCCGCGCTAAGTCCCACGTTTAACTGACTGAGCCACCGTGAAGTGGATATTTTAAAGAATTAATAAAATACAAACTTAGGGCGCTTGGGTTGCTCAGTCTCTTGATTTTGGCTAGGCTCTTGATCCCAGTATTGTAGGATAGAGCCTGCATGGAACATGGAGCCTGTGTGGGATTCTCTGCCTCTCCTTCTCTCCCCCTTTGCCACTATCCCCTGCTCGTGCGTGCACTCACTATATCTTAAAAACAAAAAAGAATCCAAAATGCTTTAAAAAATACATGTATGTAAACTCATTTTTAGAATGTACTCGAAAAAAAAAAGCAAGTTCTTTCTTGTTACAATAAAGTATTACTTAATAAAAACTAAAATAGGTTAGTGATGAATGGGCTAATGTATACTGTTTAAGTGACCAGAATGAGTGTCACTAGAGCAATTAGTGAAACAGTGCTTTTCAAAGTAGTATCTGTGTGAATCACCTAAGGATTTTGTTCAGAATGCAGGTTTTGATTTAGTAGGCCCTGGTGAAGCATGAGATTCTGTGGTTTTAACAGGCTCCCAGGTGATAGAAATTATTCTGGTTAGAGGACAACCTTGTGAGTAGCAGAGTACTAAAGTTCATCAAATGGCTTATTTCCCTTCTCCCAGAATAATCTTTGTTCTCTGTTTTAACCAGTCTAATACGGTAGAAACACAGAATTAGGCAATTGTGGCGGATGGAGAAATCCAGGTTTGAGTTCTTGCTGTATTCTCATTTGTGTGATACTGTGTGGTTACTTAGCATCTTAGTTTCTTCAATACTGAACTATACATAATAATAGCTGTCCTTTTTCACAGGGTTATTGTGTGGTTCCTATGTCATAATGTGTGTGAAAGGGCACTGTAGACTACAGTGCTGTGTAAACATAAGTTATTAATGTAACCAGCCAGATATTAACTGGCCATAATGTGAAACAAATGTATAAGAATAATCATAAATATAGGTAATGTTTATGAACTTGTCATGTGTCAGGTACTGTGCGTATTAATTACTTTTACAAATAAACTGATACACACGGAGATTTACTGCCCCAAGGTCACCCAGCTAATAAATGGCAGAAGTAGAATTTGGACCCATGCAGTTAACTTCACTGTATTTACCAGGTGGAGTTTGATATTGTCTCTTAATTCAGAAAGTAGGAGAGGAGGATGTTTTATATTTCTTCTTTCAGTGTCTCTGAATCTAATTTTTTTTTTTTTTTTTACTTATTTCTCTGTTTTGTTCTTTCAGAAGCCAGTGTACAAGAGTGGTAGGAAACATTGCTACAGACGCAAAGGGAACTCACAGGATCCAGGAGGTCCCTAAAGAAAAGTCCCAGATAAGCCAATTTGTATTACCCTGATCTAAACAAGCGTCAGTATGAAAGTATAAGGGAACACGTTAATGCTCTGAGTTAACAAAGCACAGCAGACTGGGATAAATTTGATGTCAGAGTTCTTAACTTTTTTTGTGCCACAGACCATTTTGGCAATCTGGTGAATTATTCTCAAAATGATGTTTAATATTTTTAAATGTATAAAATAAAATTCTTAGCAACAGTTGTAATGTGATATAAAGTATCTCATTCCTGTTGGTGATACACAGACATAGGTATACCTGTTTGCTGCTTACATTCAAAATGGAGGAAGATGCTACATTTCAGTTCGAGATTAGTAAAAATAAAGCAGTCATTTTTCTTCTCCAACTGAGTTTGCATATTACCTGGATTCTATCCATGAACTTCATGATAAATAATTTTAGATACAGTCAAGTGGGCTTATTCCTATTGGTAAGCCTTGAAAGGATTGTGAAATTTTAACATACAATTATAATTTATATTTATAATAGTAGTGATTCATTAAAAAAAGTTTAATTACTACCAGTATATTCTCATTTAAAATGTATGGAAGTACATAATAGGTTTAGGAAATAGTTTTATCCTGTTCGTTTATTTATTTTTTTTACTCTGCCTATAAACATACCCTATGGAAAACTTACCTATCCAGATGACTCATTTCCCAAGTATTCGGGTAACTTAGGTTTTACTGTATCATTTTTATTTAATACACACCTTTACAAACAAGATGTGGAAGAACTGCAAAATGAAAGTAATAAACTAAGATGAAATTAAAAATACTGTGTAAATTTCTTATTAATAAGTGTTAATACTTGTTATTTGAAGTACTATGTTTGGGGTCTTTTAATTCTTTTTTCTCATCAAATCCCCATTATATAGATGAAACACCTAAGGTCATAAAATTGTTAGGTAGTAGAATTAGGATTTAATCCTGGGCTGTCTGACCTCAAAGCTCACACTCTCGACCACTAAGCTGTTTGATTATTTTTTAGTCCTTTGACTATTAGCCAACATTAATTTGCCTGCTAGTGCAACAAGTACATATTTGCAGCCCTAATTATTTATGCCTTTTTTAGTATTCCAAGTAAAATACCACCCAGTGACCAAAAGGAATTTTCTAAATTCTTCCTTTGCAGCAATATTTCTTATGGCATCCAACACCATCTTTAAATAAGTGGACAGCCATTTGGGGCTGGAAAACTGTTATACAGAAATTTCTGTTGCAATGGAGTTTTGCTTAGAAGATGAAGAAATCCACTTTATGACTTTCCCTGACCTGCAGACATACTTTGTCATCTGAAATTAAACCTTTGTTTAATAATGGTGGCACTATATTTTTATATTGATCATTGTCAAGATTGCATAAGGAAATGATGACATATAAATAAATCCTAATATATGAAAGTCTGGATTATATATGCTTGGAGACAAGTGATTGTGTAATCCCAAATTTCTATTTGGCAACTAAGTAGATTTGTTGGTTGACTAGACTTTCTGTTTGTTTGTTTGTAGTTACACTAGCAAACTTAATGATTCTACTCAATTTTGTTAGGGTTACCATTCAAAGGAACGTGGCCTAGAAGCATTTTGATGCTTTAGGAGGGAGCCTAGGATTAGCTGAAACTTGAAGACACTACACTATTCACTTACCTAGTATTAGAACTCACTTTACAGCTGCTAATAAGGTTAAAACTGACTTTCATTCCTTTGACTATTTGAATTACAGTGATTGAAATGTCTCTGCCTGATAAAAAGAAAGATATGTTTTTTACATTGCAGTCTACGAAGTGCTAAAAAGGTTTTATATATGAAAGAAACATTTACATTAAAAAATAATACAAAAATTAATACAAAAATATTGAAAAGATGAGTTTTTAAAAATCCTTCTTAGTGAATATTATATTGAAGTCTCAAGAACTTTCTAATTATGGTAGATCATGTCTTCTTGCATGAATTGGTGTACAGCATAAGAAAAATATGAAGGATCAAAAGTATTAGTATAAAAGTAGCCATGAAATAAGTAATAACTAGTGAAGGTGTGTCAAAGTCCTAATGATGATGGAGTGTGGGGCAAGCTGAGGATAAAGTAAAGGCTAACAGAACCCCCACCCCCACCCCTGGCACCCCACCAGGTAGGATATGTGTGATATTCCTCGGAAAGCAAATGGTTGACTAATAGAGATCACAGTCATGCCAGACAGGAATCTCCTTCAGTTTATGGATAATTTGATAAACTTCAAGGAAAAGACAATCTTATCCATAGCCTAATCTCCAGAAACCTATAGATTCCATTTCCTGGAGCCCTAATATCACTCTCATCAGGATGTAAGGGGGTTAAGTGCTTGCCATGGTGATGTGGCAAACTAAGGCAAATGACAAATTAAATTCCTTTACTGCCTACAGCCCATTGACAAATCCTTGAGACAGGCAGACCTTCCTCTAGGAGCTCAGCTGCCTTGGTGATGACACTTTGCTGGGGGCAAAAAGAAATCTTGGTTTAACATTATCCTGACCACCTCCTGCCCAGGATCCTGTGAGTCTCTTTAAACATAAAAATTCCTTTGCAAACCTCCTTTATCTTTAACCCCCAAAGTGTATATTGGCAATTATACTCCAAGCATATGGCCCCTGATATATATCTGAAGGGTCTCATGACTGAGGTTTTACTGTTTATTACTAAACGGTAATAAATGATGTTTTCCTAAAAATAGCTAGCCCCTCAAGATCCTGGAAACCTTGCTTCCAAAATTCTGTAGAGACTTAAGCTGTCCCTAACTCCCTCCCAATCTGAAGGTATGTAACCAGTCACTCTTCACAAACCCAGTGCAGCTCTTTCTGCCCCGTGTCCCTGCTTTAATAAAATCACCTTTTTGCACTAAAGACGTCTTCAAGAATCCTTTCTTGGTTGTCATCACCCCAAAACCCCAAGACTGATATATGAATGTATCAGTGAAGCCATATAATTACAAAAACCTGAGTACCAGGGTTAATTCAAATTAATGTGTGAATAAGTATAGTTAACATAGATTGGTACATATGCTTATGTTTATTAATAATGAGTGTGCATTTTCAGATTTTTGGAACTTTATCATGGAATTTTATAATTTGCTAGGGATACTGGCTCTAACACAGTGTATGCCATTTTATTAGTTTAATTAAATTGTAAATGCTCTGGTCCAGATTTTATATTCAGAATGTATGTTTACATGTTCTGCTTGGAATAGGTAATTTGGAGACCAAGTCAACCAAATGTTATTTTATATTGTTTGCATAAAAATTAAATTACTCCTCTCTACATTTTGCCAGTTCAGAATCTCATTTTGTGATCAAGACAAGTTGATGTGGTTTAGAGAACTATATTTTATGCTAAGAACATCATTTTGACCTTAAATTAAGATGGTGTTTGGAGTACCTGCGTGGTTCAGTCGGTTAAGTGTCCGACTTTGGCTCAGGTCATGATCTTGTGGTTCATTAGTTTGAGCCCCCCATCAGGATTTTTGCTGAATCCTGCTTCAGAGTCTGTCTCCATGTCTCTCTGCCCCCCCTCCCCACTCAAATATAAATAAATATTTTAAAAAATTATTTTAAGATGGTGTTTGGTACATAGTGAACTATGCACAAATGTTTGAGCTATAAATACATTTGAGCATTTTCACATAAAAACTTGTATATATGAATCTTCAGAGTAACATAATAGCTAAAAAGTGGATATAACCAAATGTCCATCGGCTGATAAAGGGATAAATAAAATGTGGTATATCTTTATGATGGAATAGTATTAGTTAATAAAAAATAACAGGGGTGCTTGGGTGGCTCAGTTGGTTAAGTGTCAGACTTCACCTCAGGTGATGATCTCATGGTTTGTGAGTTCAGGCCCCCTTTTGGGCTCTGTGCTGACAGCTCAGAGCCTGGAGTCTGCTTCAGATTCTCTCTCTCTCTCTCTCTCTCTGTCTCTCTCTCTCTCTCTCTCTCTCTCTCCCCCTCTCTCCCTCTCTCTACCTCTCCCCCACATGTGCGCCCTCTCTCTTTCTCAAAAGTAAATAAAAACATTTAAAAAAGAAGAAAATAGTGATACATAGTTCAATGTGTATCTTGAAGCATGAAAATATTGTTAAGTGAAAAAACCCAGACACAAAGGCCACATATTTTATCATTCCATCAATAGGAAATTACTAGAAAAGGCAAATCCATAGAGACAGAAAGTAGGTTACTGGCTGCAAGGGACTAGGGGCAGGGGGAAAGGGGAGTGATTGTTAAATGAGTATAGGGTCTTGGGGGGAGGTGATGAAATGTGTTAAAATTGGATAATGATGATGGCTTTGCAATTCTATAGATTCACTACAACTCACAGAATTGTAGACTTCAAAAGAATTTAATGGTATGTGAATTATCTCAATGTAGATTTAAAAAAATAAATTAGAGGGGCACCTGGGTGGTTCAGTCCGGTAAGCGTCTGGCTCTTGATTTCAGCTCAGGTCATGATCTCGAGGTTTGTGAGTTCAAGTCTCATGCTCTCAGTGTGGAGCCTGCTTGGGATTCTTTCTCTCTCCCTCTCTCTCTGCCCCTCCCCTGCTTGTGCACATGCTCTGTTTCTCAAAACAAATAAATACACTTTTAAAAAATAGAAAAATCAATTAGAACCAAATGTGAAATCGGCCTGGAAGCTTACTACTAAATATTTTTAAATATCTCAGCACCTCTCAGATTACTGATAATAAACGAGATACAGCATCCTTGTAAAATGTGAAAAATTCCTTCAATACAGTGTGATAGGTTTAAATATAATAATAAGCCTTTGCTGTCAGTTTTTAATTTGGGGGTATTTTTATCTTATTTAATTAATAAAACAAGTGATTAAAAATTAATTTTAAGTAGCATTGTATTTTCTTAAAAATAAAGGTGCCTAATTATGGTCAGAAATTACAAATAGTCTAAATAGATAAAAATTTTTCTTTAAAATTTCAAATGAAATCAAGTTATGTTGAAAACTGGGTACATCTTCTAGATACGGATTTTGAGGATTATGTAGTATCAAATGAGAACACTAAAACAATTTAGTAACAGAGTTGATGTCCTTATTGGAGGGAGACAATCCATGGATTAGGGAACATATTACCCACTCTTTGCAGGGGATTTTGGGCAGGAGCCAGTCTTCCAGAGCATTAGGGCAGCAAGATGAAAGCAGCATGATTGGCTGGGAGGTTGGGGATTTCCTGGTAAGGCTCACAGGTCCTATGTTCTAGGGTCAGGTAAGCTAGCTAAAGCTAACTTGAAGGTCTGTGATTGGTGTATCCTAGGTTTCCCTGACAAGTGTTTCTCCTAACTGCAAATTGGTTTAGGTTTAGATTTGTGATGTGGGCCAGGCCACTGGGTGCCCTCCCTTTTGTATATCCCAATATACAAATTAACTTTATTAGTACCTAAAGTATGTAATTTGAGTCAATATTCCTTCCCAACAGTAACTATAATCTTTGTTGCTTCAATAACAATGTATAAGTCCAAAGGAAACAGAGTGTGATTTAGACCAGAAATGATCAGTGTTTTACAATGTTGGATTTGATTATTTAAATAAATCTATGTGAGAATTTTTTTAAGTTAATACATTCCTTTATTAAAGAATTATGCTGTGCATAGTGTTTCTGAAGGATCCGATCTATATTGTATCTGAGTGACTTAATGGAGCTACTTATGTGAGACTTTTAGTTTTTAATACACACTGTGTAGTACCTGTTGAATTTTTCACTGGACATAAACAGTGACTTAACATACAGTACTAAAAGAATGAAACTTACTAAGAAACATTTCACTACATCTAAAAAAAAAAAACCTTAAAGAATTTGGTGTTGAAGAAGTGTGACAGTTTCAGAGATACCCCATCATCAAAGCATATTAAATCTCAATTTAACAATTAAGTAATAATGAGATTGGGCTTTACTATATATATACTTGGTAAGCAAACAGTATGAGATAGGTTTCCCATCTTATAAAAAGATCCATACAAAAATGGAGAATCTCAAGTGCTACAATACTTGAAATTCAACTTTCCAAGAGTACTTTTAACAAAAAACTCTGAGAGTTAAGATCTAGTTAGATATTCACAGATTTGTGTGGATTTAGCTTTTCCTTCTTTATGTTCTGCAATAATGAGAGGAGATTACTTTGGAGGATTTTAGGGATAAGGCTAAATGCTTACTCCTGGCTTGGATAGGGCTATCATCAAGGACAAAAGGTAAGGACATTGGAGACTACATGGAGAGGTGTGCAGAAAGAAAGTGGGAAGAAAAATGTCAAAGGCAAATTAAAACTATTCTTAAGGAAACAAATAAGGAGGATATTTTTTTTTCTTCCTCCTCTATGTTCCAAGCACTGTAAGATCTCCTGCCCTTAGAGCACAGAATTCCAGCTACCACCTCTGTGGTGGTTCAGTTTTATACAACTTCATTGCCATTTCTGTACTTGGCTAGCTTGAAATTTAGTCACTGTAACATTGTTCACATGATAGTGCATTCTGCCTTCCAAAAAGCCGCCTTATTTACAGCTTTAAAAAACATTCATTTATAAAATGGGACTGCTTTTGATGAAGGTTGAGGCAAGACCGAGACTCCTACAATTTGTCAGTCAGCGATATTTGGATTGACTGGGCCAAGTGGGGAGGTTTCTTCCTAAATGAAGGTTTAGACTGAAGAATGTTAATGTAATAGAGTAATGTAATGTAATTGATATAATTACTCCATCTTCCTGTTAACTTTTAAAATATATTGAATGCCTATTGTATGCAAGGCACTGAGCTAGATGCTGAAGACACATAGATGAAAGATCCAGATGTCACGTTTAAGAAAGTCTTTTAATTGGGGACACCATTAAGGATCAGACAATCACCATAATGTGAGGACATAAATGCATGCCTAGAGTAATTTTTATATGTCTAATTTAACTGGGGGTGCTCAGGGAAATGTTCTTTATGGAAGAGAAATGTTTTTAAAGAAATGAAAGAAAAGCATAGATGGGGAAAAAGATAAAATAAGAGGAAGCCATCTAGACAGAGGGAACAACGCAAAATCTCAGAGAACTTGACCTAGTAAGTTTTGAAACCTACAGGTTTGGCAAGTACTTTGGCTGCAGTTAGGGGGGTTGATAGGGCAGAGGAAAGAATGAGAAGAGACAAAAGAGTTGAAAGATAAGGCTGGATATATTGAGTGCCTTAACATACCATGGTAATGAGTTCAGACTTATTCTGAAGGGTATGGAATGGGAGAATTGAATTTTAACATTAAAAAGTCTTGGTCAGATTTTAATCACAAAAAGATAACTATGATAGCAATGTGAAAGATGTAACTAAAGTGTGCAATGGAATGGAGACTAGAGGCAAAGAGACCACTTGGGATGCTATTGAAATATCTAGATGAAATGTGATTGTGGGAAAGACCTAAAATAGAGTACTTGCACTAAGGGCCCATAGTACATTTAGCGTATTTACTGGGAGGAACTTACCTTAAGTAAAAAAACAAATTTTTGAGTTTCCTCCAGTTATTTTTATTAGAATGTTATAATGAAATAGTATAAAAACCATTACAATTAGCTATATATAACATAGTAAGCATGGTTTAAGAGCTAACACTGGATATGAATTCTTTATGCTCTTACCTCTTCATGAATCTTGAAACTAAAATTTATATATTAAATGTAGAAAAACATAAAGTAATAAAATTAGTATCTATGTGCTACTTGATTTTTTTTCCTTACTCTTTGCAAATTGCCTCTTGAAACTTAAATACAGAACTATCTGCCACAGTTTAGGTTCTTCTAAATTTGGCATGTCTGTATCAACTGTTGTGTTCCATATTTGACGACCAGTTTTCTCTACTAGACCTTTAAGAGATCTTTGTTCATTCTTTTACTGGTGTTATTTGACTTTCACATGGCCAGAAAGAAGCATTTATTATCTATTTCTCTTCTCATTTGCCTAAGACAAGAGTGCTGTTACACAGTACCAGCAAGATCATAAACCTAAACACAACACAGGCTCTGGAATCACATGGCAGTATTTAGTTATAAGTGGCAATCAGGGTGACTTAGACTATGGTTATTTTATTATAGATTAATGAAATAACTCACAAAATGGAACAAATCTGGTTAATAATTCAAAGATTCTAGTTTGAGAAACATTGATGTAGAGATTATAAAACTCTTTTGGCACATCTAAAGTTACATTTGTTGAGTCTGACTTTGTGACTCTGAGTAAAGTCAAGAAATGCTAGGCAGGTAGGAAAGATAACTTGATTTTAAAGTGAAAGTAAAGGGGGTGCTGGGTGGCTCATTTGGTTAAGTGTCCAACTTGTGATTTCGGCTCAGGTCATGATCTCACTGTGAGTTCAAGCCTGGAGTTGGGCTCTGTGCTACAGTGGGGAGCCTGCTTGGGACTCTCTGTCTCTGCCCCTCTCCTGCTTGCACACAAGCATTTTCTCTCTTTCTCTCTCTCAAAATAAACTTTAAGAAAATACAGAATACAGTGAAAGTAAAGGGAGAAAGAAAGGGCTTAGGTACATTTTTTTTTTTTTTTTTTTACAAATACTTTATTGTCAAATTGGTTTCCGTATAACACCCAGTGCTCATCCCCACAAGTGCCCTCCTCCATGCCCATCTCCCTAAGGTACATTTTAAGGTTGATTCCTGTTCTGGAACTAAGAACACAATATGCAATAGGAAAGTAATTCTGTCTCCAGGTCAACCCACAAAAGGCTATTCTCTAAATCCAACCTCTGTATATGTTTTATGTTCCTATGAGAAAATACTCTATAGAGTTTCAAGTTGATACAGCAGGAATGATCTCTGCCCATCAAAATAAGGCATCCTACCTTTCTGTTTTGTTAGCAAGAAAGTCTCCTACCTTCAAGTAACAGGAGTTAGTTACTTCCTATACCTTAGGGCAAGAAAAACAGATCAGGAATAATTGGACTGAGGGTGAAATCATATTGAGTGGTTCAATGAAAGCTTTAGATAGTTGGAGACTGGTAACCAAGGAATATATATTTAACCTTAGGTGTCACTGTATGGTTTGGGTTGGCTCTAGGACCCCTTCTTTTTTTAGTGCCAGATTGTTTCACCCACATTCCTCTCCCCTGCCATTATCAACTGCTCCCTAACAGAAACCAACAAGCTTTCTTTTCTATCCTGCTCACTGGGGAAGAGTACAGTCTCACGGTATTCTCTTTTTCCTTATACTTTTTTCCCCAAACAAGTATGCACCCTGTTAAGTTTTCATAAGTGTTTTAATTCTGGTAATAGATGTCAGTATTTATATATGATTATAAGCAAACTGCTGACAGTATGAAGGTCAACAGGAGAGTAGCTGCAGTGATAAAAAAAAACCTCTCATTTGAACCTGGTTTCCTTCCTATCAGCATTTCCAAGCCCCCACTCCATAGATCAGACTCAACAGAAAAAGTCACAAGATTCAGTTACTTTAAAGGAAAATTAGAAATGGTTATTGTAGGGGCGCCTGGGTGGCTCAGTCGGTTGGGCATCCGACTTTGGCTCAGGCCATGATCTCACGGTTCGTGGGTTTGAGCCCCGTGTCGGGCTCTGTGCTGATAGCTGGCTCAGAGCCTGTTGCCTGCTTCGGATTCTGTGTCTCCCTCTCTCTCTGACCCTCCCCTGCTCATGCTGTCTCTATCTCTCTCTCAAAAATAAATAAAACATTACAAAAAAGAAATAATTATTGTAGTACTATTGATATACAAATTAGTACAAATTTAGTGGCTTAAAAAAAACAATCATCTTAGATATTTGGAGGTCAGAAGTCTGAAATGGGTCCTGCTGTCCTAAAATTCAAGGTGTAAGCAGGGTTGATTCCTTTCTTGAGTTCTGGGGAAGAATCTCTTTTCTTGCCCTTTCCAACTTCTAGATGCTGCCAGCAACTTGGCTTTTGATCCCCTTCCATCTTCAAAGCCAGAAGTGGCTGATTGAGTCTTTTCCACATATATCAATCTGACACACTTGTAGGCCTTTCATTTTAAGGATCTTTGTGATTATATTGGGCCTACATGGATAATCCAGGAAAATCTACCCACTTGAAGACCAGATGATTAGCTACCCTAATTCTATCTACAACCTTAATCCCTCCTTACTATATATCATAACATATTCATAGGTTCCAGGAAAACTGGGATGTAAACATCTTCAGTTGGGGTAGAAGATCAGGGGGAGGCATTATTCTGGATACTACTTATAATTCCTTGGGTACTCAAGTTTAAGAACTACTTTCCTCCTTCCTTCCATCAGTTACTACTTTGTTCATTCTAAATATATTTGACCACTACTCAAAATATCAAGTGCAGAATGGTATAGAAAGTTAAATATACTGAAGGTTAGGACCTTGTCAGCTATATTTTGTCACTGATGGCTCAGAATTTTATTGAAGTAGTGTTGACATAATTTATATTTAAGCATGTTGGGAAGTGAATGGAACGTGAAAACATGCAGAGAGTGGCCATGAGAGGAAATTGGAAGATAAGAGTATTAGCTTAGAGTAACTCAGTGTCAAAGGAGGGTATTTTTTTTAGAATGGGAGAAATTTGAGTATATTTGTAGTCTGGAGGAAATCCTGAGAGAGATGAGAAACAGAACAGAGAGATTAATAGATGGAGTCATTTTCATCACAAGATGTGACTGTAGGTCAAAAAACTGAGTATTTGATTTTGAATAGTGAGTAAACAGACACTAGAGGGAAGATTTGAATGAGTAAAACTGAAGATAATTTTATTGGAAAGAGGAAGGAGATTCACCATTAATACTCAGTTTTCTCAACTTAATTGGAAGGAGGGCTTTATCCATTTATCTATCGATGAACACTCAAGTTGCTTCCATATCTTGTTATTGTATACAATGCTACAATAAATATAGGATTGTGTACTCTTTTCAAATTAGTTTGTTTTTTTTTTTTTGAGTAAAATCCAGAAGTGGAATTACTGAATCATATGGTATTTCTATTTTCAATTTTTTTTTAATGGTTTATTTATTTCTAGGAGAGACAGAGAGACAGCGTGAGCAGGGAAGGGTCCGAGAGAGAGGGAGTCACAGACTGAAACAGGCTCCAGGCTCTGAGCTGGCAGTCAGCACAGAGCCCGACGCGGGGCTCGAACCCACGAACCGTGGGATCATGACCTAAGCGAAAGTCTGACGCTTAACCGACTAAGCCACCCACGCACCCCATTCAATTTTTGAAGAAATCTCCATTCATACTGTTTTCCACAATTGCTGTACCAGTTTACATTCCCACCAAGAAATTGGTTCCCTGTGGTGCCTGGGTGGCTCTGTCAAGTGTCCAACTCATGGTTCAGCTCAGGTCATGATCCTGAGGCTTGTGAGTTCGACTCCCATATCAGGCTCTGAGTTGGCAGTGTGGAGTCTGCTTGGGATTCTCTCTCTCTGCTCTCTCTCTGTCCTCCCCCCCCCACCAAGTTGCATGGTACCAACAAGGACATAAACCTAAACTTAAATGTCAATTTCTCTCTCTCTCGAAATTAATTCACTTAAAAAAAAGGTCCTTAAAAATTTGTTTTATTTTATTTTTTTTTTATTTATTTTTTTTTTTGGGAAACATGCTTTTTTTTTTTTTTTTTTTTTGTTTTGTTTTGTTTTGTTTTTGTTTTATTTCTAGGAGAGAGAGAGAGAGAGACAGCGTGAGCAGGGGAGGGTCAGAGAGAGAGGGAGTCACAGACTGAAACAGACTCCAGGCTCTGAGCCGGCAGTCAGCACAGAGCCCGACGCGGGGCTCGAACCCACGAACCGCGAGATCATGACCTAAGCGAAAGTCGGACGCTTAACCGACTAAGCCACCCAGGCGCCCCTAAAAATTTGTTTTAAAGAAATTGGTTCCCTTTTCTCCACACCTTTGCTAGCACTTGTTATTTCTTGTCTTTTTGATTGTAGCCATTCTGACTGCTGTGATTTGATATTTTACTTTGGTTTTGATTTGCATTTCCTTGAAGATATTGATGTAGAGCATCTTTTCATATGTCTATTGGCCATCTGTATGTCTTTGAAGTAATGCCTATTCAGCTCCTCTATTTTTTAATTGTATTATTATTATGTTGAATTGTATGAGTTCTTTATATATTTTGGATATTAACCCTTTAGCAGATATGTCATTTACAAATATCTTCTCCCAATCAGTAGGTCTTTTTGTCTTCTCGGTGGTTTTCTTTGCTGTACAAAAGCTTTTAGTTTGATGTAATACAAGTTGTTTATTTTTGCTTTTCTGTTGCCTGAGGAGACAGATTCAGAAAAATATTGAAGTCCACGAGTTTACTGAGTATGGTTTCTTTTAGGAGTTTTATGATTTCAAGTCTTATGTTTAGGTCTTTAATTCATTTTGCATTATTTTTGTATATAGCGTATGAAAGTGGCCCAGTTCCATTATTTTGCACTTAACTGTCCAGTTTTCCCAACACCATTAAAAAATTATTTTTAACGTTTAGTTGTTTTTGAGAGAGAGAGAGGGCATTGCAAGCATGTTTGGGGGAGGGGCAGAGAGAGAGGGAGACAGAGAATCCAAATCAGGCTCCAGGCTCTGAGCTGTCAGCAGAGCCTGACACAGGGCTCGAACCCAGGAGCCGTGAGATCATGACCTGAGCCAAAGTCAGATGCTTAACCGACTGAGCCCCCCAGATGTTTTTATTGAAGAGACTATCTTTTACCCAGTGTATATTTTTGCCTCCTTTGTTGTAGATTCATTGACCATATATGTGTGGATTTATTTCTGGGCTCTGTTTCCCTCTATTGATCTCTGTGTTCGTTTTTGTGCCAGTACCACGTTCTTTTGATTATTATAGCTTTGTAGTACATTTTGAAGTCTGGGATTGTGATACCTTTGGCTTTGTTCTTTTTTCTCAAGATTACTTTGGCTATTTGAGGTCTTTGGTGGTTACACCCAAATTTAAGGAGTATTTGTTTTAGTTCTGTAAAAAACACTATTGGTACTGGGGCGCCTGGATGGCTCAGTCGGTTAAGCGTCCAACCTCAGCTCAGGTCACCATTTCATGGTTTGTGAGTTTGAGCCCCACATCGGGCTCTGTGCTGACAGCTCAGAGCCTGGAGCCTGCTTCAGATTCTGTGTCTCCTTCTCTTTCTCCACCTCCCCCACTTGCTCTGTCTCTTGTCTCTCAAAAAATAAACACTAAAAAAAATACTATTTTTTTTTTAATCTCTAGGAGAGAGAGAGACAGTGTGAACAGGGGAGGGTCAGAGAGAGAGGGAGACACAGACTCCGAAACAGGCTCCAGGCTCTGAGCTGGCAGTCAGCACAGAGCCCGACGCGGGGCTCGAACCCACGAACCGCGAGATCATGACCTAAGTCAAAGTCGGACGCTTAACCGACTAAGTCACCCAGGCACCCCTACTATTTGTATTTTGATAGAAATTGCATTGAATCTATAGGTTGCTTTGGATAGAATGGACATTTTAACAATGTCAATTCTTCCAATCCATGAGCAAAGAACATATTTCTATTTATTTGTGTCTTATCCAGTTTCTTTCATTGATGTCTTACACTTTGCAGAGTATACTTCTTTATGTCCTTAGTTAAATTTATTCGTAGGTATTTTATTCTTTTTTGATGCAGTTGTCAGTGGGATTGTTTTCTTAATTTGTCCTTCTCATAGTTTTTTTTTCTTATAGAAATGTGACAGATTTCTGTATATTTGTTCTGTACCCAGCAACTTTACTGACTCCATTCATTAGTTCTAATAGTGTTTTGATAGAGTCTTTAGGATTTTCTATGTGATATCATGTCATCTGCAAATAGTGAGAGTTGCATTTCTTCCTTACCAATTTGGATACCTTTTATTTCTTTTTCTTGTCTCATTGCTGTGGCTAGGACTTATACTACAAGTCCTACTACAACTACTACTATGTTGAATAAATGTGGTGAGAGTGGACATCCTTGTCTTTTTCCCGATCTTAGAGGAATGCTTTTAGCCTTTCACTGCTGACTATGATGTTAGATGTGGACTTGTCCAATATGGGATTTATTTTGTTGATATATGTTCTCTCTAAACCCACTTCGTTGAGAGTTTTTTATAATGAATAGATGTTTAGTTTTACCCAGGACTTTTTCTGCATTTTTTGGAGATAATCATATGATTTTTATCCTTCATATTGTTAATGTGGTGTATCATGTTGATTGATTTGCAGGTATTGAACCTGCAATTCCCAAAATATATCCCACTTGATTGTGATGAGTGATCCTTTTAACATAATGTTGAATTTGGAATGTTAAATTTCGTTGATGATTTTTGCATCTATGTTCATTAGGGATAGTGGTCTGTACTTTTCATTTTTTGTAGTGTCTTTGGTTTTGATACCAGGATAATGTGGCTTCATAGGATAAATTTGGAAGCATTCCATCAGCATCTATGGTTTGGAATAGCTTGAGAAGGATAGACATCAGTTCTTTAAATGTTTGGTAGAATTCAGGGCACCTGGGTGGCTCAGTCGGTTAAACATCTGACTCTTGGTTTTGACTCAGGTCATGAGAACCTGTTGGGACTTTGTCTCTACCCCTTCCCCACTTGGACGCGTGTGTACGTGCTCTTTTACGCTATTTCAAAATAAATAAATAAACTTTAGATGTTTGGTAGAATTCACCTGTGCAGCCATCTGGTCCTGGACTTTGGTTTGTTGGGAGTTTTTGAATTACTGATTCCATTTTGTTAGTAGTAATCAGATTTTCTCCTTCCTGATTCAGTCACAGGAGATTGTTTCTAGGAATTTATCCATTTATTCTAGGTTGTCCAGTTTGTTGGCATATAATTTTTCATAGTATTCTCAATCCTTTGTATTTCTATGGTGTCAGTTGAAACATGCTCTTTGTTTCTGATATTTGAGTTCTTTCTCTTTTATCCTTGCTGAGTCTGGCTAAAGGTTTATCAATTTTATTTTTTCAAAGAAACTGCTCTTTATTTATAATTGATCTACTACCACTAGTGTGTGTTTGCTTTTACAAGTGGAATTTTTTCCTTTTATAATTTTCTTCTTGTTGTGGCCTTTTCTTATTTGCTTATGAAATTCCCTTTAACTAATTTCTTATAAGGCTGGTTTAGTGGTGCTGAAGTTGAACTTTTGTTTATCTAAGAAACTCTTTATCTCTCCTTCAATTCTGAATGATAACCTTGCCCAGTAGAGTCTTCTTGGTTATAGTTTTTTTTTTCCTGTGAGCACTTTGAATATATAGTGCCACTCCCTTCTAGACTGCAAGTTTCTGCTGACAAACCAAGTAATAGCCTTATGAGGTTTCCTTGGTATGTTACTATTTGCTTTTCTCTTGCTGCTTTTAAGATTCTCTCTTTATCTTCAATTTTGGACATTTTGTTTGTTTGTTCATTTGTTTATTTGAGAGAGAGTGCACGTGTGTGCCTGTGCAGGTGAGAGATGGAGGAAGAGAGAAACGAAGAATATTAAGCAGACTCAATGCCAGCATGGAGCCCAGTGCAGAGTTCAATCTCATGACTGTGAGATCATGATCTGAGCTGACATCTAGAGTTGGTGCTTAACTTACTAAGCCACCCAGGTGCCCCAAATTTTGGACATTTTAATTATATGTCTTGATGTGGACTGTCTTGGGCTCACTCATTTGGGGTTGTCTGTGTAACTTAGACCTGTGTGTCTGTTTTCATCCTCCTTAAACTTATGAAGGTTTTCAGCCATTGTGTTCTCAAATTTTCTGTCCCTTTCTTTTTCTGGGACTCCTATAATATGAATGTTAATATGTTTGATATTGTCCCAGAAGTCCATTAACCTATCTTTTTTTTTTTCTTAAACCTTTTTTGTTTTTACTGGTTGTCTTGGGTGCTTTCCATGACTGTCTTCCAGATCACAGACCACTTTTCTGTATTCTCTAATCTGCTGTTGATTCCTTCTAGTGTATTTTTCATTTCAGTTATTGTATTCTTTAGCTGATTGATTTTTAAAATATTTTTGTTGACGTCCTCACTAAACTCATATACTTCTTTCAAATCTGTTAGCATCTTTATGAGCAGTATTTTGAACTCTTTATCAGATAGATTTGTTTTTTTTTAAGGTATTTTTATTTATTTCTAGAAGAAAGAGAGAGACATAGCATGAGCAGGGGAGGGTCAGAGAGAGAGGGAGATACAGACTCTGAAACAGGCTCCAGGCTCTGAGCTGGCAGTCAGCACAGAGCCCGATGTGGGGCTTGAACCCATGAACTGCGAGATCATGACCTAAGCGAAAGTCGGACGCTTAACCGACTAAGCCACCCAGGCGCCCCTTATCAGATAGATTTCTTATCTCAATTTTGTTTAGTTCTCTTTCTGAGGTGTTATCTTATTCTTTTGTTTGGAACATATTCCTCTGTCTCCTGATCTTGAAAGTAGTGGCCTTATGTTGAAGGTGTCCCAAGGGGTGCAGTAGCACAATCCTCTGGTCTCCAGAACCAGGTAATCAAAGATGTCCCCTATGTGGACTGCATTCACTCTCCTGTTGTGATCTGGCATCATTGCTGCAGGCATGCTGGTAGCCAGCCTGGCTGGCCGCAATGATTAGCCATGACTACTATGGGTGTACTGGTGGGCAGGGCTGGACCCCCATGCAGCTATGAGATCTGGCTTTAATGGGTGTGCTGGTGGATAGTGTTAGTTCCCAGTGTAGAAGTCTAAGAGTCTCAGCTCCAAGTTTGGTGGGGCTAGCATTACACCTCCCTGGGGCAGGAATTGCTCTGGAAGGACACTGGTAGTAGGTGGAGCATGCGACTCAATTTAGGAGTTGTGAGTTCAAGCCCCATGTTGGGTGTAGAGATTACTCAAAATCTTAAACAAACAGACAAACAAACAACTGAGGCTGCTTGCCAGGTGTGGTACAAATTGGGCTGGACAAGTCTGTAGGGAAATGCTGGGGTGGAGCAGGTAGTGTTATCAGGACAGATAGTGTCAGAACTGGCTCTCACAAGCATCTGTCCAGCTAAGATGAAAGAGGGCAAGAAAAATGGTGCCCACCAGCACTGCCCTGTCCCTCCAGAACACCCTAGAATTAGTCAGAGATTTCCTTCATGTATAACCCAGGTGCTTTCCAAGCTGCTGTTTCTGTGCTGGGTCTCAGACCTAATGATCTAGTGCTCTAGCCCCTTGAGTGGAGCCTTGATTTCTTATTGCCTTCTGCCTCTCTTAGAGTTAAGGTAAGCCCTACTGATCTTCAAAGGCAGATTTTATGGGAATTTAACTTCCCTGTGCAGGTCCCCACAGCCAGAGGTGCCTGATGTGGAGACTGATCCCTTTGTCCTTGTAAAGGACCTTCACTCCTACGATATCCCTCCTGCTTGTGGGTTGTCGGGCCAGGGGTTTTGGTTCTTGACTGAGTCTCTGCCCCTCCTACTCTTTTGAATGGGGCTTTTTCTTTATATCTGTAGCTGGGGAAAAGCTGTTCTGCTAGTCTTAAGGTCGTTTTCAAAGTGAGTTGTATTAAATGTAGTTGCAGTGTGGGTGTATCTGGCAGGGATGGGGGGTGGAGGTGAGCTCAGGATCCTTCTATTCTTCCATCTTCCTTGCAATTGGTACCTTTCTTAGTGTAAAATCAACAGCAATTCTCAAAACTTAATACTTCCATCTCAAGAAATTCAGATGACAGAATAAAAGTTTATATGCCACATGAGAAAGGGAGTGCAGAAAAGTGAAAGTGGCATTTTACTTATATTTTTCTTTTAAGTATTTATTTATTTTTGAGGGAGAGAAAGAGAGTACAAGCAAGAGAAAGGCAGAAAGAGGGAGACACAGAATCTGAAGCAGACGCTAGACTCTGGGCTGCCAGCACAAAGCCCAATGTGGGGCTTGAACCCACAAACCATGAGATCATGACCTGAGCTGAAGTCGGACACTTGACTGACAGCCACCCAGGCGCCCCATGAAAGCAGCATTTTAAACTTAATCAAGATCCATTTGGCAGATATTTATTGAGCAACTGCTATGCATTAGCCTCTGGGCTTGGCTTGTAGAAAACTTGAGGTGATTTTAATACTTTTTTTCCCCTAGGAGCCCTTAATACAAAGTCAGTCTATAATACAAAGCTGCCTGAGTTGGAGGCTGAAGCCTTGCTCACTGAGAATCTTTACCACTTTCCCTCCATCTCCATCACAATCGCCAAACCCACTCAGTATACCTCAGATGGTTCTGTGAGTATCCCTAATGTTCACTAAACAGCATCTTAAAAACCAATTGTCTAATAAATATTAATACCAAAGCCTCATTAATAATAGTTATGAGAAACAAATAATATGAAATATAGTAGAGATTAAGTATAAAATGTATAAAGAAGTATAAAGATGGAGAGGATCTGGCCTAACAACAGACATGTGATAGAGGTATGAGCATTTCAGTTGCTTGGCATCTCAGTATAAGCCAGCAATGTGGTCAGGGCTTGCCCAAAGAACCTATACAGTTTTACTCTGAAAGATGGAAATGTGTTGTCCAGCATAAAGCAGTTGCCTTTTCATCTCCATTGGCCAGACCATAGTTTAAAAAATTTTTTATAGCTTTATTGGAAATATAATTGACATACATCGCATATATTTAAGGTACACAATTTGGTAATTTGACATGTATACACTCATGAAACAATCACCAAAATCAAGATAATAAACATATGCTCACTAGAAGTGTCCGTGTAGTCTTTTGTAAACCGTTTCTATTTCCCCAACCCAACCCCTCTTCCTTGTATCCAGCTGAAGCCAATGATCAGTTTTCTGTCCTATAGCTTAGTTTGCCCTTTCTACAATTTTATTTAATTAGAATCAAACAGTATGCCCTCTGTGACTTTTTTCACTCAGCATAATTATTTTGAGATTTACCTATGCTGGGTCACTCAATAGTTCCATTTTTTTTTTAACTGCTGAGTAATATTCTTTGTATGGATATGCCACAATTTCTATATCCATTCACCCATCAGTGGACATTTGGTTGTGTCCAGTTTTTGTCTATAACAAATACATCTTATATAAGTGGTGGACTCTTATATAAGCTATGGACATAGGTTTTCTTTTTGGTAAATTGGTAGGAATGGAATAGCTAGATCATGAAAGATATATATACATTTGCCTTTTTAAGAAATTGCCAAGCTGTTTTCCAAGTGGTTGTACCATTTAACATTCTCACTAGTTGTGTGTGAGAATTCCAATTCCTCCTGACTTGTTATGACGAGTCTTTTTAATCAGGCATTCTAATAGGTATGTAGTGGTATATCTCATTGTTATTTTAATTTGCATTTACCTAGTGACTAATGATGTTCAGCATCTTTTCATGTGCTGCTTTGCCATCTACATTTTTTCCCTGAGGAAATGTCTCTATATTTTTTCCCATTGTTTATGGAGTTCCTTTGGTTTGTATTTATTTACAGGTGACAAATTAAACATTAACAGCAGCGTTAGAAGACTTTTAAAAAGTAATAAAGTTGGGGCGCCTGGGTGGCTCAGTTGGTTAAGCGTCCGACTTCCGCTCAGGTCATGATCTCACGGTTCATGGGTTTGAGCCCCATGTCGGGCTCTGTGCTGACTGCCAGCTCAGAGCCTGTAAGCCTGTTTCAGATTCTGTATCTTCTTTCTCTGACCCTCCCCTGCTCACGCTGTCTCTCTCTCTCAGAAATAAATAAAACATTAAAAAATATTTAAAAAGTAATAAAGTCATAACAAGGTAACACATACATGGAAGAATATGAAAAAGGCATGAAGGACTCAACTCATATTAGCTATTGTCTAAGTCACTTCCAAAACTGAGAGTTTAGGCAACAGTATATGCTAGAGCTGGCTTATACTGCTTTATTAATTCCCATTTAAACATTTTTAGAAATTTTGCAGGCTGTTAAACATAGCCTTCATTAAAAATTGATTATATAAGCTGATAATTATGTTAAAATCCAATATATAAGAATAATAAATACTCAAAACTCACTTCCTCATTTTACTATTTTACTATTATCCATGTTTTTGTGATTATAGTGGTCATATCCATATTATAGAAACATTATAGTTTGATAATATACCTTCTTCCAATTCTGTGTTCTGTGATGTTATGTGGTGGCTTGAAATGAGCCACAGTGGGAGTATTTACCCCCAAGAAATTTGCAAACACCAAAATCAAATTTTCCTTGGTGAACTAATTGTCAAACATTTACCAGGATACCAGTAGTAACAAAGAACTTCAAACTGCACTTAGTTACTGTCCATGATGAATAACTGAAGCTTTAGTCACATGAAGAATAACTGAAGCTTTAGTCACATGAAGAACTCACCTTTGTGAAGCACTTAATTCCTCAAGAACAGATCAATATATTTGCTGCAGAATAAAGCTTACAATACCGATTTTCCTTGCTGCTCAGTTTTTTTTTTTTCCACTTCCAGGTAACCTAAAGTTGGGAATGCCAAAATCTACTGGATAAGAGAGGATGCCAATACATTATTTCTGTGAAAATACAAAATATTTTATTTGGAGTAGAACTAGAAGGGCTGTTAAATATAGAAAAGTGTAATGGGCAAAAAAGCAGGAAAGACAAACAGCCCTGTCTAACTAAATTTCTATTCATGTAAGAATTGGGGAAACTAGACAAAAATGAGAGGGAACAAATGGTATCAGAGGAATGTTTGGTCTAAATGCCCAATCAGTATTCTAATGGTGGATGAAGCATCTTTTTTTTAAGTCTAAACTTACTGAAGATGCTGGATGTTACTGGAAATGTAAAGTTACAGATTCAGTAACATACTACAGCAATCCAAAAAGAAATAAATTACGGGGAACAAATTCTTGGGGCAAAGCATATAGCTACTGCTATGGTTGAGTGTCCATTACAATTTAATTTTAAAAACAACTAGGAGAAACTAAGGATTTCAAAAAGAAGAGAAACCATCTTAAAGTTCATGGTCTGAATTAAAGGCATATACATTTAAAATATAAAAGAAACAAACATAGCGTGCCTGTGACTTCCAATAAGACACTTGTTATGTCTCACATGAAATTCAAATAGAAGTTGAAGTGTTTGCCTGGATTTCAGACTAAGGTACTAGTACCTTAAAGTACTAATAGTGATAAATATTTA
Organism: Proteles cristata cristata; assembly: GCA_017311185.1. Classification (NCBI taxonomy): domain Eukaryota; kingdom Metazoa; phylum Chordata; class Mammalia; order Carnivora; family Hyaenidae; genus Proteles; species Proteles cristata. Next base: position 722,181 of record JAESUZ010003940.1, read on the forward strand.
GCGTGATGCACGCTGAAGAACAGCAGTTTGGTATTAAACTGGAAGGAACAAATAATCCTTAAACCAGTCAATGCCCCATGTAATTACATTACAAATAAACAGGACAAAAACAAATGGAACTTTTATCAAACCAGCAGGTACAGGCTTTATTTTAAATTAAAAATGAGAAGGAAAGGGGTGCGTGGGTGGCTCAGTCTGTCTCGATTTTGGCTGGGGGTCATGACCTCAGGGTTTCTGAATTTGCGCCCCGCCTAGGACTCTGTCCCCTGTCAGCACGGAGCCTGTTTAGGATTCTCTCTCCCTCTGTCTCTGCCCCTTCCCTGTTCATGCTCTCTTCTCTCCCAAAATAAATACATAAACTTAAAAAAAAAAAAAAATATATATATATATATATTCCCAAGGAGATTAACTTCTTTCTCTTTCTTGAAACTTTAACTTTTATAAAGGAAATTGAGTAATCTCAGATGAAAGTATCTAAGAATATATGAAATATAATGGATACAAAAGAGAACTGCCTGCTGAAATTTCCACAATTAAAATGAAATAAATCACTATTTTCTCCCTAACCCTTGCCCTGATTTCCAAAATCAGTTCCTCTTTCTCTTTTTTAAGTTTTATTTATTTTGAGAGAGAGGAAGGAGGGTATAGAAGGGCAGAGAGAGAGAAAGAATCCCAAGCAGGCTCCTCACTGTCAGCACAGAGCCCAACACAGGGCTTGATCCCACAAACTGAGACCATGGCCTGAGCTAAGATCTAGAGTCAGATGCCTAATCTACCCATGTAGCCCATCAGTTACTCTTTTTTAAAAACTTTTTATTTATGAAAGAGAGAGAGAGACAGCATGATCAGGGGAGGGTCATAGAGGAAGATACAGAATCTGAAGCAGGGTCCAGGCTCTGAGCTAGCTGTCAGCACAGTGCCCGACACAGGACTTGAACCCATGAACTGTGTGATCATGACCTGAGCCGAAGTCAGACACTTAACCGACTGAGCCACCCATGCACCCCTCTCTTTTGACTGACTCATGTTAAGTGATTCTATTTTCTAGTCACCAGGATTCACTATACTTAAATATCTCTTTCTTTCACTCTTCTCTTTCCTTATAAAAATTTCCATTTTTATGTCTTTAGATCTTCAAATGCATATTATACTTAAACTTTATAGTATGTATTTAAAAAGATTTTGTCATATTTGTATAACCCCTCTGAGTTAAGCAAAAGTTATTAACATTTCATCATCCTATTAAAGGCCTCCAAGGTGACCAACATGTAAATAAGCAGAATCAGACAGGTTAAATGACTTGCCCAAATTGACAGGACCAGTAATTACAAGTCCTGTGATTCTAAGGTCAACATTCTTTTCATATATACCATGATGTCTCTCATCAACAGCTCATATTTGGTCCATTACTAAGAATTCCTAGAGGGTTTCTCTGCCTGTATTCTTACTTCTTCAGTCTATCTTGCATGTCACTATCAGATTAAACAGAGTTTTTCAGAAAAAATTTTGATGTTTATTTTTGAGAGACAGAGCATGAGTGAGGACAGGCAGAGAGACAAAGAATCTGAAGCAGGCTCCAGGCTCTGAGCTGTCAGCACAGAGCCTGATGCAGGGCTCGACTCACGAGTCGTGAGATAATGACCTGAGCCAAAGTTGGACACCCAACCAACTGAGCCACCCAAGAGTCCCTAACCAGAGTTTATTAAAAGATAACACAATAGGGGCGCCTGGGTGGCTCATTCAGTTAAGTGTCTGACTTTGGCTCAGGTCATGAGTTTCATGAGTTTGGGCCCCGTATTGGGCTCTGTGCTGACAGCTCAGAGCCTGGACCTTGCTTTGGATTCTGTGTCTCCTTCTCCCTTTCCCCCTCCCCCTACTCGCCATCTGTCTCTCTCTTTCTCCCTCAAAAATATACATTAAAAAAAAATTTACAAGATACCATAATAAAGAAATTTCCATTGGCTTCCTGTTATATAGAGAATAAAAATCAGAACTTTATCTCTCCTTTCATACTTCAAATCTCTAATCAAACTGGGATCATGTTCCCTGAAATATCCCTTTAACTTTCCTGAGACTGTGCCTTTGCTTCTAGCAGTGTTTCCCTTCCTTGAGTTACAAATCTTTGACTAATCGCTATTACAGGGGACCTGGACATAATAGTATGTCTCTTTTTCTTATGTATTTATTTAAACTTATCGATATGCTAACCATGTTGACTACTACCTTGTGTGTTTTGATAGAAAGCAGGGGCATCCAGTAAAATTTCTGACATTAAAAATGAGTCCTTGGTGTGCCTGGTTGGCTCAGTTGGTGGAGCATACAACTCTTAATCTTGGGGTTGTGAGTTTGAGTCTCACATTGGGTGTAGAGAGTACTTAAAAAAAAAAAAAGTCTTCTGCAGTTCTACTTCTAATAAAGTAGTAGGTGGGTTTTGATTATGCTTTTGCTGAGAACAATTAGCAACTAGAAAATTGGGCCAAGAAAAAGAAAACATTTCTTTAAAGGCACTGAAAAGCTACCAAATTGGTAAAGATTACAGGGCCAAGGTCTAGCAGAGGGAGACACGTTGGAGAGATGCTGGAGTATTTAGGGCTCCCTTTCTGCTAGAGGCATCTGACTCTATCAAAAGCAACTGAGAAGGTGAACACAGATTTTTGCAAATTCACAGGCCCAGGACGGGGCAGGGAGGTTGAAAAACTGGACTTTAGGGCTCACCAAGGAAGAGATAAGCCACCTCAGTCTTTCAGCTGAGATCCTAAAGGGCTGTATGTACCCTAGCAATCAAAGTGAACTGAGAACAGATCAGAACTGGCAGGGAATGAATCATCTCTCGCCCTAACTGGATTGTGGTGACCTGAGTCTGCTAATGGCCCCAGTTGAGCTGCCAAACAAGAAGCTAAAGAAATCCCCTCTAGAGGGAAGTAATACTATTTAGAGCCTCAAAATACCTCTGCAAGGGTGCCTGAGTGACTCAATTGGTCAAGCTTCTGACTCTTGATTTCAGCTCAGGTCATGACCCCAGGATCATGGGATTTAGCCCCATGTCTGACTCCACACTGAACATGGAACCTACTTAAGATTCTCTCCCTCTGTCCCTCTCCTCCATTCATGCTCTCTCTCTCAAAAACAAAACAAAACAAAAACCTCTGAAATATTTTATATATAATATCCAACACACATAAAAAATAATTGGGTATATGAGAAGATACGACAAAACTAGATAAGTAACACATCATATAAACAAAACCCACAGGGATTATGAAACAAACAGACTTTAAAAAACTATGTTTAAAATGCTTAAGAACTTAAAATATAAGAAAGAGTAAGAATGTCGTGTAGAGAATGGAACCACAAACAAATGGAAATTCTACTGTTGAAGGATATAACTAAAAATCAGTGGATGGACTTAGTAGTTAATTATATGGAGTTGAAGACGAAATTAGGGAATTGGGCAAAGTTCAGAAGAAAATATGCAGATAGATTTATAGAGACAGAAGGATGAAAATGTGTAAAAAAATTTTTAAAGTGGAAAAGACTTATGGCATAGAATTTTTAAAAGTCTAATATAGTTATAATTAAGACCCAGAAGGAAAGGAATGAGAGACCATAAAAAAGTGATACTTGAAGAGATGTCTAAAATAAGAAAAAGGCATCACACCTCAGATTCAAGCAGCACTATAAACCTTAAGCAAGAAAAAGGCAAGGAAAATCACACCTAAGCACATCATTGTAAAACTGCTGAAAACCAAAGAGGAAAAATTTAAGCATCTAGAGGAAAAAGACAAATTACTTTATCAAATGAATGACAGTAAGACAGCTGCTTTGTGACCAAAATGATGCTATCTTTAGAGTACCAAAGGAAAATACTGTCAACTTAGAATTTACATTCAAACAATGTTACGTTCAAATATTGAGGCAAAATAAAGATACTCTCAAACAAACAAACTGAGAATTTGACACCAGCATTTCTGCCTTGTGAGAAAGAGTGGACTTTAGGTAGAGAGAAGTGATCTCAGATGGCCACTCGCACATTCTGGATGAGATGAATAGCAATGAAAAGGAAAAATACATAGGTAAATCCCAATAAATAGTAACCTTACCAAACAATGCCAACGTACCATGATGTTAAAAACATACAGATTTAAAACACAAATAACACAGTAAGAGGCAAAGGAAAATAGACTTAAAGCAGTCTAAGGAAATCACATTGTCCAGGAAGTGGATAAAGTACTAATATATCCTAGGCTTTTAAAAGTCAAGGATGCACACTCTAATTTCTAGAGTAATTAAGAATATTAAAAGAACATAAAACCAAAAAAGTCAAAAGAAAAAGATGAAATAAAAAAACACTTGAACAATTCCAAAGAAAGTAGAGAAAAAAAGAATGAAGAACAGGTGAGACAAAACACAGCAGGACGGCAGCTTTAAAGTCCATATATGGTAATTACACTAAATGTAAATTGATTATCCCAATTAAAAGCCAAAGACTTGGATTTATAAAGGTACTCCTTTAACCTGTTTTCAAGAGACAAATCTTAAACACGAGAATGCAGAAAACCTTAAAGTAAAAAGGTATATTATGCAAAAACTTATAAAGATGGTGCAGGTATGCTAAATCCAAGTAGATTTTAGGCAAGAAGCAATTCAAGAGATAAAAAGTTCATGTGTCCAGGGATGCTTGGCTGGCTCAGTCAGTAGAACATATGACCATTGATCTCAGGGTCGTGAGTTCATGCTCCATGTTGGGCATGGAGCCTACGTAAAAAAAAAAAAAAGTTCTTGTGTCCAAGAGTCCTAATAGAAACAAATGATACACTCAGGATCATTGAAAGAAGGTTTATTTGTAAAGGGACTAATTACAAATGTGTGTGTAGGGTATTAGAGAATTACAAGAATAGGCTCCGAGAGAGAAGAAGAAGAAATTAATCAGAATCTGGAGAGAGAGTGAATTGTGAAGAGTTCACTGTGAGAGGAACAATGACCTGTGGTCAAAGTATAAATCCAGCTCAAGGTAACCTCTAGTGGAGGTAGCCAGGAGGAATAGATATACTCACCTCACTCCTTTTCAGTAAGCAATTTCCTCCCATCAGGTACAAAATCATCATGGGGTGGAGAAATTCAGCTCTGAAACCATAAACATTAACCACCCTAGAATTCTTCATATATGGTAGGGGAGAAAAGAAACAAATTACAAAACATAATCATAGTCTCTTAAAACCTGCTTTTTTAAGCTGGTCATAAGGCCTAGATTCATAAACAGCTGTTTTCTTTTACCATCCATTCTTTTTTTTTAACTTTTAAAAAAATGTTTATTTTTGAGAGAGAGAGAGAGAGAGAGAGAGAGAGAGAGAGAGAGAGAGAGAGAGAGAGAAAGTACCTGAACAGCTAAGCCCAGAGACAGAGAATCCAAAGGAGGCTCCACACTGTCTGCACAGCCACAAGCCATGAGATCATGACCTGAGCTAAAATCAGATGCTTTACCAATTGAGCCACCCAGGGGACCCATTCACCATCCATTCTTGGTTCTTCTTGCTTTTTGCCTGCATCTCATCTGCATGGGATTCTTTACCAGGTGGGGTACTCCCAACAGTCATTCTTTTGAGACCTAGTGGAGGTCCCTTTTGGGTTACCCTAGTTTTTTATTGGGCTACTGGCTAAGAGAATACGAACAAGCTTCTCAGAGAATACTGTTACATTCTATATATAGTCATACTTTTTCCATCGTATAGCAGTAACACAATTTCTCCATTAAAAGGGGTCCCTCATTCTGCCAGTAGAGTGATCCCCTTCTCTCGTTAGCAACAGAAAAAGCCTGAACCTGACAGTGAACACTGTCCACTTCTAATTTGTTGAAGTATTAGGAAGCATTCCTCTCTTCAGTACCAAGACCTCCAAAACCACTAAGTCCAAAGTTTCAGGTACTAAAAAATTCTTCAAGTGGGTTATTAGGTATAACAGAGAACACAACAAAAATGCATACATGTGCACACCAAATGACATACAAAAGAATGTTCATAGCAGCAGTCCTTATAATAGCTCCAATGGAAACATCTCCTATCAACAGGAGAATGGATAAATAAGTGGCAGTATATTCATCAGATGTGGTATATTCATTTATTGTATAGCAATGAAAATGAACAACTGATCCAGGTAACAACATGGATGAGCCTCACAATTTTTTTAAAGATTTTTAAAAGTGTTTGTTTATTTCTTTTTGAGAGAGAGAGTGAGCAGGGGAGGGGCAAAGAGATGAACCTCGCAATGTTAAACAAAAGAAGCCAGACACAAAAGAATACATTATGTATTCAATTTATATAAAAGTTAACCATTGGCAAACCTAATCTTTGGTGTTAGAATTTGGGATAGTGATTACCTTTGGGAAGAAAGAATAATGACTAAGAAGGAGGCATATTAGTGTTATAGCTATTGATGTAGGTGTTGATTACATAGTTGTCTTTACTTTGTGATAAGTTGTGCTAAATAATTATATTTCTGCACTTTTCTGTATGTGTGTTATGCTTCCATTCAACTTTTAAAAATTCATATAATAGCCCTCTTGTGTGTAATACGTACTTTTTTCAGTGCTTTTAAGATGTCTGTTTTAGTTTCATCAGTTTGACAATAACATGCATTGGTGTGATTTTCATTGTCATTTTCCTACTTGTGCTTTACTGAGCTTTGTGGATCTGTAAGTTCATCCTATTCGCCAAATTCAGAAAACATGCTTTCAGTATTTAAAAAAAATAGACATAGAGAAAACAGAGGGACCATGCTCATCTCCGCTATGCACACCTTCTGAGAAAGATGGCACCATATATTGATTGCTGTATTAAGTATTAAGCAGAATATTTCATTCTGTAAGTCCGTATCTATAAGTCCTAAATTTTCAGGTTAGTGTTTCCCGGCTGGTTCCATAAACTCAACCAGTTTTGCAATTTGTTCTAAGTTTTTGTCCAGCCTGTCAACTCATAAACCACTAACAATGAACCAGTGTATACCCTTACCTCAGGCATGTCTCCTAAAATTCTTCTCAAGGAAAGGATTTCCCTTTACTATTCTGTTTCAGAGCCACTAATGAGCGATGGGGTTGTATAGTGATCACTCACACCCAGCTATTGCCAGGTCACTGCAGACCCTTTTGTGAATTAACAAGACCTAAACTTTTTTCTCTTTCATTAACTGGGGAGACGGGAACCCCTTATGAAGCCAGTGTATATGGACTGAGAGACAAGTGCTGAAGGAATAGGGACAGGTACTAATAATAGTAGTCTGAGTCACCTGCTTATTCAGTTTAGTTGTGGCCATGTTCCCAGTCTCGTGGGGAGCTGACGGCTGTTGCCATCCAGCTGTATGATTGGTGAATCAGATAACGCCAGTTCATGACGAGTAGTAGTTGCATCATTCACAGTCACTTGATGTCCCATGGTGAGGAGTTCCATCTCTACCAGGTACCAGCAGCAAACCAGGAGCTGCTTTTCAAAGAAACCAAACCAAAAAATCCCACATTGGTTGAAGATAGATCTTTACTCAAAAACCCAGGAATCTTGTAATTCTCCTACTGGCGCTTACCACTCAGGCTTCAAATAACATTTTTACCACATGAACTTCCAATACCATTGGATCTGCCGAACCACAAGGCCTAACTGGCAAAACAGTTTGCTTTGGGCCCCACTCAAAACTACAGTTACCCGTAAAACAGGTTAGGTCACCCAAAAGAACTATTTTGTCTCCAGAAACCCAAAAGCCCTGCCACACATTTTGCCTTTTTCTTGACTGTGGTGGTAAAAACACAACAGACTGTCACTCACTCGAATGGATAACCTAACATGTCTCTGGCCATCAGACCCCATGTGGCAGGTCCTGGAAGTCTGGCAGGGTTTTCCTTGCACCTTCTGGTGAGCATGGGTCTTAACAAAGCATGTAGAGTGTTTACTACTTTCTGCTTTTTGGGCTCATTTAATATTCATTTCTATAATAGACCACTGTGATGTTCTATGGCCTAGCAAGGTAACCGAGGTCCCTTCACCCCAGAATAGAAAGGTGGCACAGCCCTGAAACAAGACAGTAAGGGCTTACTGTTGTCCCTGCCGGTGTAATGCAATCTACTTCTGATTTCCCTTAATAAGTGGAATGGGGCATAGGGGGGCATGCCAGACCGATTCCTATATATCATATCAAAGTCTGTATTCACTTCCTCCAATGAAGATACCACACCTAGAACAGCAACTACAATTGGCATCTCTGCCTGATAAAACCTTGAAGTAATCCAGTCATTCTTTACTACTTATCTGGTTTTTATACTGTCATTCCCTATGACCCATCTGGTGAGCACAAAGGGAAGTCAAGTGGGAATGTGGTATGAATCACTATGCCAGCATGGTGGCACCAATTTCTAAGTTTCCCAGGAATGTGATACTTTTTGTATACTGTCTTTGGTGAGAGAGTGGTAGCAGTTATGAACTTCTACATAGCCCTTCCTACCATAATAGCATTCACTCCATTGGAAACCAAAATGAAGTCTGCTTCAGTTATTAAAATATATCTATTCTTACTACACATTAAGACTGGAGAAATAACCCCAATATGGGTCTCTCTGGACTCACTGTTACCCAGATTCAGACCAAGACTACATCTGTCACTTATATCTGTCACTTACGTGTCTTAGGCTTCCTATTTTAACTGGCTGTCCAGAATTAGGTTTTGGGTCTCCAGGTATTAATAGAAGTTAAGAGACAGTATCTAATAAGCCTCAGGAGGTCTAGTATTTTCCTTTCTCTAGGAAATGGCCACTACAGAAGAATTAGAGCAATGATCCCATAACTTGCTCACTGGATTTACCAGAGGAGCTTCAAAACCTATCATGCTGGTTACATAATCAGCACTTAATGTTAGTTGAATTAAAACAATGGTTTGACAGTCTATTAGGCCTAACTGGCATCTCATTATTATTTTAATATGCATGTTCCTGATATCTCCTTATTCTGAGCATTTTTTCATATTTGGAGTTACTCTTTGCTGAGTTCATCTTCTTTGCTATCCATTTTTCTGTTGAACTGCATGTTCCCTTAATGTGAATTTCTAAGAGAGTTTTGTATATTACAGATGTAAAACCTCCTTATGAATATTTTTCAAAATTTATTGCATATCTATTAACCTTAATTATAACTTTGCTCTGCAGGCTATTTTTTAATAATGACAAATGTCTTTTTTGAGAAAAATGTGTATTCTGCTGTTTTTGAATGAAGTATTCTATAAATGTCAATTAGATCCAATTGACTGATGGTAATACAGAGTTCAACTGTATCCTCACTGATTTTCTGCCTGCTAGATCTATCAATTACTGTAAGGGGGGGGGTATTGAAATCTCCAACTATAATAGTGGATTTGTGTCTTTCTCTTTGTAGTTCTGCTTTTGTCTTAGCAATTTTAATGCTCTGTTGTTAGATACGCACATAAAGTTTATATCTTTTTGAAGAATGAACACCTTTATCATTATGTAATGCTCCTCTCTATCCTTGATAATTTTTTTGTTCTAAAGTCTGTTTTGCCTGACATAGCAACTATAGCTTTCTTTTGATTAGTATGAGATTGGTGGGTCTTTCTCCGTTCTTTTACCTTTAACCTATATCTTTATATTTAAAGTAGATTTCTTATATATGATTCCTGAGAAAATGGGGCACTACTAAGGGCTATGAGCTTCCTTCCTCCAAATCAACCCTAGGCAACTACAGAAATAAGGAAGCAAGGCTTGAGGAATAAGATAGAAAACTGAGAAAACCCTGGTAAGGGTCAGGAGTAAGTTTTTAAGTACTGTTCCTGGCACTTCCCTTCGCTGCTTTGGAACAGTCAGTGACAGACAACGGATTGCTACAAGTATCATTAGCAACAGCTTCCCAGTATAGAATAGCACAAAGGGTCTGTTGAAGTGAGTTGCTGATGAAAGAGTGTGGGCTAAACAGATACTCCAGAAAATTGAGACACTCACTCCCAACTCCTTACCCAAACCTCTAGGGTTTTGGTGAACTACATACAAGGGCCATCTGCTATATTATGAGTTTCAACGTACATCCTCACCAGAGGAGTTTTCAGGGGAAACAGTAGCAACAGAGATAGAACACTATAGATCCTCTGTGGTGCGTGGAGCTCTCTGCTCTTTAATACTTAAATTTATAAGAAGGGATAAAAACTAGAGCCTGCCCTTTTGCTCTTCCTCAGTATCCATTATCAGAAAGGGTAGTAGAGAACAGAAGCTTGTGAATCAAATATCTAAACACCTGAGGAGTATGATCACTATATAACACAAGTTACACAACATACACCTGCTGAAGCAGAACTGTAATAAATGTAGATGTCTAATTTATAAAATGTTCAATCAGTCATTCAACAAAAATTTTACTGAGTACCCATCAGTGTCAGGCACTGAGGATTCATCATGAACAAGATACACCAAAATCTTTATTCTTATACATTTTATTTTCTAGTGGTGGGAAACAGCATGAGGGAGAGACAAAAGCAAACAAACAACTTATTTTCTAAGGAATATGCCATTTTAGAAGGTAATATTTGCTATAAAAATAAGGCTGATTGGGATTGTGAAAAGGGTCACAATTTTAAAATGAAACTAAACCTAAAATAGGAGTCAGGAGGATGTTGAGTGGGAGGTTAGTAATGTATGAAGAAGGAACAAGAAATTATAAAAAAAGCCATGTGAGAATATTAGGTATAGAAACAGGAGTTTAAAGAACATCAGATTTTAAGTTGCTTTTGAGGTACAGAATTTTAATATTTTTATGTAGTTAAAATCTCTAGATTTTTCCCCTTGCAGTTTCCTGTGTTTTCATGTTTGAAAAACACTTTCATCGAGAGATTTTTTTTTTAGCTTTATAATTTCAACATTTTAAATTATAAAATAATATTTGTACATGGTAAGAAACTGAAAAAAAACAGAAGGAAAATAGAAAGTAAAATACCTCATTAACTCTCCCTCCCTCATTATCCTTTCCATAGAGGTAATCATTTTTCTATGTATCCTTCCAGAAATTTTTTTTTTTTTTTTTTTACAAATAGTTTATTGTCAAATTAGTTTCCACATAACACCCAGTGCTCATCCCCACAAGTGCCCTCCTCCATGCCCACCCCTCCTCCCCCCCCCCACATCCACCAGTCCTCAGTTTTTGTCAGCATTCAAGAGTCTCTCATGGTTTGCCTCTCTCCCTTTCCCCCACCATTTCCGCCCTTCTTCTCCCCCTTGGTCCTCTGTTAAGTTCCTCCTAATCCTCCTATACGTGCACACATATGATATTTGTCCTTCTCTGCCTGACTTATTTCGCTCAGCATAACACCCTCAAGGTCCATCCATGTTGCTACACATGGCCAGATTTCATTGTTTCTCATTGCCATGTAGTATTCCATGGTATAGATAAACCACATCTTCTTGATCCATTCATCTGTTGATGGACACTTAGGCTCTTTCCAGGTTTTAGCTATTGTGGAGAGTGCTGCTATGAACATTGGGGTACATGTGCTCCTATGCATCAGCATTTCTGTATCCCTTGGGTAAATTCCTAGCAGTGCTATTGCTGGGTCATAGGGGAGTTCTATTGTTAGTTTCCTGAGGAACCTCCACACTGTTTTCCAGAGGGGCTGTACCAGTTTACATTCCCACCAACAGTGTAGGAGGGTGCCCGTTTCTCCACATCCTCGCCAGCATCTAGAGTTCTCTGATTTGCTCATTTTAGCCACTCTGACTGGCGTGAGGTGGTATCTCAGTGTGGTTTTGATTTGTATTTCCCTGATGAGGAGCGATGCTGAGCATCGTTTCATGTGTCTGTTGGCCATCTGGATGTCCTCTTTGGAGAAGTGTCTGTTCATATCTTCTGCCCATTTCTTCACTGGGTTGTTTGTTTTTCGGGCGTGTAGTTTGGTGAGTTCCTTGTAGATTCTGGATATCAACCCTTTATCTGATATGTCATTTGCAACTATCTTTTCCCATTCCGTTGGTTGCCTATTAATTTTCTGGGTTGTTTCCTTGGCTGTGCAGAAGCTTTTAATCTTGAGGAGGTCCCAACAGTTTATTTTTGCTCTTGATTCCCTTGCTTTTGGGGATGTGTCAAGTAAGAAGTTGCTGCGGTGGAGGTCAAGGAGGTTGTTTCCTGCTTTCTCCTCTAGGGTGTTGATAGTTTCCTGTCTCACGTTCAGGTCCTTTATCCATTTTGGGTTTATTTTTGTGCATGGTGTGAGAAAATGATCTAGTTTCATTCTTCTGCATGTTGCTGTCCAGTTCTCCCAACACCATCTGTTAAAAAGGCTGTCTTTTTTCCATTGGATATTCTTTCCTGCTTTGTCAAAGATTAGTTAGCTGTATACTTTTGGGTCCATTTCTGAGTTCTCAATTCTGTTCCATTGGTCTATGTGTCTGTTTTTGTGCCAATACCATACTGTCTTGATGATGACAGATTTGTAGTAGAGGCTAAAGCCTGGCATGGTGATCCCTCCGTTTTGGTTTTATTTTTCAGGATTACTTTGGCTATTCGGGGTCTTTTGTGGTTCCATACAAATTTTTGGATAGTTTGTTCCAGTTTTGAGAAGTATGTTGGTGCAATTTTGATTGGAATTGCATTGAATGTGTAGAGTGCCTTAGGTAGTAATGACATCTTAACTATATTTATTCTTCCTATCCATGAGCATGGAATGTTTTTCCATTTCTTTGTGTCTTCTTCAATTTCCTTCATAAGTGTTCTATAGTTTTCATCATACAGATCTCTTGTATCCTTGGTGAGGTTTATTCCTAGGTATTTTATGGTTTTTGTGCAATTGTGAATGGGATCAGTTTCTTGATTTCTCTTTCTGTTACTTCATTGTTGGTGTATAGAAATGCAACCGATTTCTGTACGTTGATTTTGTACCCTGCAACTTGGCTGAATTCTTGGATCAGTTCTAGTAGGCTTCTGGTGGAGTCTGTCAGGTTTTCTATGTAAAGTATCATGTCATCTGCGAAGAGTGAAAGTTTGACTTCCTCTTTGCCAATTCTGATGCCTTTGATTTCCTTTTGGTGTCTGATGGCTGATGCTAGGACTTCCAGCACTATGTTAAACAGCAGTGGTGAGAGTGGGCATCCCTGTCATGTTCCTGATCTCAGGGGGAAAGCTCTGAGTTTTTCCCCATTGAGGATGATGTTAGCTGAAGGCTTCTCATAGATGGCTTTGATGATGTTTAAGTAGTTTCCTTCTATCCCAACTTTCTCGAGAGTCTTTATTAAGAAGGGATGCTGTATTTTGTCAAATGCTTTTTCTGCATCTATTGACAGGATCATATGGTTTTTGTCTTTTCTTTTATTGGTGTGATGTATCACATTGATTGATTTTGAATTTGAACCAGCCCTGTAACCCAGGAATGAATCCCACTTGATCTTGGTGGATGATTCTTTTGATATGCTGCTGGATTCGATTTGCAGGATCTTGTTGAGAATTTTTGCATCCGTATTCATCAAGGATATTGGCCTGTAGTTCTCTTTTTTTGCTGGATCTCTGTCTGGCTTGGGAATCAGAGTGATGCTGGCTTCATAAAATGAATCCGGGAGTTTTCCTTCGATTTCTATTTTTTGGAATAGCTTGAGAAGAATTGGGATTAATTCTGTTTTAAATGTCTGGTAGAATTCCCCAGGGAAGCCATCAGGTCCAGGGCTCTTATTTGTTGGGAGATTTTTGATTACTGATTCGATTTCTTCACTCGTTATGGGTCTGTTCAGGTTTTCTATTTCTTCCCGTGTGAATTTTGGTAGTGAGTGTGTGTTTAGGAATTTGTCCATTTCTTCTAAGTTGTCCAATTTGTTGGCATATAATTTTTCATAGTATTCCCTGATAATTGCTTGTATTTCTGAGGGGTTGGTTGTAATAAGTCCATTTTCATTCATAATTTTGTCTATTTGGGTGCTCTCTTTTCTTTTGGATAAGTCTGGCTAGAGGTTTGTCAATTTTGTTTACTTTTTCAAAAAACCAACTCTTGGTTTCATTGATCTGTTCAATTGTTTCTTTGGTCTCTATGTTGTTTATTTCTGCTCTAATTTTTACTATTTCTCTTCTTCTACTGGGTTTAGGGCGTTCTTGTTGCTCTGCCTCTAGTTCCTTTAGGTGAGCTGTTAGATTTTGGACTTGCGCTTTTTCTAATCTCTTGAAATAGGCCTGGAGAGCAATGTACTTTCCTCTTAGGACTGCCTTTGCCGCATCCCATAGATTTTGAATGGTTGTGTTTTCATTTTCATTTGTTTCCATATATTTTTAAATTTCATCTCTAATTGCCTGATTGGCCCATTCATTCTTTAGAAGGGTGTTCTTTAACCTCCATGTTTTTGGAAGTTTTCCAGACTTCTTCCTGTAATTGATTTCAAGTTTCAAAGCATTGTGATCTGACAGTGTGCATGGTATGATCTCTATTCTTTTCTATTTGTTGAGGGCTGCTTTATGTCCCAGTATGTGATCTATCTTGGAGAACGTGCCATGCGCACTTGAGAAGAAAGTAAATTCCCTGGCCTCAGGATGTAAAGTTCTAAATATATCCGTCAGGTCCATCTGGTCCAATGTATCTTTCAAGTCCATTAAGAAATTTTCTATGTATAATCAAATATGTATATATACATGGTTCAAAAAATTTATAGCAGCTTGCTTTTTCAGATTTTTATAATCTACCTTTTATGTCTTTAACAAAACAGTTATTAACAAGTCATACTGGATGCTTTTAATCTGAATAGCATTATTCCATACAAATGCAGCTATCTCAGATTTATTCTACAAATAACACAAAGCATTAGATTCCTGTTTTCTCTACTGCCTAATTCGTCAGACTTGGAGTAGGACAGTTCCATAAACTTCTGAGTTAAATAAGAATCTGTTCTTTTAATGATTACATATGAAGATTACAGTAAGTATGGAATTTCTAAGGCAAAAAGGTGGCTTCCAAAAAAAGGAAACTTTGACGATCTATAGAATTAAGCTTTTTGTTATGTATGTATGCATATATCTATGTATGTATTTACTTCTTAACCATAATATTTTTCTAGTCAATGACGGCAAAGGTGGCATCTCAATACAGCTTGTCCCTTATGATGGTTTGACTCATGATTTTTCAACTCCATAATGGTGAGAAAGCAATATGCATTCAGTAGAAACTGTACTTCAAACTTTGAATTAAAATTTTCTTTTGGGCTAGTGATACACGGTGTGATATTCTCTACTGATGCTGGGCAGTGGCAACAGCCAGAGCTCCCAGCTAGCATGAAATCACCAGCATAAACAACCGATACATTTACAACCATTCTGTACCGATACAACTCTTCTGGTTTTCACTTTCAATATAGAATTCAATACATTAGGTGAGATATTATACATTTAAGTTTTGTGTTAGATGATCTTGCCCAACTATAGGCTAATGTAAGTGTTCTAAGCATGTTTAAGGCAGGCTAGAGTAAGTTATGATGTTCTTTATATTAGCTTTATTAAATGTTTTTGACTTAAAATATGTTTTCAACTTATGACGGGTTTATCAAGGCGTAACCTCATTGTAAACTGAGGAGGAACTGTATATGCTCATAGAATTATAGGGTAGAGAGGCTGTTTCAAAGCTCACTCTATCCCACTGTATTTCTCTAGGAATTTCCTACTAGGCAATTCTATATACTGCTTGTTTTTAGTACTAGGAAGTATTATGGAAGATAATTTTAAAATAGTTTTACCATATTATTAATTTACCAATACAAGTTTTCTTCCTCCAATTTTGCTGTATTTCCTCTTAAAACTGTGGGTAAGGCAAGACAGTTAAAATTATGGTTCCTCATAAAGAAAGGGGAAGTAGTATAATGTGAGAACACCAAAAACCAAAATCAAAATACTCTTTTTAGTAAGTTTTGTTTATGCCTTTAAAAATGTTTGAATAAATAAATTGATAGGTTTAATAAAAGTTCTTTTTAATCATTTCCATAGTTTCTCATGTAATAATCATTCATTTAACCCCAAACTATAGCCCAGGAGGGTAAGCCTGCAAATAATTTTCACACACACAGGCATACCTAAGATATATCATGGGTTCACTTCCATACAACCACAATAAAGCAAGTATCTCAGGGCGCCTGGGTGGCTTAGTCGGTTAAGCGTCCAACTTTCGCTTAGGTCATGATCTCGCAGTTCGTGGGTTCGAGCCCCGCGTCAGGCTCTGTGCTGACTGCCAGCTCAGAGCCTGGAGCCTGTTTCAGCCTGTGACTCCCTCTCTCTCTGACCCTCCCCTGCTCACGCTGTCTCTCTCTCTCTCCCCTAAAAATAAATTAAAAAAAAAAAAAAACATTTAAAAAATAAAGCAAGTATCTCAAAGCTGGTCAAATAAATTTTTTGGCTTTCTAATGCAAGTAAGTTGTTTTATACTATACTGTAACCTACTAAGTGTACAATAGCATTATGTCTAAAAGAAACCAATGTACAAAACTTAAAAATCCTTTATTACTAAAAATGCTAACCATCATTTCAGATTTTAGTGAGTTGTAATCACTGATCACAGATCACCATAACAAATAATAATGAAAAAGTGTGAAATATTGTGAGAATCACCGAAATGTGACACAAAGACACAAAGAGAGCAAAAGTTGTTGGAAAAAATGGTGCTGACAGACACTTGCTCTACATAGAGTTGCCATAAACCTTCGGTTTGTAAAAAGTGCGTTTATCTGCAAAGCACAATAAAACAAGCTATGCCAGTGTTAGGTGTTCCATTAATTTCATCTTACTGTTTCAATCCATCAGTCTATAACTCCTTTACCTCTCTCTTATTTTGGGTTTTATTATTTCCTTAACCACATGCCCTACTTTTTCTTGGTTTAAGCCTAACTTAGGTAGTACACTTTCTCCATTAGCTTCTTTTTTCTAAAATTTTTTAATGTTTTATTTATTTCTGAGAGAGAGAGAGAGAGAGAGAGAGAGAGAGAGAGAGAGAGAGAGAGAGAATGAGCACGGGAGAATTAGAGAGAGAGGGAGATACAGAATCTGAAACAGGCTCCAGGCTCTGAGCTAGCTGTCAGTACAGAGCCAGACACCGGGCTCGAACCCACAAACCATGAGATCATGACCTGAGCCGAAGTTGGACGCTTAACTGACTGAGCGAGCCACCCAGGCGTCCCTCCATTAGCTTCTAAAGAAAGGATGTATGAAATGTATATATTGAGACCTTTTAGGTTTGAAAATAACTTTATTCTAGCCCCATAATTAATTAACAGGCTGGCTTATATAGTAAATTACAATTGATTTTTCTTCAGAATTTTCAAGCACTGCTCTATTATCCTTTTGTTTCCAGAGTTGCTACTGAGAAGTGCAACACATTAACCTTTGTGTGATTCACATGAAACCTGTTACTCTTCATCTCTGAAGAAGTCCAGAAAACTGCATGGGGTCCCCTTAAGCATTTTATACTTACAGCAATCTTAATAAGATCCCCAAGAGACACATATGATTAGCACTGACAAACTACAATATCAGATTGATCATGCAGCCCTGCCACTGTGAAAAACAAAGTACAGTTATAATAAAAAGATGTGCTAATAGTAATGTAAATAATTATGACAATGATAAACATTACAATAATAAATGATACAACTGTGCGTGTTTATGTGCCAGGTGGGTTTAGTTGCTTTATATGTATTAATTCACTAAATTTGTACATACAGTACCACCTTTATAACCTATCTATTTTAAAGTAGCTTTAAACTTTCTTTTAATGTTTATTTATTTTTTAACAAAGAGAGAGAGACACAGAGTGTGAGCAGGCAAGGGGCAGAAAGAAAGGGAGACACAGAATCTGACACAAGTTCCAGGCTCTGGGCTGTTAGCACAGAGTCTGAAATGGGGCTTGAAACAACGAACTGCAACCTCATGACCTGAGTAAAAGTTGGATGATACAGACACCCAATATTGTCTATATTTTTAAAGGCTAAATATACCTTGGCAGAGCCAGAATTCTAGTCCAAAGAGTCCAGTTCCAGAGTCAGTGGTCTTCACTGTTATGATATACTACCTTCCAATATGGGTGGCAGTAGTTTTTTGTTGTTTGTTATATTGCTTTTTTTTTTTTTAAGTTTATTAATTTTGAGAGAGAGAGGAGAAAGAGTTAAAGAGAGAATCCCAAGCAGGAGATTTGATGAGGGGCTTGATCTCACAAAACGTGAGATCATTACCTGAGCAAAACCATGAGTTGGATGCTTAACCAAGTAAGCCACCCACGCACCGCCTAAATTTATTAGTATTTTTATTTTAGAGAGGGAGAGAGAATGCGAGTAGGGAGAGAGGATAAGAGAGAGAGAAAATCCCAAGTAGGCTCCGTGTTTAGCACAGAGCCCAACATAGGGCTCAATTCCACTACCCTGGGATTATGATCTGAGCTGAAACCAAGAGTCTGACTCTCAACCGACAGGGCCAACACAGGGTGCCCTGTTATATTGCTTTTAAAAAGCTTTTCTTGGGGCCCCTGGGTGGCTCAGTCGGTTGGGCGTCCGACTTTGGGTGGGGTCATGATCTCACGGTTTGTGGGTTCGAGCCCCGCGTCGGGCTCTGTGCTGACAGCTGGTTCAGAGCCTGAAGCCTGTTCCAGATTCTGTGTCTCCCTCTCTCTCTCTGACCCTCCCCTGCTCACGCTGCCTCTATCTCTCTCTCAAAAATAAATAAAACACTAAAAAAAACCACTTTTCTTGACAAAATAAAACACTGGGGAACCTACATTTTCTCATTTAAAAAACTTAATAGTTGGTGAAATCTAAAGGTCTGAAGAGTATCAGTTTCTGTGGCCAGTAAAGAGCAAGAAAACTGAAAATCTGAGAAAATACCTGATGAACCTCCAGAACACAGAGTGCAGAAGATAAGGAGAGAAGGGCTGATGCTAGTTATAGGGTGAAATACAGCCATCCTCAGAAATGCTGGTGAGGAGAGCTTACCTGTTAACTAGAATTCAAGGTCATCGAAGCTCAAAATAAATCCGGTGGGAACAATTAGAAGGTTTAATAAATAAGTAGTGTAAAATAGTGAAGATTGGGAGAAATGGAAAAAGTAAATAAACCCAGGAATGGACTACCAAACTAGAAAAACAGACATAGTTTCAACACTAAATATCTTGATAAAGTCAAAGAATAAGTTTCATAGGAGTAAGGGAGTGGAAGATGTATAAACAAATATACAAGGTTGTGGCCAGAAGGTAGCATTTCTGAACTTAAGATCTCAAAGCAAGAGTAAAGACTCATTCATTGCTGCTGCTGCTGATAGTAACCATTCATTAAGCACACAAAATAATTATATCAGTCATAACAACCATGAATAAATATCATATTACAGGGTCGCATGGTGACTGCTGGTTAAGTGTCTGACTCTTGGCTTTGACTCAGGTCATAATCTCATGGTTTGTGAGTTGGAGTCCTGCATCGGGTTCTGTGCTGGCAGTGTGGAGCCTGCTTGGGATTCTCTCTTTCCCTCTCTCTCTGCCCCTCCCCCCCATGTACACACACTCGCTTTCTAAACATAAACTTAAAATATAAATGAAACAAGATTTAAATTTTATTTTTTATTTATTTTTTATTTATTTTTATTTATTTTTAAATGTTTTATTTATTTCTAGAGAGAGAGAGAGACAGCGTGAGCAGGGGAGGGTCAGAGAGAGAGGGAGTCACAGACTGAAACAGGCTCCAGGCTCCGAGCTGGCAGTCAGCACAGAGCCCGACGCGGGGCTCGAACCCACGAACCGCGAGATCATGACCTAAGCGAAAGTCGGACGCTTAACCGACTAAGCCACCCAGGCGCCCCTAAATTTTATTTTTTAAGGTTTAAATGTATTTTTTTAAAAAATGTTTGAGAGAGAGAGAGAGAGAAAGAGAGAGAGAGAGAACGCGTGTGCGCACACTAAGGAGTGGGGGAGGGAAACAGAGAGACAGACAGACAGACAGAATCTGAAGCAGGTTCCAGGCTCTAAACTGTCAGCACAGAGCCCAAGGCAGGCTTGTACCCATGAATGGTGAAATCATGACCTGAGCCGAAATTGGATGCTCAAATGACTGAGCCACCCAGGTGCCCCTAAATTTATTTTTTTAATGTGTATTTATTTTGAGAGAGTGAG
This sequence comes from Proteles cristata cristata, assembly GCA_017311185.1. Taxonomy (NCBI): domain Eukaryota; kingdom Metazoa; phylum Chordata; class Mammalia; order Carnivora; family Hyaenidae; genus Proteles; species Proteles cristata. Next base: position 742,311 of record JAESUZ010003940.1, read on the forward strand.
AGACAGTGTGCACACATGCCAGTGGGGGACAGAGCACCCCAAAGAGGCTCTGCAATGTGGGGCTCAATCCCATGAATTGTGATCATGACCTCAGCTGAAATTAAGAGTCAGATGCTTAGCCTACTGAGCCACCCAGGAGCTCCGTAAGATTTAAATTTTAAAGTAAAAAGACTCTAAAAAAGTATTCCTTATAATACACAATCAGAATTTTATTGGTGGGGTTAGGAACTATCTCCGTTTATACATTAATATAGTTCATGTTATGCATCTTCTCTAAATTTCTATAATACACAATCAGAATTTTATTGGTGGGGTTAGGAACTATCTCCGTTTATACATTAATATAGTTCATGTTATGCATCTTCTCTAAATCTCTGAAAGAAAGAAAGAAAGAAAGAAAGAAAGAAAGAAAGAAAGAAAGAAAGAAAGGGGAAGGAGGAAGGAAAGGAAGATGGATGGATCACAGACTTCCATTTACTATATTTCTTCTACTTGGAAAGAGCAAGCCAGCTTTCTACATAAAGTGTCACAAAAGAACTACATACTCTATAATTCCTTTTACAAGAAGTTTAAGAACATTCAAAGCAAGACAGAGAATAGCAGAGGTGGTGGTGGTTGTGGTAGGGGACATGGTTGGAAGGGGCCCAAAGAAGCTCTTTCAGGTGCTGGATAGATTATTCTGCATATATTGATCTGTGCAGTGGTCACACCAAATTGTACTTTTGATGCCTCAGCATTGTACTATGCTGTATCTCTTAACTGAAGTACTTATATTTTAATTCCTTCAAAGAAGACCTATAGAAGCCTAAAGAATCTCACTCAACACAGCTTGTTTTGCCCTTGTCAAGACCACAAGGCCCTTAATTGAGAAATAAATATTTAGTGGCTGTATAAAAAATAAAAAGTGGCTGTATCTTCAAGCTTTTCGTCCCTTAATTTCCCGCACTCCTAACACACTCCTACCTCAATCATCTCCCCAAGGATATTTCTACATCTGATCAGCAGAGATTAACGATAACCTCTAACAGAACAGTCCAGAGGACAAGGATGTTTGAGAATATTATATTCAGAATAAACAAGCTTCTTTCACTAAACCAAAAGTAAGTTCCCAAAAAGAAAGGGAGAGGAAATCGTAACGTAAACAACCCTCGTATTATCACTTTGTATATAACCTTCTATATTGCTCTACTTCATGAACCTGTATCTAAGCATTTTCATAGACTTTCCAATGTAATTGTATTTTGAACAGAGTAAAATGATAGAAAATTGGGTTTATCTCAATTTGAATTCAACTAACTCTCTTACTGACAGTTATTTTAATTTTTTTTAGTGATAAACCATCACAGATATTAAAGAGTCCAGAGAATGATTTTTTTTACTTTAAAATGTCTTCCTTTCCTCACTTTAAAATGAAAATAACAAAGGAAAAATAAAGAAGAAAACGTATTTATTACAACTAGCTGTTAACATTGTCACACAAAATGAAATACTGGATCATGATCAGTTCGTTGGTATTATATATTAATAGTCAGGTAGAGCTCAGAACTGTAAGGAGGCATCTTATTAAGATATGACACCACAAACGCAACACGCAATCACCAAGTGCATTACTATGTATATTTCACTTCGGTAAAAATAGGAAACAAAGTCATGTTAAGTAAGGTGTTGCAAGGAAGTGAAGCGGTCTCCTTTCACTCTTGTTTTTTTTAAGATATAAAAATGAGTAAAATTTAAAGATCTTCACGGATACTTTAGCTTGTAGTGAAATCCTGCGTCATAAAAGTTGCCTGAAAGGTTTATATTCTTCTACACTTTCCTAGCTTCGGTTATAACCGAAAAAAGAACTGATGATCTGCAGAAGGAACTGAAAGTATCGAAAGAAGGGCTATCACGGGTCCTGTCTAAGCGGCAAAAAACCTCTCAGGGTTGCACAAAACTGCCAAGTGGCAAAGCTTAATTTAAGCAGTTCGTAGCATAGGTATTTTAACTTTTTTCTTCTTTTTAAACCTGGCTTGTAGGGGGGAAAAAGGGGAGCTGGGCACCGCAAGGTGCTCTTAGAGGAGTATGCAGTGCCAGGGCCAAGGCACCCAACCGGTTCCAGGAAGGGGTCGGGGAGAGGGGGGCCGAAGTAAAAAGCAACGCCAGGAGAAACTCATTTTTAAAAGGCACTTTCCGGCTACACAGCACTCTCACATGCTTTATCTCATCGGACACAGTATCCTTTCTGCTGGCCTCCAGCGTCTACAGATGGGAAGGGCCCAGCGAGAACGCAGGGCCTCTTCAAAATCGAGTTTCCAGGGAGGGCCGCCCTACTCATCCATTGCCGCGGCTCCGCACCTCGCGGCCGCGCGCCCCCCCTCGGCGTCCGCGGCGCGCGCACGTCACTCGCTCGCTGCCAATCGGCGCCCAGCAGGTCACCGCTCCTCCGGGGGCCCCAGCGCCGCCCCTCCTGCTGGCCGCTGGACCCAGGCCGCGACGCCCGCCGGCCGCTTCTGCTCTGGGCGCAGGCGCGGCAGCGCAGCCGGAGAGCGGCGCGGGCTCGGAGGGGAGTGGACGCTGCTCGCGAGGATGGTGCTGGAGAGCGTGGCCCGCATCGTGAAGGTGCAGCTGCCCGCGTATCTAAAGCGGCTCCCTGTCCCCGAGAGCATTACCGGGTTCGCCCGGCTCACAGGTAACCCTCGCCTTCAGCCGGTCCCCATCCTTACAAGTTTCTCAAGGTGGGAGGTGGGGGTGGTCTAAACATCCTCCGGCTAAGGGGCGGGGCGGAGCTTGGCGAGTGGCGCGTTACCCCTGATCCTGTGCGCAGAGGGCGGGGGTGAGCGCTTGGCGCAGCCGCCGTGGAGCGCGCGTGATTCCACCTCTCGGTTCTTGGGGGCCCTGTGGCGTCTTCCTAGTGGCTCTTCCGTGTCCTTCCGTGAAGGGAGACCAGGTTTTTTCAGAGAAGGTGCTGAGTTGGTGAGGGGCCCTTATTTTTCATCTCCATCGGTCTCTGCAGTGTGCTTTTTATTTTAAAGTCGTTATCAAAGGTGCTGTGAGTTAGGCATTTCCAGCTCTCGGCGCTGTTTTACCCACAGCTTGTGTGTGCGTGGGAGAGAAACAGGCACGCAATACGTCTGTGGACGCTTTATTTGGTAACAAAATTGGAGAGTAACCTCCATTCGCATAGGGAAGTCTTGAACTACCCCGGGGCATTTTAGGTCAACTCCATTACCGTGGGCCAGGGCAGCTAAGGTAACTTGAGGAAAGCAGTTAGCCAGAAGGTGTTCAAAGGCTAGTACGATTGACCAGATCTTAGAAAATGAAATTTAATGACTGTTTGTAACATTCTGTGCTTACCATCCCTCCTCTACAAAAAAACAGCTCACAACTCAGGATTTCATATCAAAAGAAAGAAAATTTCCAGAATGCAGTCAACACTTGGGAGACTTTGTTGGGATTGTTAACAGTAAAAGTGGGGTATTTGTAAACCAGACCGAGACTGATTAGTGTGGTGAGAGAAAAAAAAAAAAACAACCACCATATTGATTTGGCAAAATTTGAACTCATGTCTTGAATGTCAGGGAATGGAACACGAATTAAGATAATTTTGAGAGAAGTAGGGTTGCTTACCCTGGAACGGTCTGGAGTTCTATGGTAGCTGACGTAAAACATAGCATTTGGAAGGCTTACTGGTGGAAGAATAAAATTTATTCTGTCTAGACCAAAAGACAGACCTAGGAACAAGTCAGTGAAAATTATTGGGAGATGGATTTCACCCCCAACACAGCGAAGGTTTTGTTCGGTTGTTTTTTTTTAAGAGAATACCATCCCTAAAAAAGGGACAGTCTTTAAAAAATGAAGGTAGTCCAGTAATAGATTTAGATGCAGTGTACTGGATAACATTCCAAATCTGGAGATTCTTTGAATTATGGATTGGTCGGAAGCATGTAATTTTTTTTTAAGTTTATTTCAAAGGGGAGGCGGAGGGGGATAGAAAACCGGAAGCAGGTTTCAGACTGACAGTAGAGAGCTGGATGTGGGGCATGAACTCACAAACCCGAGATCATGACCTGAGCCAAGTGGGGTGCTTAACCGCTTAACGAACGGAGGCACTCAGGTGTCTCCTGCAAGCATGTAATTAAATAGAAAGTATAGTAACTGAATAATTAACGTTAAAAGAAATATCTAAACATCAAAAGCAGCATAAAAGTAACAATGAAAAAAATGTGTTAAATCAACTATTTGTAAACGTCAAAGTCTTCTTTTGATCCTATTATTCTGATGGATTTTCAGCAGTTATATAAAATTTTGACGTTTTAAAAATCCTTTATCATTGCTTTTACTTTAGAACTTTATATATTTTAACGTGTTCTTCATCTTTTCTAACAACTATAAAATCTTCTTTTAGTTTAACATCATGGTACACTTAACCATTCCCCTGCAGCTGGAAATTTGGAATGTTTGTATGTATATATATTTTATTCATAATAATCAGTGGTTAAGTAGCCCTGTACCAATTGTTAGCTTTTTCTCTTTTGAATTATACCCCCTGAATGTATTCACCAAAATAGTAATAAAGATTATGATCATTTTGTGACATTTGTTCCCAGTTGCCAACTTATATTAATAATTTGTATAAATTGCCAAGTTTTTAACAGTCAAAAAAGAAAAGGAAAAAAGTCTCCTTATCCCCCCCCTCCAGTGTAACCTGAATTGTGTTGTTTTCATTGGTGGCTGGTTTTATATTAGTTTTAATTTTCTATAAATAGAATATAGTTGGAGCAGTAGAAAGTATGATATTTTATTTAGTGGCTAGATTTTAGAAGCTTTTTTTTTTCCTTAAAGATCTTCACTGTCAACAAATATTTAATTTCTATTAAAGGCATTAAGGAAACTCGAGACCTTTCCCTTCTTAAATCAGTAATACATAGAAACTTCTTCAAAGCTGCTAAATACTTAAACTGAGGACTGATTCTCAGAAATAGTGATAACTCTGATAAATATCTTAAAAATATGTATTTAGTTCCATTACAATGTGTCTGCCCTTTAGTTCTCATATTGTTTACTTATTAGTAAACATTAACATGTTTGTAATAACTGCTTTATAAAAAATTGAGGTAGTCTGTTTCATATTGGACTGTGACATTATAACAGTTGCAGAATCGGTTTTGGAGCACTATGAAAGAAAATTCCTAATGACCAGTTTCCACTCTGAGTCTCCCCTTCAGGGTAGATTTCAGTAGCTAATTACATCTGTCTATCTTGATTGAGCTACTCATAGAATCCATACGTAGACTTTTGTTGAATCAAAAACCGGAAAGATAACTTCTCAGCAGTTGTTTAAAATGTCTAGGAGACCAAAAGTGTTTTCATTTTCTATCTGTGAAAATTAGAGCAAACAAAGTTACAGTTTACATTATTTTTGCCTGTTTTTTCTTCCCTATTTAGATCTAGTGGTTTTTTAAAGCAATAGACTCTCTCATGATGACTCTGCATTCTTACTAAAAACACTTGGAGATCCTTAATCACCATGCACTATTTACAGACAGCCCTTATCTATGAGAAACAACTTATCTATTTTTGTTTAGGTCACATTTTTAACAGTGAGACTTTTAAGATAAGTTTGTATATTGCTTGGAAGTATATAGTCTGTTGGAATACTTTGACCTTTAAAAAAACTTTCCCTGTTGTGTAAACTTTTAAAATAGAATGTCAACAAAATCTTCCTAAAGTCAGAAACAGTTTGCTTGTGGATTTAAAAGCTTGCTATGGGGGTGCCTGGGTGGCTTAGTCGGCTAGGTGTCCGACTTCAGCTCAGGTTGTGATCTCACGGTTTGTGGGTTTGAGCCCCATGTCGGGCTCCGTGCTGACAGCTAGCTTGGAGCCCAGAGCCTGCTTCAGTTTCTGTGTCTCCCTCTCTCTGACCCTCCCCTGCTTACGCTGTCTCTAGCTCTCTCTCTCAAAAAATAAATAAAACATTTGAAACAGACAAGCAAACCAAAAAAGCTTGCTATGAAACTTTAAATATATAGCTTTGCCCTTCTTGACCTTGTTTGGTTTTGGAAACATAACGGTCTTGCTCCTAAAAATGAAGCAATGACTACCAAGACTATCATATTGTTTTTTCCAGAGTAACATAAACATGTCAGAGCTGACAGCATTAAAGCTATTAGCTCTGTTTATCCAGAAAGGGCCACTTTTGAACAAAGTATTTAGAAGTGGAACAGAGTTGAAAACCTGTATCCATAAGAAGATTTCCACAAGCATGTTTATAGTAGCCTTATTTATAGTAGTTCCAAACTGGAAGCAACCTGAATATTTAACAACAGGAGAGTGGATAAATAAATTATAGTATGTTCAAAGTGGAATACTGGTTAGCAATAAAAAGGAATGAATTATTACTGTTCCATGGATGAATCTCAGAAGCTTTATATTGAGAGAAGAAGTTTTGATACGAGACATCAGTGGTGGAAGAATAGACTAGAAAGGGCAGAAGAATACTTTCTTGGGTGATGGAGGATTTTGCATGTTTTTTCATATTTTCAGTAGAGGCTACTGGGGTATATTTGTCACAACTCAGAGGTAAACACCTAAGATCTGTTTATTTTCTTGTATGTAAAATGTACCTCTTTTTTTTTTTTTTTTTTTAAAGAAATGGAACAAAAGGTGAGGTTTCTCAGTAGGAATGTGTAAGAAACGACTAAGTTCAAACTAGAAAGTTGCTTTTATTAATATATAGATAATAAAGGTATTAATATATAGATAATAAAGGTATTTCTTAAAAGAATTTTATTTTAGAAAACTCTTTTTGAGAATTTGGGAAGATATTTACATAGTTACTATAAGTTATAAAAGTTTTTTCCCCTCTTCCTAGTTAGACCAACTGTATTTAAACATTAGTGTAGTTAAAGGGGCGCCCGGTTGGTCAGTTGGTCAGTTGATTAAGCATCAAACTTCAGCTCAGGTCATGATCTTGAGGTTATGAGTTCGAGCCACATGTCGGACTCTGTGCTGACAGCTCAGAGCTTGGAGCCAGTTTCGGATTCTGTGTCTCCCTCTTTCTCTGCCCCTCCCCCACTCATGCTCTGTCTGTCTCTCTCTCCTTCAAAAATAAATAAACATTTAAAAATAGTGTAATTAAAGATTATACGAGGCTTTGTGGGGAACAATATCAGTTTCATTAAAACATTTTCTGCTGTCTAACTACTTTGCAGTGTAAAATTCCTTAAGTCATCAGGTATTTATTGAGGACTTGGTTCCAGAAATGTTCCAGACACTGAGACACTGTTCTGTTCATAATAATGAATGGAAAAAAGATTTTTAAATTGATCATTAATTTCATTCTATTGGATTTTGGTCCTGAACAGTCTGTATTAGGTTTTGAGTAGGAATAGTAAAAGCATCCATTGAAAATATTTTACTTTCCTCTTTTTGCAGTCCAGAATAGAAATCATTTCTGTGTTTTACCTGTAAATGATACACAAGAAATTCTGTTATTAAATTATCAGCAACCAAGTTGCCAATATTATTTTTATATGCCACATTTTCAGGAGGCAAAAACATCTGTCCTAGTTTCCTAGAATATAATTCCTCATTGAGATCCATATATGTCTATGTGTACTTTTAGAAATATTTTTCTCATAGTATTTGATTATATATCTTGGTCAGGAATAGGTTGTAATAGGTAGCCTGGTTTTTTTTTTTTTTGTTTGTTTGTTTTATGTTTCTTTTCAGGGGTGCCTGGGTGGCTCAGTTGGTTAAGCGTCCAACTTCGCCTCCGGTCATGATCTCACAGTTTGTGAGTCCTAGCCCTCTGTCGGGCTCTGTGCTGACAGCTCAGTGCCTAGAGCTGATGTGCATTGTGTCTGCCTCTCCCCAACTCATACAGTCTCTCTCTCTCTCTCAAAAGTAAATAAACGTAATTAAAAAAAAAAAAGTTTATTTTCAGAGAGAGTGCACGTGGGTGGGAGAGGGTCACAGAGAGAGAATCTTAAGCAGGCTCCACGCCCAGTGCGGAGCCCCACGCAGGGTTCGATCTCATGACCGTGAGATCATGACCTGAGCTGAAATCAACAGTCTGATGCTTAACTAGCTGAGCCACGCAGGAGCCCCTGTAGCCTGTCTTTATAAAAGTATTAATCAGCCCTGTCTTAAACCAGATTCTCTAAGGAGATACTGTACCTTCTTTTAAGAACATTTAAACTTTCAAAAAATTTATGTTAAAATTGCTTACTACTCAAGTTGCTTTGAAATGTTCTATTCTGTGTACAGTTTGTTTCTCTGATGGTACTAGTTCTTTTACTCTACCTTCTGAGTCTGTTTGTAGTTTATCTTAATAGTGGAAAATAGAATATTGCAAAATGCATATTAAAACCCTGCTTGTTTTTTTAGTATTAGTGTGGTCTAATTTTTGTTTTTAACTTAGAAACAGGTAATTTAAAAAAAGTGGAAACAGGAGAATTTCACTTGTGGAGAAAAAAAGTCTTTCTGAAGTGAAAAATTTCAAGTAAAGGAAAAAATTTTAAGGAAATTCAAGCCTTTTACATTCAAATGAATAGGCAAAATATTGCCTGAGTGCGTTTTTAGTGTATTGAATGTTGAGGTCAGTCAGTTCCATCTCCAATCTCCTTGATTTAATTACAGCCCAAAATACTTACCCCACCCCATAGCCCCTGATATTCTGTCACACTGTTATCTTCTCCTGGCTGTCTACTCTTTATCAAAAACAATTTTTAATGTTTATTTTTGAGAGAGGGAGACAGAGCACAAGCAGTGGAGGGACAGAGAGAGAAGAGACACAGAAAATGAAGCAGGCTCCAGGCTCTGAGCTGTCAACACAGATCCTGACACAGGGCTCAAACTCATGAACTGCGAGATTATGACCTGAGCCACAGTCAGATGCTTAATGGACTGAGCCACCCAGATGTACCCCTGGCTTGTCTACCTGATAATTTTTCATAGATGCACCTCCTCACCCTAAATGAAACAAAGCTGTCCCTTAGTAAACCACTTCCCCTGTAACTCTCTCAGTGATATATTTTCTTTCTCTATTTTTCTTGTCCTTCTGGGAGAGCAGAGAGAGTCGACATCTTTTTTTTTTTTTTTTTTTAACATTTATTTATTTATTTTTGAGAACGTGGGGTAGGGTTAGAGAGAGGGAGACAGAATCCCAAGCAGGCTGTCTGCTGTCAGCGCAGAGCCTGACGCGGGGCTCAGTCCTACAAACTGTGAGATCATGACCTGAGCTGAAATCAAGAGTTAGATGCTTAACCAACTGAGCCACCCAGGTGCCCCAAGAGTTGGCATCTTTTAGACTCTGAAGAGCAACTTTCACATTAGACTGTTTCACTGTTTCAAAGAAAGCCATGACTTATGCCATCCATCAGTATTTCTAATTTTTTTACTGTTAACTGTAGACCTTTAATCTCTCCCTTATATTCTTTAAGGAATATTTTTCTTCATATTTTCCCCTTTTACAACACTGCACTGGTCTCTAGCTGCTTAAAACCTCCCTTCTTCTATTCTGTTCTGTTGTGTTTTTAAATTAGAGACCAGTATATCCATTCATCGAGATAATAAACCAGAAATCTGGGAATCATGAAGGAGCCTCACTTCATTAACCTCATGCTCCATACTTGATCACTCACCCAATCCTATTGATTTTACTGCCTGAGTTAGTGGTTCTTAAGTTTCAAGGTAGGTGAAAATTGATTGCAGACTTACTTTGTGATCCCAGTAAAAGCATCAGACTATCTCCTCAAAAAATGCATGCACACATCCACGTATACACTTTTTAGGCAGTTTTAGGGGATCCATCTGTCCTCTTTGCTTTAATGGCCACTGCCTCAGTTTAAGCTTGCAGTATTTGGGGCTGGGGGATTATTTCAGTGGAATTCTAACAGATCGTCTTGCCTCTTGCCCTCCCACTAACATTCCTCTCTGCTCTTCCCTCTGTCTCTCCACTAGTCCATCGTCAATCTGATACCATAATTCTATGAGTCCATAAATCAACAGCTTTCCAATTATATTAATATTCAATGATATTCATTAATATCAATGGTTGCCTTTTATGTACCGGGTAGATTATTACCTACCTATTGATTTTTATCATCTGGCACCTGACCACTTCTTTTTTTTTCTTAAATAGTTTATTATGAAGTTGGTTTACATATAACACCTAGTGCTCATCCCAACAAGTGCCCATCACCCTCCTTCCCCTCTCCCCCACCCTCATCAGCCCTCAGTTTGTTCTCAGCATTCAAGAGTCTCTCATGGTTTGCCTCCCTTCCTCTCCCCAACTGTTTTTCCCCTTCTCTTCCCCCACAGTCCTCCATTCAGTTCCTCCTAATCCTCCTATACGTGCCAACATATGGTATCTGTCCTTCTCTGCCTGACTTATTTCGCTCAGCATAACACCCTCGAGTTCCATCCATTTGCTACAAATGGCCAGATTTCATTCTTTCTCATTGGCACCTGACCACTTCTAAAGTCCCTCTCTTATTTCATCATATTCCAGCAATATTGTTATGCTTACTTCCCCCAACGTTTCATGCACATTGTATCTCTGTGTCTTTGCTTATGCTGTTTCTTCTGTGTGAAAGGTAGCTCCTCCTCCCTTCAGCCTATGGACTTCTGTAGTCTTATTTAATCTTTCAGAAATCTGGTTAGGTGCCATATATACTCTCTGTAAAGTTTTTGCTCATTCCTGCAGGGTTAATTATGTCTTCTGTATTGCTTATTTATAATTGCACATACTAGGGGCACCTGGGTGGCTTAGTCGGTTAAGCGTCCAACTTTTGCTTAGGTCATGATCTCGCGGTTCGTGGGTTCGAGCCCCGCGTCGGGCTCTGTGCTGACTGCCAGCTCAGAGCCTGGAGCCTGTTTCAGATTCTGTGCCTCCCTCTCTCTCTGACCCTCCCCTGCTCACACTGTTTCTCTCTCCTAGAAATAAATAAAACATAAAAAAAAAAAATTTATAATTGCACATACTATATATTACTTAATCCTTTTTTTTTTTTTTTTTTAAATATATAGATCTGTAGTCCATACTAGGTGAAAAGCTTCTTTGAGGGTAGGGACTGTGTCTTGTAATTTTTGTGTCTTCACCTGTTTTATCACCTAATCCGTCTATGAGGTTTTATATTTCTTGAGAGTGCTTTAAGTTTTTTTCTTAAATATTTTAAACAGAATTCTTATCTGTTAACTTACACTGTTATCATTCATAGGCCTTGAACAAAGGCAAACAAGTGCATATCTAATAGGATATTTATCCTATCTAATAGGATATTTATCTTAAGGATATTTTATCTGTCCTTAAAGATAAGGACATTTATCTTAAATGTCAGTTTAATGGAGTACAGATTCAATTCAGGTAAAATTAATTGAAGTCTTGGTTAATAGACCTCTCTGTTAGAGGAGAGGGAGTGGGGGAGGAGACATGTTTACATAACTGTAGTTTCAGGGCAACATGCGTTAGTAGCATCCTTTCACAGAGTGCTCTGTAGTTTTTCTAGTGGTTTCTAACTTCATTCATTCCTCCCAACAGTGCTGTGTAGTTGGAAGCTTCTTCTACATGGACTCTTCCTTGTGCCTTGAAAGTTCTTTTCTCAAGTCTTTGAGCCCCCCACCTTCTCATCTTTAGGTCTTGACTTAAAGATCTTTTTTTTCCTTCCTGACTTCCTTACTGAAAGTTGAAGTCAACCTACTGCTTGGTCCCTAGGATAATCTTTTTCTTTCTTTCAGCATCCTGTCTGTTTCCTTTATGGCTCTTATTATAATCTAAAATTATCTTAGGGCATCTGGATGGATCAGTCGGTTAAGCATCCAACTCTTGATTTCTGCCCAGGTGATCATCTCCCAGTTGATTATATCAAGCCCCACATTGCATTGGGTGCTGTACTGACAGTGCAGAACCTGCTTGGGGCTCTCTCTCTCTCTCTTTCTCTCTCTCTCTCTTCCTTTCTCGCTTTGTTTCTCTCTCCCCTGTCCCCTGCTTGCATGTGTTCTTGCAATAAATAAGTAAATAGATAAATATACATTAAGAATTATAATTTTTTTCTTTTAATAAATAGTAAGAACAGTAGTAGGAATAGTAGGAATAGTCTTATCAAGAGAAGGACAGATAAAATTTTTAATTTGTTGGACTTTATTTATCATGATTGAAAACTAGACTTTGGATTTATTGTCCTGTACTAAACCTGCTTATGCAGCTGCAGTTTACCCACGTGAAAAATGGGAATAATAATCATACCTACCAAATGTTTTAAGCTAACACAGCTTAACAGAGTTAAATAAGATAATACAGTTATACTCTTAGCATAGTCTATTACTAACATTAATTAGCATGCCTTGGCACATAATCTTAAGTGATTTTTACATAGTGCAGAGCAAGATATCAGGTAAGTACTCAGTGAAGATTGTCAAATGATAATATTTAAGAACAGAAAGGATTCTCTGCAGAGCCCCACAGAGGGAGGGCACTAGCCAACATTTGATGAATGATGCTTAAATGTTTATCTTGGTTTCCTTATGTGTTTGTCTTCATAGACATAGAGACCATTTTATTTATATTACTTAGTATTTCCTGACCCCGCCCCCACCCCCCCCATGACCGTCCTGAGTGCCCCATAAGGCATTTAATGAACACTTAGGGAATTAGATGTATCTAATAATGAGAAGATTCGTGTATGAAAATTTTAATTAGTTCTTTAAAATAGCAGCTTTCAGACAACATTTCTTTAGGAATCACTGTCTTACCAAAAATGTAAATTAAAGCATTGAAGGCATATTCTGTCTGAAATTCTAAATCAATGGAATATTCTTGGGTATTCTGTTGTATGATTTTAAACATGGTGGAAATGTTTTCTAAACCTATAAAATGTATCACATGTTGAACTTTGTAATTCTGGTGATCATTATTCCTGAAATAAAAATAAAGGTAAATGCAAATATACTTGGTGTAAGCATAATGAAATAGGATATTTGATATGATACATTTCTCAAAACTTTGTGTTCCAGTTTCACAAGTCTTCAGGTAGCCCACAAATCAAACAAGATGGGCTTAGAGATATATAGGTGGCTTCACTATGTTATTATTCATAGACGTATAGATAAGTTAGTTAAGAAATTAATGTGAGAAGTAAAGAATAGATAAAGAATAAATTTAAGCGTGACATGTGCTGTTTGAGTTCTATTAAAGAGTGTTGCATACTGTTAAATCTGTACATGTTTAGTTTCAGAATGGCTTCGGTTATTGCCTTTCCTTGGTGTACTTGCACTACTTGGCTACCTTGCAATTCGTCCATTCCTCCCGAAGAAAAAACAGCAGAAGGATAGCTTGATTAATCTTAAAATACAAAAGGAAAATCCCAAAGTGGTGAATGAAATAAACATTGAAGATTTGTGTCTTGCTAAAGCAGCTTATTGTAGGTGTTGGCGTTCTAAGACGGTAAGATGTCTGCTTGCACGTGCTCTGAAACTTTGTGCAGTTAAAATTGTTCTGCTTTGTAAATCCTTAGTTTTGAAGTTCTGTGAGATCAAAGATTTTTCCACAGTATTCAGTACTGAAATTTTATATTCCTACATTAAAGTTTTATGCATGTTATGATGGATACTTACCTACATTAGAAAAGGGAAGAATAGAAATCTGATGTTTTCGAAACTGATGTCTGCCTCTTACAGTATGACTTTGGTTGGGCAGGTTACAGAATCTTTAATCTCTGATGTTCAGAGTTTTTTTTCTGATAATATTTCAACATCACAAACATCTTTTAGGATTTAGTGAGATGCTATATGTACGGTTCCTTATATATAGATAAGCTAATAAGTGGCAGCTGTAATTATGGATGATTCATAGTGTGGAAATAAAAATGAGTATGGAGTGATGAATATAAGTAGATAGTGAGATCTGTTTTCTTCAAGTACTTTGATCATAGACTATTTGAAGTTTTAAGTATAATAATGTTCATCACAACACTTATTGTAATAGCAAAGTTTTGGAAATAATCTAGATGTCTGAAAATAGGAATGATTAAAGAATAGTATAATACAAATTATGGATTATTAGGAAACCATTCCAAGTAATGTTTTTTAAGAATATTTCGATGTCAGGAGAGCATGATGTAATTAATAAAAGCAAAGTACAGTATGATCCCAATTTTATTTTTTAAAAAAGAGATACACATAGTAAATGCAGAGGAAAAATTATATAAAAATATTGATTATTGTTACTTATTGAGTGAATTTTTTAAAATGTATTTTAAAATGTTTTCCAAAATTTTACAATATGTGTGAGTTTTCTGGTAAGAAAACATGAAATTATGTATTTTGAATTTAAATTACAGTTGAGCCTTGAACAACATGGAGGCTGGGGCACCAATCACCTGCATAGTCAAATCTGGGTATAACTTTTGACTCCCCCCAAAATTTACTAGTTTATTGTTGGCCAGAAGCCTTACTGATGACATAAACAGTCAACACATATCTTATATGTTAGATGTATTACATACTTTATTCTTACAGTGAAGTAAGCTAGAGAAAAATGTTAGTAATAAAACCATAAGGAAGAGAAAATTCATTTACAGTACTATACTGTGTTTATCACAAAAACAATCCACAGTTCAGTGCATCCACACAGTTCTAACCTGGGTTGTTCAAGGTTAACTGTACATTCTTTTCAAACTTAAATAAGTGAAGAGGTAAGCTCTAATTTGGAGCTCCACAGAAAACAAGAGATTATTTTGATCCCCCTTTAAGCCTGTTTTATTGACTCTTGGAATAGTCAATCCAAAGCTTTTTATTTAAAACCAATGTCAAATAATAAAGTAACTATTTAAAGTTGTTAGATTTGCTGTGATATTAGAATGCAGTTAGGTTAGGTGTAGAATATACATTATTCAGGAAAGCTGTCTGATGATTTGTTTTTCAAAGTCATGTGCTTTATAATAGCATTTCACATATATTTCTACTTGTTGAATCATTTTAAAAATAATACTTGTAATTCTTTTTCCTTTCTAGTTTCCTGCCTGTGATGGTTCACATAATAAACACAATGAGTTGACAGGAGATAATGTGGGGCCACTAATACTGAAGAAGAAAGAAGTATAATAGTAATGAATTAGGATTGAATTCAGTTGTGTGCTGTAAAATCTTAAAATAATATTTTTTCATTCTTTGTGTATAGAAGATCTTTCAAATGGTGGTCTTAATTATTACTACTCATTGAGTAATTATTTCTGCCAGTTTATTTTCTTGTTACACTACTGTTCATATTTGATACTTTATATATTCAAACAATCGTTTATATAGAAATTAAATCATACAAACCTTTCATTCTTACTTCAGAGACTTAATGTTACTTTCCTAAATAAATCAACACTCTTGGTTTTAATTAACTGAGAAAAATTTAAGTTTTTGCCACTGTGTCCAAAGCTATTCCTTTAAATGTCAATATTTTTAATAGACTCTACACTTAGAAATTTTCTCTATACACTATTAAACATATTGTTTTTCAGTCCTCTTCTGTTTTGAGCTTTTGAAGTGATTTTTTTTTGGACTGCCACACTCTGTTCTTTTTAGATCAATAAGAAACATACTGCTCTCAAGAATTACTTGAGTTTTCAAAGAGATAAGTGCTTTGCTTTATAAAGATTGTGTCTAACAAGTGTGAATATCCCAATTTCAGAAAAGACTTGAACTGGATATAGAAAGTTCCAAAAAGGAACAGTTATTTACATTATAAAAAATGTGTTTACTTTACAAAAGTCTTGTTTGTGTCTGTTTAGGTGTGTGTTTTGTGTATGTATCTTGAACTCTTTGAATGACAGGGTGGGTTGGGTGGTAAGAATACTTCTACTAAACTTATGAGCTGCTGCCATTTGAAGGTCAATTAGAAATAAAGTATATCTGAATTCATATTAAAATGATAAACAGTTCAGTATTCAAAATGGTATACATTTTTCTCTTTATAACAGTGTAAGCCAATAAAACATAAAATACAGAAAGTTTGCCAAATAAACTTGAAGAGTCTTTAAAACTTTCATAATTTTTTAGCTTAAGAGTCTATTTAGTTTTATTGTATATTATAGTTCCTATATTAATAACTATCCTTAAGTCTGTCTATTAAAGGTACAATCCTGTCAGTTTACTGTGTCTTTTTTATATATACAAGGATATGCTAATAGGTAGCACATGTATGTATGAGACATTGCACTAAGTCTGGTACCTAGATTTGTAATTTATTGTAATGTCAGTAGGTTCTATTGTGTGATCTTGACTCTTGTGACCAACACCAGGGATTTTAAAACCTTTTTTTTTTATGTTTTATTTTTATTTATTTCGAGAGAGAGAGGGAGAGAACAGGGGAGGGGCACAGAGGGAGAGAGAATCACAGGCAGACCCCGTGGTGTCCATACAGAGCCCCACGCAGAGCTCAAACTCACTGACCACGAGATCATGACCTGAACTGAAATCAGGAGTTGGATGTTCAACTGACTGAACCACCCAGGCTCCCCAAAAGCAGGAATTTTAAAGTTAGGGTTAGAAATGTAGTTGTGGTTTTGAACAGTTTTACAAGGTGTGCGTCCAAAATAGTTCATCTCTCCTTATGTGCGAAGAGGGAGAAGTCTACCACTGCTGTCACTATGGCTCTGGGTGTTCTTTCCTAAAATCTTCTCTTCAGCACGTTTAAGGGGCTTCACTGTCAGACTAAACAATTATTTCTCCATAGATGGTCACAAGGTTTTGGGGAAAATCTTCCATACCAAAAGTTTGAATATCCATGATCTGTGATCATGAAATGCTTTTCTTTAAAACAGTTTACTGCAGCACAGCAACATGTTCATTCTAGCAGTTCCTGTACTTAGGTCTCACAGAAGGTGAAGTTTCCTAACCATGTGAGGACTAAAATGAAATTATCAACTTTAAATTTTGTCAACTAAATGTGTATAAAGAATTGAAAACTAATTATCTCATAAAAGATACTTTTAACATCCCCAAAGTGTGAGAGCTATACTCAGTATAGTTTGTGCTCCTTACATTCTCAATTTTTAAAATACATTAAAGAGCTGTGTCCAAATATTTTCCTACCTGTGCAGATTTTTCAGAAGCCTGGGATGGTAGCAAAGTGTTTTTTTAATGATTCCCTTTACATAAGCATTATTATCAGTTGCTGTCACTTCCTCTTGTAAATGTACTGAATTCTATCATGTCTGCTTTGAAAAATGAATAATCTGATAACCAACTGTTTCTGAATTGTTACAACAGAAGATAACAGCTCTTGAAATACATGCTTTGGTTTTCTAGAGCCTTAAAGAAACAACTCTATCACTGTCAAGTGATTGTTTTGAGGCTTGCTTCTCCTTTCCCAGGGAACTACTCATTGCCTTACTCAGCAAATGAACACACCATGACATAAATATCAGGTATACAAAACTGTTGAGCAGACTTGAGGTATTAATGATTCATTCATATGAGTAAGCAAGTTGTATTATGAAAGCACATTACAATTCAACTTTGAGTTTAATGCCTCATACGATGATTCATTAAATTGCTTTTGTATTTTGTAACCTAATTTGTTAATAAGTTTATGGGAAGCTACGTAAGCCAGTTGCTGATCTATATAGTTCTGCCTTCCTTATTGTGATTCCTATAGTTTCCCATTAGAAACATGCTATCAGACTCTCCCTCTGCAAAGAGTTTTAAAATTCTGTTCAATAGGGTTCTTAAATTATGGTGGATATTTTATTAACTACCTACTAGAAACATCTAAGAATTGAGTGCCTCAGGCCCCCATCTTCAGAGTCTGCTTATCACTTCACAACTAATTCCAGTAAGTTTGGTTATCTGATTTCTGCTCCTAGAAAAAAAATCACAAGTATCAACAGGATCCTGCTAGTGGCAGGTAGACAAAAAATGTAACAGCTGATAGTAGGAGAAGAAACCAAAACGTAAATTTAATGTGAACATTAAAAGTATAGCAACTTAAGAAAATTTAACAAAGGATCCTGGACACTCTAGTGCCTGAGAACAACCCATGATCAACTTAATCCAAGTAATGTTTAACAATGAATTTGAATCAAGATGGGTAGTATTTGGTATTTAAGAAGGCAGGATATGTGTTCCATTTGGTGATACCAGTTTCCACTTCAAATAGTTAAAAGTTTAGCACTTCAAAGTGGTATATCCAGGTGGAAATTTTATGCAGAAAATATCTTGACTCTTACTTTGATATTTGGAGAATTTGCATGAGAAGTTTTTCCATTTAATTGAAGCATTTTTCAAGTTTAATGACTGTAATTCACTACATAATTTAATTTGTTAAAGTATGAGGAAAACTAAAGGAACATGGTTTGTCTGGCTAGCCATGGAATCCCTTTGCATCGAAGGTTGGATTGCAGAAGACTTAATGGCTGTTTTGTGTTTTGTTTTGTTTTGTTTTAGCTATACTGCATCATCTGAAGTTGTGTTTTAGTTTGTCACGATAATCTTTTCCTGGAAGCTCACTTTATTTTATCATGTTCAGATAGTATTTTCATCTTTTGCAGAAATCCAGTTTAGTAGAGTCATGTTATAGCAAGCATTATTTTAATATAAAAAGTAGAAAGTCCATATTATAAGCAGTTGTGTTATGTCATTTTTATTAGTTATGATCTTGAAGGACATTGAAAATCTCAGAGAGGTATGCCTATGTTAGAGATGACATCACCCTCTAATTGTCCTTTGGTTTAAATATTTGATTCTCTGCTTATGAAAAGACTATATTTGTGATTCTATTCTCTGTTGTCAAATTCAATATTTACTGTTGTCAAATGGATCAGCCACAATGTTAGGAAATTCCTGATCTCTATTATAAGGCTGTAATTTTTCAAAACAATATAGAAAATGGGAAAGGGGTAATAAATTGCATAATTACAGAGAGGAAACTGTACTCGTCAGAAAATGAAAAATGTCAAGAAAATAATGCACTAAATTTTTAAATTTCCTGTAATTTTCTGTTAGTATCTGTCATACGTTCCTCTGCCTTATCACACTGAAGGTAGGAATCAATACCACCCATTCAAAAAATTTAAGAAACTCAAAACTTAGGGGCACCTGCGTAGCTCAGTTGACTTCGGCTCAGGTCATGATCTCGTGGTCTGTGGGTTCGAGTCCTGCATCAGGCTTTGTGCTGACAGCTTGGAGCCTGCTTGGGATTCTGTGTCTCCCTCTCTCTGTGCCCTTCTCCCACTCATGCTCTGTCTCTCAAAAATGAATAAATATTTAAAAGAATTAAAAGAAACTCAAAACTTAGAAGTACAGTCTTCAATTATCTTGAATGCTGCCAAGAAGTGAAATAATATGAAGATACAGAAAGATGTTCACTTTAACATGCTGCATACAACTGTATAAGCAACACATTGGAAAACCTAGAGGAAATGGATAATTTCCTAGAAAAACATAAATGACCAAAAGCATCCAAGATGAAATTTATAATGTTAGTAGATTAATTATCAAACAACATGAAAGTGAATTTTTAAAATTTTATTTTTTTATTTTTTGAGAGTGTGTGCTGTGTACACAGGCACATGCACACAAGCAGGGGTGGGGACAGAGGGAGGGAGAGAATTGTAAGCAGGCTCTGCACTCAGTGCAGACACATGGTGGATCTCAACTGTAAAATCGACCTGAGCCAAAATCTAGAGTCAGTCACTTAACTGATAGCCACCCAGGCACCCCAAAAGTGAGGTTTTTAAAAATGAGGTTTTAAGATTTTTTAAAAAATGTTTCTTATATTATTTTGGGAGAGAGGAAGTGTGAGGGAGAAGCAGAGAGAGAGAGGGAGAGAATCCCAAGTAGACTCTGTGCTGTCAGAGTTGAGCCCAACACAGGAGTTGATACTCCAGCCCTGGGATCATGACTTGAGTCAAAATGAAGAGGTGGCCACCCAAATGAATGAGCCAGCCAGGTGCCCCTCTTAGCACTTTTTAAATTATGGACTTAAAAACTCACTTTAGGGCCATTTGGGTAGATCAGTCAGTTAAGCATCCTCTTCTTGATTTCAGCTCATTATCTCATGGTTGGTGGGATTGAAGCCGGGGTCCTGCTCCACACTGAGCATGGCCCTTAAGATTCTCCCTCTCCCTCTGCCCCTCTTCCTGCTCATGTGCTCCCTCTCTAAAATAAATAAATAAATAAGTATGTAAGTAAATTCCAATGCTCCACACTGAGCATGGCCATTATGATTCTCTCTGTTCCTCTGCCCCTCTTCCTGCTCATGTGCTCTCTCTCTCAAATAAATAAACAAATAAGTAAATAAATTAAGTACTAAGAATGCAAGAAAATTCCAGTGTTATTTAAATTATCTCAAATTATTTTTAAATGTTTATTTATTTATTTTGAAAGATTTAGAGCACAACCAGAGGAGGAAAAGAGAGAATCTCAAGCAGGCTCCAAGCTGTCAGCACAGAGCCAGATGTGGGGCTCAAACCCATGAACTGTGAAATCATGACCTGAGCCAAAATTAAGAGTTGGGTGCTCAACTGACTGAGCTATCCAGGCATACCTCACCGCATTAATTAATTTGGAAAATTTCATTTGGTTATATAACATTAATATGAAAAACTGATAAACACAAAAAGTAACTCCTAGAGTAATCTCACACATACCAATGAAAATTCTAAATAAAAATGCAGCAGTTTTTAAAAAGGTTAATATAATTGTACTCCAGGAATTAAGAGTATTTGGATCAGTAAATCTATTAACACAATCAATTACATAAGTGAATTAAAGAAAACATAATCATCAATAGATGCTGAAAGACTATTGCTAAGATTCTATAGCCATACCTGATGAAGGTTCTTGAGTAAGATAGATATTGAAGGAAACTAAACACAATGAAGGTTATTTATGAAAAAAGCCTACAAGTATTTAAAACAAACTCCTTCCTTTAAAGAACTAGCAGGAATGCCTACTGTCATTGTATACAGTTAAAAATTATTTTGGAGAATCCAGTGAATGTGACAGTATTAAAAAGTGAACTAATCAGGACAAATACAGGCCAAGAGTAAACTATAATTCTATACCTAGGAACTATAGAGATTAGGAAACACAGAATTAAAGAAGGATGATTTTGTAAAATATTTGGAAACAAGATGAATCTACAAAATTTAATAGCAATAAGCTATTGAAATGCTAATGGGACAAATATTTCATTCACAATAGCAAAAAAAATAATAAAATAAACTTACCAAGAAAGGTAAAGGACCATAGAGGCAGGGGAGAGAGGGAAACTATGAAAATGTTACTAAAAGCAATTGAACAAGATATAAACACATGAAGGAAAAAGTTGCTAGTGTAAAAATATAAATCTTTAAAAATTAACATAAATGTAATAAAATTCACATTAGGAAAGTGCGTTTAAAATTGGATGAAATTATCTTAAGATTCAGACAGAGGAATAGTCAGAAAATTCTACAAAAATAGAAAAAAGACCATTGGGAAGAACTTTACTCATGAGCTATCAGCATATACTATACACCCATTGGAATCAATCAGTTAATGTAAGAAAAGCAATTGCATTAAATAAGAATAAGCAGGATTGATAGAAAAGAATTGAGACTCTAGATCTATATGAAAATTTAATACATGACAAATGTGTTTCAATTCATAGAAAACAAAATTGGATTCCCAATTTACACTGAGGGCCTTGATGTGATACATAAAAAGATGTTTTAAATTGTTTTAAAGATGGAAAGTGGAAGCCTGGAGAAGAGGGAGAGAAAGTAGACTAATCACAGGGAAAACGTATGTGGCAAAAATTAACAATTCTTTTGTAATAAAAGACAGTCAAATATTAATTATATAAATATGGAGGAAGTTTTAATGTGGGTTACAAAGAGTTAACATCTATACTATAGCAATTTGTGTGATATAGTACATAATGATAATATGTGCTATACAATGAGCATTTACAAGAAAACAACACTAAATGTGGGTAAATAATATAAAGACACAAACATAGAAAAGTAAATCCAAATGACCAAAATGTATACAATTGTGCTCAAACTCACTAGTAATCAGGGAAATGCAAATAAAGCTTTAGAGGATTGTTATTTTATACCCCATTCGAAGGTCACATAGCAAGAAGAACAATACCTATTGTTGGTGAGGATTTGGGAGGGTGGGAGGAAGTTAACTTCTACATTGCTGATAAGGAATATGGATTGTTACAGACGTTTTGGAAAATAATTTGGTAACGTTTGTGGAAAAGCACGTCACAGAATTCTATAAAATTAAGTCAATATGTATGAACATATCTATATATATGTTTTTCAATTGCAACATTGATCTTAATGTAAAACACAAATTAAACCTATTTTAATTGGCTCAGCATTTCTGTGTAGTGATAAAAAGCAAGATGCAGTATATCACGTTTAATCCATCTCTGTGTGTTTATATGTATATATACACTTATTTGGGCTCACGTGTGTGTATATGTATATATGTTTGCATAAGCATGGAGAAAAATGGGGATGAAATCTTCTAATGAGGATGACATTTTTTTGCCTGGAGAGGATAGGGGGAGTGAAGATGGGAATTTGAGTGGGAGAAAGAGGAGAGAATGAGCAAAAAAGGGAAAGTAAAATACTAAATTCCATATATGATATCCCATTTTGAGTTGTGTAAATTAAACGTGTATATACTATAAGAAAATGTAAAATATTAGTTGGAACTGATAACATGAAGGTCATTGATGACCTTGCCTAGAGCAATTTTTGTTAAGTAGAAGCAAAGATTGAAGTAAAATTCCTATTACAGCAGTTTTCATAATAAATTAGTGATAAGGTAGCAGACTGCAATAAACTGGCACTTTAGCAAAATAATGCTAATAAAAATAAGCCTAAAAATCAAGTATAATATACTAAACAATAGCTAGCAAAAAAAAAAAAAAGTGATGAAGCAAATCAGGCTTCTGTATCTTGGCCCTGGGTTATTAGCTCAAAAGCCCACTAACACCAAACCAAAATTTAACACATCCATTTGTTTTAAACATACTTTAATCAGATTTTTAGCTGTTTACAACTTGGCTGCTTAACATACCCTATGCAACTATGTCTAAAATCTGCTTGTCGCAGATACAGTAAGCCTTAGGCTATAAAGACCCTACCTAACCTGCTGCTGCTCTTTAGAATTCTCAGTCTGACACCGCGACTCCCCGCTCTCAGATGCCACTGAGTGACATCATACAAAAATCACCTAAACTCATAAGCCCTCTTTCTGATGCCTTTCTCCTCCAGAAGTTCCCTAGCTCTCCTCCCCTTCTGAATGATGGCCTCCAAGCCTTAAGCCTCTGGACCTTAGGACCTTCCCCAATATGCAGATGTTCAACAAAGCATTCCCCAGATAAAGCTTGTGTGTGCTACTGCCACCTCCTGGTCATATTTGTCCCTCCCCTTGATCAGCCTTGAAATCCTCTAACTCCTCCCCTTTCGCTAGATAATAATAAAAGTAAAAATCCACCAGGAAGATATACCAGTTCTAAAAGGATAGATACATGATAATATATCTTCAAAAATAAAGCCGAGACAGAATTACAAAGAGAAACTGATAAATTCACAAATACACTGAGAGATTTTAATGCATCATTTTTAGTAATTGACTAAATGCACATAAACTTTAGTAAGGCTATATCCATGATATAGAACTATAATCAACAAAATCCCTATTCTTTTCAAGTAAACTTGAAATATTTACAAAAACTGACCAGATATTAGGCCTAAAGGTATAACTTTTTTTAATTTTAAAGTTATTTATTTTGAGAGAGTGTGTGAGCATGAGTGGGGTAGGACCAGAGAGGTAAGGAGAGAGAATTCCAAACAGGCTCTGTGATGATACAGCACAGAGCCTGATGCAGGGATCAAGCCCACAAACTGTGAAACCATGATCTGAGCTGAAATCAAGAGTCAGATGCTTAACAGACTGAGCCACCAAGGCTCCCTTGAAGGTATGACATTTTAAAATTCAAAGGTAGACAACAAAGCGCTAGTATTAGAAATCAATAACAAAAAGTTATCCAAAAGAGATCCATAAATTTTAGAAATTAAAAACGCATTCCAAATAATTTGTGAAACCAAGAAGTAATTATACTAAAATTAGAACATATTTTAAGTTGGATGAAAGTGAAAAGATTACAGACTAACAGGTGTGTAATACAGCTGAAGCAGTACTTTAATGGAAATTTACTAGAAGCAACTCACTCCATGAGAAGGACAAAAACATAGTCTTGTCCAAAGTCTATGTTAGCTTTTCTACCCTCTGTCATAATACAGTCCAAAAAGACCTGGGATGTCTGGACATTCTGTAGAATATCACATTTGTCCATTATACTGATCAGTTAAAACAGACCGGGAGAATAAGAAGTGGCAAGTATGTTGGACATCTGGGACACATGCATCCCTGAGAGGAAGACAAAAACCTTTGAAGATTAAGGGACCTACCACATCAATGGAGATTTTAAGGGTCCAGTGGTCTGAGCTAGGTTTAAAATAAAGGACAAACTTTAAATCTTGTATTCCCACCATGAAGAAGGAAGCGCAATGCCTCATAGACCTCTTTGGGTTCTGGAATTAGCACATTCCAAATTTAGGAATGCTGCTCTGACACATTTGACAGGAGCTTAGAGTAGGTCCAAGCAGCCCTACCATTTTGGCCATATAATCCAGCAGACTTTGGCATTAAAGATATATGTAGGGGGTGGGGGGCGCCTGGGTAGCTCAGTTGGTTGAGCGTCCAACTTCAGCTCAGGTCATGATCTCATAGTTCGTGAGTTCGAGACCTGCATCAGGCTCTCTGCTGACAGCACAGAGCCTGCTTGGGATTCCCTCTCTCTCTCTCTCTCTCTCTCTCTTCCTTTCCCCCACCTTTGCTTTCTCTCTCTCTGTCTCAAAAATAAATAAACATTAGAAATATATATGTGTATATGCATATATATGTATATTTATATATATGCAGTGGGAAACAGGGTCATATTTGCTTAAAAAAAGATCACTTGTTAAAAAGTGGATAAAAGACACACGGTATTCTGAAAGCTATTAGCCTCTTCATATCTCTTTACATAGTTCAGGTAAATGTAGAAGTAGTATCTCAGAGAGCCTGATCATTCTTAGTAGTTGACTACTAGGTGATATAATTTTGAGTTTTGCTGAATTTCTAATTAAAGGGGCTATAGTGCCATGTTCTTGGAAATCGATCCAGTCATCTGCCACAAATAAAAAGCATTCAGTATCTCTAGTCTCTGGAGCTGAAAGAAAGAAACCCAGTCTTTGTTTAATCACAGCTATGAATGGAAACTGGTTACTTTTTTTCTTGCTGTCAAATGTAACTACTGGTCTGATCAGCTCCTTGGTAGATACATTACACAGCAGTACTTGGTATGCCTTTTTTGTGCTCAGGCTGTATGTGTTTACCAACTGTTTAATTATATATGTGTTATGTTTGCAAGATAAGACTCTAAGATTTTGGTGATCAATATGGGTAGGAAGCACCTGTGTCACAGCAATATTACTTTAATGAGAAAGAAAATTAAAAATGAAGAAAATGGGCTTTTGGCAACCCAGTGTTAACCATATTTTATTATAGAATTAAGTTTAAATTCTCTATAGTAATAGTGATGGTTAGTATTTTAATGTATCTCAACACTATATAGAACAAACCAATAGAGAGAAAGAAGATATATGCAGTGGGAAAGACCCCACGTGGAGCGTATGGCAAACCACAAGAGGAGGGAACATAGTCCCATGGGGTTCTCTAGCAAGGCCAGGCTGTCTACTGATAATTATATATCATATTGTATAGCATAATTATACACCTTAGTAACACTGGATTCACCTGGCAATGGGTGTTGAGTTACCATGTGACTAGAACTTCCCACCGGGAGCTTAGTTTCGTTAGCCCTACCGAGTCATAAGGGCACCTTGGTCCGACAGTAGCCCATCACAAGATGGAAGTAGCACCTCAAGGATCAGGCGTGAAGCATGACAGGCCACCAATAAACAGTATGGGCAGGAAGTCCAGGCTCCCACATCATCAAAAAACGTCCCATTAGTTTCTCTCCTTTAGCTTGCAACTATGGTTGTGTGGGCATTCCCATGTTGCTTAGGGAAGAAAACGGTTAAATTTGGTTTACTGGAAGTTTAGCTCAAGATGTGGATGCAAGCCGAAATTGTATGACTCCTACTTAAGCTCCAGAAAGATAGCAAAAAGGTAAAATCCTCCCAGTAGTCAGAACTCTGGACTGTGGACCTTGCCATTCATTTTACTTGTATAGAGAGGTGGCCCAAGATAAAAATGTATTCGGATTCATGGTCAAATGCCTTGGTTGGTAGGTCAGGGGTTGAAGGAGAAATCGTGGAAGTTTGAAGACAAAGAAATCTGAGAAAGAGGCATATGGATGAACCTGTGGGAATAGACACAAGATATGAAGATCTCTGTATAACAGTTAACTCTTACAGAGAGTATCTACCAACAACCAAAGGGACAAAATGATTTAGCCAGTTGATGTCAGCAGCCTCTTCCATTGGCCACCTAAGTTCTGTCACAATTGGTGCCTAAATGTAGTGGCAGCTATAAAGAGGCCCAAACAGTAGAAGTTCCTTACTGCCGCTGCTGAATGTCCAATTTCCTGGGAACAGAGAACAGTACTGAGACCTCAATATGGCACCATCCTTCAAGAAGACCATGTAGGTACATAATGGCAAGATGAATACACTGAATCCCTCCCATTTAAGGAAGAGAACAATTAATCTTGATTGGAACTGAGGTTTATTCTGAGTATCAGTCTGTCCTTTCTGCTCAGATGACCTCAACCAGTGCCACTAGCCAAGGGCTAAACAGAATATTTGATAACCAACAAGGAATCCTGATCATCATTGCATTGGACCAAAGAATATACTTTATAGCACAGTAACTGCAGCAGTGGACACATGACAGTGTGAATCAGTGATCCCATCAAAAATCATAAAATCACAACAACCAGAACCTGCCAAACTGATGAGAATGATAGAAAAAGCATTAGAAGCCTTTTGAAGCTGCAAGGATGGGGCACCAGCATACACTCTAGATCAATGACCGCTGCATGGTCCCATGTCTCCAGCAGACAGAGGATCAAGGGTGGAAGAAAGAGTGGCACGTTTACCATCATTCATAGTGACTGACCTCTTTGGGAAATTTTTGCTTTTAATCTCTCACTGCTGTTACACAATGGAAGGAGAGGGGAATGTGGTTGGCACATTCTAAGTGATCCACTGGGGGATGTATGGTAATCTCTTATTCAATTTTGATGGCTCAGTTTAAGTAGATAAGTGTAGTACCATGGCTGAGCGGCATTCTATGTTCAATAGAGGATGAATAATGACCTGGGCTCAGGCACCTCAGGGATGATGATGTGGGTCACCCGCCAGGTAAATGACAGAGACCAGTACAGGTACTAACTAGATGAGGGTGAGAGAAATGTAGAACAGATAGTGTGCAGATAGTAGATGAGGGAGATGATTAGTTGAGGGTGCAAGACCAGCTGCAAAGAGGCAAGGGCCTATAGTTCATTCCACTAATGTTATTTTCATAAATTTCCCTAAGAAAAGAAACAACCAGAATCCTGGAGGAGTTTTTTCATATTAAGCAATAGGTCCAAAGATCCAAATGGCAGAAGGGGTGGTGATGTGTAGCCAATATCCCTCTTTCAGGACTGAGGCACTCATTCCCCTCCCTGTGTTGTCTGTTGAGGGATCATAACCAAGACCCTCCTTAAGAATTGCCCTTAGATAAGGGTGCCTGGGTGGCTCAGTTGGTTAATGTTCGAATTCTGCTCAGGTCACGATCTCACAGTTTGTGAGATTGAGCCTTGTGTTGGGCTCTATGCTGACAGCTGAGAGCCTGGAGCCTGCTTCAGATTCTGTGTCTCCCTCTCTCTCCCTGTCTCTTCTTCACTTGTGCTCTCTCTCTCTCTCTCTTTCAGAAATAAATAAACATTAAAATAAAAGGGAGAGGGAGAGAGAATTGCCCTCAGATGAAAGGAACTATATAGCAAGATGCCTGGTGGCTCCGTTGGTTAAGTGTCTGAATTTGCCTCTGCTTTTGATCTCATGGGTTTGAGCCCACGTGGGGCTCACTGCTGTCAGCGGAGAGCCTGCTTTGGATCCTCTGTTTCCCTCTCTCTCTGCCTCTCACCTTCATTGTCCTTCTCTCTTTCTCTCTCTCAAAAATAAACATTAACAACAACAACAAAAAGGAACTGTGTAGCCCAATTACAGTACCTCCCGGGGGCGGGGCGGGGGTGGGGGGCAGTACACATCCAATGACTGCTTCATTACTTCATTGGAATCATTGTAATTATTGCCAGCAAAATTTTACATAACATGTTATTAATGAAAGAAAAAAGAAAACTTGAGATGATACAGAGTGAAACTATTGGAAGACTGTTGGTAAAAGCAGAGGAAATAATGATGATGTAGCCAGTGTGAGCCACTGATGTTCAGAGGGTTAGTTGAGCAGAAAGCAATGGAGAGAGGTGGATCTGAGGCCCATATTGGGACACTGGGCAGTAATAATATATATGGGGTTCAGTTTTCTCATCTAGAAGATGAGGAAGGTGGGGCACCTGGGTGGTTCAGTTGGCTAAGCTTCCGACTTCGGCTCAGGGCATGATCTCACAGTTCATGAGTTCAAGCCCCGCATCAGGCTCTGGGCTCTCTCTCTCTGCCCCTCCCTTGCTTGCTCTCTCTCTCTCAAAAAATTTTTTTAAATAGAAGATGAGGGAGGTTAGATTAAATGATCACCAAGTGTCTTCCTGCTTCTGTATTAGAATTAGCAGTAATTCTAAACTCCTCTGCCCAGCATCCAAACAAACAGCACTGGGGGACAATATTTTAAACCCATAATGAGCTTACTAATAGAAGATATGCTTTAATACAGTGATACAAATGGTTATCGAAAACCTAGAGATTCCTACACCATGAAGTAATTCTTATGTGTACATTCCAATGGACAATAACTCCTAACAAGCGCAACAAAAATATTGTTTTTATTAAAAAATAATATAGCATTAAGAGTACTTTCACCAAGGGAGTATAAGGTACAATATAAATTAATGTAGTATCAAGGGTATTAAATACAGCAGTCATTCCTTTCCTTAAACAAATGAAGGCCACTTAAACACAATCTGTTCAATTCTTTCATGAAAAGCATTTATGTTCCCTGATCCACTTCCCCCTTCTATGTCTTTCCTTGCGCTGTGAATGTTGGATTGAAAACTTTACCACATATTGCTATACTGTTCTCAAGATGCAGGCAGAGTAATATGCAAGACCTATGTTCTGTATTTAAATAGTTCATCTTTCTTTTAAATAATTTATTGTCAAGTTGGTTTCCATATAACACACAGTGCTCATCCCCACAATTAAATAGATCATCTTAAAATTCATAAGGAAAATAAAAAAGCAAGGAAAGGCCTTGAAAAGGAGCATTAAGAGTAGCTAGCTCTACCAGATATTAAAACATAATATAAAGCTCCTAAAATTAAATATTCTGGTATTAGAAGGTGAATTGATAAATCAGTGGAATAGAATAAAACTGCAGAAATAGACTCAAATAAATATGGATATTTAATATATAATAAAGACATCTTGAATCACAGAAGAAAAACGATAGTTATTTTAACAAATGGTACTTATTACAGATTGTGTTCCCCCAGAAGGTATGTTGAAGTCTTAATATTTAGTACTTCAAAATTATTTGGGAATAGAGTCACTGCAGATGTAGTTAGTTAAGGTGAGGTCATACTAGAGCAGGCTGAGCCCCTAATCCAAAATAACTGATACCCTAAAAATGGGAAATTTGGCCACAGAAACAGACATGCACAAATGGAGGATGATGCAGAGATACATGGGAAAACGCCATATAAAGACAGAGTAAGAGACTGGAGGGATGCATTTACAAGCCAAGGAATGCCTGGAACTACCACCAGCTGGAAGAGGCAAAGAAAAATCCTCCTTGGGAGGCTTTGGAGGGAGCATGGCTCTGCTGACACCTTCATTTTGGACTTCTAGTCTTCAGAACAGTGAGAAAATAAGTTCCTGTTGTTTTAAACTACTCAGTTTGTGGTGATTTGTTTTGTCAGCTCTAACAAACTAATCCAGGATCAGATAACTGGAAAACCACTTGGCAAAAGATAACATTGAATCCATACACACACTGTTTTACAGAATAAATTCTAAATGCATCAGAGAAGTAACAGTGAAAAATGAAACTATACAAGTGCTAAGGGAAAAGTGAGTGAATTCCTTTCTAACTATGTATCTAATAGCATAAAGGGAAAGATTCATATATTCAACTCTATGAACAGAAAACTTTTGCTTAAGGAAAGAAGTACCACTAGCAAAATCAAAAGAAAAACTGGAGAAAAGACAGACGATTGACTAGTCTCTCCTAGGTAAAGAACTTTTTAAAATAGAAAAGAGAAATACCAAAAATCTGATAGACAAAGGACATGAACAGATGGTTTACAGAAAAAGAACATCAAATGGCCTTTTTAAATCAATGAAAAAGATGCTCACTCACTGATAATCAAGGAAACAAAATTATACTGAAATGCTATCTCTCATTTATCAGATTGGAAAAAACCTGAAGTTTGAAAATATATGCTCTTTGTGTGACCCTAGAAAAGACTCTGCCCAAGCACACACATGTGCGTGCACGCACATAATCACACACAAAATACAGACACATGTGTTCATTCATTGTGAGATTATTTATAACATCAAAAGATTGGAAAGAACTTTCCTCAGTAGAGGAATTCTCAAACTAATGGGACATGGCCACAGTGTGGTACTATTCAGTTGGAAACAGGAACAAGGACAATTTTTATGCACTGACACTGGACAGAAAAGTGTACAAAGTATGCTCCATTTGTGTAATTAGAGGGGAATAATTTTCAACAATAAATATCCATTTGCTTTATATTTACTAAAATAGTTTTTAAAAAAGAGAAGCCAGAAATTAAATAAAAGAAAAACAAAGTGGGCTAGAATTGTTAAAGGACAGGGAAAGAAGCAAGAGTTTCCAAAAATACCTTTACATATAGTCTTGACTTTTAAATTTTCTTTTAATGTTTTTATTTATTTCTGAGAGAGAGAGAGACAGCACAAGCAGGGGAGGGTCAGAGAGAGAAGGAGACACAGAATCTGAAACTGGCTCCAGGCTCTGAGCTGTCAGCACAGAGCCCGACGCGGGGCTCGAACCCATGAACCATGAGATCATGACCTGAGCAGAAGTCGGACGCTTAACCGACTGAGCCACCCAGGCGCCTCTAGTCTTGACTTTTAAACTATATAAATGCTTTACATGTTCCCAAATTATATGTGAATCTTGTTTAAAGGCAAATCTTGGAACTGAAAACAAATAGAAGTAAATGAATCTGTACATTATAGTATATATATTATATAACTGTATATATAATAATTCAAGAATTATTTCAAGAGGATTTAGAATTTAGTACTTTTGGTAGGCATCTTTGGTGAGACATAGTCTAAGGACAAAAGATCTGCATAATGTTGTAAACTTAGGGGCTCTGGTATGGCTCAGTCAGTTGGACGACTGGCTCTGGATTTGGGCTCAGGTCATGATCTCATGGTTCATGATGGAAGTGTGGAGACTGCTTGGGATTCTCCCTCCCCCTCTCTCTGCCCTTGACCCTCTTGCATTCTTTCTCTCAAAATACATACTTAGATATTAAAAAAAAAAAATCTTAGGGGTATCTGGGTGACTCCGTCAGTTAAGCCTTCGACTCTTGATTTTGGCTCAGGTCATGACCTCACAGTTCATGAGTTAGAGCCCCACATCAGGCTCTGCACTGAGCACAAGTTTGCTTGGGATTCTCTTTCTCTCTCCCAAAAATAAATAAACATTAACAAAGTCTTAAACTTAATTCAGTGGCTTCTTGTAAGTAATGACAGTGGTATTGCTCTTCTGAAGTTTTTGAGTATTAGAAAATAAAGCTAATAAATATTGTTAAATATTAAAAATAAATAATATGTTAATAATAATAGGAACCAAGATATTCAATGTAAGAGAAAGAAGACAGAAGTTAGGTAAAAACCCTGTAATAGTTCTATTTGATTTAGAAATAGCAACTTGAGGGGTGCCTGGGTGGCTCAGTTGGTTTAGTGACCAACTTCGGCTCAGGTCATGATCTCACGGTTTGTGGGCTCGGGCCCTGTGTTGGGCTCTGTGCTGACAGCCAGCTCAGAGCCTGGAGTCTGTTTCGGATTCTGTACTCCCTCTCTCTCTGACCCTCCCCTGCTCATGCTATTTCTCTGTCTGTCTCTCTCTCTCTCAGAAATAAACAAAACATTAAAAAAAAAAAAAAAGAAATAGCAACTTGATCTCCTGTTTTTTATAGTTTTATTTTTTAAATGGTTCAAAAACTGTGATAACTTAGGAAACTTTATTTCAAATATTTGGTTATCTTATAGACCTTATGTCCTACAATTACAGTGTTTTATATAACATTTACTTTTTCTCATTAATCAGCACTGCAGGGATTTTGACTAAATATAATTTGTGCTATGAATTATATTCTAAAATCACCAGTAATAGTAAAAACAGCACTGTTTTTTACCTTAAAACATGTACTTCATGGTTTCTAAAACTTGTATATTTTTAGCAATGTTTACTGAGAAGTTCTAGCTGCAGTGATACTCCAGTTACAGTGAGCATTCCTAACCTTCAGATTTTGGTTTTAACATACCCATTTTCATGGAAAGATACCAGTGTCATTTGGAGAATAGCTGCTTCTAGGTCTGGAGTAGGAAAAATGCATATGAATCTGGGACAGCTTGTTAAGCCTGCAAGGAAGAAAGCATTCAAACACTATGGCATCATGTTCAAAGAGTACAGAAACCATCGTGAAGGGTACCCAAGGGCCCTATTTGGGACAACTTGAGAATCGAAAAACAAATTTAAAAAATCCTAAGTTGACATAAAAGGAACACAGGAGGCTCTGACTCTGGTGACAATACAACAGCGAATATTGTACTTCATCAGCAGCTGCAAATAACTGCAATACCTGGATACACCTCCTTCGGGTTACTTCACGGCAGCTACCCTGTAGACTCAGAACCGTGCTGCATGCCAGCCTCCTCACCAAGTTGTTCAACTAACACCAAGTCCTCCCTGGTCTGCTCAGGGTCCCAGACCTCATCCATTCCAAAATATGCCTGGTGCTATCTCCCAGCTGTTCCTAGACTATCATTTAATATTGAGTCTAGCTCCTTTATAGGTTCCACAAGTCATGTCAACAGTGTGTTGCTAACAACACAGACAGTATGCCCACGACCTCAGCAGCTGCTGCTATAGCTATTCTTGCTGTCAGTACTCTTCCACAGTATTACTATGCTGTGGGAGTTTGCCATCCCCCACATCTTAATGTAAAGCCACAAGTTCTCAGGCAGCAACCTGCTGTTAATGTACAAGGTCAGAAGCCTTTGACTACTTCCATGTTGGCATCTGCCCCACCTCGAGTGCAAAAGCGCATTTGGATGAATGGTTGCTTCCTTTATTGCTGATAAAAATCACTGATGTGTTGAAGACTGATAATTCAGAACCTCTTCATAGCCTTGGATCTCCAGTCTCTCTGTTTTAAGGTTGGTGAAGTGTTGGTGTACGATTAGTTTACTATGCTAAAAAGGCTGCCCAGGAAGCAATTAACAATGTTATTGGAGTTCCAACTCTTTAAAATTGATTCATTAAAAATGAATAGAGACGTATTTCACTGATGAAAATTACCTAAGTACCAAAAAGCTTAACTTAATAGGGGAAAAAACTGCTAAATATAAAAAGTGCAAAAGAGGAAAAGAAACTGTGAACCTTATGTACTGATCAAATGCCAGGTGTAGCAAACATAATGCTAGTTCTAGATTACTTTCTGATTGAAACACACACACATCCACACCGGTACACACTAGCAATATAAAAGCTAATGTGTTCTAGATCTTGGGAAAAATGGTTTTTAGCAAAGTACAAAAATGTAAAGCATTTCTCTAATTTTATAATTCTTTACTTTGGAATAGCTCAGAATGTCATTTCTGTTTTAAATAACAGAATTAGTATCTGAGCAAGGAAACGTACTTTGGATTATAAAATTCTTGCTTTAATAAAAATCCCTTAAACAGTAAAAAGTAAGTAAACAAAGACATACTTGATAAATTTATAAGGAACAATATTCTTGTATTTACTTATTTAAACACTATAAACACTTGAATATTGTACACATGGTTAAATGGTTGTAATTTTATTATATTATTATATTATTTTTAATTCTTTTTTTATCTTAGAAAGAAACAGCGTGTGCAGGCAATGAGAGAGGAAGAGAGAATCTTATGCAACTCCATGCTCAGTGCTCAGCCCAATGCAGGGCTTGATCCCCTTGACCCTGGGATCATGACCTGAGCTGAGGTCAAGAGTCAGTTGCTCAACCAGCTGAGCCACCCAGGTGCTCGTAGGTGTGATTTTATTTTATTTTATTTTTTTAATGTTATATTTATTTCTGAGAGAGAGAGCGCGCGAGAGCACGAGCGTGAGCAGGGGAGGGGCAGAGAGAGAGAGACACAGAATGTGAAGCAGTCTCCAGGCCCTGAGCTAGCTGTCAGAGCCCAATGCAGGGCTCGAACCCACTAAACGCGAGATCATGACCTGAACCCAAGTCAGATGCTCAACCGACTGAGCCACCCAGGCGGCCTCTAGTTGTGATTTTTTTTTTTTTTTTTACAAATAGTTTATTGTCAAATTAGTTTCCACATAACACTCAGTGCTCATCCCCACAAGTGTCCTCCTCCATGCCCATCCCCCCTACCACCCACATCCATCAGTCCTCAGTTTTTGTCAGCATTCAAGAGTCTCTCATGGTTTGCCTCTCTCCCTTTCCCCCACCATTTCCCCCTTCTTCTCCCCCTTGTTCCTCGTCAAGTTCCTCCTAATCCTCCTATACGTGCAAACATATGATATTTGTCCTTCTCTGCCTGACTTATTTCGCTCAGCATAACACCCCCTAGTTGTGATTTTAAAATGATATCAATGAGGGGCGCCTGGGTGGCTTAGTCGGTTAAGCGACCGACTTTCGCTTAGGTCATGATCTCACGGTTCGTGGGTTCGAGCCCCGCGTCGGGCTCTGTGCTGACTGCCAGCTCAGAGCCTGGAGCCTGTTTCAGTCTATGACTCCCTCTCTCTCTGACCCTCCCCTGCTTATGCTGTCTCTGTCTCTCTCTCTCTCTCTGTCTCTCTCTCCTAGAAATAAATAAAAAACATTAAAAAAAATAAAAACAAAATAAAATGATATCAATGAAGTAGTTTTTATAAATAGAAAATTTTAAATTCAAATTAAGTTTGAATGCCTGCAATGTTACCTTCAAATGTAGAATGTTTTGGTCTAATCAACATATAAATATTAATACTTAAGAAAAAAATCTATAAATCACAAAGAAATAACTGCTTTGCCCTTAATTAAAAGAAATCTAGTTCCTCATTCTGAAAATGATTTATTGTACCTTTATCTTTTAGTAAGATCAACTTTCTATTTTACAATCTAATTATCTTATAAATATAAAATACTATCTTGTGAATGTAAATATATTTTCATTTACTTACTGTTAAAATGATATGTCCTCATGATTTAAACATTATCAAACACTGTAGAAGTTTAGGATTTTAAATTTTTAGAATTTTAGTATTGGAATTTAGTTGAAAATGAGGCACGAAGTCTATGCTGAGTTGTAAAAATGTACAAGAAAATGGTATTAGAGCAGTAGCTATTTTATTTCCTCCCAGAGTTATCCCGGTGTGTTTGAACTTTTGACGGTTTTAGTGTTCTATTTTGTGGAGGGACCCAGTCTTTTTTTTTTTTAAGTAATCCACACTCCATGTGGGGCTGTAACTCATGTCCCTGAGATCAAGAGTTGCATGTTCCTCTTACTTTTGGCGCCCCAAAGTCCCAGTCTTAATAGGAATAGATGCATAGTTTTGATTGCTTTAAATTATAGTTGCTTCACTTTGCAAATTTATGTGTAATCGTCACATTCTGTATTATTTTAGTACCTTACTTATTATATAGAAGAGAGAAGAGAGAAACCAAGTAAGGTCTAGTTCCTGCACTTGGTTTTTGCCAAAGAAGTCTGAATGACTTCTAAGAAGCCATCCATGAAGGCTATTTGAGAAGATTTTACATGACACTTCCAACTTTAAAATAAAGAATCTTGGGGCTCCTGGGTGGCTCAGTTGGTTAAGAACCCGACTTCAGCTCAGGTCATGATCTCACGGTTTCTCGGTTCGAGCCCTGCATCGGGTTCTGTGCTGGTAGCTCAGAGCCTGGAGCCAGTTTCAGATTCTGTGTATTCCTCTCTCTCTGCCCTTCCCCTATTCATGCTCTTCTCTGACTCAAAAATAAGTAAACTATAAAAAAAAATTTTAAAAACTTAAAATCAAATAAAGAATCTTGAAATTGAAATTGCATTTTGCTTGTGATGGGTTCTATATAAGCATAGCAGTCTATATCAGCCAGAATTGAAAGGTGATTCTGTATTACTAAGTTAAAGAAAATTTCACATGGACAAGTCTATTAATCTTTCATTTCTGCACACTGCCTTTAATCCTTACATTATTTTATACTAATTGAAAAATCATGGTTTATCTCCATTTGTGATTTAATTTTATATCTGTAAATAAATACAATGTTTCATTTAAAAACTATTAAATTTGCAGGGCACCTGGGTGGCTCAGTTGGTTAAGCACTCAACTCTTGATTTCCACTCAGGTCATGATCTCACAGTTTGTGAGTTGGAGCCCTGCATTCAGGCTCTGGGCTGACAGTGAGGAGCCTGCTTGGGATTCTCTCTCTCCTCTCTCTGCACTTCCTCTCTCAAAATAGATAAACGTAAAAAAAAAAAAAAAAAGAAGAAGGTTTAAAAAACCCATTAAACTTGTCATTTTAGGGATACTGCAGAAGTAATATAAATCTCATTTTGCCTTTTTTACTTAACAAATTTATTCAGATAGTCATTAAAAACAGAATATAAAATACATTTTGTTGACCCACTTAAAGTTGGTAGATTTATTCTTGGCATTTTTTTCTTTTGCTGATGATTGTTTTAAATGGATTACTAAGCTGATGGTAAGTTCTACTTCTGTTTGGAGGCTTAGATTATCTTACTTTTCTGTCATTAAGTTCGTTTAAATTTTTATTGCATCTAGTTTGCAATATGACAGTAGATTTAGCCTGATGGATTACTTTAAACTTTCCTAGTGTACTTATAGATTTACTTTGTTCTTGAAATATATAAATACTAAGAGGGCATTCTATTTATATTGTTTTTATTAAATTAACCTTGGAATAAACACTCATAGGAAAGTTCTGTAATGAAATTACATATTTATTAAATTCTTGGTTCTATGTACAATCTCCACATATTTGTATGTTTTAATTTTTCTGTCACATAAGATAATTTATTAAAAGAAGCAGGCAGGTGATGGCAAATAAACTTTTTAATGAAGTTCTAATGTTGTCAATTTCACATTGATTTTGCTTGGATCATGGCGTGCAAGTACTTTGGGACCCAGGAAGCCAATAATTAGAGCTCCATTTGGAGCTGTGATCAAGATGGCTAAAAATGCTATTGTCATCACGTCCCTCGAATATGGTTCCAAGTGGGGTGTGCTGACTCTTGCTGTTTCTAGAGCCAAGGGACCTAATACAGCCTGCATTTAGAGGGTAAAAAGATGAGGCATAAAGAAAAATGTTAAATTAGTAATATATGATAAAAGTTAATGGCTCTGTTAAAACAAACAAAACCTAGTAGTAGGCTATCAGAAAAGAGACAAGCCTTAAAGTGCTGAGGAATTTTCATGAATTACTCATCAGTTCTATATTCTCCCTAGTAAATATATCTGGATGAAAAGTGAAATAGTGACAAGTCAGCATGCAGACGTTTGGGGGCTGGTTTTGTATTCTTATCAAAATACTTTCCCCTGTTTAAGTGTCTTTTTTGAGTGCTCACATTACTCTCAGAACCTCAGTAGTTTTAAATGAAGCAGGGTTTTACTTATTTGCCTTTATCATGGACAATTAGGTTCTTGGCTGTAACAAGGCAGCAGAGAATACTAAAGTTTCTTATGGTTTTCTAGGATTTTGTTGCTTATCTTCTTGTTCTTCCTGCTTGGGAGGCAGTGTGTATAGTAAGACTGACAAGAGGTATGGAATCTACAAAGTGGGTACTAGGAGACTACGAAGTAAGTTGCCTAATCTTATAGGCAATTAACATGGTATTCAAAACAGCCGGTCTGTCCCCATGGACCTGCTCTTCTAATCATGACACAGAGAATTTTGTTGTATGAAAACTCACAACCTTCTGTGGTGGAGTAACAATGGAAAAAAGAATCTCTGGCAATCCAAACATTATGCTGTCAGGTTAAAAAATCTAACCATTAGTAGCAATACCTTTTCATAGGAACAGAATATCATTGAATCAGGGGGCAAAACTACAAGGTTTTCCTTTTAATTCATTCATTCATTCACCTCTTCATTCATTCACTCATCATTCATTTTTGTAGGTAAGCAATGCTTACTTACTGTATACCTCCTGCATGTCAAGCACTGTGTTAAGTGCTAGGGAAAAAATAATGAAAGAAACCAGACACTGTTCCTTGTCTTTCCCAGATAGTCTGGTGGGGAGGTTTAGTCATTAATTAAAATCATACAAATTAAATGCATAATTAAAAATAATATATGTGCATTCATGTATGGTGGAGTGGTTGGCAGGGGTAGGAAAGATATATATTTTTAAAAGAATTAATGTGTTTCTACTTTAAAATTGTAACATTTAGCTCTATAATATTCAGCAAAATGTAAATATTCCAGTTTTTAGATATATTCTTAGTTTATATTATAGAAAGAAAATGTTTCAGAAGTTTAGGAAGTATTTGTTATTAAAAGTACACTTTTTAACATCAGAAGAATTGCTTTTAAAACATATTTTAAAAGGTTACATTATTTTCAACAAGTAGTTATGATCAATCAAGCATTTTAAAAGTAAGGCTAAGAGCCCACATTTTATTATTAAAGTAATGTTATTTACTTGGGATTTATAAATCATCAACATTAAAAATTATTAAAATGACTTAATATGTTCTTACCTGGACTGTAGCTTTGGGCATCCACGATAAAGCAATAAATATTTTCTCCTTAAAACTAAAACCAGCAAAACACATCAATAAAAAAGTACAAAAAATTCGAATCAATAATGCCAAACTCATGGTAACAACACAAATGCCTACAACAAATAAAAACAAACATAAACAACAAAATATTTGGGAAGAAGTAGTTCCTTATACCTAGAAATATGATTTTTAAAAGTGCTGAAAGAATTTTAAGACTACTGCCTCTTTATGTCTTCATTTTTTTTAATTAATTTATTTATTTTTTAATTTTTTTTTACAAATAGTTTATTGTCAAATTAGTTTCCACATAACACTCAGTGCTCATCCCCACAAGTGTCCTCCCCCATGCCTATCCCCTCCTCCCCCCCACTTCCATCAGTCCTTAGTTTTTGTCAGCATTCAAGAGTCTCTCATGGTTTGCCTCTCCCC
Organism: Proteles cristata cristata; assembly: GCA_017311185.1. Classification (NCBI taxonomy): domain Eukaryota; kingdom Metazoa; phylum Chordata; class Mammalia; order Carnivora; family Hyaenidae; genus Proteles; species Proteles cristata. The sequence goes on from JAESUZ010003940.1 coordinate 781,950, forward strand.
CTTTCCCCCACCATTTCCCCCCTTCTTCTCCCCCTTGTTCCTCAGTTAAGTTCCTCCTAATCCTCCTATACGTGCACACATATGATATTTGTCCTTCTCTGCCTGACTTATTTCGCCCAGCATAACACCCTCAAGGTCCATCCATGTTGCTACACATGGCCAGATTTCATTCTTTCTCATTGCCATGTAGTATTCCATGGTATAGTTAAACCACATCTTCTTGATCCATTCATCTGTTGATGGACACTTAGGCTCTTTCCATGTTTTAGCTATTGTGGGGAGAGCTCCCGCCTGAGGTATGTCTTCATTTTTTTAAAACATTTTTTTATTTTTGAGAGACAGACAGAGCGTGAGCAAGGGAGGTGCAGAGAGAGACACACACAGAATCAGAAACAGGCTCCAGGCTCTGCCTGTCAGCACAGAGCCTGACGGGGTGCTTGAACCCACGAACTCTGAGACCATTACCTGAGCAGAAGTCGGCCACTTAACCGACTGAGCCACCCAGGTGCCCCCTAAAATAATAATAATCATAAAAATACAAATATGATTGAAGCTTCTATGTGAAGTGCAAGAGATTATCTGGTTGTAGACGTACCAGGAAAAATAAGATAGACTACATTTATTTGAGTTAATAGACTTAGAGCTTTCACTATAAAAGAAAGTATTCAAAGGTGCTGATGGTATGTAATAGTTTTTTGTCTGAAAAGAATTCCAATCTGCATTTCCTCAGATCACTCAGGGAAGATATTCAGGGCTGTCTCTGGTAGCAAAGAGCACACAGGGTAACATAATAGCAAGTGTATGTTATTATCTGTCAACATGAATTTCTAAAGAATGTTCTTATAGTATTCAAAGACATATCATAAACAAAAACAAAAATCATTAATTTTCTTAAATATTTTCAAATCCTATTTTTTTTGTGCCTCTAATTATTCTTACCAATAGCATTTGATTTAAGAGATGCAACAGATACCTCTGATCCAACCAAACCAAAAAGAAGGGGTTGAAAAATATACCATGCAGTTTTAATAACTCTTTGGACTCTAATCTGTAGAAAAGAATAATATATTTTTAGTTATTATAACATGAAAATGATTGTATTTTAGAAATTAATATTTAATGAACTTAAGATATTTTATTTGTAGAAGAAATGTTAAAGTTTAAGGAAAATTGAGTAAGTGAATTCTTTTACTCAAACACTTAGGTAGAATTTGGTTAAAAAATCTGCAAAGCTGATAGCAATATTATTTACAATAGCCAAGGCATGGAAGCAGACCAAGTGTACCATTGATTGATGAATGGATATAAATAGAAGATGCGGTATGTATGTTTTCACTCATAAGTGGAACAGGAGATACTTAACAGAGGACCATGGGGGAGGGGAAGGGGAAAAAATAGTTAGGGAGAGGAGGGAGGCAAACCATGAGACTCTTGAATACTGAGAACAAACTGAGGGCTGATGGAGAGGGGAAGGGGGTGATGGGCATGGGGGAGGGCACTTGTTGGGAGGAGCACTGGGTCTCATATGGAAACCAACTTGACAATAAACTGTAAAAAATACAGACAAAAAAAAGAGAAGATGCGATATGTACACACACACACACACACACACACACACACACACACACACACACACAGGAATAGTATTCAGCCATAAAAAAGAATGAAATCTTGCCATTTGCCATGACATGGATGAGGCTAGAGTATGATGATAAGTGAAATAAGTCAGTCAGAGAAAGATAAATACCATATGCTTCCACTCATGTGTGGAATTTAAGAAACAAAACAAATGAGCAAAGGGAAAAAAAGAGAGAGAAAGAGAGAAACCCCAAGAAACAGACTCTGAATTATAGAGAACAAACTGATGGTTATCAGAGGGAAGGGGGGTGGGGGATGGGTGAAATAGGTGATGGGGATTGAGGAGTATACTGGCGATGAGCAATGAGAGATATATGGAGTTGTTGAAAAAATATATTGTACACTTGAAACTAATATAACAATTGCATGTTAACTAACGAATTATAATGAAAACTAAAAAAAAAAAAAGAATTGAAATTGAAATAAATTCTCCTTGCTCCTTGAAGCCAGAAAAAAAAAATCTACAAAGCCACTCAATAAAAGTATTTGGTAATTTTGTCATGAAACAAATAAGGTTTTTGGAGTTCCAGACATGTTCTGATGGTTCAGTAAGAACCCTAACTTTTGTTTGTAAGGTAACTGAACGAAGACAGAATTAGCACTACCTCATGCATGACAAGAACATACTCAAGATTATGAAAACATTTCAGCTCTCAAAAGGGAGTTTAGAAGTCCTCCAGTAACAATTATCTTGAGACCCAAGCCCATGAAAATGAATCATGATATGTCGTAAGCTACTAGGCAAAGAATGTCAATAATCTGTCAGGCCTGCTTCCAAAGGACACATGTTGAAAACTTCAAAGTTATTTTTTCCTGAAAACCAAACCAAAACCATATAATATAGACTCCTATTTGGTTGCCTGCCTGGCTTTCCTTTCTGAGAATGAACCCTTCCCAGGGCTACTTCTTCAGTTATATGTTTACAACAAAGTCCCCTACTGATATAACAGTATCCTGGCTCTTCTAAAGGGGTCTGGATGAAGAGATTTTAGTTTCAGTCTGGGCTTATCTTTTTTTAAAGAAGACACATAAAACTTTCATATCCTTCATGTGGGTTATAAACTATGTTCCTGTCTATTTCCCTTATGACTGGGTTTTCTGACATAAAAGTAAAGTTTAAAAAAGGAAAAAAAGAAAAAACCATATTACTCTTTCTTCTTAGTGGCATATTATACTAGTTATTACTTTTAATTTTTAAAATATATTCTTAACTATTTGATTTCTTTTATCATATAAAAATAATTTTAGTAGTTTTCATTTTATTTATTTAATTGTAACTTATTATTAACCATTTAATTTCTTTTACAGTTATGATTTTATTGCAATACTAAATGAAATGCTAATATAATTTTGGGGTCAGGAGTTTCTCAAGCTGATTCTAAAATCTAAGAAATAATTTGTTTAAGAGCAGTCAAGAAATACTTTAAAAACAAGTATAATGAGGAGGTGCCTGGGTGGCTCAATCGGTTAAGTATCCATCTTGGCTCAGGTCATGATCTCACTGTTAGTGGGTTTGAGCCCCGCTTCAGGCTCTGTACTGACAGCTCAGAGCAGGGAGCCTGCTTCCGATTCTGTGTCTCCCTCTCTGTCTTTTCCTCCCCCACTTGTGCTCTGTCTCTCTCTCAAAAGCAAATAAACTTTAAAAAATATTTTAAAAAATAAGTGTAGTGAGAGGGAATCTTCCATATTAGAGTTTGAGACATAAAGCTATAGTGACTTAATTTTTTTTTTTTGTAGTTTATTTATTTTTGGGACACAGAGAGACAGCGCATGAGTTGGGGAAGGGTAGCAAGAGAGGGAGGCAAGAATCTGAAGTAGGCTCCAGGCTCTGAGCTGTCAGCACAGAACCCGATGCGGGGCTCCAACCCACGAACCCTGAGATCATGACCTGAGCTGAAGTCAAGACGCTTAACCCACTGAGCCACCCAGGCGCCCCAAATCTATAGTGATTTAAAATAGAGTGGTACTGGCAGAGGACTAGATAGGTAGGATTAAATAGAACCCAGAAATGAACTTCCGTGTGTGTGTGTGTGTGTGTATGCGTGTATGAGAGTTGAACTCACGTTGAAAGAGGCACTTAAAAATCATTGAACAATTAATGGATCAGTCAGTACATAATTTAGCAAAAAATGACTACCCAGTTTATGTGCATATTTGTGTGTATGTAGATATGTAAGTATATGTATGTGTATAATAATTATAAACACACACATATATCCTTATCTCACAGCATTACAAAAATAAATTCCAGATGAATTAAAGAACGAAATGCAAAAATAAAACAAAAACGAACAAAATATTAGATGATAATATGAAGATATTGTGTATACAATCTTATAATCTTGGGTGAAAATATACGTCTTAAACAAGATATAGCATCTAAAACAAAAAAGAAAAATGGAAAGGTCTGACTATACAAAAGACATAATAAACAAAGTTGCAAATAAGCAAAAATTATATCCAGTATGTACATAACAAAGGATTAGAGGCATTAAGATATAAAGAAACTTTAAGTTAGGAACAAAAGGCAAATAAAATCAATTAAAAATGGACAAAGAAGATGAATAGGTAGTTAAAAAAGAATATATGAAGAGAGGTTTACTGAACTACTAATCAGAAGTATAAACAAAGAATAAGAATGTTGTATCATTTCTTACCCATCATATTGTTTAAATTCTTTGAAGGAATATTTGGCAGTACCCATCAAAATAGAAATGTTCCATTTCTAAATTCTGCAATTATGTTTCTAGGAATCTATTTTTATAGAAGTGCTTGTGTATTTGCAAAAGGACACATGAACAGGCTTGTTCATGGCAGCACTGTTTATGATAACAAAATGGAAATGATCTAAATGTCTACAAATAGAGAACAGATTAGGAAATGATTAAATCTGGGATGGGGGTATGATATTGGGAGCAGTAGGGGAAGAGAAGTCTTATATTTTATTATATATGTAGGCCTTCTGTATTGTTTTAATCTTTTATAAGCATTTTTCATGCATTAACTGTATAACTGAAGTAAATAATAAAATTAAGTTAAATACATGAATAATAACATTAAATAATTTAAATTTAATTAAATAAAATAAATTAAATAAATATAAGTTATATAATCATATCGCATAAAACTTGGGTAAAAGAAAGCAGCCTACTGTGATAGCTCACATATGTTTCATTTTACTGTATTTCCAGGTCCCTTGCCTAAATATTTTATTTCCTTGATTGGTTTATACACATCCTTAAAGGCACAAACTTCTGGAACATCTTCCAACTAGAACAAAGAGATTTTCTAAGTGTCTATTATGATGTAAAAAAATACAGTTATTTATCTTAAACAATGTGTTAAAAATATTCACCTTTTCTGTGGACCAATTTACCCCTGCAACAAAAGACAACACTAGTGTGCATAATCCTCCAGCTGCGTGTATACCAATGTGATGGCTCCCCAAGACAGTGGAAACACACATACTCAAAAGAAAGAATGCTCTCTTCAGTGTAAGTTTTGTCTAGAATTAGATAGATAGTTAGAAATTAATTTACACTTAATACATAATACAATATTTAAATCTTCTATTCTATAATTTATTATTGACCTTTTGATAGCATGTCTCTATATGTTGTATTAAATAATATCTAAAATTTTTATATTCTTCACCACCAGATATTTTAGCAGATTTGGTACCAAGTGAAAAAATTTGTAATTATTAGATTTTATCTTCTGCCGCATCTCTGACACTAATGTCAGTAAAATGGCCATAATACACTTTTAGCTGAAAGTGAAAAAGAAAGGAAAGAGACTCTTATGTAGTTCTATATTTTTAAATATCTCTTTAGCTAAGACAATTGTTAAGGGGAAATTGAGATGGAAGTTATAGAAATACAAGAGTAATGGCATATTCTTTGGGGGAAGAAAGGTTTGAGTTAATAGTGTTGCCTTAGCCAAAGGAAGTAGGAGTAAATTTAAGTCATAAAATATGCAGAGATAAATGTCAATCTATTTCCCCAAAAATGTTCAATGGAAAATTGGAGGGAAAAATGATTAGGGAAAATTGTCAAGGGTCAACAGGCAATTCAATTAATAAAGGGGTGGGGTGGAATGGAAAAGGTACCCTGGGTTAAGTACACTTTTCTGATATTCTTATTTGCCAGATTAGGACGCAGAGACTGTAGTCAAGATCCTTGATCTGTACCAATCACAGCTGTGCTCCATTTTAAGTGGAGAGTAGGCACTGGAGGCTATTTTGGGGGAAGGAGAATTAAATATTACAATTTAATAGTTTATGGCTCTTCCAAAAGTTCTAAGTTTTTTTAAAAATGCCTAATAGTATACTTCTAAAAAAATAAACTTTTTATTTACCTGATCTTCACTTGGAAAATATCGAACAAAAGTTCCCAAAATAGCTCCTGCCAGCACACCAATAATTATGTCCCGAAAAGAAGATAGGACAGTTTTAAGTATACCACCTGTAAGGGCACACAATAAAGGAAACATTTCATAGAGAAATATTTTCACATACTTAACATACCAGAGGATCAAATATAGGTGGTTTCATAAAGAAAGGAACATATTTTCTAGAAAAATATGTAAAAATGGACCTTTAATATTCACATACTTGAAAATATATGATCTATTTGATAAATTAAGTATGTATTCGAAAAATAATTTAATAAATACGCACAATTCAGAAATGCACATTGAAAATATAGGCCAGAAAACAAAGAAGTAATAAGCCATAATGTGGCTCACCTATACATACAACCTGAAAGACCAGGTAAAGTGGAAGAATGGACAGAGATGGACAAAGGAACATCTCTGGCACCTAGCACATGTCTGGTAATGTTTCTTCTCTGATATACGATTTAACATTTTTTTAATGTTTTATTTATTTTGTTGAGAGAGAGACACACACACAACTTGAGCAAGGGAGGGGCAGAGAGAGAGGGAGACAGAGAATCTGAAACAGGCTCCAGGCTCTGAGTTAGCTGTTAGCACAGAGCCCTACACAAGGCTCGAACCCACAAACAACAAGATCACGTCCTGAGCCAAAGCCAGCCGCCCAACCGACTGAGCCACCCAGGTGCCCCTTCTCTGATATACTATTATGACAAAAAAATGACTTAAAAATGCAAAGAAAAATTTAATAACAACAGAAGAAAAAATATTTATTACAGGGTCATTCCTAGGAATATTTGAGTCAGGAGTCACTTGAGTTTCTAAAGTATTTTATGTATCTGTAGTTTAGAGTAATAAGTTTTAAAAAAAGACCTGAGTCACAAAAAAAGTTGCTATGCTAGGTGTTCTTAGCTCAATAAGGTATGTAAAAAAAGTATTATGGTTTTATGCATCTATATTTAAATATATAAATAAATTCTAATGATAAAATTCTAATAAAATATGTATTATTAGAATGCATACATATACATATATGTGTGTATATATATTTTAGAAATATTTTTTTATTAAAAATAATAGAAATACAGGGTGCCAACAGCAAGATGGTAGATTGGGAAGCCCCAAAACCTTGATCCCTCACAGAGGCATCAACTTAACAACAATATACAGCCCAAAAGCTTTATGGAACTCTACAAATCAATTAAGAAGATGCAGTAAGAGAAAAATGACTTATTATGTACAAGGAAGCTCCTGGAAGATTATCAGATGATTTCAGAGTAGAAACCTTAAAGAGACCAGAAGGAAGTGGGATGATAAATTCAATGTGCTGAAAGGAAAAAAAAGATGCCAATCAAGAATATTATTCTAGAAAATTATCTTTCAAAATGAATAAAAAATTAAGACTTAGGTAAACAAGGGCCAAAGGAGTTCATCACCACTATACCTGCCTTACAAGAAATGTTAAAGGGAATCCATCAAGTGGAAGTAAAAGGATGTTATCAACACAAAAGCACACAAATATAAATCTTTGATAAAGGTAAATACCATAGATGAATTCAGAATCCTGTAATACTGTGATGATGGTGAATAAATCACTTTCAGTTCTGTTATAGAATTTAAGATAAAGACATAAGTATAACTATAAGACTGTTAATGGATATACAACATAAGAAGATTTAATTTGTGACATGGATAACAAAGTGAAGAGGGTGAGATGTAATGGATTAGAATTTTCATATGTGATTGAAATTATCACTTTGTGTTTTTATAACTATAAGGATGGAAAAAGATATTCCATGCAAATTGTAACCAAAAGACAGCAGGGAGGTTATATTTCTATCAGACCAAAAATAGAATTTTTAAGTCAAATACGAATAAGTCACAAGAGATAAAGAAGAACATTATATAATGATAAAAAGGCCAATTGACCCAGACCTAAGAAGATTAGGTCTCCATATCTACCATATTCCAAAATATAAATGTATTGAAGATCTGTTAAAAAAATAAAACTCTAACAGTCCTTAACATTTTAAGTAACAGTTTATACTGTCATGAGTCAAAAGAAGATTTTCCAACTGCTTGGTTTTTCACTTTTTCTGTCCTCCTCAGATTAGGTGTGATCTCCTGTAGCATGTTGCATAGTACCCCATACTATGTATATTTATCACATTTTGTAATTATTTGTTTAACACAAACTCCTTGAGAACATGAGCCACGTGGGCTTCTCTGCTGTGTCAAACAGTATAGAATAGCACTTAAAAGTGTGGGTCTGGGGTTGCATCTTGGTTTCTCAGTTTCGGGTCTGTGACTTTGAGCAAGTTACTTCACCTCTGTTCCTTGGTTTCCCATTCTGAAAATGACACAGTACCATTGTGACTATTTAATGAGTGAAAATATCTACGGAACTTGAAGCAAGTATCAGGCAGTTACTCAACAAAAGCTAATACTGCCGTTCACTGTTTAACCTCAGTGTTTGACACAGTTGTTGGCACAATGGATGAGGAGCACAAAAAATAGTTTTTGAAGGAATTACTGAATTTACTAGTCATGAAGGAAAAGATTGCCAGATTTGACAATAAAAATTTTAAAATTCTGAATTGCTGAAAAAAAGGATAAAGGTTAAAAGGAAAATTACAAATGTGGATAACTATAGAATATAAAGCAAAAAGTTATCATTCCTAATTTGATGCAGAATCTTGACAAATCAAAAAGAACAAATGATACACATACCTGTAAGATGAAAGCAAAGGATTTCAAGAAAAGCAATTTATAAAACATTCCAAAATGCCAATGGCCCATAGAGTTGAATATTTTTTTAATGTTTTATTTATTTCTGAGAGAGAGAGAGAGAGAGACAGACAGACAGACAGAGTGAGCAGGGGAGGGTCAGAGAGAGGGAAACACAGAATCCGAAACAGGCTCCAGGCTCTGAGCTGTCAGCACAGAGCCCTATGCGGGGCTTGAACCCACGAACCGTGAGATCATGACCTGAGCCAAAGTCGGATGCTTAACCAGCTGAGCCACCGAGGCGCCCCATAAAGTTGAATACATTTAAATATCACCAGTATTCGAAGTACTTCATTTAAGGAAGCCTTGTTTTTCACCTATCAAGTTAACAAAGGTATAAAAGACTAGTAACACCTAGTTTTGAAGAACAGTGAAGAGAAAGTGGCAAGGTTTTATACCCTGGGGGGACATGACATTGTGGTAATATATCTCAAAAAGTTTATAACTATATATACTTTTACGTCAACAATTCCACTTTTGAGATTATGAAAATATTAAGATTAGGTACAACTATTTAGCTATGGACATTCAGCCATGCATTATTTTAACAGTAAATATTGGAGTCAACTTCAACTTTCAACAGGATAAGTATGATACAGCCAAAAGAAAACTATACAACCATTAAAAATGTCATGGAAATATATTTATTGAAAAGAAACATGTCAGTGAAATACAGTGAAGTGTAAAACAACTCAGGTTACAAGAAAGTATGGCCAATTCTCATAATTTTGTAAGAATATTGGGAGGGAAGACAGTGAGAGAAAGAGATAGAGAAAGGGAGAAAGAGAAGTCAAAGTGGATTTAAAAGAGTCAGTTATTATAAATCAGAGAAAGACAAATATCATATGATTTCACTCTTTTGTGGAATTTAAGAAACACAACAGATGAACAAAGGGGAAAGGAAGGAAAAATAAGAGGAAAACAGAGAGGGGGGCAAACCATAAGCGACTCTTAAATACAGAGAACAAACAGGGTTGTTGGAGGGAAAGGGGGTGGGGGGGGGATGGACTAAATGGGTGACAGGCAGTAAGGAGGGCACTTGTTGGAAAGAGCACCGGGTGTTTTATGTAAGTGATGAATCACTGGGTTCTCCTCCTGAAACCAATACTACACCGTATGTTAAGTAACTTGAATTTAAATAAATTAATTTTAAAAGAGTTATTATTCCTGAGGGTATGTTGCAGAGTTTATTTTTATCTTTTCTTTTTTTCTTTTTTATTTATTTATGTCTTGAGTTTAAGATAAACTATATATATTACTTTTCAACTTAAAAAATATTTTGGCGCTTCAATAAAACAGAAGACTGAATTTCAAACATGGCAAATAACTAAAGCATTACTAAATGCGGAAACATTTACTTTCACAATTTCTGCAGAGTGACATTCAAGATCAAATATTACCTTGGGATTCAGAATTGTTGCAGATCTTGTCCCACCACTACCAAAAAGCCACACAGCTGTCCATACTCTACATATTTAAGATGTCTTAATAATAGAGCAACCGGTTATTTATAACGATGGCCCAAACGGCACATTTGAGAAATATATATTAAATACATTAGCAGGACTCATAGTATTGCTGCTTCAAAATTTCTATTGAAAACTGATAAAATTCCAAAGCAACATGAACAGAAAAATGATAAAAATACAGGTTATCAGATTAATTTAAAATCTATGGTTATTAAAACAAAATCATTCGTGTTAAATAGTGATTTGTCAGTCCATTGAAGTTTCTATCCTGATCTAGAATGAGATTTCTATGAAGAACAAAAAGATGATACATGTCTAAATAAATAAATAAATGTTATTAAGGACATAAAGCTATAAATCTTCTTTAAAAGAACCAGAAAGAGGGGCGCCTGGGTGGCTTAGTCGGTTAAGCGTCCGACTTTCGCTTAGGTCATGATCTCCCGGTTCGTGGGTTCGAGCCCCGCGTCGGGCTCTGTGCTGACTGCCAGCTCGGAGCCTGGAGCCTGTTTCAGTCTGTGACTCCCTCTCTCTCTGACCCACCCCTGCTCACGCTGTCTCTCTTTCTCTCTCCTGGAAATAAATAAAACATTAAAATAAAATAAAAGAACCAGAAAGAATGTGGCAGTTGTATTTTGTTTACCTGAGGAGAAGGCTATGCTCATGCACGTACTGAATCCAGTGATTGCTAAGATGTCATCCATACTGCTAGCAGCTATTAGTAAGGTTGGAATGCCTTTCTTAATACCGTATCCGTTTTCTTGCAAAAGCAGCATGGAAGGGACAACAACAGCAGGAGAGACCGCGCCTACTACAAAACTGATAGAAAGACTTTGAAAACCAATTTTAAAACATCATTTTAACAAAATAGTGCTTTATATTAAATTTTACAACAAATATATTAGCCTTTACAAATTTACAATAACTTCAAAAGTAAAAACTCTGCCTTTGAGTCAATGTCATTTAATAGTGGTAAAAATTTTTTTTTTAAATTTTAATGTTTTATTTCTGAGAAAGAGAGAGAGACAGCGTGAGCAGGGGAGGGTCAGAGAGAGAGAGACACGCACACAGAATCCGAAGCAGTCTCCAGGATCTGCGCTAACCGTCAGCACAGAGCCTGACGCGGGGTTCGAACCCACGAACTGTGAGATCATGACCTGAGCCGAAGTCGGACGCTTAACCAACTGAGCCACCCAGGCGCCCCAATAGTGGTAAAATTTTTCAGTGTTGGCTAAAAGTTTATAGAGATTTCATTCAAGATGTTGGTTTGGACACAAATTGCCTCTACCTTCATCCCTAAATCTTTTGAGATGAAGACATAAAAATAATAGGAAAACTCATAACCTAACTAGAGAGGGAATAAAAAGGAGGAGGATCATCAGTGACAAGGAAACAAGTACAGGCCACGAAGATAAAAGAGAGTTTAATACTGAAGAAGGAAATCATAAGCCAAGTGTGTGTGACTAAACATTGCTGCAAAAGATACGGTATACTTCTAAATTTTCTTTTAATATTTATTTATTTTTGAGAGACAGAGAGAGACAGAGCTCGAGCAGGGGAGGGGCAGAGGGAGAGAGACACAGAATCTGAAGCGGGCTCCAGGCTCTGAGTTGTCAGCACAGAGCCTGACGAAGGGCTCAAACTCACAAACTGTTGGATCATGGCCTGAGCTGAAGTTGGATGCTTAACCGACTGATCCTCCCAGGTGCCTCCATACGGTATACTTCTAAAAATGCTTCAAGCCCAGAAACGGCAGATGTTAGGAGCAGCAGGGATCTCTGAAGAAATCCAGTGGGTGATTATTTGGAATACCACTGTAACAACGGCCAGACAAATGTACTCTCCATCCTACTTCTAACTCTTGAACAAGTTGATAAAGAACAGAGATGTCTGCCCCAAAGAAGGAACAATGAATGTGGGCACCTAAATTACAAAGGCAAATGAGAAAATTCCTGGGGGTATGATAACATGCATGAGGAAAGGGGAAACTCCTGCTCAGAACGTCTTTGTTGGTATATCCCATTCAGTACTTTACCTCATCTCTTCCACGTTCACTTTATAAAGACCAAAGTATATACCTTGTGAAGAGATGTTATTGGTGCCCCAGTAGAACCCATTTACCAGGCCGGTGCACACAGCCCCCAGCTGCTTCTGTTGGCTGCTAACCCCCAACACCTGCAGGTTTCTAGCAGCATTACCCTGCTTAGAAGAGCTTACTTGGGGATGCTAAGGAGGTTCTCCTCCAACTCCTTCTTCCAGACAGCTCCTGTCAATTACTGACTGATGTGAGGGTCTGACAGTTTAGCGCCTTTGCCTCTGACTGTACAGTCTTTCTGATTGAGAGAGCCTAGAATTCTCTGCAAACACTTAATTTGTCTAGTTCAGTTGTTTCTGAACTTTACTGCACATTTGAATCACCTGGTATATGATTTATCTGTAGCTGCTTAACAAATTATCCCCAAATTTCGTAGCTTAAAATAACAAATACTTATTATCACACACACCTTCTGTGGGTCAGTAATCTGGGTGTGGCTTAGTTGGATGCCTCTGCAACAAGGTCCTCATGAAGTGTGTAGAAGAAGATCTACTTCCAATTTCACTCACATGGCTATTGGCAGGCTTTCAATCTTTTGTTATGGGGGCTTCTCAATAGGCTACTCACAATATGGCAGCTGGCTTCCCCCAAGAGAAGCAATCAAAAAGAATGGAAGAGAGAACACGCAAAATAGAAGCCATATTCTTCTCATGACCTAATTTTAGAATTGACATCCTACCACTTCCATTATATTTTGTCCATTAGAAGCAAGTCAGGTTAAGTCCAGCCCATATTCAAGAAGAGGGTATTACAGGGTATTTGGGTGGCTCAGTTGGTTAAGGAAGGGACTTTGGCTCAGGTCATGATCTTGCCATTCAGAGTTTGAGCCCCATGTCAGGCTCTGTGCTGACAGCTCAGAGCCTGGAGCCTGCTTCAGATCTGTGTCTCCCTCTCTCTCTGCCCCTCCCCTGCTCACACTCTATCTCTAAAATAAATTTTTTTTTGTTTAAAAAGAAGAGGGTATTACACAAAAGTGTAAAATACTAGATAGCAGGGATCACTGGGAATGATCTTAGAGGTTGACTACCATGTACTTGGGTATTTTTAAAAACACTGATGCCTAGCTCTCATTCTTTTTTTTCTTTATTTTGAGAGAGGAAAAGAGAGAGTGTACACAGGTGAGCTGCGTGACGGGCAGAGAAAGAGGAGAGAGAGATTTCATGCTGTCAGCACAAGCCTGATGAGGTGCTTGATGTGGGGCTCAATCCCACGAAACATGAGATCATGACCTGAGTCAACATCAAAAGGCGCACAATTAACTAACTGAGCCGCGCCTGCCTGGATCCCATTCTAAGACATACTGATCTAAGATCAGTCGTTGACCTGAGAATTAGGATTAAAAAAAATTTTTTTTAATTGTGGCAAGAAACATAAAATTTACCCTCTTAACTATTTTTAAGGATAGTTCAGTACTGTTAACTGTAATTCACATTGTTGTATAAGGATCTTCAGCACTTTTTTGTCTTACAAAACTAAAACTCCATATCCATCAAACAACTCCCTTTCCATTGTCCATCACCTAAGCCCCTGAAAACCATCAGTCTACTATCTGTTACCAGGATTTTGACTACTCTAGATATATCAATGGAATCATACAGCATTTTTCCTGGCTGATTTATCTCAGCATAATGTCTTCAAGGTTCATCTGTGTTGTAGAATGTGACAGGATTCTATCTATAATTTACAGGTAAATAATATTCCATTTTAGGTATATGCCACATTTTCTTCATCCATTCATCTGTCAATGTGGGGTGCTTCCACTTCTTGGCTATTGTGAATAATGTTCCAATAAACATGGATGTGCAAATATCTCTTTAAGATCTTGCTTTCAATTCTTTTGTATATATACCCAAAAGTGGGATTACTGGATTACATGGTAATTCTATTTTTGTTTTTTTAAGGAACTTCCAACCTGTTTTCCATAGCAACTGCTTGTTTTATATTTCCAACAACAAAGCACAATGGTTCTCATTTTTCCACATCTGTGTCAATCTTTTTGTGTTATTTTCTCTCTCTCCCTCTCTCTTTTTTTTTTTTTTTTTTTTAAGATTTTAAGTAATCTCTACACCCATCATGGGGTTTGAATTTATATCACCAAGATCAAGAGTTGCATGATCTTCTGAGTGAGCCAGTCAGGTGCCCATATTTTGTTTTTTTTTTTTGATAATGACCATCCTAATAGGTGTGAACTTTTATCTCTCATTGTGGTTTTGACTTGCATTTCTCTAATGATTACAGATATTGAATACTTTCATATGCTTGTTGGCTATTTGTATATTTTCTTTGGAGAAATTTCTATTCAAGTCCATTGTCCATTAAGTCCATTTTTTTAAATTGTTGAGTTGTAGGAGTTGTTTATATATTCTGAATATTGATCTTTTCACATATATTTTGCAATTATTTTCTGCCATTCTGTGTACTCTTTCCACTTTGTTTCCTTTGCTGTGCTGAAATTTTTAAGTTTCACGCTGCCTCATCTATTTTCATATTTTTTGCCTGTGCTTTTAGTTTCATATTCAAGAAATGATTGCCAAATTTAAGGTCATAAAAGTTTTACATGTGGTTTGTTGGATATAGTGTTCTTGGTTGGCAGGTTTTTTCTTTCAGCATTTTGAATATATCATCTCATTCTCTTCTGGTATAAAAGGTTTCTGCTGAGAAATCCTATTTTATGGGTGATCTCGCTTTTCTCTTGATGTTTTAAGATACTCTTTTTTTCTCCCTCTTTCTGTATTTTTTGACATCTGAGTATATGTCTCAATGTGGGTTTCTTTAATCTTATTCTAGTGGAAATTCTTTGAGCTTCTTGAATTTATGTATCTATTTCCTTCCTCAAATTTGGAAGTTTTGACAGTCATTTCTTTAAATAGGTTTTTCTCAACATTTCTCTCTCTCTTCTCCTGGAGGTCTCATAATGTGGAGATTAGTCCATTAAGGGATTTAATCGTATCCCTTAAGTCTCTTAGGATCTCTTCACTTCTCTTTGCTTTTTTGCTTCTCTGACTTGATAATTTCAAGTGACCAGTCTTTAAGTTCACAGGTTCTTTCTTATGCTTGATACAGTATGATTTTGATCCTCTCTAGTAAAATTTTCAACTTAGTTATTGTATTCTACAGCTCCAGAATTTATTTTTTTGCTTTGTACAGATTCTATATCTTTGTTGGTATTCTCATTTTGTTTATGCATTATTTACCTGATTTATTTTAGATTTTCTGTGTTCTCTTTTAACTCATTAAGCATCTTTATGATGGTTATTTTGAATTATTTGGTGGGTAATTCATACATTCCCATTTGTTTAGGGTTGATGTCTGTATTTCTATTTTATTCCTTTGATGGAGCCATGATTTGGATATTTGAAAAAACAGCCACTTCTTCCTGTCTTTATGAACTGTTTTCACTAGAGAAAGTTCTTCACTAATCAGCTCAGCTAGAGATTCTGGAGGTCTTTCAAACATTTCTGGGATGCATCTTCTCAGGGTTGGGTATGTTATCTCCAGCTGAAAAGTTTTGTCTTTTTCTACTCCAGAGCACCCCTAATGTCTGCTGCACCATTGCAACATCTCTGGAGCTATAGAAACTACAGGACTCACCTTTGTTTTCAATGTACCTCAGGCATCCAAAGTGTGCCACTCTTTTTTCTGCCAGCAATCTGAGTTGGATGAGACAGAAACCAGTCCCTTGACTCAAAATGCCAAAACAGAGACACATGCTCCAGCTTTTTTCTTTCCTTCCTGATGGGTAAGCCAGGGGTTGAGAGTTTTCTTGATTGCCTTTGCTAAGCAGGGAGGGGATGAGATATGGTGGGTAAATACAATGAAATGTCTTAACTGCTCCAGTATGTCTCTTCTTGACCTTGAAGTTGGATAGGATGCTGTAACCTCTCAAGTGGTTTCTGGAGCTCTCACAAAGACAATTTGGTTCTTACGTTTTTAAGTCAGTATCGTGGGAGAAGGACAGCCTGAGGCTTCCTATTCTGCCAATCTTGCTGACATTACCTTACTGATTGTTGGGATTTTCAAAATCTCCCAAGGAAATTTTAATGTATAGCAAAGCTTGGAAACCACTGATTTACCCCATAGTCTATGTGGCTTCCTTCACTCAGAATTTTCAACTGAGACATCTCTTAATACATTACCATATAAGAGTCTTAATCTCAGCCTGAGCTTCTAGACACCTTACTTGGTAACATGATTGGGCTATTCCCTGCAAGAAGGCAAAAACCATAGATAAAGATAAAGCAATAATAAACTAATAGGAAGTTTAAAATACAAAAATGAGCCCCCATTAAAGTATTACAAAATATTAGGGATATCTATCACTTTGAATTGAGGAACCATGTTCATTAAGTGGAAAAAAATTTATACCTGAGAAAAGAGAAATACTAGCAAGGAAGCAAACAAAACATGATGTCAGAATAACTATAAATATCCTCTGAATCATGAAAGTATACTGAATCTATCCATAAAATCTTAATGATAGTTCCTAGAAATTAGCAATAAATTCTCCAAATTAAAAAAACAGAGATGTCATAAACATAGCTAAAGAGTGACTTAATAAGCTAGAGAACCGTGCAGAGAAAAATTTTCCCATGTGTACTGCAAAAAGGTAAGCACATAAAAAGTATAAAGAAAACTTAATAGGTATAGAGGAGGGAGTTACAAAAGGATATAATAAAAAAGAACTGACAAAAGATAAAAGACATAATCAAGACCTGATAGATACAAAATCCTCTGATTGAAACATCACATCAAATATTGAACATTTTAAAAAGATTCATATGATTATATTAAGGAATTGTTGTTAATTTACTTAGAAAAATGCTGTTAACTATTAGAAATGCATTCTATAAGATATAGGGGTGAAATATCATCATGCCTGTAATTTACCTTAGGATTCCTTAGGGGCTGTTAAGTTTTAATTAAGGATATTTGGGTGTTTGCTACTCTTGTACATGCTTGAAAAAATTCACTAAGGAAAAAGATCTATCTGAGACTGTTCTTTTCAAATTTGAATATGAAAACAAATAACATGAGAATCTCATGAAAATGCATATTCTACTTCAAAAGGCCTGGGATGAGGCCTAGGATTCTGCATTTCTAACAAGCTTTTAGGTGATACTAATGTTGCTGTTCAAGGAATGTACTTTGTATAGCAAGAAGTTTTTAATTGAAAAAATTCAGAAAACCAGGCTTCCAAAGGAAAAAAAAAAGAAAGATTGGATTAGATTACCTAGAAAAGGAATAATTAGCTTGATAAGAAATTCCTCACGGGCAAAATTATTACAGAGATAACACTGATATCCTTAAAGTACTGAGGGAAAATAATTTTGAATCTAAATTTCAATATTGAGTCATACAGAAGTTATTTTCAGACATGCCAGGATTCAGTTTATCATCCACTGGTCATTTTTAAAAGAACTAGAAGACCAACTCATTAGGAAAAATATTGTGTACAAAATAAAGGAATAAAAAAAAAATAAAAGAGTATCAGCAGCATAGTGTAGACATTAAGAATAAAGGCTCAAAAAAAAAAAAGACTCAGTAAAAAAGGGGGGTACACCTAAGGTGGCTCAGTCGGTTGAATGTCCGACTCTTAATTTTGGCTCATGTCATGATCTTATGGTTCATGGGATATAGCCTGGCCTGGTAGTATGGAGCCTGCTTGAGATTCTCTCTCTCCCTTCTTTCTCTCTGCCCTTCCCCTGCTTGTGGTCTCTCAAAATAAATACAAATAAACATTTAGAGAAATTGCTTAAAAAAATAAATTCTCTAGGAATAGCCAAAGTTCCAGATCTATCTATTTAGTCATCTCAGTGTATGAAAAAAAAAGAGGGGGAATAAGAATAATACCTATTTCACAGGACTTTGTGAAGATTAAATAAATTATTAATTATCAAGTACTACACAAAGTGCCTGACACATGACGAGCACTATATAAATGTTTGCTACTACTATAATTATCATCTCGAGAAATAATGATGAGCATCAAAATTCATTGCTAAATCTATAGAAGTATTTATTGTAAAGAAAACTTAAAAATAACCTTAGATGAAAATTCTAGATTCTATCAACTGGTGGGGAAATATATGAGGAAGTGGAGGAAAATGAAAACATGCCATAGTTTTAAGTATACTTTTCCAAAATTATAGGTAATCACTAGGAGAATGAGTTTGTAATTTCTAAATATTAAAGGAATATACAAAAGTGTAACAAAGAAAGTACTAGTAATCCAACAAAAAGTAGGAAAAGTATAAAAGGAATAACACTCACAGGAATGTGTAATATTTTAAAAGTGAAATAAAAACAAGGTTAAGGCAAAATTGACCTACAAGGGATTAGTTGGATGGACCTGTTAAGACATACACTTTTTGAATGAATTTTAAAAATTTAGTTCTGATTTGTTAGTAAGAAATACACCTAACACAAATGGTATATAAAAGTTGAAAATTATAAGTATGATGAATAAGTTGAATTCCATTTCAATAGATGAAAATTTGGTTTACATTAGAAAATTAATCAACATAATTCACCAGTATAGAAGGAAGAAACAATTCATATTATTTCAATGAAGCAAAACAATTTATTTGATAAAATTTACACCCATTTACAATAAAAATTTAGGAAACTAAGAATGGAGGAAAGCTTCATTAATGTAATTAAGGGTAGTTACAAAAAACTTATGACAAATATAGAATCAAGACAAAGATACCTACTATCACCTCTTATAATCACCATTATATCGAACAGCCTAATAAATACCATAAAGAAAGAAAAATAAACGTTATACTTATTGGAAAGAAAGAAGTACAACTGTCATTACCACAGATGACATAGCTGTACATGTAGAAAAAACAAGGCAACCTATAGATAAATTTGAATTGATGAGCACAGCAAGGTTGCTGGAGACACAAGCAATATGTAAAATAAATAATATTTCTAACTACCAATAACAAATAATATTAAAAATGTAATAGTACTATTTATAATTTCATCAAAAACTATCAAATGCTTAGGAATAAATCTAATCTAATAAATCTACATAGGACCTCTATGTAGGAAATAAAAACACCTGATTAAGAAAAAATAGAGAATACCTAAATAAATGGAGGGGAAGACCATGAGCGTGGATTGAATAATTCAATATTATAAATGTATTGGTCATCTCTTGATAGAACAATATAATTTCAATCAAAATTTTTTGGTAAAAATTGCCAAACTGGTTATAAATTTGTATGGAAATCCAATGAATTCACTATGAGTAGTGAAGACACTTTTGGACATCATAAAAGTGAGAGTTTTGTTCTGCAAGATATAAAGACTTATTCTAAAACTGTTGTAATTAACACAGAAGATAGACAAATAGACCATTGGCTAAGAATAGAGAGTCCAGAAACAGACCCATATTTATCAGGATACATTATTTATGACAAAGGTTGCACTATAAAGCAGTGGGACTGGAAGAAGTGTTTTTTTAAATCAATAGTGCAGGGTCATTTGTATATTCCTAAATCTACTGCAGAGAAGTGGGGAGAAAGAAGAAACTTGACCTTATCTCCTACTAATCATAAAATCGGATTAAGGTAGATTATGGATTTAAATGTAAAAGGTAAAACAGTAAAATTACTAAAAAACAATATAGATAATATCTTTATGACTTTGAATATGGAATGACTTCTTAAACAAAAAATACTAAGAATGAAGAAAAAGAATGACAGATTGGGCTACATTAAAATCAAGAATTTCTACCATTAAGAGAGAGAAAAGGGTAGTTTGTGAATGAAAAATAGTATTTGTAACATACTTAACACAGGACTAGTATCAGAATATGTTAAGAACTCCTGCCAATAAATCAGAAAAAATAACAATCAAAAACCCATCAGAAATATCGGAAATAACTTAACAGGAACTCTTCAGCCTTATTAGAAATCAGGATAATAGGGGCGCCTGGGTGGCTTAGTCGGTTAAGCGTCCGACTTTCGCTTAGGTCATGATCTCGCGGTTCGTGGGTTCGAGCCCCGCGTCGGGCTCTGTGCTGACTGCCAGCTCAGAGCCTGGAGCCTGTTTCAGAGCCTGTGACTCCCTCTCTCTCTGACCCTCCCCTGCTCACGCTGTCTCTCTCTCTCCTAGAAATTAAAAAAATAAAAACAAAAGAAAAGAAATCAGGATAATAGAAATAAAATCCCAATGAGCTATCACAACACACCCATATGAATAGTTCAAATTAAAAAGACTGATGATTCCAAGTGTTGGCAGCGTTTGGAATAACAGCAACTCTTATTTACTACTGGTAGAAATGTAAATTAGGAATTCTGAAAAAAATATTTTGTCATAATCCAAAGTTTTAAACATATAGTTACTCCATGACCCAATGATTCAACTCATAGTTAAGTACCTTTAGAAAACTGTGTACCGGGGCGCCTGGGTGGCTTAATCGGTTAAGCGTCCGACTTTCGCTTAGGTCATGATCTCGCGGTTCGTGGGTTCGAGCCCCGCGTCGGGCTCTGTGCTGACTGCCAGCTCAGAGCCTGGAGCTTGACTCCCTCTCTCTCTGACCCTCCCCTGCTTATGCTGTCTCTCTCTCTCTCTCTTAGAAAAAAAAAAAATTAAAAAAAATTAAAAAAAAACCTGTGTACCAAGAGTTATTTACAAGAATGTAAGAGCATTACTAATAACAACCCCAACTAGGAATAGTGCAAATTCCCACTGAAAATAGAATGCACAAATATACTAGTATATTCATACAATGATATACTATACAAAAAAGAAAGTGAACTATGTTCACATGCAATAACATGGACGAATCTCAAATATAATGTTGATTAAAGAGCAGACACAAAAGAATATATACTATATGGTGTTATTTATATAAAGTACATGCAAACTAAATTATAGTGTCAGAAGTTAGTATAGTGGTTATCTGTGGAGAGGATGGAGAGAAGTGATTAGCAGAGAGCATAAGGACACTTCTGGCATATTTGCAGCGCTATACTTCTTTACCTGCGTGATGGTTACATGAATATTCACTTTTTAATTATTCAAGGAACTGTACATTCATGTACTTTACACTTTTCTGTATGTGAGTTAGACTTCAATAAAAAGTTTAAAATTTAAGAATGGAGAAATTCATTTCAAATAGGGTGCCCACAACAAAGCAGGAAGAGAAATATTAATATCTGACAAACTAGAATTCAAGATAGATAAGAATTACAATTAGTGAGAAGGATATGTTGAGTGTAGAGATTACTTAAAAATAAAAGAATAGTAGTAGATGTACCATTATCTAAATGATCAATATATGAAGTTAGAGAAGATGGCATACTCAAAATAATAAAGAAAATAAATTTCCCTTAATTAAAGGTAAATGACCTTAAATCTAAATAAAAGGTTCACAGGAAACAGAATAGCCCATATCTAAATAATTTATGGTAATATTTAAGAAAATAAAAAACAGAATATTCTTAAAACTTCCAGAGAGAAAGTATATTTACAAAAGAATAAGAATTAGATTGACACCAGACTTTTCAATAGCAAGGTTAGATACAAGGAAAAAACAGAACAGTTTTTAAAAGTTCAAGGAAAATAATTTTGAATATGTACTTATTTATTCATTTATTTATTTATTTTTAAGACTTTTTTTTAAAAGTAATCTCTATGCTGAATATGGTGCCTGAACTCATGATACCAAGATCAAGAGTTGCATGCTCTACCAACTAAGCCAGCCAGGTGCCCCCATTTTGGACATTTTAAAATCAGCCTAATAGCCATTCAAATATGAAGTTTTTATAATACTGTGAAAATATTCACAAGCATACAAAGTTTCAAAAGATTTGTCACACAAAGACCCACGTTAACAATACTTTTGGTTAAGGTACTCAAATGGGAGGAAAAATGAATCCAGACGTTGCTGCAAAAGAAATACAAATTAAGGATATTCAAATAGCTTAGTAACTTCTATACTTATCTTTATTTTAAAAGGGAAAAAAATAAGATGAAAGAAAATTTATATTGACTATTTAACTTGCATTAAATTGCTAGATATTGACATGAAGGGGTTTGAGGCAGTCTTAGCAAAATAATAACATGATCATAAATAGAGCAAAGATAGGAGGGGGTTAGGGGTAGAAAAAATAAAAATAAGGCAAAGATAGCATAAGAAAATAAACCACAGTTCACTTTCATTTATGATCCTAAATAGGAGCAAACTGAATATATTAGTTGATTAAGAAAATAAAAATGACCAAGTAGGTAAATGTATGGATGGTTCTGCATTAGGAAACTCTGCCAGTATAATTCATAACATCAGATTGAAGGGAAAAAATGATACTACTTTTTTTATTAAGAGGCAACCTTTTGACAAGGTTCAGGAAACTTTCCTTAACCTAATAAAAAGCATTTACTATCACCCTACAGTAAACATCATATTAATGACAAAGCATTAGAATTCTCATTAAAATTATATTAAAAATAGAAACATCTCTTTTTTTCCATTACTAATATTCACATTGATGGGATATTCAATTGAGCACAATAAAATAGAGATAACAGTATAAACACTGGTAAAGGAAGTAACAGAAGTTTATTTAAAGACAGGATGTTCATATAAGAACTAAAAGTACTGATATGAACATTCATCAGGATAGTCATATATAAAATCAACCTTTAAAAATCAGAAGTAAGACATCTGTTTACTGCTGTAAAAGAATATAGGTTCTGTAATTACCATCCTACTGAAAGTACCTGGAAACTCAGACAAAAAATAACAAAACAACTATTTTCAGACATTGGACAACAGTCAGTACAGGCCTGTTACAAATGAGAAAAGGGAAACAAAGGAATTAAACTTCACGATTGCCCAGGTTTTCTGCTTGGGAGCAATTCCAAGGCTGTGGTGGAGAGAAACCAAACAAAGCCCAACAAATTTGCTGAGTTGAGGAGGAAAGAGTCTAGGGAAGCCAAGGCAGCTAAAATTTTCAGAGCAGAGTACTTGAGGGAGAGAAAGACAAAAAGAAATGTCCAGAAATTGGCATGATGGGCTCCCTGTGTCTTTGGTTGAATACTAGTGAGTGCAAACATGGAGTAAAACCCCATAAATTTAGACATGTACAGCTCATAAAGAAAGATTGCTAATGATCAGTAAGATGAATAATTTCTAGAGCTCACAGAAGACTGGGAAAACCTTTGGGTTCCCACCAACTGTAGTGGAGATACCTCATCAAACACATAGGGCATTCAGTAGAGATTCAGAAGGGGCACACCTTAGCCCTACAGTAAGCCCTACAGTAAGGCTACTCTAGATAACCCCTAAAAGATCTTAAAACAAGACTTGAAAGGATCAACTAATGAATAAATAATTTAAGCTGCCTTCTGGGACAAAATCTAACACTCCAAAGAAAAATTACAAAACCCAGATTTCAGCAATGTAAAACCTACAAAATCTAGAATCTGTTCACTAGACACATGAAGAGGAAGGAATGTAACCTACAACAGGGGAAAAAAATCAGTTAATACATATAGATCCACAAATGACAGCAATGAGGGAAATAGTAGATTAATATATTAACACAATAGTTATAAATATGTTACATATGGAATGTATAAATATGTTCCTTAAGAATTTAAAGGAAAACATGAACATAATGGGGGGAAAGTGGCAGACAGAATAAAGAACCAAATGGAACTTTTGGAAATAAAAATGCAGTATCAGATGGAAACAACCTAGGTTTCTGTCAATGGATGCATGGATAAAGATATGATATGTATATATGTGTGCAATATATATGAAGTAGACTATTATTCAGTCATGAGAAAGAAAGAAATCCTGCCATTTACAACATGGATGGAACTTAAGGACATTATACTAAGTGAAATAAGTGAGACAGAGAAAGACAAATCCTGCATGATCTCACTTACGGTGGAATCTAAAAAAGCTGAATTCATAGAAATAGGGTAAAATGGTAGTTACTAGGGTCTGGTGCATGGGAGAAATGGAGAAATATTGGTTAACAGAATATATACTTGCAATTATAAGATAAATAAGTTTTGGGGATCTGATGTACAGCATGGTGCTTATAATTAATAACACTGCATTATATACTTGAAAGTTGCTACAGGAGATGATCTTAAAAGTTCTCATCACACACACACAAAACGGTAAGTATGTGACAAGATGGAAGTGTTGACTAATGCTATGTTGGTAGTTGTTTTGCAATATATTAGTGTATCAAGTCAACACGTACACCTTAAACTTACAAAATGTTATATGTGAATCATTTTCTCAATAAAACTGGACAGAAATGTAAGTTGGCTTATGACCAAAGAAATGCAGTATCAGAATTATAAAAAAATTCATTGATTAGGATTGATGAAGTTTAAACACTGTAGAAGAAAAGATCAATGAACTTGAAGACATAGCAATAGAATATATACAAAATGAAGTACAAGTAGTCCAAATGTCCATCAGTAGATGAATGGATAAAGATGTGAGATATATATATATATACATATCGCAATATGTGTATATATATATATCACACAATGGAATATTGTTCAGCCATAAAAAAAGAATGAAATCTTGCCATTTGCAACAACATGGATAGAGCTAGAGAGTATAGTGCTAAGCAAAATAACTCAGTGAAAGACAATACCATATGACTTCACTTATATGTGGAATTTAAGAAACAAACAAACAAAAAATGAGCAAAGAAGAGAGAAAGACAAACCAAGAAACAGAGTCTAGAGAAAACAAACTGATGATTAGCAGAGGGGAGGTGGGAAGGTGGGATGGGTGAAATAGGTGATAGGGATTAAAGAATACACTTACCATGAGGAAAACAAAACAACAAAAACAAACAGAAAAAGGGAAAATATGGAAACAATAGACACGGAGCAAAACATAAGTAAGGTCCAAGGTAATGCTCTTCATTTTTTGGGGGTGGTGGTGGTGGAAGGATGACTTATAATGGTAATTTTTCATGCTTTTGGATGCTTCAGCATTTGAAACCCAAAATTATATATATATAAAAGCAAATCGTCTCACTGAAAACCCATTAGGCACAAAATAGAATGCTCAAAATATACTTCATAACAGAAGTAACCTATTAAAAGCCAACTCTCTTGAACAAATAGTGCTCTGTTTATATAAAATGGGTATAAAATCAGATACTGTTACCTTATGTAATTACACATCTGCCTAGGTAAAGAATAAAGAAATTCACATTTTTATAGAGTCCAATATACTTAGGTCTATAAATAAAATGCTAATAAAGTAGTATTCTGAGGAAAAAGACCCAAAATGAAGTACAGAGAGTAACATGACTAAAAAAAGCTAACAGAGTATCAGGGACCTACATAATAATATCAAGCAGTCTAACACATGTGTAATTGTAGTTCTAGAATAAGAAAGAGGGGCAAAATATTTAAGAAATAATGGCTGAAAAATATTAAATTTGATGAAAAACTATAGAACCACAACTTTATTGTTTTTCTCAAGTTTTTATTAAAATTTTAGTTGGTTAACATATAGTGAATATTAGTTTCAAGTGTAAAATTTAATGGTTCATGACTTACATAGAGCACTCTGTGCTTAGCACTACCAGTGCCCTCCTTAAACCATCCCCTTGCCCACTCCCCCTTCGTCAATCCTCAGTTTGTTCTCTATAGTTAAGAGTCTATTTTACGGTTTGTCCCCCCTGCCCTTTTATTTTTTACCCACATGTTCATGTGTTTTGTTTCTTAAATTCCACATGAGTGAAATCATATGATATTTGTTGTTCTCTGACTGACTTATTTCCTTTAGCATTAATACTCTCTAGCTCCATCCACATCATTCCAAATGGGAAGATTTCATTCTTTTTTTTTTTTTTATGGCTGAGTGATAGTCCATTGTACATATATATGTACATATATGTACATACAGATATATACCACATCTTCTTTATCCATTCATCAGTCGATAAACACATGGGCTCTTTCCATAATTTGGCTATTGTTGATAATGCTGCTATAAACATTGGGGTGCAAGTATCTCTTTGAATTAGTGTTCATATAGTCTTTGGGTAAATATCCAGTAGTGAGATTGCTGGATTGTAGAGTAGTTCTATTTTAACTTCTTGAGGAAGTCCCATACTCTTTTCCACAGTAACTGCACCAGTTTTCATTCCCACCAACAATGCACAAGGGTTCTTTTCTCTGCATCCTTGTCAACACCTATTGTTTCTTGTGTTATTGATTTTAGCCATTCTGATGGGTGTGAGGTGATAACTCACTGTAGTTTTGATTTGTATTTCCCTGATGAGTGATATTAAGCATTTTTTTCATGTGTCTTTTAGTCATTTTTGGAAATATGTCTATTCATGTCTTCTGCACATATTTTAACTGGATTATTTGTTTTTTGGGTGTTGAGTTTTATATGTTCTTTATATGTTTTGGATACTAACTCTTTATCAGATATATCATTTGCTCTCTTGATTGTTTCCTTTGCTGTGCAGAGGCTTTTTATCTTGATGAGGTCCCAATAGTTTATTTTTGCTTCTGTTTCCCTTACCTAAAACCACAACTTTGTATCACTATACATCCACTAAAAAATGTTAAAATTAAGTAGACAGACACTATAAAGTATTGGAAAGGATGTGGATCTAATCTATTGTGACAGAAAATAGATTATGGGTTGCCTGGGACACATGTGAAATTGGCTGGGGGGTCAAGAGAATTTTTGGAGGGGTAAATGAAAGTGTTGGCATCTCAGTTGTGTTGGTGATTACATGGGTATATAAATTTGTCAAAACTCAATGAGATGTTCACCAAAAATGAGTGCTCATTCTATTATATGTGAACTACACCTCAATAAAATCAGTAGTCTTCTTATACATCTGCAAAAACTAATTAGAAAATGTTATGAAAAATCTATTAATAACATCAATAAAAAACATAAAACACCTAAGAACAAAACTATGAAGATAGGCCTAGATCTCTCTAAAACTTATAAACATTGTAGAACTTAACATGACACCTAAATAATTGGAGAGGTGTCTCATATTTATGTATTAAAAGCTCTCAATATTATAAAGGTGTCACCTCTCTTCCAAATTAATTTGTTAACTTGCTGCTATGCCAATTAAAATATTCTCTGGATTCTTAATTGAACTTGACTAGCTGATTCTAAAATTCATTTGGGAGAATATGAGTGTAGAATGAAAAATGTAAATGAATTTTTTTACATTACAGTATCTTCATTTTTACAGTCAATGTAAATTTTACAGTCAATGTAAAAATGAAGATACTGTTTTAGTAAAGGCAAGATAGTTAAAACTATGTAATAATGACATAGAAATAGACAAAATGGATTGGAAGAAAACAAGAACACAAGCATAAAAACAAATCTCTGGGGTGCCTGCGTGGCTAAGTCTGTTAAGTGTCTGACAATGGCTCAGGTTATGATCTCACAGTTATGGGTTTGAGACCCGCATCAGGCTCTGTGCTGTCAACTCAGAGCCTGGAGACTGCCTCAGATTCTGTGTCTTTCTCTCTGCCCCTCCCCAGCTCACACTCTTGTCCTCTCTCTCTCAAAAAATAAACATTAAAAAATTATTAAAAGGGGCACCTGGGTGGCTTAGTCGGTTAAGCCGACTTTCGCTTAGGTCATGATCTCGCGGTTCGTGGGTTCGAGCCCCGCGTCGGGCTCTGTGCTGACTGCCAGCTCAGAGCCTGGAGCCTGTTTCAGTCTGTGACTCCCTCTCTCTCTGACCCTCCCCTGCTCATGCTGCCTCTCTCTCGCTCCTAGAAATAAATAAAACATTAAAAAAATTATTAAAAGAAACAAATCTTTGGGATTTGTTACATGACAAAATCAGTATTTCAAATCAATGAGGAAAAGAAAGAATTTTTCCATAAAAGGTGCTGAGGCAACTACCTATTGATGTGGAAAAAGAATGTAGCTAGATCCACACACAATAAACTCTGGCTGTTTTAAAAGAATTTTTATAAATGCACTTAAAAGTAATAAGAATAATATATAGAAGAATATATTTATGACCATAGGGTAAAAAGGACCTTTTGAATGACACATAGAAAGGCATTAAACAGAAACAGAAGTTTTGATCAATTTGATAATTACATAAAAAAAAAACCCTCTGGTATACCAAAAGCAGCTGTACTCTGCCTCCCCATGACCTCATTTTTCTTTTTGATTTTCAAGGTCAAGGAATGGTTTTATGTATTTGCTCTTCTATGTGTTAGAAATAATAAAATACCCTTTTTAGATAAAAAAAAAAGTCAACATAAATGAAGTTAAATATCTAGCAATATGCTAGGACAAGATATTTTCAATATTTGTACCAAAGCATTGATATAATCAATAAGAAAGAAAAGAATAACTCAACAAAAAAATAGAAAAAGGTATGAACAGCCTCGTATAAAAATACTCAAACTCACTAATAATCACACAAATGCATATTAAAACAAGAAATAATCAATTTTTGTTCACCAAATTGGAAGATATCATAAAGTTTGATAATATCAAGAATTTGCAAAGATTTGAAAGAATAACAGCTATTTTCGTACACTGCTGATGATAGGGCAAATTGGTATGTGTTGAAGGCACTTTGATAGTATTCATCAAAACTGAAACTGCATAGAACCTAGGTAACTATCCTAGAAAAACTCACATTTATGCAAAGTGAGACAAATAAAATGCTATTTGTTGGAACACTGTAAATAAAATCTGGCATTATCATACAATGTTAACAGTATACAACAATTAAACAAATGAACTACATTTTTCTAAGTGTATAAATCTCAAGAATACTGTTGAGTAGAAAAGAGAAAATTGCAAGCAAAATGATACACTCTTTGATATGATTTATATATTATATACATATATAGTAGATAAATCCGTGGAAAAACAGAGTATTATTTTATGTATTTTAAAATGTATATATGAAAATATACAATCTTTCATATATATAATGAATATATATTCTTCCATGTATATATATACATGAATATATGTATATATATATATATACATATATGAATATACATATTCTTTACAAGCCTGGAATGTTATTTTTAAAGGTCTAATATGATAACATAAAACTCATAAAAGTTGTTACTTTAGGTAAGGGTATGGGGACTAGGATTTGAAGGCACGGTTAAGAGACTTCTTACTTTTATCTGTAAAGTTCTAATTTTTCAAAAGTAAAGTGCATTTAGGTATTTTATAATAAAAAACTAATTTTAAACTAATTTTAAAAATCCACTGGATTTGGCAGTAAGTATGCAATGGGTGAACTTTACTATGCATTCAAGTGGATAAGTGGAGGCAAAAGGTTAATGTATTGTGGAGGCAAAAGGTTAATATATTGAAAAATGAAAGGGGGTTCAGGATCTAGAGAGAGTTATTATAGACTATTGTTTTGAGGAATTTGGACATGAAGAGAAAATGGATAGTGGGTAAAAATAGATGGGACATTGGCTATAGGGAAAGAGTGTTTTTGTTAATATCTAGATACAAAATCTCATATATATGTCTATAATATATACATACAATTTATAAGGAAGAGGCCTCTGGATGGGTTAAAATATAGAAATGGATAACCATATAGGAGAGAAGGAATGACTTGATGAAGTGAATCATCTTGCACTAAACCTTTAGGAACTATGCATGTTTGCTAAGGATATGGCTCTGCTTCTGACCAACAACTTTCCAAGGTTTTCCATCAGTGTGAAAAGAATTCTTTTTAATGTTTATCAATATTTGAGAGAGACAGCACATGAGCAGTTGGAGGGGCAAAGAGGGAGTAGCAGAGGATCCCAAGTGGGCTCTGTACTAATAGCAGAGAGCCTGATGTGGGGCTCCAACTTACAAATCATGAGATCATGACCTGAGCCAAAATCAAGAGTCAAACACTTAACAAACTGAGCCATTGAGGTGCTCCAAATAGTTTTTTTAAAAAGTTT
Organism: Proteles cristata cristata; assembly: GCA_017311185.1. NCBI lineage: Eukaryota > Metazoa > Chordata > Mammalia > Carnivora > Hyaenidae > Proteles > Proteles cristata. The sequence goes on from JAESUZ010003940.1 coordinate 812,283, forward strand.
ATTTATTCACTTATTTTGAGAGAGAGAGAACGTGAGGTAAGAAAGAGCAGAAAGAGAGAATCCCAAGCAGACTACACAGTCAGCAAGGAGCTCAACATGAGGCTTGAATTCACAAACTGTGAGATCATGACCTGAGCCAAAATCAAAAGTTGGATGCTAAACTGACTGAGCTACCCAGGTGCCCCCACTGTGAAAAGAATTTTAATGAGAAGCTTATCTATATAATATTCTGAATATTTTGATAATTAAATCAAAGCAAGCATTAATTTGATAATTAAACCAAGCATTCTTAACTCAATATTTCACAGAGAAAATTAGAAGTTACCCCAAAAGAAATCCCCATTGCCAGGGAAAATTCATAAGGAAGTGGGAAATAACGGCAGTTGAACACGCCTCCATGAGGCATGGACCTACAGCCAATCTTAAACAAACTGTCTTCAAATGCTTCAAAGCCTGAAATATAAAAATAGTCACATTTAGACAACTTATAATGGTGAACAAGAAAATTATTTAAGTAAAATTTGAGATACAGGTGTTTTTTTAAGTAATTAGCTTTTATTAAGCTAAATCTTCCAGATTGTCTCATTGGGTTTGAAATGTGAATATAGCTCATTTTATATGTCATCACAGATTGGGTTACAAACTATTTCATATTTTATAAAACACTGTTGTATCTAAATTATTTCAAAACATCCATTTCTCTGTAATTAAATAACTATTTCTGCCTTCCTTAATCTTTCTTATAAAGAGTATAATGAAAGTATAACCTATAGTTTATTTCTATCAGTTAACCTTTAGAAATGACCTATTTGATTGGTTTAATAATTATAATAGAAAATATCAATGTGCCAAAAGAGAAAGATCATTTAAAAATAGCATAATTCACTAAAAAGGAGAACTTTAAAATTTTCTCAGTGGTTCACATTTTCTACTGGAGAATATAATAAAATTGTCACTGTCTTCATTTATGCTCTTGAGATATTTCCACTAAACTCATACATTTGCTGTCTGAGTAGCTGTTATATTTATTCATGAATAGTCACCTTTTTAAAACCCAAATAAATTTATGATTCTCCTAGATTGTGTTTTTTAAAGAAGTATTTTAAAAGATTAGCTTCTACAATAATGTAAAGATAATCAGAAACATACATCTGTGGGGGGAAAACAGTCATTAAACAAAAATATTACCAAAATTCTTAATCTCATTGAAAAACAAAAGTAAAAATTTTTAGGAATGGATCTTACCCTTAATTTATTTTTTAAAGTTTATTTATTTATTTTTGAGAGAGAACACGGTAGGGGCAGGGAGAGAGGAAAGAGAGAGAGAGAGAGAGGGAGAGAGAGAAAGAGAGAGACTCCCAAGCAGGCTCTGTGCTGATGTAGGGCTGAATCTCACGAACCATAAGATCATGACCTGAGCCGAAATCAAGAGTCGGACACTTAACTGACTGATCCACCCAGGCATCACAGTTTACTATTAACTGAAAAGTAAATAGATCTCCATAGAAAAGCCACAGCTCCCAAACAAAACCAATGCTGTGCAAAGGACATTTATCTCTATGCAAATAATTAAAGATGATTTCTAATAAAGATCTTACATCATAGTTATTTCTCTTCATATCAGTAATGATGATGACCAGAAGTAAAAATTACAAGGTGCCAACATTTCTGCAAAATATTTGTTCTTTATCTTACTTTTGCTTACAGACTTCACTTGGAACAGCTATTACAAAAATTCTGCCTCTTTTTCTTTTCTACCAGCCTCTAATATTTAAAATATCCTTAAGATATAGTTGAAAACCTACCCGTGGATCGAGTCCAAGCCCAGCTCGTATTAGAATAATGGTAAGGGCAGTGTTTCTTAAAGTTGAAGACCATGTGTTACTAATATGGATGTAATCACCAAGGAATGGAACATTCCTGATGGCAAAACCCGCCAGTAACATCCCTTAGAAAAAGAAAATAAAACATGTCTGATTCAGTTCATTTTTCTAAACACAAAAAAGAAATGTTTAATTTCCCTTCTCCAAACACACTACATCATTACTTTGGTGAAGGGCAGATTATATACAAGTAGAGAAGGCAGCGTAAGTAAAGGAATGGAAATAAGAAATGACATATCTCAAAGGGCTAAAACAAGTGATTCAGTGTTGTTAAACAAAAATGGGCAAGGATTGAGTGGGAGAATGGGCAGGAGGGGCCAGAAAATATAAAGCTAACCCCCCTGCAGCCTCCGTTCCCACTGCTTTTGCAGAGTAATGTACCACAAAAGTTTTAGGAGGGAGGGATATAATGAGTCTTGTATTTTCTATGTGATGATTTTGATGAGTTAGACAGACATAAAACTGGAGGAGAGAACAATTAGAAGGCTCTGCCATAGTCCATGGAAGAGTTGGAAAACAAATAGCCTAAGCTAGGGTAAGAGTAGAAGTTTTGGAGGGAAAAAAAAGATTCAATGAATACTTAGCAGGTGCTAAAAGGGTGCTGTGGACATAGAAAGGGTATTAGCAATAGGATGGAGCAATTATCTCTACTCACAGTGTACGGAATATTTGGGTGTATTGAATACTTAGAAGATATGAGACACCACTGATAGAAGTTCTTCCACTAATTTTCCTCTGTCTAGATGAAGAGTTATATAACAATAGTAATGAAGAAAGAGGATATAATACTGGTTCGGCAAATGATGCATCCATGAATATACATAGTGGAAGTGCCCAAACAGCTTACTCAGAAACCATAAACTTTCTGGTGCCCTAGTCACTGTAGTATTTAAATCTTGTAATTGTATTTGAGTTAGGTTATTTACAGAAAAATTCAGTCTTTTCCAAATGTTTCATTTTCTATAATATATTTAAATTAATTTTAAAATGTCCTATTAAGCAATAAAGCAACAGGAATCATATATTGAGTATACTTAAATTGTTTCAAAAATATTTCAGAAAAAAATCTGTGTGCTTGTATACAGAGAGAATAAATACTTCTATAAATGAGTTATATCCACACATATATAGTAAATATATAAAGAAGTTATAAAGATCATATTACATTAAAATATTTCTAAATTACATGTATTCTGACTAGAGTATGTTCATTATTTGCATATAGTCAATAACAAAGAAATAAGAGCGAACTGTACACTTACCAAGGAGAGGTGGAAGTTGAGGCACTGAAGGTATTTTAATGAGTTGCAAAATTTTCCCCCCAATCATGGCACTATAAAAAATAATTAATAGTCCAAATAAATTTCCACCAGGGAGAACTTCAGTGGCTGAGAATGACCAGGCTACACACCATATCATAAAAAGTACAACTCCTGAAATATAAAAAAAAGCACATATCTATATATCTACATAGATATATATGTATATAGATATATACATACAAAAGATGATTCTATTTTATCACATATCATATTAATAGCCAGTCCCATATAATGATATATAGCATAGACTAATGTTGCTTTGCTAGCATGGTTGAAGAAATATCTGTTTAACATATATTCCAAAGTCCCTGTCAATTTATGATACAAGTTTTTAACAAAGCATTACTACTTTAAAAAATATTTTAAGGGCTGCCTGGGTGGCTGAGCATCTGACTCTGACTCGATTTTGGCTCAGGCCATTATCCCAGGGTCATAGGATCAAGCCGTGCATCAGGCTCAACACTGAACATGGAGCTTGCTTTAAGAATCTCTCTCTCTCTCCTTCTCTGGCCTTCTCCTGCTCATACATGCTCAGTCTCTCTCTCTAAAAATAAAAATTAAAAAAAATATAGAAGTATATGTGAATCCTTTACAGTGCTAAACATTTCTCATAATATATGACATTTAAAAAATTCCATGGCAATATGATGAACTTTACTTCATTTTATATTTTAGAGTAGCCTTTGCATCATGAATAAAAAGATAATTGGTTGTGATAAGAATTCTCAAGTTTATAGTAGATGACAGTGGCAGTGTGCCAACTTTTTAAAACAGAAGCAGACTAAACCCTTGTGCTGAAAGAATAATTCAGTTGATATTTGGCATAAATTATTAGAGGGAGTTAATTACTAGAAAAAAGTGAACGTGGTCGTTGGGAGAATATAAAGTATCTTAGGTTATATGTAGGAAGTATAGGTAGATAGTGTGAGTAAGGATATGTTAGTAGACATCTTTTGACTGGCAACTAGACACTCAGGAAAGCCCTACTCACTAGGAAATCCATATGTTTCTGCAAAGGACAAGTGGTTACACTGTAAATTGCCATCTGCAAATTAAATAACTACTGTCTTTTACTATAAATCATCATTTCTAATTCTTTTTCAGGTTCTCAGAATAGCTTAAGTGTATTTTTCAGCTGTGATCCTTTTTTGGCTGCATATAACTGGCAGGATAGAAGAGGAGGATTTTGACAAACTCAAGGCAAAAAGTTAGAACTAAGATTCTTGTTCCTCCACTCTGACTATTGCTACCCACAAAAATGGAACACTTGAAGGACTGCACTCTTACTTAATGGACCAGAAGATACTATTCCACTGACAAAGGGAAAAGACTAGGCAGTTTGTTTGTCTTAGCTGGTCTCTAGGTGGCAAAATCACCTCTGGGAATCCATATATAATATTAGGCCTCAACTAACTTAAGGTTAGGTCTCAAATTTATATGATTTGTTTGGTTTGGGAATCCCCAAATCCTAAACACAGCATAAAAAGTATCTTCCCAGGGCGCCTGGGTGGCTTAGTCGGTTAAGCGTCCGACTTTCGCTTAGGTCCTGATCTCGCGGTTCCTGGGTTCGAGTCCCGCGTCGGGCTCTGTGCTGACTGCCAGCTCAGAGCCTGGAGCTTATTTCAGAGCCTGTATCTCCCTCTCTCGCTGACCCTCCCCTGTTCACGCTGTCTCTCTCTCTCTCTCCTAGAAATAAATAAAAATATTTAAAAAAAAAGTATCTTCTCATGGAACTATGCCTTGAGCAATTAATAGATTCTAGTTCAAAATATCCCCAATAGACACTACTGATTCCAAACTGTATAAACCCCACTGAATCTGAATTTAAGATAAAAACTTATAAAGTAAGAAGTAATTTCCAATGAGTGAAAGTTGAAAGATACAACAAAGAATAGGATTAAGTACCTAAAAACTTCAGCTAATAGATTAGACAGACCCTATAAAGTATGCATTTTCTTTTCTTTCTTTGAAAAAAATTAAAAAAATTTTTTTTCATGTTTATTTTATTTTTGAGACAGAGGGAGACAGAACTTGAACACGGGAGGGGCAGATAGAGAGGGAATCACGGAATCCTAAGAAGGCTCCAGGCTCTGAGCCGACAGCACGAGCCCGACGCGGGGCTCGAACCCAGGGACCGCGAGATCATGACCTGAGCCCAGGTCAGCTGCCCAACCAACTGAGCCACCCAGGCGCTTCTAAAATTTTTTTAAAAAAGTATTTCTTTCTTTTTGAGAAAGAGACAGAGTGTGCGCAGGGTAAGGGCAGAGAGAGAGAGAGAGAGGGAGACACAGAATCTGAAGCAGGCTCCAGGCTCTGAGCTGTCAGCACAGATTCCGATCTGGGGCCCAAATGCGTGAACCTGAGATTATGACCTGAGCCAAAGTCAGAAGCCTAACCGATTGAGCCACCAAGGTACCTCCTTTTCGTTCTTTTAAAAGATTTTTTAATTTATATTTGGGAAAGTGCAAGCAGAAGAGGGGTAGAGAGAGGGGGGCAGAGGCTCCAAAGTGGGCTCGTGCTTGATAGGCTGACAGCAGAGAACCCAGTGTGGGGCTTGAACTCACCAACTGCAAGATCATGACGTGAGCCGAAGTCGGGCACTTAACCGACTGAGCCACCCAGGCACCCCTGAAGAGAGAAATTTTGCAAACTGGAAGATATGAGGAAATTACTTAGAATTTTGCATAAAAAGAAAAAATGAGATGGAAAGTATGAGATGTTTCAATTTTGGAAAAGGTATAAAATGCATCTAATTCTAGTTCCAGAAACAGAAGAGAAGTAGTAGAGAGAATATTTAAGAAAATAATAGGCTTAAAATTTTATGCTTAAAAATTATGCTTTTAACCATTTCTGTATTGATTTGGACACAGGAAACAAAATGAGTTCTCACTCAGGACTAAATTAAAATAGATACTTAGACATAATGTTGAGAAACCACAGACCACCAAAGACAAAAATGAGGTCTTAAAGAATCCAGAGAGAAAAAGATAATCATAAAAAAAATAAACACTGGAGCAGATTATCAAATCTCGATAGCAACAATGGAAGGTGGACAATAAAGTCTTCAAAGTGCAGAGATAAAATATCCAAGGTTGAATTCTGCAGCCAGCTATCATTCAAGCAAAAAACAAATTAAAGATATTGACAAGTTAATATATCTAAGAACATATTCCATTTTCACTGAAAACAAAAACTATTAAAGATATGTTTTAGGAATAAGGACATAAGAACAAAAAGAAAGATGTACAAAGAAATCTGTAAACATGTAGGGTAGTCTAACCACTTTTTGAACACATTGTTAATCAAAATGGCTAATCAGGGTATATGAAAATAAGTTGGGAGGGTTGTCAATAATGATGACTTGTAGAAATAGGCAATTTATCTCAACAAAAATACCCCTCCATATAAAACTATAAACAACAACAACAACAACAACAACAACAAAGCAATCATTTTAGGACCCTGAAAATTGACCACTGACAGTTACCAAATTGAGAAGCATTTATTCTTTAAAAAAAAAAAATCTAGCATTTTGGGAAGGGCTGGTTAAAGTCTGAGACTTTCCTGCCTGGGATTGCTATTATTCCTACCCTCATTTCCCCAACTTACTTCATTTGTGAAAAACTGTAGTTTTACCACCATAGCGCTAGCAAGCTCTTCTTGTTATGAGAGGAGGTAGGATAGATTTGATATGGAGTGGAGGGAGAAAATCCATAACTTTGCTGGGTAGAAATTGCAGATTGGTTTCATAATAGACAGAGAAAATATGCCATGGTGCTAGTTTGAGGTTGCAGTTCAAGTTGAGATGAGTGGCAGAGACAGTAAAAATTTAACTGGGAGATCTTGGATATGACAGAATCACAGAAGGTTGAGGTGAGTTCTCCACATATGCATGGCTGATTGGATGTATGTGTATGCAAGTAAAGAGAAGATTCCCGAGAGTATGGCAAAAAGTAAAAAATTATGTGAGACTTCAATTCACCTACAGGATCACTTGGCAGAGTATGGAAGCCTAACTGGCTTGAACACAATGTCTCCCTCAAATCATTAGGTAACTATTAAGCTATGCAGACAAAAGAGAAATCCCTAGGAAGATAGGCTAAAAACAAATAAATAAAAAGTAAGACATCAGCTACTGTAAAACCATGGCACAGAATGATTTCACAGTTTAACTACATGCAAATTACACAAACAACAACGAAAACCTTAAAAATATAAAATTGAATTCAAAGTTGCCATATGTGTAAATAAAATGTTTAATTTTCAGTCCAAACTTACTAGATATGCAAAGAAATGGGAAAATACAACCCAGATTCAGGATGAAAAAACAGTCAGTCAATAGATACTGAGTGAATAAGTCCAGGTGCTGGATTTCCCAAGTTTTCAAAACAGATATTATAAATATGTTCAAATAATGAAAATGGGACAATATCAATTAAAAGAGAATATCCATAAAGAGATAAAATTTATTTAAAAATGGAAATCTGGAATTGAAATGTATAAGAATTGAAATGAAAAGTTGACTAGAGAGGCTCAACAGCATATTTGATCTTGTGAAAGAAAATATCAGTGAACTTGACTATATGTCAATAAAGATTAATCAGTCTGACAAAAGGAAAAATAGGATACCATCAAGAGTACTAACATATGCATAAAGGAAGTCCCAGGAGTAGAAGAGAAAGATAGAAAGGGCCAGAAAAATACTTGAAAATATAATGTCTATAAACCTCTCGAAGTTACTAAAAAACATTAACTTATGGATTAAGAAGCCCAACAAATTCCAAGTAGAATAAGCACAAGAGATCCACACCGAGACATCATCATCATCAAATTTCTGACAATAAAATACAAAAGGAAAATCTTGGAAGTAGCAAGAAAATGACTCAGGGGAACAATAATTCAATTAACAGCAGCATTTTCATCAGAAAAAATAAAGGCCGAAAGACAGTAGGTGACATTTCAAACATGTAGGAAAAAAAACTATCAATTAAGAATTCAATATCTAGTAAAACAATTCTTCAGGGGCACCTGCATGTCTCAATTGGTTGTGTGTCTAACTCTTGATTTCAGTTCAGGTCATGATCTCATAGTTGTGAGATTGAGCCCTGTGTTGGGCTCTGCATTGGGTGTGGAACCTGCTTAAGATCCTCTCTTTCTCTCTCTCTCTCCCTCCCCCTCTCTCTCTCTCTCTCTCTTTTCCCATCACCTCCAGCTTGTGTGTGTGTGCTCTCCTCTCTAAAAATAAACAAGGAAAATAGAAAAATTCACCCCTTATTAATGAAATACTAAAGACAATGTTTTAAGTTGAAAGGAAATGACACAAGATGGTAATGTGGACCAATAAGAAGCAATAAAGTGAACTGGATATGGTAAATAAATACCTAAGTACAAAAGATTTTAAATATATATCCTCATTTCAACTCTTCATTAAAAATCCTAAGATTATTAAGAGCAATAAGAGTAACAAAATATTATTGAATTTATATCATATAGAGGTCTATTGGCTCAAAGCTGCTTTATAAAACAGGAATTAGTCAATATTAAACTGAAGTAGATTATGAAAAGTTGAAGATGATTATTAGAATCCCCAGAGAAACCACTAAAACTAAAACCTCTAAAATGTAGCTAAAAAGTCAACAGGGAAATTTAAATAGTGCCCTAGCAATACTTGGTTAGCACAAAAGAAGCAGTAAAGAATGAACAGAAAAACAGAAGACATGACCCTTGTAGAACACAAGGAACAAAATAGTAGACATAAATACAACCATATCAATATTTATGTTAAACTTGAATGGTTTACATTGAAAAGGCAAAGATTGTCAAACTGTTTTTTTTTTTTTTAAAGCAAGATCCAACTATATCATTTCTATAAGAAACATACTTTGGATAAAAAAGATAAACTGAATATAAAAAGATGAAAAAGATATCATGCAAATAGTAACCATGAGTCAAGGAAGTAATAAGAGAAAATATAATATATCTTAAAGTAAATAAAAATGAAAACAAAGTATATCAATATTAATGGGATGTGATGTGCACAGATGGAAATGTATAGCTTTAAAAAATATTAGAAAGAATTATCTAAAATTGACAATAAAAACTTTCACCTTAACAAATTAGGAAAAAAGATAAATAAATCAAGCCAAAAGTAAGATGTGTGAAATAAAAAATATATAAGTGGAAAACAATTAAACAGAAAAGAGAAAAACATTAGAGAAAATCAATGAAATAAAAAATTGATTATTTGAGAAGGTCAATAAAAGAGGTGTCTTTAGCTGGACTGACAAAGGAAAAACAGAGAAGATACAAATTACCAAAATCAGGAATTAAAGAGGAAACATTACTTTAGACCTTACAAAATTAAAATGATGCTAAGGAAATATTATAAATAATTTCAAGCTAAAAAATTAGATAACTAAATAAAATAGACAAATTCCTAGAAAGATACAAATTACCAAAATTTATTCAAGAAGAAAGGAAAATAGAAATACCATATGGTCCAATAATTCCACTTCTGAGTATTGATCCAAAGAAAATGAAAACAGTAATTCAAATGATACATGCATTCTCAGGTTTACTGTAGCATTATTTTCAATAGCCATATATAATATAACATAAAAATGGAGTAGTTTTCAGTCATAAAAAGGAAAAAACTCAGGGTGCCTAGCTGGTTCAGTCAGTGAAGCATGTGACTCCTGATTTTGGGGTTGTGACTCTGAGCCCCATGTTGGTTGTAGAGATTACTTACAAATAAACTCTTAAAAAAAGAAAGAAAAACTCTTGACATTTGAGATGATGTGGATGGACTTTAAAGGTATTATGTTAAGTGAAATAAGTCAGACAAAGTAAGACAAACACCACATGATCACTTATATACAGCATCTAAAAATCAAACAAATCATAAAACCAAGCTTACAGATACAGAGAACAAACTGGTGGTGGCCAGAAGGGGGGACTGGCAAAAAGGGGAAAAGGGGGTCAAAGGTTACAAGCTCCCAGTTATAAAATAAATAAGTTATTGGATATAATGTACAGCATGGTGACTATAGTTAAGGATACTGTATTATATATTTAAAAGTTGCTAAGAAAGTAGAACTTAAATTTTTCATTACAAGAAAAAAAAAGGTTTTTATATATGATGATGGATGTTTACTAGACTTATTGTGTTGATCATTTTGCAATATACACAAATATAGAATCATTATACTGTGCACCTGAAACTAATAAAAGGTCATATGTCTATTATACCTCAATTAAAATTTTTTTTAAAAGCAAATTTCAGACAAATAAAAGCTAAAAGAATGCTAGAAGACTTATACTACAACAAAAACAAAACAAAACAACAACAAAAACTACAAGAAGTTTTTTAGAGGGGAAAGAATTCTACATGGGAACCCAGATTACCAAAAAGAAATGGAGAGAACCAGAGAAGGTAAATATGTGGATAAATATGAGAGTTTTCTTAATGAAAACAAAAAGACTTTTTGGGTTTTTTAAAAGCAAATATAGAAGTTTACACATATATATGTAAAATAAGAATGTAGAAGCAAAAACATATATAAATCTAGTACAGAGGGCAGAGGAGGAATAAATAAAGTCGTACTGCTGCAAGACTCTTCTATTTTATCTTGATGTGAGTGATGGCTACAGAGCTGTATACATTTGTCAAAATTCAGTGAGCTGCACATTTAAGTCTTTGTGGTATGTTAACTATATTATAATTCAATAAGGCACTGTCAATAACAAAAAAAGTTTGTGAGACGATGGAGAGTTTTGGAAAAAAACAGGGCAATGGTTAACACACACAAAAATTGGCGATTATGAACAAAACTGCTATAAACACCTATGTGTATGTTTTTGTGGGTATAAATTTTCACCTCATTTTGGTAAACAGTACCAAAGAGCATGGTTGCTGGAGCATATGGCAACAGTATGTTTAGAAACTATGGAATGGTTTTCCAAAGTGGCTGTACCATTGGCATTCTTATTAGCAATAAATGAGAGTTCCTGTTGCTTTACATCCTCACCAGTGTTTGATGTCAGTATTTTGGAATTTGGCATTCTGACAGGTGCATAATGGATTCTTATCGCTGCCTTAATTTGCAATTTTCTAAAGACATATGATGTTGAGAATATTTTCATATATTTGTCATCTTCTTTGGTGAGGTGTCTGTTAAAGTCTTTTGTCCATTTTAAAATCAGACTTTCTTTGTATGGTCTTTTCTCCCTTATCAAAGATCAACTGACTGTACTTATGTGGGTCTATTTCTGGGCCCACTATTCTGTTCCATTAATATATTTGTCTGGTCTTGTGCAACACCACACTCTTGTTGATTGTAGGTTTATAGTAAATCTTGTAGTTGGGTAGTATTAGTACTCCAACTTTTAATTTTTCTCCTTTGATACTACGTTGGTTATATGCCTCTCTATATAAACTTCAGAATGAGCTTGTTGGCATCCACAAAGTAACTTGCTGGGATTTTGATTGGAGTTGTGTTGAATCTATGGATCAAGTTGGAAAAACTGACATCGTGACATTATTGAGTCTTCCATGAACAAGGAAAATCTGTGCATCGATTTAGCTCTTTTTTGATTTCTTTCACTTTCACCAGAGTTTTGTAGTTTTATTCAGACAGATACTGTATATATTTTGTTAGATTTATATCTAGGTATTTTATTTTTAGGGATACTAATGTAAATCATGATGTATTTTTAAATTAATTTTATTTTTTAAAATATTTTTATTTATTTCTAGGAGAGAGAGAGAGACAGCGTGAGCAGGGGAGGGTCAGAGAGAGAGGGAGACAGAGACTCCGAAACAGGCTCCAGGCTCTGAGCTGGCAGTCAGCACAGAGCCCGACGCGGGGCTCGAACCCACGAACCACGAGATCGTGACCTAAGCGAAAGTCAGACGCCTAACTGACTAAGCCACTCAGGCGCCCCGATGTATTTTTAATTTTAAATTCCATTTGTTCATTGTTGGTACATAAGAAAATAATTGACTTTTGTATATTCACCTTTTATCCTGCAGTCTTGTTCTACTTGCTTATTAGTTGTCCCTGGAGTTTCTTCTTGATTCTTTGAATTCTCTACATAATCATGTAATCTGTGAACAAAGGCAGTTTTACTTCTTCCTTCCCAATCTGTATACTTTGTACTTGCTTTTCTTATCATATTAGCTAAGACTTCCACTACAATATTGAAAAGGAATAGTAAGAGAGGGCATTCTTGTTTTATTCCTGATCTTCATGGGAAAGCTTTTTGTTTCTCACCATTTAGTATGATGGTAGTTGTAGATTTTTAGTTGATGTTCTTTGTCAAGTTGAGGAAGTTTTCCTCAATTCGTAAATTGCTGAGAGTTTTTATTATGATGGATGTTGGATTTTATCAAATGTTTTTGCTACATCATTGTTATGATCATGCGATTATTTCTTCTTTAGCCCATTGATGTTATGGATTACAATAATTCATTTTCAAATAGAAGTCAAATTTGCGTATCTAGAATAAATCCCACATGGTTGTGATGTGTAATTCTTTTTACACGTTGTTAAGTTTGATTTACTAATATTTTGTGAATTTTTGCTTCTGTGTTTATCAGAGATATTGGTCTGTAGTTTTCTTTCCTTTTGATGTCTTTGTTTTTGGTATGAGGCTAATGCTGACCTCATAGAATGAGTTGGGAACTATCCCTTTGCTTCAGTCTTTGGGAAGAAATTATAGAGAATTGGTATAATTTCTTCCTTAAATGTTTGATAAGACCAGTGAAGCCATCTAGGTCTGGTGTTTTTTGTTTTGGAAGGCTATTATTTATTGACTCAGTTTATTTAATATGCTGATTCAGACTGTCTGTTTCTTCTTGTATTTTGGCATATTGTGTTTTTCAAGGAATTTCTTCCTGGCTATCAAATTTGTGGGCAAAAACCTGTTCACAGTATTCCTTTATTATCTTTATAATGGGATCTGTAGTGATGTACCCTCTTTCATTTCTGATTTGTGTCTTTGTTTTTTTCTTAGCCTAGCTAGAGGCTTATTGATTTTACTGATCTTATCAAAGAACCAACTTTTGATTTCATTGATTTTTCTCTGTTGTTTTCAATTTCAGTGATATCTGTTCCGATTTTTGTTATTTCTTTTCTTCTGCTTACTTTGTGTTTAATTTGCTCCTTTTTCAGGTTTCCTAATGTGGAAGCGTAGAAGATTGATTTAAGATCTTTATTCTTTTCTAAAATGTTCATTCAATGTTATAAATTATCCTCTAATCTCACTACTTTCACTGCATCTCACAAATTTTGATAAGCTGTATTTCCATTTTTATTTTGTTCCAAATATTTAAAAATATTACTTGAGGTTCCTTCTTTGGCCCATGTGTTATTTAGAAGTATCTTGTTTAATCTCCAAGTATTTTAGGATTTTCCAGCTGCCTTTCTTTTGAGTTGTAGTTTAAATCATTTGTGGTCTGAGGGCATCCATTGTGTGATTTTTATTCTTGTAGGTTTATTGAAGTATTTTTGTATGTGTGTGATGGATTGTGGTCTACCTTAGTGAATGCTCCATGTGATCTTGAGAATAATGTGTGTTATGCTATTGTTAGATGAAGCAGTCTATAATTGTTCATTATATCCTATTGATTGATGATACTGATTTGATGTCCTTACTAATTTTCTGCCTGCTGGATCTGTCCATTTCTGAGAGATTGTTTAAGTTTCTGACTATATATGTGGATTCATATACTTCTTGCAGTTCTTTCAGTTTTTGCTTCATGTGAACTCCATTACACATGGCAACACGTCTGTTGTCAGACATATATATTAAGGATTATCATGTCTTCTTGGGAATTGACCCCTTTATCATTATGTAATACCCCTCCTTATCTCTGGTAATATTACTTACTCTGAAGTCTGCTGTCTGAAATTATTATTTCGTCTTTATTTTGATTTGTGTTTACATGGTATATCTTTCTCCATCCCTTTATGTCTAATCGATGTGTATCTTTATATTTAGAGGTGGCTTCTTATAGATCTTGGTCTTTTGATACACTCTGACAATCGGTCTTTTACTGGTGTATTTAGACCACTGACATTTAAAGCTATTATTAATATCCTTAGATTCATATCCACCATGCTTGTTCTGTTTGCTATTTATTGCCCCGTTCTTTGTTTCTATTTTTTCTTCCATACTTTTTTGCCTTCTGTGGCATTAACTAACCATTTTATTATATACTTCCATTTCTCTACTTTTTTAGTATATAAGATACACTTATTTTTTTTTTTTTACATTTTCTTTTTAGTGGTTGCCCTAGAGTTTGCAACTAATCCAACTGTAGTTTCAAATAATATTGTACCACATCATGGGTAGTGCAAGTACCTTATAAAAACAAAATATTCCTAATTCTTTCCTCCTGTTTCTTGTATCATTGCTGTCATTCATTTCACTTATACATTAGCTATCATCAGTGAATATATTTTTGCTATTATTATGAAGTGGTATCTATTCAATTATTTAGGAATATTAAAAAACATTTTTGTTTTACCTTCACTTATTCCTTCTCTGATGCTCTTCTTTCTTTATGTAGATCTGGGTTTCTGACCAATATCATTTTCTTCTCCCTGAATTTCTTTTAACATTTTGCAAGGAGGTTTACTGACTCAATTTTTGCTAGTCTAAGAAAGTCTTTATTTCTCCTTCACTTTTTAATGATGATTTTGTAGGATACAGAATTCAAGTCTGTTGTGTTGCTACTGCTTTTTGTATCAACACTTTAAATACTTCATTTCACTCTCTTTGCTTGCACTGCTTCTGAGGGTAAGTCAGCCATAATTTTTATTTTTGGTCCTCAATAAGTAAGGTGTTATCTTCCCCTTTGGCTTCTTTCAAGATTTTTTTAATCTTTGATTTTCTGTAGTTTGAATATGAAATAGGTACGTGTACTGTGTGTGTGTGTGTGTGTGTGTGTGTATGGTATTGATTCTGCTTGGGATTCTCTGAGCTTTCTGGATTTGTGGTTTTTTATCTGACATTAATTTGGGGGAAATTTTCAGTCACTATTGCTTCAAATATTTCTTCTGCTGCTTCTTTCTCTTCTGCTATTCCATTACTTTTTGTAGTTGTCCCACAGCTCTTGTATTTTTTTTTTCAATCTTTTCATCCTCTTAACTTTTCAGTTTTTGGAATTCCTATTGATATATCCACAAGCTCAGAGATTCTTTCTTCAGCTGTGTACAGTCTAGTAATGAATCCATCAAAGCCATTTGTTTCCATTAGAGTTTTTAATTTCTAGCATTTCTTTTTGGTTTTTAGAGCTTCTATCACTCTGTTTACATTACCTGTCCATTCTTAAGTGTTTCCCTTTCCATTGGAGCCCTGAGTATATTAGTCACAGTTATTTAAAAATCATAGTCTGATAATTCCAACATACCTGTAATATCTGGGTCTAGTTCTGATGTTTTGTCTGTTTAAGGTGTGTTTTTTTGGTCCATTTTTGCTTAAAAGTGAATATGATTTCCTAGGTAAAAAGACTTTTAGTAATATAGTGGTAAGTTGTGAGGGGAGGAGAAGAGTTCTATAGAATTCTTTTTTTAAAAAACTTTTTTTTAATATTTTTTATTTATTACTAGGAGAGAGAGAGAGAGAGACAGCGTGAGCAGGGGAGGGTCAGAGAGAGAGAGAGTCACAGACTGAAAACAGGCTCCAGGCTCTGAGCTGGCAGTCAGCACAGAGCCCGATGTGGGGCTCGAACCCACGAACCGCGAGATCATGACCTAAGCAAAAGTCAGGCGCTTAACCGACTAAGCCACCCAGGCACCCCGAGTTCTATAGAATTCTTAACCAGTCTTTAGTGAGCCTTTGCTTCTGTGCTGTGAACCTCACAAGTGCCTCTCAGGTTTTTATTCCTACCCCCAGTGGAGGTTATATTACACGGGGCAGGTGTTGGTTATTTCTCTTTTCTCAGGTCAGCTTGGCTCTGATAAAATCCCCATAAGTTAGGTTCTTTTTTTCAAAAAAATTCTTTTAAATGTTTTACTTATTCTGAAAGAGAGAGAGAGAAAGAGAGAGAGCGTGAGCAGGGGAGGGTCAAAGAAAAAGGGAGACACAGAATCTGAAACAGGCTTCCGGCTCTGAGCTGGCTGTCAGCACAGAGCCTGAAGCAGGGCTTGAACCCACGAACCATGAGATCATGACCTGAGCCGAAGTCGGATGTTTAACCAACTGAGCCACTCAGGCACCCTCCCCCCCACCCCATAAGTTAGGTTCTGATAAAACATTTTCTTTTGAGGGACAATACCGTTAAGAACAGAAAACTCTGGTATACTTCACATGACTACTTTCCCCCTCCCTCTGCCAAATGGTTCCTGGAGGTAAAAACTCATGAAAGTGTGTCTCTCACACCATGGCTGGCCTCCCTCAGAATTCTCCATACTGAATTTCTAGCCAATTTGTCAATAACAATTTAAGTTATTCTACCCTAGTACTGGTTCCTGCAGAGGTTTCTACCCTGATAAGTTATGATTCTCTGTATCCACATTCCTGTCTCCAATTTTAGGGGCTGTTATTTGCCCTGTGACCTTACTTCTTTGATAGAACGAAGGAGAGTTGCCAATTTTTAAATTTGTTTCACTTTTTATATGCTATTAAGATAGAGTGATGATGCTGGACCAGAAACTGGAAGTGTCTGGGATATTATTTTTGAGTGCTAAATTTTCAAGACTGCTTACTTCAAAAAACTGATAAGATTTTAATGGAAAAATTCTGGTCCTAAGATTACTTGAAAATCATAGAAAAAATAGTTATAAAGTATCTTTTATTGAAAGTAAAGTATCTTTACTGAAAGTAAACCTAAAAGAAACAAAAATGGAGTAATAACCTAAAACCTAAACTATTTCCCTACAATATCCATTTCTCTGGAACTAGGCAAGCTACCTTTTACCTGAGTAAAAGACATAAACTTGATTAAAAGTGGTGAGACTGATTTTTGCATGTGGTTAAGAGTTTAGATTTCTTATTTAATTTAACATATACACTATGGAATTGGTGAATTAAATATGATTTATATAGAGAAAATGCAGCTCCATCTCTATTATCTAGAATATATGCTATTACTTAAAATATTATCTAGAATATGTGTTTTAAGAGTTTCTTTAGTGAATGTAGGGTGTGAGAGAAAGAGACAGACAGACATAAGACACAGACAGATAGACATGGAGACAGAGAGACAGGAAAAGAGAATATAAGAATATACATACCCTAATACAGAAACATGGAGGAAGATCCTTTTCCTATAAATTTATCTAAATTTGAAAACTCAAAAATTAAACAAAGGGGGAAACTGGTCATAGATCTAAGTATCTATGTGTGTAGTCTCAATACTGGTGTTTATAAAACTCCTAAATTATTCCTGAGCAAACTGCAGTCCTCAGTTGCAATGGATAATCTTTGGTGACCAATACATTTTCATCTCTTCATAGGCCCTGACTCTACTCCTAATAATTGCTGTATAGACACTGTTCACTATATAATGTATAAGGCCATGGGAATGTGCATGTAAGCTCTATGTACAGAAATTATATGTACATAGGAGTCCAATCACTTATACTGTCAGATGTTCAAATTTAGATTCAGAACCTTAAAAATATTGATGTTAATTCCAAACTTTAACTTGTGCTACAAAGCTGTAATCATCAAGACAGTATGGTATTGGCACAAAAACAGACACATACACCACAATGAAACAGAAGAGACAACCCAGAATTGAACCCTCAAATGTATGACCAACTAATCTTTGACAAAGCTGGAAAGAATAGCCAATGGAGTAAAGGCAGTCCTCAGTTGCAAATGGTGCTGGGAGAACTGGACAGCAACATGCAGAAAACTGAAACTGGACCACTTTCTTACACCATACACAAAAATAAACTCAAAATGGATGAAAGATCTAAATATGAAATCATCAAAATCCCAGAAGAGAAAACAGGCAACAACCTCTTTGACTTCAGGTGCAGCAACTTCTTACCTGACACATCTCCAAAGGCAAGGGGTATAAAAGCAACAATAAACTATTGGGACCTCATCACGATAAAAAGCTTTTGAACAGCAAAGGAAAAACATCAATAAAACTAAAAGCCCACGGAACAGGAGAAGACACTTCCAAATTACATTGGATAAAGGGTTAGTATCCAAAATTTATAAAGAACTTACTAAACTCAACACCCGAAAAACAAATAATCCAGTTAAGAAATTGGCAGAAGACATGAATAGACACTTCTCTAAATTAGACATCCAGATGACTAACAGACATATGAAAAGATGCTCAACATTGCTATGTTATATAATATTTAAATAATTTTTATATCATATAAAAATTATATGATAATGAGATGCTTTAAAATTTGGAGGGAAAGAAAGTTTTATACACTTCTTTACAAGTCAGTAGCTGTTTTAAAATTTGGGTCCTAATTTTATTAAGAACCTTAATATTGCCAGAAGTATAATATTCCTTCCAGCTGACTTAAAATTAAATATCAAAAGTATTTTTTAAATAAAAATATTTAATCAATGCTGTTTCTAATACTCAAGATTTAACATAAAAAGTCATGAAAAACATTTAAAATTTATATCTGTTAAACAATTACTATTGTTTTTTTGACAGAGTTAAAGAAATATTTTCTTTGTCCACACATTGCTTATAATAGAGCTGAAGTATACAGCTGATTTGATCTGGTTTATATAGATTAAGCAGTGGCTTTGTTGGTTTGTGTTTTAATATTTATCAAATATACCTCTCATTTTCTTTCCACTTAAATTTCTTATTTCACATACCGTTTGTAATAACTTTATTCAAATTTCCTTGTGGAGGACAAGAACTCTTCTTTTCCATCTGTGATTTTGTTTCCTCTGTTCGTGACAAGACAGTTTCCTTAGTTTCTTCATGCTTACTAATACTACTATCTTTGAGGATCTGAAGTAAAACAAGGAAGTCTTTTAAGAAATACACTTTCCATACGATTTTATGAATGTACAAAACCACCAAATCTCATAATTAAGTTCAATCACTATTACCATGGACAGTTACACACATAAAAGAAAATTCATGCATTATATCATTAGGTATTTGGGGATGTCATAGGTGTGTACTTTGTTGAGCACCTTAATTTATATTTTACAGACTTGAGTCCTCACCACTTTGTGGCTTATGCATACTGAATAAGTGAACCTATAGTTAAAGCAGAATAATTAAAAGTGTCCCCCTTCAGTCTTACATCCAAAGATTATTCCATAAAACTTTTGTAGAATGAAAATACAACTGAGTTGGAATGACGGTGAAACATAATTCTATTTGGACTCATTTCATTTGAAAAGTTATATAACTGGAAAAAAATGAGAAAAACAGATCATGCTTTCAGAAATTCAAGGCTCATGCTTCCACTACTAATTATAGGTAACATCCTTAGGTAGTTCATCAGTTTAGTTATATCTTCCAGGCTCTAAATGGTAGTTAGTCTAACTATGAAACTGCCGATTTAGGGAAAAAAAAAAAAAAAGGACATCTTAGTTTGTGAGAATATGGAGAGGTTTCTCCCAAGGTAAACAAGACAGAATAGGCTGAACCCTAAAATAAAGATCTTCAAATCTGCCTTACTATTGTTATGGTGTGTGTCTGTGTGTATGCATGTATTCTCATGTGGACACACAGGCCAACATTGTGAGTGTATTGATAATACTTTGAGTGCAGTGGAGAGAGACCTTTCTCTCTCTCAATGAAGAGAGTGCATTGTCACAAGAAATGGTAACGAAGGCTAGAGGCATGGACAAATTAAGGTAGGGAAGAGGAAACATTTAATGACAAGGGAGACAGATGCACCACGGCAGCTGATGTAAATGATTTATGCAGCTCTTTAAAATCAAAGTTCTTTAAAACTAATCATAATTAATCTGTTGGAGTTTTGGTATAGACATTTTGTGGAAAGTCTGTCACTATACAAAAGGGCCAACTAGAGACACAAAGGTGAATTTTGATTCATGTGGGTGAAAGTTCATACAGAGTCAGACCGTATTAAGTTTTATTATTTCAGAATGTATAATAAGTTGATATAGACTAGAATGAAGTCTTTACAGATAAATAAAATAATTAGAATCAACAACAAATATTTTATATATTTAAAAGAATTTTTGAGCCTTTAAGAACTATAGAAACCTCTTTCTATTTTGAAAAGTAAACAATTTATAATTCTAATTATGAGCAATTATTATGTAGTAAAACTAGACCAACAAAAGGTCTATGACTTGCTCTATACACTTGAAAAAATAAAAACTTGGTTCTCTTCAAATATACAGTACAACGTTTTAGTTAATTTAGATTTGTCTTTACGTCTTGTAGTCTAAATTACTGATTTTTTCCTAGATGTGACAAGAAATAACAAACCATATTTCCATTATTCCTAAAACCTGCCTTCTTTAGCTCCAAAATAATCTTTAGTCACCCCTTTCCATCTTTTCATTCCTTTTGCTCATTTCTTAGGACTTATTTAGTTATTTTTAAATGACCACTTCTCATTTTTTAACCAGATATATAACAGAAACCTAATAAATGAACTTTAAAAATAAATTTTAAGATCAGATTTATTTTTATGTCTTATATTACAAAGTATATTTAGGTTTTTACCTGAGGATTTGTAGATGATGGGGTGTTTTCATCCTCCAAATGTTCATTTTTTGATTCTGTGGTATACATGCTAATATTTAAAAGAAAAATAATTTGAAAAAAAGTATTATAAAACCATCTGAAACAAACATGGCTAGGTGTTTTTAATGATTTTTTTGTCATAAAGTTGTATCATAGTCAAGTCAAATATCTTTATAGTTAAGACAGCTCCAAATATTCATTGTAAAGTTATTAAAGCAAAATCATGTGCATAAGTTTTAAAAACCATTAGCACACAGAAATGTAATACTTCTCAGTAGGTCATAATGTTGGGTCATATCTTAAAACATACATCAGAAAACTCAGTTCTTTATTTTATGTACTGAAATAATTTCCATCATTGATTTACTTTATTTTCAGTCACATTCCTGTCAGAAGAGAGTTCAAAAATTTTTTAAATTAAATACAATCAACTACATTAATACTTACAGCTGGAAGTTACTGATACATACTGTCTTTATATGTGACCCATTTGAAAGACCTGTAGGTCCAACATTTAAAATAAAATAAATTTTATTTTAATAAGAGTGAATTTATTTTTAGAAAAAAAAAAAAAGAAGAATGAAATAGGACCACACCAAGAGAGATATTAGGTCTGGAAACTTATTTTAAAATACCTGTTGTTTGTACCATCTCGGTGATTTTGCTGCCTTTGAGTGTAGGAAGAGTATATTTCTTAAAAATATCTTTCAATTCTTGAGTTACTGTTGAGTTTAAACCCTTTAAATTTTAATATTTAGGTACTTGATAAGACCAACCTCCAAAATATTTCAAGTATCTATACTTATTTAAAAAGGCAAGCAATTTTAATAGTGAAAATTTTTAATGAAAAGGATCATTAATCTTTGAGCACCTACCATATGCTAGGTGTTTTACATATATTGCCTTATTTTAATGAAGTAAAATATTAGTGTGTAAAATCTTATAAGGGTTCATAACTAATATGACTTTAAAACAGAAAATAACATTTATTTTTAAGATATGATGAAAAAAACCCAGATCTTAAGTCCTTTTAAAGTAAAATTCCACTTTAATGAAAGGGAAGATAAAAATTACTACCCAGTCATTAAAACAACAACCTGTCATTAACTGTTAGACCAGAAGATAAATGTTAGTAAGCCCTATGGACATAAGGGTGGTGAAATCAACCTCAGGTGAAATCATCTAAGCTGTGTCAAGTTCTGAAAGGGTAGGCTGAGGGACGGTACTGTTAAAAAATTTGAGCTGATGTGCACAAGAGTTGTGAGGTCAGGACACAAAGTCCACTCCCACAATAATTACTGCATGTCTACTCTATGGATCATAGACCTAAATTGAAAAGCAAAACATTAATGCTTCTAGAAGAATATATACGTGAATACCTTTATGATTTCGGGGTTCACAAAGATTTATAAAACAATAGAGTAGACATGAATGGGCTTTGAAGATAAAGCAGCAAAACAAAACATGTAGGTTTCTGCTCTCATGGAGTATATATTTTTGTTGGGAGGAAGGGGAAGACAGTAAGAAATATTTCAGCTCGTGATTAAGTACCAGAGAAAATAAACCTGAATGATGTTACAGTGATCAAGGTGACATCTGAACTGTGATCTAACTAATGAGAAGCTGTGAGTCACGACTAGGCAGATGGACAGGAGCAGGCAAACTAACACCAAGAATTACACAAGAAACCAGGGAGCATATTTTAAAATCTACAGCTATGCTATGGTTAGAGCAGCAGGACTTGGAATCCAGGCAAGCAGACCATGCACTAGAGCATCAAAACCTAGGTAACTGGAGTCTGAACACATGTACATGTTAGCAGCTGTAAGAGAAGTTTGATACTGTGTCAAGTAATATTTGCTTGGTGAACTACTCCATACTCCCATTACATATCTGCCAAGAGAGCAATTGGTAGGTGGTATGCATGGTCACTAAAAATAAGGACTTTGGAGCTGAGATAGAAATGTATTTCGCTCTTCCCTTTATCTTAAAAGATAACTGTGAGAAGTGATTTATTTCCCTAGGCCTCAATTTCCTTATCTGTAAAGTAATGATATAATATGCTAAATGTATTGATTATTGTGAGGATTAAATAATAACTGATACAAGTTGGATTATGTTAAGTAATTAACATGAATCCTTTCATTTGATTCCCACATTCGTTATTCTCATTTTATAGATGTTGAAACTGAAGCCCGGGAAGATTAAGTAGTTTTCCCAAACTCACAAAGCTAGCAAGTGGCATAGCTGGAATTTGAACCAAATACTCTTTCATACTACTCAAATCCTTGTTAACCTCGGTAACCTCAGTATTGCCTTTTTACTCTTTCTCTCTCTCTCTCTCTGAGTAGGCTCTACACCTAGCATGGAGCCCAATTCAGGGCTTGAACTCATGATCCTGAGATCATGACCTGAGCTGAGATCAGAAGTAGGATGCTTAACTGACTGAGCCACCCAGACACCTCATGTCTTTCCTTTTAGTTTTTCCAGTGATGTTGCATGGTGGGTTTAAGTTGTATTTTCATGCTAACTAACATTTTCACATATTTATTTGTCGTTTGAATATTTTCTTTAGTAAATTATCTGTTAAAATCTCTTGCCCATTGGAAAAAATGTATGGGCTCTCTTTACTGATTTTTTTGAGTATGTATTACAGAATCAAATCTTTTATTAGATATATAAATAGCCAATATTTGTCTCCTACTCTGTGGCTTTCCTTTTCATGCTGATGATGTCTTTGAATGAACATGTTTTTATTTATTATTATTGTTTTAAATTTATTTATTTATTGCAAACAGAATATGTGAGCGGGGAAAAGGGGCAGAGGGAGAACCTTAAGCAGGCTCCATGTTCAGCACAGAGCCTAACGTGGGGCTCAATCCCAAGACCCTGGGATCATTACCTGAGCCAAAGTCAAGAGTTGATGTTCAACTCACTGAGCCACCAAGTGCCTCTGGAAATTTTTATTTTAATTTAGTCCAATTTATCTTTTTTTCTTTATAATTAGAGCTTTTATTGTTTTATAAATCTTTGCGAACCCCGAAATCATAAAAGTATTCACATATATATTCTTCTAGAAGCATTAATGTTTTGCTTTTCAATTTAGGTCTATGATCCATCTGGAATTGATTTTTATGTATGGTGTGAGAAGAGATAAAAATTCAATTTTTCCCATATCAATATCAAATTGATTCACCATTGTTTATTAAAAAGATCCTTTACTCATTGCATTCCAGTGTCACCTTTGTTGTAAATCAGGTGACCACATATATGTGAATTTACTTTTTGATTCTGTTCCACCAGTCTATTTCTCTATCCTTATGCCAACACCACATTAATACTTGCATAATAGGAATTGTTATCTGGTGTTGTAAACTCTCCAGCTTTGTTCTCCTTAGAGTAGGATTGACTCTTTATCTCTTTGTAGTTCCACATAAATTTTAATTTTTAAAAAACTAATTAATGTATATATTTATGTATGTATCTGAGAGAGAGAGAAAACGAGTGGGAGAGTAGTGGGGAGGGGGGAGAGGGAGGGAGGGAGTGAGAGAGAGAGAGAGACAGAGAGAGAGAGAGAAACTTAAGTATGCTCAGTGGGGAGCCCACCACCTTGGGATCATGACCTGAGCTGAAATCAAGAATTTGATGCTCAGTCTACTGAGTCACCTAGGTGCCTCTCCACATAAATTTTAGAATAAAGTTGTCCATTCATACTTATACACTCTCTCTCCCTCTCTCTTTCTATATCTGGTAGAATTTTGACAGAAATTGCATTGAATCTGTAGATCAATTTGGGGAGAACTGACATCTTAACAATATTGAGTCTTGTAATCCTTAAACATTGTATACATCTCTCCATATATTTAGATTTTCTTTAGTTTATCTTAATGTTTATAGTTTTCAGTGTAGAGGTCTTACACATCTTTCATTAGACTTATTTCAACATAGGCTTATTTCTAGGTAATGATGTTTTTTAGGATGTACCAAAAACAGTACCATTAAAAAATTTTGTTACTTGTTTTTTTGCTGGTATATAGAAATACAAATAATTTTATTTATTTTTCTTGAACTAGACCTTAATAAATTCATTCTAATAGTTTGTAGATTATCTTGGATTTTCTAACTATACAAGCATGTAGTCAGCAAATATTTTTTAATTTCTTCCTTTCTAAATTTTATACATTTTTTTAAAAGTTTATTCATTATGAGAGAGAGAGAGAGAGCATGAGCAGTGGAGGGACAGAGAGAGAAGGAGAGAGAGAGAATTCTAAGCAGGCTCTGAACTGTCAGCACTGGGGCTGATGCGGGGCTTGATCTCATGAACCATGAGATCATTACCTGAACTAAAATCAAGAGTCAGATGCTTAACCAGCTGAGCCACTCAGGTGCTCCCTAAATTTTATATATTTTGTTTTTTTCTTTCTTTATTGCATTGGTTGCAATCTGTCTTTACAGTTGTTTTATATCCTTGCTAGCCTTGGTATTGTCTCTATTTGTTTTAAAATATAACTGTTGGTAATAAATCCCTTCATTATTTGTTTGCCTTAAATGTATTTCACCTTCACTTTTGAAAGGGATTCTCACTGAATACAGAATTCCATATTAGAAGTTATTTTCTTTAAGAATTTTAAAGATGTTTTACTGTATTCTGGCTCCCATAACTTCTGTTGAGAATTTAACTATCATTCTATGTATCCTTTGATGATAATATATCTTTGTCTGATATTAATCAAAGGTAAAATAACAAACCTTTACCATTTTAAAGTACACAGTTCACTGGCATTAAATACATTCACATTATTAAGCAACCATCACCAGGATCCATTTCCAGAACTTTTCATCATCCTGAACTGAAATTCTGTATCCAATTCCCCGTTAAACAACTCCCCATTCTCTTTCCTCCTAATCCCCTGGCAACCAGATTCTACTTTCCATCTCTATGAATTAGACTACCTTAAGGACCTCAGATAAGTGGATTCACAATATTTTTCCTTTTGCATCTGGTTTATTTCACTTAGTATAAGGTGAAATTCTTTAAAATTCATCCATGTTATATCATGTATCAGAATTTCCTTCCCCTTTACAGATGAATAACATCCCATTGGATGTACACACCACATTTTGTTTATCCATTCATTCACTTATGGATATTTGGGTTCTTTACACCCCTTGACTATTGTGAATAATGCCAAGAATGTGTGTGTATAAATATCTGTTCAAGTCTCTGCTTTCAATTATTTTAGGTTTATATATATATAAGGAAATCTGCTAGATCATATGGTAATTGTTCCATTTTTCGAGGCACTGCCATACTGTTTTCCACAGTGACTATAGATATACCATCTTATATTCATACCTAATAAGGCACAAGGGTTCCAATTTCTATACTTGTCAGCACCTGTTATTTTGTTTCTTGATTACAGCTTTTCTAGTTGGTTTGAAATAGTATTTCATTGTGGTTTTCATTTCTATTTTCCTAATGATTATTGAGCATATTTCTCTCTTTTTTTTAAATGTTTTATTTATTTCTAGGAGAGACAGAGACAGAATGAGCAGGGTATGCTGGAACTTCTGCTAGCCTATTATCAAACTCTCAGCCTCTTACATTTTCGATCTATTTTCAGAGCATTCTCTCATCTTCTGTGTTCTATCTAAAACCAAGCCCTTCCTTTAAGGACACTTCTTCCCCTATAGTTCTCTTATATAATACCTGTTTATTCGCTAGCATTCCTTCTGACTCCTTAATGCTATTTCTTTTTTTTTTTTCCTTAATGCTATTTCTAAGCATTACTTTTAAAAAATTAGCTGCTTTGAAGCTTGTATAATTTGACAATACCA
Source organism: Proteles cristata cristata (assembly GCA_017311185.1). Classification (NCBI taxonomy): domain Eukaryota; kingdom Metazoa; phylum Chordata; class Mammalia; order Carnivora; family Hyaenidae; genus Proteles; species Proteles cristata. The sequence goes on from JAESUZ010003940.1 coordinate 839,000, forward strand.
CCATCTTTCTCTTCTTACCGCTGTCATTTATTGACCTCATGTTGGTCCCTTTCCATTACTCACCAAAAGCATGAGCACCTGACCCCAAATTTGTAATGCTTGTGAGTCTTAAACATAAACTTGGATAATTCAGCTACTACCTTGGTTCCCAGTTCTTTACTTCCTTTCCAATAAAGAAAGGCCATAATAGACCCTTCCATCATCTGAAATGTTCTATAATCAATAGTCACTAATTCAAACATCTACCTCTAAAAATATTATCTTATCTTCTTTCAGCTTTCTTCTTTAATTACATTTGCTTCATTCCTATCGATTATTTTTCAACCGCATCAGGATGTATAGTACAATGATACTTCTAGTTCAAGACTTTAGCTTTTTCCCTCATTACTTCCTTTTGCGTTCAATGTGTGATATACCATCTCCAAAATATTACCAATATCCTTTGCTCTTGAAATATGATTATTGTTGTGCTTTTCTAGAAAAACCTTGATCCTGCACCAACCCTATTATCTCATATTTTGATTCACTTAACTGAGCAACTGAATACTACCAGTGAAAGCTACCCTAGAGTAACCTGGTATTACTATAAATTCATAACCAACGGCTTCTAGTGGGCCTTTAAAATGTACCAAACCCAACATATACACTCTGTCAGCTCATTTTCCCCAACGACTATTCCAGACCTTTTCCACTCTTCTCAAACCATAGATCCTCCACGTATTCCCCTTCATTCTCGGTAGATAACCTTACCTCCAATTTCCATACACAAACCTAGCTTCCTCTCGTCTTAAAGGAAGTGTTGTTTCTCCTAGCTAAGGCAGTCAGAGCATGTGTATTTTATTATATTCCTTCCTATTTTCTCAAGAATTTTATACTATCAATGATACTTCTCTGCCTGTACCAACTATTTCTCCCCTCGTACTTCCTTTTAACCAGATCCTTCGCAATAACTTTTAAATGAGTTCATCTTAATAAAAGTTTCCCAGAAACCCATCTGCCCATTTAGTTGCTTCCCATCTCTCTGTCCCTTTACCAATAAACTTTTTGGAGAGTTGGCAGTTCTCAGTCTTTTTTTCTCCATGAACTATTTACCCCTCATTGTCCTCTAGTTGAAGATTCTACTTCTTTCACTCCCTCCTCAAAAAAAAAAAAAAAAAGGTCTAGCAAGGATGATAAGTAATCTCCAAGTGATCATATGACATGAAACATACTTTTTTTTTTTTTTACAAATAGTTTATTGTCAAATTAGTTTCCACATAACACCCAGTGCTCATCCCCACAAGTACCCTCCTCCATGCCCACCCCTCCTCCCCCCCACATCCACCAGTCCTCAGTTTTTGTCAGCATTCAAGAGTCTCTCATGGTTTGCCTCTCCCCCTTTCCCCCACCATTTCCGCCCTTCTTCTCCCCCTTGGTCCTCTGTTAAGTTCCTCCTAATCCTCCTATACGTGCACACATATGATATTTGTCCTTCTCTGCCTGACTTATTTCGCTCAGCATAACACCCTCAAGGTCCATCCATGTTGCTGCACATGGCCAGATTTCATTGTTTCTCATTGCCATGTAGTATTCCATGGTATAGATAAACCACATCTTCTTGATCCATTCATCTGTTGATGGACACTTAGGCTCTTTCCAGGTTTTAGCTATTGTGGAGAGTGCTGCTATGAACATTGGGGTACATGTGCTCCTATGCATCAACGTTTCTGTATCCCTTGGGTAAATTCCTAGCAGTGCTATTGCTGGGTCATAGGGGAGTTCTATTGTTAGTTTCCTTAGGAACCTCCACACTGTTTTCCAGAGGGGCTGTACCAGTTTACATTCCCACCAACAGTGTAGGAGGGTGCCCGGACATGAAACATACTTCTTTCGGTTCTTATTAAACCAACTCACTCTCTCAGACTCTCTCTGTCTCCTTTACAGGATCATCCTTCTCAATTGTTAAAAGATAGAAGTTTCTATCTCTCAGTCCTCCACCAGTTCACCGGTTGAATGCCCTAATAATCCACACTGGCTTTAGGATAAAGACAAAAATATCAACATCATTGTCTTCATTCAGATTACCACAACAAAGTACCACTGACTGGGTGGCGTATAAATAACAGAAATTTATTCCTCACAATTCTGGAGGTTGTTCATACAAAATCAGCAAGAAGGGTGGAAAGTCTTCTTCCAGGTTACAGTCTGCCAACTTCTGTTGTATCCTCACATGGCAAAATGAGAGGCAGAGAGCTCCCTGGGCTTGCTTTGACAAGGGTATTAATCCCTTTATAAGAAATCTACTCTTCATGGAACGTCCAAAGGTCCCACCTCATAATACTATCACACTGAGGGTTAAGATTTCAATATATGGGGGCACCTGGGTGGCTCAGTCAGTTAAGCGTCCAGTTCTTGATTTTAGCCCAGGTCATAATCTCACGGCTCTAAGGTCAAGCCCCACATAGGGCTCTGTGCTGACAGCAAGGAACCTGCTTGGGATTCTCACTCTCCCTCTTTTCCTGTCCCTCCCCTGCTCATATGTGCTCTCTCCCCAAAAATAAATAACCTTTAAAAAAAGTTTCAATATATGAATTTGGGGAGGGACACATTCAGTCCATTGCAATGACCTATAGGATTCTGCACAATGTGGTCCCTGGCTCCCTCTCTAGCCTAATTAATTCATACCATTCCCCATCTATTTTTTCCCCTACTCTTAGCCACTCTGGTGTTCTTTTAGTTCCCTGAAATTGCTAGGTTCCTTCTGTGGGGCCTTAACACTTGCTTTTCTCTTTAATTTGAAACACTCTCTACCACCAATCTCCCTTTCATTTGGTTAACCCCTTTTCAACCCTCAGCTCAAGGAACATTCCTTAGAGAAATATTTATGATATCACCTCTGCCCCTAGCTAAGTCAGGCCCAGTTATTATATGCTCTTGCAGAATCCTGATCATTTTCTTCAGAACATTTGTCTGTTTCTAATTATGTATCCATTAGAGTGATTGTTTAATGTGTTAGCCTCATTAGGCTATAGACTCCAGAATAGTGTCCCATGGGTTTTTGAGACTCTGCTCACTTTATTTTTCAATCTCTTTAACCCATTCTGTTCCTCAGATCAGATAATTTCTATTTATCTATCAGGTTCACTGATTCTTTCCTCATTCATCTCCATCCTGCTGTTGAGTCTATCCGGCGAATTTTTATTTTAGATGCTGTATTTTTTAGCTTGAAATTTTTTACTTGTTTCTTTAGTTTCTATTTTTCTGCTGTTAATGTGTATCTTCCCATTCATTACAATTATACTTTACCACATCAAACAGTTATAATAGCTGCTTTAATCTCTGTCTGATAATTCTGATATCTATGTCACTTTGGATTGGCATCTATTGATCTTCTTTTTTCATAAGACATTCATTTCCTAGTTCTTCATATGTTAAGTATTTTTGGAGTATATCCTAGACATTTTGCTGTATAGACTCGGGGTCCTGTTAAAACCCTCTGAAAAATATTTAAACTTGTTTGTCTCAGTAGGCAATCAACCTGTTTAGGTGCAGATCATAAACTCTCTCTTACTTTCTGTGGGCACTGGTTCCAATCTCAGTTGTTTTCAAAGTTTTTGCTATGTTGTCTTTGGTCCATTTCAGCATGAGCCACTCAGGGGTTAGTCTGTGACTTGGGCAGTGTTTTTTTCCCCCATATTTAAATAAAAATGTTTTATCTTACTTTAGTGCTTAAAGCCCTTGCTACGCTGCTTTAGGCCTGTCTCCTGTGTGCAGAGCTGTGGGTGAGCCAAGGCATTTGTTGGGTTCATATACAGAACTAAGGAATCTCATTCTCTGGCTTTTTCCTCTCCTAAATCTGTACCCCACTATATCTCTCAGAGTCTCTTTTTCTGATTTCTCTGGTCAGAAGATGAGGTTTTTTTCCCTCTCAGTTTTAGCTGCCCATACTGTCATAAACAGGCCTGCCCTTGGGGAAAAGCCACAAAAGGAAAACAACAATAACAAGGATTCCTCGCATTCTCTTTAAATGATAGAGTCCATTTTCCCAGATCTTCAGGCTATAAAAATAGGTTTCCTATTGTAGTTTTAGCCTCTTGTGCTGTCCTTGCGTGGTTTTGTGACTGGAGCCTGTCTTCAGATCAAAGCTGCAAGAGCAAGAGAAATTCACCCTGTGGTTCTGACTCTCCTTTATAACCCACCTGCTTTTGTTTACTTTTCGATCCTCAGGTAGTTGGTCTTCACCTTTTGTCCAGAGTTTTTTACTGTGAGCAGTGAAAAAAGAGGTTGCAGTAGATGGAACTGGAAGGCTGTGTGCTCCACAAGAGGGATAATATCTGGTTTTACCCTTGATCTACATAGTGCCTACCACATGGCAGGCTCTCAATACGTACGTGTGGCATAAACACTGAGTGAACTGAGAATGTGAAACTGCCAGATACTCAAAGCGGCAACAAAACCAAAAACATTTCTGCATGTTAACAAAAAAAGGCCTCTTTTGTAGAAGAGGAAGATGTCCAACACCAAGAACAGACTTTACAAATACATTATGAAAAAGGAAGCAAATTATAGAATGACTAAGATCCCTAATGATTTTGCTGCAAAGACAGGCAAGAAATCAACAGGACAACTTCATAAAAGGTTCTGTTCCTATAGAAAAAGACTAGAGGGGAAGTTTTGATGAACTAGGTAGGACCCTGGCCAGGATAGATTGTTTGATACAAAAATGGAGAGAGGTAAAGAAGAAAATCCAGATATTTGAGTAATGTAGGCATCAGAAGCAGGCTAGGCAGGGTGTATGAGCCTTAGCTTTCTCCCTATTGCCCCTTCTGTCTTTTTTAATACTGTGCCTATCTGCTTTTCTCTTTGCTCTAGATGTCTCCTTCTATTTTCCTTTGGGCTTCTTGCTTCCCCTGGAGACCTCTTTCTCTATTAATCACATTTTCAAATGTCTATTTCCTTAATACAAATTTTATAAGTTAAAATATAGATTAACTCATAAAATTTACCTTTCTCTTAATAACATTCTTAGGAGTCAATTTCCTGACAGAAAAAATCTTGTCAACTGCTCTGTGCAATTATTTAAAATAAATTTGATATAAGCAAAACCTACCTGTATAAATCAGAAGCAATTGTGGTAATCCAGGTGTCTAAGGATTACAGTGACTATATTCTGTTAGGAGTCTTCTCATTGTACATCTGGATAGCTGACATAATGGAAAGAATGAGCGCTTTGTAATCAGAAATACACTAGTTGTACGATCTTGGGAAATTATAGTAAATTGTCATCTTTTAATGAGCACAGTACTATCTACTTTTCTTACTTTGTGCTTACAGTTAGAGAAAGCAGAATAAAATTTGAGACAAGCCAACCAAATTTGATTTCACTAGACATCAGGGCATGTTTTTTGTATACTCACAAAAAGATGACTTCATAGTGGTTTATACTTTAGTATCTTATATTTATGGATCACCTCAGTTTCTTTTTAAAATTTTAGGCTATATTTGTTTCAATAAGCTTCTTAAAAATCTCATTTGGAATAAGCCAGAAATAAGTAAATACATGCTACATATCTTGCTATTATGGGGATGAAGTAAGATAACTTGTACAGTTCATAGCAAAAGCTATGGTAATCAATTAATACTTTTTATTATAAATAGTAACTGCTGTCATATTACTAAACTTTGCTTTTCAAGTGGTAGAAAATTAGGGGTGCCTGGGTTGTTCAGTTGGTTAAGTTCTGACTCTTGATCTTGACTCAGGTTGTGATCTCACAGTTTATGAGTTCAAGCCCCGCACCGGGTTCTGCACTGATAGTGCAGAGCCTGCTTGGGATTCCTATCTCCTTCTCTTTCTGCCCCTTCCCACTTACTTGCTCTTTCTCTTTCTGTCTCAAAGTAAATAAATAAGGTGAAAACACACACAAATTAAAAAAAAATAAAGTAGTTGAAAATTTTGATGAATTTAGAGATTCTAGTTTCATTAGAATGTTTGACTGTAGATATTAATAACGGACACAGTGTGGTATTATAGAATTGGGAATTCTAAGCTTTCTGCTTTTAATCTGCCACATAGCATTGAGTAAATTTCTTGTCACTTTACCTACCCGTACCTCAATTTTTTAAAATGTTTTACTTATTTTTGAGAGAGAGAGAGAGAGAAACAGTGTGAGCAGGGGAGGGTCAGAGCAAGGGAGACACAAAATCTGAAGCAGTCTCCAAGCTCTGAGCTAGCTGCCAGCACAGAGCCTGATGTGGGGCTCGAACCCACAAACTGTGAGATCATGACCTGAGCCAAGTCGGACACCTAACCACCCAGGCACCGCCCCCCCATACCTCAATTTCAAATTTATAAAATGAGGTAGAGAGGAACGATGTTAGATGACCTAAGGTCTTTATCAGTTTTCTTTCTTGTTTCTTTCTATTCTCTTATGGAGCTACTAAGAACAATGTGCAAAGATACCAACACATCTTGCTTGGGAATTACACATCTTATATAAATATCATGTATGTATGTGTGTGTATCACATAACAGAAACTACTTGTCTTTCTCTGGTGTGTGCTCTTGTTACTATACACCGTACTTTGGGTTTATTCATTTTGAAGCAATGCTGTGCAATGGCGACATCTAGTGACTCTAATAACATTCAATGAAATTTATGGCCAATTCTTAGTTTTCTAAATATGGATAACTCACTTGGTGGTTTAGCTAAATATTTTCAAATCATTTCTCATATCTCTCCACTACAGAGTTAAGAAATAACAATTAAGTTTGATAGTAGCATTAACAATTGGCTACATAATAACTGACATTTCTTTCAAAATCATAATATTTGCGAAATTAAGTATAAACTATTCTAAGTAAGACTGCAACTTTTTTCCTTCCATTGAAAGCAGAGCTGGGATCTGAATTCATGTGTGATTCAATGTGTAGTTGATGCTCTGACCCACTATGCATTACTGACACATAATGGTCATTTAACGTATATTTATGACATGAATGTTAGGTAAAGCATATGCATCAATATCTGTTTATATGCTTTAGGATCTTTGGAACTACTGTCGTCTTTCATACAAAGAAGTCTTTTTAGTGTACATCAAAGATCATTAAGTAAAAACTAGAGTACAAACTTTTTGAACAGATGAATTTGAAAACTATATCCACAAGGAGAATATTCTTTATACAGAGCACTCAAATGAGATCAGGGTTTTTTGCTTGTTTTTGTTTTTAAGATAATGACTAGCTGGCATATTATTTAATCAGGACAATAAAAATCTGGGCTAAACTATTACTCCAATTCAAACGACTTTGCCTGTGTTAAAATTCCTGTAAGAGTTAGTGTTCTCATTAATCAGAAGTTATCTTGAATTTTTATTTTTTTCAGGTGCCTAGATCTTGTTTCCACAATAAAATAGTAAGATATTCCAGGGTTCAGAGGATGATTTATATCTTTGACTTTTTGTTAGTCTAACCATGATAGTTTTTCTCCCCAAATAATGAAGTTACCAACAACTTACCCAGAATCCATGGTTTTCCACAAAATGGCATCAAACCATCATCGTTTTCGCTCTAGTTCTCTTGACACTACATTTCAGTCATATTAAACTGTTAATTGTTTTTCCATGCATTTTTTTATTTCTTTGCTTGGAATACTTTCCTACTGCATGTCTTCTTTGTAAATGATATCTATTTCTTAAAGGTCATTCCAATAGAACTTCCTGCAAGGTACAACACAAAACTAGAAGTCTTCTTCCCTTTCTGAATCCTCACATCACTTTGTCACTTGTTCTGCCTTCATTCTATCTCTCTGGTTGTCCTTTCTGTTTCTCTGGTCTTCTTTTCTTCTATCCACGCTTTGAAAGTTGGGGTTCCTGGGCCTTCTTCCCTATGTCCTCTTCTCACTCTATATACATTTCTTAAGGAGCTTATTTTACTCTCATGGCTCTAATTATGACCAATATGCTGATGAGTCTGGCATAGAGAAGCTCTGTTGAGATTCTAACAAGTGTACTTAACTACTTATTGGATATCTCTACTTCATTGTCTTTATAAGCATCTTATTAAGCTCACTATAGGTACAACTGAACCAAAGAGCTTCCCCCACTAAATCTATTCCTTCTTCAGAGAATTTCCTATCTCAGAGAATGAAGCCATCATCTACCTACTTGCTGAAATTAGAAACTTCAGTCATTCCTTCTCTTTTCCTGCTGACACTCAGTGAGTTACTAAATCATGTTAATAATAAGCTCCTAAATAATTGAAAATTTTGTCCAGCCTCTCTCAGTATAAATTGCCACTGTGCCAGTCCAGGCCACAAGCACCTTTTCACATAGACTCTGTAACGATCTTCCAACTGTCCTCCTGCATCCAGTCTTGGTCCTCACCTTATAATCTCCACAATGCAGCATAAAGTAAAATGTGGCATGATTACGGCAACTTCTTGCCTAATATTCCTCAATGGCTTCCCATAGAAGAAAACAGTCTAAGCTTCTTAAACTCATCTTACAGAGCTTGTCCCTGCCTATCTCCTCATTTTTTAAAACTTCAGCCATACTATTTTAGTTCTTTAAACGTGCCAAGCCTCATACGTCTGAGACTATACATTCTGAATGCTGTCTTCCAATCATAGACCACTATTTTTTTTCACAACTCACTATCAGTGTAGAAGTCCTTCCTTTAGAAGTTCCCTTTTGGATGGATGCATCCTTATCATAGCATCTATCCCTTATCACAGCATGTATCCCACAATTAGAATTACTTGTTTAACTATTATCATTCTTTTATTTGACAAATATTCAGTAAGAGCCCACCATATAACTGGTACTTTATTCATTCTCCTTTGTATATAGAATTTAGTTGATACAGGGTATTGTGGAAGCACAAATAGTATGTTGGAAAGGACCCAAGAAATGCTACTTAGTGACTTCCATTTCCATCCATTTCCCTACTGGATTAAATCAGTGTTGATTTTGTAATCATTTCTGAGTTCTCTAAATTACCTAACACAGTAGACGGTAGGTAATTATCTAATTTCGCTAACTGCTGAATTTTAAACACATACAAAACGTTTTTAAATTGTAAAAAGCCTCTAGCCAGCCATTACTTTCTACCTAGCAGAGTTTTTCTTTGATACTACTTTGGATGTAATAGAGTGTAAAAAGCAAAGAAACAAACCACCACAGTAAAAAAAAACAAAACCCCAAAACAAACAAAACAACAACAACAACAACAACAAACCATGAGGCTTATTGTCAGAATACTGTGGTTAATAATTCTGCCACTTACTAGGTATATGGCCTTGGCCAAGACCCTTAACCTCTCTGAGCTTCAGTTTTCTCGTCTGGGAAAGGTAGTTATAAAATCAAATGAGATATGAGAATATGTAAAAGGCTACCCCAATGCTGTGTTTTATTATTATTATTATTATTATTATTATTATTATTATTATTATTATTAGAGTGAATACAGACAGGTTTCCTACTACTGGTCATCTCAGCTCTACAGACAGCAGGATTTCCAAATTTTATCCTTCATCTTTACCATTTAAGAGGTAGGCTTTTGCAATTTAATAAACACATATTGATGGAAGTGGTTAAAAAAAAAAAACCTCACAAAGAAAACAGCCAAAAAAATTAAATATTAAAGGGACAAGAGAGACAAAAGCAGCAGCCTACCTAGAATCTGGAAATATGGATCAAAAAATTAATCAGGTCACAATTAAAAAAATTTTTTTATGTCAACTGGAAGGGTAGGTGGCATAAAAGTTAATGCTGTGAGCTATTTCTCAGTAAAATGGTAACCTACTGAGTGGGTAGTCAGGATATCTGGGTTCAAGATCTCACTTAGCCACTAACTTACCACAAATACCCAGGTAAGCCAACCCTTATGGTCTATGGCTCCTTGACCTCTGTGGCTCCTATGATCTTCTTGCGCCCTATCTCAGCTACCCACTTACAAGGCTGCAAATCTCAAATGGGCACTTGATCCTGTCCAGCTATGCTAGTATGCTTCTCTAGTATTGCTTTAGACTGAATATTTGTGCCCCCTCACAATTCATCTGTTCAAATCCTATATCCCAATGTAATGGCATTAGGAGGTGGGGGGGGGTCTTTGGTAGATAATTAGGTCATGAGGACAGAACCTTCAGGAATGGGATTAGTGCTCTTAATAAGAGTTCTTTAGAGCTCTCTAATCCCTTTTCGCTTTCTATGAACCAGGAATAGGGCTCTCACTAGACACTGAATCTGCCAGTACCTTGATCTCGGACTGCCCAGCTTCTAGAAGTATGAGAAATAAAATTGTTTATATAAGCCACCTAGTCTATGCTATTTTGTTATAGCAGACTAAGACAAGGATGACTTCCTTCCATTCTCTAAAATGACTATTTTATGCCTTCTCTTCCTACCCAAACATTCTTCCTTCTCTCTCCTTACTGATCTTGCCTCAGACTTTCTACTTTATTGAGAAAAAGAGAATCAGTATCAGGCAGAAACTCTTTCCTGAGATCAGTAGATCTATTAGTCTATCTGCATTTCTACCTATACTCACTGCCTTTCTTCCTATTATTATAAATTTTATGTTCATGTTACTGAGCCAACACTTCTACATATTCCCTGGATCCCATTCCTTCTTATTTTCTCAAAGACTTCACTCATAAAATATACACATTCTCTCTTATACTATATATTTTTTTCTTCTCTACTGGTTAATTGCCATTAGCTTAGAAACGTACTTCAGTGTCCCTATCTTTGAGAATTCTTTGACTCCACATATTCCTCTATTATCTACATTTCTCAGCTCTTCTTCCTCAAGTATCTTGAGATGTCTATTGTGCTATATCTATTTCTTCACATTACATTTTCTCTTCATTGTGCTTGTCAAGGCACATAACTACTACATGTTGCCAAAATCCAATCATCAGATCTCTACTTTATTTGACTTTTCAGCATGTTACAATAGCACTGGCCACGCTTTGTTGTCTTAGCTTTTAAGTCATTGCACTCTTTGGATTTTCTTCCTACTTCAGTGGCAACCCCTTATCCATCTCCTTTGCTTGCTTCTTTTCTTCTGTTTTACCTCTAATCATTGCAATCCTCTCTATGAATACACTTTACGCAGGTAGTTTCTTCTACATGCTGATGATTCTCAATTTTGTATCTTTGGTTTCTTACACAGAACTCAAGACTCCAGATTAACTTTAGATTTCTAAGCATAGATCAAACTTTAGGTAAACAAAATAAAAACAACCCCTTCCCAACACACATAGACACACACACACATTTTCTTCTTTAGTCTTTTTCACTTGGTAAATGGCACAACCATCCACTCAAATTCAAGACAAAAACCTAGAAGATTCTTTTTTCTCATCCCTACATTCATAACATCACCAAATCTGTAGGTTCTGCCTCAAATATATCTCATATCCATCCACTTCTATACTTTAGCCCAAACTATTGTCCTTCCTTCCTGGATCACAATCGTCTTCTGCTACTAATCTTGTCCCCCAACTCTATGATCCTTTAACCACATAACAGGCAGAACACATCTTTTTTCAATGTAAATCAGATTATATTACTCCCTTCCAGAAGAACTTTCGTTGGTTTATCATCACGCTTTAAATGAATTCCAAACTTATTCCAAGGGCATATCCCCATGACCTATTCAAAGCCCTGTATGATTTAGCCCCTATCTCTTCAAGGTCATGTTGTACCACTTAACCCACACTGAAGCTAGAGCAGTCTTTATGGTGTTCCTTGAAAGAGTCAAGCTTTTTCCTACTGTAGGATTTTTGCAATTGGAATTCCGTTTAACTGCAATGCTCTCTTCCTACTATTTTTGTGACTGCCTTTTTTTAGATCACTGAGGTCTCAGCACAAATGTCAGGTCTTCAGAGAGCCCTTCCTTAACCAATCGATCTAAGGCAACCTCTTCCTCAGTGTCTTTCACTTCCTACTGTTTACTTCTTCACTACACTTAACATTATCCAAAATTTCCTCATTCATATCTTCTTGCTTTTCTCCCTCAATCTTAAGTTCCATGAGAACAGGAATCTAGCCAGTCTTTCTTACCATTGTATTCGGAATAACTGGCAAAACAGTAGATTCCCTAGAGATATTTAATGAATGCCTGTTTGTGAGTGAGTCACTCCATCTGATCTCTCACATTTATAAACTTGCTAATGTTAGACTTAGCTCTGGGTCCAAGGAAAACAGAAGTGAGTAAGGCATGGATCCTTGAGGATCTCATCCATTCACCTCTTCAACAAATATTTACTGAATGTATATTATACTAAGCTCCAAGTACTATTAAATCTGTTTAGTGAATATGAAAATAATGTACAACATGAGATGTAGCATAACATAAACATGGTACTTTATATAGTACTATTATTGCACTTGCCTTTTTTCTTTTGTCAGGTAATGGGCAGGCGTTCATGACAAAGAGACAGCCAACTGACAAAAACAGCTACTATAAATTTTGTATTCACAGAAGGCAATAAATATGAATGCCCTCTTCATAGGCACATAGTGACTGAACCATTTGTGGTCATGAATTCTTTAGCTGGGATAGTAACAAGTGTTAATTTTCCACACTGCTTTTGCACAAATTACAATTTTATTTATGCGTATGAAAAATTAGGGAATACCCAGGTCAATTGCTCCTGTCCCTTCAATTTTTCATAGGCTCTAGGACACATACAGAGGGGTGTCAGGGACCTGGTTTGGGCCTGCAGAGCTCTTAGAACTCCTGAGTGATGTACTGGACACATGGTACCCGTCGTACAATTGTTCTTAGTCTCTTCAAGACCATTGAAAGGGCTTGTCCACTGTGATAAAACCCACAGAAAGATTCTGGAGAGTGGGGGAACCGAGACGTGGGTAGGTTAGGGAGGAGCGCCTTCCCAGGATAAGCAACCAATCCTGGAACACATCTCCAGTCATAGGAGTACGTTAAAGTTCATTTGCACATATTCACCCTTTGGACAACAGTCTGCCCTTACTTAATAAAATTAATTCCGCAGTCAGTCTTGACTGACAGATCTCTTTTTTCTTACTTGCGAGTTACCTGTAAAATGAGAGAAGCAGAGGAGGAAGGAGAGAATAAAAAAGCGATGTGGGATGAGGGGGTAAAGAAACGAGTCAGGGGGAGGAGAGGAAACGGTCTGTGGCTGTTTCCCCAGCTTCTGACAAAGGAGCCCACGTCTGCTCCTGAACGTGAGGAAAGGAGCTCCCCGGGCCTACAAGAAGGGAAGGACCGCGCGGGAGGATGGGCCAGTGCCCAAGGCCTGGGAAGGAAGAGAGTTCAGAAAAATAGACCATACCTACAATTCCTTCAGCATCCCTCGCTACCCTGGGAGCGGCCCTGACGCCCAGCAACCGCCGCGTACACCGCGCGCCGCTCTGGGGAAAAAGCCGCCAGGACCCGACCTCCGCGCGGGCTGCTGGGGCCAGGCTAATGGCCGCGAGCTCCGCTGAGGGAGGCGGGGCGGGGGCGGGGGCGGGGCGGGGCGGGGCTGGCAGCGGCGGGGCGGGGCTGGCAGCGGCGGGGCGGGGCTAGTGGCGGCAGCGCATTTAAGTGGCGTGCTGGCTGCTCTGGCCTGCTGAGCTACGGGGTTGGGAGATCCCCAGGACCACGTGTTGTGCCTTCGGTCTATTCGACCCTTTCCTTTCCACGTCTCTTGTGAATACTGACTTATTGCGTTGTCAAAGTCCAGGGACAGAGTTGACACCACAGGGCTCTTTAGCCAAAAAGCAGCGCCAGGGGCTGCACATGCCAGAAATGACTTGTGCAAAACTCACATCAGTGTCCCCTTAAGTCAACTTAAATATAGTACTACTGTAAAAGAGAATAGTCTCTGGGGTTAAGACTGGGCTCAACTGTCAGCACTGTCACTTTATAGCTACGGAACTACAGGCAAATACATAGCCTCCCTGAGCTTCAGTTTTCTCTTCTTGGAAGGGATGGTTGGTGGTGGTGTGAGAATAAATCAGTTGATTACATGAAGAGTGCCTGGAACAGGGCTCGGTACAAATAAACACTCAAAGGTCCTGTTATCAGTATAAAGTCTTTGTGGTTTTTTTCCACATGAGATCTTATGCGGAGACCTTCATATGAAACAAATGAAAGCAGTTGAGGGTGGAGCCCCAGAAGCTTTGGGTTCTTAGTTCTGAGGCTCCTCTAATGGAATCCCCAAGCTTCCTAAACGATAGACGAAAGACAACTCTTATTTCTCCAATAAGAATCACAAACTTCTTAGTTTGTCTTAGAGACAAACTGCCCTTTTCAAACTTTGCTCCCAAACAACTTCTATCCCTGCACACACTGTATCCTTTTCTGCCTATGCATTTTTTTCTCAAGTTATTCTATCAGGACTCTTTTCTTTCTCCTTTTCTTATTTTTCAGGATATGACTTACATTACAACCTTCTTGGGTGACCAGATAAAAAAATTCTTCTTCAAATTTAGCATGGTGTAGAACATCTCAATAAAGATTCAAAGTTATTTTCTCCCTTGTTTCAGGAGAGTACATAAGGTTTTTGTGATTATAGGGTTAGGGAAATGCTTTGTTCTCGTGGTAGGGAAGGGGAAAGCAGGATACTGGTGGCAGCACAAATGGTAGAGCTGGGGAGGAAGGCTTTTGAGAGGTCTCTGAACAGGGCATGCTCTGTGCTCCAGATGCAATGAACTACTGGAGAGTTTAGTGCTTTCGGGTCCATCTAAGGAGGATGGAAGACACATAAATAAGTTCTGTTCTCATCAGAAGGGTCAAGCCAGATTTAATTTGGGTTAGTTGACTAAAACCTAAAAAGTATTATTTACTCCTAAAATGGCATGAAGCAATTCCTACCTACAACAAAGAACTACATAAATTATTCATATAGAAATACAACATTCTGAAACATTTAAAAAATAATGTCCTTCATTTATTTGAAGCTAACATGAAAATTTAATAATGGTTTTAAAAAGATCTAAAAAACATTGATATATTTTCTCATAAAAACTTAATAGGAACTTAAAAAAAAATAAGTCAGTTATATTTGCAACCATACCATTGAAAGCAGAACACTTTTAGCCACATGGATGGACCTTGAGGGTGTTATGCTGAGTGAAATAAGTCAGGCAGAGAAGGACCAATATCATATGTTTGCACATATAGGAGGATTAGGACGAACTTAACAGAGGAACAAGGGGGAGAAGAAGGGGGGAAATGGTGGGGGAAAGGGAGAGAGGCAAACCATGAGAGACTCTTGAATGCTGACAAAAACTGAGGACTGATGGATGTGGGGGGGAGGGGGATGGGCATGGAGGAGGACACTTGTGGGGATGAGCACTGGGTGTTATGTGGAAACTAATTTGACAATAAACTATTTGTAAAAAAAAAAAGACATTATAGAAAAGAATATGGACTACTTTGATGCATATCCCTTGCACATTTGAAAAGAATATGTATTTTGTTATTTTCAGCTAGGTTCAAATTCTATAAATGTCAATTAGTTCAAGTTGGTTGATAATGCTAATAGTAGTTGCTAATTCTATCAACTACTGAATTAAAATCATTGAAATTGTGTTAAACTTGAAAAAAAAAAAAAGAAAGCAGAACACTTTTGAGGAACAAGGATAACCTTATTAATGACAGCATTTTTCACTAAATTTGATATGATAAAAATAGCTTAAAAATACCTTCTGTATAAATCGCTCTGTACTTTGGGAAGCAATAAAAAGAAAAGGGGTCAAGTAATTAAAATAGAAATGTGGTCAATGATCTATTTTGTATGATTTAATTGCCAATTTTCTTTTCCACTCCTATCTGTCACAAATTCTTTTTATCAACCGTAAGTGCCAATTGTTTATATTCCAGGCTTTAATATTTAAAACTTTTCTAATATGCTTGTCCTTTATCTAGTTGTTTGCTTCTTCACCTTACTCTCTAATATTAATCCATCAATTCAAATTGAAGGTCCAATTCAAGTTTTTCCTCCTTTAAGAAATTTTCCTCACTGAGAACACTTTTGAATCATTCATTTGCTTTACAGCTGTTTGTACATGTCTTATTTCCTTGTAAGATTCTTGAAGGCAAGTATCACATGTTATTCATATTTGTATTTTCTACCATGTCAATTTTCCAGTAGAATTCAAGTTCCATTAGACAGGGCTCTTGCACATCTTGGTCATCACTGTATCCCCTGGCATTGAGCATAATGCCTAGCACATAGCAAGCATATTATAAGTGTATTTTGTTTGAGTGATGGATTTTAAAACACAAGCTCCAGGAAGGTAAGGATTTGTCTGTTTTATTCATTGCAAAATGAATATTTGAATATTAGCAGGTAAACACATGATTATTTGGAAGGCTCAGTATTCATTATATACAATAAAAGTTCTTCAATCTCTATATCTTCACAGAAGTCAAATGTAAAGTACTTGTTGCTTCTCACCCAACTAATTCAGTGGATGATGTATCTTTCTGAAAATAAGACATTCCCTAGAAGTGCAAGAGCAAAATGTAAATGAATCAAAATAAAATGGATGTTTATATTAAGAGTAGTTTCAGTTCTGTTCCTTGTACTTTTCTGTGTTATAAATTTTCTGCAATGAAAATGTCTTATTTTCTTTTTTTTTAATGTTTATTTTTGAGAGAGAGAGAAAGACAGAGACAGAGACAGAGTATGAGCAGGTGTGGGGTAGAGAGAAGGAGACACAGAATCTGAAGCAGGTTCCAGGCTCTGAGCTGTCAGCACAGAGCCTGACGCGGGGCTCAAACTCAAGAATCATGAGATCATGACCTGAGCTGAAGTCGTATGATTAACTGCCTGAGCTAGCCAGGCACCCCCCAAAATGTCTTATTTTCTAATCAGGAAAAAATAATATTTTTAAAGAGTATAAAGGATGAGATCATTTGCAAATGTATGGCTAAAGAAATTTTGAGGACATCCAAGTCCAATCAAGGTTATCTGGAGTTAATATCAAAGAGAAAAGTATTAGAATGTAAAATAACTTTGATCTGAAACCTAATCAGCTTCTTTTAAAAAACAATACCTCTCAGAGGAGAGATAGATTGCACTGACCCTAGTAAAAAAGGACATCGTAGAACAAGAACATACAATGATTTCTTAGCAGTGTCCTTGGAAGTATGACACCTTTGTTGTGAACTGTTTTCTGCCCAGATTCATATGTTGAAGCCCTAACACCCAATGTGATGCTATGTGGAGATGGAGTTTTTGGAAGTAATTATTTTTTTTAATAGTTTTTATTTATTTTTGAAACAGAGAGAGACAGAGCATGAGTTGGGGAGGGGCAGAGAGAGAGGGAGACACAGAATTTGAAACAGGCTCCAGGCTTTGAGCTGCCTGCACAGAACCCAATGCGAGGCTCGAACCCAGGAACTGTGAGATCATGACCTGAGCTAAAGTCGGATGCTTAACCGACTGAGCCACCCAGGCTCCCCAAGGAAGTAATTATGTTTAAATGAGATCATGAAGGTGGGGCCCTCATGATAGGATTAATGTCCTTATAAGAAAAGACACTAGAGAGCTTATATACTCCCCTTCCTCCACCCCATTCTCATCTATTTCCCTACCACGTGAGGACACAGCAAAAAGGAGGCCATAGGTGAGCTAGGAAGAAAGCCCTTATCAGGACCTGATCATGCTAGCTTGCTCGTGTTGGACTTCCATCCTTCAGAACTATGAGAAAATAAATGTCTGTGGTTTAAATCGTTCAGTCTATGGTACTGTGTTATAGCAGCTCAAGTAGAATAAAACAGACCAAGGAGACTAAGATTTGAACTGTTATCTGGCAGGTATTTCTTTCTTTTTCTTTGTTTTAGAGAGAGAGAGCATGATGGGGAGTGGAGAGAGAGAGAAAGAGAGAGAGAGAGAGAGAGAGAGAGAGTCTTAAACAGGCTCCACTCTCAGCACTTAGTATGAAGCCCTATGCGGGCTCAACTCAGGGCTCAATCTCACAATGCTGGGATCTTGACCTGACCTGAATTCAGGAGTTGAAAGCTTAACTGACTGAGGTAGGCAGGTACCCCTGGCAGGTAGTTTTCTATATTGGAATAGATTCCCTCAGTGATTCTGTTGATAAATGCTTATGCCTACTGTGTTTCATGCCCTGTACAAACTACTGTGGATCCAAAGATGACCAAGTCAAAGCTCTCACCCCTAAGGAACTCACTTAATAGGAAACAAGCATGTAAACAAACTGAAAAAAGGTTATAAGTGCTTTGACAGAAGTATGTATGGGGTACATATATCCCTTTTTCAGGAACTCAGAGGTCAGGGTAATTGTTTCTATCTTTGTTAGGGCAGGGTAAGTTTGGCTGGCTTGAGTCAACACTGTATCTAGTTAACTCTGAGTTCAACCAAGTCAACAGTTGTGACTCAAGAGGTGGTGATAAACCTGAGACTTCAATGATGGCCCTGCATAGGCCCATACTGGACTACAGACATTTAGATAGTGGCTGCCCACCGAGGAGAGGGCAGACAGAACCTGTTTTATGCCCTCCAAAATGGAACAGGCCATTGCTAGTGGCTGAATGGCCGCCTCCACCATTTCTATGCTGTGAATTTCCACTTCTAATTCTTCTTTGGAGCCTTTAAAATTTATAACAACATTCTCATTTACTTATACTAATTGTATTTTGTATAAGTTAACAAGCATTCAAAGCTGTTACTTGGAGAAGAACTACTGGAGAACATGGGACCTAGCACTAGCTGCAGCACCCTTTTGCCTCACATGCCTTTTGTTGTCTATGTCCTAAGCATCCCCTACATCCTAGCCAAGGCCTTACTTTCTTCGGAAGCTGTGGCTGAACTGCACCACCCCTAGATTGGAAGCATGCTCCTGTTATGAGCCCCTTAGCACTCCTGTATTTTCTGCATCATAGCGCATATCCTATTGTTTTGAAATCTCTTATTTAATTGTCTCCTCTACCAGACTGTCAGTTCCTTAAGGACTGGAGCAATAACAGTTTTGATGATGTGCCTAGGTCATCAAAGGCTTCCACTAAGTATTTACTGAAGGAATCTAGTTTCAGAACTTGCAAAAGGAAAGGAACAGATGAGCATGAGGTTTATGTTTCTACCACCAAGGTGCACCTAACCAACGAAGTTCAGTTTGAAATATTCAACTGAATTTTGGCATAAATTAATCCAATCCAAACAAAGAGCAAAAACTAGAAAGAAACACAGTACCATAGAGTAAGCAAAGTCAGGCTGATATGTAAATGAGCTGTTATGGCTTCATATTATGTTAGCTTAATAAAAATTAAGCTGGTTTTGAACAGAGGTGAAAGTCATAGAGAAAGGGTCTGAAGACAAGAAAGGAATGGATAGGCTTTATGTAGATCAGCTTAGTAGGATCAGAATATTAATAATCTATTCCTTTAACAGAATCTATTCCTTTAATAAAGGGTTGAATAAGATCATTCCTTAAGGGAAGGTAAACTCAGATGAGCCCCTAAAATGGGAGACTCTGTGTTGCCACCTAGGAGACAGGATAAGATCTTTTGACATCTAGATAGTTGCAAAGGAAAAGCCAATGAAGATATGCTGCATACTTGAAATTTTTGTGGGACCAAACAGTTACAATAATTCACAGAATGTTAGCAAGAGAGGTAGAGATGGAGCAGAGGCAGATTGGCACAGAAAGTGGGGGTAGAAATTGATGGGGGACTGCATTATGGTATTTAAAGATAAAAACGAAAAGAGGAGACAAAAACATTTCAGGGCATGAAGTTGAGTGACCATGAATCATGAAACTATGACAGTAAGTTAGAACAAGCTGTTGGCTAACAGAACAGGATACTGAACTTGACCTTTTCTATGTTAATTTTAAATTGTGGAAGTACACTTTAGTGTATATATTCTAAACAAATTATGATATATGATGAAGACATATTTGAAAAAAGAAAAAGGTTGGGAGATCAGGTTGAAGTTGTAGAATATTACCAACCACATGGAAAGGATAATGGCTAAAAATGCTCTTTAAAGAAATAGCCACAGTTCTGTTTCTATTACATTTAAGATTAAAACATTACACATCTCAATATCCATCTAGATAAAGTAGCCTCTGCTAGTTGATAAAAGCAGCTTCTGGTAGCAGCTTTCTAATCATTATATTCAGCATTCTCTCTCTTCACCTCTAAACTTGTACAGAAGTCTCTTCCTGAACTTCTTCATTTTTATTTTGATTTTCAGCTTTCTGGAGAAGCCTGGGGCCCAACAAACCAATGAGTAGACCTCCAATTGGGGCTGTAATGAGGATGGACAAAAATGCCACGGTCAACACATCCATTCCATATTCTTCCAACTGTTTCTCTCCATGTGATCTTGCTGTGTCCAAAGCCACAGATCCTATGGCAGCCTATAAAGTTTAAAGGTAACATTGGAAACATAAGACAAGCACACAGAATAAAGGTGAATTATTTTCTCATTTGCAAAAACAAATTGCTTATTCTTTTGCTCAACTAAGAAAATTCTTAGTCTTCCTTCAAAGTATACTGCAGTTAGTTTTGATTGTCTGAAAACTCTCCCTGTCCTTGCTTGGGGAAAGAATAATGATTCATATGTACCTATTTGCATAAAGCAGGGTTACAAAAAATATCAGGCAAATATATTTCAAAACACGAGGCAAATGCAGATGCTCAATTAATTAACTATAACATGAGCCTATATAGTAAATTCCTCCTGAGTAAACATGAAAGTTACTGGTCATCTCATTCTTCTATCTTTAGGAATTTGAATTGAGAAAAAACAAGATTAAAAAATGCACTGATACTGGAAGATGGTGAAGTTTTAAATAAAAAAAAAAAAGCCCAAGTTGTATGTGAATGATGAATCACAAGAAGTACCCCATGCACATGGGAATCTACCAAGAGCACACTGTATACACTTAAGTTAGCCAATTTGACAATAAACTGTATTAAAAAAACAAACAAAAAGGAATATGTTTTGCGTTAGAGCCTAATTGTTAAACATCATGAAACTTTAAAATGCTAGGCACCTTCAAAACTTCAAATTAATGTTATTCAGTATTTAGTGAATTTTTGCCTTGGGAGTTGGTAAATTTTTTAAGATTTGGCTTTTGAAAAAGTCTAATAAAATATTTGTTTCTTTTTTTACAGGCAAAATGCAATATTATCAGTGCACATAGGAAAACAATTATTAAATCATCTGACTATTCCCTTATGCCACAGAACACAACAATGTTAGCCTCTAGGATAATCAAAGAGAAAATATCAGTGTGCATAAGACACATGGCAAAGACTACTAATTGTCCACAAATATCTGAATGACCTTCATCCTTCTATAATGAAACTCTTGAGGTTCAGCTGGTCACATTACTGTACAAAAGAAGACTTTTTTCAGCCTTTTTTTTACAACTAGATAAAGCTATGTATCTAAGTTCTGGCCACTGAGAGGTAAGCAGAAGTGATAAATGCTACTAATAGACTGTTCCCTTGAAAGAAGTGGACACTTGTACTTTTTCCCCTTCCCATTGGATGAAAAATGGTAAAAAGTGGTGTCATGGATAAAAGGTACATGCTGAGGGTAGTGGCCACCCTGCCAGCTCTGGAATGCCCAGGTAAATTGATTTGAAGATTCTTGGTTATTGCAGCTTACCTTGTACCATAACTAATAAAACATTTCGAGAATTCTTGGGAAGAACTGCACATATTATGATCTGTAGTTTTCAGTTCTCTGTTGTGTGTATGAGTATGCATATGTATTTTGGGGCTTGTACATATGCTGATTTGTGATTTAAAATATATTTCTTATAGTATTATGTGAGCAAAAATGTTTGAAAAACACTAATGTAGAAAAAACATAAAAGAAAGTTTTTTGTGTGTGTGCAGTACCAAGAGGAAAATAAAAGTTTTATACAATACTTACTTCACAGAACATACATTATTCAATAGGTTCTAGATTATGTTTCCTTATTTTAAAATTGCCTTTGATACAAAGATTATGGATGTTAAAAATAGTTATGATGAATTTAAAAATGCTATAATGAGGTGCATAATAAAATAGAGGCAGCCACTGCACAGATTGAAGAGGCAGAGAGGAGAATAAGTGAATTAGAAGATACAGTTATAGAAAAGGAGGTAGCCGAGAAAAAAAAGATAAATTGATCCAGGAGCACTAAAGGAGAATTCGAGAACTGAATGATGCAATCAAATGGAACAATATCCATATCATAGTAATTCCACAAGAAGAAGTGAGAGAGAAAGAGGCTGTAGGGGTACTTGAACAAATTATAACTGAGAACTTCCCCAATTTGGGGAAGAAAACAGACATTGAAATCTAAGAGGCACAGAGAGCTCCCCTCAGACATAACTTGAATAGATCTTCAGCATGACATATCATAGTGAAAATGGCAAAATATAAGGATAAAGAGAGAATTATGAAAGCAGCTAAGGTTAAAAGGGCCCTAACATACAAAGGGAGACACATCAGGGTAGTAACAGATCTACATACTGAAATGTGGCAGGCCAGAAAAGAATGGCAGGAAATCTTCCATGTGATGAACAGAAAAAAATATACAGCCAAGAATCCTCTATCCAGCAAGTCTGTCATTCAGAATAGAAGGAGAGACAAAGGTTTTCCCAAACAAACAAAAATTGAAGGAATTCATTAGTACTAAACCAGCCCGACAAGAAATCCTAGGGGGCTCTAAGAGGGAAATGTTGCAAGGAATACAAAGCACCAGAGACACCACTACAAGTATGAATCCTACAGAGAACACAGTGACTCTAAACCCATATTTTTCAATAATAACAATGAATGTAAAAGGACTAAATGCTCCAATCAAAAGACATATGGTATCAGAATGGATAAAAAACCAAGATCCATCTATTAGCTGTCTACAAGAGACTCATTTTAGATGTGAGGGCACCTTCAGATTGAAAGTGAGGGGATGTAGAAATATCTATCATGCTACTGGAAGTCAAAAGAAAGCTGGAGGAGCTCTACTTATATCGGACAAACTGGACTTTAAAGTAAAGACAGTAAGAAGGGATGAAGAAGGGCATTATATAGTAATTACAGGGTCTATCCATCAGGAAGAGCTAACAATTGTAAATGTCTATGCACCAAATTTGATAGCATCCAAATACATAAAACAATTAATCACAAATATAAGCAATCTTATTGATAAGAATGTGATAATTGCAGGGGACTTTAATACTCCACTGGCAGCAATGGATAGATCAACTAAACAGAAAATCATTAAAGACACAAAGGACCTAAATGACACATTGGTCCAGATGGATTTGACAGATATATATAGAACTCTACATCCTGAAGCTATGAAATTCACTTTCTTCTCGAGTCCACATGGTACATTCTCCAAGACAGATCACATACTGGGTCATAAAGCAGCCTTCAATAAATATAAAAGAATTGAGATCATACAATGCACACTTTCAGATCACAATGCTATGAAACTTGAAATCAACCACAGGAAAAAGTCTGGAAAACCTCCAAAAACATGGAGGTTAAAGAAAACCCTACTAAAGAACAAATGGGCCAATCAGGCAATTAGAGAAGAAATTTAAAAAACTACATGGAAACAGGTGAAAATAAAAATACAACAATCCAAACTCTTTGGGATGCAGCAAAGGCAGTCCTAAGAAGGAAACACATTGCACTTCAGGCCTATTTGAAGAAACTATAAAAAGTGCAAATACAAAATCTAACAGTGCACCTATAGCAGCTAGAAGCAGAGCAGCAAGAACACCCCAAACTCAGCAGAAGAAGAGAAATAATAAAGATCAGGGCAGAAATAAACAATATAGAAACCAAAGAAACAGTTGAACAAATCAATGAAAACAAGAGTTGGTTTTTTTGAAAAAATAAACAAAATTGATAAACCTCTAGCCAGGCTTCTCACAAAGAAAAGAGATCACTCAAATAGACAAAATCATGAATGAAAATGGATTTGTTACAACCAATTCCTCAGAAATACAAGCAATTATCAGGGAATACTATCAAAAAGTATATGCTAACAAACTGGACAACCTAGAAGAAATGGACAAATTCCTAAACACACACACACTTCCAAAATTCAAACAGGAAGAGATAGAAAACCTGAAGAGACCCATAACAAGTGAAGAAATTGAATTAGTGATCAAAAATCTCCCAACAAATAAGAACCTTGAGATGGCTTCCTTGGGGAATCTACCAGACATTTAAATCAGAGTTAATACCCATTCTTCTCAAGCTATTCCAAAAATTAGAAATGGAGGGAAAACTTCTGGACTCATTCTACAAAGCCAGCATCACTTTGATTTCCAAACCAGACAGAGACCCAACAAAAAAGAGAACTATAGGCCAATATCCATGATGAATATGGATGCAAATATCCTCAACAAGATACTAGCAAATCGAATTCAACAGCATATAACAAGAATTATCCACCATGATCAAGTGGGATTCATTCCCGGGTTACAGGGCTGGTTCAATATTCACAAATCAATCAATGTGATGATACATCATATTAACAAAAGAAAGGATAAAAACCATACGATCCTGTCGATAGATGCAGAAAAAGCATTTGACAAAATACAGCATCCTTTCTTAATAAAAACCCTCGAGGAAGTCGGGATGGAAGGAACTTACTTAAAGATCATAAGAGCCACTTATGAAAAGCCCACAGCTGATATCATCCTCAATGGGAAAAACTGAGAGTTTTTCCCCTGAGATCAGGAACACGACAAGGATGTCCACTGTCACCACTGTTGTTTAACATAGTGCTGGAAGTCCTACCATCCGCAATCAGACAACAAAAGGAAATAAAAGGCAGCAGAATTGGCAAATATGAAGTCAAACTTTCACTTTTTGCAGATGATATTATACTCTACACAGAAAACCCGACAGACTCCACCAGAAGTCTACTAGAACTGATTCATGAATTCAGCAAAGTCACAGGGTACAAAATCAATGTACAGAAATCAGTTGCATTTTTATACACCAACAATGAAGCAACATAAAGAGAAATCAAGAAACTGATCTCATTCTCAATTGCACCAAATACCATAAAATACCTCAGAATAAACCTAACCAAAGATGTAAAATATCTGTATGATGAGAACTATAGAAAATTCATGAGGAAATTAAAAAAGACACAAATAAATGGAAAAACATTCCATGCTCATGGATCAGAAGAATAAATATTGTTAAAATGTCAATACTACCCAAAGCAATCTACACATTCAATGCAATCCCAATCAAAATTGCACCAGCCTTCTTCTCAAAGCTAGAACAAACAATCCTAAAATTTGTATGGAACCACAGAACACCCCGAATAGCCAAAGTAATATTGAAGAAGAAAACCAATACGGGAGGCATCATCATTCCAGACTTTAGACTCTACTACAAAGCTGTAATCATCAAGACAATATGGTATTGGCACAAAAACGGACACGTAGATTAATGAATAGACTAGAGAACCCAGAATTGCACCCACAAATGTATGGCCAATTATCTTTGACAAAGCAGGAAAGGGTATTCAATGGAAAAAAGACAGCCTCTTTAACAGATGGTGCTGGGAGAACTGGCAGAAGATGCAAAAGATGCAGAAGAATGAAACTAGACCACTTTCTAACACCATACACAAAAATAAACTCAAAATGGTTGAAAGACCTGAATGTGAGACAGGAAACCATCAAAATCCTAGAGGAGAAAGCAGGAACCAACCTTCCTGACCTCAAATGCAGCAATTTCTTACTCGACACAATTCCAAAGGCAAGGGAATCAAGAGCAAAAATGAACTATTTGGACCTCATCAAGATAAAAAGCTTCTGCACAGCAAAGGAAACAATCCATAAAACTAATAGGCAACTGACAGAATGGGAAAAGGTAGTTGCAAATGAAATATTGGATAAAAGGCTAATATCCAAAATCTATAAGTAACTCACGAAACTCTGCACCCAAAAAATCAAACAATCCAGTGAGAAATGGGCAGAAGACATGAACAGACACTTCTCCAAAGAGGACATACAGATGGCCAACAGACACATGAAATGATGTGCAACATCACTCATCATCAGAGAAATACAAATCAAAACCATACTGAGCTACCACCTCATGCCGGTCAGAGTGGGTAAATTGAACAAATCAGGAGACTATAGATGCTGGTGAGGATGTGGAGAAATGGGCACCCTCCTACACTGTTGGTGGGAATGTAAATTGGTGCAGCCACTCTGGAAAACGGTGTGGAGGTTCCTCAAAAAATTAACAACAGAACTCCCCTATGACCCAGCAATAGCACTGCTTGGAATTTACCTAAGGGATACAGAAGTGCTGATACATAGAGGCACAGGTACCCCAATGTTCAGAGCAGCACTTTCAACAATAGCCAAAAAATGGAAAGAGGATCAAGAAGATGTGGTTTATCTACATGATGGAATACTACATGGCAATGAGAAAGAATGAAATCTGGCCATTTGTGGCAACATGGATGGAACTAGAGGGTGTTATGCTAAGTGATAAGATACTATATGTTTTCACTCATATGTGGAACAGGAGAAACTTAACAGAGGACCATGTGGGAGAAGAAGGGGGAAAAATAGTTGAGAGGGAGGGAGGCAAACCATAAGAAACTCTTAAATACTGAGAACAAACTGAGGGCTGATGGGGGCGGGGGGAGAGGGGAAAATGGGTGATGGGCATTGAGAAGGGCACTTGGTGTAAGCACTGGGTATTATATGGAAATCAACTTCACAACACACTATAAATAAATAAATACAATAAAATTGTCTTTGAAAGCATAAAGTATCATCTTTCAAATTTTAATGTTTAGAAACAAATCTTTTATACCAAAGGTACTCAGTGATTATTTGATATTTACCCACTAAAGTTACCAAAGGTAGTGAGGAAGCTGAAGACACTGAGGGAACTATTTTACACATACTGTACTATTAACCTCATAGTATTCTTATCCATTATGTCTCAGACATCTCTGAAAATCTGATGGAAATGAAAACTTCTCTCAAATAATGCTGAAGCCCACAGCCACACAAAACCTGGCAAACAGTTACAGAGCATGTATATCCCCCAAAGCTTCCTAAATTAAGAACATCTGACTTTCTTTTCATGAAACAAAAATGTGCATATTTAAACAAGTGCAAAATAATCGGAGAAGAGGCAGTTAAATCTTCTTTGCTATCATTAGTTTGAAAATATATAACATAATCAGAAATATATTACATTTGCAACAAAAAATAATCTACACAGTTGTAATGTAATTAGTAATTAAATTCTACCAAATACGTGGTCAATAATTTCAAACACTGTTCATGCCTTGCCCATCACAGTGCACAGTTTGGGGTCATGTGATTGATACATTTGACAGGAGGTTCTGCTAGTTTGAAAATTTTAATATCAACCAATAATCTAGGAAAGCAGTAAAGCATTTTCTCACATGTTTTTTTAAATAAATCTTTCTCCTTTATATATAAAGACTGTGGTCAAGCATAACTGATCATCAGTCTTACTGATATTGAAGTATTTCCAAATACTAATATGGGCCATGCTATTTCTGTTTCACTCTCTTTTTGGAAGATATTGAAATGAGAAGGGTTGACAATTATCTTTCTGGGCGATTTAGAGAGCTCTGACTAATAAAAATACAAACTCTTTCTTCCTGTGACTACTTTCTAGTTAGGGATTTATGAATTTTTAGTTGACTAAAATAAATCTGGTGATCTAGATAAATTTAAATGAGCCATCATATTTAGGAAATCAACATACTTTTAAACAGTAGATTAGTATAAACCGTTTTCATAAATCAGACTTCAATTACATTTTTCACTAAATTTAAATAAGCCCTCTTATTCAAAAGTTCAAGACACCATATATAAATAGGAGTTAAAATGCTAAGCCATTCTATCTGTCATTACCTGGACTGTGGCCTTCGGAAGCCATGCAAAAGAAATAAATATCTTTTCCTTTATGTTAAAACCAGCAAAACACACCATCAGAAATGTTGTCAAAACCCGTATCAATACTGCAATACCGAGGATGGCAATACAAAGGCCTGTAAGAAATACTTAATTTTAGACATAATAAAATACTGCAGGAGTAAATGAATCTCATGGTTATTGATTCAAAATACTATCAACTGTAATTATCTAAAAAATTAAAAAGACAAAAATGATTAGGGATAATTTATCAAAACATCGATATTAAAGATTAAACCATATGTTTGAAAGAAGGTATTTTTCTTAGATTAAGCCAGTAATTAATTAAACACATTTGCTATATGGATGAAATAGAAGCTATTATGCTAAATGAAATTAGTCAGAGAAAGACAAGTATCATATGACTTTACTCATATGAGGAATTTAAGATACAAAACAGATGAACATAAGGGAAGGGAAGGGAAGCAAAAATAATACAAAAACAAGGAGGGGGACAAAACATAAGAGACTTTTGAATATAGAGAACAAACTGAGGGTTGTTGGAGGGGTTGTAGGTGGGGGGATAAGCTAAACGGGCGAGGGGCATTAAGGAAAACACTTGCTGGGATGAGCACCGGAATCTACTCCTGAAATCATTATTGCATTATATGCTAACTAACTTGGATGTGAATTAAAAAATAAAAACATTTAAAAAAAAGAAAGAAAAAGGGAAAGCACATATAGCAAAAAAATAATAAGATATTTGATATTTGATATAAATTACAAAGGAGATTTGAGTGTTATTTCTCTTACGCTTTATAGCAAGAACTATGCTTTCTTCCATGGGTTTATTCAATAAGAATTTTTTTCTTTCTTTTTTTTTAAAAAATTTTAAAAAATTTATTTCTGAGAGATAGAGAGACACACACTCACATAGCGTGAGCAGGGGAGGGTCAGAGAGAGAGAGAGGAAGGTACAGAATCTGAAACAGACTCCAGGCTCTGAGCTGGCTGTCAGCACAGAGCCCGGCAGGGGGCTCCAACCCGCAAACCGTGAGATCATGACCTGAGCTGAAGTCATCAGATGCTTAACCGACTGAGCCACCCAGGTGTCGCTCAATAAGAATTCATTAAATGATAACTATGCATGACAGGACTTGGACTACATTTTGCGTACACAAAAATGTATAATGTGCAGGCTTTGCCTCTATGAACTTCAAAATCAGAGGAGAACAGAATCATAAACAACTAATTAATACACTATAAGGTAAGTACAATATAAACATACTGGTAAGAGGTCATAGAGGAGGAAAATGTTAATATCTTCATCAAAATGGTTGAGGACCATATACAGAGTATAAACCAGAGGTGACACTAAAAATATTTATCAGCCAGTATAGACTCAATTAGCCAAATAGAACAGAGCTGGCTGGGCACTGACCAATCATAATAGACACTGGCAGTCTACATCTGTTTCACCATATTGGTGTATACACTGAGGGTCCATTAGCCCTGATTATCAGGTACAGCTACTTTATTCAGGCTTTAGAATCCTCTGCCGAAAGATAAATTCATCCTGATTTGCAAAGCAAGAACTGTGATTAGGGCTGCTACAGAAACCTGAGAAAGATGCTAACCTGAGCTAAGGTGACTGCTAATAGGGTGATTTTCTAAAAAGTAAAATTTGTTGAGTGTTTACGGTGTGCTAGGTTCTACATTAAGCATTAAGTGGACTCATTACTTAATCCTTACAACCTGTGGAAAATTTTCTTATTTTGCAGTGGAAAAAAAATGAAGTTTAGAAAGGATAAATGACTTTCTCAAGTTCAAAAGAAGCCTAGTAAAACACCAGATAGACATTGCTGGAGGATCTATTGTGAATCTGCAATATGGCTTCTTTACAAAAAAGTGTTGTGGCCCTTTATAGAAGGATAGTGCTCTTATCATTATTTGTTGCAAATCAGGTTGTAGGTTTCAAAAGTATTTGTTGCCTGAAGTACAAGAAACCAAAGAGGTGATTTGGTTCATTTGCAGGAGGGAACAATAAAGGTTGGGGGTAAAGATGATTTAGAAGTTTTGAACATATTAACTTTGAAATTTTGTGAGATTTACAAATGATGATGTCCAATCAGCAATTAGATACACTGATTTAGAGATAAACATTTTGGAATTATATAGTTTATAATCAAAGCTGCTGAATATAGAGGAGCCCAGAAAAATGACAGAGTGAGAAGCACAGAAGGTTTTGGAAGAACTTAGATGAAGAGCAGAATTTAAGCCATATATAGTTTAAGTGAGGACTCAAAGGGCATTGAAAAATATGGAGTTTCAGAATTCAATGTAAAATATGTTTTAAAGAGATCAATTGAATTAAATGCTGCTTAAAGATCAAGTTAAAAAAATAAAGACTGATAAGTATTCAGTATATGTAGCAATATAACCTTGGTGAGAGCAGGGTTCGTTGTGTGATGGGTGAAAGCTGGGAAGAAATGTATTGAAGAACAAAGTGAGAGCTGAAATGGAAAAAGAAGATATAGTTACCTCTTTGGAAAGGTTTGAAAAGAGGAATAAAGAAGAAGCATGGTAGATGAGGGGGGAAGTGAAATGGAGAAAGGAGACTTTATATATATTCATATACTTATATATACATATAAATTGTGGTAAAATACATGTAAAAATTTACCATTGTAACCATTTTTTATTTAAAAAAATTTTAATGTTTATTTTTGAGAGAATGAGAGAGGGCGGGAGGGGGAGAGGTAGAGAGAGGGAACACAGAATCTGAAACAGGCTCCAGGCTTGAGCTGTCAGGACAGAGTCGGAGGTGGGGCTCGAACTCAAGAACCGTGAGATCATGACCTGAGCTGAAGTTGGATGCTTAACTGATTGACCCATCCAGGTGTTCCCCCCACCGCAACCATTTTTAAGTGTACAAGGTAAGCAGCCTTAAGTTAAACATTCATATTTTTGTGCAACCAATCTTCAGAATTTTTTCATCTTGCAAAACTGACACAGTAAACATTTCGTTTCTCCTCCCCTAAGTCCTTGGCACCAGTCAACTTTCTATTTCTGTAGTATCATTCCCCTGGTTGCCTCATATAAGTGGAATCATAGCGTATTTCTCCTAGGTTCATCTGTGTGTGGCATGTATTGTAATGGAAAGACATTAAGGTAAGAGAGACAAGGGTTTGTTTAAATTTTGAAGAGGAAAAAACTGTGACATGGCTGTTTGAAGATATATGAGAAAAGAGGAAGAATCTATGTGTGATATCCAGAAGAAAATAGCAGGACTCAAAAATTTACTAGATGGGATTCCTAGTAAAGAAGGAAGAAGACGGAATGAGTGGAAAGGAGAAATAATGAGTACAAGTGTACAAATAAGTTTTTAAGTGCAGTGTTATAAAAATTTTTAATATGATGGCTTTTCAGTATATGAATGAATGAATGAATGAATGAACAAACATTTCTGTTTGTATATATACAAACAGATGTATATATTATACATGTATAATATCTATGTATATTATAGAACTGAGCAGTTATCTTTACAGTTCTGGCCCTTGATAAGAACAAATCTAATTGAACATTTTTACTCTTTGAAAAAATTTTAAGACCTGCATTTTCTAGATAGCAGTTAGCAGTGTTGCTTTTCTTTACAAGAAATAATATTAAAGGTGTAAAATTTATTGCCTTAGATTGACAAATATTATTTTCTAGGCAACTACTCTAAGAGACTTGGATTGTTAATGACTTTTTATATAATTGTGACAATAAATATCCCTAATAAAGGTATTCTACTGAATATAAAAGTTGATTCTAGCAAAAGTAGTACTTTGAAATTCTTACCTACAGTTTCTGGTCTGAGAGATACAATAGATACTTCTGCTCCAATCAGTCCAAAGAGAAGGGGCTGAAAGATGTACCAGGCCACTGCAATAATTTTTTGAACCTCTGCCTAAAAGAAATGCACACACATCCAACACACAGATTTTTATTATATGAAGTGACAAGGCTTAAGAATTTTATTAATTTGAGGGGCGCCTGGGTGGCTTAGTCGGTTAAGCGTCCGACTTTCGCTTAGGTCATGATCTCGCGGTTCGTGGATACGAGCCCCGCGTCAGGCTCTGTGCTGACTTCCAGCTCAGAGCCTGGAGCCTGTTTCAGAGTCTGTATCTCCCTCTCTCTCTGACCCTCCCCTGCTCACGCTGTCTCTCTCTCTCCTAGAAATAAATAAAAATATAAAAAAAAAGTTGCTAATGAGCAATTTAAAAAAAAAAGAATTTTATTAATTTGAAATTTGAGTCAATTTGACCTGAGATAGGCTTTATTTCTGTGACATCTTTTAAAAAAAATGTTTATTTATTTTTAGAGAGAGAGAGAGAAGCAGGGAAGGGGCAGAGAGAGGGGGAGACACAGAATCTGAAGTAGACTTAAGGCTCCCATGTATCAGCACAGAGTCTGATGCGGGGCTTGAACCCACAAACTGTACAATCATGACCTGAGGCATAGTTGGACGCTCAACCGACTGAGCCACCCAGGTGTCCCTATTTCTGTAACATCTATAAATAAGAGGTTAGCCAAAACAAAGCAAAAAACTACATAAAGATATTCCTAACACAGTTATTATATGAGGTGCTTTAGAGTTGGTTTGCAAGTGGATGTTAATTATAGAGTCTACTTAAATAATCTTAGTGGGATTTCTACTTCTGAATATATGATACGTGTGTATGTACCTATGTAGTACTTAACATTTTACAGTATAAAATTTTGTTAATTTTCATTCAACAATATGATTTAGAGATCTTATAATAGTAACAACTACTATTATAATTTAGAGATCTAGATATATATCTCATAATTGCTATATAATAATCTATAGTATGCTAGTATCATAGTTTATGTAATCATTTCTTTATTGATGGCCCTTTAAGTTGTTTCCAATTTTATTTTATCTTTATAAAAGACACTATTTAATGTTTTCTCAAATCATGCACAGAAATATAACTCAGGTCTAGTAAAATGCTGTGCTGCTTGTTAATTTATTAATGTCTTTTTTTTTTTAATGCTTTATTTATTTCTAGGAGAGAGAGAGAGAGAGACAGCGTGAGCAGGGAAGGGTCAGAGAGAGGGAGTCACAGATCGAAACAGGCTCCAGGCTCTGAGCTGGCAGTCAGCACAGAGCCCGACGCGGGGCTCGAACCCACGAACCGCGAGATCATGACCTAAGCGAAAGTCGGACGCTTAATTGACTAAGCCACGCAGGCGCCCCAATTTATTAACTCTTGGTTTTCATTGTTGCCCTGCAGAAAATGAAACTAAGCCTTTAAAGATTTCTCCTCTGCCAGCTGGCATCATATTAAATTTTGTCAGTAGAGGATGCTGAAGAGATATTGCAAGGAAGATGCTCTCCTTCCTGATTGCCGGGCTCCTTCCAGCAGGACCCGATAGCACACTTGGGTTTCTTCAGCGCCCAGCTGTCTTCTCCAGTGCTGGGCTTCTACAGTGCATGGCACCAGCAGCACCCAGTGGCCAGGGACCGCCCCTAGCTTATCGCAAGGCAGTTTCATTGCCAATTCCCTTGGGTAAAATACCTCCTCATGCACCCTAGAAGGTGAATTTGGAGTACAGATTTCAGGCAAATTGTGCAAGCAGGGCACCATGGCTGCCTTCTCCACCACCCAGGAAACAAAGGCCCTCTAACATGACCTGGATTCTGAGCCCTGGGGGTGGGAGAAGGTGGGGTGGAGTTAGGAGGTATAAGGGGATGCTCAGTTTCAGCCCTAGGACTTTATAGCTATTATTCCTACATTCTTCAGGGGTCTTTTCTATCTTACAGGCCAATCTCTTGTTATCTGATCCCCTGGTATGGTTAATATTAAACTTTCCCTATTCCAGTTACTATGTGATTTCCCTCTCCTGATAAGATCCTAACTGATAAAAGTACTAATTTTATAACACATATTGCCAAAATCGTAAAAGAAGATGGGTACAACTGACTATAGCAAAGCTAGAATGTTTTGTGGCAAAAGAAACCATACGCAAAGAACAAAAAGATGACAAACCAGGAGAAAATATCTGTATTGTGTATAACAGAATAAGGAGCAACATCCAAGCAATAAGAAAAAGACACAGAAACTAAAAGAAAAAAAGGGCAATGTTATATACAAGTAATTCATAGCTGAAGAAACACAATGGCCACAAAACATAAGATGTTAAAATTCAGTAATCAGTGCCATACAAACTAAAATGATATGTCACATTTGAGGAGGCATTATATTAGAAAAAAATACTAAAAAGTTTTAATAGTGTCAAATATCTGTCATTATAAGGAAACTCTCACTAATTGGTAGGAGAACAAATTGATAGTGCTTTTTTTGGATGGCAATTGAGCAGTACCCATCACAGTATCTAAAAGTTTATATCAAACAGATTTTACCAACCGATTAATAAGAATCTATTTTGGACAACACTTTTACACTTATAATTACACACCTTTGAGGATATGGTTTTATATATCTATATTCAGATATACAGGAAGATTATATTGTCTCTCTATTTTCTTTATTTTTTTAAATAAATTCTGTTATGTTTATTAGGGTGAAGATTCTGTTTTGTCTTTGGTTAAAAATATTAAAAGACAGAGTACACGTGTGAGGGATTTGGTTGATTTACTTATATAATTCTATTCCTACATCATGCAAAGAGTTATGTTTTCATATCGTAAGGAATCAGATTATGACTTAGGGTCAAATACCACCACCTGCTACTGCAAGCCTACTTGTCCCTCAGTGCCTTATTTTTTCTTATTTATAAAATGGGAAGTTCATATAACATCCAAGATCTTTACCATTTAATGACAATTAAATTGTTCTACCAAAGCTGGAGTCCTATTGCCCACCTTTCCATATTTCTTTAAATTTTACTTTTTAATTTAGTTTTTAAAGTATATCATAGGTATAGCTCAGACTTTAGTTGCTATCCACATTAGTGAATAACAAAAATCAACTCTGTTAATCTTGGGTTACTTAGCTTTTTGTCACCGTAAGTAATTATTTAAGGGAAAGCCTCAAAAATATTTTATGTACTCAGACTCCAATGAAAGCAGATGGCCTAAAAAGTTCTCTCTACCCAATTATTTTCATTTCTAGACTATAGACAAAGGCCACCATTTATATTTTTTTGATTGTAACACTTTAGATTAGTTAAATGTGAGACATGGGCTTATAAATTGTAAGACTTAAAAGTGGAAGAAGAGTCAAAATGTACCCTCTTGATACTTTTTTATAACTTCAAAAATAAAATGAATGTGCTAATAATGAAAATGGAGTCACCGAATAGGCTAAGTGTAAAAGAGAGCAGAGGAATGAAAACTATGTGTCCACACTGTATGTTAAGTCTACTTTATACATCTGTTTGCAGCAATAGCAAGAATCTTCCAAAACAAATCACTTTCAAGCATGGACAAAGGAAGAAAATTAGCAGAAATGGAAGTTTTACCATGATCCCTTCTACTACTTAAGCTGATTCCTTCTCAGAAAGAGTGTTTCAAGTGTTTCAAGTGTTTCAAGATAAAAAAAACGGTCAGAAAAACCATCCCACAGCTACACAGGTCTTCAGAAGAAACACTGGATTTGAAAATAGATGAAAAAAAAATGACAGAGGCTTTAAAAAGGTGAGTGTATTTGAATACAATATATGGCAAGATTAATGATTATATGGAAAAACCAAGTAAAAAAGTATGAAGTAATGTCAGAAAACTATAGCATACACAAAGTTTTATAACATATTTCAGCTTTTCAAATTCAACAACAGCCTTGCTATAGCACTGTTGAGCTTACAATTGTTTCACATGTTTTTCTACATAGTTGTCACAATATTATTTCTTCATATTATAGTTGAGAAAGAGTATTAGAGAAGGCATGTGAGTTTGGGGGGATTATGCAGCTACAGAGTATAACTGGGATTGAAATCCCAATTACTTTATCTTAAATTTTAAGCTATTTTTATTGTCATATTGCTCTGCAAGTAGTTACAAAACAATAAGGGTTATTATTTTTTTCTGAGTATATTCTATGACTAAGGACTTAGCTTTATATAGAGTATAATGGTTAAAAAAAAACTTATGTGTGTGTGTGTATGGTAAACATACATAAGAAAATTACAAGAAGTAAATATGAAAGAAATGTTCCTGGTTTTTCCACTCAGTTGTGGGATTACACTGACCTATGTTATCAGTTGGCTGTAGGCAATTCAGGCAAAATTATGACAAATACAGACTAACACATGCTGTGTTTTGGTTTATAATGATCTTCTCTCTATAGCCCATATTACAGTTTTTCAGAAGAGTAGTGTAACTGGAACTGATAGACATTTCCCTTGCCCTGCTTTGTTTTTACGTGTCCATAGCTAATGCCCACATGCCATAGGCATTAGTCTTCCCTTTGATTTTCCTGTTGCTAAAACTACTCTTACATGTTCCATTCCAAATGATATGGCTCCTTTCATTGTTTATTTTTTATGCTATCATTTATGAATTTAGAGACTTTATTTTATTTTATTTATTTTCTTTTATTTTTTTACAAATAGTTTATTGTCAAATTAGTTTCCACATAACACCCAGTGCTCATCCCCACAAGTGCCCTCCTCCATGCCCACCCCTCCTCCCCCCACATCCACCAGTCCTCAGTTTTTGTCAGCATTCAAGAGTCTCTCATGGTTTGCCTCTCCCCCTTTCCCCCACCATTTCCGTCCTTCTTCTCCCCCTTGGTCCTCTGTTAAGTTCCTCCTAATCCTCCTATACGTGCAACATATGATATTTGTCTTTCTCTGCCTGACTTATTTCGCTCAGCATAACACGCTCAAGGTCCATCCATGTTGCTACACATGGCCAGATTTCATTGTTTCTCATTGCCATGTAGTATTCCATGGTATAGATAAACCACATCTTCTGGATCCATTCATCTGTTGATGGACACTTAGGCTCTTTCCAGTTTTAGCTATTGTGGAGAGTGCTGCTATGAACATTGGGGTACATGTGCTCCTATGCATCAGCATTTCTGTATCCCTTGGGTAAATTCCAAGCAGTGCTATTGCTGGGTCATAGGGGAGTTCTATTGTTAGTTTCCTGAGGAACCTCCACACTGTTTTCCAGAGGGGCTGTACCAGTTTACATTCCCACCAACAGTGTAGGAGGGTGCCCGTTTCTCCACATCCTTGCCAGCATCTAGAGTTAGAGACTTAATTTTAAAGTGCAAGGTGTAGAAAGATAATGTTCTTAATGTACTTGGTATGTGTTATTCAAATATATGTCAAAAATATTAAAATGTGCCTGCACAATAATGCTACAGTTGTATCATAGAGTAACTTTGGGGACAGGTAAACCTGAGCTTCAATCACAGTGCCACTTCCTAATTTTGTCACCTTGGACATGTTATTTATGTATTTCTGATTTATAGTCTCTATAAAATGGAAATGGTAATACTTTTTAAAGTTTATTTTGTGTGTGTGAAAATAAATGAGAATATCCACTTACTGCCTAGCATAGAGCCATACAGACTGGCAATAAAAATTTACTAAAAAATTGGGCAGAAGACATGAATAGACATTTCTCCAAAGAAGACATACAGATGCCCAACAGACACACGAAAGGATGTTCAACATCACTCATCATCAGGGAAAAACGTATCAAAACTACAGTGAGATATCACTTCCACCTGTCAGAATGGCTAAAATCAATAATACAAGAAGCAACAGGGGTCGATGAGGATGTGGAAAAAGGGGAATCCTCTTACACTGTTGGTGGGAATGCAAACTGGCATACCCACTGTGGAAAAGAGTATGGAGGTTCCTCAAAAAGTTAGAAATAGAACTACCTTATGATCCAGTAACTAGACTACTAGGTATTTACCCAAAGAGTACAAAAACACTAACTCAAAGGAATACATGTGCCCTGATGTTTATAGCAGCATTCTCTACAATAGCCAAATTATGGAAACAGCCCCAGTGTCCATTGATAGATGGATGGATAAAGAAAATGTAGTATATATGCAATGGAATATTACTCAGCCATAAAAAAGAATAAAATCTTGCCATTTACAACGACTTGGATGGAGCTAGAGTATTAAGCTAAGCGAAACAAGTCAGTCAGAGAAAGACAAATACAAGATGATTTCACTCATGTGTGGAATTTAAGACACAAATGAGCAAAGGGAAAAAAGAGAGAGAGACAGAAAAAAATTATTAGCTCCCTTCCCTCTTTTTCCCTGTTACAGTATAAAATAATGAGTTGGCTGTGATTTCTGAAGATTTTTAAGGGGGTGACAACAGAAAAACAGTTACCCATAACTGTTGGAAAAGTTCAGTTTGAAAAAACTTATTATGAGCATTTTTGAGAATTTTCTTGTTGAATAAATGAAAGGAAATAAACTAAAATATTTAAATAGTTTATAGAGCTATTGGCTTTAGGTGGAGGAACTGCAAATGATTTCTTTCCATTCAGATTTTTTCCCCTCCAAAGTTAAAAAATGAGCATATAGCACCTTCATACTCAAAAATAAAATTAATTTTATTTTAAAAATTACTGTCTTTGGTAATTTACTTTTTTAATGCCGAAAGAAGATTACTCTGAAGATGTGAATGGACAATTTGTAAAATGCCAATGACGGACAAACTTCCCAAGTGTTGGACAAAGGGTCACAGTGTGAACATAGCAGCATCCTTCACTGAAGTGAAACTGTGACCTTGGTCCTGGGGCAGAGAATAGATCAGAACGCTTCAAAGTGTAGGGTACATCTGTCAGCAGGCCAGGAGAGGACCCAAGACAGATAGCAGTGAGTCCACAGAGAGAAGCAAAAGAGTCAGCCCAGCCCTCAAGTCCAAAGCTGAGATTAGATAGGAGATTGACCAGGAATAGGTTGGTAACTCTGCTTCAGCCCACAAGCAAAGTGAAGCCATGGAAAAACAAAAGTTTTGATAAGAGCAAATGCTTATGGGAGATGAGGGATGATACCAGTACCCATTTTATGCTAGGAAATGTTTTACTCTACAGCTCTTATCTTGTCAAGTGTTAGGTTACTTGAAATCAGAAAGCAGAATTGAGTAATATAGGTGTTGCTAAGAAAGAAAAGTAGACCTGAAATAAGCCTGTAGCCAAGCATCTTGCAAGGCAGCAAACCCAGGCGTGCATCTAGTGCATGGAGCAGGGTTTCAAAGGGAATCTCTCCTTTCCTTCAAAGCCCAATCCGCCTGCATTTACTTTCCTGTAGCCTCAATACCCTTCTCTTCACAATGTTTCAGGCAGTTCCTACCACTCCTGTCTCCTCTGAAGCAAGATGATTCAGTTACCTTGTCCTAACTTTGTAATCACAAATTACATAGTGAGAGCCTCCTATCTGAGAGTTCTTTACTCACAAGGAAATTCTGTCTCTATTAGACCTCTGCAGAGATTCACTCAATTGAATTTAATTATATACCTAACTTCAAGTTTTATAACCCTCACACATTTTTCCTTGTGGCATTATTTTAAGCTTAATTATTGAACAGTTGTTCCCAGGTGGTCCAAAATGATACAGCTGCATTTAGGTGGTTCATCTAACTTCTCCATTAAACAGAATAGCATATGATCCTGTGAAGTTCAAATCTATAAGGATGTAACTTGAAATTAAAATTAGTAACAACTAACTAATTTCCATAGTGCATATCAAAAAAATCAATAATCCTAATGATTGTGAAAATTACTAAGAAAAACCAAAACAAGCCTTTAAAAAATGGGCACAGGCTTTTGAACAAACCGGTTAGTAAGCATAGGAAAAGATGATTAGCTTCATTTATAAATAAATGTAAGTCAGATCAATAATAAGACACATTTTTAACCTATCAGATTAGCAAAATATCTGAAGATTGAAAATACTCAGATCAGAAAAACAGATCATCTTCACATACTATTGGTGAAAATATAAATTGGTACAGTCTTTTAAAAGGGCAAATTGATATTATCAAAATATCAATGTGTATATTCCTTCATAGCAACCCTATTTCTGGAAATTTATCCTATAGATAAATTCAAAGCTATGTCATATTTTGTTTTTTGTTTTTTTTTTTTCAGATTTTAACATTTCTGAAGTTAAAATGTCATGTCATAGTTTAATTGGCAGTATTCTTTTTTTCTTTCTTGGTAGCATGTAAAATGGTACTTCTTAGACTTGATAGCATATTAGAATTAACAAAATACGGCATAGGTAGGATATTTTATTGAAATACTTTTCATCTTAGTAGAAAACCAGAGACAATCTAAAATCTGTTATTAGGAGACTGGTTAAATATAGGACAGCTATACAATGCAATACTCTGTAGCTGTAGCTCTTACAAAGAACAAGGGAGGCAGCATGGAAATATGACCATAAATATATTTTAAGTCATCAAATTATACATTGGTATATAAGGGGGAAGGATGTATGTGTGTACATTTGGACATACAGTTACACATGCATAGAAAATAGCTTTTATGATTAAATACTTTTATCAATTTGATATTAGGAAAGTATCTGGAAAGAAAAAAATTTACTCTGATCAGAAAGAACGTAAATGAGCAGAAGAACTTGAAATTCACCTTTTCGCTGGCCCATCTCAAACCTGCAAGGAAGGACATGACCAATGTGCACAATCCTCCTGACCCAGGGAAACCAAAATACACGCTGCTGAACACAGCTAGCACGGACAGCCCCAAAACAAGAAATGCTCTCTTCTGCACAAGTTTGTCCTTGAGGAGAAAAAGAAAGGTGGATTAGCTCAATTATTTCATATAACTGATTTTTAATGATTCCTTTCTATATTCAGGACTTAAAGGAAAATGAAAACATCTATCTAGGCACAAATGCATGCAATGACATTTACTTTTTTTTCCTTAGTAAAAGTAGAGTCAACACATGGACAAACGCAGCTTCCTCTCCTAGGAACACTAGTTGTCTTTTGCAGTTATCAAAGCAGAATTTCACAGTGCTAAATGCAATAGTAGAAAAAAGTGCATGGGCTTTGGAGCCAGAGAGACCAGAATTAAAATTCTAGCTCTTTTACAATACTGGCATATGTAGTGGTCACATTACTTGGCTTCCTCAGGCTTTTTTCTTCTCCTCCCCGAAAGCAGGTATGTCACAGCATTTTTGTGAAAGTTAAAGATGTGATATCCCTAGTATTTTTAGGCTGTTTAGTCCTTAATGTGAGGCTCTCCTCATTTTTTTTCTAGACCTGATTCTGCTTCCTATTTATTCGTTTTTAGATTCCACATGTGAGTGAAATCATATGCTCTTTGCCTTTCTCAATTTGACTTATTTACTAGCATAATACCATCTGGATCCATCCATGTTGTTACAAATGGCAAGATAGCATTCTTTTTTATGGCTGCTCAATATTTCATTGTATATATATCACACCTTCCTTATGCATTTATTTACTGGTGGACATTTAGGTTGCTTCCATATCTTGGCTATCGTAAATAATACTGCAATAAATATACGGGGGCCTTATCTTTTCAAATTAGTGTTTTCTTTGAGTAAATACCCAGTAGCAGAATTACTGAATCATATGGTAATTCTGTTTTTAATTTTTTGAGGAAACTTCATACTGATTTCCACAGTGACTGTACCAATTCACATTCCCACCAACAGTGTAGTGTTCTGTTTTCTCTATATCCTCGTCAATACTTGTTATTTCTTGTCTTTTTGATGTTAGCTATCGTGACAGGTGTATAGTAATAACTCACTGTGGCTTTGATTTGCATTTTCCTAATGGTAAGTGATGCTGAACATCTTATGTGTCTATTGGCCATCTGTTATGTCTTCTTTGGAAAAATGTCTATTCTGGTACTCTGTCCAATTTTAATTGGAATATTTGGGTCTTTTTTTTTTTGAGTTGTATAAGTTCTTTATATATTTTGAATATTAAGTCTTCTCGGATACATCATTTGCAAATATTTTCTTCCATTCAGTAGGTTTTAGTCTTTTAGTTTTGTTGATGGTTTCCTTTGTTGTGCAAAAGCTTTTTATTTTGATGTAGTTCCAATAGCTTATTTTTGCTTTTGTTTCCCTTGCCTTAGGAGACATATCTAGAAAAATGTTGCCATCGCCTAAACTTCTTGATCACTTTAGAAGGCAAGTAGGTCTTTAGAAGTGCTTGACTTGGAAGCATCCAGGCTCAGGATTATTAGAGTTCACTCCCAGCTCTGCTGTTTTCTAGCTATGTGAACTCGTTCAAGTTACTTGTCCCTAAATCTCAATCTCCTCATCAGTAAGAAGGTCATATTAATAGTATTCTCTTCATGAGTCTTACGTGGTTTACACTAGATTACATGAGCTTATATGATTGTACTAGATCAGTACTTCCCAAAAGAACATCCAGTGATGACAGAAATTTCTAGATTTGCACCACTGTATCTGCACCATTGAGATGTTCCCTATCTGCTACAGCCAAATGTAGCTGGTGGCTTCCATACTGAATGGAGTGGCACTTTATTGTACTTACTATATCATTTTATATGCAAAATGTAAGCCATTACTTTTCTCTTTATTTTGTTGTGTAATTAGAAAATCCTATAATTTTCTTTTATGCATTCATAAAATATTTTATAATTTTAGTTGGAGGTTTTTGGAGCATAATAGAAATTTAGCTTATCATACTTTCTTATAATAGAAATATTATTTTTTTAAAGTTCTACTTAAGTTTATATTTCCATTCAAAATTCTCTAAAATCTCAAAATAATGCCAGTTCTTACAGGAAAAGAAAGACTTTTATATATGTTTATCTATCCCAAGGACTTAGGAGGGTAAAGAAAAACAAACAAAAAAACCCTCAGTGAATATTATGAAATTATTGTGAAGAGTAAAGAACTTTGATCTTCTTGGTGAGAAATACTAGACTATAATATAATGAGATGTTAAGGTCTAGGTAGTATTACAATCTAAGGTATACTGATACTAAAAAAAGGGCCCGAAAGCCATTTTATATCTTGATTTAGCTAAATATTAAGAATAATAATAAAATATGGAGGAACCTAAAAAAAAAGAATAACAATAAAATAAAGACAATTAAAAAAGGCTTGTATATGCTGGAAATGATGTTATTTATTTTTCAGTGAAATGTGAAGTTTACAGAATGTACATTA
The DNA here is from genome assembly GCA_017311185.1 of Proteles cristata cristata. Lineage (NCBI taxonomy): Eukaryota > Metazoa > Chordata > Mammalia > Carnivora > Hyaenidae > Proteles > Proteles cristata. Next base: position 882,034 of record JAESUZ010003940.1, read on the forward strand.
GAGAAAAAATTTCAGAATTGCATTAAAACCTTATACAGTTGACCCTTAAGATAGGTTTGAGCTACATGGTCCACTTACATGCAAAAGTTTTTTTGATACAGTATACTACTGTAAATGTATTTCCTCTTTCTTATAATTTTCTTAATAATATCTTTTCTCTAGCTTCCTTTATTATAAGAATACTGTGTATAATATATACAACATATAAAATATGTGTTAATCAACTGTTTATGTTATCAGAATGGCTTCCAGTCAATAGCATCCTATTAGTAGTTAAGTTTTGGGAGAGTCAAAAGTTATACATGGATTTCTGACTGTGTATGGGGTTGGTGCCTCACTGTCTGCATTGTTCAGGGGTCAACTGCACATTTAGCCTTGTTCATACATCTCATGGATAGCACTGATTTGGCAATAAGCAGTTTTACAGTGGGGGGACCATTTTCTAAATCATGTTGTTCATGTTGGTTTTTAGGGGACTATTCCAGAATGTTTTTCAAATGACATTTTAGAGCATGACTTTCCCATAGATTATTTCTTTTACCTGATCACTGCTTGGAAAGTACTGAATAAAAAATCCAAGAAGAGATCCAGTTGCCATACCAATGACCACTTCTAAAATTCCTCTGAGGACATTAAACACTGTGGAGCCTTAAAAACACATAAAAAGAAAAACTTCAGGCAGAACTCTAAATCTGTAAATACTTAGATTTTAATATCAACATAAAAAGCATCTAATTTCATAGAAGGAAAAGTATACAGATATTTCCTGCTCTCCATATTCTTAAATATATGTGACTTAAAATGTCTAATAAGATGGGCCTATATAATAAGAAAGCTATGCATATTATTGCAGATAAATTTTAAAATTGGTATAAACTATGATTTGTGCCCTTCTTTTACGCTTACTTCAATAAAAGTTTACTTAAAGGGCCTACGAAAAGATAAAATTCATGAACAGAGATATTTGTTCTACTATACTACAGGCACAGGCTGGGTGAGAAGACATATCTGGTTTTCAAATTGCCAATTAGGAGCCTGATTTTTTACTAATAATTGATTACAGTACCTCTGATATGTAAAGAGTACAGTAACTTAAAAATTTGGCAATTAAAATCAAGAATCTTTTGTTGTTGTAAGTTTTTAAAATTTATTTATTTGTTTTTAGTAATCACTACACCCAACTTGGGGCTCAAACTCATGACCCTCAAGGTCAAGAGTCACATGCTCTTCCAACTAGGCCAGACAAGTGACCAAAGAATCTTTTCCTACTACAAGGAGTGTAGGGGACATACAGTTTCTCAAAGGCTATTTCTGAAAATAAATCTGAAAACAAATTATTAAAAAAATTTTTTTCTAATGTTTATTCATTTTTGAAGACAGAGCACAAGCAGAGGTGGGGGCAGAGAGAGAGACACAGAATCCAAACCAGGCTCCAGGCTCTGAGCTGTCAGCACAGAGCCCTACGTGGAGCTCGAATTCATGAACCTCAAGATAATGACCTGAACCGAAGTGGGACATTTAATTGACTGAGCCATCCAGGTGCCCCTGAAAACAACTTATTTTTGAAACTGCTCTTAGAAGAGTCTTCATTTGTTGACTGCTTCTTTGAAATATCATAATATATATGTAAGTAGAACCTGTTTTATTCTACAGCAAACAGAATTTAGAATACTTAAAAATAAATCTGTTAGTATATTGTACAGAAAATCATAATAAATTGCTCAACACATGAAGTCCTTCCACACTGTTCTAAGAAAAAATGTACTGGGGTGCTTGGGTGGCTCAGTCCATTAAGCATCCACTCTTGATTTAGGCAGGTCATGATCTCATGGTTCATGCCCCGTATAGGGTTCTCTGCTCTCATCACAGAGCCCACTTTGTATCCCCTGTCCCACTCTCTCTGTGTCCCTCCCGACTCATATTCTTTCTCTCTCTCTCTCTTTTAAACAATGTAACTAGTATGTCATTTCTTGTTATTGTAGTTTAGGGTAACAGAATATGCCACACCAAAGTATGCCACTTTGGTATAAAGATTATTTTGAGCAAAAGGCAATTGAGAAGAAACAGAATCAAGAAAAGGTATCTATCTCCCCCATTTGACTAAAAGGAGGGCATACATTTTTAAGGGCATGAATTTTTCCTCTATCAGGAAGGACAGAAATTAACCACTGGGACAATTTCAGACCCTTAATCAGCCCAAAGACAGACTCTGCTAAAAGCAGCCCTAGATACCATTGGTTTCCCTATTTGCTTTTCCAATTTGCTGCCTCTAAAAGTTCAAAGTTATTTTGTCTTGCATTTCTCCAAAATTATTGTATTTTGCTAAGATGTGATATATATTTCACATATAGGTTTGAAGTGCACAGTCCACTTACATGCAAATTATATATATTTATATACTAAATTCTAACCACCTCTTTGATTTAGGCATCACTGAGTACTTCCCTATGTAAGCAGGGTGCACATACTAACAAACTGCTTTTCTCTTGTTAATTTGTCTGATTTACAGGATCCCAGCCAATGGACCAAAGGTGGGTAGATGGGCAACCGTTTTTCCTTCCTTACAATTTCAATCATCTCTTATTAAAAAAAAAAAATTACCTCTGCAGTAATTTTATTTAGCTAGAGCAGCTCTATGTTAGGTAATGGTGTGACTATAAGAAGCATCTAGCTGTGATAGTAGCTTATGTCTCAAGCTATTACAATAATTTACTATAAATGTGTAAAAAGTAGCTAATTAGTTTCAACCTCCAGTATATAAGAGAAAAAAAAAAAAGACTTCTTGAACCCACCTCTAAAAATTCTGATTCAGTAAGCTTGGCAGAGCTTGGAATCCATATTTTAAAGAGGCTCCAGGTAGTTCCCATCCAAAATCTCTAAGGACCACATTTAGTGGAGCAGGGCAGAGGGAACACAGCATTGTTGACTAGGACAGTTCTTTAAGCTATCCATAGCCCATACTCCCCAGATTATAAAACCCCAGTAAACCCTCCCCCTTGCCTCCCTCATCCCTCCTCTTCTCCTCCCCTGTGATTCTAATACCAACTCTTGCGTAACGTGTGGTTTCTTTTCCCAAAGGTTCTGATTTAATTGGTCTAAGGTCTAAGTGCTTACATATGAGTATTTTTTTAAAACTTCCCCACGTAATTCTAGTATGCAGTTGAGGCTGAGAACCATGGTTTCAAAGGTGTATACCAGGAAAGCACTGAGAATGTAAGTCTGGATGGGCACAGTACAATTAAAGACAAGAGTATAGATTTGACCTAATAGGTAAGAGAGAATCCTCATTGGTTCTTGTACCAAAAAGTAATATGATGAGAACCATGTTTTGATACGATTAATTTACCAGTGATACCCAGCAGTGTATGGACGGTGACTGGATATTAGGAACTTTGGGGCAGTGGGAAGAGTTGAGGTTCTAGGTAATCAGCATAAATCGTAAAATGGGAAGATAACTATGGGAGTACAGATACTGAGAACACATGACTTCCCAAGAAAATGTGTTTCCACAATAACTGGAAGCTAAACTTGGTCTACAATTACATTTTGTTTATCATATGGGATTGCATATCTTATCTCTGAATCTTGGACATGGTTTACAAACAAACCTGTGCTGTGCCAAAGGAGAATAAGAGTCTTAAGTAATAGTGGTAAACAAAAAATGCCTTATGCTCTTCTTTTATTACTGCTCAGCACAAAATACATCCATATCAGACACTCAGTAAGGAAGTAAGATACTCGTGAAGAATCATTGCCATTATTACCCATAAAATGTTACAGAGGAGAGAGAAGAAACTGTCCCATTTTAGAAGAATGCTGTTCCTTTCACTTGGACTGCTCTCTGTCACTTGTCCTCTTTGAAGAACCTACTCATCTCTGTGTAAAGTCTCCAAGATTTCCCAGAAGCCTCCATGTAAAAGCTATTCTAGGGGCGCCTGGGTGGCTTAGTCAGTTAAGCGTCCGACTTTCGCTTAGGTCATGATCTTGCGGTTCGTGGGTTCACGCCCCGTGTCGGGCTCCGTGCTGACTGCCAGCTCAGAGCCGGGAGCCTATTTCAGAGTCTGTATCTCCCTCTCTCTCTAACCCTCCCCTGCTCACGTTGTCTCTCTCTCTCTCCTAGAAATAAATAAAAATATTTAAAATAAAAGCTATTCTAATCCTTTCTTAAACTTTGCTACTCTGGATCCCAGACCATTGGAACAGTCCATGTCTAGAGGGTGAAGAGGGTAAACTGGAAGCTACTGGTCCCTCCTCAGGTATGGAACTAACCCCGTTGCTTTCTCCATTTTAATCTGCTGTATTCAGTTATCAAGCAAATATGCCCAGGTTCTAACATCACAATCTACGTCTCTGTAGTGCAAGGGAACAGCACATTGTGAACTGACCAGTTTACCTGTGGAGAAGGCCATGCCCAAGCATGTGTTGAAGCCAGTGATAGCCAGAATATCATCAAAGCTGCCAGCAGCCATGAGTAAGGTTGGGACGCCTTTTTCAACCCCGTAGCCTCCTTCCTGCAAAAGGAGCATTGAAGGCACTACGACAGCTGGAGACACAGCACCTAAAACAAAACTAAGTAGGCAGCACTTTAAATGTATGTGATAGCAGCTTACGCATTATTATTACTGTTGTTGTTGAAATTATAATAACGTCTACTGTTTTAGAGGTTACACTTTAGACAACTATTGTCTTTCAAATAGCAGTGAAGCACCAAACTGAAAACACACACACACACAAGTTCTACAGAACTCTTTTTCAAAGTGTGGCCACAGACAGCCTATATTGGAACCACTTAGGTTGCCCCGAAATACATAATTATGGGTGGCACAGAAGACCTAATGGGGTTAAGATGCAGGAATCTGCCTTTAAAAAAAAGAAAAGAGAAGAAAGCCAGGGTGCCTGTGTGGCTCAGTTGGTTGAGTGTCTGACTTTGGCTCAGGTCATGATCTCAGGGTTTGTGGCTTGCTGCTGTCAGCACAGAGCCCGCTTTAGATTCTCTGCCCCTCCCTTGTTTACTCTCTCTCAAAAATAAATAAAACATTAAAAAAAAAGACAAAACATTTATGGTATGAGGTTTGAAAAACACAGCTGAAGGCTTTTTAAATTGGAGCTGACTAATATTAGGCCTTCTGTTGGGAACTGATGTGTAAAATAAGACAACAGATTAGAAGAAGGCCATAATGGCAGTGACAGTGATATGAACACGAGCAGCAGTAACAGCAGAAAACATTTTTCAGTCCTTACTGAAACACCATTTTCAGTGCTCTACATAAATTAACTAATTTAATCCTCACAACAACTCCAGAAGGTAACTACAATAATTATTTTCATTCTGTAAACGAGAAGACTGAGATGCAGAGAGATTAAATAACTTGCCAAAATTCACATACTGGAAAGTCACAGAGCTGGGATTTGAATCCAGACAGTATAGCTCCACTGTCTTAACCAGAGGTAAGGATTTCTAGCTTCTTACCTACTTATTGTTACTAAATTCTTACTAAGTATTTTCATAATTATTTACTTCTTTTTTTAAGTGTTTATTTTTGAGAGGGAGAGAGACAGCATGAGTGAGTGAAGAAGGAGCAGAGAGTGAGAGGGAGACACAGAATCAGAAGCAGCCTCCAGGCTCTAAGCTGTCAGCACAGAGCCCGATGTGGGGCTCAAACCCACAAACTCTGAGATCATGACCTGAGCCGAAGTCAGACACTTAACTGACTGAGCTACCGAGGCTCCCCTTTATTTATTTACTTCTCACGGCTGTTAACCATTAGAAGAACTGGCAGTGGAAAGAAAAGACAGCAGAACCACCCAATTGTAATTGTCTGGTGACAAAAGAAGAAAAGAGTGTTTGGTGTTAATTACTGTTGGTGTGTTTATTATCCTTTGTATGGACTTTGAGGTGAGATATGGCATCTCTCACCAGCATGGGATGAGGTGTAGGCAAAACACCATTAATAATTCTTCAACAGTTTGAATCATAATCCCTGTAGAAGTTAGATGTTTTCTATATATAGTATATTTTGAAGTTATAATATTTAGGTTATGCTGAATATCTGTGTTGTATTTTCTGATGTCCTTAAGAAAATGCTATTATGCATTCTCTTGGATGGAATCAAATAAAGCCCCAAATATCCCTGCATTATTTTCATATGACAAAGAAAAATCATTACCCCAGGATAAAGCCCCATTGCCACGGTAAACCCATTAGGAAGTGGGCCAGAAGAGCAGATGTGCATGCCTCCACAAGACAAGGCCCCATGGAGAGTCTTATACAAACACCTTTCAGCTTCTTCAGGGCCTGAAATATGCAAATAGAAACACAAAAATAATCATTTAAAGACAGAGAGAGATTATGACATTAGACACTCTTTCTTCAGTATTCAGACCATGTTTGGATTCTCATGAATTTGCCAGGTAATGAGTTTTATTTAACAAACATTTCAGTGTTTGAAGTGTTTTGGAGACAGCTTATAGTCCTCAGAGAAACACTATGATATACGTGATATTATTATCCCCACTATATTTAGATGCCCTCATCTAAAAAGATACAAGTTAAAGTCACTTGCCCAAGATTAAGAAATTGGTAAATTGTGCAGCTGGGTTTGAAGTCAGACAGGATGTTCTAGAGTCTGTGCTCATTAATCCCCAAAGTCACTGTTTTAACCCTCTCAGTATTAGCTTGCGGCTAGAATGAGGCCAGGGTGAAAACCTTCATCCCCAAGAACATTCATTCCCTCATTCAAAAACATACGTTAGTGAAAGCATTAAAAAAGGCACACTTGAGACTCATTCTATGTATCAAGCAGTTTCTTGAGCTGTATAGTTATCCCTAAGCACTTGCAGAAGGCTTTGCACACCATAAATGTGCTTTCTTCTCTCAAGACCGTTGTTTATAAGGATGACCTATATCACTGTCAGAGAAAAGGGGAGCCTTTATTCCTAGTGCTGTCCCCAGAGGTATAATTCCACCTTCTTCCAAGAGAGAATATGGGGTATTCTTCTTGGAATAGCCAGTCCTGCATGAAATAAACACTATTTTATTCTTTAGGCTGTCACGCAAATGCCTAAAGCTCAGTGATTTCTAAATAGCTGTAGTATTGGAAGAGTACAATTCCTAGTCAACAATTAGAAATTTATACTTCATACCTTTGAGTCAAGCCCAAGGCCAGCACGAACCAATATGATAGACAGGGCTATGCTTCTCAAAGCGGAAGACCACTTATGCTTGATCTGTACATTATCACTGATGATGGGGATATTTCTGATAAGAAACCCGGCAAGAAGCATGCCTAGAATGGAGAAGTCAAGTAACTCTTTAGTTGGTTTTCAAATAAAGAAAATATTTTTGGCACTTTTAATTTTTGAGTTCACATCTCTTTAATATTTTTTTTAATAATTTTTTTAAATGGATGACAGACCTAAATGTGAGACAGGAAACCATCAAAATTCTAGAGGAGAACACAGGTAGCAACCTCTTTGACCTTGGCTGTAGCAACTTCTTACTAGACACACTGCCAGAGGCAAAGGAAACAAAAGCAAAAATAAACTACAAGGAGTTCATAAAGATAAAAAGCTTCTGGACAGCAAAGGAAACAACAAAACAAAAAGGCAGCCTATGGAATGGGCAAAGATATTTGCAAATGACATATTGGATAAAAGGTTAGTATCCAAAATCTATAAAGAATGCATCAAACTCCACACCCAAAATCAATCCAGTGAAGAAAGGAGTAGAAGACATGAATTGAAACTTTTCCATCATGCAGATGGCTAATAGATGCATGAAAAGGTGCTCAATCTCACACATCATCAGGGAAACACAAATCAAAACCATGATGAGATACCACCTCTCACACTATGGAGGCTCCTCAAAAAGTTAAAAACAGAACTATCCTATGATCTAGCAATTGCACTGTTAAGTATTTATCCAAATGATACAAAAATACAGATTCAAAGGGTACATGCCCTCTGATGTTTTCAGCAGCATTATCAATAATAGCAAACTACAGAAAGAGCCCAAGTGTTCACTGACTGATTAATAAATAAAGAGGACACACACACACACACACACACACACACACACACACACACAAAATGGAATATTAGCCATCAAAAGAATGAAGGCTTAATATTTGCAACAATGTGGATGGAACCAGAGTATATTATGCTAAGTGTAATAAGTCAGTCAGAGAAAGACAAATATTATAAGATTTCATTCACATGTGAATTAGGAAACAAAACAGATGAACATATGTGAAGGGGAAAAAAAGAGAGAGGGAAGCAAACCATAAGATACTCTTTTTTTTCGTTGAATTTTATTTCTTTTTTCTTATTCTTTTTTAAATTATTTTTTCAAATTTATTTAATTATTTAATTTACTTATTTATTTACATCCAAGTTAGTTAGCATATAGTGCAATGATGATTTCGGGAGTAGATTCAAGTGATTCATTCCCTATGTACAACACCTAGTGTTCATCCCAACAAGTGTCTTCCTTAATGCCTTTCATCCATTTAACCCATCCATCCACACATAACCCATAAGAGGTTCTAAATGATAGAAAACAAATTGAGGGTTGATGGAGGAAGGTAGGTGTGGAGATGGCTAGATGGGTGACGGGTATTAAGGAGGGCACTTGTTATGAGGAGCACTGGGTATTATATGCAAGTGATGAATCACTAAATTCTATTCCTGAAACGAATATTACACTATATGTTAACTAACCAGAATTTAAATAAAACCTTAAATGCTAAAATAAAAAATTAAAATAATATACTAAATTAGAGGAGCTAAGAAAAGGCTTTAATATGCAAATAAAAATTACTAGAATCAGTAATATTTCTTTAAAAAAATGTTTTTAAACATTTATTTATTTTTGAGAGACAGAGAGAGACAGATCATGAGCAGGGGAGGGGTAGAGAGAGGGGCACACAGAATTGGAAGCAGGCTCTAGGCTCTGAGCTGTCAGCACAGAGCCCAACATGGGGCTTGAAACCATGAACTGTGAGATCATGACCTGAGCCGAAGTCAGACGCTTAACTGACTGAGCCACCCAGGTGCCCCTAGAATCAGTAATAGTTCTTAAAAAATTGAACCTGAAAGGGAAAAACAGGGTGCAGTATTTAGATAGAAATGTGATCAAATTCTAAATATAAAATGTTTCAATACAATGCTCAATTCAGTCACTCTTTTGTGTGCAAATAGCAAATGGCTCCTGAAATTATTTGCTATGTCAGAGTATCTGAATTATCAACAAATACCTATATGGGTTCTATTTCACCTTTAAGCCAGGTTATTTAACAAAAAATACATAACTTGTGAGGTGCCTGTGTGGCTCAGTTGAGCGTCTGATTTTGGCTCAGGTAATGATCTCGTACTTCATGAGTTCAAGCCCCGCTTCAGGCTCTGTGCAGAGCCTGGAGCCTGCTTCAGATTCCGTGTCTCCCTCTCTCTCTGATCTCCCCTGCTCGCCCTCTGTCTCTCTCTCAAAAATAGACATTGAAAAAATTTTAAGAATACATGACTTTCTTTGCAAAGGCTTGTAAGTTATGATGAAATGGACATTGCTCTGTCATGTCAGCTTCTGATTCTTCTTTCCTTTAGCCATTCACTGATTACCAAATGCCTTCAGTATTTTAGACACTACAGTAGGTAGTAGAAGTATAATAATGAACAAAAACTTGGTACTAAATCTCAACAAATTTTCAGCCTCTAGGGGAGTGAGATAAACTGACAACCTCAATTTTATGGAAGCATAAGGAAGTGTTGTATGAGTGAAGTAAGAGGGGTGAGTCAGAGAGATCCAAACAAGGGAAGAACTGGGTGAGGAGTAAAGAAGTTTCTGGATGGATTAGCAGTTTCTTCCAAGGTGTGAAGAGGAAGTATGACACATTCTGGGAAGTATCAGTAGTTGACAGTGACCGAGGGAGCTGAATATTTTTCGAGAGAATTATGCCCTCACTGATACTACATACCCCTACAATTGGAAAGAAAGACTTCTCCATCAGACACTGGGCTTCCAGACTGTGTTCTTCTCTAACAGTACCCTCTTCTGAACATATCCTTACAAGCTTTACAGGTTAAATGACTGAACAAATTTACTATCATTGCAATGTTCTATATGTAAGCTATGAGAATAGAAGACTAATGACAAGCACAGCTTTTGTGACTTGCTTGAGACACCGCTAGGCCAGGAAGCATACTGCCATTTAATCTAGAAGAAGGTCTCTTAAAGTTCTGAATTGTGGAGTTACAGCCTTTCCAGAATTTTTGAAAGTAGGAACTAGCCAACAACAGTTGTTTTTTAAAGAATAATAAAAATAACATGTGCTCATGGTAAATTAAAACATCATCAACAATTATGAAGGGACAAGTACATGCTCTACTCCAACTGCAAACTTTCGATCTTCATTCACTGAAGATTTTAACTCTTAAGAGTTTTCTGTGTCTTTTCAGAAAAGTTTGTATACCTATGTAAACATGCCTCAGTATATGTGTGTGCACACACCTCATTTTTTAATAGCAATAGTATCTCATTGTTTGGAAGGACTGTAATTTTTGGACCAATTAATGGACTTTAAGGAATTTTTCATTACAAATAGGGCTGAAATGAGCATAGTTCAAAAGAAATAATAATCTAACAAGGACTCAAAAATATGTCAAGAGTTTCTTTTGGAGTTTTGGGGTGGGGAGGGCAAGAAGAAATATTTCTTGTTCTCCAAATGAATGTGACAACAACTTCCCTGGGACACTGTTTCCTTTGCTGATGGTCTGGATTGATATGGCCACCTGATACTGATGTGGCAGATGACCCCTTCACTCCTTTGTCCACAAGGTGAGTGATTTACAATATTTTGAGCCCTAGTTTTGTAGCATTTCTGTCTTATAGTTACTTCTACCATGGTTGATGCTAAACTACCAGCATGATCCATGAATGTGCAGTTGGGAAGAGACAGCCAGTGGCACACCACTGTATATTATTTCCATAATTTCAAGAGCATAGATAAGGGGAAATGCAGTAAAATAATTAGGAAGTGATTAGTTTTGAGTATCTATTGGTCTAATTTTTAATGCAAATTATTTAATTGTAAATATGTATAATTTAATTTTTAAAAATTGCCGTGTTTAACAATTGGTTCATCAAACTCAAAATTTAACAACTGGCTTTTGGCTCCAGTACAGCAAATATAGAAATACTTTATATTTATTTCTAAAAGCTTTCCAAACTACAGTTTTTAAAATATGATTTACTCTTGAAATCAGAAAGTGTTTAGCACTTACCTAGAAGAGGAGGTAGTGGAGGTAATGTAGGTAACTTAATGAGACCAAAAAGTTTACCTCCAATAATGGCACAATAGAATAGGATTATAATTCCAAATAAGTTTCCTCCAGGAAGACATTCGGTGCCAGTAACTGACCAAACGACAGCCCAGAGAAGAACAACCATGGTAACTGAAATAAACCAGGAAAACTAGTTTCTACCAGTAACTTGTCATATGCAGGTTTTAATATAATATAAAAATTTAAAAAATATAAAACACACATACAAATATTTATAACCATGTGAAAATTTTAGACAGTATCAGTAATAGGAACAGTTGGGTAATAATTACCAATCATCTTAAGAAATAAGATACTACCAGTGCTTGTGGACCCACCTATGTGCCCCTTCTAATCCCATCTCCCGTCTTCTTTCACACTTTCAGAAAGAAATACTATCTTGAATTTTTTTTTACCATTCTTCTATTTTCTTTATAATTTTACTGTAAATATTCACTAGTTAATAAAAAGGGAAACATTGGCTATCTTTACTCTCTTCGTAGGAACATGAGAATACCTGAACAATCACATTCTAGTATTTTACTTGTGTCTTGAAATAAACACTATTATTGTTTCTTTTCCATAGTCAAGATTTGTTTAGAATTACCCATATACTTACCTATTTTCTGGTTTGATCATTATTCATTATGGCAACTCAAATCTTTAATCTGGGACAATTATTTTGTTGCCTAAAGTATTTCCTTTAATAGAAGCATTTCTATTAGAATGTGAAACATGTTTCCTAGTTTGAAAACCTTGTGTTGTACTTAAGTTTACACTGAAACAACAAAGACTCCTAGAAAAACAGTTGGGCAGACCACTCAAAACTCAAAGCTTGTGACCAAAGTATTGACAAAACCAGTAATGATCCTAATAAAAGTGTTAGTGCAGTTAAATCTCCACTGGCATTTGCATCTCACCGTCTCTTTTTGGCAGACTCAAACACTGGAACCACATGTATTATTTCAAGATGTAGAACCCTGAAAGCATTTACTTTAAATAGAAAGCAGTTCCATCCAAATCTGATCTAGAGTACAGCATTCTCCATCAATCAAATATTCATCGTTGTTTTAACTGAGGGAAAGTGTTGGTCTCTACTTTATCTGTACTGTCAGCTTCTATACCCGTATGTGGTTTCACTAGATAGTTTAATGGTGTAGAGAGTTTAAAAAGCCTCTGAAACCCCTAAACCAGCAACTAACTGTCTGAAAAAAAAAAAAAAAGGGAGTTCAGCTTTTCTTTCTTTATTAAAAAAATTTTTTTTAATGTCTTATTTATTTGAGAAAGAGAAAGACAGTGTGAGCAGAAGAGGGTCAGACAGAGAGGGGAATACAGAATCTGAAGCAGGCTCCAGCCTCCAAGCTGGTTGTCAGCACAGAGCCCGACGTGGGGCTCAAACACATGAACTGTGAGATCATGACCTGAGCTGAAGTTGGACACCTAACTGACTGAGCCACACAGGTGCCCCAGGAGTTCAGCTTTTTAAAAAGTCTTCATTTTAGTAAGGCTTTATCTTTAATTTTAAGGAATTGTATCTCTGATCCTTTTTGTCTGTTCTTGTTTTTCAATGAATTTTGTATTCACACGCTACTGTTTGATGATGCAAAATATTAACATAGCAGGAGAAATTATGTGCAAATGCAAATTTTCATATTACACTGACACAATTCCTCATTTACCATCAGACGTGAACTAATTCAGAGTAAGAAACAGTGCACCAGAGCAAGCTTTACTTCCCATGAAGATCTGTTGGTAAATTCTTAGTTTTATTGATCTGGGATTATCTTTATTCTCATTCTTTATTTTTTTAAGAATTTACTTTCAAGTTTTATTGTTTTTTTTTTAGAAAGACAGAGTGTGAGCAGAGAAGGGGCAGAGAGAGAGGAGACACAGAATTTGAAGCAGGCTCTAGGCTCAGAGCTGTCAGCACAGAGCCACACGCGGAGCTTGCATTTGCAAACCACAAGGTCATGACCTGAGCCGAAGTTGGACACTTAACCGACTGAGCCACCACTCTTTATTCTCATTCTTAAAAGATAGTTTTTCAGGGTATACAGTTCTAGGTTGAGGGCTACTGTCTCCTAGTTCCTTTAAAATACTGTCTCTTGGTTTTCTGGCATTTACTATTGTTTTTAAATGTCTTTAAGGAAATTTTTTTTCTTTGGCTATTTTTAAGATCTTTTCTTTTTCATTGGTTTTCTGCAATTGCAGTGTGATCTGTTCGGCACTTACGTTTAAATTCCATATGGCCACCTTTTAGTTTGTTTAGAATTTATGTTTTTCATCAATTCTGGAATTCTCTGTCTTTACTTCTTCAAATATTTCCTCTTTCCTATTCTTCCCCCTTCCTTTTTCTGGACCTCTGATTAAATCCTTGAACAGTCATAATCTCTTCTCCTCCCTTTGGCTAAGCCCAGCTTTCATACTCATTTTTTCCTGGTGTACTGCACTGTAATCTCTTCAGACCTATTTGCTAGATTACCAATTTTCTTTTCACTTAATCTGCTGCCTAATCTATTGAGCTTTAAATTTCAATTACTGTATTATATCTTTCATGTCTATAAGTTCAATTTGGTGGTTATTGAAATTTGCTCATTTTTGTAAATAGATTCTTGTTTTATCTTTATATTTGCTCTAACTTTCTCTTAAAAAAATTTTTTTTAAATGTTTATTTTTGAGAGAGAGAGAAAGAATGTGAGCAGGGAAAGGGCAGAGAGAGAGGGAGACACAGAATCTGAAACAGGCTCCAGGCCCCAAGCTGTCAGCAGAAAGCCCGATGTGGGCTCAGGAGCTGTGACGTTATGACCTGAGCCGAAGTTGGACGCTCAGTTGACTGAGCCACCCAGGCACCTAATTTAACTTGTTTATAGTTACTGAAAATATTTTATATTTTATTTTCTGATAATGCAAATTCTTGAAATCTAGTTCCTTGTGAATGTTGTGATTTTTTGTTTTTGTGTTTTTGGCAACAGTGAGCTCTTCCACGAGACTTAATCTTTGGGAATTGCTGGAGTTGAATGTCAGTTTTCCCAGATAGGATCTAAATTTGCTCCTACCATGTACTTAGAATCTTAACAATCTAGGACTACTTTTAGATATATTTTCAGCTTGAGTTTTTTTCTGTGACTTTGGAACACAGATCAGCATGAAGGTACACATATTTTGTGGAGACTTCCCTTGCCCAGACTGTTTAGACAGATAAGTTTGGCTGCGGGTCCCCTCTGAAGGGCAGGTTTACCTCAGATTCATCATTACATTAGGTTCCAGCTTTGTATGGGTGAGGGGAACGTTTTTTCCTCTGACTTTCTCCCAACCTGAGCAGACCCAAGCATAGCCTCCTATGCTCTCATCGTTCTCATAATGAATCTCAATTTCACTGGTATTTTGCAGAAGCCTCCAGAGTGAAAGCCATCTTGAGTGCTTATTTATCTCTCCTAATCATACTGTTTTTAGTGTCTGATGACTTCCTGTTTTCTTGACAGATGAAAGGTTTATTTAAAAAGACTTAAAATATTGTTTTCAGATGTTTTCATTGACATAGTGAGAGGGCTGTTCATTGAGTGTCATCCATCCTATTGCCAGAGATCAATTAACTCTCACAGAATTATTACAGATTTTGTAGGCTATGATACTATCACAGTGAAATAACTAAAGCACCTTCTGTATCTTCCAGTTGGGTAGAGAAGCTGAAATTCCTACATAGTATGGGAGGTGTAATGGGAAAGCAGGAATTACAAACTACTAAATTTTACATTGTCACAGCATAAAACCAGCTTTGTACACAATTCAGAAAGGTAGAATTATGTCCTCCACTTTCAGACCACTTTTTTAAAAAACTCTAACATTCTTTTCCATTCTCATATTCAAAATGCAGTTCTAAATACATAGTGAATGTATATTTACAGGGTTGCTCTAAATCACATTTAATTCAGTTAGCAATTTACTCCTCATTTATGATTTTGGAAAATCACATTTTCATATGTAAGATTTCCTTAAGAAAAATACGTAAATATACTGAAGGGGCACAGAATGGAGTACAGGAAAAAAAGAACAGTCTTGTAAGCCTCAGCAACAGAAGTACAGGAAAGCAAATGAAGAGGTGTTTATATATTATGAGTTCCCAATTCTCAAGCATCTGTATGGACAATAATCATAGAAATTTTAAAAAATGACTCTCTGGGGTGCCTGCATGGCTCAGTCGGTTGTGTGACCAATTCTTGATTTCGGCCCATGTCATGATCCCAGGGTCGTAGGATCAAGCCCTGAGTCTGGCTCTTAGGATCAAGCCCTGAGTCTGGCTCTGCACAAAGCACAGAGAGTGCTTACTCTTTCTTCCTCTCCCTCTGACCCTCCCCTAACCCCTTTCTCTCTAAAAAAAAGGAAAAAAAAGAAAAAAAATTAAAATTAAAAATGAGTCTCCAAATCACATCATTCATCCATACCCTTTTCCTAATGCAATCCCTGTTTTTACTGTAAATGTTTTAACTAGAAATGCATCATGATTTGAATGGTGTTAAGTTTAAAAAAATAATAAAAAGGACAGAAAAGGTACTAAATTATCTGTTGACTTATCAACGGGTGTATATTTTGGAACCTGGTTTTCTCTGCATGTTTTAAATAAAGTTTGAGATTTTTTTCTCATGCTAGATTAGAGACTTACCTAATTTTATTAAAAACATGGAGAGCCTAAAGTATAACATACTATATACTTGGCTTCAAGTGTCCCATTTGAGAATGGTAAAAGTGATTTTCAGAGCTCACAAATGAAGTCTAACAATAATGAAGTGAATCTTATTTTTTAGTAAACACAATTTTTAGATGACATGTATTATATTCTTCAACATATTTACTTTGGGAAGTCATATATTTACTCCAGTGGTACTGTCATTCCTCAACATCATTTTTGAAATTGTCTTTAAATTCTCATTTATAGGGGCACCTGGGTGGCTCAGTCAGTTAACTGTTTGATTTTCTGTTTTGGCTCAGGTCATAATCTCACAGTTTTGTGAGTTCAGGCCCTGCATTGGGCTCTGTGCTGGCAGTGTGGTGCCTGCTTGGGATTCTCTCCTTCTCTCTCTACTCCACCCCCATTTATACGGTCTCTTTCTGGAAAATTAATGAATAAACTTAAAAATACTTTCAAAAATTAGCATTTATAGACAATTTTTAAATCCCTTCTCCTTTTTCCTACTGTTTCCTCCAATGTACAAAATATATACGCCTTCACACACACACACACACACACAATTTCCTTTTCAAACAAAAAAACAGGATTACCGAATCTGAACATCCATCTATTCTTCAAACTGATATCATAATAATGTTTGGCTGCCTCCAAAAAGCAAATCCATTCCTCAAAGACAATATTTGAAATAGTGCTGAGATAAACTCCCAAAGGAAAATCCTCCAGGGGTGCCTAGGTGGCTCAGTTGGTTAAGCATTCAACTTCAGTTTAGGTCATGATCTCATGATTTGTGAATTCGAGCCCCGCATAGGTCTCTCTGCTGTCAGCACAAAGCCTGCTTCAGATCCTTTATTTTCCTCTCTTTGCCCCTTCGCTGCTCATGCACTCTTTCTCTCTCAAAAATAAAAGAAACATTAAAAAAAAATCTTCTAAATATTTTAGGTAATAGTTGTACTGGAATAAGTTGAATTGGAAACCAAGATTCTTACTTACAGAATGATGGATTCATTTGGAAGCATAAATTAAGCTGTTTGTTGAAGCATTAGTTGAATTAGTTAATAATGATTAAAACCAACATTTATGTATTGCCTTTCTGTTTACAAGTGATTTCTCATTTTTCTCAGTGGAGCCCTAATGTAATCCTGTGGAGTTACTCAGGGATAGAAAAGGAAAATGTCCTTGATCTCTGCTCTTTTTCTCTTCCTGCTAGCTGGAATGGTAGTAGCAACAGCACTCTGAGAAGCCTCACAGTGCTGAAGATAGTGGAATCCTGTCAGCGCAAGCCCCATAACGACTTGTGGAGTAGAGCCATCTATCACAGTGAATTGCTCACCCAGTAGATTTTATGTATGGAGAAGTAAACTTTTTTCTCCTTTAAACCATATTATTTTAGAATCTCTCATTAAAACAATTTCATGTTTTATCCTCTCTTTCTGAATTAATTTTTACCACTTACATACCATTTGTTATTCCTCTAGCCAGCAAGCCATGTGGAGGGCAAGCAAATGTGTGTCTTAGTCTTTGCAAGTTACTTGATTCAGTTGGTATTTCTGGTAGCTTTTTTTCACTGCTATTCAGTAAGTTACTTCCTTCTGTTGGTTCTTTTGCATCCAATGCTTTGGAGTTCATAACTGTTTCCTCCTGCGTTTAAAGCAATTTAAGAATCCTTAGAAATGTTACATTTATTGTACATTTTTATAGTTACTGAGCCATCAAATCACAGATCAAATTTCCGCTGCTAGAATCAAGGCTACCACTTTATAGTGGAAATGGACAGCTATATGAATAGCTAATCAGTGAATGCTTGGGACAAGAACTATGTTAGGAGTATTTACCATTGAGTCACTATTTGTAGCATTATAAATGCTTGGGACACACACACTATTTCATTTTGTTTTATAATGCTGGGCTTAAAAATTAGCCTACTTAAGATATTATTCAAGGGAATAGTTGGTAAATATATCAAAGTGGTTCAGAAAAAAATAACCATTTGTGGTAAAAATGAACTCATATTCATTCATCTAATTGAATTTAAGCAATAAAAAGGGAGGGAAGAAATCACACCCATTCTAGGGGTGAGGCTGGGAACACAAAGCATCTCACAGGCTCTCTATTTTTCCAGTCTCATGTAGGGCGAGCTGCTAATGACTCTGGGAACACTGGTAGTCACCCCAATTATACAAGTTTGGGGATTAAGAATGGGAAGAACTGTTAACTGAGTGATAGAGCATGAAGAGAACACAACTGTTTCATAGATTTGGAAATATATAGTCCCTTCCTTATGGAAATGGTTGGAATGCTCTATATTTGATTGTAGGTTTACCTGTGTTTCTTGATATGTAGAAGCTGTGTGGTCCATTCCTGTGGATGGTCTGAAATCTTCATGTTCAATTGTTTTATCTTCATCTCCCATGATTTATAATTAAAAATAAGAGGATAGGAGAGGAACGGGAACTGTTTTGAAGGAGAAGTAGTAAAGATAAAGAATATCAACTTGAGATTTACATGAATGAATTTAGCAACAATTTGAACACTTTAAATGAATGAATTGTACTTATTTTTTCCCTTCAGACATCCTCCGAATGTCTAAAATATATTAAATTAGACTATTCTTAACTTTCAGTTGCTAATCTTTTCTTTGATTACAATGTATTATATTAATTCTTATTTGCCTTTTACCTCTCTTGAAAAAGCCCGTGTTTATTATATTTTTATATGATGCCATTCCCACCCTGTTTTTTGAATTATACTTCAAATATCCCGAGCAATATTACTGTTAAATCGTTCTCTCTAATGGTATGGGTTGATGAAACAGGAAATCTCTAGGCAATCTTTCAATGTTGAAATGAGTCACCAAAGAAAAATCTATGGATTCCATCATTTTCAGAGAAACTAGAATCACTAATTTCTGCCCGGTTCATATTTCTAAATTAAAGTTAAAATAATAGTTAAAATAATAACATTGGTTGAGTAGCCACAATGTCTTAGAAACCTGAGACATCTTGGTAGTCATTGTAGGTAATCCTAAGATTATCAAAACATATACTTTTTATTCTCTATAGGCCAACAATATACCAGGAAAAATAAACTTACATGAAGTAACTAAAAAACCTGCAGGATACACCTACAGGTTGACTCCATAAACTACTTCAATCTCTTCTCCTTTGGCTTCTCATGCTATATAGGCTGAACAGCCAAATACTCCAATTTTTGGCCACTTCTGTAATTATAGGTAGCCATGTGTCACAGTTCTGTATAGTGAGATATAAGTGAGAGTCCCTGGGGAGGGCTTTAATTCCTATAAGACTATAAGGCAAGGCCTTTAGAAGATCATACTTTTATTCTTTTCTCTAACATTTCTCTGTCTTCTTCCTAGAGTGTAGACACACTACCTGGAGGGCCAGTGCCCATCTCTCAACCATGAGAAGAGAAAGCCCAATACTAAGGAGAGTAGAAAATTAAGATAGAAGGAGCTGGTTCCTTGACAATATCCCTAAATTGCTCCATCAGTCTTAGATGCCAAGCTTCAAGTTAACTGTTGAAGCTACTGTTAGTCAAGTGTTCTTTTTACTAGTAATCAAACTTACTCCAATTGCAACAAGTATAATGATGTTATAATAGAGGCACGAACTACAAACTCTGGTAGAAGCAAAGGGAAAATTATGTGAGAGAAGGGAAAATCTAAAAAAACACATTTGAGTGTCTAATATGTGCCACACACTATGCTAGACTATAAAGATAAGGATTAATTAGACCAGATCCCTGCCTCAAGGAATATTTTTCTGTTTAAAAAGGTGCCAGGATGTTTGCATTTAATATTCCCAAGAAAATTATATCTTTTCCACCACTACTACCCTCACTATCACCACCACTACCATTTTTCTTCCTCACAAAATACAATGTTGGCCAGAGTGGCATCTCAAAAAAACCTTCAGTTTGGTTTTTATAATATGTTATATATAATAAATTAATGTACATATTATGATAGATGTGTGTATATATAATTTTTAAAATTTATACACTTATTCTAAAATTTAGACTCATAATGAGAAAGAATGGCATTTTGATAGGAAAAATGTTGGGTTCAGAGAACCCTTGTCTTGAAGGTATGGAAGCATGGAAGCCAGTGGGATGTAAGGGGAAACTTTGTTGGAGCATGAGGTGGAAGGCTGAGAGCAATGGGAAATGAAGCGGGAGAGCTAGGATATCATATCCCAAACCATGGCACTTACTCTTCACTCTATGTAGAGAATAACCCCCTCATATAGAAAGCGGTGATCTGCTGAGTCTGGAGTTGGATAAAGCTGGGTCTGTAGTCTAGTTCTATCATATACCAAACTTCTTAGCCTCTTTGTAACTAATTATTTATAATACGGAGATAAGAGTGGTTTCAACCATGTACCTGGTAAGCATTCAATCCTGTTGGTTATGATCCACTCATGTTCCTTCTCCCTACTTAACATAAATCTCTAAGATTCTTTTTGCTTTCCTTATTAAACAAGATAAGGTCTCCCCCAGTCCCAAGTTAAAGAATTTACTACTTAATCCCACTGATTTTCTTTGATGATGCCTTTTACCTCCTTCTTGCAAGGCCAACTTCTTGATAAGATGGACGTTACACTCGCCACTGTCATTTCTTCACTTGTCTCATTAGTAGAATTGTATCGGAACTCTTGCACCATGTCACTAGAATCGTCTCCTTTATCAAATTCCTAAACTCAACCTATTCTGTGATTTATGAAAAATATTTGTAAATAACCAGCAAGTATAAATGGCTATTTATAATAGCAACCATGTTTATGGCACTTACTGTTCATAGTCATTGAGCCTTGGCAAAGAAATGAGAAAACACACAAAAGTGATGTTTCAGAGGGGATTAGATATATCATGAAATCCATTACAAAGTAGAAAGTTTATACTTCTTATAGAGAAGCTCTCAAGTCCTCACTCAGAGTTCACTCTTACTTTGAAAACAATTCAAATGATTCTCCTCATCTGGTTTCCAAACCCTCAGGAGAAAAGATGTTATAAGTTAAATATAGGAAGAAACAGTGATAGAGGCAAACTGAAAGCAGCCTAAGTGACAGCTGACAGGAAGGAGATGGAAAGATAGCAATTTAAGGCTATAAAATGTGGAGATAAATAATTTTTCCTTATTTGTAGTTTTGGCCTGCCAAACATCTCCCCTCCCCCCAACCTTTTTGGTAACAGCATACTAATTTTCTTCTGTGGAATCCACACCTCCTCTAGTATTCATCCATGTGGTTTATGTGAGACTCATGTCTTTGTCAACTTCCTTATCACCATATTCTACCAGTGCTCTGGAGCTGAGGACAGGCCTGGTAAATGAGGGAACTTCTTCCCCAGTCATACTGATTGTTTTAGGCATGCACAGGTGATCCATACCTGGCCAGTGAAAGCCAACTTTAAGGTGTTCACTGGAACCACTGAGAAAGCTTTCTTTCTGTTGGGGTTGCTAAGCCCAGACTCACTATTGACAATCCTTGTGACATACAGAAAAGCCTTCCAAAGAATGAAGTGACCACAGAGCAAAGGAGATCCTTAATATGGAAGGAGAGAAAAGGAAAGCCCCAAAGTAATAATCACTTTGTTGATTTAAGAGGCAGCAGCTCCTTTTCAGTTATAGGTAAGCTAATGGAAGTCCTTGATAGTTTGAGTTGAGTTTCTATCATTTGCCACCAATGAATTCTCAGTAAGAACCTTCATAACTGAATTGGCCCTGAAGGATCCCTGGTGTAATAGGAAGGTGGTTATATATCTTCAAGAAAATGAAAAAAAAACCCTGATGTGCTAATTAATACTTTCATTTTTAAGAGGTATTAAAGCATATAGTATGGTTTAGCAATGTAAAAAGAATGTTAAAGAAACTGCGGTATTCAATAAAATAGGTGTCAGCCAGAAAGTTAGGTGAAATGCTTTGTTTTCAACAATGTTATTTGTTTGCTTGTTTTATTTATTTATTTATTTATTTATTTATTTAATTTAGTGGGAGGCAGAGGGAGAGGAAGAGAGAGAATCTCAAGCAGGCTCCATGTCCATCATGAGATCATGACCTGAGCCAAAATTAAGACTAGGATGCTTAACTGACTGAGCCACCAAGGTGTCACTTAATAATGCTATTTAAATAATAAATGTTATTTTTTAAATATAATTTATTGTCAGATGGGTTTCCATAATAAATGTTTTTTAAATGAGACAAATAATTTTTTCATTGTGTTCATGAAAGTCTTTTAAAATCTTTTGTCCCAGTAAAGCTTCACGAAAGCTGTTAAGCTGAGATGCTGGGTGTCTGGAATGGAGAAATTAGAAAATGGGGCAATATGGAGAAACTAGTTGATTTCCTAGTAATTAAGAATCAGTTTAATGGAATGATAAAAGTTGGAAAGGTTTTTAGAAACTACTTGGTCCAATTTCTTTAATAGTCACATGAGAAAACTAAAGCCTAGAGAAGCAAATGACCGTTTTCAACTAACACAGCCAATATCAGCCAAGTCTCATAGTAAAACTGTATAAATATTTGTGAAATGAGAGAATTTATTAACATATATCTTTGATTTCATGTCATTTCTACCTAATCACTGCATTATATTTTTACCTATTTTTTTCTGTAATATTTTGTTTAAAATCCCACTCACATATAGTCATAATTAACTGTTAAGTTTGAATACACATTCCATAATAAGTTTGGAAAATATTTTTATTTTCTATCTTGTACTACCTTCAGCTTTATTCTTTCCCCTTGTTATGACTATGAAAGAGTTTATAATAAACAAAATATTTTATTAGTCCATTTAGGTTGCACAATATTGGTGACAAAATAAATGAAATAAAAACTTTATTCTGTTCTAATGACATATATTATTTACATATTCTGAATTATTAGTTAATTGGCTAAGTGACAACTTGCCATTTAAATATGCCTTAAGATTCTAAGGATTAAGGAGCAATCTTTTTAAAAAATCCATTTAGTCTACTGACATACCATCCTGAATGGTCCCGATCTCATCGGATAAAAATTCCAGTTAGACTAAGAAGCCTTAAAAGATTTTTTTATATAAAAATATGACACTGAGAAATAGGAAGGCAAAGCACATTTTGGATAAGTACTAAAAGTGCCTACATACAAAAGCAACAGTTGTTTTTTTTTTTCTCAATCAAGACATTGCATTATTCTGACTGATACAACAATAACCACATTTAAAAAATTTATCCCACTTCAAATGGTGGAATTCTATAGATTTCATAATTCAGTCAATCATGCTAACTTAATCAAAGTTCTGCGACTCAAATACAGATTTCAAGAATCTGTATTTGATCTAAGAAGAATGTGGTTTGACCTAAGCCAAAGGATGTGGCTGTTATGACTGTTGTGATTGCCCACTTGCTAGAAGGTTAGTTGGTCAAGTTCTAAAAACATATTCAAAGGTTGTTGGTCACTCATGCCTCTCTTTAGCATTCCCAGTATAAGAATTTCCTACAGGACTGATCCACATGCTTAGAAGCCATCTTGGCTTAATCTGAGCTTTATGTTGCAATACTAGAAACATATGCCACCAAAATCATAGAGCTGTGGATTTGAAAAGAACAGTTTCCTAAGTCTTTCTTCCAAACTTAAAATTGCAAATGAAGAATCACAGATCAAGAATATGAACAGTTATGTATGAGCATTTGCATGTAAATAAATAGAAGAAAAAGTCTATAAATTGTAGCTGCCTTTGGGGAGGGAAATGGAATTAGAGTGGTTGGAATTTCATTTTTATTCTCCACATTTTTGCATTGTTAGGATTTTTGCAGTAAGATTTTCTTATGCAATTCAAACAACATTTAAACAATGTTATGTAATTCTTAAAGCTTTAGAGAAAAGAAAATGATACAGCTTTCCTCAGTAAGAATATTTTTCAGAGATAAAATCTGGTAATTTCCTTTTAGGTAGCTTAATTCCATTGCTACAAATTTAAGACAAAATAAATGTTTTGTGGTTTTCAAAGATGGGGAACTGGCTAGCAACTTCTACAGCAGTTTTCAAATATTTTTTAGGCCAAAAAGGAATCTTTCATCAAATCAACCCCTACCCTGGAATCCAACGAAAGGGACAAATAAAGGGGGGTGGGGGCTGTAGGAGCCCTGTCCACTAACCCCTATTCCTCCTACCAAGTGAAACACACTTTGAAAATCACTTCTGCAAATATGCTCTCAAATACAGAAGGCTGTTAAATCAGCCTTTTCTTTTTCAGGTTATCTTATTAATCTAAATGTTTTAAAGTGCTTTCTGTAATATTCCAGAGGAAATAAATGAACTCTCAATTTGTGAATGTCCATAGACTCTTGGTCAAGTAAAATATGCTTACTGCTATCAGTTAACTTACTGCTAAAGGATCATTTCATAGATAAAGGCTGGTTATTATTATTTGTGTCTGAGGTAGGGACAGGCCAACACTTAATGGGGTAATCTTAGTAAGAATTTACATATATGGCTGGAGTCCTGTATATGCTATTCATACATCTGAAAGAACATCTCTATGACTGTCCATTATATACCCTACAATGGTCGTAACAAAAGCTCCTACCTTTGGTGTTCATCCATTCATGTGTTGGAAGTGGAGGTTCTCAGGCTGATATGTCTATGTGTATGTCTATGTAGAACATATAGAAACTTTTCTGTTTCTGGACTCAGCTAATCAGCTGTGATCTAATGCTCATTCCCCAAAAGGAGACCCACCCAGCAGTGAGGAATTCAGGTCAAGTGAAGGGTGGGACTTAAAATTTCCTTGAATTAATTACTGAAATGAGTAAGAACGCTTCCCTGAACTAAATTACCTTATCTGAAAGTGTTAGGTGTGCTGAGACCAAGTAATCAAAGGAAAACAACTGCTATTCTATTTGGCTAACTGATATAGTGATATGGCTGAATCATCATGAAGTAAAACATGATATAATGAGATATAAATATAAGGAAATTACTCCTACATGAGAAGGGACCCAATACTTGCTTCTCTCCTTTCCAATCTCTCTCCCAAAGACAAATGCAATTACTTAAAAGTTTAAAATATTACCTCTAGACCTACAAAAATGTCAATTTCCAGAGATTGAATTTCATGTGGCAACATAATCTATTACCTAATAGCCATTACTCAGGTATGCCAGTGTGTACCTTCCCCACCCCTAGGATAAATCATTATTGGTCTAAATCAATCTCTGTGACACCATTCCTCCATGCCAGCTGTTGGTAGGGCTGGGCATGATTAACTTCTCACCAATGAACTCTGTGGGCATGGCTGTTGGGGACCACTGGATATTATTTTCCTTCCTAAAAAAAAAAAAAAGGCAAGAATCCTCTCCTTTTTAAAAATATTTATTTAAGGGGCGCCTGGGTGGCTTAGTCGGTTGAGCGTCCGACTTTCGCTTAGGTCATGATCTCGCGGTTCGTGGGTTCGTGCCCCGCGTCGGGCTCTGTGCTGACTGCCAGCTCAGAGCCTGGAGCCTGTTTCGGAGTCTGTGACTCCCTCTCTCTCTGACCCTCCCCTGCTCATGCTGTCTCTCTCTCTCTCTCTCCTAGAAATAAATAAAACATTAAAAAAATTTAAAAAAATATTTATTTAAATTTTAAATTTTATTTAATTTTTAAAATTTTATTTATTTATTTACTATTTATTTTTTCCTCTCCTCTTTTTGTCTTTAAACTGTGTGTATGTGTAGGGGAGTGGGGTTGGATGGAGCCAAGGATGGTGACTGTGTTTCTTGGAATTCTAGCGGCCATCATTTACCCATGAAGAAAAAGATAAAATTAGCTCATGGAAAGCAAACTAAACCTTGATTATCATTGGGCTATGGAAGAAACGCTAGATCCACTTACCTCCACATATCTTGTGTGAGAGAAGTAAACTTGTATTAAAATTTTTTTTTAATGTTTTCTTTATTTTTGAGACAGAGAGAGACACAGCATGAGCAAGGAAGGGGCAGAGAGAGAGGAGGACACAGAATCTGAAGCAGGCTCTAGGCTCTGACCAGTTAGCATAGAGCCCGATCCAGGGCTCGAACCCACAAACTGTGAGATCATGACCTGAGCCAAAGTTGGATGCTCAACTGACTGAGCCTTGCAGGCGCCCCATAAACTTGTGTTTCTGAAGACAATTTTGGCTGAACTTCCTATTACCTGCAGTCAAAAGTATCCTAACCAATATAATAGGTGACTCTGATGCAGAGCCAGCTCAGAGAAGTTCTTGATGAGCAGTAATGGGGAACCTTTGGCTCATACATGTTTTCCTAGCTTCTTGATATGCCGTAAAATCTTCATGGAGGATGAAGAATCAGAACACTGCCTCTGTATTGCTATTTATCAAAAATATCCAGAAAAGAATATTTTAGTAGTTAAAAAATCAGTGTCAAGGTTTTTAGTGCCATTCTTTTAGCCAATAGAGATTATAGAAACTGTAAGGTTATATATTTTCCTTCACTATCCCTAAAGTTTGGTTGTAATATTTGAATACTGAATAAAAACAAGTTGGGCTTATAAACATTTGATTGTTTTCTAAGTGTCTATTTATGAAGCAAACAAAACCACAAGAAAATAGCACTACTATCACTACTATCACTGCCTGGGGTTTCACTTTTTTGCTTTTTCTACTTGGTAAAATTCTACTAGCCATTCAAGATCTAACTTAAACGTCACCTTCTCAATTAGTATTTCTTAACTTCATGTAGACTAGCTCTGTCCCTCCTTTTTCTCTCTGAGGACTCATTACTTCATTTATTCAACAAATATCTATTAAGCTCTTGCCAGATTTTAGCTCTTGTTCTGGGGATTCAAGAATGAACAGTTTGAGGGATGAAAGGTACAGCATAGAGAATACAGTCAATGGTATTATAATAATATTGTATGGTGACAGAGCTACGCCTCTGGTGAGCATAGCATGACA
Source organism: Proteles cristata cristata (assembly GCA_017311185.1). Lineage (NCBI taxonomy): Eukaryota > Metazoa > Chordata > Mammalia > Carnivora > Hyaenidae > Proteles > Proteles cristata. The sequence continues at coordinate 908,968 of JAESUZ010003940.1, forward strand.
TAGAGACTTGTCTAATCACCTGAAACTAATGTAACATTGTGTGTCAACTATACTTCAATAAAAACACACACACACACACACACACAAAAGTGAACAGTCTGACATAGTTCTTACACTCAAAGGCTGCAACCTAGTCAGAGAATGATAGCTCATTCCTTAAACAACCATAATAAAGGGTGATAAGTTTTGATATTAGGCACATGAGATAGCAACTCTATCCATTTACAATTGGAGATGTTCATCAGACTTCTACTGATTTTCTGTGGTTTGTAAAGTACAAGAGATACAAAGATCACTGAGACGTAGTCTGTTGTTTAGGGAGGGAAGGAGACTGATGTATGTTCATCAAACCAGTTTCTTGTGCAGGTTGGGCACACAGATAATAGACGTTTCCCATTCTCCCTTACATGTCAGTGTGGCAAGTCACTGAGGTGTGGCCAATGGGATGTGGGCATAATTCATGTTTGCTACTTCCATTTTTTACCTGTAAGAAACTTCCATGCAATCCACAACATACCCTCTCTTTTCCTGTCCATCATCTGGAAACTAAGAACTTTAAAGGTCTTAGGGGATGACAAAGCCATAATCTAAAAAGAGTTTGGCTTCCTCAAACACTGAATAGAATACCATCAACTGAATACCTGATTGGACTTCACCTGAGTAGAAATAAGCTTCTACTGTGTTAAGGTACTGAGATTTTGGAGTTTATCTGTAATAACTGTTAGTCATGGGAACTGCCGAAGGCAGAGCCCAACTGAAGGCATTCACATCATTGCAAGCCCCTGAATCTAATCTCATGGTTTCATTTCCCTTCTAAAGAAATGGAAGAGATTAGGGGAGCCTGGGTGGCTCAGTCCATGGAGTGACCAACTCTTAATTTTGGCTGAGGTCATGATCCCAGGGTCATGGGATCAAGACCTGTGTCAGGCTCCACACTGAGTATGGAGCCTGCTTAAGATTCTCTCTCTCCTGCTACCCCTCTCCCCTGCTCACACATGTGCTCTCTTTCACTCTCTCAAATAAATAAATAAGTAAATAAATAAAAAGAAATGAAAGAGATTAGGTTTATGTGACCCTTAGAGGTCACGTAGCAAACATACTAATCAGTCAGTGCAGAAAATCTAAACTACTTCATGTATTTTAAGCAGGAAGAGGTTTTATGCAGGGAATTAAGTGAGTTGTTAAAGGCTAGAAGAGCAGGTTCTAGGCTGGGCCTCCACGAATGACTTCTAGAACAGTAGTAAATGAACCACGAGGAATGTACTATTCTTGCTACAATCAGAAGGCCCCACAGGACTGTGGAGTTCAAGAATGTCATTGTAGCTATGATTCCAAGAAGCTGGGATCTGGAAGCTGCCTGGGCAGGGAACACAGACTATGTTCACCACTTCCCTCAACTGCTTCTTGATAGCCACAGAGCTGGCGGTTCAATATGACTACACTGAGTCTGGCTGTCACCACTGTTGTAAGTCTCTCCCCACACCCACAGTTCTGGGGACTAGGACTCCTGGACCTTCCTTGCCAAGAAAAAACAGCCAAAAATAGCAGGGAGATGGCCTCTGTCTCACCTCTGCCTTCGAAATCGCAGACAAGTTCATCTACTTGCCAGACCCTAATGTTACATCTAGAACTCTGGCTGGAATGGAGTCTAAGGAAGTGTTTTCAGCTCTCCAGTTTCTCCTATACAGTAAGGCATGCTATAAGCAGGTGGGGATCGATGAGTGCCAACCTTCTATATCCAACACAGCAACTTCTAGAGAAGACTCCAAGACAGACCTGTATCACTGACTTCTTCCCACTTTTATAGAAACTCTTTTTTTAAAAAAAGCAAACAGGGGCGCCTGGGTGGCTTAGTCGGTTAAGCGTCCGACTTTCGCTTAGGTCATGATCTCGAGGTTCATGGGTTCAAGCCCCGCGTCGGGCTCTGTGCTGACTGCCAGCTCAGAGCCTGGAGCCTGTTTCAGTCTGTGTCTCCCTCTCTCTCTGACCTCCCTGCTCACGCTGCTCCTCTCTCTCTCCTAGAAATAAATAAAACATTAAAAAAAAAAAAAAGCAAACATTCACTCAATAGGGTTAAAATTCTAAAGATCTTAACATTCTAGAAAATGTATTATGTGAATCACTTTGCTCCTGTCATTAGGATAGCACGAATCACACTACTTTGTAGCTTGTTAAGTATATTCTGATCCACTGAATTTTGAGGTACTGAATGGCAGAAACTGTATTTAGTTCATATTTGTATTTCCTGTCCCCACACGTACTTGGCCCAGAGAAGACATACAGATATCTGCTAAGTTAAATGTTCATTCTGAACTTAGAAACAGTAAACCAGAATTTCATGACAGTAGTTTGTAGCAGCAATGACAGGTGGAGGCCCCATCAGAGTAGGGGAATAGGGTATCCGTCTTTCAGTGAAAACAGAGGTTAACCAGGCTATGGAAGGTACCTGCCTTCTCTCTGCCCACTGGTGGTGTCCATTTCTTGAAGGGAGGCTAAAGTCAATGGTGGCTTTCTGATATTAATCTTTTAGGGCAACAAATCACCAGAGTCTTGGGTGAGATGAGAAGGATGAGATAACAAGCTGATGTCTGGTAAGTAAAAAAAAAAAAAAAAAGCCACAGACCCTGCTCTTTCAGCAAATGGCTGTGTTCTCCAATCAGTAGGATCTGAGGGTTCTCAGCACCTCGGTGGTGCTAACGTAGCACGGCCGCTGGTGTTGGAGAACTAAAACACAAACAAGGAAAACATGCTCTTGGATCCTCAGTGATCTCTGAGGGCTACTCACCTCGCGGTGTCCAGCGCGGGAAGAGTGGGAGACGGGCTAAATCACCTGCGAGGGTGGCCGGCTCCAGCCTCGCGCGCACATCGCCCCAGGCGGAGCCGGAGGCTGCGAAATACGCTTTTATTCGGGAGCCGGGCTCGCGGAGGATTTCCGAGGCTCCGCCTTCTCTGGCCCCGCGGCGCCTGGGTAATACCCAGGTTGAGCCTGGGAGGGGCCCGGCCCCAGGCTGCCGCCCCACTTGCCCTCCGCTGGGTCGGGGCCTGGCGGCGAGCGGCCTTCCCAGGCGCGGGTGCCCGGAGGACCACGGGCCTGCCTCCCGAGACCTCGGCTTCGCACTGTGCTGTTTCAGTCGTGCGTTCCTGCCGCGCGGCCGCTCCCGGTGCCAGCAAGATCGCGTCTCCCCGGGGGAACTCACTGGAAAGGCCGCCCAGCCAGCGCGGACCCCGGCGGTGCCGAGAATCCTGGTGAGGACGCGCAGCGCTGGCTCTTCTCCAGCCCGAAGTGCAGGCCCGACTGCCAGTTACAAGGTTTAACGTTCCCTAAACCAGCTTCTACATTTTGGGTTTTAACTCCACCTTTCAGCTGTGCTTTCCAAAGTGTCTTCTCTGATGCAGTGGGAAGACAGCATCCTTTGTTTAGGTGGCCAATTAGGCGGGATTAAAGTCTTGTCCTTCCTCGTTGTATCGCTTCTTTAACAAATTTAAACCTTCTTACCAAATTTAGATTTGAATCTTCCCATCAGCAGTTTTTTTCTTCTTCTTCCTTTTAAACCCCCCTCCATTTCTGTGTGTTCCTTGTGTGTATATTTCCCCGCTCCAAGTAAGCGTGGGTATATGCGCGAACCCCTTTCTGGATAATTTTCATTTCCTTCAGAAATGTTTTTCACTTCTTGGGTCAATTTCAATCACTGCTTTTCAAGCAAGGGGGACAATGTCAAGTAAATATCTCCACCAAATAGAAACCACTCACCTTGTCTCTCAGCCTCCTTTGTGGGTAGGATGGATAAACCTACATTCTGTACAGTAACCTTCTTCAGAGCATCTAAAGTGATTAGTGACTGTATTTTCCTAAACCAAATTCTTCCTCTCCTGAGGCATTGCCGACATTTCTAGTGGTATCCGCTTTCCTCTTACCACAGGAATGAAATATATTTTTCCTGTTCTTTCAGTCATATGATCTTCATTGACACATCACCCAATTTGATTAACATGACTTTGGAGGAGAACATTGAACTTTTTAGTTAGGTTTTACCTGTGCTTTTAATGTTTTTAATGCTTTATAGTTTATAGTTAGCGGAGAGAATGAAGTCTCTGAAGAAGCATTTGTTAATTTTAGAATTCAGTTTGCAGAATTCATCCTCTGTTAATTTAGAATTCATCTGTCATAGCTATACATATACATGTATACTTGCTTACAGCATAAAGTACTTCATAACGTATTTGTAAGTTTCAGTGTTCCATTACTTCACTTGATAAGAAGTTATAGCATTTTGAATATGATACACCAAAAACAAAGAACAAAAAAAAAAATCCAAGTCATTTGGCCCAACTCCCTAATTTCACAAACGAGAAACTAAAATCTAAGGTATATTGAGTGACTTGGTTTGGGTCACTAACCAAGCTTTCTGTGGTGCAGTTGTGGAAACCTGGTCCAGAACCCCAAAACAAATCCTTTATCAATGGACTCTTTGGGACGCTAGTCAAAATATCCTTTGCTGTCAATTTTAACTCTTTTTCATCAGCCACATACTAATTTTCCTCACACATAAAATGTTATCCTCTCATTGTCCATTTCAAAATTTTCCTTGTTAATAGTAATTAATATTAATAATTAATTAAGGTTCTAAGAAGAAAGGGTAAGAATGACTGCTCATTTATTGAGTATATGTGCATCATACTATTTGGTCTTTTGAAGTAGCAACAAGTAAAAAACAAACATAAAACCTTAAAACTGAAAGAAAACAAGCTTTTTTCTAAAAACCTCTTCTTATATAATTACAGTCCATGAATTAGCTTAAACTTTTTCTTGAAAAAAAATTTTTTAACCATTCTTTATTGAATTATGATTAACATACAATGTTGTATTAACTTCAGGTGTAAAACATAATTCATTCAATAATTCTATACATTATTCAGTGCTCATCATGATTAAGTATAGTTCCTATACAACATTATTATATTATTGACTGTATTCCCTATGCTGTACTTTTCATCTCTGTGACTTATTTATTTTATAACTGGAAGTTTGTATTTCTTGATTCTCTTTATCTATTTCCCCCATCTCTTGAACATTTTATTTTCTTTAATTTTGTTTCCTGTTATATGAGTCATTTATATTTATTTATCCAGAGATTGTTTCTAAATTTCATGTCCTCTTACTGTCAACCTGGAATTTGGTGAAAAATATCTACATTCAAACTAACAGTACTGCTAGTTCACTGTAAGTTTCTTAGGCCCATGCCAATATCATTGTTTATTTTAATGATTTTTTAGTTAACCTAAGAAAATAGTACTTGATTATGAGTGATAACATCTGTTAAAAATAAACACTTGATGATTATTTTTCTTTTATATAACAGATTAACAATATAGTTCTGAATCTAAACTCTTATTTAATAAAAGTTATTGAAGCTAAATTATTTCCTACCTTGTATTCATTTATGATGGTGTAAAATTTTAAAATTAGAGTCCATGTACAGACTAATGTAGAATTGTATGAAATATTTGAATATTAGGAAATAGAAGTAAAATATGAATACCTTTTTCTTAAAAACTTTCCATTTTTCATATTTACTTTTAATCTTATATGCTTACAAACTGTGGTTTATTTTAAAACTCTTCATTTACAGTGAGTTCATTATCTTTTATGTCATCCACCTACAATGATTTCAGAAGAGGTTAGAAAGAGATTAATATATTTAAAGAATCTGACTCGTGAACAATGACATCATTAAAAAGAACTTAATTGTTTTCATTAATATGCTGTTAACAGGAGAGACATGATGGGTGAGTTTTCTTCTTAATCGGGTTCACTATGGACAGGAAGAGCCTGCCTTCTCAGCAAGAAGATTCTAAAATCACAAGCTCCAGCCTCCATCAATGATGACAGGATTACCTGTTATGTAGGCAGACTGCAATGATAAACACAAGAGACAGAACAATTAACCATGTTTAACACAGGCTGTGTTTCTTCAAATTTTTCCATGACTCATATAGCTAAACAATGTACTCTCATGGTAACAGGAAAACTCACCTAACAAACAGATTTTAGGAAAAATCTGAATTAAATTTTGGATGATCTGAAACTGTTAACATGTTCTTGTGAGCTAGAGTTACCTGGCCTCTGGCTAGTGTTTTAGCACATGTCATATTCTAAACAGGTGTTTGGTCTCAGAATCAGAAACTTAAGTTTAGTGATATTCAGCCATTCCCTAAATTAGGATAAAGTGTAGGCTAAAATAGTACATTTTCATTTTGAAATTCAGAACTATTCTAAAGTAGCTGAGTTTTATGCCATTAATAAACTTTTGAACATCATCAAGTGTATTAGTCATAAAGTGGTCTTGTTAATTACCAAACAGAATTTTTATAGAAGATATTGTATTTTTAGTTGAGCAAAATACATAGGTATTGTCAGAAGCTGAGGCACACTAAATGTGTTTTTAAAATGTATATGAATAATAATTATTATTGTATCTATTAAATATAAAAAATATTCTATACTAGTTTCAGATATCCAAATTTGTACAAAACTAACGGAATTTTTAAAAAATTACTATTGTTTTTGCACAGAATTTTGCACTTTCCAAAGAAATAAAGCTGAAGTAAACCTTGGGGTAGAGGTTTAAAAATCCTTTAACTTAAACACAGATGTTAAATTTGTGTTAATTATTTTTAAATTTATCTGAAGCCTGACACAGTGGAAGAAACAGGAAAGAAAGACATCACACTATGAGTACAGACATTTTTAAAGTTCAGTCTATGAAAACTGATCACATACTGTAGACAAACTATCACCAACTCCCCAAAGGTTTTTTTAAAAAGCAAGCTTTCTGCTAGGCATATGGACACCTTGGGGCTCCTCTAAAAGTCCAAAGGTTTTTTTATTGCACATTTCAAGCCAGAACATTTCCAAATATTTGGTAAACTTAAGCTCTGGCTAAACAAGGACAATTTAGCTCATCAGCAGTACCCCCCGATTCAAATGAACTCTTCTGCAGATACAGATTCAGAGAAACAACAAAGGCCAATGAACTTGTTGCATTAGTAGTAATTTGTTTAGCAATTTCCCAGCTACTAAAAACTGCTGTTAACAGTCCTGAGAAGTGTAACTTTGGTCATGAGAACATTTCAACCACTATGTGTTACATTCACCAAGTAGCTGGCGTGCAAGTTACTGTAAAGAAGAGCTAACATATCAGTAACACACCTCCTCACTCCTGCCTACTCCTGGTCTTCCTCTCATCTCAAATGCTGCAGTTCCCTGGCCATGTAATATTCACATACACCAAACGGGGGGAGGGGGGGGGCGGGTGTTTTTGTGCTTTTTACCTTATAAATGTAATTTCTACTCTCCTAGTTGTATGCCATTTAAGAATGTGCAATAGCCATTAAGGAAGAAACTGATTAGTAAATAGGTACAAAATGGAAAGAGATAGAATTAGGAATTTCTATATGTGATAACAAACAAGAACTTACAGAAAATAGCCAGTGGGATTCTCCTAAATGAGTCACCAATAAAACTAAAACCACCAGATGCCAATTCTGTGTATTCTAGACACAACTAAATCTGGTTAACTCTCTCCCCTTTTCACCTGAAGCTCTCATAATTTTGGAGGTTCAATTGCTTGACTTATATTTAATTAGATTTTCCCCAATTATAATTTTTGAAAATAATTCTCTCTCATACAATTGAGCAATTTAATTTTTTCAATCCTCCGTATCATTTGCTACAAGATTTAGTGACACGCAGAGTTGAATGAGGAAAAGTTGGTGGCTCAGATCAAAGTGGCCTTTCTTTGAGCAAATTAAATTAGAATTTATCCCTATCTTGTAATTGCAACCTCTTATCATATAGACGTTGCAACTCTCTAAAATGACATTATTTTGATAAGCAAATCATGGTCAAATGAAGAATAATGAACTTCCTGGGAAGAACAGTGCTTACTTCATCAGAAGCCAAATACACACAGAGCAGGGCTACTTCTTCTGCGGTTGCAAATCTTCCAGTCTTCTGTCTCTTCAGGAAAGAGCTTAGTGCCTGAGATCAGAAACCAAACCAGATATCAGTGTTGTGAGGTGAAATCTGAATTCACCAGCAACTCCTTCAGGAGGTCCAAGGCAAGAGGAATCTATAGAGGTACCATTGGCTTGCTGCCTTGATTACTCATGTATAATACATGATAACATGAGAATATCATTAACTGTGGACCAGTTAGGACTAGAGTGACTTCCAAGCTACTCAAACTAGTAAAACCTATAGACACTGTGTCTATACTCAAACCTGTAGATACTGTGTCAGATCAGAAAGTGAATATTAAAGAGGAAGGCTTTAAAATTTTTTTTTTAAATTGTGGTAAAATATACATAATATTTATTATCTTAACCATTTTTAAGTGTATAGTTTGGTAGTGTTAAGTACATTCACATTATTGTGCAACAAATCTCTAGAGCTCTCTTCATCTCGCAAAACTGAAACTCTATACCTGTTATCCTCTAACTCCCTGTTCTCTCCTCCCCCAGCTCCTGGAGGCTGCCCTTCTATCTGTCTCTATTTATCTACTCTAGGTAAGGAAGAGGACATTTTCCAACCAGAATATTTAAACACATTTAAAATAGTAGATATACCTCTTCAGGATTTGGTCTGGCTTGTATTCTTTCTTGCAGAGATGGAGTATCAACCGTTCCTAAATGAAAATATTCAGCTTGGTTAATTACTCAAAGTGAAAAAGAAATCGACAAACTTTAAACTTCCTTTCCATATGATACAGCAATTAACGAAATCCTTCCCCATAACTTAGAATGATAATTTTACCTCCATTTTTAGGATTTTTAAAAACATAGACCATAGGGGCGCCGGGGTGGCTCAGTTGTTTAAGCGTCCGGCTTTTGATTTCAGCTCGGGTGATGATCTCATAGTTGTGAGACTGAGGCCCACATTGGGCTCTGTGCTGGTAACACAGAGCCTGGTTGGGATTCTCTCTCCTCTCTCTCTCTGCCTCTCCCTCCCTCCGTTGTTCCCTCTATCCCTCCATCTCTCTCTCTCTCAAAATAAATGAATAAACATTAAAAAAAACCCAAACACCACAGGCCATAATTGTTTGTGACACTAGGCAAGGACACTGGGTGAGTCACCCTGCATCCCCAAGATATACTTTAGTCACATTATACTGCATGACACTTTATGGATTTTAAGCATTTTTACGTATATTATCTCAGTTACTCCTCAAAACAATCCTGGAATGTAAATACAACCATATAAGTACTTCACCAGTGAAAGAACCCAGTTGCCTTGATGATCTCAAAACCATTCTTTGCTGTCAGGTTCACTCTGGGGATTCTCAGAGACAGTGTGATGCCTGTCATGGTCCTCTGTAATTAGATGGCCCAACATTTTCTTCGTTATCTTGCCTATTTTCATTGGTTTCAAATTCCTATTTTTCACCACTGTTTCATGTTTCTCATAAGAAATATAATTTGGAATTATTTCACTTTAAAAAAAGTAAGAATGACACTAAACATTTTAAAATATCACTTGGTTCAAGCTCCTACAGAGAGACTTTCCCAGACTTTTTAATTTTTGTAATCTGTAAATTCTCTTTAGAGGGCCTTTGGGGGGTGGGGGGTGGTTGCTGACAGTACTCTGGGCAACCACATGGTATTTCTAAGGTCATAAGAAGTGATTTTAAAGTCATACCCTCTGCTCCTAAGAGTGCCATAGGGATGATATTTACTAGGAAATAACTTCTTTTATTTTTTTTCTTTTTAAACATTTTATTTTTTTAAGTAATCTCTGCACCCAACTTGAAACTTGAACTCACAACCCCAAGATCAAGAGTTACATGCTCTACTGACTGAGCCAGCCAGGAGCCCCAACCATTTCTTAATTTACCATCACTTGCCATTTCTCTGGAGAGGGTGGAAATCTTCAAAATCAGAAAGTTCTAGCTCCTTGGTGTTTATACCCTTTCTTTAGCTTACCTGTCTCCTCTCATATTTCATCGTAAGTGGGAAGCACTTTTGACACTCAGAGTAGAAACTGTCTTTACTAGAAATGGTCACCTGATCCGTTAGGAATATTTTCTACCTTCCACACTGCTGCAGACAATAGTGTGGATAAACTTTCTGAAACCAAGTAACAAAGCTTCCTTTATACCCATCTTCTGATAATATTTTCTTCACTTTCCTCATCCATAGTCCCCTTATAGTTCCAAATCCTACCAACAGTATGCTCAGGACACCTTAAGCTTTCCTTGAACAATGGCCTCAAAATCCAGTTTTAAAATACAACTTTGATAGCTTCCTACCACTCAGGCAAGTGAGCATCATCTCTTTCATATGGCTGGTATTAATGGCTATTAATGAAACTATAGAGCAAGCCTATGCCTTCTACTTAATTCCATTGTCCCAACTCTACTATGTTCATGGCATGGACCACACAGCATGCTATAGTCTACACAAGCCTGGTGTTGAAGAGTGTGACTATACCACCAGCAGCGCCATCCCAGACACACTCACTCACTCCTTGTCAGGTTTTCTTCTCTGACTGGCTCATGAGTCACAACTCGTTCCTTGTCCCACACAGTTTGATAATATATTTTCCAAACTTCTGAAAAGTCCAGCTGCTAAAACAACCACATTTTCCAAACCATTTTTCCATTTATTCCATTGGGTAAATGATACTAAAAATAGCTAGAGTCAAGTATCACCAGTGTGTATGTTAAAACCCAGTGAAACTCTTCCGTAACCTTTTTTCTTAGTGTGACCTATGTTTACCTTTCTAATCCAAGAAAAATTAAAGAGAACACCTCAATCACGGAAATTCTGCGGCTTGAAAGGTATTTCACATTCCTCTTCTAAATTACTAAGTCAGTGGTTTTTAATCTGAGGGGAGACCATGGTGGATTATATAAAAATCTCATGTGGAACTTTCCAAACTACACACAATTTTTCCCATCAACTCTTTCCCCAAGTTCTGGCGTGCACTTCAGGTTTTGAAAAGTTCCATACGTAACTGTGAAATACTGCTTCTCCCCCAACCCCCCAGGACCAGTTGTGAACGACAGAGAACAAGCTTGATTCTGGATATGTGATATTTCAATTCCTTTCCAGAGAAGAAATTAATAATTCTTCTTAGGCAACCTGTATTCATTCTGGGTCAGTGGAACCAGGTAAAAGGGCATATCTATTTAATAGACATACTCATAGTTATTAAGATAATGAGAAGTTATTCCTACAAAATAAATTATAGAATGGTTTTGTTTGGACAGATTGAATGTCCTTTCTACTAATAAGACGTTCTGCTCTTCTTGTTTCCTTTATATGAGAGGTCAGCATGCATTCTGGTAAAGAGCCAGAAAGGAAATATTAGTTTTGAGAACCTTTTGGTCTGGTACAACTACTCAATCTGCCTGTAGCCATACATGCGCAACCTGGGTGTGGGTGTGTTATAGTAAGACTGTATTTACTAAACAGGTGGTGGGCCAGATTCCACCTGCAGGTCAATGTTTGCTGACCCCTTTTTGTAGCGTAAAGGAAGGTTTTAATCCCTCCTTTTTGGTTATCAGCCCAGGCGATTTACAAGACTTGGTAGCTCTCTGTGTTCTGGGAGGCTCCTCTTACTTTCTTCCTGTGGTTCTGTGAACACGGTCTACTTTTCATCTTTTGCCTGGCAAGGTCATCTCTGGTCTGCTTCCAAAGCACCAAGCTCTGGCCAATGATGTGTCTTGGCCATGAGATTTGGAGTTGTTCTACACATGTGAATACCACTTAAATCCTTTCCATCTGTGGTTCATTCTTAATGACTAAGAATATCTCATTGCCAACCTACTATTGGGACTGTTAGCTTAGTAAGCTTAGACCCTTTTTCATTTTCGCTTTTCCCAATGTCGGGACACAATATAGCATGTGGTAAACAAGCTTCTGTGCATATGTTTCACAGTGCCAACCATGGTGTCAGAAAGGACAAGTGCACAGCCCTTCATGCCTACCTTACCTGGACACACACAGTTGCACCTGATGCCCTGCTGGATGAAGTCTGCAGCCACGGACTTTGTGAGGCCAATCACGGCCGCCTTGGTTGTACTGTACACGCATCTGTTCACAACCCCTGAGGATGAAAGGAAGGTTCAACCATTGAAGGAACAAAAAAGTCTCCATTAGAAAGGGAACACAAATAACTGTCCTACTTCCTCCCATGCCATCCTTTTTACAATTTATTCAGGGGGCGCCTGGCTGGCTCGGTTGGTTAAGTGTCCGACTCTTATTTAGGTTCGTGAGTTCAAGCCCCATTTTGGTCTCTTTGCTGTCACCTTGGGATTTTTTTCTCTCCCTCTCTCTGCCCCTCACCCTCTCTCTGTCTCTAAAAATAAATCAATACACTTAAAAAAATAATAAAATTTGATATCAGGTTTTCTTCCTTCATGGGGCTAGTTGGGAAAATAAGATCATTATTGGCACAACTCAGTTGAGACGTAGGTGTTGAGATGCTGCACACAGGTGATGGCAATAGCCTTAGGTTTTCATCATTAGTTGGTAGATTCCAAAAGACAGTCAGGGTAAAGAACAACAAAACAAAAACCAAACCAAAACAATCAAGGGTCTGAGGCATTTCTCTGCCTTCCTCTCTTGCAGGCTCACTATGTGTTCTTGCAAAGAGAAGGAATGTTATCTCAGCAGTAGTGATTTCATTTTAAACTTGCAAATCTATCTGCCACACTATGACATTTGACATTATTCCAGATGGCACTGTGATCCTGGCTCTTCAACTTGACCTCTTGTGTAGGGCCCAGATCCACTGTCTTTGTGAAGCACTTCCCAAATTATTACCCTCCACCATATCATGCCAGCACTTTGCACAAACCTGTGTTGTCATTTTACCACACTATAGAAGACTGCATCTGCCTGACTCTCTTCCTTTTGGATTGTGAGTTCTTTTGGGCAGGGACATGTAGTGTTCAATACATCTTTTTTGGTTAGTTAGATGGATAAATATTACCTTATTCCAACTTGATTTCCATTTCCACATCCATTGGAAGTGATCAGAGGAAGGGCAAACAAAACAAAACTTATTTTTTACAACTGGTTTACACTGAGGCAGAAAGGGCTGATATTAAGGAACTTAATAACAATTTTTTAAAAAGTGGTATTGAAATTATATGTGGGTTTTATAATCCCTGCTGTGTTTGTTCGAAAAACCCACAGCTCATAAAGTTTTGGGAGTATGTGCATCGTGATTCCCAGAAGACGGACCTACCTTTGAGGCTGGAGGCCACAGAGGACATGTTGATAATGTTGCCAGATTTCTGTGCAAGCATCTGCCAAAACAAAACAAACTTTTAAAAATTGCCACTCTGCAAGACAAAAATATCTCTTTAAAAGATTTGCATTTACTTATGGTTTGCAGAACCATCTTCCTAGCTATTAACATTAAGCATCGTTAAGCTTCTCTACACCCTCACCCAGTCACTGGTAGGAGTTGATGGCATGCTGACGCACTCACTGGCAAGAGCATTTCCCAGGGGGATTACTGCCTTCCTTTCGCACAAGAGCATCGGCAAGATCAAGGAGGAACTCTGAGCTAAATGGAAGGTTAATGAACATTGTTACTTTGTATTCCCAATGTTGGAAAACTCTTACTTTATTCAACCCATATTTGTTGAACACCTACTGTGTTCAGATAGAGTGCTAGGTCCAGGAGATTTGAAGATAAATGACACCTCTCTGCCTATGCAGAGCTGCCAGGTGCCTGGCCGGGCTGACATAACCAGCATCCAGCGACAGTGGAGACCTCCGCAGAGAGGGGTCGGGTGGTGGGAAGGGACCAAACGAGGCTGTGGGACACTCAGAGGAGGGCTCCTGAGGAGGAAAGCGGCTGGCTGATATTTGAACACTGGAGTGTTAGTCAGAAAAATAAAAGAGAAAGGTGTCTTAAGGAGTGAGGACCACATGTATAAAGGCACTAGCACAGAGCTGGGAGGAAGGGATGGGTCTTGCTGGAATGTCCAGAGTGGGAGGTATGAGGCTGCAGAGGCCAATAGGGGCTACTTTTAGGAACTTGGGCTAAACCCTGGAGGCATTGTGGTGGTGACAATGAGGGATTTAATGCAGAGACGTGGCATGTTTTGATTTGGGGACTTCTAAGATTATTGTGGCACGGCATAGAGGAGAACACTGAAAGCTGATACAGTGATTTCAAACAGATAAAAGCTGAGATGCAGAAATGTCTATGAGCTACAGCGGGAGACAGTGAGGCAGTAAGGGCAGGACACAGTAAGTGCTTACACGCAGTGAGGCCTGCCTCCCTCAGGGAGAGCCGTGTTTTCTAAGGACGCCCCCCTCAGAATTCCCCCACTCCAAGGGTGAAGGTCTGAGGAGGGTCTGGGGCTGTTTTGTCCTCCTAGACAGGGCACACAGTAGGTGGTCAAAACACTGTGATGAATCCAAATCTCTTGAGGGGCTACTTTAAAGTGCAGCTTGCTGGGCCCTGCCCCTGGTGTAAAGGAATATATGAATGAAAAAGCTGCTATAAAATAAAAATGTTTTCAAATACACTTCTACTTAAGTATAATATATACGTGTGCTTTCAACGGCATGTAGGTATGTGCAAAGGTGTGCGTACCCATGAGGAAGCAAGAGGTGGAGAGAATTCCTACTCTATGGGCTCTACCTTCCCGTTGAAATCAGCTGGGAGGATGGCTGTAAAGAACAAGGTGGGGGGAGGGATGGTGGACACAGAGAGTGGTGAGGAGTTAAAGCAACTGCTGTGAGGACGTGGAAGAGCCCCACCAGAGAACAGAGGAAGCAAAAGAAGGATATCCTGTGCCGTGAAAGTCAAGCGGAGAACGAGTTTCTTAAAAGGAAGAATCTCAGCAGTCAGTGTAGAGAGAGAAGTTGCTTCTGCTGGGGTGAGCTTCTCCAGTAGCTTTCAGACAGAGAGCTGTTGGGATGGAGGGGAGTGACTGGACGGTCGGGGGGTGAGGGCACTGCGAAGATGACATCTCCCTGTGGTATTCTCCTAACTTTGTGTTCTGATACTTAGTTACTCTTTGTACGCAAGAGCAGAGAATCTATAACAACCTAAGGCATTGTGTTGGATGGATTAAAGGGTACAGAAGGAGGCTGAGGTGACCCAATCTAGCCAAGGATAACGGTAACGGTGAAAATATTGAACCCTACTCATTTGTCTATGCGATAAAGAGGATCATAATGAGATGGGGTCCTCACAAAAATGACCAGGAAGATCAGTAAAGTATAATGGTGTTGGAAACGAAGCTTTAACATTTTTTCTTATCCAGTTTAGCAAATGATCCGTTTTTACTTATTTTTTTACTTTTTTCCAGTTTTCTTGATCTGTCATTGTCACATATAATTCATTTTCATGCCTGTAGAATACATATATCCCAATAGAGTATATAAAGATGGGCTATTAAGTACATTCAGTCTCCAAGCATTGGAAATACTGTAATTCCTCAGGCAAAACTTTGGAGTTCAGTCACCTAGGAGATGCTAGTGCTGCCCCTTAACACTTGTGCTATCCATTCAGGCAGGCCAGTCTGCTGGATCTAGAGCCCTCAGTCCATGCTCAGCACCCTTCCGTGCTGTTTTCTCAATGCCGGCTCAGCACTTGCTGGTAGAGTGTGCATGCTCTTCTTGGCTCCCCATGTAACATCCCCCTCTGGAAAATATGACTTGGTATTATAAAGTGAAGTCTCCAGTATATAGCAATTCTACATAGGACTCACCTCCCAGAAGCTCAGACATGGGCTAGAAAGAGCTCTGGAAATTCCCTCCAGTTGTCAATCTAGTTGTCTTACCCTGACCTAGCTTTTCTGTCCCCACTGAGCTCAGCTCCTAAACCTGGCTCACCTTGGTTTCTTGGGTCTTTGAGGATTCCATGTCTGGCCTCTACCTGGACTGACAGCCTAGATTCATGTATTCATCCAACAAATACTTGCTAGAGTATCTCTATGTACTAGAGAATCTTCTAAAATAAGGCAAAGGGGGAAAAAAACCTCCACATATCAGAGACTTGCCTGACTTTGGATTTTGCACTGACCTCTTCTTATAGTATTTTCAGCTTGTTCTTTGCCTTTTTAAAAAAATCTTTTTTTATATAATTTATTGTCAAATTGGTTTCCGTACAACACCCAGTGCTCATCCCAGCAAGTGCCCTCCTCAATGCCCATCATTCACTATCCCCTCTTCCCCACCCTCCATCAACCCTCAGTTTGTTCTCAGTATTTAAGGGTCTCTCATGGTTTGCCTCCCTCCCTCTCTGTAATTTTGTTCTTTGCCTTTTGACTCATATTCCAGTTTTGGAACGATTTTCTGTGTCTAACCATGATCAAAAATTTCCTACAAGTGTTCCTATGTTTTGACCACCTGACTTTTCAGATCTGCTTAGACTCCAAATCCTGACTTCCCCTGGAAAGTTCTAACCTGTTACATGTGCGTCATTGTTAATGAACCCAGAAGATCCCAGACAATTAGGGCTGAAAGGAATCATGTAATATCTCGCTCTCATTTTGTTTTTTTAAAGTTAGTTTATTTATTTTGAGACAGAGAAAGAGCACAAGCAGGGGAGGGGCAGAAAGAGACAGAGAGAGAGAATCCTAAGCAGACTCCATAATGTCAGAGCCCCAGGTTGAGGCTCCATCTTGTGAACCGTGAGATCATGACCTGACATGAAACCAAGTGTTGGACACCTGTCTGGGCCACCCAGGTACCTCATCTCATCTTCATTTTACATAGAACAAAGTGCAAGTGCCATTTCCCACGGCACATGGTGAAGTAGGGGCAGAGTTCAGGCTGTAACGCAAGTTAGAAATCCAGGGTCAGGTTGGTTACTGTCACTTTAATAAGGGCACTGACTTCTTCTGATTGCTCATCTCAGTCACTAAATCCCAATCTCTTGGAGTTTTTTTTTTTACAAATGAGTATTACTGGCTCATATGAGTTATTGTTAAGATGTTTTAAATTATAGGCAAACGCACTAATTTGCAAGTTAGTGTTTGCTATTTCAAAAGTTAACACTTACTGACAAGTTTAAATTTCAGTTCTGCTGGACCATACCCCACGCCTGCTCCCTTCACTCGTATTTGTCAAGCACTGCAGACATGAAGTAGGCTGGTTTTGCACGTGTGATAGTCTTACCCACTGTGAGATAAGTTTTCTTCTTTTACCACAGCCTCTGCTTCTCTCCCAATCCTAGGTTAAGGACCAGGCTTCAAAAAATAATCCAAGTTACCATATAACAGATTGTCATAAACTCCAAATGATCAAAAAAATGAAATTTATATTAAAAATAAATTTGCTAGGGGCACCTGAGTGGCTCAGTTGGCTAAGCATCTGACTTTGGCTTGGGAGGTGATCTTACAGTTTGTGGGTTCGAGGTTCATGTCGGGCTATCTGCTATCAGCAGATGACTTCAGATCCTCTGTCTCCCTCTCTCTGCCTCTCCCAAACCCCTTTTTCTCTCTTGAAAATAAACAGACATTTGAAAAACAATTTGCTAGTTCCATATTCCATGGACCCACTAGGAGATCCTTTCTAGGCATTAAACAAGTAGATTAGATGGAAACAAATTCCTTTGTTACTAAGTCAGTTTTTCTAGTTTTCCTTTCACAATTCATCTGGATCCTTCTTCTTCTTCATTTTTTTCTTTTTAAAAAAATGTTTATTATTTATTTTTGAGAGAGACAGAGCATGACTGGGGGAAGGATAGAGAAAGAGGAAGACACAGAGTCCAAAGCAGGCTCCAGGCTCTGAGCTATCAGCACAGAGCAAGACATGGGGCTTGAACCTAAGAACTGTTAGTTCATAACCTGAGCCGAAGTCGTACACTCAACTGACTGAGGTGCCTAAGTGACCCAGGATCTTTTTTGACATTAAGTTGAATGTTCAGAGTAAAGCATCAGCCCTGCCTTACCTTTAAAAAGCTCTTCTCCTGCACTGGGTTGACAGCATTCAGTATGTCTGCCATCTAATGCAGCTGAGATGGAAGAGAAGAATGGCTCCTCTGCATTTCACTAGGGTTCCATTTGCAACCTTGGACTGAGCTGGTTCTGTATGCAGTGAATCCCTTTCATTGTCTGAGCTTGTGCCATCTGCTCACTACTGGCTTACAAGTTCATTTGAACCCAGTGGTTTTCAATATTTACACTCCCCTCCCTGAGAACACCTAGTGTGTACTTTGCATCAAAAGGCATGTCATGCTTGTTTGTAAAACAAAATGAAAAGCATTAATGAGTTGTGTAAAAGCTGTGGAATTCAAGGGTAGCCGACTCGGAGGAACGCTCTCTCTTTAGCACACACTGTCTCTCACCTCTCTGGTACCTCTGTGGCTTAGCTAAAAACAGGAGTGCAAGAAGAACACTCAAGGGACAGAAAAGCAATGAGGTACATCCATCTGAGAGCATGTGGCTAGACAATGAAATTCAAGAAGGGGCCCATCCTCTCTAGGGTTCAAATCCTGGCTCTAACCACTTGCTAGTTATGTGACCTTGGGCAAGTTACCTCACTTCCCAGTTTTATCCTCCGTACAATGGATGTGACAAAGTAGTACCTACCTCATCACATTCTTCTGGTCCCGCATGCCTCCTTGCTCTCCCTCCCTCTGACCCTCTTCCTCATATAACTCAATCACAACTTGAGCTGAAATCAAGACTTTGACACTTAACCAACTGAGCTTCCCAGGTGCCCCTTCTTCATAGTACTTCTAACCACTCCCCAAGTTATATATTTATTTAATTATATGTTATCCTGTCTCCCCAAAATAGGATCTCTCTTTTAGAAGGGACTTTGTTTCCTGATGTGTCTTCTGCACCTAGAATGGAGACTTGCATAAAGAAAGTGCTTAATATTTCTTGAATATTTCTTAACTAGAAGGTTAAGGGAGTTTGTATTAAGTGTCTTAATATAAATGTTCAGTACAGGTTAGTCATTGTGTTAGCTACTGTCAATCTTCAGTGCAGAAAGGTGAGGACCCTTTCTGGATGCCCAGTGTGGAGGCCTACTTATTGTAGTGACGGTGATCCTTACTTTAGGAAGAAATGCCTTGATCATCAAGTACATGCTGCGGACATTGAGATTCATTGAGAAGTCCCAGTCCTTCTCCTCACAGTCCAGGATGGTTCCATGATGGACAAAACTGGAAAAGGGATTAATCAGTGGGGAGAAATGATCATTTAAGATTTCTATTGCATTGCCTTATCATTTTATATCATCATTTACTGACTTAGACCTTATGAAGAGTTTAGCAATTCGTAGTATCACTTAGTAAGTATCCAATAGCTTAACCTAAGTACATTTATTTCAAAACAGCATCCTTCTTTTGAAGAGAAAGACAAAGGCTTGGGGCCACCAAACATAAGAAGCTCTATGGCGACTCTTGAATGCTGAGAACAAACTGAGGGCTGATGGGAATTGGGGTGAGGGGAAGGGGGGTTGATGGGAATGGGGAAGGGCACTTGTTGGGATGAGCACTGGGTGTTATATATAAGCCAATAAACTATTTAAGAAGAAGAAGAAGAAGAAAGAAAGAAAAAGCTCTATGGCAACTGCACAGGAAATATCAAAAACAATATCAAAAACAAATGAGAACACGATACCTGCCCTGACTCCTATTTCATAAGCAACAGTGCCCCCAGGTGGCAGAGATTTAGCATTTTCGAAGGGAAATCAAATTGCAAAGGAAAACCGTGGTCTCAACATCTCAGGGTAGCAAAGCAACATTGCTATCATATGGTTCTAAAGTACTGAGTAAACAAAGCAGAACAAAACTCTTTAAGCAACCTTCACTCCTTTTCAGGTCACACTTTTAAAAAAATTTTTACTGTTTATTTATTTTTGAGGGAGAGAGAGAGGGGGAGACAAGGTGCAAGCAGAGGAGGGACAGAGAGAGGGAGACAGAGAATCCGAAGCAGGTTCCAGGCTCTGAGCTGTTAGCACAGGGCTTGAACTCATGAGCTGTGAGATCCTGACTTGAACCGAAGTCAGATGCTTAACTGACTAAGCCACCCAGGCCTCCCTCAAGTTACACTCTTAAATAACCTGCTCATTCATTGTATGACAGCAGGAACCATACGCTCTATTTCTGTATCCCTTATCTTGCTGAGAATTTAATATGTAGATATTCAAAAACCAGTTCTGCTAACTGATTTTTTGTCATGGCTCTGAGTATATTCTCATATAGGGATGAGCAGTTTATTTATGTAATAGACTGTCATAAATTGTTGCTTTAATATTTACACAGTGTAACATCTGACAAACTATAGAAAGAGGTTTTTTTTTTTTTGGTCAGGAAACAATGATTAGGAAGAAGAACAAAAATGTATTAGAAGGCTCTGGAATTTTTCCATCAATGCGGCAGTACAAATAGAACAGTACATAAGGAAAGTGGAATGTCACTTAGTTTCTGTGTAAACCTCGGCTGTACTGATCTCTACTGTCACGCCTGAGCAGGGAAAGTACTGGCACGATCTGCCCTCCATGTTCCGGCCTCTCCTCATTCATGCAGGGTTCAGCGCATTTGGTACCACTGAGTAAGTTCAGTTAAGCCATTCTCTTTGTGCTCTATACAGAGATGCAACATGGAAACTTCTTTTGGTGGGTGGGATTCAGTGTCCCAGTAAGAAATACTGAGCTTGGGATCTGTAAAGGACTTGCTAGAATGTCTTGGCAAAAAATTGGGAACACCTGCATTTCAATAAACGGAGAACTTGGTTTCTGGTAAATACACTTTGCTTTAAAGACACCTACTGGGAAATGGCTTTTCATTTTATTTTATAAGTCTTACTGGAGCATTCACAGTCAGTTAGCGTGAGCCTGTTACCAGCCTTAAGAAGTTTAACCAGTTTGGATTAATACCAGTTCTCTTGAGTAGACTGTCATTTTCCTTAGGACTCAAGTCCATGTCCACTTCTCTTTTTTTCCCCTTAAGTTTGTTTATTTATTTTGAGACAGAAAGAGAGAGAGAGTGTGCATGTGCATGCAAGCAGGGAGTGACCGAGAGGGAGAGAGAGAATCTCAAGCAGGCTCCACACTATCAGCACAGAGCCTGAGCTCACTTCCACGGCTGTCTTACTTGCTGAATCTTACTTGGAATAAAGTTTGTGTCTAAAATCTAGCTGTATTTTCTAAGAAATATATTATGGTTCATGATGGATAATTTTGCTTTATTACCAAAATTTTTTAAAAAGTTCATTTATTCATTTTGAGAGAGTGAAAGAAAGAGCGCATGCCAGAGGTGGGCAGAGAGAGAGGGAGAATCTCAAGCAGGCTCTGAAATGTCAGCCCAGAGCCTGACACAGGGCTCAGTCTCACAAACTGTAGAATCATGACCTGAGAGGAAATCAAGAGTCGGATGCTTAACTGACTGAGCCACCCAAGTGCCCCTTTTCAAAAATTTTAAATAAAAGTCATAGAAAGCTTTCTGTAGGGAAAGTGAAATGAAAAAGTATGAATTACCCAGCAACATTAAAGAGAACATCAAGTCTCTCAATTTCATTGGCAAACTGATCAATTTGTTTTTTCTTCGTGACATCAAGGCTCCGAATTTGAATACCTGAAAAATAAAGCAAGGCACACTATCTTTACTCATAAAAATATTTAGCCTTGGAGCTTTAGCTATTCTGAAGTGTGAAGACTGCAGTATTTGTGCAGTTAGGCTTCACAGGATTGTCAGTCATTAGTAAGGTCTTATCAATCTTGAGAATCTCATTGGTAAAAATCTTAAAGTCCTCTCCATCTTTTTTCTTTTAAGTAGACTCCACAACCAACCTGGGGCTTGAACTTATGACCTGAGATCAAGAGTCAGAGGCTCTACCGACTGAGGCAGCCAGGTACCTCTATATGAGCTGCTTCTCAGTAAACCAGCAGCAATAGCTGCAAGTGGGCTCATTCTAGTCCTTTCTTTCAACCCAGAGGTCGAATCACTGCTACGGTGATGCTGAATTCTGTCTGAGGAGGAAGGGCAGGGACAGTGGGATAAGAGATCGCTTCTATTTGTGTACTTGACCTTTGTGTCGATTCTATTATCGACTAGAAATGACTTTGTTGGTCACAGGTACCATCACTTATTTCTGGACTAAACTCCAAGAAGAAATGAGAGGCCAGAGGGAGGGAAGAAACACTAACCATGAGAGAGTTGCATGGAGTCTCAGACTGACACACTGTAGTCGCTACTAAAAAAAAATATGATCTAATGAAAGTGGCAGTCATAATTTTTATGATTTAAAAAATATATGGTTTATTACTTTATTCTTCCCTTTTGGATACAGAAAGGAAGGATTACAAATAAAGCAAGGGAGGACTAGAATGGAGTTTCAGAAGGACTTTCTTTTTCTCTTTCTTTTCCAGGACAGCAGCTTCCTTTAGACTTGTTGAAATGATAACTCAACTCAGTCTTATTCAGTTAACTAATTCAAGGAACTAAACTGTGTTTGATCATGCCACCTATTCCATTTTGCTGAAACAGTTAACTTTAAAATGAGTTCTATGTCCTGATTGCTTTCTGAATAACGCCAATCAAAGCCCTTTGATGTTGGAGTTAGGTTTGGTGTGGTACCGTTAGGGGCAATATGCACCTAACCAAGTTAATCTATTATAGTTTCTGGTCATATGTGATTTTAAGGCCAAGTTGTTTCCAATATGGTAGCCACTAGCCACAGGTGGCTGGCTACCAGGCACATGAAATGCAGCTAATCTGAACAGAAATGTGCTGTCGGTGTGAAATACACATGGATTCCAGAGATTTAGTATTAAAAAATATAAAATTTTCCATTGTAGTTTTTTATATTGCACATGTTAAAATTATAATATTTCAGATACATTGAATTAAGTAAAATACATTATTAAAATTAATTTCACGTGTGTCTTTTTACTTTTTAAATGTAGCCAGTAAAAAGTTTACAATTGCACGTGTGGCTCATGTCATGTTTCTTTTTTTTTTTTTTTTTAATTTTTTAACGTTTATTTATTATTGACAGACAGAGAGACAGAGCATGAGCAGGGGAGGGGCAGAGAGAAAGAGAGACACAGAATCTGAAGCAGGCTCCAGGCTCCGAGCTGTCAGCACAGAGCCCGATGTGGGGCTCAAACTCACGAATAACAAGATCATGACCTGAGCCGATGTCAGACGCTCAACTGATTGAGCCACCCAGGCGCCCCTCATGTCATGTTTCTATTGGACAGCGTCTCCCTCAGAGGGAGGCAGAGAAGTGGAAAGTCATCATCAAAAGTTAACATAACAGGGGTGCCCGGCTGGCTCAGTCTGTAGAGAATGCGACTCTTGACTTTAGATTGTGAGTTCAAGCTCGTCGTTGGACTAGAGCTTACTTAAAAAAAAAAAAAAAGTTAACATCTACTGAATTTTCACACGTAATTTAGTAATTGAGTACTGAATTCTTTAATATTTTGGATAAATAAAAAATTTTAAGGATACGCGTTAAATTTTGTTAATACATTTACATATGTAGATTTTTGTAGGTTCACAGAATACAGATTTTTAAAACATGTTTATTTTGAGAGAGAGAAAAAAGAGAGAGGGAGAATGCAAGAGAAAAAGAGAGAGGGAGAATGCAAGAAGAGGAGGGGCAGAGAAAAAGGGAGAGAGAGAATCCCAAGCAGGTTCTGTGCTGTCAGCATGGGGCTCCATCTCACAAATCATGAGAGCATGACGTGAGCTGAAATCAAGAGCCAGATGCTTAACTGACTGAGCCACCCAGGCGCCCCACACAGAATATAGACTTGATATCAGAGAATAAGTCTCTAAAAAAGGCCAGCAGAACCGAGCAGCTGAGGAATTTTCTTTCAACATGCGAACACTCTTGCTTTATAATACCTTGCTGATTCTGAATCCCAAGTTCAAACCGCTGAGTTGCTTACCAGGGTACTTTTCCAGTTCCTGAAGTTTGGACTCATTGATATCTGTGGCTATGACTTTGGCACCTTCTCTTGCAAAAGCCTGGTAGACACAATGTACAAATAAATCCTTTGTTTGTTTGATTTGATTCCATTCTCATGAGTGGAAAGTCATTTAGCCTTTCCCTCCTTATCTTATTTTCACTGTCTTCCCTATAAAATAGGTAGAATTTTAAGCTCTCTGCTCTCACTTCACCCTTCCAATTGTTATTATTTTTACCATTAATTAGAACAACGTGACATACATTGTGCTTTTCATCTGACTTTGTGCCTTTAAGAGTTATCAAATAAAAGAGTGTTTCTAAAAACTAGGACTCTGTTACTGACACCTCTCAAAATACTATTCTGTGATGTGATAGCCTGTATTTCATTTCTGAGCTAGTTCTTATTATTTTCCATTTCTTACTAGATTCCCAATAATAAGACAGAATGGGTTATTTTCACACTTTTTCTCCTAAGACTATACTACTGTTTTCATAAATGTCAAACCATATCCTATTATACTGTAAGTGCATTAATGAGCTCAGCTCTGGGTTATAATGTACAAGAAATTGATATAAATTAGAAGGTGAAAGTAACCTGATAGTCTTGTATCTCTGGAGTCCTACATCTGAATTGACAATTTCAGAAAGGAATACATTCCTGTAGGTCCCCTGCAGTAAATATATCATTGTGGAGAGAAACTGAGGCAGAGAGTTAAGTTTCTCAGAGTCCAAGATTATCATTGATGTCACATAATAAACATATGTGGTATTCATTCCTTCATCTGCCCTGGGTCAGGGCCAGTGAGTTTTCTTTTTGTAACTTCAGACAACAGGGGCACAAAAGTAAACAAACAAAAAAACAAAAAAACCCAAAAACAAAACCACAACCCAAAACAACCAAAAACTAGAGCAGAATTAAATAACCAAGGGCTCTGTCCACATAATTTAATACCTCAGAAGTTAGTAAGCAAACAAGAAATAATCACTTACGATGGCAGCTGCCCGGCCAATCCCCTGAGCAGCAGCGGTCAGGACGATGACCTTCCCATCAAGTCGACCCATCATGGAACTTGTGGTTCAATCTAGAGACATGTGTATTTAATGGCATACACTGTAGCATGTGGTTCTGTGCAGTGACATCTAGAATGAACTTAACGACAACATTTCTGTACAAATGGTCTCATCATCTGAATTCTCCAAGAAGGCTAACCCTAGCATTGTAATGAAACACATTTTGCATAACTCATTGAGGTGATAACTGGCATCGGACAGACATTGGACTTGAACCTACTGCTTGGTTTCTTCACTACTTAGAGAAGACAGCCTCTAATACCGATATAGCAGGGGAGGAGTCCTTCCCCTCACTACCACCACCATTCTCCCTCAGTCTCCCTAGACATACTTGTATGGCATTGTATGTATCCTTACTTCTTGGAGCTGCTTCCCAATTCCCCTGCTATAAACTTTGTGGGGATTTGCACTATCAATTGTCTATGGCTTTTCCTTGTTCCCTGCAAAGATTTCACGATTGGCCTCAGAGTCATTGAACAAAAGAGCTGGAAAGATAAAATCATGTCCAACACTCCCATTATATAGAGGGGAAAACTGATCTGACTTGCTCGAGGTCACAGAGCCAGTTATGAAAGAACCAGAACTAAGCTCGGGCCTCCCGGCTCCTTTGCTAGGTGAAATCCCACTCCACAGTGCTGCTGATCCTCTCTTAAAGTTTAACCATGGAGTAGTAACACTTTATCAGATACCATCAGTTTTTTTTCAAACTGAGAAATTCTGACACAGGGAAAATAAGGTATGCATAAGATATCTGGTGCTTGGATTGTAGATTGTGGGATGAGAGGAATGGCTCATGATGAGATTGGGGGTAGTTAAGAGTCAGATGATGATTAGCTGAGGCTGTCTTCAAGAAGCTGGGTGCCTTTCTCACCTTGTTGTCCTTTATGGCTGCCTCTGATCTCACACCGAGTCACAAAATGGCTACTTGGTCCCAAGCCATCTCACCCGCATTACAGGCAAAAAGAAAAAAAAAAAAAAGTGGGTGGTGATGGGAAATAAAAGCCAAAAAAAAAAAAAAAGCCTTTCAGAGAGTCCTCACTTTCTAGTCAGTAAAGAAGCCCTCCTCAGACATTTCAGCCCACATTTCACTCATCAGCTCTAGCAGCAAAGGCTAGGAATTTGAGAGTTTTGTTTTCTGGCCTCTATGAAGAGAAAAGCTGGCGGAGGGGGTGCACAGTTGGGTGGGTACTGAGTGAACCTACTTAAATAGTTCGTGTACAGATAACCTACCTATACAATCACTGCTCAATTACCTGCCTAATAAAATACAGGTAACAGGCTAGTCTTGCCTAGAGGGCTCACATGATCTAGTGCTATCTTTGTGAATCCATCTCTGCTGTCTTCAGCCAACCTTGGCATTTTGCTGTAATCAAGCCTTCACACTTTATCTAAGCTCGGAATGCTGAGGAGCCAGTTACTCCCGTGGGCAAAGGGCACTGAAGATGGAAAGAGTGTGACACAAGCAGACACATATTTGAGAAAGATCACTGGAACCCATCTTGGGGAGTGGGTGGTGTCTTTGGGAGGGTGCTGCGTGGGCCTGAAGGGCCGCGGGTGAAATAGAGACGGGGAGAGGGCTGGATGAGAGAAGCGTCTGAGACGTGAGACAAGGCCGGGTCACCAGAGCACTATCGTCAGAGGGCTCAGGTGGCCTGCGCCGCGCTGCATCAGGCCTCCGGATTGCAGGTCCAGGAGAGCACCTTGTGCTTGGCCTGGCTCCCGCGGGCTCCCACGCCCACTGCCCCGCGGTGAGTCCGCACGTATATATATATACTGTATACCTTCGTGCCTCTGCGGCGCCTTTCTGCCCGGCGTGGGTGGGCCTCCCTGGTAGTCTGACAGTTTCCCCCAATAACCCTCCTGCACGTTTACCTTCGTCTTGGTGTTTTGCTTCTCTGAGGGCCAGACGAACCACGGGCTCCAGGGACCTGCTTACGGCCTCACTGATAATCTCGGTTAAATCTGCGTTGGTTATGCGCCGGAGAAACTGAGCTTTTACACTGCCTGACCTACTCTGATGCCATGGATTTTCGCTATTTGTCTTTATTCCTACACGAGTGATACGTTTTCACTTTAAACATGTAAAGCGTTGAGAGATACAATCATATATATACTTTAGCAAGTAAGAGAATCCAATCGTCTTTATCCCCCACCCACTCCCCCCAGAATCCTGGGCGTGATGTATTAAAAAGCTATTATTTTACACCTCTGTCAATTGCTGGCTTTAGGCGCATGACACTGAAGGCACACACCAAAAGTGTCCCTGGGAATCTTTGACACCCGGAGAAGCACTTACTGAACAACTGCTGGACCACAGAGTAGCTGCTTTGCTCACTCCGATCTCTCCCCTAGCTGGCCTTGGCTTTCTGAGACCAGATTTTGAAGCTAAAGCTTCACTATTAGAATAAACGACACTATGAAACTAAAATGTATTTATTTGGGAAAACGAGTGCAAACATGGCCTCAAATGGTAAAATACAACGTGAAAAACACATTGAAAAACTAATATACCAGAGTTTCAAACTTGTTAAAAACACATCCTTACCCTGATCTAACTGCTAAGATTAACCTTGAAATAGGTAACTTGCAGAACAAAGCAAAAATCCAAACCTCTTCTTTTACCACGCTACAATTTCATTAAAAAAAATTAGGAAATCTTACTTTATAGCAAGTGGATGGCGTCCTCCAGATCCCCGTGCGAGCAACAAACTTGAGACCTTTGTGCAGAAGCAAGTCAGGTGCTTAATAATGCATGTTGGGATTTGTAGTTTCTTTCAGTTTCAAGGAGTCGCATACGCTATATGTGTGTGTGCTGCCATCTAGTGGAGGTCATCTAGAACTGTTAACTCCAAGGAAGGAGAAGGCGAAAAATGGAAAAGCCCATTACAGTTTAGGATGCGGAAACCATTTGCTTTACTTTAACTTATCTTTGTTGTCTGTTCTGGCCTATTATGTGCTGTTATAGGATATTCAAAATTTAATGTGTCAGAAATTTCATGTGGAAGAGGAGGGGAATAAAATAAAAGGACCCTAGATTATTTAAGATAGTGGAGGCTTCCTCCCAGGCCCTTCACCAAGATTGTTTTGAGGGAAATAAAAATTCTCTCATGTTTAAGGTATAGTTATGGTTGTTTTGTCACAGTCTACTCTATAACACTAGTACATATTTAATGGCAGAGTGCAAGCCTCCTGACTACCCTGAGGGGGCAGGGTCCAGGTAGCACTCTGAGCTTCATAGTGTGGAGGTGTGGAGGCTTGAAAGGGAAGGACATGTTGGGTAAGAGCAAAAAATCAAGTTTGGCTGAAGAGAACAGAGATAGTAGAGATTGAAAAGAAAGGACGAGGTCATGTGTGCTAGACTTAGTCACTCATACTTTGGCAGGTGTGTAATTGAGCAGAATGATTGTGTAGGTTATTTTGTGCATGTACTGTTTAGGTTGGTTTACTCAACATCCACCCACCTCACTTTCCTCTGCCTTTTATTTTATAAAGGTTGGAAAACAAAACTCTCAAATTCATAACTCTTTTTGCTGCTAGAACTGGCCAAGGAAACACAAGCTGAGGAGGACTTCCTTCTTGGATAGA
This sequence comes from Proteles cristata cristata, assembly GCA_017311185.1. NCBI lineage: Eukaryota > Metazoa > Chordata > Mammalia > Carnivora > Hyaenidae > Proteles > Proteles cristata. The sequence goes on from JAESUZ010003940.1 coordinate 937,530, forward strand.
AAGGCAAGGCCACTCTGAAATGTTTTCCATTTCTGCCCTTTCCCTGCTTTTTCCTGGAACGTGAATATGCCTTGGGACATGGCAGCCATCTTGTGACTCGGTACAAGGTCAGAGATACACATTAAGGACAGAGGCCGGTGAGGGAAGGAACCTGATGCCTTGGAGACAGCCTCAGTGCCAAGCCCAAGCCTAACTCTGCTCTCCTCATGTGAGGATAAGTTAACTTCTTTAGATTATGTTTTTCTCCAGGTTTTTTCTTTGGAGCCATGAGTATTCATAAAAGTCATGACAGTTAAGAACAAAGACTGTGGAGGCAGAAAGATGAAGGTAAGTCCCACATCTTTTTACTAGCTGCGTAAGTAACAACTCTCCAAACTCCAGTTTTCTCATCTGTTAATGAAGGTAACCATAGCACCCACCTCAGGCATGTGAAGAGCAAGGATTAGACATGTACAGCTACCAGCACATTTGTTACATTTATACTTAATAAACGTTAATGATTATTAAAATTCAATTAGATGGCAAAAATTGATTTTAAAAATCCTGATTTAATTGCCGCATATATCTACATCTAGTTTTTTTTGTAACTGTCCCTCATTGTCCATGGTAGCTTCTAATGGAGTCTAATGATCTCTAATCATGCCCAGCTGTGCTCCTTGCTTTACTGTCTTTCCTTTAACTTTTGAGGATTTTAAAATAGATTTTATATGAGAATTCTCTAATCAAGGCCAACTCTTAACATTCTTTCTGGGGGCAACTTTCTTCAGACTCCCTTTGTCCCCAGATTTTCAACAAGGCCTTCTATGTGACAGCCTAAGTAACACAGTGTTGCAAAAATTTGCTTACCCATCTATATTTTCCATGGACTAAATTTCTTCAAGACCACAGGCCGTATCTTTTTCAACCTTATATGCAATCAGCACATATTATGAGTTATTTGTTTTCCAACTAAATAAACATGCATTTCACTAAGACAGTACCTTTTGGTGCCCAGACCAGTGATTGGCACACAGTAAACGGCTGTTAAGTATTTGCCGAGTATGAATAGCAGGCTCTCAGTTCTCCTGAATATAATTCTGTCAGGCTCTCAAGTGGTTTCCTATGAACAATAATCTATTTGTCTTCAGTCTTGACTTTATTTTCAGACCATTTTAGTGTTTTCTGCCTGTATTACTGCTGTTTAACATTCTTGCATGTTTCATTGTTGACTTTTGTCATCATCCCTTCAGTCATTCATCATGACACTGAAACCCAAATCATAAGAGTTTAGCAACATTCTGAGGGAGATGACAACAACATGGACGAAAGGGAAGTCCCACCTTTGTCCCCTCCTCCCCACCCCGAGACACTGAATTAAAACAGTGTATGAACCAAAATACCTTTATGAGAACTTAAGCCAGTTAAGACGTTGCAGTACCCTGGGTAAGGGGGAAGCTGAGAACAGGTGTATTGAAATGGGCAAGAAGGACCATTTCACCTTACCTGTGACTCCATCCACCCCATCCCTTGCCCAAGCTAGCACAGTTCAGCCTCTGGCTCCTATGTTCCCCAGGGGAATAGGGGAAAAGAGAAGAGTGGAAAATTCATCCAAAATTCTATTTGGCAGCCCCAAGGACTGGTTTCTGTGTTGTTTGATTTGGGAGTGCTGATGGGACGGGCATAGTTGGCACTAGAGGCCTGTGGTGCCCCAGAAGGAGGCTGAAATGGTTTAGCACACTTGGGAGAGGAGGAAGAGGAGAGCATTTGCTTGGTGGTCTTTTTGAGGAGGGCTGTCCAAGACTGACATTTGTCCAGCCTACCTGGGGTGCTAATGGGGGGCTGATATGCTTTGGATATCATTAGCTTTGGGGGTTCATGAGAACAAAGAGCTAGTGGCTTCTTATTGCATTAAAGAACATGCTGTGTCTCAGACACCAGAGGGAGCAAGAGACCCAGCTCATAGAAAAGAAATTGGCAAACCTCTCTAATTGGCAAAGTATCCACACGGCCCAGATAAGTCACATCCCCCTTAAAAGCTTTCAGAGACCCCTAGCATCTCTGACCAGGTTGATTGGTGGATGTGTTCCCCTGTATGAAGCAATCTGTAGACTAGAAGAGGTGGCTTGCTTTTTCAAATGCATAAAACTCAGCAAAAAAAATCAGAAACTGTGTGCACGTGCGCGCGCGCGCACACACACACACACAGAAACATGACCCAATGGAACAAAATACATCTCCAGAAACCAGTTCCAAAGAAAAAGTGATCTATGAATTACCAAAGAATTCAAAATAATAAAGATTCTCAATTATCTATAAGAGCATGCAGATAAGGAACTAAATGAAACTAGGAAGACAATGCATGAACAAAATGACAATAACAAAGAAATAGAAACTAAAAAAGAACCATACAGAAATCCTGGGTCTGAAGAATAATACAATGACTGAATTAAAAAATTTACTAGAGACGTTCAGTAGCAGACTTGATCCAGTAGCAGAAAGAATCAAAGAAAAGGAATAAATAAATGTGAAGAAAGCCTAAGGTACTTATGGAACATCAGCAAGTGGACCAATATATGCATTATGGGACTTCAAGATGGGAGAGAGGGTCAAAAAATTTATTTGAAGAAATAATGACCTCAAACTTCCCAAATCTGAGAAAAGAAATGGTCATTCAAATTCTAGAGTTAAGCAATGTTTTACTAGACTGGATACCTGATGACTGATTACTTTTAATGGCCTTAGTTTATTATCTACTACCTTGAGTTACTGTTATTCAGTGGAGGAGCAGACATTGTCAAATCTGTAACTCTGCTATTGTGTCTTACTTGGGGAAAATTGGAAAGGAAAACAACTCCGAAGGCACTGGCTTGGGGGAGACAGTTATTGGAAGGGACACCTTCCCCTAGCCCTAGTGAATGCCTATGATAGTATATTAAAGGAAAATATCCATCCATGGATTGTAAAATGATCACTATGATGTAATTCACAACCTCTTCCTCTGAATGAATCTTATCAGACCCAAGAATGCATTGAAATCACTAACTGTTCTAAACCTTATGCAACTTACTGTTTTATGTGTTTTTTTTAAAGTCATATGATATAAAAGTTATAACAGATGCTCTCTAAAACCATAGTTCTTAACCTCCTACAGGGCGACAGATCCCTTTAAAAATATGCACCTGAGTATCTTAGAAAATAAATTTACATACAAGTTACCATGAAATTTCAGAGGTTTTACAGACTGCATGAAGCCCATCCACAGATGCCTTAATGTATCTGTGGGGACTCTGGGTTTCTAAGATTTTCTACTTTCATAGAAACTCAGGTGCTGTTTCCTCATGTCTGAAATAAAAGGGTAGAATAAGTGGTATTAAGTTCTTGCAGCTGGGAGTAAAATGCAGTGAGTTCACACAGTCTCATAACAAACCAACCAATCTAGAGTGCTTGTACACGGAGTGGGTGGGTACAGAAAAGCAGAGAGAATTTTTGTATTTATTATAGGAAAACAAACATCAGACTAGAAAATGAAGAGGTCACAGCACTTTGCTGTCCCTTAGCAACTTAAATCCAGGAAGCATGTATATATTCTCATAGCAAAATTCTGAAAGTTAACAAATGAGTACAGCCAAATACATCCTGAATACCCCACCAAGAAACCATCAATATTACATAGACTTGTGATCCAGAACCACTAGTTAAACACTTATTCAATGCTTAAGGCGCTTAAAACGTAGTTCATAATTTTGTTACTTAAATGACACTTTAGTTCTGTATTATGCCTTAGAATTATCTAAGTCATGGCTATAACATTACATTAATAAAGATGAATACCTTTTGTGTATGCATGGAAAGACTGGAGATTTCCTTCAATAATTTTATTCTTTACAAAATATATAAATAAATAAAACAATTCAATTTCGAAAGTATTACCACATTCAAGAAGAAGGCCTTGCTATCAGTCATTCTAAATTATTGGAATGCATGAAGCTCCTGTTCGTTCATCTTCCAATTCGAGTGGCAAAGTGAAAACTGAACTGAAATGAAGTTGGACCATGAGAACACTGCCAGGATAGGCACAGAAAGTAAAAGCGCAGTCATTTCTCAACAGGGAACGCTGGGCCCCAGGAAAGTGACAGGAGAGAAGCCTACTGGGTCTTGCACTCGGGCATATCTCTTCTTGAGGAGCTGTGCCAAAGACCCGGCTGAGCACCTATGCTCTCTGCTCCAGCCATTTGTTCTTCTGAGAAAAAAAAGAAAAAAACCTGAAAGTAACCATATTTTATTAAAACACACACACACACACACACACACACACACACTTCTAATAGAACTGGAAATGTAAACAACATTAGGACAGCAGAGATATGAAGAATGAAAAATGACAATATGGTCATTAGCCTCATGTTTGGTCACTACAAAGTGATAGTTCTTTCACTTTATCAGAGTTGGAGAAGTTTGTTCCCCATTTTCTCATAAAATCAATTGTTAGGAAGAACATTTTGTACATAAAAGCAAGAAGTAATAAAGTCTCAACTGAAATCCATCACTCTGAGATTCAAAGTGAATCAAACAGATTGAGTCTGGTTTTCTTTTGCCTAAATGTTAGGGGGAAAAATGCTATTCTAAACAAATAGTATTTATTTTGGAGAATATTTAGCCATCTTTGGAAAACTTTCTTTGAGCCTTTTAAAAGCATTTCAGCTGCATTTATTTGTTTTTAAACAGTATTAATTTTCAAATGGTTATATTCATAAAAGTAAATCTTGCATACCTGGTCTTTGCAATCATCTCAAGTTGTTGAGAAAATTTAAATTATCTTTTATAATTCAAAATAAAAACATTAAAATTTCTTTAGAATGGCATTTTACTAATTCAGGCTGGGACCATGTCCTTTAAGTCTGAATGGGTTGGTTTTTGATTCATATATTCTTCCAGCCTATTCTTTTTTTAAAGTTCATTTATTTGAGAGAGGGAGAGAGCATGAGAGTGGCAGAGAGAGAGGGAGAGGGAATCCCAAGCAGGGTCCCGCTGTCAGTGCAGAGCCCTGGTGAGGCTCGATTTCACGAACCATGAGAATAATGACCTGAGCCGAAATCAAGAGTTAGACACTTAACTGACTCAGCCACTGAGCCACCCAGGTGTCCCTCCAGGCTACTCTTTATTTTACTTAAAAAGTACCAGAGTGATTCATATATTGATAAAAACACTTAAGCATTTCTACTTGTGGTTAAATTAATTCATATCATGCGTGTGCCTCTGGCATTATCAGATAAAATCGAGGTGATTTAAAGTTTCTTGGTTTTTCAGAAGACTCTTCTCAAATAGTATGTGTGCATACACATCAAAAGTTCCATGTAGGTGCTAGCTAATGGCAGGTCCTTAAATGTTTGTAAAATACTATTCCATAAAATGGAATAGTTCAAAATTTTTTTCAAATTGGTGCCTTCCTATATCCCAAAGAGCACTTTCAGACTGCTGGCTTGATCTAATTTTGGTGAGAAGTTGATGAGAATGGACAGATTTCTTCTAAAGTCACACGATAGAGCTCTCACAAATCCTGGCAACCTTCGCTTGGGGCCAGAAATGATTTGGCAACTGCTCTTCTTAGTGTACAATTTTGTTGCTGTAGTTACAAGGGCTCTGGCCACACACACGATCAATGCTGTGTGGCGAGAAGGACAGGAAACGCAGTATTACAGACTTCCTCCTGCAATGCTCCACACCTCTGTGTCCGGCACCCCTTCCTCCATTCAGTCAGGTGCCCAGCACTGCTTTCACTCCCAGATCTCTCCTGTCCGCCCACTTCTCTCCAGCTCTATTGTACCTGCTCAGGTCCATGCTAGTGTGACCTCTTGCTTAGACAACTGTCATAAACTCTTGCTCCTATTATTTGTTGGTTACTATATAACTAAGGTGATGTGTTCAAAATTTATAACTCATTATGATCCCCCACCATTATGTGGTTTAAAATCTTTCAAAGGCTTCCTCTATACAATCTACGAATTCCCACACACCAGGCTCTTCTCTTTGTCTTCGGTGACTCCAACCACAGCAGCTTGTGCTAACTGTGCTCTGGCCATACCATCTTTCTTCCAATGCTTCCCCTGGTTATGGCTCCTCCTACCTTGGGCTGTCACTGTTCTATCTGCCAGAATACTTTTCCCTCCCTTCTTTGTTGAGCTAATTTATGTTAACCTCTTAGATCTCAGTTTCCTTCTTCAAGGCAGACTTCCTTAATACTCTTGAAATGAAGACCCATAATATGACTCGCAGCCTTTTGTGCTCTAGAATTTTACCCATCTATTTTTGACTACCTGATTACGGTATCTCCTGTTGGACTGTAAGTTCCAGTAGAGTAAGGGACCATGTCTGGTTTTGCTCATCAATGTATCTGACACAAAGTTGGAGATCAAAATTTTTTGCTGACTGATTGAATTAATAAGTAAATGAAATAAGTCTATGATCTGGCTTGTGGAAAACAAATATAATGCTATTGGAAATACTGGCCCACTGAATTGGAAAGAAGGGCTTCTTCAGTAAAAGTTTTGTTTACAGGGTAGTGTCTTCATGTGCTTAAGAGAGTTGCTTATTTCTCTCAGGGAAAAGCTGAAGGTGTAAGAGGCAGAATAAAAGACTTAGCTTGGGGTTAAAAAATAATGCATGTTAGTACCATGCTTTGGAGAAACTTTTTCACCCTAGAAATGCCAAATAAAGTCTGTGCACCATAGTTTGCTCAACTACATCGTGTCTAAACTTGCCCTTTGGGGCCACAAATTAAAGGTAAGTTCTGACAGATATGCTCTGATTTCTCAGAAACCAGTATATTTACTTACCTGGGCAAAGGCCTAAACCCGAGTTATCAAAATAGCGAACCGGTTGAGGTGTAGGTAAAGACTTTGATCGGCTATCAAAAAATGAAGACTTTGGTGATTCCCTTGGCACAGGATCTTGTAAATTCCGTTCCTTGCATTGAGAAGGTGTATGTGGCTTCTTTTTAGAAGCTGTTCTAGTCATTTTAGGAGACTGTGGAGAATTCTCACAAGTAACTTCTTTGTGAGCCTCTCTTTTAAGGATTCTCTCCTTCCATGTTTTGACCTCATTGGAAAGATGATGATTATTGCTTGAATGTAGGAGAAAGAAAAAAAAAAAGAGACTGTAAGTCTGCTGAATTCCTGAAATTTATTCATACTTACATTAAAAAAATTCTTAAACTCTGGTAAAATATATATAACATATAATTTACCATTTTGTCTTTTTTTTTTAATCTTAAATTTTAGTTCCAGTATAGTTAACATACTGTGCTATATTAGTTTCAGGTGAACAAAATAGTGATCTGACACTTCTGTACAACTCCCAGTGCTCTTCACAAGTGTACTCTTAAGTCCCTGTCTCCTATTTCACCCATCCTCCTGCCCCTTCCCTCTGGTAGCCATCAATTTGTTCTCTTTGGCTAGAGTCAGCTTCTTGGTTTGTCTCTCTCTCTCTCTCTCTAATCCCCTTTGTTTGTTTGTTATAATTTACCATTTTATCACACTTATATTTTAAATTCCACACTAATATTAAAAATTATACTTTTAATGCTTCCTGCTTGGATTATTTCATTCTTCAGAAAATGAAATGAGGTCATATTAATTGAACAACTGTAACTATGGGGTCTTGAAGAGAAAGCTTAGAGTATGACATCGGGTTTTCAAATGAATCAGTGAGATCATCCAGAGTGGTTTACCTATTGATACCTTGCAGCAATAACTTGACAAATTAGTCTTCTGGATAGACAAACCTTTAGTGTACCTTTCTTACTTTAAAAGAAATATTACACCATGCTTCTGGATTAGTTATAGTATTCCTTGTTACAGGAAATGCCACCAGCATTTATCCAGAGAGAAGCCTGGGGACCAATCCCAGAGGCCCTGCTCTCCTTTATCTGGTCATCTAGATCTATGGACACAACCTCACACTTAATCTCTCAAATTTATCACCTTATATTTATCCCAGTTGGCACCATTCTAGTCCATGCCAAAATTATCTTTTGCCTGGACTATAGCAAATAATTCCTAAATTGGGTTTCCCTATTTGGTCTAGAGCCAGAGATGCTGTTTGATCGCATCAGGCCCTGGCTTAAAATCCTCACTGGAGGTAACTTTCTCATTATATTGCAGATTATTACCCAAGCCTCCTCAGAGTGACCCAAAAAGGCCTATGTGACCTAGACCAGTGACCCCTGGCATCTCTTCTTGCACCTTACTCTGTTTCATTCCCTACACCCCGACTGCACTGGGTGTCTTTCAGTTCCACCAACAGGTTACTCTTTCTGACTGAAAGCCCGTGCACATGCTGCCCCTGCCTAGAAGCTTACCTGTCTCTCCTTTCATCTGGCCTAACGTCTACCCTTTTCCATAACTGCTCTTTTATCAGTTTCTTCGTCATTACCCCTCTCCACACTTAGGTAATGTCCTACTTGTGTTTTTTTGTTGCTGTTTAATAGCAGTCATTGCAAAAAATTCATTGCTTGTATAATTATTTATTTAATGCCTATTTTTCTTCTATTGTATCATTAGTGAAGTGCGTGGCACAAGATTCTAATCTCTTATAGAAGCCAAATAATTAAATTTGTTAGAACTGTTTATGAAGTAAAAGTAAATATAATAATAGACTTAAGGAGTTCTCCTTTGACTTGGGTATACTGACTTGTAGTGTATTTGAGCTGCCCCTCAAAGATCTGTTTACTTCCTGCTTCTGGACTTCATTAAAAATAGGTCAATTGATAGATAGCAAGCATCTGGAATGGTGCTACCATAGTCTTATTCCTTTTAAAAGACATATATTACAAAAATGCTGATTCCAAGGGGCACATATACTCCAATGTTTAGTAACACTGTCAGCAATAGCCAAATTATGGAAAGAGCCCAAATGCCCATCAACTGGCGAATGGATATATATGTATACACACACAGTGTATATATGTATACATATATGTACATATATACATATATATCCAAGCATGTGTATATATACATATATATATACAGTGTATATATACACACACACACATATATATATATATACCCAGTGAAATATTGCTTGGTGATCAAAAAGAATGAAATCTTGCCATTTGCAACAACGTGTATGGAACTAGAGTATATTATACTAAGTGAAATAAGTCAGTCAGAGAAGGATAAATATCATATGATTTCACTCATGGAATTGAAGAAACACAACAGAAAAACATAGGGGAAGGGAAGGAAGAATAAGATAAAAACAGAGAGTGGAGGCAAACCATAAAAGACTCTTTAATACAGAGAACAAACTGAGGCTTTCTGGCAGGATGTTGGGTGGGGGGAAGGGCTAAAGGGGTGAGGCACAGTAAGGACAGCACTTGTAGGGATGAGCACTGGGTGATGGATATAAGTGATGAATCACTAAATTCTACTCCTGAAATCATTATTACACTATATGGTAGCTAACTTGGATTTAAATTAAATAAAAAAAAAAAAAGACATTTATTACATATACTCTAAAAATGACTTTCTCCATCTGTGTGAAGGGTTGCCAATTGCAAAAAATACATATGCAAGTGTGTATACCACGCTCCCCTCCTGTAATACCCAGAAGCATAATTTGGGTATCATGTAAGCAGATCTTACCTTAATAGTTCATTCTTTTGCTTTATTAGCTGTTCATTTTGTTGCTTTAACTTAGAGATTTCTTTTTCTAGCCGTATATATTCACTTTTTAAAATAAGAGCTTTTGTGCTCTGGACGATGCCACTGCCCCCTCCACAGGTTAAGGGTTTATTTGAAGGCTGAGAGTCCGTACATTCTGATACAACTGTGAGGGAGGCAGATACACAAATAGGTGATAATTTTAATTCTCCCCAAAGTTCAAAATAAAGGAAATGTCACTGAGAGCAATAAGTCACTGTAAAGTCCAGACCATCTCGATCATCATCTCCTTAGAAGCCACCTTGCCTTCCTCCTTCTACCTTATCTCCCGTGCCTACCCGCTCAACACTTCTAATCATCTCCAGACCCCTCCTGCATCTCTCCAACCCACCAAGTCTACTCCCACCACCGTGCTCACTGGAATCCTGCACAATGATGGCAGGGGTAGCAGTCTCCCCAGGAGTGCGGTCCTTCACTCTCTCTCCTTTAGATCAGTGGAAATACCCAGAGGGCTTCTTACAGCACAGAATGTGTGTGCGCGCGGGGTCCACCGCCAGTTACTCAGTGCACTGTAAGTTCTCGACACGTACTTGTTAACTGAATACACCTCAGAATGATACGAAAGCATATATTATTAAGTATTCTACACTATGTGCATGAAAGTAATGTAAGGAGTTGATTTTGTAAACTTCAGGTAAAACTGCATAAAAATGCGAGGTGCTTATACTGTACAGTAATCCACTGCGTAACTGACAATTTATAAAAGCAGGTAAGATGTGTATGGAGATGATACTCAATGTCCATTTTCTTTTGAATTACTCTGGATTCAGATACAATGTGTACTGAAAGTCACAAATCAAATGCAATTATCCTGATCCTTTTGTAACAACAAAGCATACTCATTTCTACTTTTTTAACCCTTATAATTTTCCAGGTAAGGGTGCAATTATCCTGCAATAGCCACTAGAGTAGTTCAGTCTACATATGTACTAGACAACATCTTAAACATTATTTCACTTTTTAAAACATTTTTTTAATGACTAGATAAAAATACACACAAGTATTACCTTATATTTGCTTGACATTTACAATTTTCAGTGTGCTTTACAATTTTCAGTGTGCTTTCACATACAACTTTCAGTTTGATCCTTACAATAAGTGTGTGTGTGTGTGTACACACACACACACACACACACACACACACACACACACATAAGCTGGAAGGTGAAGTATTATTGTCCCCATGATTTCACAGGGCCATGAAGTGCGGGTGACCTGCCCCAACTTAGTTCAGTGTTTACTACACAAAACTGTCCCAAGTACTGTTCAGCATCCTCTCTTTTCAAATGAAACACATGAGATAAAAATATGTAGAAAGGTATACGTTGAGGAAATCGTATGAAAAATTTGATCATTAGATTTGAAAACTGTGTCTAAAATTAACTTCACAGAGCTGACACAATTTCAGAGTTTGCAAATAAGCATCATCTCTGTATTTTCAGCACTAAGAACAAATAGGAAATTATTTCTTTAACACTACTATTCTTTCTAATAATGATTGCATTTTTACTGTGCATATGGTTAAAATCTATTAAGATGTGGATGTCTTCACTACTATGTACAGATCTGATGATGCAAAGGTAAAATTAAAAAATTTTTAAGAATCTATAATGGACAAACAGTTGAAATTATAGGAAACTAAGGAGATGTCACAGGATAAATATGATCCCAGTAAGTTCATTTCAAAAACTGTTCTTTCTAAATTAATGATTAACATGTTTATTCTTGACTGTCACATATATAATAGTATGCAGAATGTCAAAGTGTATTGAGAAGTAAGATGGAAAGTTCTGGAAATACCAGCATTTTCTACTTACTTGAGGTATCTTGTGCTTGTTGATTTCTTCTAAGATTTTCTCTCAATACCCTTATAACTTCTTTTTGATATTCTACAGTGGCTTTTGTAGAAGTAATTCTAAAAAGAATAATGGAAATATGTAAAAGCCTAGCAACTAATTTTTAATGGAAGAATAAACAGAACTGCTGTCAAGAACTTTCTAATAAGATATATCACACTGACATAAAACCCATAAGTAATAGCAGATACCCGCCTGGTATCAAGTGTTTTATAGGCATAACGCCATCAAATTGGAAGCAGTCTCTTTGGTTGCAGGGGTAATCTTTTAAAATAATTCTTTTTAAATTTCTGGAAGCCCAGTAGCTATTAATTGGACACAACAATTATCAGAGCATGAAAGTGGAAAAAAACTTCTACTTATTTCTACATTGTCAGGGAAGCATACCCTGGCTGCAGCTCCCAGCCAATGTGACAGTCAAAGGTCAGATTCTGCTCAGTAGAAAGTGGTATTTGATGAAATGTTGGCTTAAGCATTAATCGGCAGTGATAAGTCATAAGACTTTCTACCTTTAGAGACTCTGAAAGTTATCTGCTGATCTTATTTTATAAGTAAAATTGCTTTTTTATAATAAAGAACTTGATAGGTATGTTTTGCTAAAACCAATAGTCTTATCAATGGAAGGCTAGTTAGGAGGCAGAAAGCTTCAGAGTGCTACTTTTTGGGCAAATTCGGTATCCTTGCTAAATATCTATAGGAAGAACAAAAAGCATTAGGAGCCAGAAGGAATCTTAAGAAATCCTCTAATACAAACTTATTCTTTTACTGATTATGAATATAAAGCCCAGAGAGATTGAACAGCCAATGTAAAGTGATATAATAATGTGGCAATATCATATTTCTAATTCACTATCTCTGACTCTATTTAATGCTCTTTCATTATGCCATATCATAAAGCATTTTAGGTATGCCATTATGTACAGTAGTATACATAAATAAATAGAGGTTATGCTTTTAGATACTAGGTACCATAATTTAAAAGGAAATACAACCTTTACACAAATACAACAGGACTAAGAGAACCAACAGAAACCTTAGTCAAACTGCCAGACACAAATACGCACATACAGATTCTTAATATTCATTTTCAAGCATAAGAAGGCCATTTTTAAGCTGTTCATATACAACTAAGCAAGAAGCATCAAAAGCCATATTGTGTTAGTAATTGACCAGATCTATGCATATTTTAAAAAACTTTGGATACGTAATGAGAATTTAACAAGTTTAAAATCTGTGGATGTGGATATTTATTTTAAAAAGCACTAACGATATTTCTATATATTTAAAAAAGCTAACCAATATACAAACAAATTTATATACTTTAGAAGGGAAACTTAAGCTATTAAAGCCATGTTCAATTAAGGTAAAGACATACTCTTTTTCAAACTCTTTGGCAGTTTTCATCTTCTCTAGGTCTGTTTTCACCAGCTTTGTTTTGAGATCTTCAATTTCTTCTTTGTAGGGCTTAGCTCCTAAAGCAACTTTGTCCTAAATTTTTAGAGAAAAGAAAAATAAAATAATTTCAGAGCAGTTTTAAAGAGTTGTTATAACTACCTTGATTTGGTAGGAACATTTTAAAACAGCAAACTTCAAATATATGAAAAGCAGAAAAAGGCACAAAATTTAATCCTAAAATGAACAAGTAGATATTTGATGTGAATGAAGTATGTTTGAAACTACTGGAAGCTAATATGTAATTACGAACATATGACTTCCATTTCTTAAAACAAATTTTTTTTTCCAATTAAAAATGATATACTTGAACAATGCAACAAATGTTGAGAATAATGTACAGGGGAGACAGGGAGGGTAAATCAGGAAAATGAAACGAAAAGATGCCAGAATGGCAATACAAACATCAAACTAGAACTGAACCAAAGCACAAAGTAGAATTAAGTGTTGGGACATTGTGTACTCAAGTATGGTTCAATCCAGTGCTGTAAATATGTCTAGTTCCCATTCACAGAAAAAAAAAAATCACAAATACATACTTATCTATATTTACATTGTTTTTAACAAATAGATTTTTATATTTTAGAGCAACTTTAGGTTTATAGAAAAACTGAGCAGAGAGTACAGAGTTCCCATATGCCCCTGTCACACTCCATCTCCCTCCCCACCCTGCCCATTTCCCCAATTACTAACATCACATATTAGTGTGGTATATTTGTAATAAATGATGAGCCAATATTGATATGTTTTAGGTTGCATTAGGGTTTTTTATTTGTACTGTACATTCTATGGGTTTTGACAAATGTATAATGGCACATGTTCATCATTACTATATCATACAGAATACCTTCACTGCTCTAAAAATCCCATGTTTCACCTATTCATCATTCCCTCCCTTACCCTTCTGGACCATTGCCAATCACTGATCTTTTTACTGTCTTCCTGGTTTTGCCTTTTCCAGAATGTCACATAGTTGGAATCATTAGGTATGTAAGTCTTTTCAGACTGGTTTCTTCTAAATTTTTTTAAATGTTTTTTCATTCAGTTTTGAGAGACAGAGAGAGACTGAGCATAAGTGGGGGAGGAACAAAGAGAAAGAGGGAGACACAGGATCTGAAGCAGCCTCCAGGCTCTGAGCTGTCCATAGAGACCAATGCGGGTCTTGAACTCATGAACCAAAGATGGACGCTTAACCAACTGAGGCACCCAGGCGCCCCAGATTGGCTTTTTTTAATTAGTAGTGTGCCTTTAAGTTTCATCCTCATTTTTCTGTGGCTTTTTAGCTCATTTCCTATTATTGCTGAATACATAACTTTTTATCACTGTACCACAGCAATACAATGGAGAAATAGATATTGAATAAAAAATAAAACCCATATAAAAAGGGACCTAGAGAGCTCTCTTTATTCCTCTAGGCTCTCTCACCCCAACCCCCATAGAAACATTCACATGCACACAATGGCTAGCATAAGACTAAAAATATGCAAAATGACAGTGCTCATCTTAAGGAGCTGATGACTGGATAAGATAAGCCCATTCTTGGAGAAGCCCACTGTTCAGTCACAGCACCAGTTCCCGTCCCCACCTCCTGAGTCAGATACTCATATCAGGAACTCTCTGAGCATGTGGCTGGCTGAAGTGTTGTCAGTTTTCTAAGAAGCTGTCAAACACTCTTCCAAGCTGGCTGTCCCATTTGCAGTGCTTCCAGCAATGAAAGAGAGTTCCTATTTTTCTAGGTTCTCACCAGCATTTAGCGTGATGTTTTGGATTTTGGCCATCTCGGCATTCTGAGGTATCATAGATGTAGTTATGTTTTAATTTGCAATTCTCTAATGCTATGATGGTGAGAATCTTTCCATATGCTTATTTGTCCCATGTGTATCTTCTCAGGTAGGGTGTCTGTTTAGATCTGTTGCCTATTTTTTGATCAGGTTGTTTTTATCATGGACTTTTAAAGAGTTTGTTCATTCTGGACAACAGTTCTTTATCAGATATGTGTTTTACAAGAATATTTTCTTTAGGTCTGTAACTTGCCTTCTTAATTTTCTTAACTGTCCTTCACAGAGCAGATATTTTTCATTTAAGTGGAGTCCAACTCACCAGTTCTTTCTTTCATGGATCGTGCTTTTGGTGTTGTTATCTAAAATAAAGTCACTACCAAACCCGTGATCTTCTATCTTCTCCTCTGGGGGTTTTCTAGTTTTGTGTTTTACATTTAGATTTTTGATCAATTGAGTTAATTTCTGTGGCAGAGAGAGGTCTCTGTCAAGACGTTTTTTGGCTTGTGGAAGGCCAGTTGCTCCAGCATCACTAGTTGCTTGCGCTCCCGCTCACTATCCTGGTCTACTGAACAGCCTTTGTTCTAAGGTCAGCTGACTGCATTTGTGTGGGACTACTTCTAAGCTCTCTATTCTCTTCCACTGATCTACTTGTCTATATATTGTTTTATTTTTTTAAATCTTTTTTAATGTTTTACTTATTTCTGAGAGTAAGAGAGAGACAGCCTGAGCAGGGCAGGGTCAGAGAGAGCGAGGGAGATACAGAATTGGAAGCAGGCTCCAGGATCTGAGGTGGCTGTCAGCACAGAGCCCAACGCGGGGCTTGAACCCACAAACCTTGTGATCATGACCTGAGCCGAAGTCGGGTGCTTACATGACTGAGCCACCCAGGCACCCATATATACTGTTTTAAAAGTTCAAAGAACTCTAAAAAAAAAGGTATCCACTTATGACACTAAAAAGAATATTTCAACATATGCTAGAAATGCAGAGATTACAGTTTTTTGCCATGGTATAATGAAATAAATTAGTCACATATAACATTGTTTAAAACATTCTTATGTCAAGAGAAGTCAAAACTGAAAATACTGAATTAGAAATGAAAGACAACAGAATTCCATATTTCAAACATATGGTGTGTGACCAAGGCTGCACTCAAGAAATACTGAGACTTAAATAGTTTCACTAATCAACTGAAAAAACTAAAAACATAAATTTGTTAACATCACCTATTTATCATGTGCATTTTCGATGGATTCAGTTAAGAAAGTTTCCTGGCTCTACCTGAGAAAGAACTCCTTTGAAATTCTGATTTGAATTACATGCATTTCCGGAATTAACTTGGGAACAACTTAGGCTTGTACAGTCTTGAAATGGTGTGTTTCTTATAAACCACATGTTCTGTATTTCTTTTTAAAGTTCTCTTGCTCTTTTCATATATGTTTTCCTCATTTTTTGTTAAGGTTCAAGCATTTTATTTTAGATTTTGTGGCCATTATAAATATGAGCTTTTTTCTCTAGGGGCACCTGGGTGGCTCAGGTCATGATTTTGAGTCTGAGCCCCACGTTGGGCTCTATGCTGGCAGCTCAGAGCCTGGAGCTTGCCTCAGATTGTGTCTCTCTCTGCCCCTCCCCCACTTGTACTCTGTCTCTGTCTCTCTCTCTCAAAAAAATTAACATTAAAAATAAAAGATCATTTTTTCCCCCATGATGCAGGATGTCCCTAAAGTTTTAATGTAGTTTAAATTTTTAATAAATTGACTGTTACTTGATAAAAACATTTTTTAATGATACAACAGAAGAAATGTATCAAGATTTAAACAAAATTTTAATGATTCATTTGCCCAAATTACTCTCTTCTCTATTCACTTAATAAACCCTACAATAATTATGCTGGACAACTATATCCAAGATGTTTGCAAATAGTGGTGAATAGGTTAAAAGTTTTTTTCTTATGTCAAGTCTTGAGTTAGATACTTGTTGCATTTTATAGAATGCTTATATCCTTCTAGTTGTCTGGGCCCAAAACTCTGGCATAGTGTCTTGACTCCAGCAAACGTGAGAGGAAGGGATATGTGCCACGTCTGGGCCAAAGCCTTCTTTTAGAGATTTTAAGATGAATTTCAGCTTCTCCATCTGTCCGTTTCCTGAGCCAGAGCATGAACTGCTTACGACCTGGTTTTAACCATGCAGATGAGAACAGCACCAAAGGGGTGGTGGAGAAACAGGGTGGGAGAGAAGGGAGCCTCATGCAGTATGGAGCCTCCTGTCAACCTGGAACTCATACTTTTAGATGAGATAGAGAAGTAAGGCTGTCTCTCATTTGAGTTGTTATAGTCTGCTTCCCTTTGTTGTAGCAGCTGGCGTGTCACATTAACAAACACACCCTCTTGGATTTGATTTCCAAAGGGCAGCCTTTAAAATTAAGTCAGACCATTATATCCTTTTGCCAAAATCCTGAAGACTTCTTAGCTCCCTCAAGATAAAAACTGAAGTTTTTAAAATAACCTGTGAGACCCTTTATGATCGGACTCTCTGCTACTTCTCACCTTATTTCCCACCTCTATCCCCTTGCTCATTCAGCTCAGGAGACACTGGCTTTCTTGTTTCTTAAACATGTCTAGGCTTTCTGAGGTTTCCTTTGCCTAGAAGGCCCTTCCACTACCACATAGCTCACTCATCCCTTCAAGTCCTCTTACTGGTGTGGCTCTCCTCAGCTCTCCCTTATAAAAGGTTTCCCTCCCACCCCCACTTTCACCCAGCACCCATGCACCCTTTGTCTAACTTAATTTTTTCCCATTGCACTTTTCACCATTTGACACACATATATACTTGCTTATTTTCTGTCTTCCTGAACAAGAATGTAAGCTCCTAGAAGAGAGGGACTTTTATTTCTTTCCACTGCTGTACACCTGACATCTAGAGCAATGACCAACATATAGCAAACCCAACAAATATTTCTTGATTGAATAAAAATGTGATTTGAAATATTAAATAATTCCTCTAAAAAATTCTAAGGACTTACAATTGATTTTCTTGGTTTTTAGTTTTACATTAAACAAAATGAGATTGCTTTTTATTGCCTCTCTGTTTGATGTCTTATTGAATGAACCAGAACTTTTAGAATAATATTTATATGCCTTTTAAAAATAATTTTTCTAGGAATACAAAAATAATTATTTTGCATGAAAATATATTCCTACATTTCATTTCTAAGTTTCCACTTGCTTACTTATTTATCTATTTATTTTTGAGAGAGAGGCAGGCAGAAATAGATTCCTACATTTCATTTCTAAGTTTCCACTTGCTTATTGAACTATTTATTTTTGAAAAAGAGAGAGAGGCACAGAGAGGGGGACAGGAGATCCAAAGTAGGCTTCATAGTGACAGCAGAAAGCCTGATGCGGGGCTTGAACTCGAGAGCTGTGAGATCATAACCTGAGCTGAAGTCGGATGCTTAACTGACTGAGCCAAGGCACCCCTCCACTTGCTTTCTTAAAGCTTGAGTATTGAACTTCATATATACATAAGTAACAGGAAGTTCAAGTAAAAGATTAGAGTCCCAAATATACTGCCAAATTCTACAGTAAAAGAAAAAAACCCAACCCTTTTATTGTAAAATGAGTTTGTTACCTGAAGTACTTGGATCATTTCTTTTGTTTTTTCAAGGCATTTATTTGATTCATTAACTTGAGCTTGAAGTTTTGCTACCACGTCATTAGTCATCTCAAGTTCTTTCTGCAGCTTTATAATCTTGCTTTCCTTGTGCTTAGCACTTTCTTTAGCTTCACGCAGTGAAGTTTCTAACTCCTGAATTTTCTATGAGAAAAAACATGCATAAATAAGGTGTGCCATGAAGGCAGAATCACAGAATATGTTTAAGACAAAGATGATCATATACAGGTATTAATTTTTCAGACTGCATTAAGAAAGGTTAGAAGAGAAACCAATGTCATTCAAATTACACATGTATTATTTTCTTTATTTAGAAGTTGATGACTTTTGGATTAAAAAAAGACCAAATTTTATATTACAAGGTTTAGTGTTTATCTTATTTACTGGTTAGTACAGTGCTAAGCATATTAAAAAAACACTACATTTTAAATTAACACTACTTAAAGAAAGTGCCATCTGTTAACTAAGTAATGCATGTAATATAGCTTTTCCTTTATTTTTGTTACATAGTTTTTAAATTAAAAAATACAAGTATGTGGAAAAATTCAAAGGCATATAATGAAGGTGGAGTTTCCCCATCTCAGAACCCCAGGTGACTTGGAAGTAATGACTACTAACCTCTTTCAAGTGTATCCTTCCAGAAATTTTCCATGCCTAGTTAAGCGTTCGTGAGTATACAGTTACAAAAAGAGTCAGTCATACACAGAGTAGGAACATACTGAATATACAAGTTGTTTTAAAAAAAATATTTTTGAGAGAGAGAGAGAGAGAGAGAAAGTTGGGGAGGAGCAGAGAGAGACAGGGAGAGAGAGTGAAGCCCAAGCAGGCTCCTAGCTGTCAGCAGACAACCTGATTTAGGGCTCAATCCCATGAACCAAGACATGACCTGAGCCCAAATCAAGAGTTGGACATTTAATCACTGAGGCATCCTGGTGCCCCAGTTCTGTTTTTTTTTTTTTTTTAACTTGACAATGTATCTTCCAGATCTCTCCATTAACAACACATAGAGATCTCTCCACATTTTTGTTTTTGTGGATACATACCTCCTGTTTCACAGAGGTACTGTAAATTAGTTAACTTGTCAGCCACTAGTGGACATCTAGGTTATTTGCAGTTTTTTGCAAGTACAAAAATACCTGAATTTGTTCATATTTATAAGATTATTCACCTACATACACATGCAGGTTTTCGTAGAAAATGTCTGCTTGTTTTTGGCCCATCTAGAATTTATTTTTGATTAAATGAGTGACGTAGAAATACAGATTTATTTTTTTCCAGGTGGCTAGCTGGCTGTCTGGAACGTAACATGCAATAAACCCTCTGTCCACACTGAGCTGGTTGTTACCATTATTAAACACTGAATTCTCATCCTTATTTGGGTGTACTGCTGAACTCTACTCTGCTTCACTGCTCTGTGTCATTTCCATATCAGTACTGAACTGCTCTATGCTACTCTGATTTGTCATAATTACCAAATAGTATATAATTTGGATAGTATATACTATTGGGTGGGGTATTTCCTGGGGTCACTGAAGATGGAATTTTCTTCTGCTTCTTTATTGCTTTGGTAGACGGGTTTCATATTTCGGCTATTTTTGTCTCCACCAACTGACTGAGGTCTGTAGTGATTAGCAAATGGATAAACTATACAAGTGGTCTTCTAGTTTCCACTGGTAACTGCTTGTTAAATTAATGGTTGACATTTTATTCTAAGTGCTTATTTTAGTCAAGATGATAAATCGTAATTTACTCTTAGGTTCTTCATGAAGTCATTTTGTGTGCTAACAAAATAAAATCGTATGTTTGGTTCACAGATTCCCATATAAGGCTAGGTAACAAAATACCTGATTCATTAAAAAAATTTTTTTTAAATGTTTATTTATTTTTGAGATAGAGACAGCATGAGTGGGGGAGGGGCAGAGAGAGAGGGAGACACAGAATCTGAAACAGGCTCCAGGCTCTGATTTGTCAGCACAGAGCTCAATGTGGGCCTCAAACTCATGAGCCTTGAGATCATGACCTGAGCTGAAGTCAGATGCCTAACTGACTATGACCCTATAACTGAATCATTTAACTAACGTATTGATTATTGGATGCAGGTTAATCTGCATAAGACATTTGTTATATTTTTAGCCTTTTCCATTTTAATTTTGAAATAACATAAACCAATATTAAAGACTTTGCTGATGGAGAAAAGCTGAATTGCACTTGCCCTCTAAGCTAGTATACAGACACAGATTATAGTTTAATAAAAAGTTACATGATTGTGGGGTACCTCCGTGGCTCAGTTAGTTAAGCATCTGACTCTTGGTTTTGGCTCAGGTCATGATCTCACTGTTTGTGACTTTGAGTCCAGCATCAGGCTCTCTCTGTGCTGATAGGTGATGCTGCTTAGGATTCTCTCTCTGCTGCGTGCCCCCCGCCTCCGCCCCCCCACCTCTAGCCTGCTCACGCTTTTTCTTTCTCTCTCAAAATAAATAAACTTAAAAAAGTTACATGATTGAAGAAATTTATAATGTACAGTAATAGCTCCTGAGGAGGTATATGTATCTCTTAATTAAGCTATGAGTTACTTCTGCTTAATAATTCAAAGGGAAGATCCCTATAGAATTCTGTAGTTATTTGAGTGGTAGCCACAATAGAACTGTATTTAAAGAACAAGCCCATTGGGGCACATGGTGGGCTCAGTTGAGTGTCCAATTTCAGCTCAGGTCATGATCTCACGGTTTGTGAGTTTGAGCCCTGCATCGGACTCACTGCTGTCAGTGCAGAGCCTGCTTCTGATCCTCTGTCACCCTCTCTTTTTGCCCTTCCTCTGCTTATTTTCTCTCTTTCCCCAAAATAAGTAAAATATTAAAAAAATAATAAAAAACAAGCCCCTCACAAACACAAACATGACCCACAGTTCCTAATACATTTGATACTATAATTTTGCTCTGAAATGTTACATAAAATGCATCTTTTAAGTCTGTGATCAATCTGCAAATTGAAAAATGTCTTATAAGAAATCATATACCTCTGTGGTTAGTTGTGAGGCTCTTGATGTAACATGAAGATTGTTATTGTCTTCTGTAACAGGATTAACAAGGACACCAGATGTCAGGGAGATCTTCAAAGTTTGGTAGGTTTTAAATAGTTGTTGATTTTTCTCTTTCACTGACTTCAGATCATGTTCCCATTCTTTAGTTACAGAAGCATTTCTTTCTTCAAACTCTGTAGATTCATTCATTATAGCCTATTGAATAGTAAAATACTATTATAACTCTAAGATAAATTACATATAAAAATACTGTGAAAACTATTAGAATTCTAGGACAAGGTATATGCTGAAATTCATTACTTAGAACATTCTACAACAGTACTTTAAAAGAATATGAACATGTTTTGTGGTTTGCATCAGTTCCTAAAATTTCAGAAGATGCCGGATGTTGATGAGAATAAAAAATAAGGCCTGGAGAGGATTCATATTGATTTACAAGATGATAAATCTCATTTTATTAGATCAGTGATAACATTATGGAGAGGAATCTGCAAAACTGTACAGGTTAAAGTTATTATGTATTAAGACATTTATTTTCTTAAAAAATTTTTTCATGTTTGTCTTAGAGTGAGAGTGTGTGCAAACACGCATGCATGAGTGGGGAGAGGAGGACAGAGGATCTGAAGCCAGCTCTGTGTTGTCAGCACAGAACCTGATGTGGGGCTCGAACTCATGAATCGTGAGATCATAACCCAAGCCCAAGTCAGACGCTTAACTCACTGTGCTCCTGCATTATGTAATTTATAATGTCCTATCTAAAGATTAACTGACATGTATCAGCAGAGCATATTCAATAAAGTTAACAGCAATCTATTTTCCTATTTTACTTCAAATCTCAATATTTATAGGAGAAATGCTGCACTGACTTTTGGTAATTAATCTGAAAATCATGTAACCCTGTGTAGGAAATAACAGTAACTCAATACCCTCGCTAACTTTTACTCATATCTTTTTACTTCCCAATTCTTATGGGATGTAGTTTTTGCTCTCATCATGCATTAATGCCTTATTGGTCTCATCTATAACTTTGTGGCTTTAAGGCACTTCTATCAGACTTGGATGCTAACTTAGCTGTGTTCTTGCTGGCACCCTGGACTCTCCTGGGTTCTAGACTACTGGCCTCATACCACACGAAGTTATCAATTCCTATTCTCAGGATGCCAGAGGAAGCCACATATCTATGCTCATCCACACACTAGGAATTCCAATTTTCTACTCCCAGCTGGGTCCTCAATATCACAAGAAAAATACTGACTTAATATGGGGATTATCTTAGCCATATACTGGTTTTATGTTTTTCCCTGTTGACTGTGGACTCTCCCCCCTCCCCACCATGCCCCTAAATAGCTTTTACTATTCTGCTAGCTTAAGGTATTTAACAAACGGGAATGATTCTCCACAGGAAAACAGTTTTTGAAAATATTATCTATACTTCAGTGTGATTTAAGTATAGTTTCCAGATGAAATTAAAATGTCAAAAAAAGAACTGCCCAAACATATGAAATATAAAATCGATCTTAGAAGCTATGATAAGATCTAGCTCCCCTTGCTCCAGAAGCATGTACACAAGCAACTTTCTGATTACTGCATATTTTACCAGGTATAGAGGTAGGGATTATTTCAGAGAGCAGAATGAATATCCTCATCATTGGAAAGTGCAACAAATATGATCTTTAGCAATGTTGGTTCTTGCCAATCTATACACTGGAGCCAGTCACCTCAGGAACAGTGATACAAACCACATCTCTGAATCTCAGAGTGGAAGCTCAGTGCATCCAGTAGTGATACCACCAAGAGGAAAAGCAAATTAGGCCTCTGTCAAGGAGCTTGCCAGGCTTGGGGCGCCTGGGTGGCTTAGTCGGTTAAGCGTCCGACTTTCACTTAGGTCATGATCTCGCGGCTCGTGGGTTCGAGCCCCGCGTCGGGCTCTGTGCTGACTGCCATCTCAGAGCCTGGAGCCTGTTTCAGTCTGTGACTCCCTCTCTCTGACCCTACCCTGTTCACGCTGTCTCTCTCTCTCTCTCCTAGAAATAAATAAAATAAAAAAAAAAAAAAAAAAAAAAAAAAGGAGTTTGCCAGGCTTGTCTATGGCAGGACCACAGCTGCTGTCTGTAACTCTCAAACAGGCTCATGTCTTGCCCTCTCTGAGGCTATTGGGGGAAAAGGCTCAATTCCTAAAAAAGCACTGAGAACTGAGAAAGGAAAGAGGATTCAAGATTTCATAAGTGGAAATTGATTATTACACCTCAAGATTTTATCCTCTTTTTTTTTTTTTAAAGTTTATTTATTTTGGGAGAGAGAACATGCATAAGCAGGTAAGGAACAGAGACAGCGGGAAGAGAGAATCCCAAGCAGGCTCTGTGCTGTCAGCGCAGAGCCCGAGGTGGGAGTCGAACTCACAAACTGTGATATCATGACCTGAGTGAAACCAAGGGTCAGATGCCTAACTGATTAAGCCTCCTAGGTCTCCTAATTTTATCTTCTTTACGAGTATAAGTTGATTATCTTTAATTATCTTAAGGAAGCATACATAACATGTAAGAGGAAGAACATGTTTTACACAGTTTTCTTCAAATAAAAAAATAAAGTATATACAAATAAATTATAGAAAGCATACCTAAGATTAAGTTGCTCTACGTCTTTTTTAAGAAAGAGGTAGAAAAATTAGAGCACACAACAAAAAGAATGAGGTAGCACAAAAAATTTCATCACTTACAATTATTTTGTTATTATAGAAGTTATTCACTTGACAAATCCTATCATTTTCTTTCTGGATGCCATTTTTAAGCTTTTCTGTATCAAAATGAGTATTCAGCCATTCTTCCAAAAACTGGGTCATTTCTTTCCTATTACTTAGCACTTGTTGAAATTCAGCCTTTATGCGGTGGAAGTCATTTTCTGAGAGATCTTTGAGAATTTCCTGTGTGAAAAATAAGTATTTAATCACCTGGACATTAGGAAAGTTTTCATCTAAATATCATACAGATATCATTAAAAGGGGAAAATACCTTACTGAACTTTCATTCTTAATATTTTGAAATAAATGTAATTCTAATTATTCTAATTATATTAGAATATTTAATTAACATTAAATTCTAAGAGGAATGTCCATGAATTCTGTCTGTTAGAATTAAAAACTGTCAAAACTATCTGTGAACAATAATCACAATATACGAAGTGCTTCTGCACATGTAGCTTTCCTGTGCACTCAGGCCTCACATACATGTTGGGAGTTGGGTGCCAGCCTTACACTGCTGGGTGAGAGCAAGGCACTCCATGGGGAGGCACTGCAATAACAATGTTCCTGACTCCTAGCCATAGACCTAGATTTAGAAAGCATTTGCAAACTTATTCCGGGGTTCTATGAATTCCCACTTGCTGGTATTAAATCTATTTCCTGTTTCTGTGGAATTCTGAAAAGGGAGGTTAGTCCATTATGTGGCACTCTATACATCTGGCCACCTGTCACCCTGCAACCTATTATTATTTTCTGGAAAATTCAAATGGCTCCAAGCACATGGAAAGGTACCTTCTCTATGTGATATAAAGGCTTAAAATCTAATGAAACCATTTAAATAAATTATACCTCAATATGTAGATCCATATTCTGGCTCAATTTAAGGTCCATTAATTCTCTGGATGGCAGATCATAATCTTGTTGAAGCTGTTGTATTTTAATTAGCAGTTCATTTTGCTTTTCCACCTCATCAACAAAAACCACTTCAAATTTATTGATGGATTCATGTTGTTCTTCCTTTATCTTTGTAACATGGCTTAACACATACTTGTAGAAAAACATTAAACAAATTGGGAAATGAACTTTTTATCGCATTTAGAGGAAATTTTAAACCCTCAAGACTAAGAGGTGGGATCGCATCTCTTGTTTATCTAGATCCTCTAGTAAGTGAGGAAGAAGGAAAGAGTCTCTCTCTATCCCTAGTTTTCTCTTCTTAGTATCTTCGGAGAACTTCCAGACTTCAAGTTCCTTAATTTGGAACCCCTACTGGATACACCTCATAGATGTTCAACAATTACCTTAGATTCAATGTTAAAATGTAGCATAATATCTCCCTATAAACTCACCTTTCTCTACCAATCACCCAGGTTTTCCAGCTAGATGCCTGAGATTCATTTTCAACATCCTGTCCTGCCTACCTTGACTGGGTAACCAATATGGGTGTGCCAGCGTCAAGATGTACTTCACACATGTAGTTAGATGTTTGGCATCAAGGTAACAATGATTTGAATGCCATATATTCCATGGACCTCCTGGATAAATTCTGGGTATCTGACTGCCAGGATTTGTGGAAAAATTTCAGGGCCTGGGGCACTTGGGTAGCTCTGTCGGTTGAGCACGCAACTCTTGATCTCTGTTCAGGTCATGATCTCATGTTAGTGGAATCAAGCCCTATGTCAGGCTTTGCACCAATAGTGCGGAGCCTGCTTGGGATTCTCTCCGTCCCTGCCTCTCTCTGTTCTTCCTCTGTTTGCGTGCACATACTCCCTCTTTCAAAATAAATAAATGAACTTAGAAAAAAAAGGGGAGGGGGTATCAGGGCCTGAAAGGCAAACTACCTAGAAAAGACAAACATCAACTCCCTCCTTCTTCAGTCTTCCACTACTCTTTAACCCTCTTATAATCTGGTCCTTTCCCTAACCACTCAACTAAAACTATTCTGAGAAAGGTCACCAATGAGCTCTACTATCAGTCAACAAATTGAGGGCATCTCTTCAATTCATATTCTGACTGTCTGAAGTATCTGACATTCCTGACCTCTTCATCTTTGACATGTTGTCCTTTACAGACTTGAGCAACAACACTTCTGCTTGATTTTTTTTTCCTGTTCCTTTGACGTTTCCAATCTCAAACCCATGTGTTGTTGTCTTTTCTGCTACTGACTCTTGAAAATTTATCTTTTCTAGAGCTCTCTTCTTATCCCAAGGCTCTTATTCTTCTATTACGGTTTCTGGGTGACCTTACTCACACACGTTATATTATCTAGCATCTATAAGCTGAGGACTTCCAAACCTTTATTTTTCTTTAAAGTTTATTTATTTTAAGAGAGTGAGCAAGCATGCATAAGTGGGGGGAAGGGCAGAAAGAGAGGGAGAGAGAGAATCCTAAGCAGGCTCTGTGCTGTCAGTGCAGAGCCCGATATGGGGCTCAATCTCACAAACCATGAGATCATGACCTGAGCAGAAATCTAGAGTCAGATGCTTAACTGAGTCACCCAGGCACCCCAAGCTGCTGAATATTTCTTTAATTTCCTTTGTCCTCCCCATCCCTATGAATCCTTTTCTGGTAGAACAGTCACCTACAATATCTCACCTGGACCACCATAACTGCTTTTTGTCTCTTCCCTCTGCCACAAACTCACTGTTTTTCTATGGTGAAGTAGCTAAAATGGTATGATCATGCTCCTGCCACTACTTAAAATAACTGTCCAGTGGTTCCCCATCATCTGCAAAATGAACTCCAAGCATTATTGCTCAAGTCCAGCTTCTACTGCAGTCTCATCTTCTGTGACGGTTTATCTGGTATGTCACACAACCCGCATATACTTCTGTCACCACACTTAGACTACCTGCTTATACATCTGTTTCATGCACTAGACCAGGAGATAACAGAGATGTTAGTCCTATCTGTCTCCCAAGCACCTTGGCAGTATCTAGGCTCATAGGGAGAGTTCATTTTTTGTTGAATGAACAGGTACTAGATGCATAGTGGATCTTGTGCGTACTATTCTGAGACCCACATAACCTTTAATTTGGTAGTAAATACACAAAATAGCCAATATGCCAACACCCAAAGTAGGACTTACATACACTGATGTTAAAACTAATTATAGCAATACTTACAAAGACATTACTAAAAAAAGTGGTACCTGAAGTTTCTTCATGACTCTGTGGAAT
This sequence comes from Proteles cristata cristata, assembly GCA_017311185.1. NCBI lineage: Eukaryota > Metazoa > Chordata > Mammalia > Carnivora > Hyaenidae > Proteles > Proteles cristata. Next base: position 964,945 of record JAESUZ010003940.1, read on the forward strand.
TCCATTGAACATCTTTGGTTTGCAGTAAGAAGTTTTTGAATTTGTTTGATTTGTGGATATGGAAGTGAGAGGTTTGCTCTCACTCTAATCGAAAGCTCTTTTTGGGTTTCAACTTCCTTCTCCAAGTCAAGGGATAGTTTATCTAAGCACTCATAATTATTATACATCTCTGAGTATTTCTTCAGAAGCTCCTAAGGAAAATTAGAATTCATTTAGTTTAACAATTCATCCTAATGTAACAAAAATAGTCCTTGCCCTAGAATTTTAACAAAACTTATACTTAATATCTTCTGTAATGCAGAAACAAATTAAGACCTTTGTGTTAAAAAAAGGGAGGGGGGCTCACTGTTGATTCTGGATTACAGAAATTCTATTTAATTATTGTGAAAACTTAAAAATTTTAAATATAACACAGAAAACCAGAAACAATCCCTATTATCATTTTGATACATTTTTAGTTCTTTAAGCATTCATGTTTTAAATGACCATCTCAAACTCTGAAGATAAATTTGAGTGAATTCAATCTAGTATATATTACAGCTCAAGACTGACTGCTGGCTCATGTTCACAATAGGCAGTGTGAGTCTGCAGGTAAAACAAGTGATGAAGAATTGAACTATTTGCCAGTTTGGTGTAGCCTCTTTACACATTTCTATTTGTCTGCCTAAAACCTGAGTTTTCTAACCTTTTATCAGTTAGAGTTCAGGTTCTATCTAATTCCTGACTACAGATATCATTGAGCCATTTTCTTAACAACCAAATAAAGACTATAATGAGTCCCACAAACTTTTCTAGGGGAAAGTAAATATGATATCCATATCTACATAATCTATGAAATATACACAGACATTATAGCTTAAGGGAAATAAAATTATATTTGTAAAAATGTTTCTATACTCAAATTTTCAACTTACACTTCGTTTCATGTCCTGACTCTACCAACTTACTAGCTATGTGACCTTGGGCACTAAACTTCCTCTCCAAGCCTCAGTTTCTTTGTAAATGGAGTAATAAGTATCTCATGAGGTAAAGCACTGGTATAGTGCCTAGCATATGGAAGACACCCAATGAGCCTGGCCTATAAGCTCAAATGACTAGAGGCCAGGCAGGGGACATACTGGTCAAAGTGCAGGTGTAAGAACACAGTAGTACAAATTGCTACAGTCATATAACAAATAACATGTTTAATTCAGGGTGCTAAATAATAGAACAAGGGGCTTCTGACAATAATGAGCTTCCTTTTTAATAACTTAAAGAAAAGCTAGCTGTTCATTCATCTCCTGCCTTGGTCTTAGTATGAATCATATTATGGTATGCAGCAGCACTGTGTAGTCATTCGTTTGTACTTTTAGTAAATTTATATTCCATTAGGAACGTGCTAAGTGATGTAGCCATAAAAAACACACAACATATTTAGGGATCTTGCATTCTAATAGGACTGATGGTAAATCCTGTTCGTTTTTTCCCTCAATATATATTCAGAATCAAACATTTCCCACTTCACTGATTCCTCTCTGGGTTAAGCCGCCATCATCTTTGCTTGGATTATTGAAATTCTTCTCTCAAATGCTCTTCCTACTTCCACTCTATTCCAACACAACCACTAGAGTCATCCCTCTAAAATGTAAGTCAGATCATGTCTTGTGGTCAGAACTATTCAATAAATCTCCATCTCACTCAGACTAAAACCCAAACATCTTTCAAGCCCGCACAGCCTGCATCTTCCCCATGAACTCTCTGACCTCATTTCTTATTAGCTTTCTCCCTTCTTGAACCCACGAGGCATGCTTTGCCTCAGGAGCTTTTACTTGTTATTCTTTCTTATCCTGTTCTTCCCTCAGATAGCTATATGGTTCAATCCTTTATCTCTTTCTGGTATTTGCTCAAATATCACCTTTCCAGTGGGGCCTTAAAAATCACACTCCCCTGCATCCCGGCCATTTTGTGTGTTTATGTATATACATATGCACACACATGCACACCTGTATGAGATTATAAAGTTAAAAAAAAAAAAATTGAGCACTATCTATTCATTCCACAGAGGTTCCTTTGATTCCATTCTAGGCTTCTGGAATTACTTAAAAAAATTACTTATTTGTGATCTTAACATGGGACACTTACTTTTATCCTAGAGCACTTGTCTCTCAGGCTTTCTGTGAGGTGTTTTCCATTACATAGTAACTTCTTTTCATATTTTACTACCTCTTTATGGTTCTGTTGGTCCTGCTTCGATACAAAGAAATAAACAAGGCTTCAGCTATAACTACATTCACATTTAATGTCTATATATTTTTCCCATTACATTTTTTCACACCATTTCAATAATGGAATTAAAAACTTGTAACTCAAAAACAAAAGAATGATGGTCAGAAAATGAGTAACAGTTCCCCTAATTATTGTAGTGAGTGACCTCGACTCATTGGAAAAAAATGGGGAAGAACCACATATTTTTTGGAGATAGGATTTATTTCCATAACCGCCACAACTGCAAATTAGATTTTAGAAATATATCTGGTTCCTACTATTCCAAGTCTCCAAATTAGAATTAGTTTGAATCGCTGCCAAATAACACACTACCAAAACCACCTGAAATATCTCTATTTAGACTCTTCCCAGCGCCTTGGGATAGAAAATGCGCATCATATTACATCTTGGACTTCTGATTCAAAGAACAACACAAAACCTTTTCTCCCATTTATTCAGTACAGTACTTAGAAGAACGACTGTTGAATAAATATTTGTTGAATGAATTAAATCTTTTTATAAATTTCATTAGGGCCCACATAAAGATGATTCCCAAGTGTCTCGTGTTTCTATTAATGTCGCAGATGATTAATAGAGTGGTTTTCTGCTCTATTGTTGAATTATGACAATAAAAACAGATTTCTTATAGATTTCATGCAATTTCTTATTTGTCTGAATTTTATGTTATTTTCTAGAGGGCTCAATTGGGTTTTTTTAAGACATGTGATTCTGAATACCTATAGTCTTACTGGTTGGGCTCTTCTCTCTGTGTGTCTGGCCGCTTCTCAAACTGAGGGAAGAGAAGAGCCCATGCCTAAAACTCTGTCATGTGGAGGCAGAGAAATAGCACACTTACTCTTTCATAGACCTAGTCCTTTAAATATTTCTTCATTAAAGATAATGTCATTTCCTGGTTTAAAAACTCTTTTAAAAATTACATTAAGGAAAATAGTCTGCTTTGTGTAACAAATCTTTTCTTAAAAATAAATAAAATGGTATTTTCTGAAAAACACTTTGTCTTCTTTTAAAACTGTATTCTCTATTTATGTGAAAAATTATAGTAATAGTTTTCCCATTATCCTTTTACTGTTTGTAGAAGTTTCCAAAAAGAAAAGGAAAAAAAAAACCCAAAACAATAAAAGACAAATCCCCAAACCCCACAACAAAAAAAAACCAAATTGTTCCCCTTGCCAAAAAAGCTTAATTCCTACAGTTATTAGATAAGAAAGATTCTGAACTCACTCTAGCTATCATTTCTCTTAATGTTTCTCTGAATTGGTCTCTTTCTATTTTAAGAGACTCTTTTGTCCTCCTTAGCTCATCTCTTTCCTCAGCTACAATTCTTAGTTCTTCAAGTCTTTTGTGAAGTTTCTTAGTCAAATGTACGTTATCCATTTCCACACTTTGCATAGATAAAGTCTGGGCCTCATACTGCTGCTTTAATTGTTCCATTTTGTTTATGTTTTTATGGGTTTTATTGACATCTTTCATTTTAAGAAGTTGAAGTTCTTTTTTCTGAAGTTCTTGTATCTTGAGATAATTATAAAACAAATTAGAATGCAAAAAGAATTCCTGTCTATTTGTTATAAATGTACATCTATATCTATCTCTAAATATCTGTACACATTTTCTTTCTCATTCCACAAGGGATTTTGGATACAGTTACTCCCCAAAGAACGACATATACCTTTTCCTGTAATTCATCTTTAGATTTATTTAAATCCTTTTGAATATCTGAAATCTGAGTTGTCTTTTCTGAAACGCTCTCCCTGAATTTATCAATAGTTTCTTGGTGTTCTTTCAAATGCATATGAGCAATTTTTAGTTCTTGTTGTTTTTCCAGATCCTTCATTATAAGAAGAAATTAAGAAATATTATGATGTAAAGGCATATTACATTTCCTTAATGATGAACTAGTTAAACAAAATCTTAAAAAAGGCATGCTCACAGTTAAAGACAAGCAGCACACCACCCCCAAATGAGAGTAGTACTGAAGGCTATACAGTCAAGTCCCAGTTCCTGGCCTCACCATCCTAGCTGGGTTTCCTGTTGAACTCTGCCAACTGCTTTCCTTTCTTTCATAGCACTCGGACATCATTCGACATCACTATCACAGAAACAGGACCCTCTTCTCATGCCTGGTACTCCATGGTACAGATGAACCCCACTTAGCCAGTGCCTTATCGGTGGACACTGGGACTGCTTCCACACTTGTCAGCACAAACAGTGTTGTGGTGAACGCTGTTGTATTTCTGCCCAGATGTGTGACTATACTGGTAGGAGAAATTCCTACAAAACGGAATTGTTGCAGCAGATATATACGCTGATAAATCTTTAATAGGGCATTGTCAAACTGTTTCCCTGGAAAGTTTATAACATTTACATTTTCACCAACAGTTATTTATTTCCAAAGAAGGAAGCTTCTTATGTGAAAAACATGTTAATTGGATAAATAGAAAGAGCCCAACTCACTCTAGCTATGGTTTTCTGTAGGTCTTCCTTGAGCTGGTCTCTCTCCAATTTTAGATTATCTCTTTCTTTCATTACAGATTTCATTTCTTCAAGGTTTTCATGAAGCTGCTGAGCCAAATTTAAGTTCTCCATTTCTATTTTATGCAGGGTTAAACTCTGGTCCTTGAATTGGTTCTTCAATCGTTCTATTTCAGACATTTTTTTCTGTGTCTCACTGACATCTTCCTTTAACTTAAAAAGTTGATGTTCATTTGCCTTAACTTGCTCAATCTTAACATAATCAGAAAATAACATGTTAGGATACATACAGTTTTTAAGGGAAGGATAAAGTTTCTAAATTGATTATGGCAATAGTTTTCCCATGTCATTTGTTAATATTTTGCATATCCACACAAAATTTATTTTCTTTTAAGGTATAATATACATAAATACACTAATATTAAGTGTATTGCTAAATTATTCTCAGCATATGTATACATCTATATAATTACAGCCCAGATTAAAATGTAAAACAATTCTAGTACCCCATAAGGTGCTGCGTGCCTCTTTCTAGAGCTTAACCACTATTCTGAACTTTTTTCATCCTAGAGGAGTCTTGCCTCCTTTTGAACTTAAAAACCACAATGTCTTCTTTTTTTGTTTGTTTTGTTTTACAAATAGTTTATTGACAAGTTGGTGTCCATATAACACCCAGTGCTCATCCCCACAAGTGAAAAATCACAATGTGTTTTATCCATTCTTCTGTTGACAGGCGTTTCACTTGCTTTCCATGTTTTGCTCTTATGATTAGAACCGTTATGAGCATTCTTGTATGTAGCTTTATGTGAAAGTATGCACTCTTTTCTCTCAGGTACGTACCCAAGAAACGGAAATGCTGAGCCACAGGCAAGTGTACGTTCAGCATTAGTAAAAACCATCAGGATGTTTTCTGATGTGGTTAAACCATTTTACCTCCCCGTAAGAATTTAGGAACAAATAAATCAAATACCCAAACAAGCACTGTTCATACCTTTTCTTGTAAATTAGCGTTTGATTTTTCTAAATCAATTTGCATACTTGATATTTCATCTGTCTTCTCAGAAACAATGCCCCGGAGTTTATCAATAGTTTCCTGGTGCTCTTTCACATGCATGCGAGCGATTCTTAGTTCCTCTTGTGTTTCCACGTCCTTTGTCATTAAAGAAATTTTAAGAATGGTGACACAGCTTAACATTGACTAGTATATTCTTTTTTTATGAAAGTGATATTTCTTTTAGTAAAAATACTAAAACAATTACTTCTTACTCTACATCTAAGATGTTAGAAAGTTACAAGCTTTCCCTTCCTCCTTTTCCGTGTCCTCACCTCCCCACAGCCTACTCCTACTTTTGAGAGGCAAACACATGATACATACACTATTCTACAGCTTGCTTTTCCCTCTATTAGCTATTTGGGCTTCCAAATTAAAACATCTGAATCTATTTCATTTTTTAAAAATTGTGTTGCATAGTAATCTGACGTACCGCTCGTATTTACCCAGTTTCCTTCTGATGGACATTTAGATTGTTTCCCAATTTTTATTACAAATTGCTACAGTGGACCCCCTGTGGTGTATGTGTGTCTGTCTATGTATATAAATATACATGTAGGATGGAGTTCACAAAGAAAATACTGGTCACAGAATTAAAAATTGTGAAGAACAATACCAAATTACCTGCCTTTGCAAAAGGCTCCATCAGTTCACTCACACCAATAGCACCACTCACATCAAAGCACGGTTCACTGCTCTCAGAAAAACACACATTTACTCACCAGCAGAGGAAGGGCAACTTACTTTAGACTCTTTTTCTCTGAGGCTTTCCCTGAGCTGGTCTCGCTCCATCCTAAGGGCTCCCTCTGCTCTTCGTAGACCATCTCTTTCCTCAGTAATGCAGTTTATTTCTTCAAGGTTTTCATGAAGTTTCTGACTCAGCCTTAACTTCTCGATTTCTCCACTTTCCAGGATTGAATTCTGGGCCTCTAATTGCTTCTTCAATTGCTCTGTTTGATATATATTTTCTCTGAGATCATTTTTTACCTTAAGAAGTTGACGTTCTTTTTCCTGAAGTTCTAGGATCTTGAGATAATCATACAATAAATTAAGATGTAGACTGATATTGAAAAACAATATTTTTAAAAAGTATTTATTTGAGAGACAGAGAGAAGGAGAGAGAGAGAATGCATGTGCAAGAAGGGGAAGGGCAAAGAGAGAGGGAGACACAGAATCTGAAGTAGGCTCTAGGCTCTGAGCTGTCAGCACAGAGCCCAACACAGGGCTCAAACCCACAAGCTGTGAGATCATGGACTGAGCCGAAGTTGGATGCTTAATCAACTGAGCCATCCAGGCACCCAATACATAGTATTTTCTAAATTAAGCAGGCAAATCTTTGTCTTTGATTTTAGGCTAATTTATATCCTGTTTCATTACACAAAAGACCTAATATAAACTTGCAAATACAAACTATACCTGTGCTTTTAAGGCAGTATCTGTGTTTTCTAAATCCACTTGCATATTTGATATTTCGTCTGTCTTCTCAGAAATAATGCCCCGGAGTTTATCAATAGTTTCCTGGTGCTCTTTCACATGCATGAGAGCGATTCTTAGTTCCTCTTGTGTTTCCACGTCCTTTGTCGTTAGAGAAAGGAAAATGATTTTTCAGAGAAATAAAATTCAAACAGTGTGTAGGAAGAGGTAAATATGCCTCCCACCCCCTTAGGCCTCATCCTCTAAGTTACTTAAACGTCAATACACGCTAGATACATTAATCCACAACATATCCCTTTCCCCAAGAGGATACTTCCAAATCACCACCATGGCGCTGCCTCATTCTTTATCCATGGCCTAGTACTGAGTGTGCTGCACTTATTAACCAGTCCCCTGCTAATGGACAGTTAGCATTTTCCCTGGTTTTTGTGGTTTGCTTTGTTTTGTTATTACAAGTTTCTGCAATGAATATTCTATAGATATCTTTGTACAACCGTGTTAATGTAAGAAAAGTAGCTACAATTGGGCTTTTTGGGTCAACGAATAAACTTATTGAAATATTTGGAAGATATTATCAAATATCTCCTCCTCCAACCTTCCCTAAGGTTGGACCAATTTTCACTCCTGCCAACCCTATCGACCATGATTCTTTTATGACATAGTGTCATATTTACTGGATGGGGGAAAAACAGTAACTCACTCTAATTACGGTTTCTCTCAGGTTTTCCTTGAGCTGGTCTCTCTCTACTCTGAGAGTCTCCTCTACACTCCTAAGATCATCTCTTTCTTTTGTAACAGATCTCATTTCTTCAAGGTTTTCATGAAGTCTCTGAGTTAACCTTACATTCTCCATTTCTATATTTTCCAGAATTGACTTCTGGGTCTCAAATTTGTTCTTCAAATATTCTATTTCACACATTTTTTCCTGAGTCTCATTGACATCTTTCATCTTAAGAAGCTGATGTTCTTTTTGCTGAAGTTCTCGAATCTGAGAAAAAAACAAGTTAGGACATAGGCACAAATTTTTAGGAAAAGGAGGAAATGTTTCTAAATCAAGTGAATCATCTTTACATTTTATCTAATATATGTGCTATTTTCTTCCACAAGGATATGAAGAACACAATAATCAGATGTCAGTTTCCAACTTAACAAGACCTACCTTTTCTTGTAATTCAGCATGTGAATTTTCTAAATCTTTCTGAATATTTGCTTCTTGATCTGTCATCTTTGAAAAAGTCCTTGTACTAATAGTTTCTTGGTACTCCTTCAAAAGAATGTAAGTAGTTTTTAGTTCCTGTTTGATTTTCAGTCCCTTCATGATTAGATACAAATTAGTAAAGCAATAATGAATACTACTGTTAACCACTTTACCACTATTTTCGTACCTAAAAAAATCACTAGAGGAAGGAAACTTACTTCGGTTACAATTTCTTTAATGTTTTCTTTGAGTTGGTCTCTCTCCATCTGAAGGGCCTCCTGCACCCTTTTCAGTTCATCTCTTTCCTTAATTATAGTTTTTATTCTATCTTGACTTTCCTGAAGTTTCTGGGTCAACCTGAGCCTCTCACTTTCTATACTTTGTAGTGATGAATCTTTGACTTTGAGTTGCTCCTTTAATTGCTCCAGTTCATTCATTTTGTCCTGAGTCTCAATGGTTTCTTTGGTGCTAATCAATTGTTCCTGCTTCTCATGAAGCTCTTGGATCTTAAAATAATAATAATAATAATAGCTAAAATTTACATACACATAAATTCTGCTTATATGTGCATGTGTGTGTATGTGTGTATACATATGTTTTCGTTTTTATAGGAAAAGGACCCACGATGTTCTCTGTAACAGTTTAGTATGCAAAAGTAGCTTCTATAATTCAGTTAGCTAGCTCCCTCAGGTTTTTTCCTATACTTCCTTCACCCCCAATTTACCTTTTTCTGTAATTCATCATTGGTTGTTTCTAATTCCTTCTGAAGGCTGGACAGCTCATTTTCCGTCTTGGAAAGATTCACTCTCAGCTTGTCAATAGTTTCCTCCTGTTCTTTCATGTGACCATGAGCAACTTTCAGTTCCTCTTCAGTTTCCAGGTGCTTCATTATTAGAGGAAATGTTAAGAAATTTACAGAAATATTATAACCATTATATTCTCTTTTTTTCCTGAAAGTTTAGCTTTTGCAAAAAATATCCGCTTATAAAAGGTTAAAAAAAAAAGCACATGGGTAAAGGATGAAACCAACCTTAGCTACGATTTGCCTCATGTTTTCTTTGAGTTGGTTGCTTTCGGACTGAAGAACTTCTTGCAGTCTTTGCATGTTATCTCTCTCCTTAGTTACACATTTCAGTTCATCAGAATGTTCCTGAAGCCTTTCGGCTATCTCAAGCTTTTCCATGTCCATTCTTTGCAGTGCTGACTCTGTGGCTTTGAGCTGCTCCTTCAGTTGCTCCGTCTCGCTCCTTAGTTTCTCAGTAGCACTATCTTTTTCTTCCATATTGAAGGACTGTTCTTGTTTGTCTTGAGCCTCTTGGATCTTAAACGAATCCTAAAACAACAGAATTGACATCCAAAGATACTTTATTTCACGTTCGGAGAAAAGAAATCAGGATAGTTTCTACAACAAATAAGTTGGGGCTCAGTGGCTCATTACGGAGCATTCTTTCCACTCGCCCACTCGTCATCACTCAGGAATTGAATGTTTCTTTCCTGAGGGTTCACTGTGCCATCAGTACCCTGTCAGAGGTTAGAGGTAAAATGGTAAACGAGACTTATACAATCTTTGCCTTTTTGGGATTTACACTTAAGAGGGAAAGACAGACATTATGCTAAATCAAACCAAACAGAGGTGCTGGGTCCTTGCAAGGTATGGGGCCACTGAACAACCCTGAGTGGTTGGGAAGGGCTTCCTGGGGGATGGAAAGCTTTGGCTGAGACATGAAGGATAACAGCACGCGGTAGGCAAGGGGGTAGGGAAATGCTGCAGACAGGGAGGCCAGACATCGGAAAGCCATGAAAGAGAAAGCACGATGCTGGAGCATGATGAGCAAGGGTAAGAGGAACAGAAATAAGGATGGAGACCAGCATGGTCTGGCATCTGGGGCCTCATACTCCACGTGAAGGATTCTGGTCTTTAGTTCAAGAGTAGTAATAGGCTATTAAAATGTTTTTAAAATTTTTTTTAATTTTTATTTATTTATTTTGAGAGAGAGAAAAAGAGAGAGAGAGCACAAGTCGGGGAGCGCCAGAGAAAAGGAGAGACAGAACTCCAAGCAGGCTCTGCTCCCTTAGTGCAGAGCCCGATGTAGGGCTTGAACTCACAAACTGTGAGATCATGACCTGAGCTGAGATCAAGAGTCAGATGTGCCATGCAGGTGCCCCTATTAAAAGGTTTAAAGAACAAAAGATTGCTTGCGCTCAGAATGAGGAATGAATTAGAGAAGTAAAGGACTGAATATGGGGAGACCAGTATGAGGCTATTACAGAAAGCCAGGGACAGAAATCATGGTAACTCAGATTACAGTGTGGCAACGTGGAGAGAAAGAGGGAAGATTTCTCTCTCCCTCTCTCTTTCTCTCTCTCTCTCACACACACATATAGCCCTCAAAATCAACAAGGTTTGAAGCTTGGATTATAAAGTGAGTGGGAGGAAAGGATACTGGGAAGGAGGATTTTCAGATTTCTGTCTCAGGTACTGAGGAACTACCTTATGAGATGCTACAGGAATAGATTTAAAGAAGGAAAGAAAATAGTTTTTATGGCTTTATCCTTTCTTGTAATTTATCATTGCTTTTTCTAAATCATTTTAAATATTTAAGAAGACAGCTGTCTTCTCTGAAACATTGTCTCTCAATTTCAATAGTTTTTTAGTATTTATGAGAAAATTTTAGCTCTGTTTCCAACCACTTCATAATGGAAACATTTAAAGAAAACACTGCAGTAACATTATCACTATAACTCAAGTGCTTTCTTTCCCAGAGACTTGATTCTTACAAAACACTTGGTAAATAGAAGGAAAGGATGAAACTTACTTTAGCCAAAATTTCTTTAATGTCTTCTTTCAACTGGTCTCGTCCAGCCTGAACTGCTTCTTCTATCATTTTAAGGTTGTCTCTTTCATCAGTTAGAGATTTCATTTCTTCCTGACTTTCTGGAAGTTTTTCAGCCAACCCAAGCCTTTCCATTTCTATGCATGCAGAGGTCACTGACTCGTTGGTTTTGGATTGCTTTTCCAATAGCTCCAGTTCATCCACTGCTCCCTGAGTAATACTGACTTCTTTCACATTAGGCAGTAATTCTTGTTCCTCATGAAGCACTGGCATCTTGTAATATGCAGGAAATACCAAGGTTACTATCTGGAGATCATTATCATAATTTTTTAAAGGGAAAGATGAGAATACTGTCCATAGAAATAAAAGTGATCTTGATCCCATGGCCTACTATGGATCATAAACTCACAATTTATTTATTTTCCTTTGATTCACAATTTATTCATTTTCCTTTGAGTAGCCAAAGCTACTCATGGCCTTTCTGCTGGTCACATTTTGCCATAATTTTCTGTTTCCAGCTTACATCCAAAGTGAATCATTTCTTATACCTAACTAGCACACTGTTCATTCAGTCAGTTGCATACTTCTTCATTTCTATACTAGTGCCCAAATGCTATAGGAGAAAAATCATTTTATGTTGAGATTATATCTCAATAAATGAATGGTCCCTAATTCTCATATGATCTCCAATGTTACTTCTCAAATTGTTTACATACACAGGCTGATTCCCCCTATAACTTTGCATATCATATTTCTGTATTTGTCCTACTGGGATCGAGGGATTATTTTATATGCCCAAATTAGGGGGAGAGAAGAGTGTCTTATTCATATCCATAGTTTCAAAGGCAGGTACACAGTGGCCTTTAACATAGGTTGGTTCAGTTATCCCAGTGTTTCATTTTCTCTATATATTTGCCATTATCTCAAATTATCTTGTTCATTTGTTTGCTTATTTACCAGTTAACTCTTTCCACTACAAAGTAAGCTCTACGGTCACAGAAGTTTTGTCCAGCTTGTTCCCATTTTATTTCCTATAACCCAGGACCTTGTCTGACACATTAGACACTCAACAAATACTACCTGATAAATGAACTATAACACAGTCACTACTTAACTTCTCACCTTTCCTTAAAAAAAAAAAAAAAAAAAAAGAGGGACAAAGAGAGAAAGAAGAAGACACAAACCTTTTTTTGGAATTCAGTATTGGATTTTTCTAAGTCATTCTGAATATTTATTATTTGAGCGGTCTTCTCAGAAATGCTTCTTCTTAGTTCATCAATAGTTTCTTGTTGTTCTTTGAGATGCACGTGAGCAATTTTTAGTTCTTCTTTTGTTTCTAGACCCTTTATTAGTAGCAAGTGGAATTTAAAGAATATTACAACGTCAACGTAGCATTGCCTCTCCCTTCTCCAACTGGCTCAGCTTTAAAGAAACATTTAATAGATGAAAGAAAAGTGTATAACTTACCGTAATTTCGAGTTCTCTTATGCATTCTTTAAGTTTCTCTCTCTCTATGTCAAATGATTCCTGTAATTCCTTTAGATTATTTCTTTCCTTGGTTATGAATTTCAGTTCCTCATAATTTTCATGAAGCTTCTGCACCAACTCTAGCCTCTCCATTTCCATATGTTCCAATGTTAATTCTTGGCTCCTTAATCCATGCTTTACATTCTCCATTTCATTCATCTTTTTTTGCATCTCATTCATCTCCTCTTGTACACTAAGAAGCTGTAGCTGTTTTTCTTGTAGTTGTTGGCTCTTGATAAATAAAATGTTTAATTATCATTTTGCTTATGGTCCCTTAAAATTCTTATAGAAAATGTACTTTGCCACACCAAAATAATCATTATTGTAGCCATGCCTACAACAACCCCAATGTAAACAGACAAACAACTTGGAAATAAAGTAACCTTCCAGGCATGGTGTCTATAGTGGATGCATGGCATCCTACCCAAAATTCAAGTATATTCAGAACTTCAGAGTATGATCTTATTTGGAAATCTGGTTTTTGCAGATGTCACTGAGGTTTGAAAAGAAATCCTACTGGATTAGGGTGGGCTCTAAATGCAATGACAGTGTCCTTATAAGAAGTAAAAAAAAGGACACACAGAGACACAGAGAAACTCTTGTGAAGATGGAGGCAGAGGTAAGACTGATAGAGCTACAAGCTGTGGACAGTCAAGGCAGGTGGGAGCCAAGGACAGTTAGGGGCAGGAAAAGATTCTTCCTTAGAGCCTTCAGAAAGAGCATGGTATAGCCAGCAACTTGATTTTGGACTTCTAGGATCCAGAAATGTGACAATAAATTTCTGTTGTTTTTTAACTGCCAAGTTTATGGTAATTTGATACAGAGGCTCTAGGAAACTAACATACTGTCACTAGGTTAATCAAGAAGGTAAAGTGAAAATGAGAAAAATTTGAAAAGTAACTAATTAAATATGCAAGTATATGCTGCCAAATAACTATAATTCCTCATCTCTTAAAATCTTTTTGGATCATCTATTTTTATTTCCAAAAGGTCCTTATGGGTGGGCCAAAAAAACACTGAGTCATAAACTTTTACATAAGCCTATGAATTTCACTTCTTTAGGATGAATATGACACAGACATTAGGTTCTAGCAAATTTAATTAGGTGATTGTGAAAGGGAGGAGAATTAAGAGAATACATATTAAGAAAAATACACTCCACAGAAATCACAATATATTATTCATAATGGATGTGGCATAGGCGTTAGAAAAATACAAAGATCTCAGTGGGTGCTTTTTAAAATTACTTGGGCAGTACAATTATTATAACAATCTTATCTCTTATACAAATATTACAACATCTTACTTCTATAAAAGTGACTCAGGAAACTGTATACATCTAAGAGATGGTAAAGTCACAAATCTTACATTTCAGGAATAGCTACCACATCTTTATAAAGGCAGGATCTTTATGTTATTGATTAATGAATCTCAAGCACCCAGAACAACACCTGGCCTATGGTACGTCCCAATAAATTTCTTATGATTGAATATATTCCATGATTAGTTTAGATGAATGAAGGCCTTCTCTCTCATCTAAAGACTCTAGGATAATATATCCTCACAAAGGATGTTGGTTAAGATCTAGGTGTGAATTGAAACTGTCCACAATATTAGCATTAAGATTTGTTCATTTGGGACATACATACTATTTCTAGAATTCAGCTCTATTGCAATCAAAATGTATTAAAAGAAAAAAAAGAAAAAAGAACTTTAGGGGTGGCTTTGTGGGTTCGAGTCCTGCATTAGGCTCTGCACTGACAGTGCTGAGTCTGCTTGGGATTCTCTCTCCCTCTCTTTCTGCCAGTTCCCCGCTTGTGTGCTCTCTCTCAAAATAAAAAAAATAAACTTAAAGAAAAAAGTTTAATAAGGAAATCTAATATGGCCAGGAAGGTAATTTTAAAGATTCACCTTTTCCTTTAGCTTTTCTTCAACTTCTGCTAATCTCTCACAGGTTCTAGAAAGCTCTTCTTCTTTCTTTATGGTGTGGTTCTTTTCTTGCGCAATGATCTCTTGTTGCTTTTTAAGTTCTTCTCCAAGAATTCTTAATTCTTCTTGGTTTTCAATAGTCTGGGGATTTTTTTTTTAAGTTGAAATTAAAATAAATAATATTACCTTACATTTATAATGAGGTAAAAATCAGCATTTGCCTCAGCCTAAAAATGAAGAAATCACGGCAAACTCTACTGGAAAAGACATCTTACAAAGAAAGTCAGCCTTTAATTTAATCATGTAGGATGTCAAACATCTGCTCTTATATGCTTTTCCTTCCTTCCTTCCTTAGGCTCCATGCCAAAGTGGGGGTTGAACTCACAACCCTCGGATCAGGGTTCCACAGCCTGAGCCAGTCAGGTACCCTTTACACGGTTTCTTTATTGCTACATTTATACTCTTATTATGAGAATTAGAACAGGATTTAGTATTCTATTCTTGAGAGGTTTGCTCATTTTCTACCACCAAAGGAGATGGTTTCTAAGCTTTCATGGACTGATGATGAAACTACCGTAACAGGCTTTTTCAAATGCTAGAATGCATGGCTTTGGTTTGGGGCACCAGTTAACAGCAAGTTCAAAGTGGCAGCCATCTTTTGCTGGCATGACTTGGGCTAATCCTAGTTATAAGCTTAACAGTGGCATCCTCAAGTACGGCCACAAAACCATTACAAGCTTGACACCAATAAGAGACTATCATTTTTATCTGCATTCTTGTTTATACTCAGCATTTTGATTAGACAATCCCAAGAAATATGGAAAATTACACAAAAGTTCGGTTCTCCTGCAATCCACAGCAAACCTCTAAAAATGTTAATTTCATTCTGTATATATTATATTGTCCCTAAATGCAGAAACAAAAATTAAAGTAGATATGGCAATACGGCAAGCATTAACAACAAATAATTAAAAATTAAGTTTAAAAATGACAACACAATTAATAAAAGAGAAACATTTAGGAACAAATTTAACAATATACGGACAAGACATGTACATTAAGATCTATAACATATCACTGAGAGAACAGATAATTTATAGAAAGATATGCAATGGCCAATAAGCATATGAAAAGATGATCAACGGTCTTAGTCATTAGGGAAAGGCAAATGAAAACAATGAGGTACATACCCAATAGAAAGGCTAAAATTAAAAACATGAATAATGTGAAGCACTGGCGAAGATGTGGAGTCATCAGAATTCTCTTAATTTGCTGATGGGAACGTAAAATGGAAATCAGTCTAGCAAATCTCACTAAGTTAAATATATGCCTCCCTGTGACTCAGCTGCTCCATTTAGATACTTACCCTAGAGAAATTTTAAAAAATGTTCAAAGAGATTTTATATAAGAATGTCTATAACAAGTTCACTCACAATAGCTAAATAGTAGAGATAACTCAAATTTCTATCAACAGGAGAAAGGCTAAACAAACTATGTGGCCTATTCATACGTGGAACATTATCCAGCACTAAAAAAGGAGTGTAAAAAAGTAAGGCACAAAAGAGTACATGCTGTATGATTCTTTTTGTATGAAACTCTAGAAGAGACACAGTGACCTAAGGAGAAAAAAACCTCAGGACAGTGACTATCTAGAGTAGAGAGTGAGGGTAGGACCGACTGGGCTGAGATGCGAGAGAACCTTACAGGATAAGGGAAATGTTCTATGCCTTGGCTGGGGTGGAGGGTACACCAATAGAGACATTTGTTAAAAGTCACCAGACTATATACTTGTATCAGATACGTTTATTGCATGTAAATTATGCCTCAGTAAAATTGTAAAAATCTAAAACATGCAAAGACAAAAACATATTGCTAAGTATACAGTGCTAAATCCTACCATTTCAATATTTTCCCTTAGGTCGGTCTGCAACTGTTCCTTTTCCGCTGTAATACTTTCTAACATTTGTTCCAGTTCATTTCTCTCCTGTATTAAAGACGATATCTTTCTCTGTTGCTCAGTCAGCTCATTATCTGCAACATCTGTAATTAGTGCTTGTGTATTTTTGGCTTTCAAATTCTGGTTTTTATCTGTGTCAACCATCTAAAATATAGATAAAGAAGAATTCCTCAGTTAATAACAATTTTAATAATAATAAAAATTGCCCCCAAAAGTATTATTTATTATTTACCAGGCACTATTTTCATATATGGACACATTTAATCTTAACTATAACCTTATAAGGTAGGCACTAGTACTATTTCCATTTGACATAGGAGAAAACTGAATCCTAGAGAGGATGACAGGTCACTTGCCCAAGGTCACTCATGTTTTGACCAAGATGTCTGGCTCCAGTTTGTGCCCTTGTTCATACTCTTGTTCATGGATAAGAACTCCTTGGACAGCTATGGATAATTAATAATTATCTTCATGAATGATGATGGGTTAACTTAATTTTATGAAGAGTAAGCCACCTTGAACTTAACCACCTTCTTTCCATCAAAAGCTGGCAATGACTTGGTATCTTCCACTCCCAAAAAATGATTTTCAGAAGTAGTCATATTCACAAAAGGCTGGAGTTCCATTGTATGAGAGGGCAAAATAATCTTGATAGAAATAGATTTCACATTCTAATAGTAAAAGCCACCTTTTTAAATATACACTTTCATGTATTGTTTAAGAAAAGCACGTTATATACATTCATTTATCCATAAATAGGCTTTAAGCAAAGGTAACATAATATGTGTACTCCTTGATAAACAGAGACAAAGACTGATATTATAATCACTGGTAAAAAATTAGGGTATCACTATATAACCTTATACATCCAGGAAATAAATACAGCTCCATATTGGCCACATATATTTTTAAAAGTTTTATAATAGTCTATGATTACATTAGCAAAAAAATCACCCCATGCCACCAGCTTCACACAACCCACTACTAGAATTCCAGAATAATTCCCCCCAAAAAGAATTTTAGAATACTTCTTTTCAGAGTCTGTCCATGAAAAAAATATTTTTTGAACATAGTAGTTATAATTAATCTATACACAAAATTCATTTTTGCTTTTTTCCCCACTTAGATCATAGGCATTTTTCCATGTTGTCACATAATCTTCAAATTGTAACTTTTAATAGTTGCTCAATTCTCTAGAGTGGATATGGACAGAACATACTTTACTTAACTATTCTTTTATTGTTGGTAATATCCATGAGTTTCTGACAATGGTGAGCACAGAGCTAACTTCATGAGAATCTAAGGTAAGGAATACAGTCATTGGGACTATCTTGTCAGATACTGTGATTCAGAATTTTGCGTCTGTACCCCTAAGTATAGGAATGTACACAAAAGCAGAGCAGGCTGAGACAAACTATGAAATACCCGAGGTACACCGCAGAACAGAACTCAACCTAGCAACTATTTCAGCTACCACAGATCTTATCATTAAATAATAAGAATAAGGATTGTGTGCTTTGAGATAAGCTTACTAATCATTGTTTTCAATTTCTGTTGAGACACATGAGGGAAACTGCATTTCTAGAGAGAGAAACATGAAGCAGGAATGGAAATGGACACTCTAAGAGGATTCATTATAGACCTACTAATGGGGCCCTCTGGGTCCAGATGAACAGAGGGGTCCACATGGGATTCTAGCATGAATGTGGTAACAGAAGACCAAACCGATCCTACCCTGCCATCGCAGATTTGAGAAGCCCCAGGAAATAGCAGAGCCCCAGTCACACCTTTTTATCAACAGAGATGACCCAGCATAAGCTTAGTAACACAGACCAGCTAGTCCCAGGAAATAACTCTCCTTTTCCCTCACTCCTCTGCTATTACCCCTTCTCATGGGGGTTGTGTGATTATATTTCTGCATTCGTTTAAAAGCAGGTATTGATTGTTGTATCTTATTTCAAAAATCTTTTCAACAATCTTCCCCTAATGAAAGTTAAAAGTTACAAATTTCAAATCAAGCTCAAATCTTTTGGCCCATTTGGTTGATCCAAACTATAGATAAGCTGAAAACACAAGCTATAAAACAAACAAAAATGCTTTTCTAGAAGAGAAGAACCGAAGCATAGGGATAGAGAGGGAAACCTTTTCCAAGGCAAGAATACTGTACCTTGGGGTAAATGGGAAAAAAAAGCTCATTATAGAGTAATAGTATATAAGTCTATATAAAGATTTATTTATATAAGTTGGGGCTTACTACAGTATTCTGAAGTAGTATTTATTTTTATTTAATAATATGTCCAACCCGGTGATTTTTCTGTTTGCATATAAAATGTAGTTTAAAAAATTATATAACTGTATAAAGCCCAGTTTTATGTATATGTGTGTGTATATATATATGTATGTGTATATATATATATCTATATCTATCTATCTATATATATATCTATCTATATATATACATAGGTATACATATTATATGTGTATATATTCTGAGCTATGGATGTATGAAAGATTATTTCACTAATATCTTATTGATGAATGCTTTAAATTGCTAGTTGTAAATATTCTGGCTTAAAAAGTACTGCAATAAAAATGAAAGATAGTATAAAAAATTCTGTTGATAATATAAATCACAGGTATTTCTGACAGTAGAAACATACAGTAAATGAATCCATTGTATGAAATTATAGGCAATCCCTTGTTATGGATTCAAATGCGTTGTCCTCAAATTTCTACATTGAGGCCCATATCTCCAATGTGACTGTATGTGAAGATAAAGCCTTTAAGGAGGGTTATTAAGATTAAATGAGATTATAAAACTGAGGCCCTGGGGCACCTGGGTGGCTCAGTCAGTTAAGCATCCGACTTCAGCTTAGGTTATGAACTCAATCTGTAGGGTTCCAGTCTTGCATCAGGCTCTGTGCTGACAGCTCAGAGCCTAGAGCCTGCTTCAGAATCTGTGTCTTCTTCTCTCTCTACCCCTCCCCTGCTCATGTTCTATCTCTCTCTGTCTCTCAAAACTAAACATAAAAAACAAACAAACAAACAAACAAACAACTGAGGCCCTAATCCGTAGAACTCATGTCCTAAGAAGAGCAAGAAACACCAGTGCTCACTCTCCTCAGCGCAAGCGTAGGACGAAGGCCATGAGAGGACACAGAAGGAAGGTGCCATGTGCACACTGGGAAGAGAAGACTTTCCACGAACCAAAGTTTCCAGCACCTTAGTCTTGGACTTTTAGCCTCCACAAATGGGAGAAAGTAACTTTCTGTTAAAAGTTATCACCACTCAGTCTATGCTATTCTATGGTGGCAGCCTAGTAGACTGATACACCCCCCCTTAAAAAAAATTATCAGTACCATTTCTCAGCCTTTCTTGAATATAATTATAGAACCAGTTAACACCGTATGCTCCTAAGGTGTCAGGACAAAATGAACCATACTACCTAGAATAAGTTAAGGTGAGATTTAAGCACCTAATAGTAAAATTATAGCACAAGCCCTAGAAACAGGCATAAATACAATATACACATTGATTTTATAGAATGCTAAGCAAGTTTAGTATAATCTTATATAAAACAAATATTTTAACATAATAATTAGCAATCTTTCTTATATTCTTAGAATTCAGAAGGGTTTTTAAAGATTTTACAAAACATCAAGCCTCAGAAAATATCAGCTCAAAGTCTGAACTAATTTTTGCCTTTTTTTTTCAAACTGATTGTAAGCAGTTATATCTGAAGTTATTTCAAAGACATTAGGGTTATGCTTGTAAATTATTGTTAGTTATATAGCTCTGTGAATAATAAACAAGATTGAGATTACTATTATGTACTTAGGTGTTTGAAGTTAAAGGAAAAGTTCTTCTAAACAAATATGAAAGCTTTGAAGAGAAATACCATTTACCTTTTCTTGGAATTCATCTTTAGTTTCTCCAAAGTTTTCCTCTGGATGCAAATTCCTGGAAGTTTCCTCAGAAATTCTCATTTTTAGCATGTTAATTGTTTCTTGGTGTTGTCTCAAAGACTCGAGGGCATTTCGTAATTGTTCTTGGGTGTCTATATTCTTTGTCAGAGAAACAGAGAACAAGTTCCATTAGAATAATATGAAACCATAGAATTTTGCAGTGACTACTTGATCATGAATAGTAAGTGACGGCTCCTATAATGTTTTCATAAAGGCTCTCAGTTTTTAGCATTTAATCAAAGTCTTACCATGTTTACAGTATCCTGAATGTCACTTTTGAGTTGGTCCCTCTCAACTTGCAGTCTCTCCTGGAGTTGTTTTAGGTCATCCTTTTCTTGGGTTAAGGTTCTTACTTCCACTAAAGTTTGCTGAAGTTGCTCAGCGATCAGTGCTTTTTCCTTTTCAACAGTTTGCAGCCTAGAATCTCTACTTTCAAATTGTTCCTTTAGCTCTTCCACTTCATTTAACCCTTCTTGACTCTCAGTTCCTTTCTGAAGTTCTTTGGTTTTGGGAGAAAGCTTTAAAACAAGAACAAGTAATGTGAAAAGTAGAGCAGTCTATGGGATATAGATGGAAGATAAACCTCAGAAGACTAAAGATTGCTTCCCTCAAGGGTGTCTTAACCAACCTCTGTGTTCAAAGCTCCAAACTTAAACCAAGTTTTTGAGCAGAGAGATTTCCTATTTCCTGATTCATTCTCGCATTCTCCTCAAGGACCATCTTATATTTTTGCTCAAATTCAAGATGGATTTTTAAAATCTTGGAGATCAGTGCTTTTATAATTCAACTGGAAGTTGCTAATTTTTAGTTTTCTCTATTTCTTCAAGTAAATCTTGATTCTGTTCTCCTTTTGATTACTTCAGAAAATAATTTGTCATGTTATTAGACAGAGCTCTTCAGAATCAAAAGAAAAGAAATAGAACTTAGCTATGTTAGCAGTGTATGGTCTAGTGAGGCAGTTCTAAGGAAAAAAAATTATATGCTTGATATTAAGCGAAGCTCTGACTGAGGGAATGCAACATTTTTATTGTTACCATCCCTTTAACAATATATTACTCAGTTTAACTTAACCTTCAAAGTTTTGGTTTTTAATCTCTTTGGGTTCGAGTAAAGATTGCATGGAGGACACTCACTAGAAACACTTTATTTCATGACATGCCTTTATTTTCTCATCTATCGTATTAAAGTATTTTCTAACTTCTTGGTGTATCAGACAATTTATGGTTTTTCTTAGAATTTGACCTCTTTTCACCTAAACCCTTTGAATGCAGCTCTGATTTTTAAAAACGTAATCCAAGAATAATTTAAATAATCAAGTTTTTGATCATTTAAATAAACCATATCCAATTTAGAAACAGTAAAATCACTGTGAAAAGGTAGAAGTGGTGAGAAGGAGAGGGGTGAGCTAAAGTGGAGACCACAGATGAGGTAACACAGCAGAGTTGTTTCACTGGGCTAGGAGAGGAGGCATATCTATGCAGCTCAACTATTGGTCCCATAACTATTGGTTAAGCTAAAAAACAGCACCTACTTAAAAGAGTTTTTAGGATGACTAAATAAAATAATGTTGCTAGAGTATTTTAGCATGATGTCTGCCATAGATTGTTCAAACAACTGTCACTTTTATTTCTTTTAGAAAGGTGGAGAGAAAAGAAAGGCTGGCAGATGGTTTACAGGATTGTTCGCTAGCCTGCAAGATTTACACTGATCTCTAAACTCTTATCAATGCCCTCTCTTTTGTCTCGTTACTTTCTTGTATTCGACATAGTGATAGGACTAGTAAAAAAAAAAAAAAGGATGGCTCACAGAACTCTGTTAAAAGATTTTAGTTTTAAGGAGAAGAGGCAAGATGGTGGAGAAGTAGGGAGCTCTACATTTCACTCACCTCCATCTCTCAAACGGAGAAGGCCTGAAGCCATAAGACACTGAACCACAGGAGTTTGGGAGGAAAACATACAGAGTCCACTGAGAAGACAACTTCATAAGGCTACCTCAAGAAACAAGCCAAAGTACACATGGTGGAGAGTCCCAAATACCAGTATGAGTAGGGAAATAAAATGACCAAAGTCTCAGTGAGAAAGACCAAGAGACACCATTAAAAGAACACTTCCTGAATGGATAGGCCCTGGACACTCAAAGAGCCTCCTTTAATATAGCAGTACTCACAGGTGCAGAGCACATAACAAGCTTTTATTTATTTATTTTTTATTATTTTTTTAAAATGTTTTATTTATTTCTGAGAGAGAGAGACACAGCGTGAACAGGGGAGGGTCAGAGAGAAAAGGAGACACAGAATCCGAAACAGGCTCCAGGCTCTGAGCTAGCTGTCAGCACAGAGTCCGACGCGGGGCTTGAACCCACTAACCATGAGATCATGACCTGAGCTGAAGTTGGATGCCCAAGTGACTGAGCCATCCAGGCACCCCAACAAGCTTTTAAAACTAACAAGAGACAGAAAGCTAGCCAAAATGACAAAACGGAAGAACTCTCCTCTAAAGAAATTCCAGGAAGAAATGACAGCTAAAGAACTGCTCAAAACAGATTTAAGCAACATAACTAAACAAGAATTTAGAACAATAGTCAAAAAATTAATTGCTGGGCTTGAAAAAGGCATGGAAGACATCAGAGAAGCTATTGCTACAAAGACTATGGAGCTTAAAAATAGTTGTGATGAATTTAAAAATGCTATAAAAGAGGTGCATAATAAAATGGAGGCATCCAATGCACAGATTGAAGAGGCAGAGAGGAGATTAGGTGAATTAGAAGACACAATTATAGAAAAAGAGGAAGCTGAGAAACAGAGAGATAAACTGACCCAGGAACACGAAAGGAGAGTTCGAGAGCTGAGTGATACAATCAAACAGAACAATATCTGTATCATAGGAATTCCAGAAGAGGAAAAGAGAGGGAAAGGCACTGAAGGAGTACTTGAACAAATTATAACTGAGAACTTCCCCATTTTGGGGAAGAAAACACCCAAATAGACAAAATCTCCCAACAAATAAGAGCCCTGGACCTGATGGCTTCCCTGGGGAATTCTACCAGACATTTAAAACAGAATTAATCCCAATTCTTCTCAAGCTATTCCAAAATACAGAAACCGAAGGAAAACTCCCGGACTCATTTTATGAAGCCAGCATCACTCTGATTCCCAAGCCAGACAGAGATCCAGCAAAAAAACAGAACTACAGGCCAATATCCTTGATGAATACGGATGCAAAAATCCTCAAGATCCTTACATATCGAATCCAGCAGCACATAAAAAGAATCATCCACCAAGATCAAGTGGGATTCATTTCTGGGTTACAGGGCTGGTTCAATATTCGCAAATCAATCAATGTGATATATCACATTAACAAAAGAAAAGATAAAAACCATATGATCCTTTCGATAGATGCAGAAATAGCATTTGATAAAATACAGCATCCCTTCTTAATAAAGACCCTCGAGAAAGTCCGGATAGAAGGAACTTACTTAAACATCATAAAAGTAATCTCAGCTAACATCATCCTCAATTGGGAAAAAATGAGAGCTTTCCCCCTGAGATCAGGAACACGACAGGGATGTCCACTCTCACCACTGTTGTTTAACATAGTGCTGGAAGTCCTACCATCCGCAATCAGACAACAAAAGGAAATCAAAGGCATCAGAATTGGCAAAGAAGTCGTCAAACTTTCACTTTTCGCAGATGACTATGTAGTGTATGATACACTACATAGAAAACCCAACAGACTCCACCAGAAGCCTACTAGAACTGATCCATGAATTCAGCAATGTTGCAGGGTACAAAATCAACATACAGAAATCAGTTGCATTTTTAAACACCAATAATGAAGCAACAGAAAGAGAAATCAAGAAACTGATCCCATTCACAATTGCACAAAAACCATAAAATATCTCGGAATAAACCTAACCAAGGATACAAGAGATCTGTATGATGAAAACTATAGAAAACTTATGAAGGAAATTGAAGAAGACACAAAGAAATGGAAAAACATTCCATGCTCATGGATTGGAAGACTAATAAATAAATAAATAAATGTCATTACTACCCAAAGCAATCTACACATTCAGTGCAATCCCAATCACAGTTGTACTGGCATTCTTCTCAAAGCTAGAACTATCCCTCTAGTAGCCTCTACTACAATGCTGGTATCATCAAGACAGTTTGGTTTGGCACAAAAACAGACACATAGACCAATGGAATAGAAGAGAGAACTCAGAATGGACCTAGAAATATATGGCCAACTAATCTTTGACAAAGTGGGAAAGAGTATCCAATGGAAAAAAGACAGACTCTTTAACAGATGGTGTTGGGAGAAGAGGACAGCAACATGCAGAAGAATGAAACTAGATCATTTTCTCACACCATACACAAAAATAAACTCATAATGGATAAAGGACCTGAATGTGAGACAGGAAACCATCAAAACCCTAGAGGACAAAGCAGGAAACAAACCTTCTTGACCTCACCAAAGCAATTTCTTACTTGACACATCCTTAAATGCAAGGGAATCAATGAACTATTGGGACTTCAACAAGATAAAAAGCTTCTGCACAGCCTTGGAAACAATCAATAAAACTAATAGACAACCGACAGAATGGGAAAAGATAGTTGCAAATGACATATCAGATAAAGGGCTAGTATCCAAAATCTATAAGGAACTCACCAAACTCCACACCTGAAAAATAAATAATTCAGAGAAGAAATGGGCAGAAGATATGAACAGACAATTCTCCATAGAGGACATCCAGGTGGCCAACAGATGCATGAAACGATGCTCGGCATTCCTCCTCACCAGGAAAATACAAATCAAAAACCACACTGAAATACCAACTCACACTAGTCAGAGTGGCTAAAATGAACAAGTCAGGAGACTCCAGATGCTGGCGAGGATGTGGAGAAATGGGCACCCTCCTACACTGCTGGTCGGAATGTAAAGTAGTGCAGCCCCTCTGGAAAACAGTGTGGAGGTTCCTCAAAAAATTAAAGAATAGAACTCCCCTATGAGCCAGGAATAGCACTGCTAGGAATTTACCCAAGGGATATAGGAGTGCTGATGCATAGGGGCACTTGTACCCCAATGTTCATAGCAGCACTCTCCACAATAGCTAAAACATGGAAAGAGCCTAAGTGTCCATCAACTGACCAATGGATCATGAAGATGTGGTTTATCTATACAATCGAATACTACATGGCAATGAGAAAGAATGAAATCTGGCCATGTGTAGCAACATGGATGGAACTTGAGGGTGTTATGCTGAGCGAAATAAGTCAGGCAGAGAAGGACGGATACCATATGTTTGCATGTATAGGTGGATTAGGAGAGACTTAACAGAGGACCATGGAGGAGGAGAAGGGGTAAAATAGTTGGGAAGAGGGAGGGAGGCAAACCATGAGAGACTCTTCAATGCTGAGAACAAACTGGGGGCTTTTGTGGGGGGAAAGGAAGGGTGGTAATAGGCATGGAGGAGGGCACTTGTGGGGATGAGCACTGGGTGTTATATGGAGACCAACTTGAAAATAAACTATGAAGCAAAAATTAAAAAAAAGAAAAACCAGAATATCTATAATAAAGTCCTCCTAGCAAGGCAACAATCATCTGGAGCTAAATGGTAGCTGGTCCTCTAGAGTAGGTGTGTGCCCTCTGGTTTACATAGTTTTTTCCATTTTGTGTTCTTTTCAAATTGGAAAGTAGATTTCACTTTATATTAAAAGAAAAAAAAAAGAAAAAATAAAAGATTTTATTTTTAAGTAATCTGTACACCCTACTTGGGGCTCGAACTCACAACTCCTGGAGATTAAGTCTAAAGACTGAGCTAGCCAGGCACCCCCACAGAACTGTTTAAATGAAACACTTGAGGACTGTAGAAATGGCTGCTACATGGCTCGTGCTACTATGTAAACTGTTAAATACACTCTGAAAATGTATTTTTACATCTAGTAATATAAGAGAAATTAGAGGAGGAACTACATGCATTTCTGTTCCTAACAAATTAGTCAAATGTTTATGGTCTCTTGCCTGCTAATTTCAAATAAATTACCGCAAAATATTTAAAGTGCTATTATGAAGTTTTTATTTCAGAAGAAGATTTATTTGCTTAAAAATGCATTTACCTGTTTCCTCAGCATTTCTATTTCTGAGGGTAAAGATTTCAATGCTGAGAGCAAATTAACTTCTTTACGTAAAGCTTCATTTTCCTCAACTTCTTTATTCAGTTCTTTCTGCAGATCAGTAATCTTTCTTTCCAGTTCCAAACTACAGAGCAAACCTAGCACATTTTGGGTAAATTAAATAAAACAGCTTGTAGTTACTGGGACAATCTAAATTACATGCAAAATTAGATGATTGAATCAGACTATATAAAATTTATTAAAGAAAGAGCCAATGTTGGTTAACAGGTAATCTAATTGTTAATAGCTCTTCAATCACTCTTTAAAAATTATTTGAAACATAACTCCTAAACCCTTATGAATCTGAAGTCCACAGAAGCATTTATCAACAGTGATACCAAATGATATTGAAACTTATTAGGCTATTGAAAAAATCAGATCAAGAATAATAGATTTTTAATTACAAGAATGTAGTTGCAAAATTCTTTATGTAGGTTTCTAGAGAAAGTCAAACCTGCAAAGAGGTAAGTCTGAAATTATAAATACCTTTTGGAACTTTGCCATCTATAAGGGAGGTAAGTTTTGTTATTTCATTAAAAGAAGATTGTAATTCCTTCTCCAGATCAACTTGCATTTTCTTTTTTGCCTCCAACTGGCTTTGATATAACTGAATATCATTTTCCATTTGCTTATATGTACTTGCAAGTTCTTTCTATTGAGAGAAACATTGCAAATTCACGTAAATGTACTGATCATAATAACTGCTTTATTATAAATACCATAGGAGTCACTTACCATTTTCTCTTTCAGTTCCAGATTTTCACTTCTAAGAAAGGCTGATTCTCTCTTGGCATCAAGGGCTACAGTTTCAGCATCAAGCAGAGTCTGTTTCATTTGTTTCAGGTCTTCGGTGCTTTCCTACACACATGACAAAAAAAACTTAGTGAAATCTAGCTTTAGGAGAGTTGGAAAACACTTCAGAGAACATGTACATATAGATGTTATTCTGAATTAATAAAAAAAAGGTGAAAATATGGCAATTACCAAATGTATATTTAGGAAAGATGAAAAAATATTTCCCATAATAAAAATATTTTTAAAATCCTGCCTTTTTCTAAATTACAGAAGCATTGTATAGATTTAAGAAATTGGTTATTGTTTAAAAAAGGCTAACACAATTAATTGTTCAGGTAGCTTGTTAAAATTTCCCATGTATTTTTAAGTTATTCTAAAACATAACAGGCAAGTAGTTCATAGTTAAAATTAAGGATATGAAATTACAAATTGAAAAGAGAAAGACAAAAATCCAATGGAAAAACAGAAAAGAAGAATAGGCAACTCACAGAGGAGAAAATACAAATGAAAAGATCTACGGTCTCATTTTTAAGTGGCATTTAAAAAAAAAATTTTTTTTTAATGTTTGTTTTTGAGAGAGAGAGGAGGAGACAGAGTATGAGCAGGGGAAGGACAGAGAGAGGGAGCCACAGAATCTGAAGCAGGCTCAGCTCAGAGTCTGACATGGGGCTTGAACTCAAGGACCGCAAGATCATGACCTGAGCTGAAGTCGGAAGCTTAACCAACTGAGCCACCCAGGTGCCCTGAGAAGTGGCATTTTAACATGACTTTAGCTTATATAAATTCAACCATGTGTGTTGGCAGAATATTAATGCATGCATGAATGAATGAATTGGATGAATAAAGAGAAAGAAATAATAATGATTAAAAAGTGTGCAATTCTGCTTGATACTCTATCAACAGACACTCTGGGATTATGTGAAACCTGCCTTTCTTCTCAGGGCCTTAGAACAGTAAGATCACTTTTATAAAAAAAATCATTTGTCATTAGTAACAGGTGACAGAAAAATACTAACAGACGGTAATAAAAAGTACCCTGAAAAACTCAAATGGAAACAAAAGAATGATGGAAACCAAAGTTCCAGCTAGAAACTGCTGCTTTCTTAAAAAGGGTGTTAAAAACTAGAATCAAACTGATACTTTCTTGAAGTAATCACGGAGGACTGAAAGCAAGTAGAATAGAAAGCAAACAGCAAAAATTACTGATTTCATCATGAAATTCAATGTTAGTTAATGTCATTATCTTCTACCAACTAAAATCATCTAGAGCTACAGTTTCTGAAAAATAACAAACTGTTAAAATGGTTATTTAAATTTGATGAGCATGCATTAATATTAATCAAACTGATGAAATTTTAAAATCATGCTCAGTTACATGTGACCCGTATAGCTCCAGGTACTTATCAATACCAACATAAGTGCTCATCTGAAGACACTTACTATATGGTTATGCATGCGTGTGCATACAATAATTGAAAAAAATAAAAAAATTCTTAAATTATTGATTTTTAATGGAAGCTTATCCCTAACTTACTTATATTCACTTAAAGAATAGTATCTTCAACTCTCTATGAATAGTTCTTTATCCATAAAATGGCAATGATAGCAATAGTCCTTCTTTCATAGGGTTGACAAGATTAAATAAAATACTATATGTAAAACTACAACAGTGCTTGGCACACAGCAGATTCAATATAAGCATTTGCTATAACAATGATGATGTATTATAAATGCTTACATGAGTACACAACAAAATAAACCTGATTTTTACCGATGAGTATGACAAGTCCATTTTTGTATCTTCTGACTTATGTTCTGACTTCTGACAGTCTATGTATTTCTGTAGCTTCTTAATCTGTTCTTCCTTTTCTCTAAGCAGCTCTACTTTTGAACTTAGCTCATTCTAAAAGAAGTGTGAAACAAAAAAGAGAGAAACATATTTAATTGGATTTAAATTTTGGGGGGCTTAAAAAGAACTTATATTTAATAGTTTACATACACAGTAAAATTTAAAAAGTTGATACTGAAAAAAATAAATATATTCTTGTATTTTCTGAAATCATGTTCAGTTATGTATCATGTACATTTTAGGCCTAGTTCCTTATCAGTAGAAATACCAACATAAATGCTCACCTCAAGATCTTGATTATATACTTCTGCATGCTTAACTAAATTCTTTAGGTTGGAAATTTCATGAATTAGTTGCATCTGTAAGAGTATGTGAACAGGCAACAGAGCAAACCAATAGTTAATAAAGCAAAAAAAAAAAAGAAAATAAGGAACCGCCCCAAAACAGATTCATTCATTCACCACTTAAGAATCACCAAAACAATAAGAAGGGACTGAGAGATCAATTGTTCAAGCTACTGTTACAGAGCACCCCATTAAATAGATAGAAACAAACTCAACAGAAAATCCCCAATGCCCATAAAACAAGCCAACAAGAAAAAACCTCAGCATGACCCAATTAACAGTTATATTATCTGTTAATAATTCTATAATAAAGTTAAAAGCAAATTAGTATGCATTCCTTGCAGGAAACTTTTAAAAGATACACTTTAAGGGGCTTCTGGGCAGCTCAGCTGGTTAAGCGTCTAACTTTGGCTCAGGTCATGATCTCACAGCTTGCGAGTTCGAGCTCCGCGTCAGGCTCTGTGCTGAAAGCTTGGAGCCTGGAGTCTGCTTCAGCTTCTGTGTCTCCCCCTCTCTGCTCCTACCCCCATGCTCACTCTCACTCTCTCAAAAATAACATAATTTTTTTTTCTAAATACACCTTTTTTTAATGTGGCTTTTTAAATTTATTTTATTTTTTATTTCTGAGAGAGAGAGAGAGAGAGAGAGAGAGAGTGAGCGTGAGCAGGCGAGGATCAGAGAGAGAGGAAGACACAAAATCTGAAACAGGCTCCAGGCTCTGAGCTGGCTGTCAGCACAGAGCCCTGGGCGGGGCTCGAACCCACGAACTGTGAGATCGTGACCTGAGCTGAAGTCAGACGCTTAACGACTGAGCCACCAAGGTGCCCCTTAAACACACCTTTAATAGATTTTTGTTTTGAATTTAGGTTTATTAAAGTAACTTCATGTGGTTTCTTTACAATAATATTACTGTTCACCAAAGCTACAGATATATGTATGAGATTATCTCGATTCTTCCCTTGTCAATTCAGTCTACAGAAAATACTGAAAAGACGATGTTATTGGTTTACATTTTTCAATTGTCTAAAAGTATAAAGAATACTTAAAGATACAAGTATTTCTATTAAAATTTTTCTTTTCATCAAATATCTGAAGCATTAAATATTTGAGATATTTATTTCCAGATACACATGTCAAAACAAGTAAATGACAATTTACCACAGATAAACGTATTTTCCCTTAGAATTATTTAATCTTCATAACTTGATGAATCCTTTAAAAGTAAAGGCAAATTCTAGGAGAATGGAAGGGACTTAGGAAAACAGCATCTTGTTCAAATAATATTTTATGAATGTTTAATTCAGTCCTAACTAGTTTCAGATTCAGACTAGTGCTAGTGTTGACATTCCTATTTTAGGTCAGAGTCCTCCAACAGATATATTATGTGAGCCAAATTTGTAATTTAAAATTTCTACTGGCTGCATTAAAGAAAGAAACAAGTAGAATTTTAATAATATATTTTAACCTAAAATATCCAAAATATTATCATTTGTTCATGTAATCAATATAAAAATTAAGGAAATAGTTTACATTTTTTCTTCCCCATACTTAAGTCAATTGAGACTGGCTATATTTCAAATACTCAAATCACCAAATGTGGTAAGTAGCTACAAGTAGCTACCAAGTGTTCAGCAAAATTTTAGACATTTGTATTGGTTATAACTTAAATTGGCTCCATCTTTTATCTTTTCTTTCCTGTTTCTAAATTTTGTGAGAGAAAATCACATCTGCCAATAAAGAAGCACTAAATATTTAATCTTCATTTTAGAAAATAAACATTTAGAAAGAAAAACTATCCAACTTTCATTTGAAATAGCACTTTAACTATTGATTCTCATTAACAGAAAAAAGATTGAGTAACTTTTGTAAAGCTCCAAGTGTAACTTCCCAAAGATGTATTGTTTTAAGATGCTGAGCATAAAGAGAAAGTATATATGATACAATCAAAAGTTAATTGGTGGGAGTGCCACTAATCGGTGGCACCAGTCGGTTAAGTGTCCGACTTCGGCTCAGGTCATGATCTCACGGTTCGTGGGTTCGAGCCCTGCGTCGGGCTCTGTGCTGACAGCTAGCTCAGAGCCTGGAGCCTGCTTCCGATTCTGTGTCTCCCTCTCTCTATGACCCTCCCCTGCTCACGCTGCCTGTCTCTTTCTCAGAAATAAATAAAACATTAAAAAAAATTTTTTATAAAAAAAAAGTTAATTGTTGGCCACATAAAAAATATGGATTTCAGCTGTAATTTTCAGCAGGTGAAATAAAAATATTCAACTTATGACAAAAGCCTCCAACTTGTTAAAATTCTAAAAATAATCAAGTTAAAACAGGTAGAGCATTGGAATTTATTTTGTTCTCTGAGCATCATACTTGATTGTGTTTACCCTCCTTCTAAAATCACTATTTAAACATTCTGTATTTCTATATTCTCATTTGAAAATTATCCATAGCCTTGGTGATTTACAAGACCATTGGCAAACCAGAGCAATACCCACATGTCTTAAGGCCATAATTTGACTTTTTATTCCTTTCTGGTTAAGCTGTTCTCCAAAATGGAGGTTTGGAAACACACTTTACTGTGCAGACTTACGTTCTTAGTTCAAAATGAATGGACGTTGCCAAAAGACCTTTGAACAGAGTTAAGTTTTTATTACTTAATCTATTAGGTTACCTTATTGAACCTAGAATTTTAATTGTGTCCAATTAAAGATGAAGAGAATAGGATTATTTCCCTCCTTGACTGTGGTTAAAAAGGAAAAAAAAAATTGGGATTTTATTGACTGAAGTCCATGGGTCAATATATGCATTTTGTGTTTTGTTAAAAATAAAAATTTTAAATCAAGTTAAATGAAACCGCTGTGGAGAACATACAGACTGTCTCTTAGGATATATAATCATGAATGTAGGATTAACTTTAATTTGTATATACATAAATAATAGTTTTAGCACAGAATTCTTTCTTCCTTATTAAAGAAAAAAAGAGGGTGAGAAATGAAACAATGATACTGAGGAAAAAAGCATTGTGTCCTTTTGGGTTATCCATACAGAAATCTTAGAAGTAGCTGCAAATTAACTCATAATTTAACTACCCCAGAATACTGGCTCTTACTTGGCAGGGTGGGGGAGGGGGGAGGGTAGGAATGGATTCATAGTCTGATAGCAGCTATGGATTCTTATTCCAGAAAAATGAATATGCATTCAAAAATTCTGCAAAATAATTTTATAATGTCTGAATTCTAAGTTAAGGACTGTCTGCTCTAAGAAATTTTAAATCTCTTGGACAATTTCTAAGTGTCTGAAATTTGAGGGTTTCTGAATTAGGTTCTCTTAACATATAGCTTAATAATATGTATTTAGAAAATTTGGGCCACCTGGTGGCTCAGTCAGTTAAGCGTCTGAGTTTAGCTCAGGTCATGATCTTGTAGTCTGTGAGTTTGAGCCCCACATCAGGCTCTGTGTTGACAGCTCAGAGCCTAGAGCCTGCTTCAGAATCTGCATCTCCCCCTCTCTCTGCCCCTCTTCCACTCATGCTCTGTCTGTCTCTATCAAAAATAAACATTAAAAAAAATTAGAAAATTTAAGTGATCTGTTTCATTTCTAAAAATTTCATTACAAGTATTTAGTATGTAGTTACACTAATTTTCACAACAACTCTCTTATATAAAGACATGAACAAAATCAGCTTCCCCATCTATTCTAGTAATGTTCTAAATATTTAGAATATACTTTTTAAAGAAAATGAAATCCATTAATACATGGTATTCATGCAGAAAACATTAAGTCAGATAGTAAAATTTATATTGGTCTCAGTAGAAAATGGTTATACTTTAGACAGTACTTCTGGGGTGCTCAACAAATTGATAACATACAAATTACAATGAAATAATTTCTTCAAGATAAATCCACCAATAGGCAGATGCACCAAACCTTCCCAAAGACATTTGCAATTTTTCCTTCTTGTGCATGAGAAAAAGTGAGACAAATATGCTTAAATATTTTTAAAATAACACAAATAAATTATTTCTTAAATTGTGTCTACATATGGAAAATGGTTCCTATATCAACCTTAGAAATAAGTGTCTTTAAGAGAATGATACTTCTTTTAAAGTATGGTTTTAGTTTCACCTTTCCATATCTCTTACCTCCTGATCTTTTTCTGCTTTTCTTTCTAGAGCCTCAAATTCATCCAAATCACTCTTTTCTTTTAATTTCAATTCCATTTCTTCATTTTCTCGTCTCAGTTGTTCATAGTCCAAAACCAGATTATCATAGTTGGCACGAAGTGAATTCAGCTCACTTTCTAAGTTTTCCTATTAGAAACAAAACTAGATTTTAAGATAGAATTCAAATCATATATTCTTTGTTTCTTTTAGATTACTCACGTAATTAATTTAACTTATGTCATGTAGTAACTTAGGCCATTCTCTTCTTCAATATCTTTCTTTTTAACTTAATTTTATTTATTCTCAAGTTAGCTAACCTATAGTGTTGTCTTGGCTTCAGAAGTAGACTCTTCTCAGTATCTTTCTAATAGTCTAGTTTAGTCTGGGGTAAAATAAAGGGT
Organism: Proteles cristata cristata; assembly: GCA_017311185.1. Taxonomy (NCBI): domain Eukaryota; kingdom Metazoa; phylum Chordata; class Mammalia; order Carnivora; family Hyaenidae; genus Proteles; species Proteles cristata. The sequence continues at coordinate 999,295 of JAESUZ010003940.1, forward strand.
GTGCATTTTGGTAAACTAGCTAATTTAGAAGAGCAGACAATTTTGAAAGGAAATATTGTATAAACAATGCACTGCCAATATTTAACTGGAAAAGTTGGGAGAAGGAGTTTGGGGAGGGAAGCGCATACTAGAAAGTTCATTTGACCACAGTTTCTTAAGCTCCTTAGTAATAAAGCTGATAATTTAATTCTCTACCTGTCTGATGCCTGTTTTATTTCTCAGACAGGTCTGAAGTTAGGAAAGGAAACAGAAATATGATTTATTGACCTCTAATGCCATGTTTTACCATACTCAAAAGAGACCTGTTTCTGTTTTCCATACTATTATAGAAAGAGATAAACTGTAAGTTATAAAAACAAAAATAAACACCATGAATTTCCCAAAAATAACTTACTTCTAGAGGATGTTTTGGGGACATAAAAGCACTTTATCTATAATACTCTCCTAATTGTAACTAATATGATGGTTAACTAATGGTAATAATATCCAAGCATCACTGCAATTTTATTCTAAAACTAAAATAAAATTTTCTTAATACATTTATAAAACTATATTGTATTTCTTTGGATATTAGTAGCCTAGAATGTAAACTTGGACTCTATACTCACTGAGGTATTCACTACAGTATTCCTTATTTAAAGTTTTGACAAGGCCATATATAATGCATTTACTTTTATTTCTCAGTATTATTTTTCAGCATATTTCAGTATTTCAGCAATATTATCTCCCTTCCTGATGTGTCATTTTTCTATGATATGCCTGAGAATTTTGACTCTTTAAAAATCCACCTTTTTACCCTTAGGAGTCTAAGTAAAAACAAAAACCTAAGGAAAAAAAAAAATCACAGATACCAAGATCTGCTGGTAAAGAACCAGAAGCAGAGGTATGTCTATTACGATACACCTACAGTATGAAATTTTTCACCTCCTCCACATGCCAGTTAGCAACTAGCAATGTAATCAGTAATAAGAACCAAACTGTTACTGAAATTAAGTTAGTAATTGTAATGTGTTTCAACAGTGAACACTAATAAAAAATGAATTTTATAAAGAGAGAAAGAATAATGTCTGTGAAATACATTTAAGTTACCTGACTTAGTAGCTTTGTTGCTGGATTCCATTCTACCTCCGTTAATGTATCAAGAGTGTTACTGAAAATATCAGATTCTGAAGAGATAGCTATAACAAGGAGAAAAAGAAATTTATCCATAAAAATGTTAATAAAAATCTGATCAAAGGTAATAGTAAGCTCCAATTAGCTAATGTGCTCACAATATGATTGCCAAGAATGTATTAACAACAGATATGACCATTTATAGTATTGTATGAATTAAGATCCCCGGTTGGAATTAGTAATAAAATATGGATCCTTAATAAAATATAGTAGCCTACATTATAGGGACAAAAATCTGAATTTGAGATTTGATCATTGTAATTAGACTTTAAAATGCCCTTTAAAAATACTGATAATATTGGAGACATTATTTTGAAACATATCTGTGCAATGTCTCCCTTCCTAGATTAAACAAAGTTTAAGGCAGATGTTTTATAGGTATCAATTTAATTGGATAACGATTAGAACAAAACCAAATAATAAAACTATGTCATATGTGTTTCAACTACTGTGCATTATTCTTGAGACTTGAAAATAATAGAGAATGTTTACTTTCTTAAAATTACTAATATTTTTTATCATTATCTCTATCTGTAGTCATATCTAAAATATATACATTTTATTAAATGTGTTTACCAAATTAACTGGATTACAAATAAAATCTTTCTTTACAGGGATACTTCATTGTTTTGATTTTTATTTTTTTATTTTTTTATTTTAGAGAGAGGGAGAGCAAGTTGGGGAGAGGGGCAGAGGGAGTGAGAGAATCTTAAGCAGGGTCCATGCTGAGTGTGGAGCCCGACATGGGCCTCAATCTCACAACCCTGGGACAATGACCTGAGCCAAAATCAAGTCCATTGACTGAGCTACCCAGGTGCTCCTACAGGGATGCTTTTATAATTAAAAGCAGCTGAAAAAGTACTCACATTCATCAATTTCTCCTATCATAGTTACAGCTGCCTTTTGTGTTTTTGTTATATTTGCTGACATATTAAATTCATTTAAATAATTTGAGTCCTTCATTTTGTTAATTTTTCCAAGGCACCAAGTGACTCTTCGTTTTCTTTTAGCCTAAAGAGAAAGAAATTATAATTACAACTCACAGATCAGGGCTCAAACATCATAAAACAAGGGAGTTAGTTTCCATTTTTGGAAACCACTAACTTGGTAGAATTCTTATTGAGCCTACATAATATCCTATTGGTCTAAGGACATCCTGCGAGAACACAAACTTTTAAAATCAGTATTTAACCCATAAAAAAATGTGAGGAAACAAATCTCATGTTGTAGTTGAAGGTTTACTTACAAACATTTCTGGGACTTAATTGAAAGAATTTGGCAGACTCAAAACCCCTTTAAGAGGGTAATCCAGTGTTCTCTAGAAGGGAAGTTGCTACAGCCACACAATAGCTACCTAAATGAGCACTTCTGAGCATCCAGCTAATAACTGACAAGGGACAGACAGTCCACTTGAACTTCCTTCAGCGAGTGAATCTCACACACACAGCCTTCACAATGCCAGTTCTCTTCTAGTTCAGGAAAGCTAATGCCTCCACCTGCGCTCCTGACCTCATTGTTCCTTTCTCCCGTGAGACCTTGCTCCCAGGGTTATCTGTTTATTTGTCATCTTCACCAGTTCCCTCCGATTAGCCTGATACATGCTCAAGCCTCATTGTTTATTTCTATTTTAGTATTTTTTTTAAAGAGAGGATGAGCATGCATATGAGAAAGAGAGCAAGAAAGAATCTTAAGCAGGCTCCATGCTTAGCAGGAAATCTGACCTGGGGCTCAATCCAAGTACCCTGGGATCATGACCTGAGTCATGACTGAACACTCAACTGATTGAGCTATCCAGGTACCCTATTTCCTTTTGATTTTATTAAAAACAAAACAAAACAAAACAAAAACAACCTCTTCAGTGCATACTTCTCTGTAGCTACCATTGTATTCTTCCTCATCATCCATCTACTCCTTCCTCATCCTTCCAGAAATACCTCTGTCTTCCAGCTAGCTTTCCTCATCTAGCTAGCTGTCCTCACCTCTCACTCTGCTTTGCTGGTTTCTCCTCTTCTGCTTGTGTTTTACCATATTTCACAGCTACCACTCTTCTGTTGTCCCTCTACGAGGTCCAAGTATTATCTTATTTGATCCCCTCAACAATCCTACTACTACATCCTACTTATAGATCTATAAATGATCCTTTCTTTTGAAGCCAGTTCTCTTTACTGTGTTTATGATCCCATCCCTCGGGGCCATCTTAACCCTCTGTAAGGTGGCTTTCACTCCTACCACATAACTCAAATTGCTTTTGTAAATGAGCTTCTTATATCCAAATCCAAAAACGCTTTGTCTATATTTATCTTTTATTTTTTAATATTTATTTTATTTTTGAGAGAGAGAGAGAGAGACAGCATGAGCATGGGAGAGACAGAAAGAGGGAGACACAGAATCCAAAGCAGGCTCCAGGCTCTGAACTGTCAGCACAGAGCACAATGTGAGGCTCGAAATCATAAAGTGTGAGACTATGACCTGAGCTGAAGGTGGGCTCTTAACCTACTGAGTCACCCAGGTGCCCCACATCTATACTTATCTTAATTATGCTCTTAGAAGAATGTTAACACTGCTAATCTCTACCTCTCTGAAATAGTTTCTTCTCTTAGTGACCACATTCATCTGGTTTCCTTCTTAACTCTAGAGCTAATCCTGGGCTCCCTCTGGGATTCTCTTGCTTTTATTTAAAAGTTGTCCTTGGGGTCTGGTCTTTGGCTCTCTATTCTTTTCATTCTCAACATGCTCCCAGAACAAGCCCATCCATTCCCATGACTTTACTTTGGATACTGCAGTACCTGATGCCTGATATCTCCACCTCACAATTTCACTTGGTTTTCATGTATTTGCATTTTCAAGCATGACACCTTAAACTGGAGATGTCCGAAATAAAACACAGAGTAGTTCCACTGAGATTCATTCAGTGTTCTTTAACAACGAATACTGCTACCAGCTACCCAGCAAGCTTAGCAATGGTTGCAAAGTATTATGGATACCTCCCTATCCTTGCTCCTCACATCTAAACAATCATAAAGTCCTATTGAGTCTCCCTTCCACAGAGCTCTCCCATTTATCCACTTCTTTTCCATCTCCAGAGTCACAGTCCTTATACAGTCCCAACCAATCTGATGCACACCTTTCTAAAATACAATTCTGACTGTGTTGCATACAAGGCTTTTCCTTGTCCTTAGCATAATGCAATATTCAAATCCTTCACTGTGGTTTAAAATGTCCCTGCCACCAAAACATCTTAAGTCCAAGAAATATATTATGTTGTTTTCACAACTTCAAGCTTTTGTACATGTAGATCTCTTCCTAAAATATTCTTCCTTATACTTTCTACTGAACTATTTTCTACTCATCAATCAACAAATCGCTCTTGGAATGTATTCTTTACACCAACTATGGTGTCTTGAACATAATGTCTATTAATAGTTACCTTAAGAGCATATATACATTGAGGATTTGCTTTGTGGAAAGTGTAGTGTTAGGCACATTCTATGTATTATTTAACTTAACTGTCACAGCATTCCTATGAGGTGGGGATCTAGCTATCTCACAGATAAGAAAACTGCAACAAAGTGTATTTAAGAAATTGCCCAAGGTAAAGAGTTAGGAACTGGCATCATCAGGATTCAAATCTAGGCAGTCAAATTCCAGAGGCCATCCTTTTAACCATGATACAATTATAGCCAAAAGATACCTACCTGACCAAAAAAACCCTCTAACTCTAGCAAAAATAAAAAGTATACATACTGGAAGCCAGAATTTTGATCAGAAAAGTATACATACTAGAAGCCAGAATTTTGATCAATAGGTTGACTTATATTCTTGATCAAGTATCCTGAGATTAATATTTTAGTTTCTTTAAAGAGAGAATATTCCCATAAACCCTAGACACCTGTGGTTCCCAATCACTTGATCAACTTCATTAGAATTTCTTAAGAAGCATATTGCACATAGATTCCTTGTCAATATTCCAGACTTCTTGTGCATTTTTTTTTTTTTTTAATTTTAGAAAGAGAATGAACATGAGTGGGGGAGAGGGGCAGAGGAAGAAAGAGAATCATAAGCAGGGTCCATGCTCCGTATGGAGCCTGACAAGGGGTTCAATCCCATGACCCTGGGATCATGACCTAGGCTGAAATCAAGAGTTGGATGATCAACTAACTGAGCTACCTAGGCGCCCCTATTCTAGATTTCTTGAGTTAGGATCTCTACATGCAGGATCAGAGATCAGTATTTTTAATGAACCTGTTAGGTTTTGCTGACACATAGGCCAACACACAAAATGTTCTGGGTTTCCTGAATATACTGTAACAAAGGGTAAGAAATGCATAACTATATAATAAACATATAGGAATACCAATCCTAGTCTCTATATACCAAGTCTGAATTGTCATTCCTTTAAATTTTACCTTTAATTCCTGTTGTGATGTGAGGGAAGAAGAGGTCACCAACATCCGTGTTAAGTTCTGAATTTTCTCAATCTGTACTTTTTGAAGCAAATCTTTTTCTTCCAAAAGTTGGGCTAATTGGTCTTTTTCCATTGCCTGGGCTCGAGTCTCTAAAGAAACCTACAGAATATAATATTAAGTTATATTAATGATAAATGTAGCTAGATTTTCAAGCCTTGAAGGAAGCTTTAAAGAATAAAATATTAAATTTATATGTGAACTATGAGAATTTAAATTTTACTGAAATAAAATACATCTTATCTATAGAATACTAATATGCAGTTGCCACAATCAGTAAATTTTCTAACTTGTAATAAAGTAAAATACACATTTCTTTCCATGTGACTAGATGGAAATATAGATTATAACAAGGCTGTTAAAGCAATTCTGTTAATTGCCAAAAAATATGTAAATACTAGGCAGAGAGTCATAAAAAGACTTGAATACCTACAGCAAAGGAACGGATGTTCTCATAAGACTTCCATTTGATATTAGCTCATTTTGAAAAATATAACATATAAAATTTTTACAAAATATGGGACCACAATGTTAAAACAAACAAATTATAATGACAAATGATTATGCTATCTTATTAGATTATTATCTTAGGGTCAGAAGAAGAATTCAAGATAATGTGAAAATACAAAAGATACTTTTAAGTAATTATACATGGTCTCTCTTCTTTCACCTAATTCCCTATGCATTCATGACAATTTAGAAGAAGATCTCTGCTTGGCCCATTTGAAAATCTCAAATTTTGCCTTTGGAAATGAAAAACAGTATGTATGATATATGTAAGCGATGCAACATTAAATTCCACTCCTGAAATCATTATTACACTATATGTTACCGAACTTGGATTTAACTAAAATTAAAAATCCAAAAAGAGTCTCCTGTAAAAAAAAAAAACAAAGTTGAATAATATTTGCATTAAAAAAAAAAAAAACTGCACTGTGAAAGTCACTGTTCAGAAAATGAAGAAACAAGCCACAGACTGGGAGACAATATTTGCAAAACACATATTTGGTTAGGGCTTAGTATCCAAAATATACCAAGGACTTTTAAACCCAACAACAAGAAAAGAATCCAATTTAAAAATGGGCGACAGATCCGAACAGACAACTCACCATAGATGATATATAGATGGCAAATAAACATATGAAAAGACAATGTCATTTGTCATTAAGGAAATGCAAATTAAAACAACAATGAGATACCCATTACACACTTATAATGGCTAAAATCCAAAAAACTGCTAATAACAGTTGCTGAACAATGCAAAGCAACAAGAACTCCTAATTATTCTTGATGGGAATGCAACCACCTTGGAGGGCAGTTTGGGAGTTTCTTATAAAACTAAACATTCTTATCATTTTATACCTACTAGGATGGCTATTATATAAAAAAAAGTAAAAATAAAATAACAAACATTGGTTAAAGTGGGGGAGAAATTGGAAACCTCATGCATTGTGATGGTTATGCAAAACCGTATAGCTTCTGTGGAAAAACCAACCATATGGTTGTTCCTCAAAATGTTATACATAGAATTACCTTTGACCCAGCAATTCTATAACTAGGTATGTGTCCAGAGGAGCTGACAAGAGAGACTGAAATACCTGTACACCAATGTTCACAGCAGCATTATTCATAATAGCTAAAAGGTAGAATCAACCCAAGTGTCCATGAACAGGTGAATGGATGAACAAAATGTATTATATTCAGACAATGGAATACTACTCATTCCTCAAAAGGAATGAAGTTGTAATACATGCTATAACTTGGATTAACTTTGAAAACCTTTTGCTAAGTGAAATAAGCTAGACACAAAAGGGTAAATACTGTATGATTCTACTTGCCAGAGGTAGCCAGAATAGGTAAATACACAGTGACATAAATTATAGTAGAGATTACCAGGGGCTGGAGGGACAGGGAAAATAAGAAGTGATTGTTTAATGGGTACAGAGTTTCTGTTTGGGACAATGAAGAAGTTTGGGAAATAGATAGTGGCAGTGGTTGTATCAGTACACTGTTAATGTACCTAATACCACTGAAGTTTACACTTAAAAATGGTTAAAAATGGTAAAATTTTGGTTATTTCTAACCATAAAAAATTATGACCCAGACCCCCCCCGCCAAAAAAAAAAAAAATTAGGTTGTAGACCTCAGCTCTTGATGTAAGTTAAGACTCTCTGGGCATTTGGGCAGCTCTTAGTTCTAAATTCGCCCCTATTCTTTTTTTTGTTTGTTTAATTTCTATTTATTTATTCTGAGAGAGGGAGTACAGGAGCAAGGTAGGGGCAGATAGAGGGAGAGAGAGAATCCCAAGCAGGTTCTGTGCTGTCAGCATGGAACCCAGCGCAGGGCTCGATTCCGGAACTGTGAAATCATGACCTATGCTAAAATTGAGTTGGACATTCAACCGACTGAGTCACCCAGACGCCCCTAAATCTGTCCCTATTCTTCACTGAAATACACGGTTCATACGTACCTCCTCCAACTGTTTCTTAAGATCCATTATTTCTTTCCTATATCTTTTCAGGAGAGCTTCATCACTTGATACCTCATTAACATAAGGAGTATTCTTCATATATTTGGCAGTGCTGGCAAACTGGGGAAAAACAGAAGAGTGTTAAGTGTTCAACATCAGAAAAATCATTAACACGGGTCAATATCCTTGATGAATACGGATGCAAAAATTCTCAACAAGATCCTTGCAAGTCGAATCCAGCAGCATATAAAAAGAATCATCCACTAAGATCAAGTGGGATTCATTCCTGGGTTACAGGGCTGGTTCAACATTCGCAAAACAATCAATGTGATACATCACATCAATAAAAGAAAAGATAAAAACCATATGATCCTGTCAATAGATGCAGAAAAAGCATTTGACAAAATACAGCATCCCTTCTTAATAAAGACTCTAGAGAAAGTTGGGATAGAAGGAACCTACTTAAGCATCATCAAAGCCATCTATGAGAAGCCTTCAGTTAACATCATCCTCAACGGGGAAAAACTGAGAGCTTTCCCCCTGAGATGTGGAACACGACAGGGATGTCCACTCTCACCACTGTTGTTTAACACAGTGCTGGAAGTCCTAGCATCAGCCATTAGACACCAAAAGGAAATCAAAGACATCAGAATTGGCAAAGAGGAAGTCAAACTTTCTCTCTTCGCAGATGACATGATACTCTACATCGAAAACCCGACAGACTCCACCAGAAGCCTACTAGAACTGATCCAAGAATTCAGCCAAGTTGCAGGGTACAAAATCAACGTGCAGAAATCGGTTGTATTTTTATACACCAACAATGAAGCAACAGAAAGAGAAATCAAGAAACTGATCCCATTCACAATTGCACAAAAAACCATAAAATACCTCGGAATAAACCTAACCAAGGACACAAGAGATCTGTATGATGAAAACTATAGAAAACTTATGAAGGAAATTGAAGAAGACACAAAGAAATGGAAAAACATTCCATGCTCATGGATAGGAAGAATATAGTTAAGATGTCATTACTACCCAAAGCTATCTACACATTCAATGCAATTCCAATCAAAATTGCACCAGCATACTTCTCAAAACTAGAACAAACTATCCAAAAATTTGTATGGAACAACAAAAGACCCCGAATAGCCAAAGTAATCCTGAAAAATAAAACCAAAACGGGAGGTATCACCATCCCAGACTTTAACCTCTACTACAAAGCTGTCATCATCAAGACAGTATGGTATTGGCACAAAAACAGACACATAGACCAATGGAACAGAATTGAGAACTCAGAAGTGGACCCAAAAGTATACAGCCAACTTATCTTTGATAAAGCAGGAAAGAATATCCAATGGAAAAAAGACAGCCTTTTTAACAGATGGTGTTGGGAGAATTGGACAGCAACATGCAGAAGAATGAAACTAGATAATTTTCTCACACCATGCACAAAAATAAACTCAAAATGGATAAAGGACCTGAACGTGAGATAGGAAACTATCAACACCTTAGAGGAGAAAGCAGGAAACAGCCTCCTTGACCTCCACCGCAGCAACTTCTTACCTGACACATCCCCAAAAGCAAGGGAATCAAGAGCAAAAATAAATGATTGGGACCTCATCAAGATTAAAAGCTTCTGCACAGCCAAGGAAACAACCCAGAAAATTAATAGGCAACCAACGGAATGGGAAAAGATAGTTGCAAATGACATATCAGATAAAGGGTTAATATCCAGAATCTATAAGGAACTCACCAAACTACACGCCCGAAAAACAAACAACCCAGTGAAGAAATGGGCAGAAGATATGAACAGACACTTCTCCAAAGAGGACATCCAGATGGCCAACAGACACATGAAACGATGCTCAGCATCCCTCCTCATCAGGGAAATACAAATCAAAACCACACTGAGATACCACCTCACGCCAGTCAGAGTGGCTAAAATGAGCACATCAGAGAACTCTAGATGCTGGCGAGGATGTGGAGAAACGGGCACCCTCCTCCACTGTTGGTGGGAATGTAAACTGGTACAGCCCCTCTGGAAAACAGTGTGGAGGTTCCTCAGGAAACTAACAATAGAACTCCCCTATTATCCAGCAATAGCACTGCTAGGAATTTACCCAAGGGATACAGAAATGCTGAGGCATAGGAGCACATGTACCCCAATGTTCATAGCAGCACTCTCCACAAAGCTAAAACATGGAAAGAGCCTAAGTGTCCATCAACAGATGAAGGATCAAGAAGATGTGGTTTATCTATACCATGGAATACTACATGGCAATGAGAAACAATGAAATCTGGCCATGTGTAGCAACATGGATGGACCTTGAGGGCGTTATGCTGAGCGAAATAAGTCAGGCAGAGAAGGACAAATATCATATGTTTGCACGTATAGGAGGATTAGGAGGAACTTGACGGAGGAACAAGGGGGAGAAGAAGGGGGGAAATGGTGGGGAAAGGGAGAGAGGCAAACCATGAGAGACTCTTGAATGCTGACAAAAACTGAGGACTGATGGATGTGGGGGGAGGGGGGGATGCGCATGGAGGAGGACACTTGTGGGGATGAGCACTGTTATGTGGAAACTAATTTGACAATAAACTATTTGTAAAAAAAAAAAATCATTAACAATATTTAGGTTTCTTGTAATTAAGTTTTATAAGGAAAGATCAATCCTCCTCCCAGGTGGCTTAATACTGTTGAACACAGAGAGTATTCTCTATCCTTGTTACTTGCCTTGGCTGCTAGTCTTCAGAAGAATCAGGGAAATATCTCGAATACATATGCCAACAGAGAACCTACAAACACTGGCTTACTAGACTCCCATCTACTTGTCAAAGTCCAGAGCAAATGCTCCCTCTCCTCTGAAGCTTTGATTGCTCTGAACTCTATTCCATTAATTAATAGTTAATTAATCCAAGCTAACCACATTGGAAGACAGGTCTTGTCTTCCCTATAGTACTATAAGATTTTCTTTTTCTTTAATATTTACTTATTTTTGAGAGAGAGAGAGAGAGAGAGAGAGAGAGAGAGAGAGAGAGAGAGACAGAGCACCAGCAGGGGGCGGGGCAAAGTGAGACAGAGACACAGAATTCAAAGCAGGGTCCAGGCTCTGAGCTGTCAGGACAGAGCCCAATGCAGAGCTTGAACTCATGACTGTGAGACTGTGACCTGAGCTGAAGTCAGACACTTAACTGACTGAGCCACCCAGGCACCCCTTCCCTATAAAACTATAAATTGAGAAGTCAGCGACTGTACTTTCTATTTTTATCTGATACTACTTTGAGCCAGTGTCCAATAGCTATTTAAAACAATGTTTCTTAGAGTGAATCAGGAGTAACTTTAAGTGAGTCCATGAAGGTGACCGTTAAATAACACAATCTTGGACTGAGATGGCTATTCTATTGACATTTCTTATTTTTCCTTTTTTTTTTTTTAAACAGAAAATGTAAGCCTTAGGCTCAGAGCAAAGACAATTAACAATCAGCTAGCAGGAATTTAAGAATTATTTTATTAAAAACACACATACATATGTGTTTTTTGGGGCACCTATTTGTTGAAAGTGATACTAGTTCTTCATTCATGGGACTGACATAAAGTTTCCTTCCACAATAAATTAAGTAGAAATAGTGAGGTTTTTCTTTAAGGAAAGGTATCAGTATAATAGAGTTAGATATGGCAAAATTGTGGAGGTGGGATATGAATGACTGAAATTTGGGAAAATTAAGGAATACTATTTAGTAGGTAATACATCAATTTTATTGTAATAGGTATGTTATGTCATTAAAAAAATACCTAATTTTAGTGGGTAATTTTTTTTTCTTAAAGACGATCCTCCCTCCCCCAAATACTGAAATAAAAATCAAACTCACCTGTAGAGTAGTAAGGGTTTCATCAAAAGACACTGGAGTAATTGTGCAGATAATACGGGTTTTTGCATTTCCTCCCAAGGAATTTTGGAGAATTCGTGTTAATTTACTGTCTCGGTAATTTATGAAACCACTTAGTGAGAAAGGAGTTTAGGGGAAAAATAGTCAGAATTTTTACATAACAAAAGTGGTTGGTTTTTAATGCAGAACCTTAAATTAGATACAATTTAAAAATTAATCCTTTATAGGTTAGATGAAGCAGATCAAAACTACTAAGTATAAAATATTTAAAATGGAAAGTATATTTAGGAAGTCATAGTCATATATATAAGAAGTTAAGCATGCTCACAGAATCACAAAAGCTTTGGAACATATCGAAGAAATCAGGATGTTTGAGTGTCAGTGAATTATTACAATTCTCAACCTAATGGAAAATGTAAGCATTAATAGGTAAATGTACAATGGAATAAACTTACCCAACTTGTCCATCACTAAGTTTCTTGATCACTTGTCCCAAAATAAATAAACTTCGATTTATATTACAGCCTTCCTTGAGTCGTACACCTGCATTTATTAAGCAAATATGAAAACTAAGACTGGCCTCTGTACTAGATGATTAACTTATTTATCAATAAATTTTAAGAAGAACTAGAAATTTAAGGGCCAGATGATAAAGTCTGTGCTTTGGATTAGATCTGAGCCCACCTTTAATATCACTGGTTGAAGGAGCTCTTTCCCTATTCCTCCTACCTATTAAGTGCATTGGAAAGAGCCTTAGAGAAAGAGCAAAGAGAAAAAGATAGTTAAGAAAAAAAATGAAAGGGAAGTAAAGTTCATTTCCCCAAAGAGCCTAATTCATCGGATCAAATCTATTTTTTCCAAACTTCCAAATATAGGTAACTATAGACTTATAACCAAATTAATAAAAAATAATTATTTTTTTAATGTTTATTCATTTTTGAAAGAAAGAATGCAAGTGGGGGAGGGCAGAGAGAGAAGGAGACACAGAATCAGAAGTAGGCTCTAGGCTCTGAGCTGTCAGCACAGAGCCTGATGTGGGGCTCAAACTCACAAACTACGAGATCATGATCTGAACTAAAGTCAGACACCACCAACTGAGCCACCCAGGCACCCCAACAAAGTTCTTACTTTTAAACTGATATGCTCTCATGAGTCATATATCGAAAAAGAAAATAAGTACACTGAAAAAGCTCTCTCCTAATCCTGTGGTCCATTCAACCAGTTCCTGTCCCCCTACCAGAAAACCACTTTTATTAGTTGACTCTTGTAGAGATTTTTAGGAATTCAAGTTCACATATGTTTATTTCTTTCTTTTCTTCTTTTACACAAATAGTAGCCCACTATACATGGTAATTTTCACTTTGCTTTTTTCACTTGGCAATATCAGGAAACACTCGTGTTTTCATTCTTTTATATAGCATAAAATCCCATTTTATGGATGTATCAGAATTTAATTATTCAGCATCCTGTTAAGGGACATGTAGGTTTTCAATATGCCACATATATAAAAAGTACTACAACAAATAGTTTTGAACAGCTGTTATTTTACAGGTGCATTATTTAGCTATTGCTGTAACAAGCCAGCTAAAACAACAAGCATTTATTTCTTGTTGTACTAGTTTGGTAGATAGAAGCCATGCTCAGATGAGGGTCTCTATGTCAGGCTGTAGGAAATAAACATAGAAAGGTTTGACATCTTCATGATTTTGAAACTTCCCATCTAAGTATGATTTTCCATTTGTTATAAATATTTGATTACATCCTTTAAGTATGTTTTAAAATTTTCTTTATTCTGGTCTTATGTAATTTGTGTCGTGTTTCTTCCTAGATATTAGATCAATTAAGTCATTATTGTAAGTGGAGTCTTTTTGTACACTAAATATTCCAGCTGGTTGTTTTTTATATTAGGAGATATTAATGTCTATATATTAATTTTGTATCTACCTTCCTGAATTTCCTTACTAATTATGAAAATTTAGATGGTTTTCATGGTACTCTCATGAGCTTTGTAGCTATACAATTCTATCAACTGCATAGTTTTAGCTTTTTACTTGATACTATAGTAGCCCAAAATAGATAACTTGTTAGATATGGAAGCTGCTTTTTTACATTAAGGAGTTTTGTCACAAAATTACTATCTTTATTAGTTTCTAAAATGTAAGGTAGCACTTTTTTATTCTGCAAAAGAATAAGAGGACGCTCAGGCCAACACATTTATGAGTTCCCATTACCTTCAGCGCCTGTTTGAGCAGCTCTTTCACTGCCTGCAAGATCAACCAAATTCTGTAAGAGAGACGAAAATGAAACTTTAGGAAAGGTAACTTGAAATAATAAAATCTCAATGGCTGAAAGAACAATTTTAACACATGCTTTACCTGCATACCCCATTCTGTCTGCTGGTCTCTCACTCCACTGTTCAGGGCCTTCCCATTTCCGAATCAAACTGATGTGTGTACTTTTTTCCTCCCTTATAATATAGCCTCCATAATGTCAGAATAGGCTCTCTATTTACTACACAAAGTTCAAACCCTCACCATAGTGAATATAATTCTTTACAATCTGGCACTTGTGTTACTCACTCTGAATTCTAGCTGACCTACTCACTATGCCCAAAATGTTTCCTGTACTTCTGTGCTTCCAATACCTACATTTTGTCTTTCTCTTTGTTTAGTTAGTTCTAATGTTTAGTCTGTCCTTATTCTTTATTCAGGGCCAAAGACAATTGTTACCTCCTTCGTGAAGCTTTGCCATCTTTATCATTCCTCGCCCACACCTTTAACTGCTTTTTCAATTGTGTACCCAGGGGTCTTTAGAGATCTACCTTATTCTTCAGCACTTACTGTGCTGAGCTCATCATTTGTGTCTCTGCCTATACTGTAGCACCTTTAAAAAGCATGGGCCTCTCCTTCATTTCACAAACACTGTTGGAAACAAGTGATTGCCTGTCATGATCCAGGTAGTGTGTTAGGTGCTAGGATATGGCAGTGAATCAGACATGCAGACAAGTAAGTTCTCTGCTCTCACTGAGCTTTTATTCTACATGGGGCAAGATGGGGAGAGGAGAAAGTTCGTGAGAAGCGACAAAAAGATAAGAAATGCATCGTGGTAAGTGTAATATACATAATTTGTTTTTATTTTATTTATTTATTGAGAGAGAGAGAGGAAAGCAAAAGAGGGACAGAGAGAGAACTCCAAGCAGGCTCTGGTGCTGTCAGTGCAAAGCCCGATGCAGGGCTTGGACTCACAAACTAAGATTATGACCTGAGTTGAGATCAAGAGTTGGATACTCAAGGGACTGAGCCACCCAGGATGCTCCCATACAGATCATTTAAACAGAGTGCTAGAAGGGGAAAGAGGAAGGTACAGAGTAGGTTCTTCGGACTTGATGGCAGGGAAGTCCTCCCACTAAGCTAGAATCTGGAATGACAGAGAAGAGGGGGCTGGCCATGAAAGCCCATGGGAGCCATAGTCCAGATAGAAAGAACAGCTAGTATACCCAGTCACAAAGCAGAAATGAGCTTGGCATGTTCAAAAAACAGAAAGGGCAGAGTTGGTGAAGTGGAGCTGAGAGGAGATCAGGTCAGAGAAGCGGGTAAGGGTCAGATGGTGCGGGGCATGGGAAGCAAGAGCAAGAACTCTGGATTTTCTAAGTGTGATGGGGAAGGGTTTGAGCAAGGCAGTGGGAGCCATATCTTGATTTAACTTTTGGCAGAGAAGGGTGAGAAGCGTGGGTAGAGAAGGAATGCAGGGAGGCAACGGTGGTAGCTGGGAGCCTGCTCATGCAGGAATCTGAGAGGTGATGGTGGCTTGGAGCAGTGAGGTGAGACGGAAAACAGTAGTGGTGGAGGGATGTCTTCCTTATTCTTTTAATCTCAGGGCCTAGTACTATGCTCAGAACATGATGAGGCCTCAGCAAATATTCTCAATGCCTTAAAACAAAGTCAGAGACTTTCACGGATGGGCAGTAATTATGTACTCCTGTTTTAATTATGTGCTACCTCAGACACTACTTTCTCTAAAATTCTCAGTCTAATGTTTCTTTTTTTTTTTTTTTTAAATGTTTTATTTATTTCTAGGAGAGAGACAGCGTGAGCAGGGGAGGGTCAGAGAGAGAGGGAGTCACAGGCTGAAACAGGCTCCAGGCTCTGAGCTGGCAGTCAGCACAGAGCTCGACGCGGGGGTCGAACCCACAAACCGTGAGATCATGACCTAAGCGAAAGTAAGACGCTTAACCGACTAAGCCACCCAGGCGCCCTAGTCTAATGTTTCTTATGTGGCATCTATTACAGAAGACCTAAATAAATAATAAAGGGGCAGAGTGGTGATGAAGGCAGCATGAATTGAGGAATAAAGATGGGAGCAAGTATCAGTGTTCAAAGACACCAAGAGGCTCCAATCTATATACAAGAGAAGGCTCATGTGGAGTAGAAGGAAATTAAGTTAGGTTGGTTGAGAGTGGCCGGAATTTGTCAAAGGATGCAACATAACAAAAGCAGTACTTAGTAACATCAGAAATCTGCTAGGAGACTACAGAAAGGAAGACCAGAGTCATAGAGGCCAGTCAGGAGATGAGGACCTAAATGAGTGTGATGCCCATGGGAATGCTGAATAAGAAATGCTGATGAGTAGACTCAAGGGGAAGGCTGAAAGAGAGGAGTCAGAATAGACTCGGGTCTCGCCCAGGTGACCAAGATAATGTTGGTACTCCTGGAAAAAAGGAATATTCACTATGATGGAAAGTAATTAATTTTGTTTTAGACACACTGAAATTTGAAGTAATAGTGGGACACACAATTATAATCATCTTTATAGGGATGTGAATTAGAACTCAGAAACTCTAGATAAAATAAATATTTGACTGTCATCAATACAGAAGTGATAACAACATCTGAGGGCAGACACAGGAAGCAAGACAGGCCAAAGCAGAACACTCCGATGTCTTGGAGAGTAGAGTAGGAGAAAGAATTCCCAAAAAGGGAAGAGAGAAGATGCACAGCCAAAAGAACCTGGATGTTGTGAACCAGAAAGATCAGAAGACACTTTAAAGGGAAAAAAAAAAAAAGAGCCAGAAAATGATCTTTTGGGGGAAGACTTCTTTCCAAGAAGATACTTACAGTAAGTAGAAAGGCTGAAGGGTTGGACCAGATGGTTCTATAGTCCCTAGGTGATATAGCATCAAATTATATGAAAAAGTCATCAAATGGATCACTGACCAAGTCAAGAGTATTAAAGAAATTATTAAGAGAAAAGCTAAAGTTGTAGTGAAATATCACAGACTGGGTTTAGAAAACAAAACAGAAGTTAGGTTTTGTGTTTTGTTGTTAAATGAAAGCAAGACCATCTACTAAAATAAATTTTATATTGGTATGGTGAGATAACTGAGGTGAACAAGAATTAGATATTTATTAAGACTGATTTTTCAAATCTGAAAGTGAATAATTAGAGATTTATTATTTTTTTCCCTAAAGTTTTCAAGAATAAACTTACGTCATATCCTCCATGAAGCTAGGAAATTTAGACCCTGAAGATGGAGAATAAAGCAATATTGGCAAGAAACAGGAAGGAAGCACAAAAAAAGAGAGAGAACGGCTTCAGTGCAGCAGGAAGGAAATGGTGGCTTACTTATGTAGAAAAAAGAAATGTTTAGATCATGATTAAATTCACTATTCAGCAAACAAGTACTGAATATAAACTACATATACTGTGTCGGGGCTATAAAGATGTGTAAGATGTCACTCTCCAAGGCATTTCCAGTCTCAAACACTATGCTTATAATATAAAACATTTCCTTATTTTACTGAAGAATGAACTTGAATAGTGTGATTTACTTTTTAAACCATCCCAGCTACGCTTTTGTTGATCGCATGAGTCTCCATTCTATTGGCTGAGTCAAAACAACAAAAACAACAATAGAACCAAATTGCCCCCACCCTTGTCTCAAGAATATACTCTTAAATGCATATGGAAAACCTCTTCCCCAAGAATTCGGGTTAGGAAAAGTGCTTTGATCTAAATTTTAGGAGATATCAGCCATAACATAACAACAAAGATCTCTGAATTCTTCCTATGTTTTAGCTTGAAATTTCATGTTTCTAGATGAGACTAAACTACCAATTTATAGATATTTTTGCCTGTTTGGTTCAGTTAACAGTTCTTATAAAGCTAAACATCCAGCAGCCAAATTAAATGATGGTTTGGCCCGTATGGTATGGTATCATGGTCCATCAATACTCACCAAATGGGACACCTTGACGGATCCTTCACAATTGGAAGGTTCCCCTTTCTCTCTACTTTCCAAAATCTAGACAGAAAAAAAGAAAACTTGTTAAAAATTAGTGTACTTTTAATTGCAAAGACCAAACAGAGAGTTACCTACCATCCTGAAAATGGTATGAGAACGACTGCTTCTTTGATTCATTTTTGTAATTCCATAATGTCTGTTCTCTGTAAAAAGGGAGTCATATTTCAGGTGTGTATTTTAAAATTCAAAGAAAAATATAAGCTTCTTTTTTAGAACAAAAAATGTGATTTGAAGCCTAAATACATTCAATTGAATAGTTTTTACAAGTGTTTTTGGAAAAATACAGTATAAAATCTTACTCTCTCCTTTTGTGATCCACTTCAAAGCCATTTCTGATGTATAAACCACTTCTTCTGTGAGATCAGCCACATATACATTCCTCTGAAACAAGTTTAAGAATAGAGAGGAAGTCACTAAGAAGTCTGCAAATCAAAAGATGTGAACTAGTATAGAATTCACTTGTAGAAGTTACAAGTGAAAAATGGATGAAAATAACAAGTAAACTATGATATGTACAATTTATTTATGTACCAAGTTCTAACCTGATGCTTCCATTTGCTCTTTTTAAAGGCACTTATACCAAAACATTACAGCTGTCAATGTTTAAAAATGATACATGTTGCTCATATGCTATCTCTTTAAACACTTAAAAAATAAACCATACAAACAGGAGACAGTTCAAAAAGTATAGAACAAGGACATGAATTCCAACAAGCAAGTCTAATTTTAGAACCACACTAACTCTGTTACTCACGTTAAAGTCTTCCCGAATTATTAACGGCTTCATTTTTTGAGTGTCACAGAGTAAGTCTGTAATGGTTTCATTGTATATCTCCATGTAAGACACACGTAAGAGAAATTCTCTGTCAGGAAGCTAGATGTAAAAACATCAGAGATCATCCATTTCTGAAAACCTAATACTGAATACTTATCTGCTAATATTAAATATTAAAATATTCTAAGAAATTACCTTTGTAAAGCAAGCAACAATAAAACAAAACCTCATGTGGCTTTATACTCACAACACAAAAATATAAAAACACATTTCAGTAATAATGAAAAGTATAGCATCAAAGAATGCCCGGTCCAACTGTCTGAACTCAAAATGAAATCTACCAATGGATGTTCAAATAAAAACATTAAAAACCATTAAAATAGTAATGAAAAAATAATCTAAAACCAAATCTTAATTACTTAGATTGCTTATTCTGGTCTTCTGCTTTTCTTTCCTGTCTTTTCTCTAAATCTGCTTTTCTCTGTTCCTTTTTTGTTTTAATAAAATTTCTTTTTCATGTTTATTTATTTTTGAGAGAGAAAGAGCATGAATGGGGGAGGGACCGATGGGGGGAGGGGGGGGGGAGAGAGAAAGAATCTGAAGCAGGCTCCCGGCTCTGAGCTGACAGCACAGAGCCTGACACAGGGCTCGAACCCACGTACCGTGAGATCATGACCTGAGCCAAAGTTGGACGCTTAACCAACTGAGCCACCCAGGCACCCGTCTCTGTTCCTTTATAAGCACTGGTAGCAGGGAGCTTGGGTAGCTCAGTTGGGTGGGCATCTGACTTTTGATTTTGGCTCACAGTTTGTGAGATCGAGTCCTGTGTCAGACTCTGTCCTGACAGTGTGGAGCCTACTTGGGTTTCTCTCTCTTTGCTCTTACCCCCATTTGCATGCATACACTCCCTCACTCAAAACAAATAAATAAATAAACATAAAAAGAAATCACTGGTAGTTAAACAAAGGCAATTAGGAGCTAACCATTCTAGTAAGATTTTCCTGTTCCTTGATACCCACTTTTTGGTGTGATTAGTACTGTTTCAGTATTCAAGAAAAAGAATGAAACTTTTTGCTCAACACAGTAAGTTTGTGGGAAAAAAATAAATCTGTTATGCCTTCTTTACCCATGGCTAATGAAGAGATAACTATAAATCTACCTCTTTTCATCACTGTAAGAAAATATTAAGGTTTCCATTCTATTATTACTACTTTTCCCTTTATGTGCCAGAATTTACCCAAGTTATTTACCTTTTTAATTTTTTGGAAAATGTCATGAATTGCCCTGGGTATTACTCCCAAATAATCCTCTGAACCCATCATGGTATATGTTTTTCCTGAAGCAGTCTGCCCATAGGCAAATATTGTACCTGTAAAAACAAAACACACACACACAAAGATTAAAAATGAGCCTATACGGTGTGAAACTATCAATAGTTGAACCAAAATACTTCTACAATGAATACAAACCATTGTAGCCTTGTATGGCAGAATCTATGATAGGTACTGCTATTTCTTCATACACATTTTTAGTAGTTTCATTACTATGAAAGACACGATCTGAAAAAAAAAACACACACACACATACACACAGAAGTTAAATCAATCAAATCAACTTTGTTTTCATTCCTAGTAGTTGTCCAAAGAAATAAAATGGTCAGGATATGTAAGATAAAATATTTAAGACATGATATTCTCTTCAACTTATTGGTTGAAAATATATCCTCTGAAAATATATTTCTCTATAAGGTAAGATGTGTTGGTCCTCACACAGAAAAAATACAAGTTAGACTTCTCAGATATCCTACGTGCTTTTAAGAGGCAGTAGGGCATAATGGCTGAATACAGAGTTACCAAATCAGACTGTCCGCAAATCTGGTGCCAACACTTATAAGCTATGTAACTTTGGGCAAGGTGGTTACTGCGTTTGTGCCCAGTTTGTAAAATGGATATCTATTCTCTTCCTCATAGAATTATTGTGAACCTATAGTCAATACTTAGGAAATATGGACTATTACTATTGAGAAATTTTAAAGTTTATAACATATTTAGCAAGAGGACCTAGATCAAACTACACCAAGATATGTACACCTATGGAAGAAGAGACCTGAACAAAGCTGAAATGTTACAAGAAATGACCAGATGGCTGGCTACTAAAGGAGGCTGGGTTTAGAGTACATTTGAACTGATGAATTAACTAGTCGAGTAGGTGGCTCTCTGTTTTGTTAGCATAAGTAGCACATTAGAAATGGAATACTCTTTCAATGGTGGCCTCATATGAAAAAGTTCACAAGAAATGGATTTAAATCAGGAGGGAAATACATCTATCTGCAATGAGAAATTCAGTGATCACACTGTTTGCCTCATGACGACACATTTGTCCTGAGGCAGGACTTTATGGAAAAATCAAAGTGTCATCTGAAGGCTGCTTAGTAAGGGATTATGATTTCAGAGCAAGGACAGAGGGCAGGATGATTCAAATCTAAATGCCATTTACTTTAGACAGGTGGATGAGTCCAAATCCACGAAGGGCATACATGGGTACAGAGAACCCATAGATCATGAGTCTGAATGCTTGTGTATCCCTCACTCTTGGTTTTATAATCTCTGGCACTTATTGTACTACCTTTTAAAAAATTATGTTAATACTCTAAAACAGTACTTTACCAGAAATTGTTTTCTCTTCTTGACATTTTTGCTCTAAAACCTTTTATGATGGCTTTCTAGTCTAATGCTACTTCAACATCCTAACCATTTTTATTCCCAGAGTTGTTGAGAGGGCCTCAGTGTTGCTCAGCGGTACCTAAATGACAGCATGCTAGTGAGTCTGACTCTTCCATTTGTGAGCTGTGTGACTCCAGGCCTGTTTTAGTTCCTTGCTGAAATGGAAAGGCACCTATTGTGTAGTACCTACTGCATAAGCTTGTTATGAGGATTGAATGAGTTAATATATATGACATGCTGAGAACTGTATCTGGCACACTGTCAGCAGTATATCCATATTAAATCAATAAATCATCCGAGTCAACCTTCAGGGCCTCCATGACCCTGTGTGTTAGTGTCAGTGGTACCATTTTAGACAACTAGACTAGTTAGATCCCACTATAAATCCCACAAAGCTTATGCCATGACAAGTGTAATTACTTGTTTAAAGCCTCTCTCTCATCATATGGTAAGTTCTACAAAAGCAGGGGTAGGTCTCTGCTGTATTCTAACAGAAAAAGAAGTAATATCTTCACTATTCTTAAAATAATTGTGGAAAGTCTATACTACAATGAAAGATCTTAAAGATGACTTGATATTAAGCATATATTTTAGGCTTATTGGGTTTTAGGCCACAAATTAATAAATAAGAGGAAAAAACATTAGTTTCAACCTTAAGGCACTATGACTATAACTGCATTTTAAATATCAATTTATTATCTTACTTGTCATCATGATGGATGAACAATTTTTTAGTTTCTACTAAAGCCTCGTTTGATCTTTAATGACAAATCCAGGATTATTGATAAGCCTTTTATAGTCCTAATAGGAAAACGATAGATATTAACTCTTCATGCTATTATAAGCTTACCAAAATGGAAGGATTTACTGCCATCAACTTGATAAATGGCATTATTGTCAGTTTTCCAGTAAACTTGGGTATCTTCTCCAAGAGCTTCTTCTCTGAAATAAAAACACTGCATTTTAGTATAACTGGTCATGGAAATCATGTTATATGACAGATAATTTAAAAGAGTCTATCTTCCAGGGGCGCCTGGGTGGCTTAGTCAGTTAAGCGTCCGACTTTCACTTAGGTCATGATCTCGCGGTTCGTGGGTTCGAGCCCCGCGTCGGGCTCTGTGCTGACTGCCAGCTCAGAGCCTGGAGCCTGTTTCAGCCTGTGACTCCCTCTCTCTCTGACCCTCCCCTGCTCATGCTATCTCTCTCTCTCTCTCCTAGAAATTTAAAAAAAAAAAAAAAAAGATAAAAGAGTCTATCTTCTGAAGAATATTTTATTTTAATGAACAAATAAATTTATTTATTTTTAAATATTTATTTTTGAGAGAGAGACAGAGTGAAAGTGGGGGAAGCACACAGAGAGAGGGAGACACAGAATCAGAAGCAGGCTCCAGGCTCTGAGCTGTCAGCACAGAGCCTGATGCAAGGCTCCAATTCACAAACTGTGAGATCATAACCTGAGCCAAAGTTGGATACTTAACTGACTGAGCCACCCAGGCACCTCTTCGGGAGAATATTTTAAAAGATAGTATTGGGGCACCTGGGTGGCTCAGTGGGCTAAGCGTCAGACTCTTGGTTTCAGCTCAGGTCATGATCTCATGATTTCTGAGTTTGAGCCCCAGGTTGCCTTGGTGGTAAGGAGACTGCCTGGGATTCCTTCTCTTTCCCCCTCTCTCTGCCCCTCCTACTCTCTCTCTCTCTCAAAATAAATAAACTTAAAAAAGAAGGTATTGATTTATACTAGATATGAGAAACATGGAAAATCTGCTTTTGAGGAGTCAGCACTTTTAAGTGGGGTTCAGTGACCTCCTGCCTTCCCATGGGAGTTTTCTCCTGAAGTTCTTCATTTCCACCCTCCTACCCAGTACTGGTTGCTGCAAAGATACATTCAAAATGCAACTCTGATTATGTGCCTCTTGCTCAAAATGATTAAAAAACACCTGAAATTCTTAATATGGCACACTAGATCTGGAACATGTTTATTTCTCTCTTCAACGTTACCTTGCTCTAAATTCCTATATATACCTAAAGCTGCAAACAGTTTTGACAGTCCCTTTCAAAATAAGAGATTCAGCCCTTCTGTGCCTGAAATAAACCTGATTTACCTTTCCATTAAGTAATTTAGCTATTCTTTCATTCATAAAAGGTGTCAGGAGTTTCATGACACCAGCCCTGTGCCCCGTGTCATCTCAGAGGGATTAATGACTCCTAGAGCAAACACTCTCTACCTATCATAACACTTGTGACTGTGTATTGTAATTGTAGCATAACTGTCTTCTAATGCATTAGGTAATGAGCCCTTTAAAAATAGGAAATTTGTAAAAAAAAAAAAAAAAGAAATTCTTCATTTCGATATTCTCATTTATTAACACCTAGTGATATTTAACAAATATTTCTCAAACACAAAATACATTAGTATTCTGTAGTGAGGGCCACAGATCAGAGAAAAGCAAAGACTTCATTTTTTCCCTATATTGCTTTTTTTCTCTGTAGCATTTATGACTCCTATAACATTATGTCAACTTAACATTTTATATTTTTTACTTTATTTTCTGTCTGGGCACTAGAATGTAGATCCACAGGGCAACTATGGTAGTGTGTGTAGTAGTGTACTTTGTACTAAAAAAATCAGTATTGATAAATATCAGCCATTCAACGTTCTGAATGTTAAATTGAGTCATTGACTGAAGTCTTGAGTGCCTTTGAATACAATGCAACAAGGCAGACTAGTCCTTGCTCTCAAAGAGTATACAGTAAAGAGGGAGAGACGGTTTAGTGCAAAATGACAGATGAGTACCAATAAAAATCTTTCCGATACGACTTCCTTTAAGGAGTGGAGTTGGGTGGGGTGGGAGGCGCATATGGGGAGAAGGAGTGCAGCGCCGGCGTTGAAGTTTTTAACGCTGGCAAACCCAAGTTAACAGCTAAAGGACTCCTACAGCTGGAAATTATCTTCTTGATCTTCCGATCCTTTCCCGCGTCACTAACTGATAAGGACACCTTGGCACAAAGCGGGTAAGCGGCCGAGATACCAGGCAGCAGGAAGGGGCAGCGAGAACCCACTCTCCGGCTCAGGCCAGCGCCAGAGGCCGCAGCGGGGACCCGCTCTCGGTCTGGTCCACCTACCTGCTGTTGAGCGGCCGGACCCGCACGCACACCGCGACAGCCCCTTCCTCCGCCATCCTGCCAGCCTAGATCCCAAGAAACTGGCACAGTCTCGTTCCGCGTCTCCTCGGCTGAGAGCACGGACCGCCCCGCCTTTAAGTTTAAAATTTCCCAAACTACGCGTCTGATTGGGTGGCGGTATCGTGACGTCATGGATTGTTCCAATGCACTCGGTGTGGGGGGGATCGCAGGCCGGAGGCGCGTCCACGGTAAAAGGTGCAGGGGGGAATAAAGGATCTGGAAGACAGAAGGGTAGGGAGTCCCAGAGACGGGACTCAGAAGCAGTCTGGAAGCAGGTGGAAGCGGCTATTCTGGCTTTGTCTGGTATTTCTGCTAAAAGCCACTGAAATGCAGGCAGCTGTTTACAAACCTCACCCCCAAACAGTATGCGGTCTGTAGGAAAACAAGGCAGAGAATTCCCCCTCCCACCCCCACACCAAGAGTTAAGACCTTTAAATCCGCAAACAGAATTAAGAATCTCCTGTTTTATTTAATTTAAAAACACCTTAAAAGACAAGAATTGGAAGTCACTGCACTGCCCAGAAACGTAAGAATCATATTGTGCTCCTTAGAAACTCTGAGTTTTACGTTTTCCTTTGTCTTTAAACTCCTATTTCCAATGGCAGTGAGTTCCTCAAAGGCTGTTTTAGAAAGAATTATTGAACACTGGAAAAACTCTTTGAGTAATGCGGTGAACGTTTATTACCAAGAGTGGGAACATTATTCTAAAAAATTCTTTCCTGGAAATAGTGCTATTTTAAAAAAATTATGTATCATAGTAAAGTGTTAACATGTTTTTAAAGAGTGATTTCATTCCCTTAGTTGATTTAAGGAGCTTCAGGAATTATTCCTTTTCCCTCACCAAAAATATGACCTACAGTTACTAATAAATGTTTATTACTTATGGGAGTAGAAAATTCTAGTGACCTAATAAAACTATTTGGGAAGTAAATTTGGCGATATCAATAAAAAACGGAAAAATATATGCCCTTTTTGCAGGCCATTCTGCTTTTAAGAATTTATGTATGTATTTGAAGGACTGTGCAAGGATATATGTATATGGGTTGCCGAATTGCTTACAATAGCAAATGGCTGAAAACACATTAAGTGCCAATAAATAATAAATCTGAGACTAGTTAAATGGATGGTATTTTATCAACACAATGAAATGCTATGTAGCTGGTAAAAAGAATGATATAGCTCTTAATATGTACTTTATTTTAATTTTTTAAAATGTTTTCTTTATTTCTGAGAGAGAGAGAGAGGAGAAAGACCGCATGAACACGGGAGGGTCAGAGAGATAGGGAGATACAGAATCTGAAACAGGCTCCAGGCTCTGAACTAGCTGTCAGCACAGAGCCCCACACAGGGCTTGAACCCACAAACTGAGATTATGACCTGAGCCGAAGTCGAATGCTTAGCCAACTGAGCCACCCAGGTGCCCCAGTCTTAATATGTACTTTAGAAAGCTGTTCAAGGTGTTTCATTAACTGAAAGAAACCCAAGGTGTCATATTTATACACAATATGATCCTCTTTGATATTTAAAAAAAAAATTATGTGTCTGGTAATACATACATAATTTCTGGAAAGATAAACAGAATATACCTAATTTTCTTGGTATGAAGGAGAATGAGTTAGATAGTAGATCTACCTTCCATTGTTTAATATTTTATAATTAGTAATATTGTAACCATGAAAATATTTAGTTGTTAAACTTGAAGAAACTAATTAATAGAAAAAAAAGTAAATAAAAAATAGCTTGATCACTTAGCTGTGAGCTAGGATAGGTTACTCTTTTTATATTTTTTATTTTTTAAAAATCTTCTTTTTGGTAATATTTATTTTTGAGAGAGAGTGTAGGGGATAGGAGAGCAGGGGACTCAGAATCTGAAACAGGCTCCAGGCTCTGAGTTGTCAGCATAGACCCTGACTCAGGGCTTGAACTCAGGGGCTGTGAGATCATGACCTGAGCAGAAGTTGGGTGCTTAACCAACTGAGCCACCCAGGCGCCCCTAGATTACTCTTTTTTCATAGCTAAAATGTGATGATACTTGGATGCACCTAGTAAGACAGAGTAAAGGAAAGTATATTTTAACTGATTTTTCAAAAATGGTGGTGAAATATTGCACATATTGAGCTGAAGGGAAGTACTATAAAGAGGAAGAAGGGACATGCCATTAGTGAGAGAAAATCTCTGACAACACAAAGGGGGGTGGTTCAAAAGCAGAGAAGGGTTTGCGTTTCAGAGTCGTTGTGCTCATGATTGTTGCCACGCTAGTCTTTGCTGCCATCATCACAGCAGCTAACATTTAATGAGATTTACTATGTGCCAGCTGCTCTGTTGTATGCTCTGCATGCAGTTTTCCATTTAATTGTCCAAATATGGTCATAAAGAAATATTCACTGAACATACCCTAATCTCCTATATGCCAGATGTAGTTCTAGGGTCTTATGATAAGAAGGGGTGCCACTTTGTGGGTTTTTTTTTTTTTTAGAGAGAGAGAGCACTCATGTTCAAGAGAGATGGGCAGAGGTAGAGAGAGAATCTTAAGAAGGCTCCATGCCCATTGGGGCTTGATCTCAAGACCATGAGATCATGCCCTGAGCCAAAATCAAGAGTTGGACGTTTAACCCACTGAGCCACACAGGTGCTCCAAAGAGGTGCCACTTTAGATGGGATGCTCAAGAAAGGTCTAGGGAGGGGACTTCTGAGGTGAGACTTATATAACAAGAATTAGCCAAGCTTGGGAAGGTAAGAGTACATCTTTTATTTGTCTCAGACAGAGGGACAAGTGAGTCAAAGAGCCCAAGGCTTATACAAGTTTGTCTTGTACATGTCGGAGGCATAGAAAGAAGGCCCCTGTGGCTGAACCATTTTGGGCAAAGGGGAGAGGTACATGGGGCCAGGTCCTGTGAGGCCTTGTGGGCCATGCTAAAATGTTAGGCTGTTATTCCAATGGTGAGGGGAAGCCAATGGAAGGAAGTAAAAAGGGATTCCCTCATTTATTGAAACAAAATTTTCTTTTCTATTTTGCTATGAAAATCGAAGCAGCTAAAAGAAATTTTGCATTGCCTCCTGCCAACCGGGTTACCGACCTGCTTGTCTGTGCCATTTGCCTCATCCTCCAGATTGTAACTAGGTGAACATCCTCTGTCCGCCACTCTGAAATCTCTCCACATTTTCTCTAGATCCTGCCCCTTCCAGCTTAACTTCTTTCTGTCTGATGTTGTCATTTCCTGTTCTCAGTAAATTGGTCTTTAGCAAACATTTGCCTTAATTTCTCCCATCTTGGATATCTAATAGATATTGCAAACTTAAAATGTCTAATACCAAATTCATGATCATCCCCTCAAAACTTGATGGATCTGCAGTTTTCCACAACTCAGTTGATGGAACTCCACCCTTTGTGGTTACCCAGACAACAAACTATGGAGTTATCATGCTCAACTTCTTTTCTCTCAAAGTCTACATTTGGTGTTCCTGAAAATTCTGTTGGGGCTACCTTGAGAATCTTCCAGAATATGGCCATTTGTCACAACTTCTGCTACGCATCTGGTCCAAAATGCCATCATCTCTTATGAACTTATCTCCATGTTTCTAGCTTTGCCCACCCACAGTACCAGCCTATTCCCAACACAGTGATTTGAGTGATCTTTTACAAATATAAGTTAGACCATATTAATGCTCTCTAAAGACCCCCAGTGCCACTCCAAACCCCAATTTTTCTCAGAATAAAACTCACAGTCTCAGCTGTCTCCCTGACATGATACTGCCTCTTGCTATCCCTCTGGCCTTATCTCCTACCACTCTCTTTTTTGCTGTTTTCACTCCAGGCACACTGGCCTCTTGACAGTTTCTTAAATGTAGTCAGGCTCCGTCTCTCTGATGGCCTTTGCATTAGCTGCTCTCTGTCTGGTAGGCTCTTACCCTAGATGTCTGTTTTTCTTCTTCCATTTAAATTGGTATCTTGCTCAGATGTCACCTTTTCACAACTCTGTATAAAATAACAACTCGCTTGTCTGCTACTTCTCTTTCTTTACTCTTCTTTTAAGATTACTTAAAACTTTAAGAAATAATATGTATGTATGGATTTATCTGTCTATTATTTGTTTCCTTCCACTAGAGTGTCAGCTCTAACTAGTGGTTAGCAACATTTTTGTTTATACCTTACCCTGTGCATCTAGAAAGAGACTTAGAGGGGCTCCTACATGGCTCAGTGGGTTAAGTGCCTGACTCTTGATTTTGGCTCAGGTCATGATCTCATGGCTTGTGGGTTCCAGCCCCGCATGGAGCTCCGTGCTGACAGCACCTAGCCTGCTTGAGATTCTCATCTCCCTCTCTTTCTACCCCACCCCCGCTCATGTGTGCACACATGGATGCATACTCTCTCTCAAAAATAAATAAATGAACTTAAAAAAAGAGACTTAGAGTATAGTAAACATCAATTAAAAAGTTGCTTATTTAATCACTTTATAAGTACTTATTAACCATTTCTGGGAAAGCTGCACAGAGGACAACTAATCTGCTTAGGAGCAGAGGACTGTTAGAAAGTAGACTTCCCTTTCATTGTATACTATCTCATAATTATCAATATCTTAATTAATGAAGATTATTTCTCTCAACTTTTAAGAGATTAGTTAATAGATAAAAACTGTGTATAAAATAGTCTACTCATTGGTTTTTTAACTAGTGTAGATTACTTTAAATTATGAAGATGCTAGGCTGTATCCAGTAAGATAAAACAGAGTTAAGGAAGATATGTTTTAAACTGAGTGGTCAGGAAAAGCAAAGAGATTTGTTAAAAGTTAAACTGAGACATAATAAAATTTTTGACAGTTTATTTGAGCAAAAATTGATTCAAACCAGGCAGCATCTAATCTAGCAGATAGAAAGGAGCCCCAAGGAGCTATATAAAATGAGACTTTTATAGGCAGAAGGGAATAGGAATAAACAAGTCATAATAGGCAAAAAAAAAAAAAATCAGGTTTGTTATTTTGAAAAGTTACTTTCCTTTAGGAGATAGAAGGGTTTATCAGGCAGATTATCTAACTGATACTCATTAGGTGATTCCTGATTGATTGGTTTAAGATTCCATTTCTGGGAAAGCTGAGACAGTAATTAAGTCTCAGTTTGGTGATGTGAGGCTGAACTTAAGTGACTTTATTTTGGGCCTTTTTTTTAAACAGATTACAACTTGTCTGAAGTTATGGAACTTCTGGAGAGAGAGGCTTAAGATTTGGTTTCATATCCTTTTTCTGAAAGGTACTTAAAAGGTTTATTGATTAATTTTTTTCTTACCTGGAAAATTAATACACGCACGTGACAAAAGTATTTAAGTAGTACATGAAGAATCACAGTGAAAAATAAACCTTCTTTTTTTTTTTTTCAAAAATTTTTTTAATGTTTTTTATTTATTTCTAGGAGAGAGAGAGCGTGAGCAGGGGAGGGTCAGAGAGAGAGGGAGTCACAGATTGAAACAGGCTCCAGGCTCCGAGCTGGCAGTCAGCACAGAGCCCGACGCGGGGCTCGAACCCACGAACCGCGAGATCATGACCTAAGCGAAAGTCGGACGCTTAACCGACTAAGCCACCCAGGCGCCCCGAAAAATAAACCTTCTTGCTACATCTGATCTCCAGGGTACCATTGTCACCCCAAAAGCACCTTTGGATTTCCTGGCATGTTACCCTCAAATTAATCTATAGATATGTACATATAGTTCTTTTCCTATATTGTATATATTTTTATAAAAATACTTGCTGTACATGTTGTAGTGTACTTTGCTTAAAATGTGATCTTTACATAAATATTTTCATTCAGTTTAAGAAGGTAAATAAATTTTTGAGGCCTGTTAATTGCACACAGTTCCATGATGATACTTAAGTTACTGTTTTGCCCCCCAAACTGTGTTTATTTCTGCTGAAGCTGTAGAGGGCACTATAATCCTTCTAAAAGCATGGCATAGCCCCCTAATAGTGTTTTGCAGTTCTTGAGTGTGGTGCAAATTTTAGAATTCAGAGAAGCTCGTGATATTAGGGATATGCATTAATTCAAATTATTCTCCTGTCCTCATATATTTTATGCATTTCATATACAACTAATTACAATATATATTTACATCATGCCATTCCCTTCAACAGGAGTGCTTTTCTTTAATTTCCAAAACACAAGTCTTACCTTTAATTTTGCTGTATAAATATTTGTAGTAATCACAGACATAGTATCCTTTTCATTTTAATCACGGTTACACAAGATTTCTGTGGCATCATGGAGTCAGCACTGACGTTGGACAGTCCAACTCCACTGTTTATAAGCTATGCCGCAATACCAGAAAATCTTTTATCTTTATGATTTACCATTTTTCTCATCTACAAAATGAGGAAATTGGCTAAGAGAAGATTTCCATCAGCTTCAATAAATTTATGAAACCTTTGTAAAAAGAGGAACTTGTTAGACCTGAGTATGGATGGGTGTCCAATAGAATATGGAATGAGTGAGGGGGCAGGAATAGTGATCCAGGTTACAGACAATATCTCAGGTAGCCACAGCACTGCAGAGACAAGACGGATACAGCAGTCCGCCAGAATCCCATTCTCTTCTTTCTGGCCAGATAGCTAGCCTTGCAGTTAATGCTGCTATGTCTAGGACTCAGTAATAAAAACTTCAGGACTGTACTTTTCCTCCCTTGTCCTTGGTGATCATCCTTTCTCTTTCCTTCAGTGATGATTCCAAACCTTCTTCACTCTCCTCAAGCCTGGGTCCCATCCTTATCCTTATTGACAGACCAGGCTACAAAGCAAGATGTCTCATCTCCCAGTTCTCCAACCCTTACAGACTGTGCTCCAATTGATCCATATCCCCACCAATTCTGTTTCCACACATTTCTGAAGAATGAGGTGTTTGTCATGTCTGAGGCAGATTCTTCTGTGTTCACCCTGACTCTTTCCTCTTTGGTCTCTCCTGGACCTTGCTTCATCAATTATTCTCTGTTTCAGAAAAATGCTATCAACTTACAAAAAAAAGAATCATCTGTAAGTCCACTATTCTAAAAAAATACATCTAAAGTTGTCAAGTGAATGTTCCTTATTACCCATCAAATTTCATTTTCCTTAAGATGATGTATGTTGTTTCTTTCTGACCTTTTCTTAAATATGTGCAAAAAATCTGTTTAGAGAAGTAGCCACATTAATGTTTTCAAGAATGGAATCATTCTGTACTTACTGATATGCAATTTGCTTTTTATGCTAACAAATCAATATGTAGATCTGCCCTCCCCCCCCTTTTTTTTCTTACTGGCTGCCTAATATTCAATTGTATGGTTATACTGTAGTTTATTCAGTCATTCCTTTATATGGGCATTTCAATTGGGGTCACTGTTTTAATATAGCTTATAATACAAAAATCCATCTATATACACCTTTCCATGCTCACATGCCTTTATTTTCATAGAGTGGATTGCTAGAAGTTAAAATGTTGACCCAAACAATATGCTTGTTTTGAATTATAACAAGTACTACCAAATTACTTTCCAAATAAGTTGTAGCAATAATAGTACAACCTAAAGTATGTGAATGTCTACTTCCCTATCCTTCACCATTCCGTGATGTTATCAATATTTCTATTTTTAATATTTTTATAGGGAAAATATTATTTTATCTGTAATTCCCTGCTTGCCAACAGGATTGACCATCCTTTCATTATTATGTAATATTTACCTTATGTTTTAAATCGTCCATGTGGATTAAAAAGCCCTTTGCTCATTTTTTTCATGTAGATTTTTGATCTGTTCAAATATTAAACAATTTTTTAAAAATGTTTATTTATTTCTGAGAGAGAGAAAGAGTGAGAGAGAGAGGCAGAGCATGAGCAGGGGAGGGGCAGAGAGAGAGGGAGACACAGAATCCAAAGCAGGCTCCAGGCTCTGAGCTGTCAGCACACTGTCAGACTCTGAGCTGTCAGAGTCCACTGTGACATCTGTACACAGTGGATTAAATTACAGGAATGTGACCTCTGATTTAAGAGATCTAAATCTTTTACAATGGACAGTTAATATTGGTCCATAGTGAGATGTTATCTTCATTTTTCAAAGCTGTTCCTTATACAAATATCCTTGGAACGAATGGCACACAGTGCTTCACTTATAAGACCTAAAGACCGCATGGAGAATTGTCTTCCAACAGTCAAGATAACCCCTTTCCAGAACTACTCTAGGTTTAGTTGATATATCTCTCAAGTTGTGATATCTAATAGCCATATTTAAGAAGTATAAAAAGAGGGCACTCGGTGACTCAGTTGGTTAAGTCTCTGACTCTTTATTTCAATCCAGGTTATGATCTCATGGTTTGTGGGTTTGAGGCCCACACTGGGCTCTGTGCTGACAGCACGGAGTCTGCTTAGGATTCTCTCTCTCCCTCTCTCTGCCCCTCCCCTGCTCTTTTTCTCTCTTTCTCTCTCTCAAAATAAATAAATTTTTAAAAAAAGCATAAAAGTAAACAAGTGAAATTAAATTTAATAACGTCTTAACCAAGTATATCTAAAAATTATGATTTTAACATGTAATCAATGCACAAAAGCATTACTAAGATTTAAAAACAATTTTTTAAGTTTTATTTTTATCACCTGGTGCTCATCACAAATGCACTCTTTAATCCCCATCACCTATTTCACCCATTCCACACTCACTTCCCCTTTGGTAACCATCAGTTTTCTTTCTATAGCTGAGTCTGTTTCTTGGTTAGCCTCTCTCTTTTTTCTCCCATGCTCATTTGTTTTGTTTCTTAAATTCCATATATGAGTGAAACCATATGGTATTTGTCTTTGACTGACTGATTTCACTTAGCATTATACTCTCTAGCTCCATCCATGTTGTTGCAAATGGCAAGATTTCATCACTTTTTATAGCTGAGTAATATTCCATTATATGTGTATACTGTATCTTCTTTATCCATTCATGAATCAGTGGATCTTTGGGTTGCTTCCATAATTTGGCTATTGTTAATAATGGTGCTATACACATAGGGGTGAATATATCCATTTGAATTAGTGGTTTTCTTAAAAAAATTTTTTTATAGTTTATTTATTTTTGAGACAGAGAGAGACAGAGCATGAGTGGGGGAGGGGCAGAGAGAGAGGAAGACAAAGAATCTGAAACAGGCTCCAGGCTCTGAGTTGTCAGCACAGAGCCTGATGCGGGGCTTGAACCCACAAACCATGAGATCTGACCTGAGCACAAGTCAGACGCTTAACCAACTGAGCCACCCAGGCACCCCTGAATTAGTGTTTTTGTATTCTTTGAGGAAATACCCAGTAGGGCCCTTGCTGGATGCTGGATAGTTCTGTTTTTAAACTTTTTGAGGAGACTCCATACTATTTTCTAGAGTGGCTTTACCAGTTTACATTCCCACCAGCAGTACAAGAGGGTTCCCTTTTCTCTGTATCCTCACCAACACTTGTTTCTTATATATATATATATTTTTTATTTCTAGGAGAGAGAGAGAGAGACAGCGTGAGCAGGGGGAAGGTCAGAGAGAGAGGGAGTCACAGACTCTGAAACAGGCTCCAGGCTCTGAGCTGGCAGTCAGCACAGAGCCCGACATGGGGCTCGAACCCACGAACCGCGAGATCATGACCTAAGCGAAAGTCGGACGCTTAACCGACTAAGCCACCCAGGCGCCCCTTGTTTCTTATATTTTTGATTTTAGCCAGTCTGACAGGTGTGAGGGAATATCTCACTGAAGCTTTGATTTTGCATTTCTCTGGTGATAAGTGATGTTGAACGTATTTTCATATGTCTATTGATCATCTGTATGTCTTCTTTGGAGAAGAAGACATGTGTGTTCATGTCTTCTTCCTGTTTTAAAATTGGATCATTAGTTTAGGTGTTGAGTTTTATAACTTCTTCTTATATTTTGGATACTAACCATTTATTGGTTAGATTGACTTTTAGTTCTGTTGATTGTTTTCTTTTCTGTTTAGCAGCTTTTTGTTTTGATGTAGGCCTAATAATTTATCTTTGCTTTTGTTTCCCTTGCCTCAGTGAACCTATCTAGAAAAATGTTGCTATAGCTAATGTCAGAGAAATTACTGCCTGTGCTCTCTTCTAGGAATTTTATGGTTTCAATTCTCACATTTAGGTCTTTTATCCATTTTGAATTTATTTTCGTGTATGGTATAA
This sequence comes from Proteles cristata cristata, assembly GCA_017311185.1. Lineage (NCBI taxonomy): Eukaryota > Metazoa > Chordata > Mammalia > Carnivora > Hyaenidae > Proteles > Proteles cristata. The sequence goes on from JAESUZ010003940.1 coordinate 1,034,424, forward strand.
GAAAGTGGTCCACTTTCATTCTTTTACATGTTGCTGTCCAGTTTTCCCAACATTATTTGCTGAGGAGACTGTCTTTTCCCCATTGGATATTCTTCCCTGCTTTGTCAAAGATTAGTTGCCCATAAAATTGTGGGTTTACTTCTGGGTTCTCTATTCTGTTCTATTGAGCTATATGTCTATTTTTGTGCCAGTACCATTGCTGTCTTGATCACTACAGCTTTGTAATATAACTTCAAGTCTGGAATTATGATGCTTCCAGGTTTGCTTTTTCTTTTTCAAGATTGCTTTGGCTATTCAGGGTCTTTGGTGGTTCCATATAAATTTAAGGATTGTTTGTTCTAGTTCTGTGAAAAATGCTGTAGATATTTTGATAAGGACTGCATTAAATGTGTAGATTGTTTTTGGGTAGCATAGACATTTTAATAATATTTTCTCTTCCAATCTATAAGTATGGAATGTCCTTCCATTTCTCTGTATCATCTTCAATTTCTTTCATCAGTGTTTTATAATTTTCAGAGTATAGGTCTTTTACCTTTTTGCTTTGGTTTATTTTTAGGTATCTTATTATTTTTGGTACAACTGTAAATGGGCTTGTCTTTTTAATTTCTCTTTCTGATGCTTCATCATTAGTGTATAGGAATGCAACAAATTTCTGTAGATTGATTTTGTATCCTACAGTTTTTCTGAATTTGTTTATCAGTTCTAACAGTTTATTGGTGGAATCTTTTGGGTTTTCTATATGTAATATCATGTCATCTGCAAATAGTGAAATTTTACTTCTTCCTTACCAATTTGGATGTGTTTTATTTCTTTTTGTTGTTTGATTGCTGAGCCTAGGACTTCCATTACTATGTTGAATAAAAGTAGTGAGAGTAAACATCCTTGTCTTGTTCCTGACCGTAGGGGAAAGGCTCTTAGTTTTTACCAATTGAGGATGATTTTAGCTGTAGGCTTTTTACTTATGGCCTTTATTATGTTGAGGTATGTTCCCTCTAAACCTGCTTTGTTGAGGGTTTTTATTATGAATGGGTGTTTTTAAATATTTACTTATTTTTGAGAGAGTTGTGTGAGCCAGGGAGGGGAAGAGAGGGAGACACAGAATCTGAAGCACAGAGCCCAACGTGGGGCTCAGACTCATGAACTGCAAGACCATGACCTGAGCCAAAGCTGAATGCTTAACCAACTGAGCCACCTAAGTGCCCCAGTATTAACTTTTCTTAAATGTTTAGTAGAATTTTCCTGTGAAGCCATCTGGTCCTGGACTTTTGTTTGTTGGGAGGTTTTTGATTACTGATTTAATTTCTTTGCTGGTAATTGGTCTGTTCAAATTTTCTATTTCTTCCTGTTCCAGTTTTGAAAGGTTATATGTTTCTAGGAATTTATCCATTTCTTCTAAGTTGTCTAATTTGTTGTCATATAGTTTTTAATAATTGATTGTGTTTATAATTGTATTTCTGTGGTGTTTGTTATTTATCCTCTCTCTTCAGTGATTTTATTTATTTGGATCCTTTTTCTTTTTTTCTTGGTAATCTGGCTAGAGATTCAATTTTATTTATTATTTTCAAAGAACCAGCTTTTGTTTTCATTGATCTAAGCTGTTGTGTGTGTGTGTTGTTGTTGTTGTTGTTGTTTTTTAGTTTCTATATCATTGATTTCTGCTAATCTTTATTATTTCCTTCCTTCTTCTGGTTTTAAGTTTTATTCGTTGTGTTTTTTTTTTTTCTATCTCTTTTTGTTGTAAGATTAGGTTGTTTATTTGAGATTCTTCTTACTTCTTGAGGAAGGCCTGTATTGCTATCAACTTCCCTCTTAGAACAGCTTTTGCTGCATCCCAAAGGATAAAATATTGTTGTTGTGTTTTTGTTTTTGTTTGTTTCCATATACTTTTTAATTTCTTCTTTTATTTCCTGGTTTACTCATTCATTATTTAATAGCATGCTGTTTAACCTCCATGTATATGTGGTCTCTCCAAATTTTTTCTTGTAGTTGACTTCTAGTTTCATAGCTTTGTGATCAGAAAAGATGGATGTTATGACTTCAATCTTTTTTAATTCATTGAGGCTTGTTTTGTGACCTAATATGTGATCTGCTCTGGAGAATGTTCCATGTGCACTTGAAAAGAATGTGTGTTCTGATATTTTAGGATGGAATGTTCTGAATATATCTGTTAAAGCCATCTGTTCTAGTGTGTCGCTCAAAGCCATTGTTTCCATGTTGATTTTCTGTTTAGGTGATCTGTCCATTGATGTAAGTGGGGTGTTAAAGTTTTCTACCATTATTGTATTATTATAGGTTAGTTTCTGTATGTTTGTTATTAACTTTTTTAGGTATTTGGGTGCATAAATCTGTATAATTGTTATATCTTCTTGTTGGATTGTCCCCTTTAGTGTTATCTAGTCTCCTCCTTTGTCTTTTGTTATAGCCTTTGTTTTAAAGACTGTTTTGCCTGAGGTAAATATTGCTACTCTAGCTTCCTTTTGATATCCATTTGCATGATAAAAGTTTCTCCATCCCCTTATTTTCAATCTGCAGGTGTTTTATGTCTCAAATGAGTCTCTTGTAGGAAGCATATAGATAAGTCTTGTTTTTTAATCCATTCTATCATCCTATATCTTGATTGGAGCATTTACTCCATTTACATTCACAGTAATTATTGATATATATGTACTTATTGCCATTTTATTACTTGTTTTCTGGTCGTTTCTGAAGATTTTCTCTGATCCTTTCTTGCTTTTCTCTCTTTCAGGGCCTGCTGGTTTTCTTTAATGATATATTTGGGTTTCTTTCTCTTTATTTGTATATTTGTGGCCTTTGATTTGTGGTTACTATTACATTTGTATATAACTTTTCCTGCATATAGAAGTCTTTATTTAGTTGATGGTAGTTTAAGTTTTAATCCACTTTTACTTCTCTCCTTTCCACATTTTAGCTATAGGCTGTTAAATTTTATATCCTTTTAATTTGTGAGTTCCTTGACTGATTTATTTGCAGAAATATTCATTTGTACTGCTTTTTTGTTTCTTACTTTCATACTGTCATATTTTGTCTTTATTTTCCACTCAAAGACTCTCTTTAATATTTTTTGCAGGGCTGGTTTAGTGGCATGAACTCCTTTAGTTTTTATTTGGCTGAGAAATTTTTTATCTTTCCTTCTATTCTGAATGACAGCCTTGCTGGATAGAATATTCTTGGCTGCAGGTTTTTCCCATTCAGCACTTTGAATTTCATCATTCCACTCCCTTCTGGTTCAGAGAGTTTCTGCTGAACAATCCACTGATAGTCTTATGGGGTTTCCTTTGTATGTAACTCTCTTCTTTTGTCTTGATGCTTTAAAATTTTTTCTTTATTGCTACTTTTTGCAATTTTAATTACAATGTGTCTTGGTCTGGATTTGTTGATTTTATTGGGTGCTCTCTGTACACCCTGGGTCTGGATATTCCCTCAGCTTAGGGAAGTTTTCAGCTATTATTTCTTCAAATAAATTCCCTGCTCTCTTTTCTCTCTCTGTTTCTTCTGGGACTCCTAGAATACAAATGTTATGACAGTTGGTAGGGTCTCTGAGTTCCCTAAATCTATTCTTATTTTGCATAGTTCTTTTTTCTTTCCTGTTTTGTTCAGCTTGATTACTTTTCATTGCTCTGTCTTCTAGGTAATGAATTCATTTCTCTGTTTTTTTTTTTTCCAGCCTGCTGTTCATTCCAATCAGCATGTTTCTCATTTCATTTATTGACCCCTTTATCTCTGTTATGTTATTTCTTATCTCTGTGTTGATGGTCTTAATGATGTCCTCCAGCCGTTTCTCAAGTCCAGTGAAGTATCCTTATGATCACTGCTTTAAATTCTCCATCAGTCATGTTACTTATAGCTGTTTCACTTAGATCTCTGTCCATGGCTTTGTCCTGTTCTTTCATTTGGGACAAATCCCTCTGTCTTTTCATTTTGTCTGAGTCTCTGTGTCTATTTCTCTGTATTAGGAAAGTCATCTTGTCTCCTGTTTTTGAGGGTAATGGCTTTATGAAGAGGTCCTGTAGTGCCCCATAGTATAGTGTCCTCTGTTTGCCTGGGCCTGGCACTTCTGGGAGTGCCTCCAGTGTGTGCTGTGTACACCCTGTTGTTGTGTCCTGGCCTCTTCATCTTTTAGGGTGATTGTCTGCAGAACATCTCTCTGTGTGTTATGGGCAGTGGCCCTGAGACAAAGAACCTAATTTAGGGTTAAGGTACAGATAAGGGCAGAATATAAGTTACTACACGTATCTTTGGTAATGTATAGCAGTCCCTTCCTCAAGGTCTACATTCCATAGTAAACATCCTCCCTTACACTGGCAGCTGGGAAGAGGATGGATAAGAGTAGCTAAAGCATAAACCCAAATACAAAGGCTGACACATTTAGGGCCCCCATGGTATTTACGCATTTAGCTTCAACTAACAAGGTTCACAGAAGTATTTATTAACCAGCTCAAATATATTTTTCCTCTTGTGAGCCAGACAGAAGGACTCCTAGCCTATCTGTGTAAAACTTAACCTATGACTTAAAACCTGTTTTTGTACACTTTTCAAAGCATCTTATCACAAAGAATTATTCATGTTAAAAATTCTATTTTCTGATGTCATGTTATCATTTGACCTATAAATAAAGACACCAAACCTGACAGGACAGAGATGCCTGCCAGGTGATTAGAAAGAATCATGGGGCTCCTTTTACTCTTTCACCAACATTGTCCATCCTTCAGGGACCCATGGACCAGCTGGAACTGGACTCTGGCACAATTTTTTTCTCAACAGTCCCAAATATCCTTAGTTTTTTCCCCAGCAAGTCAAAAGCATAAACCTACATCTAGCAATTAGTGTGTTAGCTTCTTATCTCATTAGAGAGCCAATTAATTCAGTTTCAATTTTTCATGCAAGCAAAACTGTTTAACGTTTTAGGTTACCAAGGACTTTGAAAGTTATCTTAACAATTACCCATGAAAATGATGAGACAGACAAAATTAACCATCATTTAAGGTCATTCTTTTGTTAACAAATTAGAACAGAGATAACAGGAGCTTATTTGACCTTCAGCAAATCTAGGTAGAATACAAGTTTGTTTCTGGGTTTTTTTTTTTTATGTCGATGAACATTGTCTATCTCAAACCAACAAACTTAAATTAACTTAAACATTGAATACATTTTACTTGTGTCCATGTAAGACACTTTGGTCCCTATAGTTAATTTTGACCTGGAAAGTTGGTGGAGAAATCTGACTTTGGTGGTCTTCCCTCCTCAACATCTAGGGTGGGAGGAGCTGATGTTGCCTGCAGCCTTGAGGAGTCAGTATGCAAGCTGCCCCCATCCTCCTCACCAGGTGGTGCAGAAAAAGAGTGGGGGCAGGAAGGGCAAAAGAGGAGAGGTGCCAACAGAAGGCAGAGAAAGAGAATTCCCAGTTTTAAATTTTGTCAGCTCAGAGAGGAGCAGACTTCAGGTTTCTTTTATTTTGTTTTAAGCAGTACAATTAGGCAGTCCGTGTCAGTCCGGAGAAGACAAGGAATTTCCCTGAAACAAAAGGAGTTTCGACAGCTGCTTGGGAATATTCCTTAAAGTCTCCGTCCTGAGGTAGACTAACTATAGTTGGCTCCAATTACAGCCGTCAACCTGGGAAATGAGTGAGAGAAAAGCACTTACATCTATTAGGCAGAGGAACAGAGAGAGTGTCCTCTTCAGTCTGATTTTATCTCAGCCAGACCAATAAGGTCCCCTTTTTGACGTTCCTCCTGATATCGGCTGGGTAAAGGCTCTTTTCCTAAAGCCAGAAAAGATATTTAGCATACATTCAAGAGGGGAACAAGGCTTAGACGAAGACTGAACCATAACGGGAGTTAAACAGCAGGTCACAGCAGAGAAAAGTTAATTGGAAACGTTTAACAAGACACACACAGAGCACAAAACAAAGGGACGCAGGGCACTGAACACAGAACAAACGGTTGGGGTGATCAAGCCCAACCCAGACAGTCCGCAGACCCAGATGGCGCTGGGACGACGTCCGCACCAGACGCCAGCTAGGGGGGAGTTAAGCCACGTCCAGCCTTCCCTCCTAGACCCAGATCTGGCCAGTAACAGAAAACAGAAAACAGGCGCCACCTAGCGTACCTTAGAGTTAAGTCAGGTCTGAGAATGGAAGGCCAGGGTGAAGGAGCTCTCCCCTAGCTGCTCTGCATCAGCCTCCGAATTTCCGGTGGTCTTAGAAATCTCGTTGGAACCTCCAAATGAAGCAGGGTGATTGTCGAAAAGACCACCAAACGTCGAATAGAAGCGAGGCAAGATTTTATTTACGGCTGGGTAAAACCTGATCTCCTGATCTTAAGGAAAAAATGCAGAGAATGGCCCCGAATAAAGGTTGTAGTGAGCTTATATAGATTTTAGCAAGGCAGAATACGTCATTATTTAGTTAACCAATTACCTTTTACAGTATTCAAGGTTGTAGTGAACTTATATAGATTTTAGCAAGGCAGAATACGTCATTATTTAGTTAACCAATTACCTTTTACAGTATTCCATGGTATTTAATTGGTTACAGTGTACCAATTACATTGTAACACACAGACATTAGTTTTGGGGGCAACCTATCATTTCCAAGCTCTTTGTCTTTAGAGGTTGCAAAATAACCAATTATAGACTGACATTTGAGAAACTGCGGGGCAGTGACTACATCTGACACCAAATGGCGATGAGGTATTTTGTAACCCGATTGTTGTTAGAACAATGAAACACAGGCTTGCGAAGCAGATTTACAGAAGTAGAAACAGCATGTTAGTGTTTAACCGTGCTTGAGGTTAACCTACAACAAGAAGTCCCAAGCAGGCACTATACCATCAACACAGAGCCCGATGTGAGGCTCAAACTCATGAACACTGTGACTTTGACTTGAGCCAAAATCAAGAGTTAGATGCTTAACTGTGCCAGCCAAGTGCCCCCACTGTTTTATTTCTTTAAGTGTTAATTAGATTAATAAAATGATTTTTTCTTATATAGTAATGAAAATAGTTCCATTTTCTATGAGAAATACTATTTAATAAATATAAAATAGAAAGAACAGGATTATACATTCACTCTTTTGAGTATTTCATTATCTCACTTTACTCTCTGCATCCAAACCTATTATTAATGCTACATACAACATAAGAGGAGAAAATTAAAGTTAGAATTTCTGTAAGCCAGAAATGGTACAGCAGTAGAAAGGGGTGAAAAGTTGAAGCCAAGGATTTATTTGCTGGGTGTGTGGCTCCCATGAGGTAACAGGGTGAGGGCAAAGAAAAACAAAAAAAGAAAAACAAAAACAAAAAAACCAAGCCAGGTTTGGTTGGAATCCAAGGGCTACATTAGGATTTCTGTAGCAGCAGAGGAGACTGAAGGCTTACTACCAATGACTGCCTGGGGTTGTGGCCCATGCAAAGCTTGAGTCTGTGTAGGTTTCTGGATACAACGTTTTGATCAGGTCTTGAGGCCAAGCTTCCCTCTGGTGCAGCTAATTTTTTTGCAGTGAGGGAGGAACTTGGAGCTACCGATGGGAGATTTGGTTTTGGACTGTCAAAATATTGGATAAAAGGGAGGTGAACAGATTAAAAAGAGAGTCAATGAGAACCTTCAAGTAGAGAAAAAAAAAAACCCAAAACCTCCAAAAATCCAAGTTCCACAATGGGGAAAATTTATTTTAGGAAACCCATCTAACAAAAACAGTCAGTGGAAGATGAATTTATCCCAGATAGGTCAAAATCAAATTTAGAATTAATGCATTGCAAGGTAATACCCACGAATTTGCTCAGAATTCAGCCCAGATAGACAAAGCAATTTTGATTAATTAAAATAAATGAAGGAAAGCTAGAAAGTCTCCAATATTTGCACTTTAATCAAACAAGAATTCCAGAAAAATTGAATAGAGAATATAAGAAGCAATATTGAAAGAGAAAATAACTGAAGAATTTTCAAAATTCTCAAGATTGAAAGTGAACAGCAAAGAGCAAGTAGAATAATTAAAGGTAACTCTATATCTAGTGAGAGATTTGTGAAACTGGGGAATATCAATAATATAAAGAAAATTTTAAATGCTTCCATAAAAGGAAAAGAAATTACCTAACACGATTGCCATTAGCAATTTAGCAATTAACATATGACAGAAGGTAATATATACTAATTATCCTCAAAATGCTGGGGTAAAATAACTCTCATCTAGACTTTTATGTCTAGGTAACCTATTACAAGAGTGACGGTGGAATTTATTGGCATTTGCAGACATAGAAATAATAAGAGAACTTAGATCTTCATTGAGAAAACTACCAAAGCATGTGTTGGAGGGGGAAGAAGTAGAATGGAAGAAATAGTGACAAATTCAAGAAGTGGCAATATTCTGATACATTTAGTTACTGACTGTAAAAAAGAACTTGGTTTTTAAGATGTATTTTTTAGAAAAGACAGAACTCTAGCAAATAATAAGGGATATGAGAGAGGAGTAGTGTTCATAGGGTTGTTGAAACATGTTCAGGCTTTTGTTTTACAAGGAGACTGAAGATCCTTAATAACTTTAGATTTAAAAAAATCAGAGCTAAAAAAATTAGCCATACAGATAGCTAATAATCTCCTTTACTGTGACATCTAAACATCCTTCTAAAAATCCTACTGCCTCTGAGGTGCCTCATAAAATTCTATTGCCTGAATTCAGAATTGTGCTTGGACAAGGCTTTGGAGAGATTGAAGGCTAAGTGAGGGCTGGGGTCATGTCATGTACTGTGCCAGCCCTACTTTGGCATATGGCATCTTTCTAACTCCATGTTGGTGAATTGCACCCAGTCCAGGTGCAGTTCCTGGCACGAATCCTGACTGGCCTAAGGACATTTGGACCAACTGAATTTCCGATATGCCCCTTAATTAGAAAGAGATTATTACTCATACAAGGTTGCCCACTGGTAAGCTTTTGGGGTCTCCAAGTTAGATCTGTTGTCTCTTTTAGAAAATGTTACTGATCTTTTTTCTACAAGTGCTATTTTTGCTAACTTTGGATTAGTAAACCCCATTTGCTTTACCCACGTGGTGTCTGTGACCTGGGATTTCTGCCAACCTGATGTCACTAATGACTAGTTTCCAACCAGCAGAGGAAATCTGTAACTACCAAACCAAGAAGAAAATACTGTGTGTATGTGTGTTTGTGCGTGTGTGTGTGTGTGTGTGTGTGTGTGTGTGTGTGGCAGGGGGTGGGGGAGGGAAATAGGAGAGGAGTATAGAAAATGTTATTATTCCAATAGAAATCAGGGATGAAGAAGAAAATAGAATGAGACAGAAAATACTCAAAATAAAAATAAGTCCTGATATATAAAAAAAAATTACTGGAAAAAAATTAACTCATTAACAAAAAGATTGTCGAGGCGCCTGGGTGGCTTAGTTGGTTAAGCGTCCGACTTTCGCTTAGGTCATGATCTCGCGTTCGTGGGTTCGAGCCCCGCATGGGGCTCTGTGCTGACTGCCAGCTCACAGCCTGGAGCCTGTTTCAGTCTGTGTCTCCCTCTCTCTCTGACCCTCCCCTGCTCACGCTGTCTCTCTCTCTCTCTCTCCTAGAAATAAATAAAACATTTTAAAAAATTTTTAAAAAAAGATTGTCTCTTTGGATACAAAGAGAAAACAGTTAAATCTTGCTTATAAATGACTGATTTAACAAAATGACGGGCGCCTGAATGGCTCCGTAGGTTAAGTGTCCGACTTTAGCTCAGTCATGATCTCACAGTTCGTGGGTTTAAGCCCCACGTCGGGCTCTGTGCTGACAGCTCAGAGCCTGGAGCTCGCCTCAGATTCTGTGTCTCCCTTTCTCTCTCTGACCCTCCCCTGATCACTCTGTCTCTCTCAGAAATAAATAAAACATTAAAAAGAACCCCAAAATGACACAGGAGCATTGATAGTAGAGGGACGGGAGAGGGTATATCAAGCTAATCATGACCAACAGAGAATGGCGGAACAATATTAGTATCCAACAAAATAGAGCTTAAGGTGAAAATATTAAAATAAGGCACCATATACTTATAAAAGAAATATTACAAAAATGATATAATAATCATTTATTTGTAAGTGGTGACCATATAGCCTTGAAATACAAAAACTAAACATTGATAGAAGCTTGAGAAACTGATGAATTCACATTTAAATTAAAAAAATATATTAGTAAGGCTAAGCAAGAATTCAAAATACAAGTTTGGTTTATTACAGGACTTTGTTTCTTAGAATAAAGAACATATTTATTTTTCAGCATCCATAGGAGCTCTGTGAAAACGGACGACTTATTTGTATTCTGCAGAACCTCTGTGTTGTACAAGGTTTAGCAAGGTTGTCCTGCTGCTGCTGCTCTTTGTACTACTGCTCACAACTCACGTGAATTCAAGACATGGTCACTGTATGTAAGGCATGTGCCTAATATATATTTCCTCCTTTAGAAAAAGAGGACAGTGTTTTATATGCACATGTTTTCTAATTCGAAGGATAAGGAAAATCAATGCTGATGAAATATTTTTTATCATTGAACTTCTAAAGACTATCATTGTTAATGTTTTAGCTCCCAGGGATAGTGGTATTATTTTTAAAAGCTGTCTGCCTCAAAAAGATATCACTGTACACCTTTCAGAATGGTCAGAATTAAAACTAGTGATACCACCAAATATTGGTGAGGATTCAGGGGAATTGGATCACTCATGCATGGTTGGGAATGTAAGTGTTCAGGCACTCTGGAAAACAGTTTGGCAGTTTCTTAAAAAATACAGTTCAGCAATTGCACTTTTGGGCATTTATCAAAGAAAAGTTCACACGAAATCCTGTACATGAATATTCTTAGCAGCTTTATTCATGATAGGCAAAAACTGGAAGCAGCTCCAATGTCTTTATAACAAGAAAGTGGTTAAACAAATGTATCTCCGTGCCATTCAATACTAGTCAGCAGTAAAAATGAACCATGTGCAATAATTGGATACCTTGGATGGGTTTCAAGGTAATTATGCTAAGTGGGGGAAAAAAGCCAGTCTCAAAGGCTACATACCTTATGATCCCATTTATATAGCATTCTTGAAATGAGTGGAAGAGTGGAAGACAGACTGGTGGCTGCCAGGTGTTAGGGATGGGAAATGGGAATGGAGTGGGAGGTGCTATAAAGAGGCCTGGGGGAGGGGTGCCTAGGTGGCTCAGTCTGTTGGATGTCTGACTTTGGCTCAGGTCATGATCTCACAGTTTGTAGGTTCAAGCCCCATGTCAGGCTCTGTGCTGGTTCAGCTTCTGTGTCTCCTACTCTCTCTGCTTCTCCCTCACTTGCTCTCTCTCTCAGTCTTTCAAAAATAAATAAAGACATCAAAAAAAAAAAAAAAAAGAGGTCTGAGAGACCCTTGTCGTGATAGAACAGTTCTGTATCTTGGTGGTGTGGTCACAGAGATCTACACATGTGATAAAATTGCATAGAACTACACACACTTATGAGTACATATAAAGCTAGTGAAATCTGAATGACTTCTGTAGATTGTACTGATGTAATTTCCCTGGCTTTGGTATTGTACTATAAAGATGAAAGGTATCTTCATAGGGGGAAGCTAGATGAAGGGTACATGATACCCTCCTCTACATTTTGTAATTTCCTGTGAATCTACAATTATTTCAAAATTAAAATAAAAAAAAAAGAGGTCTACCTAATGTTTAGTAGTTTCATGATTATCCTAATCTATGTGTTAAAATTTGGAATCCTCAATTAATATTTAATAAGATACTTTTTTTGTGAACCTGGAAGGTGGACTCTTCATGTTCCAGTTTGTAAATGTTTTGTTTAGAAAAGGAGAGTTTGTTTTTGTTTGTTTAAAGAAAGCCATGTAATCTACAAAAAATAATTTGCTTAATTTTTGTGGATTGCCAATTATGTAGGACTTTAATATGGGACTGTGTCTTATTTATCTTTGTTTGCTTCCATGACCCATAACAAATAAGACACAGTAATCATTTCAGACACTCAATACATGTTTGCTGATTTCTTAATTTTGCTGGGCTATATTCTAGCTATGTTCCTAAATTTGCTGTGCTGTATTACTCTAGATGTATAGTAGCTCCCTCTTTCTTTTCTGTTCATGAAGAAACGATTGGACCAATTTAGTTAGAAAGGCACTTGTGTGAGCAGCTGATTTTTCAGGTGGGAGTAAATTGAGATGGTTGACAGGACACACTTAGGCACCTTGATATTGAATGTTTAAAACACCTCTTCTTTTAAGTTCTTTGGTGACTTCTCAGACTAGTTATTTCTGTAGACAGCAGCTTTCTGCCATGTTGTCTTATTCTTTTCTGTCATATATTCTTTCCTCTTCTTTCTTTTATACTTTTTCTTGCCTATACATATCTTCATTTAAAAAAAAATGCTGAGTGCTTTTTTTGGTTTCATTCTTTCTCTCCAACTTCTACTTCTAGAGTCCACTTTTCATTCCTAACAGACAATTCTTCCTTAAGTGAGGTTTAAGCATTAGCCATTAAGAATACTCCCAACCTGGCTGTAGCAATTGTTAAAGCTGTCTTTAATACTTTTTGGAATAGTTTGGGGTATAAGTAAAAACAGAAAAGAAAGTTGTGTATATACCACACAGACATACATACATATGTGCACAAAAAACTCATATAAAAAGTTCATCGCAGCATTATTTGCAATGGCCAAAACATGGAAATAACTAAATGCTTATAAACAGTAGAATGAATAAATTATAGTATTTTCATATAATGACATAAAATACAGAAATGAAAATAAATTAAATACTGTTACCTACAGTGACATGGATGAAACTCACAAACGCAATACTGAGCAGAAGTGGACACAAAAGGATATATACTGTTCGATCTACTTTAAATAAAGATAAGAAATAGGCTAAACAAATTAATAGTGGTGGAAATCAGGAATAGTGGTTTATTTCTAGGGAGAGGGGCATTGTAATTTAGAAGGGGGACTTGGAAGGGGGTCCCGGTAATACTCTAGTTTTTGATATTCATGAAGGTTACAAATGTGTGTTCACTTTGTCAGTGTCCATTGAGCTGATGCTTGTTGGTTGTATATTATGTACATTATACTTCAGTCACATAGTTGATTTTTAATAAGGCGAGTTAAATATTATTTCCATTTCACAGTTGAGCTATTAAACTTAAAAGATTGAGTTATTTGCCACTGAGAAGTGGAATGCAGCTCCAGTGTTTCTGTTCCATCGCCACTCCTTTCAAAAAGTATTTACTTTGTGTCCATCTGCATGATTAGACATTTTCTTTTTCTTTTTTTAATTAAAACTATTTTTTCTGTTTTACTTGTTTCTGAGAGAGAGACAGCATGAACAGGGGAGGGTCAGAGAGAGAGGGAGACACAGAATCTGAAGCAGGCTCCAGGCTCTGTGCCGCCAGAACCGTGAGATCATGACCTGAACTGAAGTTGGACGCTTAACTGACTGAGCCACCCAGGCGCTGCTTTTAAAATTTTTTTTAATGTATTTATGTATTTATGTATGTATGTATGTATTTATTTATTTATTTACTTACTTCTGAGAGAGAGACAATGAGCAGGGGAGGGTCAGATAGAGAGGGAGACACAGCGGAAACAGGCTCCAGGCTCTGAGCTAGCTGTCAGTACAGAGCCCCACATGGGGGCTTGAACCCATGAACTGTGAGATCATGACCTGAGCCAAAGTTGGACGCTTAGCCGACTGAGCCACACAGGCACCCCATGATTAGACATTTTCTGACGCTCTTCATTCTTTACTTTTTCTCTAAAAGGCATTGGCCATATAAAAAATATTTTAAGCTTTGCAGGTCATATGCTCTCTGTAGCAATGACTCAACTTAGCATTGCAGTGTGAAAACAGGCATATGCAATTCATAAATGAATGGTGTGGTGGTGTTTTAATAAGTAATTATTGACAATGAAATTTAAGTTTCAGATAACTTTTACATATCATAAAATGTCATTTCTTTTTTTTTCTCAACCATTCAAAAATGTGAAAACCATTCTTAGTTCCTGAGCCATACAAAAGTGGGTAGCAGGCTAGATTTGGCCTGTGGGCCTCAGTTTGCCAGCCCTCATCCTAGGAGGTCTAGTTGTGTGTTTACATAAATGGCAGTTTATGTCCATAATTTATGTATTTTTTATACACATGAGCAAGGAAGCAGCCCGCCCTATATTGTAGGTCCTTTAAATTGTAAAATTTCCAGCTTATTTAGCACACCACTAATTTCACGGCTCATAGGTTAAGTTAGAAAGTTCTCTGAAGAATAGTTTTGTCCACAGTCTCCCTCTTGTGTTTTCTTTCTTTTCTTCCCTTTGCATTTAATGAGAATAAACAAAATGTTCTGGGATAAGAACAAAAGGATTTATCAAATGTTAACAGCTGTCGAACCATCTGTTATTGAAAAAGAGTTTGATTAGCACCCTAGGGCAATGAAGCCATTATAGCTCTGGATGTACAGGAGAAAGAGGAAATAGAAGGCTTCGCTGACCAATGATGGGTATCACTGTTGATAGCAGAACACCCCTCATTTGGAAATGGATGTAGATAATGAAAGAATCATTAATTTGAAATCTCTTCGTAAGTTATCATTCTTAAGTGCTTTTTTATTCGTTTTGGTGAAAAATATGAAAGCTAGGGATAGCATACGAAAAGAGCAAGCTTGGGGAAGTTACTTACAGATTTGTAAATGCAAAATTTGATTGTCTGTATGTCAGTGATTCTCAGCTAGTTTCCTGTGCCGTGCACGCTATAAATACCCCCAAAATGTGGTCCTCGATTTTTCTCATTGAAAATAGAAACTATTTCAGCAAGGTCTAACAGATTGAACCTGCAGCTGTGAGCATCATAAGATGTGAGGGTGGGGGTGCAACTTGCCACAAGGAACATAGAAGAGGTGCTGTGTATCACCAAGTTGGCACCAAGGAAGAGTTCATGTTTACCGGAACAAATTAGCATTCAGCCTAGTGAATTTATGGGATGAAAATCAAGGCAGGAAACACATCAACTCAAATAGTTAAAATAGTGCTGAAGGCCATCCAAGAGAACACTGTAATAATCTGTAGATACAATTGCATTCCTTTAAATATGTAGCAAAAATTCAGATATTCAAAGTGCATTATGCTATCATAGTCTAAACATGTTTCTCAAGATGGCAATTATTGGGAGTTTGGGCATAGTAAAAAAATGTTTTGTTTTGTTTTTTTGTAAGGATAGATAGCCTCCCATGCTTTGCAGGATGTTTATCATCCATGGTCCCACCCACTAATAACAATAGCATTGTTAATTATTGTCACAACCAGAACATCTTCACACTTTTCCCAATGTGGTATAGTATCACCACTCCTGGCTCAAAACAGCTGGTTTAAATGATACAGTTCTTCTATGTCACCGACCTTTCTCACACTAGATCTTTGTTAGATTTTTTTGTTGTTGTTGGATAGAGGGTTTCTACACAACCAGAGTTGTGTAGAAAATAGACATCTTGGCAATATTAAATAAATATATGAAATATTTCTTTTGCCTTTCAGATAACAAAGCAAGAAAGACACATTAAATAAAATATGTGCTCTTTCTAAAATGAATGTACATTGTTCTTTGTTCTCCATTTATATTCAAGGCTGATACAGTTAAAATTTGTATATGGCTATTTCTAATAAGCACAGCTTTTCACTAATTTCAGTGCATTAATCTTACTTTTTCCATTTGGATGATACTTATTGCATTTGTCCTCTGTTTCACGTGCTGGCCCTTCAGATACTTAATTATGGCCTCTATCTGTAAATCGTTTTTTGTTATTTAGTTCACACATAAAGTAGACTCTGTATGCCTCATTGTTTTTGTTGTCCTTTCAGCACACTGTTGTTAATGACCTTCGTAAGGTGTGATGCCCAGAACTAAATCAATTAATGTTGCTGTCCACTGTGAGGTTACAGTAGGTATTGACTGCTATGATGTCCTTCAATTTGGATGTTAACTTCCTGTTAACGCAAATGAAGACCTCCATTAGCTATTTTAGATTCCATGAGTTATTATTACTTAATATTGTACTTTTGGGCATGTAAAACTTTTTTGGTTATTCTATTGGGATTGTTGTTAGTCTTTATTATTTATTTATTTATGTATTTTTAAAGTTTATTTTATTTTGAGAGAGAGAGGGCACAGCAGGGAAGGAGCAGAGAGAGAGGGAGAGAGGGAATCCCAAGCAGGCTCCTTGCTGTCAGCTGATAGTGCAGAGCCCAATGTGGGGCTCGAACTCACAAACAGCAAGATCATGACCTGAGCCAAAACGAAGAGTTGGATGCTTAATCAGTGGAACCACCCAGCTGCCCCGTTAGTCTTTTGAATCCTGATTACATCACTTATTGCATTAGCAATTCCTCTTATACTTATGTCAAACAGTTTTCAGAAGCATGATTTTTATGTCATTATCTAAATTACCAATACCATTATCTAAATTACCAATTGAACAGGGCAGAGGCAAGGACAGAGTTCTATAGCAAGTCACTAGAGAGCATTCTCCGGGTTGATACTTATTAACCAGCAATCTAGTTGCTATTCTCAGCTCAACAGCAGTAACCCTACTAGCTCTTTTATCCAGTTCATACCTCTGAGTCTTTTGACCTATCTAGTGACTTGAAATAATTACAGTACCTATCTGTTCATGGTATGGTTAAGTACTTTGATTTTATAGTTGAGTAAATTGAAAATCATGTTGCAGATGTTTGTATAATAGCATTATAATTTGTGTTTGTGTATATATATATATATGCTTATCATTTTAGTAGGACAAATTTTGTTCTCAACTTCCTTCCCACCCTTTGGTGGCTTCTGCTTTCTCACATTTTTTTCTTCTCCCTACTAATCCAACAGGGTTCTAAGCTGTCAGGTACTTCCCAGTAGTGATGCAAAAGTGAGAAAAGAAATGAGGTAAAATAGAGAAAGTGTACAATCCAGAAATGAGAGAAGAGATATTTCAAGGATTGTTCAAAGAAGTTGGATGAAGCCCCTTCATTTGTACTAGACATTGATGGAAGAGAAAAGGGGAATTTTAAGAAATAGAAATAAAAGAACTTGATATCGGGTTTTAGTTGCTGAAATGTGTTTTTTTAAGAGTTTCTTCCTTGAATTTGGATTGTATGGGTTTTTTTCTTGTACAAAGAGAGGAGAGAGAGAGGGAGGAGAAAGAAAAAAAGGATAAAGAGGAGGAGAGAGGAGGGAGAGAGGATATGGAGAGAGAAGAAAGAATGGAGGGAAGGAGGAAGGGAGAGAGAATTTATATGTTATAGAAAGTTGGGAGTATTGACATTGAAGTGTTATCAGTGATTTCCTCTGAAGAGTAGACTTGGGGAGAAGGTGGAAAATTTTAACCATCTAAATCTGTTGGTTTGATGCTTTTCAGTGGGTATTTATTTAGATTAGAAAAGTAAGAAATAAAAAAAAACCTAGGTACTCTTTTTATTTACAGGTTATTGAAATAAAATTTCTGTGTAGTGACATGTAGAAATCTTAGGTGTACAATTCCACAAATCTTGACAAATGCACATCACCTGCATAAACACAGCCTATCAAGATACAAAGCATTTCCATCACTTTAGAAAATTGCCTCCTGAAGTATTCTTTTATTGTCTTCTTTTCTTATGAGGCTTCCATTTTTTTTTCCAGTGATGCTTGTTTTACACTTCTGATTCATGGTCATCTGTTTCCCTTGGCCACGTCAACTTAGACTAAAAATAGGAACTCTCAAATATAATAAAGCAATATTTCTAGCTATTATACGGGAATACTGAACCCACTCAAATACATCTGATGTCTAGTAAAATAGTACATTAAATACTCAATAGACAAAATCAATAGCATTCATATTAACACATAATAATCTATTAGAATACAGTAGGAATAGAGAATCCTGTTAATGACAGAAAAATGAACGAAAATAGAATATCTAGGCATGAACTTAAGAAATATTCAAGCCTGTATGAGGAAAACCATGAGACATCTCCAAAATGGAGAAAAATTAGATTTGAACAAATGGAAAGAGACACTATATTCTTAGCTAGAAAGACTGAATGGTATAAAGATGATGACTCTTCATAAACTAATTTATAAATTTATCATTATCCAAATGAGAAGTAGAGGTATACTAATTTATTCAAATTTTTACTTGAAAGAATACCAAGCTAGAATAGCCAGGGAAACCCTAAAAAGGAAGACAAATAATTGGGATACTAGTTTAGCAGTTGTAATCAGTGCATTAATTAGACAGACTAATGTAGTAGACAAATTAATGTAATTAGAGAGACTAATAGAATAAAAAATCCAGAAATAGTCCCAAATGCACATAGAAATTGATACAAGATAAAGGTAGCATATCCAAAGATGGATACTTTAAGAAATTATAGTGGTGTAACTGAATAACAACATAAAAAATGATAAAAGTTGATCTTTCCTTGAACCATATACCAGCATAAATTCCAAATGTATCAGAGAGGCCATGCAACCACCAGCAAAAAAATGCAGGAATCCCTTTATAATTTGTAAATAGAAAAACTTTCTTGACAAAAATTCAGAAATCTAGAAGACAGGGTAATGACAGCTACATTTGACTGTGCTAAAATAAAAAAAGAAATTTTTCATGGAAGAAAGCTATAAGAAAATTAAAATTTAAAAACATAAACTGGTAAAAATATTTGTGAATTACATTATAAAGGGTTACTATCTCTAATGCAAAAAGAGTTCCTAAAAATATAGCAAAATGAGACTGGTAATACTGAGAGAAAATGGCAGAAGTTAACAAATAAAATTAATAATAAATGCTGATGGTCCTAAATGAAATGAAAAGATATTCAATTCACATATGATGAGAAATGCAAATTAAAAATTACACCGACATACAATTTCTCAATTTTCACAAAAACAGTGATAAGGAATCTGAAAAAGTATTCCACTGGCTGATAGAAATGAAGAAACCTGTATGGAATTGTCAATATCTAGCAAAGTTATATTTGCATTTTCTCTTTGACCTAGCAACCCCACTTCTAGAAGATCATCCAAATATGGATGTTGCAAAAATACAAAAGGACATGTGCACAACACTATTCATTGCAGAGCTATTTTCAATAGAAAAAGACTCAAGTCTAATACCTATGAATAAGAAATAGTTGAATAAACTACCATGCATCCATAGAATGAAGTACTATGCCCTTGTGATAAAGAATGAAGAATATATCTGTATACTGCTTTGAAATGAGCTCCAGGGTAGGTCATTACATAAAAAAAAAAAAAATCAAGGAAGAAACTATGTGTTATGTGTACTGTTTATCTAAGGAAGTAATTTTTTCTTTGGTTTGTATTAGAAAAAGAGTAACCCAAACAAAGGGAACAAGTGTTATTTATAGAGCAGGGTTTCTCAACAGCAACAATATTGAAAGTTTGGACTGAATAATTCTTTGTTGTAGGACTATCTCTCTCTTGCATTATAGGATGGTTAACAGCATCCCTGGTCTCTACCTACAGATGTACTTACCTAGTTGGGACCAGCAGACATTGCCAAGTATTCCTAAGGGGCACTGTTTTGAGAAGTGCAGTGATCGTGGAAGGGACAGAGGAGGGGTAGAAATGGAAGATGGAGTTCTCAGAATACATCTTTTTTTTTTTTAAATTTATTTCTAGGAGAGAGAGAGAGAGACTGTGTGAACAGGGGAGGGTCAGAGAGAGAGGGAGTCACAGACTGAAACAGGCTCCAGGCTCTGAGCTGGCAGTCAGCACAGGGCCCGACGCGGGGCTCGAACCCACAAACCGCGAGATCATGACCTAAGCGAAAGTCGGACGCTTAACCGACTAAGCCACCCAGGCGCCCCTCAGAATACATCTTTTTAATTTTCATATTTAGATTTGACTTTGGAACCATGAGTGTGTTTTACATAACTATATAATAAATCAATCCAAAATTAAAAGGAGTTCCTAAAAATTGGGAGCAAAATGAAACAAACTGAATTAGTAAGTTGATGACAGAGAGGGTAGATACTTCAAGTGGGTTTAAAACTTCAAAACTTTGTACAACTCTGGTAAATATGGGCTAAGGAAAAAAAGATCTGCAAAGAAATATTAAATTTTTTTCAGTAATCAGTGTTACTGATAATGGTATTCAAAACTAATTAATAAGTAATTATGTTAATGATGTTAGGAACCAATATTTTTAACATAAGAGAAGAGACATATAAAAGTACAAACAAAAAATTAACTGAAAACATCTTAACATAAACTTGGACTGGAAATATTAACACAAATTCATGATGATATATTTTCTCTTCAAACAAGTTTTGAAGAGAACTGTTCCTAGCAGTGTCTGCTAAAAAAGTCCTGAGACAACACTTTATAACACCCAAGCTGATTCTTTAATTTCTTTTTCCCCATAAAAAGAAACTAGAGTTTTTGCAAAAATAAATGTTTACAGGTCCAGGGCAGAAAATATACAAGAGGAGTCAGAATGATCTTGTCATACCAGAAAATGAGGAAGCTACCACCTACTATTATGGGTCATGACAAAAATGGCACAGGAGCCAATTTATTGAAGCTCATAAAAGGATTAATGACAGTATTAGATTACAGGACATCAAATAAGTTAAATTTCATGACTTCATAATGATACTCAAGTAAATAAATACAGATGTGCTATATATATATATAATGGAGTTTACTCAGCTGTGAAAAAAGAATGAAATCCTGCCATTTACAATGAAATGGATGGAGCTAGAGAGTATTATTCTACATGACATAAATCAGAGAAAGACAAATACTATATGATTTCACTCATATGTGGAATTTAAGAAATAAAACAAATGAGTAAAGGAGAAAAAAGAGAGAGTGGGGCAAATCAAGAATCAGACTCTTTTAGAGGTGCCTGGATGGCTCAGTTGGTTAAGCGTCAGACTTTGGTTTAGGTCATGAGCTCATAGCTCGTGAATTCAATCCCCAAGTCAGACTCTGTGCTAACAGCTCAGAGTCCAGAGCCCACTTTAGATTCTGTGTCTCCCTCTCTCTCTGCTCCTCCCCAGTTCAAGCTCTGTCTCTCTCTCTCTCCTTCAAAAATAAACATTAAAAAATACTTTAAAAAATCAGACTCTTTTGACTATAGTGAGCCAACAGATGGTTACCAGGGGGAGGTCAATGGGGGGATGGATGAAACAGGAAATGGGAATTAAGGAGGGCACTTGTGATGAGCACTGGGTGTTGTATGGAAGTGTTGCATCACTATATTGTACACTTGAAACTAATATTACAGTTTGTTACTAACTGGAATTTAAATAAAAACTTTAAAAAAGCCTTATTGGTTACCTTTGAAGAAGGGTATAGAACCAACTCATTATTCTGAATCCTGGTACATAAGGGAATGTATTAAATGTGTCTTTCTTATTTGAAGAACCTTAAGGTAGCCATATAGGTGATAAGGGGATCTTTATTGGAGCATTCCAGCTAATAAATAAAGAAGAAATAAAATTATGAGAAATTACCACTTTCTAATTTGTAAAAAGAAGATAGATCAAGGCAAAGACAAACAATAGCTGCTAAAAACATTTCAGTGGAAATCAGAGTGG
Source organism: Proteles cristata cristata (assembly GCA_017311185.1). NCBI lineage: Eukaryota > Metazoa > Chordata > Mammalia > Carnivora > Hyaenidae > Proteles > Proteles cristata. Next base: position 1,056,031 of record JAESUZ010003940.1, read on the forward strand.
CTCAGTCAGTTTAGAGTTCAACTTCAGCTCAGGTCATAATCTCACAGTTCATGGGTTTGAGCCCCATATCAGGCTCTGTGCTACCTGCTGAGAGCCTGGAGCCTGCTTCTGATTCTGTGTTTCCCTCTCTCTCTTCCCCTCCCCTGCTCTCTCTCTCTCCCAAAAAACAAACCAACACCTAAATAAATAAACCTATATATATATGTATACATATATATAAAAGAAAACTCAGACCAGAAGCACCTAACCTAATAAAAAGAGGGACAACCAAATATTACATACTGCCTAGTAGAAGTACACAACATTAACTATGACTTATTCTCAAAAATTGTTTTAAATGTTTATTTATTTTTGAAAGAGAGAGAGAGAGAGAGACAAACCATGAGCAGGGAAGGGGCAGAGAGAGAGAGAGAGAGAGAGAGATAGTCACAGAATCTGAAGTAGGCTCCAGGCTCTAAGCTGTTAGCACAGCGCTGGTTGCTGGGCTCCAATCCATGAACTGTGAGATCAGGACCTGAACTGAAGTTGGATGCTTAACTGAGCCACCCAGGGGCCACTGGACAAAATATCAAACTGAATCTTTTCAGACCTTTATATCTAATTATCCATAGGAGACTAAATAATATACTGACACTGTGGGTGTCAGCAAAATCTAGAATGTGGAAAACTCTATAGGAAAAACAGACTTGTTTCTTAAATTTAGAAAAAAAAAATCTCGAGGCAAAAAAGAGAGAGGAAGAGTGTACGAACTAAAAAGATTTAAGAAACATGTTAACCAGGGCTCCTGGGTGGCTCAGTCGGTTAAGCTTCTGACTCCTGATTTCAGTTCAGGTCATGATCTCATGGTTTGTGGGTTTGAGCCCTATGTGGGGCTTTGCACTAACAGTGCATAGCCTGCTTGGGATTCTCTTTCTCTCTCTCTCTGCCCCTCCCCTGCTCATGATCTCTCTCTTTCTCTCAAAAATAAACAAACATTAAAACTTAAACATTTAAGAAGCATGTTAACTGAATGCAACATATGGACATGGTTTGGTTCTTCATTGAGACAAATCAACTCTACATAAAGCATTAATGAAACAATTAGAGACATTTGAACATTGAGTAGGTATTTTATAATATTAAAAAGTAGTTAATTTTAAGAAGAGTAATAATGGTATTTTTTTAATAAAAAAAGAATCCTTTTTTTGTAGACATATATTCTAAAACATTTACGGTTGAAATGAAATGTCTGATATTTGCTCACCATTGGAAAGGCTTACTTAGTCCTGCCTCATTGGCTTTCCAGAATCTGTTTGAATTTGCTGTTGGTCTCTTAACAGCTCAGGCAAGCTTAAGAGGCAACATATTGGTAAAGATTGTACTCATTGGAGAAGATGAAAATGAAATTGCTTAATGGATCTTTCTGCCTTTCCTTTATTATCCATTAACATTCCATTATCTACCTCAAGCAGGAAATAGACATTCCTTGATTATTGCTTCCCTGGAAATAGTTGAAAACATTCACTTGTTTTCATGTTTTCCACAATTTCAGCACATCCTGGGCTTAAACCTTTCCAGGGATACTTTAAGGTTTTATGTCACTTCTGTGATTGTGTTTAAAACTTTGAGATGATCATGTTTTTCTTTCCTGTTCTCTCTCAATTCATTTTATATCTGCAGATTGACTGTATTAGACCATTTCCAATATTTCCTTCTGCTATTATTTATTTTAAAGTTAAAAGGCCATTCCCCATATGAATTTCTATCATATCTATATTACAAATGAGTCCAAAATAGAATATTAGTGTTTTTTAAGTTTTGTGCCTGAGGATATTGTCAGAGAGATAAGAAGGGAGAAAGAGAGAGAGAGAAAGAGAGGGAGATAGAGAGAGAGAGAGAGAAAGAAAGAATATTTCTGAAGCAGAGTATTTTTTCTAAAGAAGGATTTGAGTTTTAGCAGATATCTGGATTAATTGATGCTATGATCTCTTGCCTTTGTGGTTGATTTAAAACCTTTGTCAGGGAAGTCATTCCTTTCTTCTATGTGGGCATCTGTAACGATATTTTTCTCTTTCTCCCTCATCTCAATGCTTTCCACTAAACTGGCACAGTAGGACTTATGAATGAGCAAACCCTAGTCCTGTGTGACATCTATGTAGCTGCTGTTCAGTTTTCATTTCCAAAATCATGATCTTAATTCAATAGAAGTAGATGAAGCACCACCTGTGCCCCTTTTGTTTCCTAAGTGGGGCTTCAGGGCCGCTCAGGTTAAATTCCTCTGCCTTCCGACTATGCTGTTTCTCACAGTTCATCAGCAGAAATGGTTTATGTTTTGTCTGACTCACTTTAGAGCTATTACTTTTCTATTTAATTTTTAAAAATAATTATTATATCTCCATCATGAATCTTATTCTGTAATATTTCAGTGATCTCACTAATTGGGGTCATTTAATTCCTTGTGTCAAAATTGTGAGTTGATTTAAAAATTAGTAGCCTTTATTCCGTATACTGTTATAGAGGGACAGCACATTTTAATAGACCCTTCTCCCCCTGAGAAAAAAGGAAACACCAAAATATATGTCAAAAATTCTGGCTGTAGAACTTAACCAGTAGTGTGACTTACTAGTATATCTTAAGGTATGCCAGTACTTAATGTTTTGTGGTTTATAGAAAATGTGTCACTACTACTCAGAAATGATTCTGAGAATGAAGAACTCATGATGAGAATACACTAAGGGAGAAACAGAGGCATCATAGGTAATGGGAAAAAAATTGGATAAAGAATAACAAGAATTGGGTACAAGCACTGACTTTGACGACAGCTGGCTATTGAATATGTGCATATGTGTGACTTCTTTTACTTATAAAATCAATGGAAGCAGCAGGTGGCTCAGTTGGTTAAACGTCTGACTTCGGCTCGCTCATGATCTTGCAGATCGTGGGTTCGAGCCACACCCCAGGCTCTGTGCTGACAGCTCAGAGCCTGGAGCCTGTTTCAGATTCTGTATCTCCCTCTCTCTCTGATCCTCCCCTACTCACGCTGTCTCTCTCTCAGAAATAAAGAAAACATTAAAAAAAAATAAAATCAATGGATTGTCCCAAATGATTCATATGGCTCTGTTTCATGTATTATGAGTTTAGGTTTTAAATACTCTACATGACCATTGAAAATGTTGAAATGTGTGAAAATTGTGGGGAGAAAACTGATGCTAGATTCAGAACCACCATTTAATTCATTCATCTCCATACCCCAGAATCTGTCACAGTGGCTGGTTCATAATGGGTGCTCAATAAATCTCTGTTGGATTAAATTGTGGTGATAAATATCAACAAAAATAAAATATAGGTCAGCTGCTCTTTTAATTTGATGTTTGTACTCAAATTTTTTTATGTCTGTAGTACTCATGGTTACATTTTAGCTTTTTGGTACATAACGTTACCATTTAAAGTTTGTAAGGTTTGTCTTGAATAAAGTATGTTGTCTTGAGTGGGTGGTTGGTACTGTGGTCTCATTCATCTAGTGCTTTATATGAAATACAAGGTAATCTTTACTTTTATTTAAAAATATAAAATGCTATGGTAAATAACAAAAATAGTAAGGGAAATATTTCTTACAGTGTTTTTAACTAGATAAACACACATTTCCATAGTATTTGGTACTCCCTTCCCTAATTCTTATTGTTATTTGCTAATTTCAACAACACTGTCCTCCATAGACTTGAATTTGTATGTGTTTATCTCACTTGAGATACTTTACTTGAAGTTGGAAGTCCTTGGATATACTTAGCACTCTGGACTCAGTCAGCTTAGAGTAAATGCTTCTGTATCTCTTCCTGGCTACTACCTGTGGGTGGTAATAAGTCCTTTGACTTTATTCTATCCTCTGTTGAAGTAATTCCTCACAGATTTCTACTTCTTTGTGTTTAAGATTTCTTTCATCTTTTGTGCTTCATAAAACTGAAATGTAGTCTTTTTTTTTTTTAAAGCGTATTTATTTATTTTGAGAGAGAGTACAAGCAGGGGAGGGGCAGAGAGAGAGAGAGAGAGAGAGAGAGAGAGAGAGAGAGGGAGAGAGAGATAGAATGCCAAGCAAGCTCCACACTAATAGTAGAGCTTGAACCCATGAACCATGAGATCAGACCTGAGCCCAAACCAAGAGCAGGACACTCAACTGAGACACCAAGGCGCTCCAAAACTGAAATATAGTCTTAAGGTAATTCTCACCCTTCCAAGAAGAGAGGAAGTGATAGTCTGTTTTGTTTGCTGACCTTAGCTTAGAGTAACTAACACAATATTTACATTTAATAGAATTGTTCGCTCATATTGCTTACTCATTTTTATGTGTTTTAGAAAAATTTTCCAAGTTAAAAATGATGTTATTGAGGACAAAGATTGTGTATTGCATGAAGTTTTTATATTCTCAATAGCACTTATCAATTGAAATTCACTGTTTATAACTGATATTTTTGATTTTTATAAGTAAAAATGGTTTTAGGGTTTCCTGGTTCCCTTGCTTCTCCCTTCTTTTGTGAACCTGTTCAGCTGCCTATGTTCTTCTCTAGGATTGATAGAGGAAAATGGGTGGGGATTTTGATGGTTTCTTGTTTTACATTTAGGTCTTTCATCCATTTTGAATTTCTTTTTGTTGACTAATCAGTCTGAGTTGACTAATGGTGAAAGGGGACATCCCTGTCTATTTCCTGACCATAAAGGAAACTCTCAGTGTTTCCTCATTGAGGGTGATATTAGCTGAGGGTCTTTCATATATGGCCTTCAGGATGTTGAACAATATTCCATTCATCCCTATTTTGTTGAGGGGTTTTATCAAGAAAGGATGCTGTATTTTTGTCAAATGCTTTTTCTGCATCTATTCATAAGATCATATGGTTCCTATCTTTTATTTTATTAATGTGGTATATCACATTGATTGATTTGTGAATATTGAACCAGCCCGAGAGCCCAGGAACAAATCCTACTTGATTGTGGTGAATAATTACTTTAATGTAGTATTGAATTTGATTTGCTAGTATCTTGTTGAGAATTTTCACATCCAGATGCATCAAGGGTATTGGTCCATAATTCTCTTTTTTATTGGGGTCTTTGTATGATTTTGGAATCAAGGTAATACTGGCCTCATAGAATAAGTTTGAAGTTGTCCTTCTATTTTTGTTTTTTGGAAGAGTTTGAGAAGAATAGGTATAATTCTTCTTTAAATATTTGTTAGAATTCCCCTGGGATGCCATCTAGCCATAGACGTTTGTTTGTCGGGATATATTTGATTATTGATTTAATTTCTTTCTTGGTTATAGGTCTGTTCAAATTTTCTGTTTCTTTCTGTTTCAGTTTTGGTAGTTTGTTTCTAGGAATTTGACCATTTCTTCTAGATTTCCCAGTTTGTTGGCATATAATTGCTCATAACATTCTCCTATAATTATTAGTATTTCTGTGGTGTTGGTTGTGATCTCTCCTCTTTCATTCATGATCTTATTTATTTGGGTCTGTTCTCTTTCTTTTTGATAAGACTGCCTAGGGGTTTATTACTTTTATTAAGTCTTTCAAAGAAGCAGCTCTTAGTTTTGTTGATCTGTTCTATTATTTTTTGGTTACTATATTATTTATTTCTGCTCTAATCTTTTTTATTTCCCTTCTTCTGCTGACTTTAGGCTTTATTTGCTGTTGCTTTTCTAGCTCCCCAAGTGCAATGTTAGGTAGTGTATTTGGGACCTTTTTGCTTCTTGAAGTAGACCTCCATTACAATTTTCTTCCCTCTTAGGACTGCGTTTGCTGCATCGTGAAGATTTTGTGCTGTTGTGTTTTTATTTTCATTTGCTTAATTTAATTAACTTAATTTAATTAAAAAAAATTTTTAAATGTTTTATTTATTTCTGAGAGAGAGCATGAGCAGGGGAGGGTCAGAGAGAGAGGGAGACACAGAATCTGAAACAGGCTCCAGGCTGACACAGGGCTTGAACCCACAAACCGTGAGATCATGACCTGAGCCAAAGTCAGACGCTCAACCAACTGAGCCACCCAGGTGCCCCTGCTTCCATGTATTTTTTTATTCTTTCCTTAAGTTCCCAGTTAACCCATTTATTCTTTAGTAAACTGTTCTTTAATCTCCTTGTAGTTGTGGTCTTTCTAATTCTTTTCTTGTGGTAGATTTCAAGTTTCATAGTATTGTGGTCTGAAAATATATATGGTATGATCTCAGTCTTTTTGTACTTGTTGAGAACTGATTTGTAACCCAGTATGTGATCCATTCTGGAAAATGTTCCACGTGTACTTAGAAGAATGTGTATTTTGTTGCTTTAGAATGAAATGTTCTGAATATATCTGTTAAATTAATCCAGTCTAGTGTGTCATTCAAAGGCATTGTTTCCTGGTTGATTTTCTGCTTAGATGATCTGTTCATTGCTGAAACTGGGGTTTTGAAGTATCCTACTATGATGGTATTATTATCAGTGAGCTTCTTTATGTTCATGATTAAGTGATTTATATATTTGGGTGTCTCAAGTTTGGGGGCATAAGTATTTACAATTATTAGATCTTGTTGGATAGATCTCTTTATTATGATATAGTACCCTTCATCTCTTTTACAGTCTTTATTTTACAATCTAGTTTAATTGATATAAGTATGGCTACTCCTGCCTTCTTTTAACCTTCATTAGCATGATAAATGGTTCTTTATCCCCTCACTTTTATTTTTATTTTTATTTTTTTTACAAATAGTTTATTGTCAAATTAGTTTCTACATAACACCCAGTGCTCATCCCCACAAGTGCCCTCCTCCATGCCCACCCCTCCTCCCCCCCACATCCACCAGTCCTCAGTTTTTGTCAGCATTCAAGAGTCTCTCATGGTTTGCCTCTCTCCCTTTCCCCCACCATTTCCGCCCTTCTTCTCCCCCTTGGTCCTCTGTTAAGTTCCTCCTAATCCTCCTATACGTGCACACATATGATATTTGTCCTTCTCTGCCTGACTTATTTCGCTCAGCATAACACCCTCAAGGTCCATCCATGTTGCTACACATGGCCAGATTTCATTGTTTCTCATTGCCATGTAGTATTCCATGGTATAGATAAACCACATCTTCTTAATCCATTCATCTGTTGATGGACACTTAGGCTCTTTCCAGGTTTTAGCTATTGTGGAGAGTGCTGCTATGAACATTGGGGTACATGTGCTCCTATGCATCAGCATTTCTGTATCCCTTGGGTAAATTCCTAGCAGTGCTATTGCTGGGTCATAGGGGAGTTCTATTGTTAGTTTCCTGAGGAACCTCCACACTGTTTTCCAGAGGGGCTGTACCCGTTTACATTCCCACCAACAGTGTAGGAGGGTGCCCGTTTCTCCACATCCTCGCCAGCATCTAGAGTTCTCTGATTGGCTCATTTTAGCCACTCTGACTGGCGTGAGGTGGTATCTCAGTGTGGTTTTGATTTGTATTTCCCTGATGAGGAGGGATGCTGAGCATCGTTTCATGTGTCTGTTGGCCATCTGGATGTCCTCTTGGGAGAAGTGTCTGTTCATATCTTCTGCCCATTTCTTCACTGGGTTGTTTGTTTTTCGGGCATGTAGTTTGGTGAGTTCCTTGTAGATTCTGGATATTAACCCTTTATCTGATATGTCATTTGCAACTCTCTTTTCCCATTCCGTTGGTTGCCTATTAATTTTCTGGGTTGTTTCCTTGGCTGTGCAGAAGCTTTTAATCTTGAGGAGGTCCCAACAGTTTATTTTTGCTCTTGATTCCCTTGCTTTTGGGGATGTGTCAAGTAAGAAGTTGCTGCGGTGGACGTCAAGGAGGTTGTTTCCTGTTTTCTCCTCTAGGGTGTTGATAGTTTCCTGTCTCACGTTCAGGTCCTTTATCCATTTTGAGTTTATTTTTGTGCATGGTGTGAGAAAATGATCTAGTTTCATTCTTCTGCATGTTGCTGTCCAGTTCTCCCAACACCATCTGTTAAAAAGGCTGTCTTTTTTCCATCGGATATTCTTTCCTGCTTTGTCAAAGATTAGTTGGCTGTATACTTTTGGGTCCACTTCTGAGTTCTCAATTCTGTTCCATTGGTCTATGTGTCTGTTTTTGTGCCAATACCATACTGTCTTGATGATGACAGCTTTGTAGTAGAGGCTGAAGTCTGGGATGGTGATCCCTCCCGTTTTGGTTTTATTTTTCAGGATTACTTTGGGTATTCGGGGTCTTTTGTGGTTCCATACAAATTTTTGGATAGTTTGTTCTAGTTTTGAGAAGTATGCTGGTGCAATTTTGATTGGAATTGCATTGAATGTGTAGAGTGCCTTAGGTAGTAATGACATCTTAACTATATTTATTCTTCCTATCCATGAGCATGGAATGTTTTCCATTTCTTTGTGTCTTCTTCAATTTCCTTCATAAGTTTTCTATAGTTTTCATCATACAGATCTCTTGTATCCTTGGTTAGGTTTATTCCGAGGTATTTTATGGTTTTTGTGCAATTGTGAATGGGATCAGTTTCTTGATTTCTCTTTCTGTTGCTTCATTGTTGGTGTATAAAAATGCAACCGATTTCTGTACGTTGATTTTGTACCCTGCAACTTGGCTGAATTCTTGGATCAGTTCTAGTAGGCTTCTGGTGGAGTCTGTCGGGTTTTCTATGTAGAGTATCATGTCATCTGCGAAGAGTGAAAGTTTGACTTCCTCTTTGCCAATTCTGATGCCTTTGATTTCCTTTTGTTGTCTGATGGCTGATGCTAGGACTTCCAGCACTATGTTAAACAGCAGTGGTGAGAGTGGGCATCCCTGTCGTGTTCCTTATCTCAGGGGGAAAGCTCTGAGTTTTTCCCCGTTGAGGATGATGTTAGCTGAAGGCTTCTCATAGATGGCTTTGATGATGTTTAAGTAGGTTCCTTCTATCCCAACTTTCTCGAGAGTCTTTATTAAGAAGGGATGCTGTATTTTGTCAAATGCTTTTTCTGCATCTATTGACAGGATCATATGGTTTTTATCTTTTCTTTTACTGATATGATGTATCACATTGATTGATTTGCGAATGTTGAACCAGCCCTGTAACCCAGGAATGAATCCCACTTGATCTTGGTGGATGATTCTTTTTATATGCTGCTGGATTCTATTTGCAAGGATCTTGTTGAGAATTTTTGCATCCGTATTCATCAAGGATATTGGCCTGTAGTTCTCTTTTTTTGCTGGATCTCTGTCTGGCTTGGGAATCAGTGTGATGCTGGCTTCATAAAATGAGTCCGGGAGTTTTCCTTTGCTTTCTATTTTTTGGAATAGCTTGAGAAGAATTGGGATTAATTCTGTTTTAAATGTCTGGTAGAATTCTCCAGGGAAGCCATCAGGTCCAGGGCTCTTATTTGTTGGGAGATTTTTGATCACTGATTCAATTTCTTCACTCGTTATGGGTCTGTTCAGGTTTTCTATTTCTTCCCGTGTGAATTTTGGTAGTGAGTGTGTGTTTAGGAATTTGTCCATTTCTTCTAAGTTGTCCAGTTTGTTGGCATATAATTTTTCATAGTATTCCCTGATAATTGCTTGTATTTCTGAGGGGTTGGTTGTAATAAGTCCATTTTCATTCATAATTTTGTCTATTTGGGTGCTCTCTCTTTTCTTTTTGGATAAGTCTGGCTAGAGGTTTGTCAATTTTGTTTACTTTTTCAAAAAACCAACTCTTGGTTTCATGGATCTGTTCAATTGTTTCTTTGGTCTCTATGTTGTTTATTTCTGCTCTAATTTTTACTATTTCTCTTCTTCTACTGGGTTTAGGGCGTTCTTGTTGCTCTGCCTCTAGTTCCTTTAGGTGAGCTGTTAGATTTTGGACTTGCACTTTTTCTAATCTCTTGAAATAGGCCTGGAGAGCAATGTACTTTCCTCTTAGGACTGCCTTTGCCGCATCCCATAGATTTTGAATTGTTGTGTTTTCATTTTCATTTGTTTCCATATATTTTTTAATTTCATCTCTAATTGCCTGATTGGCCCATTCATTCTTTAGAAGGGTGTTCTTTAACCTCCATGTTTTTGGATGTTTTCCAGACTTCTTCCTGTAATTGATTTCAAGTTTCAAAGCATTGTGATCTGACAGTGTGCATGGTATGATCTCTATTCTTTTATATTTATTGAGAGCTGCTTTATGTCCCAGTATGTGATCTATCTTGGAGAATGTGCCATGTGCACTTGAGAAGAAAGTAAATTCCCTGGCCTCAGGATGTAAAGTTCTTAATATATCCGTCAGGTCCATCTGGTGCAATGTATCTTTCAAGTCCATTATTTCTTTAGTGATTTTCTGTCTGGTTGACCTATCCATTGCTGTAAGCGGAGTATTAAAGTCTCCTGCTATTAGCACATTCTTATCTAGAAGCTTGTTTCTGTTTGTGATTAATTGTTTTAGATATTTAGGTGCTCCCATATTCGGTGCATAGACATTTATGATTGTTAGTTCTTCCTGATGGATGGACCCTGTAATTATTATGTAGTGCCCTTTTTCATCTCTTGTGATTGTCTTTAATTTAAAGTCCAGTTTGTCTGATATAAGTATCACTACTCCGGCTTTCTTTTGATTTCCTGTAGCATGATATATATTTCTCCATCCCCTTACTTTTAATCTGAAGGTATCTTCCCGTCTAAAATGAGTTTCTTGTAGACAGCATATAGATGGATTTTGTTTTTTAATCCATTCTGCTACCCTATGTCTTTTGATTGGAGCATTCAGCCCATTTACATTCAGTGTTATTATTGAAATATGTGGGTTTAGAGTCTTTGTATCTTTTGTAGGGTTCATGTTTGTGGTGGTGTCTCTGGAATCTTTGTTCCTTGCAACCTTTCCTTCAGAGCATCCTCCTCAGGATTTCTTGTAGGGCTGGCTTCGTGGTGACAAATTCTTTCAATTTCTGTTTGTTTGGAAAGGTTTTTATCTCTTCTTCTATTTTGAATGACAGGCTTGCTGGATAGAGGATTCTTGGCTGCATGTTTTTACTGTTCATCACATTGAAGATCTCTTGCCATTCCTTTCTGGCCTGCTACGTTTCAGTAGATAGGTCTGTCACCACTCTAATAGGTTTCCCTTTGTATGTGAGGGCCCTTTTCTCCCTAGCTGCTTTCAAAATTCTCTCTTTGTCCTTGTATTTTGCCATTTTTACGATGATATGTCGTGCAGAAGATCGATTCAAGTTACGTCTGAGGGGAGTCCTCTGAGCCTCTTGTATTTCCACATTTACTTCCTTCCCCAGGTCGGGGAAGTTCTCTGCTATAATTTGTTCCAGGACTCCTTCAGCACCTTTCCCTCTCTCTTCCTCTTCTGGGATTCCTATGATATGGATATTGGTGCGTTTGACTGTGTCGCTGAGCTCTCGAATTCTTCTTTCCTGTTCCTGGATCAGTTTGTCTCTTTTTTTGTCAGCTTCTTGTTTTTCTATCATGGTGTCTTCTAAATCACTTATTCTCCTTTCTGCCTCTTCAATCCGTGCATTGGAGGCCTCTAATTTATTATGGATCTCATTTATCGCATTTTTTAATTCTTCATGCCTATTTTTATTTTCCATTCTGTCTGTAGCCATAGTTTCTTTGATGTCCCCTATGTTTTTTTCAAGCCCTGCTATTAATTTTACCATTATTATTCTAAAATCTTGTTCACTTATGCTGCTGATATCTGTTTTGAGCAGTTCATTAGCTGTCATTTCTTCTTGGAGTTTCTTTGGAGGAGAGCTCTTTCGTTTCGTCATTTTAGTTAGCTTTCCGGCTCTTGTTGGTTTTAAAGACCTGTTATGCTCTCTGTTTCTATGAGCACTGCTATATCCAAGAAGACTCTTTAACTTTCCAGGGCCTATCCTTTCAGAGATTGTTTTTTGAATGGTATCCCTCGGTCTCTCTTGTTGGGACCTTGGTTATTTTATTTTTCTATTCGTGGTGATATTTGGGACTCTTCACCTTGTGTACTCTAGCTTGTTTCTTGAGGTAGCCCTGGAAAAGAAAACAGACAGACAAACACACAGGGAGCAGGAGTACACAAACGCACAGGCTGATTCAACTAACATGCAAAGCGAGAGGGAAAACGAAAAAGTTAATAGAAAAGACGGAGGAGGGAGGGCGAATAATAGGGAGCATAAAATACATAAAAGGGTCAAAAAGGGGAAAAGAAAAGGAAAAAAGAAGAAAACCGATGGACAAAGAACGGTTTAAAGCATATACCTGGATTTCCCAGCTACAGTTAAATAGCCGTGTGTATGCAGTGCTGGTTGAAGAGCATAGAGAAAAAGAGAGAAGGCAGGGCGAGACAAGGCAAATTTGGAAATAGAATGAACAGGCAGAAGGGATAAGAAGCTTTTTTTCAAAGAGGTAAAGGGTAGAATACGGTTGGATAGGTGAGAGAAGGATGCTGGAATTATCCAGAGAAACTATATAGTCTAATTACTCCTGAGAGAAATAGCTGAAAAAGTCGGTAGGTGTAGAATTTACATTTACAGAGTGGACTTGTTGTGATTGTTTAAGCAAGCTGGCGACCAGAGTTAATCAGGTCAGTGTTTTGGGGAAAAAAGCGAGAAAAGAGAAAGAAGAAGAAAAAAAGAGAAAAGAAAGGGAAAAAAAAAGAAAGAAGAAAAAAAGGAAAAAAAAGGAAAAAAAAGAAAAAAAAAAGGGAGGAGGGCACCTCTCAGGCAGGGATGGGCGTGGCGTGATCCGATGCCTCAGGCGGGGGTTCTGCCTTGGCGATTGTGGAGAGGAGAGTGATGGTGCTCCAGTCCCTTCTTGAACCCCGCTCTGCAGCTCGCTTTTTTTTTTTTTGGCGTGTCAACTCCCCGTTCCGGGGACGCAGCCGAAGTTGGTTGCACTCTTCAACCCAGGCCAGTTCCAATCTCCAAATCCCAGTCCGCGCGCCCCGCTGAAGTTGCCTTAGACTCAGCTTCCCAGACAACCCCCTCGGGCTATTCCAGGCTCCCTGCTGAGCTCTGGGGGCGGAGTCAGAATCGCTTCTTCCTTCTCTGGGTCGGGCTGGCGCGCATGCGCGGGGGCTTGCCTGCCGGGTCCGCGTAGCCTGAGCCCGCTGGAGTGAGGAAAACCGGGTCTCTCTATGGCTCGTCACCCGAAACACGAACTCACAGGCAAATTTCCCAGTTTTTAGCTCTTTGCCTTCCCTCTCGATTTCCAGCCAGCCAGGAGCGCGGACGCCTGGTATCTGCAAGTCTTTTTCAGGGATCCCAGCCGCCCTGGAGCTACAATGGCGGCAGGCGCTCCACCGCCGCTTTAAAACCCAACCTCCAGGAGCGGCACAAAGAAGCAGTTTGTGTGCTCAGCCTCCCCCAGGACCAGTTGTCGCAAGGGGACCTGGTGTGCAGGTATTTGGCAAGTACGGTCTTTCTATGCACCGAGCGGAGGTTTTTCCCCCACGAGCGGAGGTTTTTCTGTCTTGGACTCTCTCCTTTTCCCCTCTCACTCCCCGTAGAGGGTAGAGTCACTCAAGGAGAGTGATCAAATATGTCAGGTATGGCTTTTATCTATTTATGTTCAGTGTTAAAGCAAATGTTGTAGGTGGAGTGTTGGATTTAACTAGACTTGGAGTTATCACATGTGTGTATGGTTAGGAAGTGATTATAAAAATTGACCTTGAAATCTAGGTTGGTAAGGAGGCAGTGAGTAGATGATTTTCAAGTATATTTATTCTCTTATTCACAAATATTTATTAAATATCACTATATACTTGATACTGGGCTGGAGCTTAGGAAATCACAAGAAGTAGGGCATTACCTATGACATTTACAGGTCAATTGGAGAAGTATACTATGTGAAAGATTATTTCATGTATAGGAAAGATAAATGCACATTCTATTTTCTGTATCTAGTTTAGCAGTAGAATCAGCAGAAAATATTTAACATATTTTCAATAATTATTCAAGATAGGAAGAGATTCTTACATGTAAAAATGTAGTATTTCCCAACTTCTTGTCCATGGTTGATGAGGCAGTCCCTTTCCTCCCTTCTTCCATTCTTGTTAATAATAAATTTAGCTTTGCTAATCTCTCTCTACATCTTCTCCTAGTCTTCTGTCCTTTGTCTTGGATCCGTAGTAGAGGAAGTTTTCTGTCCTGTTTTATAATTTGGATTGGCAAACCTCTCAGTGGAAAAGAGGAAGGTAGATGATGGGAGTGGTAAAGAAGCAGAATTAGAAGTCCATTTTTTGCCAACATATTTTAGAGCCATGTAGTAGGGAGTGTGATCTCCATTGTCTGCCAAGTTTCTCAATGTTAGCAGAGAAACTCTTGAAAGTTAGTAGAAAGTAGATCAATAATTAAGATATAAAATTTATTCTAATTCTGAAATTCTGCGTTTCAGTGGCCATCTTCAGAAAAGGGCTTGGGATTTTTGGGGAAATTAAAAAGATTAGAATTAATAACAATATGAGCCAGTGTGATATATGATAATATACCATATTAATATAATGCTATTTATAGCATATATGATCTCTGAGAGAATTATATGATTAGAGAATTAGAAAGATAGAAAATTTGACATCTCACGGTAATATATAGACTATACTTTAAAAATGTTTAAAGCAGAAATAACTAATAATAATTTGACTTAATCACTCAATAATCTTAAAACTTGGTGTTTTGTACTGCATGTATTGTAATATTTGTTATCACCTGAGAGGATTGTGTTTCCTAACTTGGCATGACAGAGGCTATTTTCTCCAAGACATAATGTTCATAATCAAGAAATATCCAGTAATAGGTAAACTCAGTAATTATTGAATATTAAGTAAAAGTAAAATTCAATAGTAGGTAAATGGTGAGAATTTGAGTTTGGCTATAGTTGACTATTTGTCATTTTTTCTATGGAAATGTTAAGGAGACAACAGATGTTAGTAAGGATGTAGAGAAATGGGAACCCTCTTGCACTGTTGGTAGGAATGCAAACTAGTGCAGCCAGTCTGAAAAACAGTATGGAGGTTTCTCAAAAAATTAAAAATAGAGCTACCCTATGACCCAACAATTGCACTACTAGGTATTTATCCAGAGGATACAAAAATGCTGACTTGAAGGGGCACATGCACGCAGTGTTTATAGCAGTGCTATCAAAAATAGCCAAAATATGTAAAGAGCCCAAATACCCATCGACTGATGAATGGTTAAAGAAGATGTGATGTACACACACACAATAGAATATTACTTGGCGATCAAACAGAATGAAATCTTGCCATTTACAACAACATGGATAGAACTAGAGTGTATTATACTAAGCAAAATAAGTCAGAGAAAGATAAGTATCATATAATTTCATATGTAGAATTTAAGAAACAAGTCAGATGAACATAAAGGGAAGGGAAGGAAACATAACATAGAGAGAGAGAGACGAACGATAAGAGACTCTTAAATACAGAGAACAAACTGAGGGTTGCTGGAGGGTGTTGGGTGGGGGGATGAGCTAGATAGGTGATGGGCATTAAAGAGGGCACTTGGTGGGATGAGCACTGGGTGTTATATATATAAGCAATAAATCACCACAAATTCTACTCCTGAAATCAGTATTGCACTATATGTTAACTAATTTGTATTTAAATAAACTTAAAAATTTTCTTAAAAAGGAGGAAAAATACGTTAAGGAAGTTTCAC
This sequence comes from Proteles cristata cristata, assembly GCA_017311185.1. Classification (NCBI taxonomy): domain Eukaryota; kingdom Metazoa; phylum Chordata; class Mammalia; order Carnivora; family Hyaenidae; genus Proteles; species Proteles cristata. The sequence continues at coordinate 1,071,604 of JAESUZ010003940.1, forward strand.
TTGTGGGAGAATGGTATAGATATAATTTTCCTTAATTCCCCCTCTCAGAACAATTAAAAACTCTGGACATCAAATATAGCACAAACAGAAGAAGACCTGGAAGGTAGAGAGAACAAGACAACTGGCTATGGACTCTGGGACCCAAGGAATGACACAAGGTGAATTGTTATTTTATTTTATTTTTTTCCCTGTGTATCTCCAACTGGGTCCTGCAGAAGCTTTATATCTGAGAATGCCCAGACCACAGACCAGATCAGAAGAGGCATAGACCACAACAAAAGCAAAAATAAAAGCAAACCAAAGACCTCCCCTATAACCCAAACAAACAAAAAGCCAACTCCTCACAAAACTACAAAACAAAACACAACCCAAGAAAAGCCTTTTCTTTCTAGCTAAAGCATGTGGAAAGGGTCAGCCTAGAAAGGCAAAAAATATGTAGATAACAAATGATCTGGTCCAGTCAGATAACCACAGAAGAAAACTGTAGCTCTATGCCTACTCCTTCCAGTAAAGGGTGGGTGGGGTGTCAGGACTTCTACCCTTGCCAGACCATAGATGTTCCCAACCAGAAGGTACCCACTGCAATTACACCTCCATGCTGGGGTGTCAGAGAAGGCTGAGTGAGAAACTGGGAACTTTGTCCTTGCTGGGTACAATGAATCCCCCCTCCCATGCTTGCAGCATCAGTGGAGTAGTGACATCGCACCACTTACCTTCCCAGCCAGGGTGTCATCTGTGGACACCTAGTGGGAACCTGAATTCCCACTTTATGCAGGAGTATCAGGGAACCCCAGATCCCCTCAAGGTTCCCACAGAGGCTGAGTAGAGAACCGAGATATTTACCCCCACCTGGCAGAACTGAGGTACTGCCCCATTTCATTCAGTGGAGTGGTGTCAGAGGAAAGTTGCTAAAAAGGATTTAAATAAGACAGTCTCATAAAACCCCTAATGTCCCAATTTCAATAAAAAATAACTCATTATACCAAGAACCAAGAGGAACTCAAACTGGATGAGAAAAGACAATCTACACAAACATCAAGATGATACATATTAGAATTATTTGACAATGAATTTGAGGAAACCGTCATAAAAATGCTTCAATAAACAGTTACAGATATGCTTGAAACCATTGAAAAATAGAAAGGGCAAAAATATGGTAGTTCTCAGCAAAGTCAATAGAAGGTATAAATAAGATCCAAATGGAAATTTTAGAGCTAAAATTTTTTTTAGAAAAGCAAAATAAAACCTCAGTGGATAGTCTTAATAGAAAAAATGGAGAGGACAGAGGGGAAAAGAAAATCAGTGAATTTGTACATAGAACAATAGAAATGATCCAATCTGAACAACAGAATAAGTCAGAGAAAGATATCATGACTACACTTGTGTGGAATTTGAGAAACACAACAGATGAACAGAGAAAGAGAAGGAAGGATAAGTTAAAAACAAAAGGTAGGCAAAAGATAGGAGACTCTTGAACACAGAGAATAAACAGGGTTGCTAGAGGGGAGGTGGATGGGGAGTGAGTGAAATGGGTGATGGGCATTAAGGAGGGCACTTCTGGGTGTTATATGTAAGAGATGAATCACTGGGCTCTACTCCTGAAGCCAAGACTACACTGCGTGTTAACGGACTTGAATTTATTTATTTATTTAAAAAGTTTTAAAATATATATTTATTTATTTTTGAGAGAGAGAGAGCATGCATGAGCCGAGGAAGACAGAGAGAGAGAGGGAGACACAGAATCTGAAGCAGGCAATGATAGCACAGAGCCTGATGCAGGGCTCGAATCCACAAACTTCGAGATCATGACCTGAGCCAAAGTTGGGCACTTAAGGATCTGAGCCACCCAGGCACCTCACCAACTTGAATTTAAATAAACAAAACAAAAACAATTTAAGATATTGTACTTCCAGAAGGATGTAGGAGAGAAGGTACCCCCTGCAATTGCATGGAAATTCAGTTGATTTTGTGTGTTGCTCTTGTATTCTGCACCTTTGCTGGACTCATTAGTTCTAGGAGGTTTTTTGTTTGTTTGTTTTATTTTTTAATATATTCCTTGGAATTTTCTCTGAAGACCATCATTTTATCTGCAAACAAGGACAATAAAACAAGTTTTATTTCTTTCTTTCTGATCTGCATGCCTTTTGTTTCCCTTTCTTACTGCATTGGCTAAAATGTCCTGTACTATGATGGATAACAATGGTTAAAGTATTCTTTGCTTTGCCCCCATAAGGGAAAGCATTCAGTCTTTGACTATTAAGTGTGATGCTAGCTGTGGGTGATTTTGTTTTGTAGACTTTTCTTTAAAGTTGGGGAAGTTTCCTTCAATTCCTAGTCTTCTGAGAAAGTTTTATCATGAATGAGCTTTGACACTGAAACTAAGAGTACAGTGCCATTTACAATCACTCAAAAATGAAAGGAAGAAATACTTAGATGTAAGTGTATCAAAACATCTTCAGGCCTTTATTCTGAAAACTACACAATGCTGATGAAGGGAATCAAACAGTCTTTAAAATAAATGGAGAATTATGCCAATTTCATGGATAGGAAGAATTAGTGTACTAAAGATGTCAGTTTTCTCTAATTAATATACAAGTATTCAAAATCCCAACAAGATTTTTTTGTAGCTATAGTCAAGATGATTCTAATATTTATATGGAAAAGTAGAGGAACTAGAACATTTCAAAGGCAATTTCAAGAAAGAAAATATAGTGGGAGAAAAAGTCTACTTAATTTCATGACTTATTATCTTTTTATAGTAATCAAGACTGTGTGGTATTGGGAGAGGAACAGACACAGATCAGTGGAATGGATAGAGAACCTAGAAATAGACTTACAAGATATGGCCAACTGATTTTTGAAAAAATGCAAAAACAGTTCAAGAAAGGTAGGATAATCTTTGCAACAAGTGGTGCTAGAGCAATTTTCTATTCACAAGGCAAAAACAAAAATAAAAACAAAAACATGTACTAAATCTCATATATTATATAAAAATTAAGCCAAAATGCATCATCAATATAAATGTGAAAGATAATATATACAGCTTTTAGAAGACAGCATAGGAAAAAAATCTTTCGTGTCTATGGCTTAGTGAGAAGTTCATAGACAGGACACAAAAACACTATCCATAAAAGACAAAAATCAATTAATTGCATGTCATGAAAATTAAAGACTTTTTGTTTCTTGTGAAAGACCTCAGTAAGAGGTTGAAAAGATTAGCTATCAACCAAGAGAAAGTATCTGCAAACCACATATCTTAAAAAGGACCAGTTTTTAGAATATATAAAGAACTCTGACAACTCACATTAAAAAACAAACAATCCAAATAGAAAATGGCAAAGGACATGAAGAGCCATTTCACTGAGAGAATATATACTTGGCAAACAAACACATGAGAAAATGTTCAGCATCACTAGCCATTAGGGAAATGTAAATTTAGACTACAGTGAGTTATCACTATATACCTGTAAGAATAGTTATACTTGAAAATATGACAATACCAAATGCTGGCAAGGGCGTTGAGAAACTAGATCTGTCATACATTGCTCGTGGGAATGTAAAATGGTACAGCCATCTTAGAAAATAGTATGGCAGTTTTTTTAAAAAGCTAAATATATAGTTACCATATGACACAGAAATTGTATTCCCGGGCTTTTATCCTAGAGAAATGAAAACTATATTTGCACAAAAATCTGTACATAACTGTTTATCATAGCCTTATTTGTAATAGCCAAAACCTAGAAGCAATCTAGATATCTTTCAATAGGTGAGTGGTTAGACCAACTGTGGTCAAAGTTATAGAGATGGTGGGGCGCCTGGATGGCTCAGTCGGTTAGGTGTCTGACTTCGGTTCAAGCCCCACATCGGGTTCTGTGCTGGAAGCTCAGAGCCTGGAGCCTGTTTCAGATACTGTGTCTCCCTCTCTCTCTGCGCCTCCCCTGCTCATGTTCTGTCTCTCTCTGTCTCAAAAATAAATAAACTATAAACAAAATTTTAAAAAATATATAAAGATGGAAAATGTATTCATAGTTGCTGGGGGGGGTTAGGTATGTTGGAGTGGGAGAAAAGAGGTGGATGTGACTATGAAGGAATAGCATGGGGGAGGTCTTTGTGCTGATGGACTAATTCTATATCTTGATTGTGTTGGCAGAAATGCAAATCTACAGGTCAAAAATGACAGAACGAAACTCACACATGTACCAATGTCAAATTCCTAGTTTTAATATTGGACTATGATTATGAAAGATGTAGCCATTGGGGTAAGCTGAGTGAAAGGTACAGACCTCTCCTCTGTACTGCTTCTACAAATTTATGTGACTCTACAATTATTCCAAAATAAGATGTTCAAAGCTTTGATCTTCAGAGGAAGCTATACAGTCACGCAGTTTCTATAATGGTGATAGAGATGGAAAACAAGTAACTAGCTAACTAGCTAACTAACTAAATAACTGACTAGTCTTACCTTTCCTTGGAATGGATAACCAAGATTGCACATGATTCCTAAAGCAATGCTTTCCCCCTAAAAATATCTTTTTAAATAAAAGTACTTAAAAAATCTATATGACAATAAAGTGATACACATATTAGACAATTTATGATTTTTAGAAATACAGCCACCAATCTGTAAATGTAAATCTTTGTCCTCAAACCATTCTGTGTCGCTTTTAATCCTGCTTTTCTTCAGGAATCTCTTGTTTGTAGCTGTCTAGCGTTTCTCAGAGTACTTCCTCTCTAGCTTATTTTTCATATGCGCCATTGGTAAGAAGGGACACATTTTGGGTGTGAATCTTCTACAGTGATGGCCTCTTCTAAATGGTGGTGTTTATTCAGAGAACAAAACAAATGTCACTTGATACTAAATAAGTTATAGGTGACATATTACCTTGTGGGTATTATGCTTATTCGATAATTTCCTTAATTGAAGCAATTTTTTAAAAGTCTTTAAATCCTATGTTATGTTCTTTGTTTCAAATTTAGTTTTTCAAAAAATCTTTCCTTAAAAATCTTTGAACAAGATTCAAGGGATGAATGTTATAAGTAATGAATTTTATCTCAACATAAATAAGGATTTTCTGATAAACATATTCAAAGATAGGATATGTTTTTGTTGGGAAGAAGCAGTTAAACTGGAGAAACTTTTAATTCTCTTCTAACTTAAAATTTAAAAATATAAATATTAATAAATATTTATAAATAAATAAAAATATCAATAAAAATATAAAATTTATACAGTGGTTTCAAGAGAGAAATTTTTAAAATGGCAAGTATTCCTTTTTAAAGAGAAATGATGCTAGCTGAAATCACATAATGAAGGTGCCATAAATGATTGAAATTATGTCTCTTACTAATGGATATCAATATTTATTGAGGACCTACTGCGTTCTAAGCATGACTCCAGGTTTAGAATAAGAGGATCTAGAATAAAAGAAGTCACTACTTTCATGGGGCTAATATAGTGGGGGAGAAAAATATGTAGACATATAATAAGTCATGGGGTAATTCGTGTGTAGAGAGGCATAAATTGGGAAAGGGGAGATAGGAAGCACTGGGGGGGAGGGAGTTGTAAAGTGATCTCTTCGATTAGCTGATATTTAAACCTGGACTTAAAGGAAGTGAGAGTATGTGAGCCATGAAGATGTCTGGAGAAATTTAATTGTTGGTAGAGACAATAGCTGTTTTAAGTGCTCTTGGGTAGTGTGATGATTAATTTTATATGTCAGCTTGACTGGGCTAAGGGATGTTCAGATGGTTGGTAAAACATTACTTCTGGGTGTGTCTGTGAGGATGTTTCTGGGAGAGATTAGCATTTGAATTGAGACTGAGTAGAGAAGATTGCCCACAACAATGCAGGTGGGTATCATCCAGTCCACTGAGGGCCTGAAAAGAACAAAAGGCTGAGGAAGAATACAGTTTCTCTCTTTGCTTGAGGTGAAACGTCCATCTTCTGCTCTCAGAAATCAGTGTTCCTGTTCTTCAGACTCTAGCTGGGACTTACACCATTGTTTTCCCCTTCTCAGGCTGAATTACGTCACTGGCTTTCCTGGTTCTCTAGCTTGCAGACAGCAGATTGTGGAACTTCACAGGCTCCAGAATTGCATGAGCCAATTTCTATAATAAATCTCCTCTTATATGTATGTATATATCCTAATGGTTCTGTTCTCTGAAGAACTGTAGCTAATACAGATGGAAAGGAGTTAGAATGTTGGAGGAACAGCATGCCAGCCAATGTGGCTGGTGTGGAGAAAGGGTAATAATGAGAGGCCTAGATAAACTAAACCAAAAACTTAACCAGCTTTTCCGCTTCTGGACAAGTGCTTGCGCTACGGGAAGCTATTACCTAACCAGCTCTTTCTGCTTCTGTAACAATGCTTAAGGCTTGCTTTCCCGCTTCCCCGGATCTACCGGGCGGCTACACACGGTCCTAGGCCACCGGATTGCCCAAGCGACTAGCCTCATGTTCCCTCCATCACCCCACCTTGGCGGCAGCCAATCCAAAAAGGCCAGTGGCTACCCCCCACCTTGCTGAGGGAAGGGCCTGGAGAGAGAGATGTTAACCTGTTAGTCGCCAAACAAGACTTTAGACTCGCTCTATGATAGGCCGAATTCAAAGGTATCCCAAATGTTGTAATTGGATCCCGCCAAAAACCTGATGGCGGGAACCAATCAGATACAGTATATGTTCACATTTAAATGTTAACCAATGGCAAACTTGTAACCATGGAAATCTCCTGTCCCTCCCCATGACTTGTTTACTTTTGTCTATAAAAAGGCTGCAAAGGCTTTGTTCAGGGCCTCTTAGCGTCACCGGCAACGAGTACGCGGAGGTCCGGGTTTGAACCTGCGAATAAACAACCCTTGCTGCTTGGCTTTGACTCTGGTCTCTGGTGGTCTGATTTTGGGGTTCTCTCGAACTCTGGGCATTTCAATAAAAAAAGACTGGAGAAGTGGTTGTGGAGCAGAGGGTGAAAATTATATAGGACACTAAGTCATGGTGTGTCTTGTGGGTTTTACCATGAATGGGATGGGAAGCTGTTGAAATGATGAGCAGAAAGTGATATCATCTTTCTTATATTAAAAAAGGATTTGTCTGGCTATTGAGCACAAATTGTTGGGCGTAAGAGTGGAAGCAGGGAGAATATTTAGGAAAGAGGTTATTGCAATAATCTAGCAAGAGATGGAAGTGGATTGGAATGCATAGGAGATGGGCAGTGGTGTAGGTGAGAAGTGGATATATAATTTGAAAGTAGGTATCATAGGATTTACTGGTAATTGGATATGGACATGAGAAAAAAAAGATACAAGTACAAAATTATTGGCTTGAGCAGCTGGAAGATTATAGCACTGCATTCGATAATTGAAAGGTTTGGTGTTGAGGAATATGTCTTCCTGTTCAGTGAGCCTCAGCATATGGCTGTTGCTGCTCTTTGGCTCAGATTTGTAGACTTGATGAATATATTTACCTTTTCCTTCTTGCCAGTTGCCACCACTTATATGCCTGGGGTACCCCATAATTTGTGGATGGTATTGGCCACTGCTTGCATAAAACATATTAGTGACAGAATATGATTTTAAATATTATGAGTACAACCCAAAGCACTCAAGCCTGATGATTTAGAATGCCTGCCATTTTGTAATTGGTTTTTGTATCATTTTAATATGACTGCTTAACTTGGACTTTTATTTTTTCTGTTCCCTCTTTGGCCTTTGACTGCCACATTCCTGCCTACCTCTATCTCCAAGGCTAACCTATCAGAGTTTTTTTTCCCCTTAAAATATACCTTTCAAACCTATGGAAAATGTCTGAAGGCTTCCTTTAAAAAAAAAAAACTAGCATATGTCATCTTTCAACATATCTAACAAAATGTTATTGTCTAGGGTGAATGACAGCATCAATTTTTTTTTTAATATTTTTATTTATTTCTAGGAGAGAGAGAGAGAGACAGCATGAGCAGGGGAGGGTCAGAGAGAGGGAGAGTTACAGACTGAAACAGGCTCCAGGCTCTGAGCAGGCAGTCAGCACAGAGCCCGATGCGGGGCCTGAACCCACGAACTGAGAGATCATGACCTAAGCGAAAGTCGGACGCTTAACCGACTAAGCCACCAGGCGCCCCTTTCTGAGATTCTTAAACAGATAACTTCCATCAGTATGGAGCCAGGAATTGAGGTTGAAGTCACCATTGCAGATGCTTAAATCGACCTTTTAAATTAATTGATTATTAGTTAAAAATAACTAACTAAATACGTAAATACTTCATAAGTGACTAGATCCTCATTTCCTGAAAACAAAAACAAACAAATAAACAAAAGACACCAAGCAAACCAGTATTTTCTGAGGCAGAATTCTAGATTTACCACTTAATTTGGTGTAATCCTGGGCAAATTACTTAATTGCTCTGTGCTCCAGATGTCTCATCAATAAAATGGAATTTTAATAGTTTCTGCTTCATAGGGCTGTTGTGAAGTATAAATGTGATAATGCATTTAAAGCGCTTAGCACATTATGTGCCTCTATAAGTGTTAGCTTACATCGATAAGGTAATTAATTGACCTGCTAACACATATCTTTCCACTTCTACAAAATAAGGAAAAATACCCTATCTCTATGGCATTTAGTAGGCATTACAGTTAATATTCATCTTCAAATTTATTATTTTAAAAGAAAAATAACTGCTTTTTAATATGGTAATTTATTAGTGGTAAGGATTTAACATATTTTGGCCTAAAATACTGAAACATTATAGGAACCTAGAGTTTTATGTGGAGAATTTTCATTTTTTTAAAGGAGGATATCTATTTCTGAATGGCTTATGGTATATATGTTAAAAATATTCTGGAATAAGCTATCTTTCAAGATGAAGTTAAAACTCAAAATCAGCAATAAATGCTTCACATGAAATGAAAAAAAAGTCAGGAACAACCAGCCTCTTGGTGTTAGAGGTCACTCGTCAGTTAGGGGTATGGAAATGTTGACGACTGGCTGAGGCCATCTGTATTGTTGCTTCCCTCTCCTCGCTCTAAAGTTGATGCAGGTTTTTAGTTGTTTTCCTGACCGGCTTGTGCTGGAAAGCAGGTTTGTTTTCTGTTGGCAGCCCTCCTTTTTGTGCTCCCTGAGAGGTAACCTTAAATTGATTATGTTGCCCCTTCACCCCTGCCTTCGGCTGGATTACGAAGGGAAGGGACTCAGGGACCTCAGAGTTAGAAATTCACATACAAATGACAGCACTTTTCTTTGAATTCCTCTATCAATTTGTCTTTCTTGGGACACAGTACACTTTGCAGGGGAATTTTATTTTGTATGTATCATTTCCCTTACTAGTGAAATGTAGGTGTTAGAGGCATATAGTTCAACTCACCCCCGTCCCTCCACTCGAGTCTCTTCTCATATGCACCCCTAACAACTGATTATCTAGCTTCTGTTCCAGCACTTCCAGCCATGAGCCATCTTACCCCATAATCTGCCTTTGGGGGAGACCGGTTTCTTCTCTTTTATTCAGCTGAAACTCCTTTATTGACACAAGTCATATAATATTTTAGTTCAAAGATTTTATTTTTGAATATATTTTATTCTAGTTCATTTCGTTTTTGCATGGACATTTTCTTCACTGTTCTTTTTCTTTCTTTCTTTTTTTAATGTTTATGTATTTATTTTGAGAGGTGGGGGCAGGGGCAGAGAGAGGGAGAAACAGAATCACAGGCAGGCTCTGAACTGTGAGTGTGGAGCCTGATGCAGGGCTTAACCAACTGAGCCACCCAGATGCCCCTTTTTATTGGTCTTTTTAAAAACATTTTTTATGTTTATTATTGAGAGAGAGACAGTGAGAGAGAGACACAGAGTGAGTGGGGGAGGGGCCAAGAGAGAAGGAAACACAGAATCCAAAGCAGGTTTCAGGCTCTGAGATGTCAGCACAGAACTCAATACAGAATGATGAGATCATGACCTGAGCTGAAGTGAGACATTTAACCAAATGAGCCACCCAGATGCCCTATCTTTACTGTTCTTTTAAAAAAAAATTTTTAGGGGCGCCTGGGTGGCTTAGTCGGTTAACCATCCGACTTTCGCTTAGGTCATGATCTCGCGGTTTGTGGGTTCGAGCCCCGCGTCGGGCTCTGTGCTGACTGCCAGCTCAGAGCCTGGAGCCTGTTTCAGTCTGTGACTCCCTCTCTCTCTGACCCTCCCCTGCTCACGCTGTCTCTCTCTCTCTCTCTCCTAGAAATAAATAAAAAAACATTTAAAAAAAATAAAAAAATTTTTTAAATGTTTTATTTATAACATTTAAATAAACCCACGAACCCACGAACTCACGAACCGAGAGATCATGACCTAAGCGAAAGTCGGACGGTTAACCGACTAAGCCACCCAGGTGCCCCTTTACTGTTCTTTTTAAATCCTGATCATACTATCAATATTTTCTTGAGTATTAGAGAAATATTTAAACATATTCAACTTGCTCATGAAGTTATTTTTCACAATTATTTTACTATAATTTTATAATTAAAAAAGCAAATTAAGAAACTCTGTTCCCAGGTGGGTCTTGAAGTCAAGATCCCAAGATCAAGAGTTGCATGCTCTACTCTTTGAGCCAGACAGGCACCCCTATCTTACTATAATTTTGAATTTAGCCTGCCTTATTTTTTGTGTGTGTGAAATTTTGAAATGTTATATAGTCATTTAATTAATATATTTTTTGGTTACAAAGGTAATGAGCATATCTCTTGTCACTGGAGACTTGAGTAAACCACTGGTAGGTCTCTCAGGACTAGTCCAGCAAATTTTTCATGCATGTCTTTTGAGAGTATTTGCTACTACACACAGGGCATCTTTATTGTGGGTCTGGGATCAAAGAGGTCCATGAATCCCCTAGAATTAAGTGACACATTTTGGTTTTCCACATATGAGCAGATCTTAGGGAGATTCCATAGACTTTCATCAGGCTTTTAGAGAGTTCTGCAAATTCCCTTCCCTCAGATGTTAAGAACATTGTTGCTGGAAAAGTTATGAGAGCATGCATGACTTTGCTAGGCTACCAGAACAAATATCACAGACTGGGTGGCTTAGATAACCAAAGTGTGTTTTCTTAAAATTCTGGAGACTAAACACCTGAGATCAAGATGTCAGCAGAACAGGTCTCCTCTTGTCTTGTAGATGGCTATTTTCTTCCTGTGTCTTCAGCTGTAATTCCCTCTGGGCATGTCTGTGTCCCAATCTCCTTTTCTTATAAGGACACCAGTCATACTGGAGTAGGGTCCATGCTAATGACCTCATATTAGCTTAACTACCTTTTTAGAGGCTTGATCTCTAAATACCTTCTAGGTTTTGGAGGTTAGGACTTCAACATATAAATCTGGGAGGATTACAATGCAGCCCACAACAGAGCACTTGTATGAAAATTAAAAATAAAAAAGTGTGAACTGCATTCAGTTCACTCTAGGATATGTTTTCCCTAGTCAGAATTTGCTTGCACAATATTTATTAGCCTGCAACTCAAATGTAATTTCCTTTTCAAACTGGCTGCTTCTGTGTGAGTTCTCTGGATCACTGGAGCCAGAATCAATCAGCCAGAAATATTTATTGAGCACCCACTGTGTGCAAAAAGCTGTACAAAGAGCTCTAAAGTCTGCAGTATTGATTGTGCCTGCCAGCCAAGGTCAGGTTGTATGGAGGTATGTATTGGGTATTTTAAGCCCTGAAATTTAAAGGTTCTTATCATGGAAAGGAAATTTCCATAGGTATCTTTCCTATAACCTATGGTGGAGACATTGATGCTTGTCTTTAAGCTGAAAGTGAGTAGACTTTGGAAAGTTTTCTTAAAATTAAAATTTTAAGAAACATTAAAACATTAAAATCTATTCCATTTACAAAGTGTGTGCATGGTTGTGGTAGAGAGAAAACACTATTATTTCTAAGCAAATGTGGAGGGTTTATCTCATGGAGAAAACTATCTTCATTTGGCAACCTACATCAATAGATATACTTTATTACCAAGATGAGCTTTCTAGGGTGCAGTGAAACATAGAGAGATTGCTAAGCTTCTCTGGCTAAGAAATAAACAGAAATTTGGAGAATTCAGAGATGAGCACTCTATGAGAAGAGAGGAGAAGGGAAGAGGGGTAGGAGGAGGGTGGAGACTCCTCAGAATGGTGGAAGACTGGAGCCTGGAAAGACACAATCATTGAAAATGCTTCTGAGTTGAAAATGGTAGAAAGAAGGTTTAATCCTTCATCTTAAATTGTTGGCAGTGCTGTGTAGTGGTGTGAGCCTCGTTGGCTCTCTCCAAATTCCAGTGGAATCTCTTGCAGGCCCAGCTTTGAGTCTTTGGTTGCTGAGAGACAAGGGTAACACCAGATGGAGTGGGAAAGAGGAGAGAAACATAATAAGAAAACAAACACATGGACCTACCTAAGCTAAGGAACAATATTACTAATAATGTTGGGTCTGCCTTTGCAACATTTTACTAAACCAAACAGCAGATTTCCCCCAAACTGAGAAGCCTATTTTATTTCATTTTTATTACCCAAGATTTAAAGTTTTGCCTGGTGTTTTGGAGGCTTCCTCTGGGCAGTTAGTAGCCAGAAGCCATTGGATACAGGTGGTGACAGCAGCAGTGACAATGGGATTATATTTCTTAGGCATGGGTGAGTAAAGATTCCTAATTCGTCTTTAGCTTGGTCCAGTAGTGCAAAGTTAGAGGCTATTTATCTCACTGAGGTAGTACATTTCATCCTTATGATTTTGAATACGCATAACCAAAGATACTGATGATGTTGGGAAGGGCAAGACCCTATGCCTACTTCTGGCGATTGCCTAAACTCATCTCCTTTCTAAAAGTGCTTATATAGTCAGATTGGGGTCCTAAATCCCTAATATCTCATTCTCCATAAGCAGACTCATATTTCAAGCCTTGATAAGAGTCTCCAACTTAGCATTATGAATATGAGACCCCAAAGCACGCTGTGTCAGGAAAGAGATGCCACACTCAGACTGGGTTACTGAGCAGAGTTTAATAAAAGGACAATTTATAAAGCTATAGGCAGGGCATAATGGAGATGATAAAGGATAGACAGTGCAGCTCTTTAGGTCTGGTATCAGCTGGGGGTCTTTGTCCTCCCAGGCTGAAAGGGGGAAGGGGCGAGAGAGGCTCATGAACCTGGTGTGAGAGCTGTAATAGAGGATCCTGTGACAGGGGGACAGAAACAGATAATCTGGATGGGTGGCAGGGAGAATTGGAGGAAGAAAAACTCTGACCTCATTCTTCCTCTGCCTTCTGCTGTCCTACTGATGCTTCTGGTTGACTGAACCCCACTGGAAGCTTGCTGCAGTCCACACAGGCCAGTCTACCAGGGAAGACACCAGGCTTGGAGAGGATCTGAAGGGCAAACAGGAAGAGATCAAGCTACAGATACAGCTTTCTGTATTTTGAGGGGTTCAGACATTATCCAAGTGTAAGCTGTGTTGTATTTGGGGAGGTCCCGTGCTACTAACTTTAGCTCTGCTAAATGCCATTTCCACCAGATAGGCTTCCTCATAAACCTAGCCAGAAGGAGCCTTCCTATCTTTTGCATGTGTCTAGTACTATGTCTGTCCTACTCATTGAGCACAACAGATACTGCCTTGGACTTAATGTGGATGAAAACCTCTCTATTTGTGTCCTGCTTATATTTGTTTCTTCCTAAATGCCTTGTGCAATGCCTTATACTCAACTTTTTCCATTAAAAGTTTTCTGTTTTTGTTTTTTAAAGTGGCCAACCCCACAGGGCAGCAGTCAGAATTACTTATGTCTCCTCAAGTATGACAGGTGTTTACCTCATGTTTTCACTATTACTAAGCTGGTCCCAACTATGCCTGGATGGTAACGAAGCATTTTCAGCATGATTCATATCTTTCCATGTAGTCTCTAAGCCACAGAACAGCAAAAGAATCATAAACTTGAGATGGCATTGGGATAACTGCTTCTTTGTTCTGAAGTCTCTTGTGTTTACCTGCTTCCTGCCCTAAGTTACTCCCCGACTATTAGCATCAGTTCTTTCCTCTGGTCTGGCTCCTTTTTCCCTTGCTTCTCTTTACCTCAGGCTCCTTGCCCTAGTTAAGCAAATTTGCTTGCTGACTTCTCAGCATGAAGAGCATAATTTGCTTCTGGTCCTTCACATGCATACATCTTATTCAAGGTCTAGAGCACTGTCTTTTTATCTCCCTGGGTTATTAGGAAGTTAGCGTTGCCCTAAGGTTATGTGCAAGAATTTTAGCAGAATTGGAAAAAAAATCTACTACTTAATTAAGGCATGCTTCCCTAATTTTGCATTTGTGTCTTGAAGTTTGGAATCTGTAGGTAGTATTTTAGATTTTTCCTTTAAAAATTTTTTATCTTGCTAGTGGGTTTATTAGTATAGCCTATTGCATATTTTGGATCTGGATTATGCTGTCAAGTATATCATTTCTCCAATTTCTGTTTATTTACAAATTTTATGAACAAATTTTCTGTTCATTTGTTAGTTTAAGCATCAAAATAGATAATTTATTATTGGTTGAATTTGATCTATTAATCAGAAATCTCTGATTATCATTCATTTAGCTATTAAATCAATCACTTGTAATATTATCCAGATCACATTTCTCTATCTAATTAGTAAGTAGGTTATTAAAAACCAAATGCCTAGCTGCAATACAAATATAACATTTTATGCCAGTCTGGCTATGAGAAAAAGATATTAGTAATTTGCACAATTTATTCTTCAAAGGTCAGTCTGGCTTCTACTCATTAACACTTATAAATGTTTATATACCCTACTAATTATTTGTTCAAGGTTTGTTTTTTGTTTTGTTTCCAACCAGTGGTTGGAATAAATTTTAGAAGTCTATAGTTTTCAGGAAATATATTTGGAAAAAGGGGGCGCCTGGGTAGCGCAATCAGTTAAGTGTCCAACTTTGGCTCACGTCATGATTGCATGGTTCATGAGATTGAACTCCACGTCAGATGCTGCTCTGGCAGCTCAGAGCCTAGAGCCTGCTTCAGATTCTGTGTCTCCTCTCTCTGCCCCTCCCCTGCTCACACTCTGTCTCTCTCAAAAATAAATAAGCATTAAAAAAAGGAGAAAATATATTTGGAAAATGAAACATTTTCTTGCTCATCCTCAGTCTTCTGTTATCTGTTTTATTCACATAATGTCTCAAATGCTGACATTTGTCCTCCATTGAATTTGCAAATACTTTTAGTATTCAGGGATAAAATCCATCCTGGTTAGCTCTCTTTGAACTTAAAACCAGCAAAACACAAATCAACTAACCTGAGAAGAGTTCTTCAACTCTCATGTCACCAATTTTGGATTTCAGTCCTTCTTTCATTCATTCATTTAAAGTTTATTTATTTATTGAGAGACAGAGAGAAAGAGAGAGAGAGAGGACAAGAGAGAATCCCAAGCAGGCTTTGCACTACTAGCACAGAGCCCAATGTGGGGCTCAATCTCATGAAACATGAGATCATGACCTGAGCTGAAATCAAAAGTCAGACACTTAACTGACTGAGCCACCCAGGAACCTCGCAATCCTTTAGAGAAATAAAGTAAGGATTGAAATTGCTCCCTATTATGCTTAATAGTAGTCTACAGGTTAAGAAGAAAAAGTGGACATTATCTAACATCCATAGTGAGGGAAAAGTTGCTCGCAAATTCATGTGCTATGTTTAATTCTAGTTCAGAATTTTAAATTCTAATTATTTAAAAATCCTATTATTTGCAAGGATGAAAATAGAGAAATAAATTCATTTTCAAGAGGAGTTCCTTATTAAAATCCACATTTCTAGGACATGATGTCTTTAGGTTTGTTGAAGAGCTGAAGGAGTGATATGGGGAGCTAGTCCTTTAATCTCAGGTACAGCATAACAAGGAGTGTAGGTCCAAACCCCGTTACCCCATTACCTGGCATCACTTAGCTCTCTCTGCTGTAGTATTGCATGTGACCCTACGTGAGGAATTAATAAAGGGACAAAAATGGAATAACAAACTAATTATCACGTATCTACTACATTCCTTAAACAGGTATGAAATACACTTTAGAACTCTTGTCCTTTTTATCATCATTAAAAAATGTATTGATTGATTTATATATTTATTTATTTAACCTTTTGACCCTTTTCATCCATTTCTTATTATTCCCTCCTTCTGGTAACTACTGGTCTGTTTTCCGTATGTATGAGTCTTTTTTTTATTCCATATATACCATATTTGTGGAATAGGAGAAATCATACTGTATTTGTCCTTCTGTCTGACTTATTTCACTTAACATAATACCCTTGAGGTTCATCCAAGTTGCAAATGGCAAGATTTCATTCTTTTTAATAGTTGAATAATATTCCAGTGTGTGTGTGTGTGTGTGTGTGTGTGTGTGTGAGAGAGAGAGAGAGAGAGAGAGAGAGAGAGAAAGAATGAGAGAGAGAAAGGGAGAGAGAGAGAGAGTGTGTGTGTGTGTGTGTGTGTGTAATCTTCCTTATCTATTCATCTATCAATGGGCACTTAGGTTGTTTCCTTATCTGGGCTATTGTAAATAATGCTGCAATGAACATAGAAGGCATATAAATCTTTTTGAGTTAGTGATTATTTTTTTTGCTTTGTATAAACACCCAGAAGTGGAATTACTAGGTCATATGGTAGTTATATTTTTAATCTTTTGAGGAAACTTCATACTATTTTTAGTAGTGGCAGTACCAATTTACATTCCCATCAACAGTGCACAGGATTTCCTTTTCTCCACATCCATGCCCACGTGTGTTATTGCTTGTCTTTTTGATAAAACTCAATCTGACAGGTGTGAAATGAGATCTCATGGTGGTTTTAATTTGCATTTCTCTCATGATTAGTGATGTTGAGTATATTTTCACATACTTGTTTGTTATTTCTGTTTGGGAAAATATCTATGCAGATCTGCCCATTTTAAAATTTTATTAATTTATTCTTGAGAGACAGAGAAAGAGAGAGAGAGAGAGAGAAGGAGGGGCAGACAGAGGGAGAGAGGGAGAATCCAAAGCAGACTCCACACTGTTAGCATAGAGCCCAGTGTGGGGCTTGAACTCACAAACTGTGATATCATGACATGAGCTGAAATCAAAAGTCAGATGCTTAAGTGAATGAGCCACCCAGGTACCCCCTGCCCAATTTTAAATACATTTTTTGTTTTTGTTTTTTGCTATTGAGTGGTATGAGTTCTTTATACATTTCGAGTGTTAACCCCTTCTCAGGTATATGACTTGCAAATATTTTCTCTCCTTCAGTAGGTTGTCTTTTTATTTTGTTGATGTTTTCCTTTGATGTGCAGAAGACTTTTAGTTTGATGTAGTCCCACGTGTTTATTTTTCTTTTCATTGTTTTTGCTTTTGGTATCAGATTCAGAAAATCATGGCCAAGACCTATGTCAAGGAGCTTACTGCCTGTGTTTTCTTCTAAGAGTTTTATGGTTTCAGGCCTTACATTCACATATATAATCCATTTTAAGTTCATTTTTGTATATGCTTCAATATAGTGTCCCAATTTCATTCTTTTCCTTGTTGCTGCTGAGTTTTCCCAGCACCATATATGGATGAGACTCACTTTCCCCACTGTATATTCTTGAGTCCTTTGTCATCAATTAATTGTTCATAAATGTGCGGGTTTATTTCTGGACTCTCTGTTCTGTTCCATTGATCTATGTCTGTTTTTATGCTTGTACCATACTGTTTTAATTACTATAGGTTTATAATAGAGTTTGTAATCAGGGAGTGTGTTGCCTCCAGCTTTATTCATCTTTATCAAGACGCTTTGCCTATTTGGGGTCTTTTGCGTGTTTTCAAAAATTTATTCTATCCAGGGCCGCCTGAGTGGCTCAGTCGGGTAAGCATCCAACTTTAGCTCAGGTCATCATTTCACAGTTGTGAGTTCGAGCCTCGAGCTGACAGCACAGAGTCCACTTTGTATCTTCTGTCCTCCCCCTCCCTCTGCTCCTACCCTGCTCATGTGTGTGCATGCACTCCCTCTCTCTCTCTCTCAAAAATAAATAAACATTAAAAAATTTATTCTGTCCTTTTTTGTGTGAAGACTTTTCTCTTTAAAGCAAAGAGGGATGCAAAATGGCAGAGCTAATTTTCTGTTATTTGTTAGCAATGCATTGTAGGATGATAGATGGTCCTAAGTAGTGAGCTGCTTCTTGCTTCTTTGTTTTGTTCCAATTATATTGTTTATTTTCTCCCTAACCCCCAAACAACAACAGCAAAGCAAAAATTCTCACAACAAACCTGGCCAAAATCAAAATTAATAAACAAAGCCAAATTAAAAAACAGTTTCCTTCAGTTGGAATGTTCGGTACTAAGTATGTGGTGAAGACCAGGGAACAGGGCTGCTTCTCACATGACTTCTGGGGTTCGCATGATATTCAGCTCTTCTTGTCATGTTTATTCTGCTCTTTTGCTGTTTATGCAGCTTTAAAATGTATTCAGATGACTTTTAAGTGTACTACTAATATTATTCCATTCTATTACTATTCTATTCAATTTTCTAATTGTCTCAGGAGCCTGGACCTGTAGAGATAATGGCAAGCATTAACATTGAGGTGTTCTCTCAGGTCTATTTATCCAATATCAGTTTGATTTGATAATCTCACTATAGTATCATTTACTGGTCATAAAATTAACTACTTCTTTTTTAATTTTACCCTTCAACACTTGTCATTCCTGTTTTCCTCCTAGTTCAACGCAATAAAAAATTTATGTCTTATTTTTAAAGTCTTTCAACTATAATCCCAAAGGCATTTAGCATGAAGGAAAAAAACTGCATAGAAAATTATACTGTGTAGCTTCATTTCTGTGTTGTTTTGTGTGTTCTAAGTTTGGACCTTTGATCCAACTAGTTGGATTTTTTTGGTAAGCAATGACCCTGATAGGGGAAGCCAGTAGAGCTGTGCATTCATTAAATATACTAAAATGCAGCTGCTGAATAGGTTTTCCTCAATGATTTCATCTCACAATATATACAATTAATGGAAACTGCATTTTTTCTTATCAAACTGAAGACTGAGGAACAATTTGATAAGGTTTTCAACTATAAGAAAATCTTGTAAGCAGAGGGTGATATTTATTTATTTATTGTCCATTTTCTGATGAGGAAAATACAGAGGAATTGATAGTTAACTGCTGAAGGATTGAAATAAATTTTGAGATAAAATTCTCAACAATGAGTTTATTAAATAGGAGAAGGAAATTCTGCCTACCTTTGGGGAATCTGGTGGGAAGAGGGAAGGTAGAAATGGGGTCACTAAGAGATGGTATTTGGGGTGGGAAATTATATTGTATAATTTCCGTAAGGGCTTTCCATACAGGAGGATTGCAAGATGTTCAGATTATATTCTTTCTGGGAATTCAAAGATGATATTGGAGAGAAACTGGACAATAAAGCATCATTTTAAGATCTGGGTTAAAATTACAGCTCTATGATTGAGTAATTCTTTCAGTTGCAAGTCTATTTTTACAAAAATTACTTTTTTTGTTGTTATTAAACCAAACCATTACACATGTATTGAACACTATTTTGCAGCAGGTTTTGTTTTGTTTTGTTTTGTTTTGGTTTGGTTTGGATATAATTTGTACATGGCTAAATTCAGGCATTGGTGCTTAACAAATAAACTCTGGTTTGGATGTGGTTTTCCAAGGTTGAAGGTGCCTTTTGCTCCTTTTTCATATTTATTGTATATGTCCCTTATGTAAATTCCATAGATGGCTAGGGATAAAGATGATTACTTTGAATACTCAGGGTAGATTTTCATGACTCCTGGAACTCCTTTCATCCCACTCAGACTTTCAACTTCCTACTGCCTCATTATTTTGCAGAAGTTTGAGATTACTATGTGAGGACTACATTCCCTGTATAGTGTCCAAGACAGTTTCACACAAGGCAGCTATTGTATGCTGATCATGTGCTATCTAAAATTCTCCAGGTTATATAGTAATCTCTAGTACCTTCCTCAAACCCAAAAGGAGCCCCTTCTTTGGGTATTGTTATGGGTTGAAATATGTCCTCCCAACTCCCAAATTCATATGTTGAAGTCTTCAGTACCTCAGAATGTGACTATATTTGGAGACAGGGCCTTTAAAGAGGTTATGAAAGTAAAACGGGACTGAAGTTGGCTCTAATCTAACCTGACTGAAGTCCTTATGAGAAAAGGAGATTAAGGCACAGAAAGCATTGAGAGAAGGACAACCATGTGAGGACACAGTGAGAAGGTGGCCATCTGCAAACCAAGGAGAGAGATTTCAGAAGAAACCAACCCTGAAATACCCTGATTTTGGACTTCTAGCCCCCAGAATTGAGAAAATTTCTCTCATTTCAGTCACCCAGTATATGGTATTATGTTATGGTGGCCCCAGCAAACTAATGTAGATATTATGACTCATAATGCCCCATTCTGGCCTTTCTCCTGCCATTTGCCTACATAGGGACTAAGACCAAGGGAATATGCCCAGTTGGGAGGTGGGTCCATTTGGTACCTATGCCTGCCGTCTAAACCATGCTATGTGCACCTAGACCCTGAAATTCTGTAACTAAATGGCTGGAATCCACTTTAAGGGCTTGAGAAGCCTCTTACTCTGGTCATTCCTAATGAAGGCAGCTCTCTCTACCTGTGCCCTTAGACCTGGGCTATAGTTGTGTGGGAAGATTGTGGGGGAACAGGAAGAGGCTAGAGATGGAAAAGAAGAGGGGTAAGCCATGTGTGGGATAGAGGCAGATAAAGGGGATAATTTTATCAGTGCCTCTATGTACTGATGTGGAACTCTGAGGAATCTGAGAATTATAAGTTTGACCCTATCTTTCCAGGTTTTGGTCAAGGTATATTTTTCAAAGTAGTAGGGTAAGACATTTAAAAAAATTTTTTTAAGTGTGTTTTTGAGAGAGAGAGAGAGAGAGAGAGAGAGAAGGTATGGGAAGAGAGAGAATGAGCTGGGGAGGGGCAAAAAGTAGGGGACAGAGGATCTGAAATGGGCTCCCTGATGACAGCAGAGAGCTGAATGTGGGGCTCGAATTTACAAACTATGAGATTATGGACTGGGCTGAAGTTGGACACTTATCCAACTGAGCCACCCAGGTGCCCCTAGGACAGAACATACTTTATTTACAGTTTTGTTAACTGGATGTGTCATTTTTAAGTATAGTATTTTTTTGGATCCCTGTTTGTATTCTTGTCAGGGCTCCACAATATATTAGGAGTGAGTCTGATATCATCAATTCCTGTATTGTAATTTCCTTTTTTTTCCATATTAGAAGCAGTATATGGAAGCTGGATTTGTGGTTGACATCAATGGTATAAAAAAATAATTTATTTGATCTTCGCATATTCCAAGTTTGAGGACAGATAAGACTCTAGATACTGAAGTCAGGGGTAGGGACAGGAAAAAATCCAGAGAAAGGAGAGAGGAGAAAAAGGAGGCACAGTTTACATGTCCAAATCTCTGGGTTAAGATTACCTTACATGAATTTTAAGTTCAGCAGTTTTGGACTGTTATTGCTCAGGTCCAAGACAGAGTTGGGAGTTAAGAGCTTTATTGGAGGTCTAGTCTGAGGAAGAAAAATGGCAGAAAGAATAGGAGCAGGTGGGCAAAGGCTTCAGAAGACACTGCTGCTCTGAGCCTGCAGGGAGAATGGAAGGAAAGAGGAGAGAGTAGGAAGGCCTCAGATTACAGGGCAGTTCTGAGAAATCTCAGCCAGCCCTACGTGGAGCTTGTGCACAGTTTACCCATAGGGGAGTCCTGAATTGGGCAGAAAGGGCAAGACCCTAGTGCCCCTGCCAGACTCAGTCATTAGTGGGGACTTTTGGGGAGAGCATGGCCTCATCTCAAATGCTGCAATGGGTCCAAAGTGTTACAGCTGGAGGTTATTAGCAGAAGGCGCTCCTCATGGCAGGTTCTTGGAGGATCCGTGGAGTGAACTACATAGCTGCTACATTTATTTCTTTTCTTTGATTCCACATATAATTCATAATTTTTATAAAAACTTTCTAAAATCAAAATAAAAAATTCAGAGAAAAATAAAAATGTCTCATAATCCCATCCTCTATCGATAACCATTAATGTTTGGTAAATGTATTTATTAAAGTTTTCCATAGAAAAAGAAATAACAGATGGTGTGTGTGTTTGTGCGTGTGTGTGTGTTATGTGTATGTTTATTATAAGAAATTGGTTCACCTGACTCTGAAGGCTGAGAAATCCTACAATCTAGCATCTGCAGTGTGGAAGCTCAGGAAAGCTGATGGCATAGTACCAGTCCATGTCCAAAGGCCTGAGAATCAGGGGAGCCAATGGTATAATCTCTGCCTGAATCTGAGTAAAGGAGAATGATGTTCAGGCTCCTCTGGTCAGGCAGAGAGAGAATTCCCTCTTCTTCAGCCTTTTTGTTCTATTTGGGCCCTCAGTGGATTGGCTGATGTCCATCCACACTGGAGAGGGCAGTCTACTTTACTCAGAAATCTGATTCAGATGCTCATCTCATCCAAAAAACTCTCATAGATATACCTAGAAATGAGGTGCAATTTAATCTGAGCACCCTATGTTTCAGTTGACACATAAAATTAACTCATGGTCCGAGAAACTATGGCTACAAATACTATGGAGCTTAAAAATAGTTATGATGAATTTTAAAAATGCGATAAATGAGATATATAATAAACTGGAGGTATCCAATGCACAGATTGAAGAGGCAGAAAGGAGAATAAGTGATTTAGAAGACACTATTATAGAAAAAGAAGAAACTGACAAAAAAAAGAGACAAACTGATCCAGGAACATGAAAGAAGATTTCAAGAGCTCAGTGGTACAGTCAAATGCAACAATATCCATATCATAGGAATCCCAGAAGTGGAAGAGAGAAGGAAAGGTGCTGCAGGAGTCCTGGAACAAATTATAGCTGAGAACTTCCCCAACCTGGGGAAGGAAGTAAACGTTGAAATACAAGAGGCACAGAGAACTCCCCTTAGACGTAATTTGAATCAATCTTCTGCATGACATATCATAGTAAAAATGGCAAAATATAAGGACAAAGAGAGAATTTTGAAAGCAGCTAGGGAGAAAAGGGCCCTCACATACAAAGGGAAACCTATCAGAGTGGTGACAGACCTATCTACTGAAACTTGGCAGGCCAGAAAGGAATGGCAGGAGATCTTCAATGTGATGAACAGTAAAAATATGCAGCCAAGAATCCTCTATCCAGCAAGCCTGTCATTCAAAATAGAAGAAGAGATAAAAACCTTTCCAAATAAACAGAAATTGAAAGAATTTGTCACCACTAAGCCAGCCCTAAAGAAATCCTGCAGGGAACTCTCTGAGGGAAGTATTGCAAGGAACAAAGACACCAGAGACACCACCACAAGCATGAACCCCACAAAGGACAAAAAGACTCTAAACCCACATATTTCAATAATAACACTGAATGTAAGTGGGCTGAATGCTCCAATCAAAAGACATAGGGTAGCAGAATGGATAAAAAAACAAGATCCATCTATTTGCTGTCTACAAGAAATGCATTTTAGATTGGAAGATACCTTCAGATTAAAAGTAAGGGGATGGAGAAATATCTATCATGCTACTGGAAGTCAAAAGGAAGCTGGAGTAGCTATACTTATATCGACAAACTGGACTTTAAATTAAAGACAATAATAAGCGATGAAGAAGAGCATTATATAATAATTACAGGGTCCATCCATCAGGAAGAACTAACAATCATAAATGTCTATGCACCTAATATGGGAGCACATTTAATATTTAAATAATATTTAAAACAATCACAAACAGAAACAAGCTTATAGATAAGAATATGCTAATAGCAAGGGACTTTAATACTCTGCTTACAGCAATGGATAGATCAATCAGACAGAAAGTCACTAAAGAAACAATAGACTTGAATGACACAATGGACCAGATGGATCTGACAGATATATTTAGAACTCTGCATCCTGAGGCCAAGGAATTCACTTTCTTCTCATGTGCGCATGACACATTCTTCAAGATAGATCACATACTGGGACATAAAGCAGCCCTCAATAAATATAAAAGAATTGAAATCATACCATGCACACTCTCAGATCATAATGCTTTGAAACTTGAAATCAATCACAGGAAGAAGTCTGGAAAACCTCCAAAAACATCGAGGTTAAAGAACACCCTACTAAAGAACGAATGGGCCAATCAGGCAATTAGGGAAGAAATTAAAACATATATGGAAACAAATGAAAATGAAAATACAACAATCCAAACTCTACGGGATGTGGCAAAGGCATCCTAAGATGAAAGTATATTTCACTCCAGGCCTATTTCAAGAAATTAGAAAAAAAACGCAAGTGCAAAATCTAACAGCTCACCTAAAGGAACTAGACAGAGAGCAACAAGAGTACCCCAAACCCAATAGAAGAAGAGAAATAGTAAAAATCAGAGCAGAAATAAGCAACATAGAAACCAAAGAAACAATTGAACAGATCAATGAACAAAGAGTTGGTTTTTTGAAAAAATAAACAAAATTGACAAACCTCTAGCCAGGCTTCTCAAAAAGAAAAGAGAGAGCACTCGCACTCAAGTAGACAAAATCATGAATGAAAATGGACTTATTACAACCAACCCCTCAGAAATACAAGCAATTATCAGGGAACACTATGACAAATTATATGCCAAAAAATTGGACAACTTAGAAGAAATGGACAAATTCCTAAACACATACACACTACCAAAATTAACAAGAGAAGAGATAGAAAATCTGAACAGACCCATAACTAGTGAAGAAATCGAATCAGTGATCAAAAATCTCCCAACAAATAAGAGCCCTGGACCTGATGGCTTCCCTGGGGAATTCTACCAAACATTTAAAACAGAATTAATCCCAATTCTTCTCAAGCTATTCCAAAAAATAGAAATCGAAGGAAAACTCCCGGACTCATTTTATGAAGCCAGCATCACTCTGATTCCCAAGCCAGACAGAGATCCAGCAAAAAAAGAGAACTACAGGCCAATATCCTTGATGAATACGGATGCAAAAATCCTCAACAAGATACTTGCAAATCGAATCCAACAGCACATAAAAAGAATCATCCACCAAGATCAAGTGGGTTTCATTCCTGGGTTACAGGGCTGGTTCAATATTCCCAAATCAATCAATATGATACATCACATGAACAAAAGAAAATATAAAAACCATATGATCCTATCGATAGATGCAGAGGAAGCATTTGACAACATACAGCATCCCTTCTTAATAAAGACCCTCGAGAAAGTCCGGATAGAAGGAACTTACTTAAACATCATAAAAGTCATCAATGAGAAGCCCTCAGGCAACATCATCCTCAACGGGGAAAAATTGAGCGCTTTTCGCCTGAGATCAGGAGCACGACAGGGATGTCCACTCTCACCACTGATGTTTAACATAGTGTTGGAAGTCCTAGCATCCGCCATCAGAGAACAAAAGGAAATCAAAGTCATCAGAACTGGCAAATAAGAAGTCAAATTCTCACTTTTGGCAGATGACATGATACTTTACATAGAAAACCCAACAGACTCCACCAGAAGCCTACTAGAGCTGATCCAAGAATTCAGCAAAGTTGCAGGATACAAAATCAACGTACAGAAATCGGTTACATTTTTATATACCAACAATGAAGCAACAGAAAGAGAAATCAAGAAACTGATCCCATTCAAAATTACAAAAAAAACCCATAAAATACCTAGGAATAAACCTAACTAAAGATATCAGAGATATGTATGATGAAAACTAAAGAAAACTTATGAAGGCAATTGAAGAAGACACAAAGAAATGGAAAAACATTCCATCCTCATGGATTGGAAGAATAAATATAGTTAAAATGTCATGACTACCCAAAGCAATCTACACATTCAATGCAATCCCAATCAAAATTGCACCAGCATTCTTCTCAAAACTAGAACAAACTATCCTAAAATTTTATGGAACCACAAAAGACCCCAAATAGTCAAAGTAATATTAAGAAGAAAACCAAAATGGGAGGCGTCACCATCCCAGACTGTAGCCTCTACTACATCTTGTCATCATCAAGACAGTATGGTATTGGCACAAAAACAGACACATAGACCAATGGAATGAAATACAGAACTCAGATTTGGACCCAAAAGTGTACAGCCAACTAATCTTTGACAAAGCAGGAAAGAGTATCCAATGGAAAAAAGACAGATGGTGCTGGGAGAACTGGACAGCAACATGCAGAAGAATGAAACTAGATCATTTTCTCACACCATACACAAAAATAAACTCAAAATGGATAAAGGACCTGAACGTGAGACAGGAAACCATCAAAACCCTAGAGGAGAAAGCAGGAAACAACCTCCTTGACCTCCACTGCAGCAATTTCTTACTTGACACATCCCCAAAAGCAAAAGAATCAAGAGCAAAAACAAACTATTGGGACATCATCAAGATAAAAAACTTCTGCATGGCAAAGGAAACAATCCATAAAACTAATAGGCAACTGACGGAATGGGAAAAGAGAGTTGTAAATGACATATCAGATAAAGGGTTAATATCCAAAATCTATAAGGAGCTTACCAAACTCCACACCCAAAGAACAAACAACCCAGTGAAGAAATGAGCAGAAGACATGAACAGACCCTTCTCCAAAGAGGACATCCAGGTGGCCAACAGACACACGAAACGATGCTCAGCATCGCTCCTCATCAGGGAAATACAAATCAAAACCACACTGAGATACGACCTCACGCCAGTCAGAGTGGCTAAAATGAGCAAATGAGAAGAATTTAGATGCTGGCGAGGATGTGGAGAAACGGGCACCCTCCCACACTGTTGGTGGGAATGTAAACTGGTGCAACCCCTCTGGAAAACAGTGTGGAGATTCCTCAAAAAATTAACAATAGAACTCCCCTATGACCCAGCAATAGCACTGCTAGGAATTTACTCAAGGGATACAGAAGTGCTGATGCATAGAGGCACATGTACCCCAATGTTCATAGCAGCACTCTCAACAATAGCCAAAACATGAAAATAGCCTAAGTGTCCATGAACTGATGAATGGATCAAGAAGACGTGGTTTATCTATACAATGGAATACTACATGGCAATGAGAAAGAATGAAATCTGGCCATGTGTAGCAACGTGGATGGAACTTGAGGGTGTTATGTTGAGTGAAGTAAGTCAGGCAGAGAAGGACAAATACCATATGTTTGCACGTATAGGAGGATTAGGAGGAACTTAACAAAGGACCATGGGGGAGAAGAAGAGGAAAAATAGTGGGGGAGAGCGAGGGAGGCAAACCATGAGAGATTTTTGAATGCCGAGAACAAACTGAGAACCTCCAAATCCAGGGTGCTGGATATGGAGGAGGGCACTTGTGGGGATGAGCACTGGGTGTTATATGGAAACCAACTTGACAATAAACTATTTAAATTTAAGAAAAAAAGAAAATTAACTGTCATGGTAAATATCTCTAATTATAGGGATGCTTAAAAAATCAAATTCATATTATATATATATATATTATTGGCCATCAAAACTTTTTATTTAGGCTTTTTATATCTTACATATTTCCACATGTCATTAAATATTCTTTTCCAGCATAATTTAATGATTGCACAGTATGATAATGCCATACTTTATTAACCAATTTATTTCCTACTTTTGAATAGTTTTCTAGTAATTCCCATTACTATTATTATTAACTATTAAATATTAATAGTGTTTCCCATACTATTAACAATAATATGATGAGCATCCTAATCCACAAAAGTAATCTTGAAATTATATGGAAAAATGTAATTTCTCGATCAAAGGAAATTTCATGTTTAAAAACTTTGGCTAAATGCTGCCTGAATGACTTCTGGAAAGGTATTAACCATTTTTGTTTCTTCTTGCATCATGTGAGCACATCTGTTTCCACTCATCTTAGTTCATCCTGGGTGCAGTATCTAATCATATATTATTAGCCCAGAAAATTAAAACATCTATTTGCAGATTCAACTGGAGCATCTTTCTGTGCTTCTTGAACTCTCTACACCCTCTGTATTATGGAATGTGCAGTCTGACAGGGTATTGCCAACCCCAAACAACTGAGTATTGGACCAATGAATAGACTGTGCCCAGAGGCATGAGGTGACTTGCTGAAGATTAGCCTGTTGGTTGGTGACAGCCTTGGGTATCAGAACCTGGGTTTCTCAGCTCTTTTGTCAATGTGTTTTCTTTACATGGGAAACTACTGGATAAGCTTCAAGGAAAACATGGACAAATTTTACTTATCAAATGCAGCCTTATGGAATATTTCCCAACACTTGGGACAACACTCCCAAGTTCCTTGGAAATATTGGACTCATTTACTGTGGGTTTGGCTTTCAGCTTTGTCCAGCAAAGCTGAGGATGGCAGAAAGAATTACTCAGGACTTCATGAAAGTCAAGATTGGTGAGAGAAAGGCTAAGTCTCCCTGAGCTACTCTCAAATTCTTATATTTATTGAGCATACCTTTAGGGAAGAATTGCACAATGTTTGGTGGGCTACTGAATGTATAGAAACCATGCAGAAAGACAAGTTATAAAAGGATAAAATATTCTATACAGTTACATGGTCTAAGGAATTTATGAGCACAGGCAGGACCTAAACCCTAGCTATACATTAACTAGATAAGTGAAATGCAGCCTGCTGTTTTCAGCAAGGTCAGAGGGCAATGTTCTGCTTTGCAATGCATTCCCTGTAATTTCCTAACGCAGGACATAGCTATTTGATTTCCCACAATTTACTCCTTCTAACAACCCTGTGGGCTGTATTATTAAGGCTTCTACTTTATGTATGAGAAAATAGGCACAGAGAGGTTCAGTACCTTGCCCAAGATCATGCAGGGTAAATGGCAGAACAGGAATTTGAACTGAGGCGGTATGGCTTCAGAAATCATTCCCTGTTCTTTAAATCACAAGATATAGAATGGCATGTTTCATCTTTTATCTGAAAATGTACACTTTGAAATTGTCCATGTGGATTGTATATTGTTATGTCCAGAGAACTGTTTTCATTAGTTTTGTTGGAGAGGACTTATAGTATTTACACTTTATCCAGACACTGCAGAGTATTTCTTTGTTTATTGTGGATCTGCCCCAAGCTTTATGAGGGAAGGTAACTAGTCTGTTCTACTCACTGCTGGACCCCACATACCTCAGCCCCAAACCTTGTACAGGACGTAATAAGTGCCCCAAAGCATTATATGGGTGAATGAATGTTTGGGGAGATCTCTATGATGAAGCTTTGAATGGAAACTTCAAAGTGAAAAGGAACATATAAGTATCTCAGCATAGAGATATCTGGAATGGGGAAGAGCATGTATGAATACTCTGTCAGGAACACGCTTGACATGTCTGGTGGACATGAAGATAGCTCTGTGACTGCGGTGCAGTAAGTGATATGAGGTGAGCCCAGGGCGGCAGGTGAGGGTCCGGGGTATGTTGAGCCTCCTAGGCCAGCCACAGTAAATCTAAGGCCCTTAGATTTGAATTTTAAGTGGAATGGGAAGCCTTTGTGTAATTCCAAGCAGGAGGACAGCACCATCTGACCTGCATCATCAGATGACTTCATTGGTTCAGGTGCAGAGAAAGGATTTCCTTTCAGAGTGGCCACAGCTACATTTCTAACTTATTTTAGTTCATTAATGTTAAGTTAAAGAATCTGCCTTCTGATTGTGTTATGATATTTCATTTCATAAAATTGAGTTCAAAATGATTCTTAAACTTATTTTGAAAGCAGAAAATAGTTTTTGTAGGAAATTAATCCCTGGGTTGCCTGGACGGCTTGGTCAATTTAGCATCTGACTTCAGCATAGGTCATGATCTCACAGTTCATGAGTTTTGAGGCCTGTAATGGGTTTGGTGCTGTCAGCACAGAGTCCACTTTGGATCCTCTGCCCCTCCGCTGCTTGCTCTCTCTCAAAAATGAATAAACATTTATTTAAAAAAAGGAAATGAATCCCCAATTCCTTCATCCCCCTTAGAAATGCTATTGTTTATCAAAGCTTTACTGATATTAGCAAATGATTTTTAAGAATTTGATTTCAAAGTCTTTATTTTTCCAAGGATGAAGTACCTTATCCACTTATCCATGGTTTTGCTTTCCTTGGTTTCAGTTTTTCCCAGTCAACCATGGTCTGGAAGCAGATGATCTTCCTTCTGGAGTGTCATCAGAAGGTCAATAGCAGCCTTGTGCTACCTCACAGTGCCTGCATCATTCATCGCACTTTGTCTCATCATGCAGGCATTTTATCTCCCATCATCACAGCAAGAAGACAGGTGAGTATAGTACAGTAAGATATTTTGAGAGAGAGAGAGAGAGAGAGAGAGAGACCACATTCACAACTTTCATCACAGTATAATTGGTTTGTTTTTTGTTATTGTTGTTAATGTCTTATTATGCCTAATTTATAAATTAAACTTTACGTAGGTGTGTACATACAGGAAAAAAAACAATATATGTAGGATTTGGTACTATGCTTAGTTTCATGCATCTGCTGGGGGTCTTGGAAGGTGTGTCCTGGGAATAAGGGAGACCCTGTACACAGAATCAACAGTTTTAACTCCCCCACAAATACTCTATAAGTCGATTGCAATGTAACCATTGTTGTGTTTATATGTAATTATATATATAATTTATATGATTTATATTAATGTAGAGAATTCCTTTCATTTCCTATAGGGAGCATATTGATTTAAAATACGTTGGGAAATTATATTAATATAGTTGAATGGTTCTCAATTGAATGTATTGAATATGAATACGTTTAATAAATAGGTTGATTGCCTTAAGTATAAAGGTATTGTGTATTAAGGCCTTTCATTCCTTCATAAGGAAGTATATGTTTATAACCATCGCCTCTCAGAATTTAACATTCCTGGAGAGAGTCAATAAGCTTATTCAGTCTGGTTCTGTTTCTTTTTTGTCACGTTTACTTTCTTTTCTTACTTTTTTCTCCTTGGTTATGTAAACCAATATTATATAAATCATATTCTATACATAAGCATTTCTTCAAGTGGCACTTTGATATAAAGTGCTGATAATAAATACACTTATTTAGTAAGGTGTTTCCATGTAATTATAGTTAATTATGTGGTCAAAAACACAATACGCTGGCCTGTAGTTTTATATATCTATGTATTTCTTATGTTTTGCTTTTTATGGGTGATTCCTGTTTGAGGTATTGGATTTACTTTTTAGGGTCAATTCAAATAATCATTTCTTAGACTTCCTTGAGTTGCAACTTTCAAGATATTTTTGACATATTGGAAATAATACTTTTATAGAGAAGGTAATATAAAATGAAGAGGAAATAATAGTAGCTATTAACAAAATTATGTGGAAACTGTGCCTGGATAAATCTCTTTGAGGACTGGAACATGCTTTGAAGAAAAATGAAACAGGCTACCATATATTTAGATGTTACCAGTGAATGAAATAGAGAAATTTAATTTGAATCTTTGTGTGTCAAACTGATAGGCTGTGTTTAATTGTTTTCTAATGGATTATAAAAGGATTTTTTTTTCTAGAAAGAGATGGCTGTTTACGTTTTTCAGAAAGAAGTCTGAGAATATACTCTTGTTTTCATTTCTGCTGTGAGTTTAGAATACTGGGGGTGTAAAAGTGATTGAAGAGTGCCTTAGGGTTTACAAAAAATTTAATAGATGTTTGACTCATAAGTCCGTGGTGTGGTACACCTATGCCCAGCTCAGAATACAATAATATTTGAGCTAACATTCTAGTGTATATTACACAGAACTATTTCTTTCTTTAATGCTCTCCCTAGTGTTTCCAGGACGGGGGAGTGGCCTAAGAGGTGCTGCTGACAGGTCAGGTTGCATGAAGACTGAACATTGACCTTTGGAGTCAGTAACCGGCAGGTCATTTGTAACTTGTCAAAAGCAGTTTTGGTGGAGTGGTGTGGGCACTATGGTGATTGCATTGGGTTTACTAGAGCAAAGGAAGAGTTTAATTGGAAACAGTGTGGTCAACTTGGAGGAGATGTGCTGTAAAAGAATGTAGAGAAATGAACAGTGGCTGAAGGGAGAAGAGAGTGCACAAGAGTTTTTTTAGTATTTCTTTTTAAGGTAGGAGAAATAATAACATTTTGTGTGTTGATAAGAATGATCTAGGATAGACAGAAAATTAGTGATACAGGAGAAAGAAGGGAAACTTTATGTGTTTGAATACGTGACAGGGGATAGAGGCTAGTGCACTGCTGATGAAAGGGGCACGGATGGTTCATGCACATTAACAGGAAGAAAGGCAGACATAAGGATGTGGGTGCTTGTAGGCTGTAGTGGTAAAAAGGAAAGTTCCCAGGCCCCAACTTTCCAAAACCCTACTCCTAGAACCTATTTGGTATCTGTCTGTCTATCTATCTATCTATCTATCCATCTATCTATCTATCATCTATCATCTATCTATCTATCTATCTATCTATCTATCTATCTATCATCTATCTATCTATCTATCTATCTATCTATCTATCTATCTATCTATCTGTCTATCATCTATCTGTCTGTCTGTCTGTCTATCTATCTATCTTTCATCTATCATCTATCTATCTATCTATCTATCTATCTATCTATCTGTCTGTCTATCTATCTATCTATCTATCTATCTGTCTATCTATCTATCTATCTATCTATCTATCTATCTATCTATCTATCTATCATCTATCTCTCTAATCTTTCTATCTATCTATCTATCTATCTATCTATCTATCTATCTATCTATCTATCTATCTGAGACAGGGTTGATATTTTCATACTATAACTCAGATATGCAAAGAGAATGAATAGTATTTATTTTAAAATGGCTATTCATGAGCTTCTATCAGGCTGGAAGTGGGGGGAACACCCCAAGGGCATCCTCCAGCCTTGTCTGTTGGTCCTGCAGTCCTGTGGTCTGCACTATGTGGTCTTTTTGTATCAATCCCAAATGGCTTTTTGTGTGCCTGTTCCTACCACGTTCTCAGTAACTCTGCATTCCAACTTGTGGTTCCCCACATACACTAAGTGCAGACGAGTGGGTATCTGGAGCTCCAACTCAGGCTAAATCCTGTGTCCTCTTTAGCTTTTGCGGTACTACTAGGATGAGCTGCTGAACTTACTGCAAGACTTTTCCTAGTGGAGTGGATGTGCATATCCAGTAGAATTGCATAATTTAGAGCCAGTGGTCTAAATGATACTGGGAAGGTGCCATGGGTAGACCAGTGCTTCACAATTTAAAAAATATCTTTATTTATTTAAAAAATATCTTTAGGCATTTCTAAAGTACTACTAGAATTGAGAAACACTGTCTTCAAAACCTGCAGAATCTCTAAGGCTTAGCCTCAGAACATTTTATTAATTCCTGTTGTTTTTAAGGTGACCCACACCTACATGTTTCTATGCTCCCTACCCCAGGGTGTGGCCCAAGGATGAGTGTAAACAGGGACCCAAACACCTGACTTTTTATTTCAACCCTTCATCTCATGGGCTGGGAGGGGAGGGATTTTTATTTAACTCAGGAGTGTTGTGAAGATGAATGTGAAAACTCAGTAAAACTCTTTGAATAATGCTTGGTACCCCAGAATAGTCCCTGATGTAGTAGGTATTGACTAAATGGTAGCAATTATTTTTACATTTGCATGTAAATATACATGTAGATATCTAAGGAAAGTAGACCCTAAGAACATGAGGTTCCAGCAGTGAAATGCAATGTTGGAGACCCTAATTGATTCTCCTTAAGCAAAAGGCAGTATGTAGAGAGATGAGGAAAGACATGTAAAATGGGAAAAGCTGAAACTAGATAGTAATGAGAACTTGCATGAGGTGACATTTGAAAGGAAGGTGAGCTGGATGGGTTCAAAGAGTGATATTAGTTAGGAATTTTGTTTCATTATCCATAAGAAAAAAGCTGCATCCAGCTCAAAGTCCACAGTTTTCTCCATTGGATCTAAATGTAGTTTAACATAGGATGTTTGACATCCTATAAACCAAAAAGCAATTTATCTGGCCCCAGCACATTTCAAATTATTTGGTAAGGAAAAGCAAGATAACTACAATAAAACTACTCATAACAGGGAAGCATAGGAAATACATAGTAGGTACTGCTCATAACAATGATCAAATGCTGCTGCTGTGTAGGAATATCAAGAATTTACTGCTTTGGCTGATGGTTAAGGTCCTTGATTAGGACTTCTGGCAGATCCTGGTTCCAAAATTCTCTAATTCACAGAACCTCCTTATCTTCTGATGGATTTTAACCTTTTTCTTAAACTATACAATTAGAAAGAATATTTGATGAACATCTGTGTGTACTAGTTCAAGTATATATATCAAAACAATTAATTTCTAGAAATAAAACTTTTTCAAGTTAATTGTACTGAAAATTGAATATATATTTCTGAATTGTCTTCTAAAATAGAATTTCTCTAAAAAAGTAAAATAAAATGGAGTTTCTGTTTTAAAGTACCTCTTCAAATAAATAAAGAATTGCATAGACTCACTCTCACATAGTTGTATTTACAGTTTTTGTTGCTTAAAAAGACAATGACCTCATTGTATATAAAAATATATAAATTTTAGTTCTCACAACAGCAATATCCTATACTTGAATAAATGTGCATATATGCATAAGATGATTCAGTTGACTCATTATAATATAGTTGATTAATCATTAGTTGACAAATATGACTCAGTTGATCAATAACACTTGGTACTTCATGGGTCTGTTGCTCATGAGTTGGGAATTATTACCCTAGACTATGAACTTATCTCGCTACAGGCATGTGCTTTGGACCCCTGTGCTAACTGATACAAAGTTTTGCACAAGGTTGGTTCTCTGGGAATATTAGTTGATTTGTGTACCTTTTCATCTTCACTATTAGTTGCTTCAAATGAGCATTTCTCTCCTCCCAAACTCACCATGAGGGAGAAATGTAGATTCTCATAGCTTTCTCCCCACTTTCATGTCCCCAAAATGAGGCTTTTGGGCTTTTTAAGGACTAGTTTAGTTTGTTTTGCTTTGGTTGTTGACACCGTCAGGAAATAAGAAGAGGGAAAAAATATTCCAATTTCTGGATGCTTCCAGTTAATTGACACCGGGATCTGGAGTAGTAATAGGTCTAAAAGGGCAAAGATAGGGATCATTAATAGGAAGAATAGGAATGTAAGGGAATGGGGTGAATTGCATGCCAAATTGTCATGTGAAAATGTGAACCCATTTTGCAGTTATTCAAGAGTAGTCAGAAATCTGGACTTAGTGTTCCATCATATTAACACTAATTTAAAAAAATATGACATGGGTTGAACAAAATAAGTTTTTGAGCTATGTTTGGTTGCAGTACACAGGTTTATACCTCCTGGGCAAAGAGATCTTTAGGCTCAAGCTTATATTTAAGGTCATTTGATTTCTCTATGTTGTAAATAGCCATCCAAATCTGATTACTGCTCTATAATAATATCATGTCATACATATAAAGGCTTATTCCTTTTTTTTTTTTTTTTTTTTTAAAGGCTTATTCCTGACAGCTAAACTCTACGTTCTATTAGGGAAGGACTGAGACCACTTGTCTTATATTACTGTGTCTGGTCCTAGCATAGAGTCAGTACTTAATTAATTACTTAATTAATATATTAAGACCAGGCAGAAGATTTGATATATGAATTTGTTAGGTAAATATTGAGATGGATAGCAATCATAGTATCTAATAACAAGTACCACACAAAATATAAAATTTCTCAGAAAAAATTGATAGTATTTCTTCACTTTATTCAGTGTTTGATTCCCCTAGTATTTTACTCTGTGTTTCTTGATTTCTTTTTTTTTTTTTTTGGTAGGAGAGGAAAAATATTGGATATAGGTTGCTTAGGACCTTTTAGAGCAAGGATTTGCCTTTGTTGTTTTTTGTTTGTTTTTGTTTTTAAAAGATTTTTTTTTCTGATCATGGAGTATACATGTCTTTTAAAAAATTATAGAGATTTCAGATGTTCTGCTTCATTTGAAATAAGCTAGCTAAATGTCTTGACATTTCTAACATTTTAATTTCCAGGTTGTCTCTTCTCTCAAGAAATCACACAAAAGAAATTGTTGGTCAAATTATCCTCAGTGTTGTTGCTGAGAAATTTGGTTACCATTTGTTTTTTCTACCAAATCATGCAACTTTTACATTTTCTCATTTTTTTCCTTCTTTTTTTAGAATTGTTTTTAAATGTTTGATTTATTTCTTAGAGAGATAGAGAGGGACAGTGTGAACAGGGGAGGGTCAGAGAGAGAGGGAGATACAGAATCTGAAACAGGCTCCAGGCTCTGTACTGTCAGCACATAGCCAACGCGGGGCTTGAAACCACGAACCACTGTGAGATCATGACCTGAGCCAAAGTCGGACACTTAACCGACTGAGCCACCCAGATGCCCCTCATTTTTCTTTCTTGAAATCCAGTCTATTTGCTTGAAGGCACATATTATAAAACCTCCCTTATCATTCTTCTTCTAATACAGTGGCCCTCCACTTTAGTGCAGACCCTGGAGGTCCCTGGGCCTCTTTCAGGAATTCCTTTGTGGTCAAACTATTTTCATAATACTAGTTAAGTTTTTATTTTTTTAATTGTGTTAAGATTTGCTCCAATAGTGCAAAAGCAAGGGTAGTTGAAATGATTGGAGTTTAGCAGAAATTAAGACAGGACATACTTGTAGTAAGACAACACTAAAATAAAAACAGATTCATCTAAGAATGTCCTACTGCATATCAAAGTGCAGCGGTTGTCTCAAGGAAAAACACTTTTTTAAAAAAAAAGGCAATTCCAAATCATTTTGGAAGTCTCAGTTTGCCAGTTTAAAAAAAAAAAAAACGATACATTGAGAGAGGGAGTTTACCAGAGAAGTAGTAGAATGGATAGGCAGTGCTTGGTGCAAAGGGTCACGAAGATTAGGACTTAGTCCAAGAGAAACAATGCACATTTATTTATTTATTTATTTATTTATTTGATTTTTAAAATATAATTTATTGTCAAGTTGGCTAACATACAGTGTGTACAGTGTGTGCTATTGGTTTTGGGGGTAGGTTCCCTTGGTTCATTGTTTATATACAACACCCAGCATTCATCCCAACAAATGCCCTGCTCAATGCCCGTCAGCCATTTTCCCTTCTCTCCTGCCCCTCCACCCCCCATTAACCCTCAGTTTGTTCTCTGTATTTAAGAGTCTCTTATGGTTTGTCTCCTTCCCTCTCTGTAACTATCTTTTCTCCCTTTCCTTTCCCCACAGTCTTCTGTTAAGTTTCTCAGGTTCCGCATATGAGTGAAAATGTATTGTCTGTCTTTCTCTGACTTACTTCACTTAGCATAATACTATCCAGTTCCATCCATGTTGCTGCAAATGGCAGGATTTCATTCTTTTGTATTGCCTAGTAGTAATAATGCACATTTAAATGATTTTTAGCAAATCTATAGAGTTGTGTAGACATCACCACAATTGACTTTTTATTTATTTATTTTCTATTTTAATTCCAGTATATTTAACATAGTGAATATGTTAAATTAGTTTCAGGTGTACAATATAGGATTCAGCAATTCTATACATTACTAAGTGCTCAACATGGTAAGTGTACTCTTAATCCCCTTCACCTATTTTCCCTGTCCCTCCTCCCTTTCTGGTAATCATCAGTTTGTTCTCTACAGTTAAGAGTCTGTTTCTTGGTTTGTCTCTCTTTCTTCTTTCTTTTTTCTTTTGTTCATTTGTTTTGTTTCTGAAATTCCGCATATGAGTGAAAGGCGTTAGTCTTTCTCTGACTGACTTATTGCACTTACCGTTATACTCTCTAGCTCCATCCATGTTGGAAATCCATCTTGCAAATGGCAAGATTTCATTTTTTATGGCTGAACAATGTCCCATTGTATATGTATATTACATCTTTTTTATCCACTCATCTATCAGTGGACACTTGAGTTGCTTCCATAATTTGGCTATTGTAAATAATGCTGCTATAAACATAGGGGTGTATATATCTTTCAAATTAGTGTTTTAATATTCTTTGGATAAATACCAGGAGTGGAATTGCTGGATCATAGGGTAATTTATTTTTAATTTTTTGAGGAGTCATCATACTGCTTTCCACAGTGGCTGCACCCATTTTCATTCCCACCAACAGTGTAAGAGAGTTCCTTTTTCTCCATGTCCTCAGAAACACTTATTGTTTCTTGTGATTTTGATTTTCATCACTCTGACAGGTATGAAGCGTTATCTTATTGAGGTTTTGATTTGCAATTCCCTGATAATGAGTGATGTTGAATATCTTTTCATATGTCTTTTGGCCACCTGTATGTCTCCCTTGGAGAAATGTCTGTTCTTGTCTTCTGTCCATTTTTAAAAATCAGTTTGTTTTTTTGATGTTGAATTGTATAAGTTCTTTATATATTTTGGATACTAACCCTTTATCAGATATGTCATTTGCAAACTTCTCCCATTCAGTAGATTGTCTCTTAGTTTTGATTGTTTCCTTCTCTGTGCAGAAACTTTTAATTTTGATGTAGGCCTTAATAGTTTATTTTTGCTTTTGTTTTCTTTGCCTCAGGAAGCATATCTAGAAAAATGTTGCTACAGCTGATGTCAGAGAAATAACTGACTGTGCTCTTTTCTAGAATTTTTATGCTGTCAGGTCTCACATTTAGGTCCTTAATCCGTTTTGAGTTTACTTTTGGGTATGGAGCAGGAAAGTGGCCCAGTTTCATTCTTTTGCATGTAGCTGTCCAGTTTTCCTAACACCATTTGTTAAAGAGACAATCTTTTTCCCATTGTATATTCTTACTTCCTTTGTTGAAGATTAATTGGCCATATAATTGTGGGTTTGTTTCTGGGCTTTCCATTTTGTACCATTGATCTACATGTCTGTTTTTGTGCTAGTACCATACTGTTTTGATTACTACAGCTTTGTAGTGTATCTTAAAATCTGGGATTGTGATACCCCAGTTTTGTTCTTTTTCAAGATTGTTTTCACTACCTGGAGTCTTCTGTGGTTCCATACAACTTTTAAGATTATTTGTTATAGTTCTGTGAAAAATGCTGTCTGTATTTTGATAAGGATTTCATTAAATGCATAGTATAGTTTGGGTAGTGCAGACATTTTAACAATGTTTGTTCTTCTAATCCATGAGCATGGAATGTCTTTCCACTTTTTTGTGTCACCTTCAATTTCTTTCATCTGTGTTTTATTCTTTTTAGAGTACAGATCTTTTTCACTTCCTTGGTTGTTTATTTCTAAATATTTTATTATTTTTGCTGCAATTTTACATCAGATTGTTTTTTTAATTTCTCTTTCTGCTCCTTCATTACTATTGTATAGAAATGCAATAGATTTTTGTATGTTGATTTTGTTCCTGCACACCACAATTGATTTTTAAAATATTTCTAATACTCCCCACATGTCATTCAATTTCATTTGCAATTTAGGTCAATTTCAACTCCTTCAGTCACAAAGAACCACTGATCTGCTTTTTCCTTCTTTAGATTTGTCTTTTCAGTATTATATAAGTGAAGTCATAAGACATGAAGCCTTTTGCATCTGGCTTTTATCACTTAGCATGTTTTTGAAGTTTATCTGTGTCATAGAATGTATTGGTATTTAATTCCTTTTTACCAAAGAATAATAGTCCTTTGTGTAAATATATCACATTTTGTTTGTCTATTCATCAATTAATGGATATTTGGATTGGTTCCAGATTTTATTTCCTATGAGTAAGAATGCTATAAATACTTATACAATACTATTTTAATTCCTCTGTTGATCTTAAAAATTATATTTGTGTGATTTTCATATCATTTTTCTATTTTCCATCTCTAGAATTTCCATTTTATTTTTTGTTCTGTATATTCTTTAGCTTTTGTTGAAATTTTTTTTATCCCTTGTTCAAACTATCCTGAAATGGGGTCAGGATATAGGCCTCTTTGAAAGGAAATGCTGTCTTGTAAGAGACAGAAAAAGTAAAGGTTAGGCAACTTCTGATTTTCCTTTTCCTTCTGTCCAAAGACTACTTAAGCAGTTTGGGACAAAGTGTTTTATGGATTTCTATTTTTTCAAAGTCTGTTATTGTATCATGAATGCTATGCCCCAAATCCATCAGTTTTGGATGTTGATATCCAAAAGTTTCAATTTTTGAAACTCAAAAAGCCTTTGCTGTTTAAACTATTTTTCTGCCATGAGTTTCAGAAAGCTATTCTAATTTTTTTTTGTACTTTCTTTTTTTTTTAATATTTTTATTTATTTCTAGGAGAGAGAGAGAGAGAGACAGCGTGAGCAGGGGAGGGTCAGAGAGAGAGGGAGACACAGACTCTGAAATAGGCTCCAGGCTCTGGGCTGGCAGTCAGCACAGAGCCCGACGAGGGGCTCGAACTCACGAACCGCGAGATCATTACCTAAGCGAAAGTCGGACGCTTAACCGACTAAGCCACCCAGGTGCCCCATTACTTTCTTTTTTTAATGTTTATTTATTTTTGAGAGAGAGAGCGAGAGCACAAGCAAGGGAGAGGCAGAGAGAGAGAGGGAGACAGAGGACTGAAGCAGGTTCTGTGCTAACAGCAGAGAGCCAGATGTAGGGCTCAAACTCACAAACTGTGAGATAGTGACCCGACCTGAAGTCAGATGCTCAACCAACTGAGCCACCCAGGTGCCCCCAGAAAATTACTTTGAAACTCCAAGGCTATGATTCCATTCCTTTTTATTATTTTCCATTATAAAATCCTTGCCTTTTTTTAAATTTAAATTTTAGTTAAAATATAGTGCAACATTACTTTCAGAAGTAGAATTCAGTTATTCATCACTTACACACAACACCTAGTGCTCATCACAGGCTCCCTCCTTAATATCCATCATCCATCTAGACCACCTCCCACTCACATCCCTCCATCAACCCTCAGTTTCTTCTCTATCATTAAGAGTTTCCTGTGGTTTGTTTCCCTCTCTCCTCTTTTTCTCCTCCTTCTCATGTTCATTTGTTTTGTTTCCTCAATTCCACTTATAAGTGAACTCATATGGTTTTTGTCTTTTTCTGATTGACTTACCTTGCTTAATATATTCTAGCTCCATTCATGTCATTGCAAATGGCAAGGTTTCATTCTTTTTATTTATTTATTTTTTACAAATAGTTTATTGTCAAATTAGTTTCCACATAACACCCAGTGCTCATCCCCACAAGTGTCCTCCTCCATGCCCATCCCCCCTCCCCCCCACATCCATCAGTCCTCAGTTTTTGTCAGCATTCAAGAGTCTCTCATGGTTTGCCTCTCTTCCTTTCCCCCACCATTTCCGCCCTTGGTTTCATTCTTTTTAATAGCTGGGTAATATTCCATCAGATATATCTACAATCTCTTCTTTATCCATTCATCAGTCACTGGACATTTGGGTCCTCTCCATGGTTTGGCTATTGTTGATAGTGCTCTTATAAACATTGGCATGCATGTACCCCTTCGAGTCTGTATTTTTGTATCCTTTGAATAAATAACCTAACAGTGCAATGGCTACATCATAAGGTAGTTCTATTTTTAATTATTTGAGGAACTTCCATTCTGTTCTGCAGAGTGGCTCCACGAGTTTGCATTCCCACCAACAGTGTTAAAATGTTTCCCATTGTCTGCATTCTTGCCAACACCTGTTGTTTCTTGTGTTGTTAATTTTAGCTATTCCAACAGATGTGAGGTGGTATCTCGTGGATTTGATTTGTATTTCTCTGATAATGAGTGATGTTGAGCATCTTTTCATGTGTCTGTTAGCTATCTGAGTGTTTTCTTTGGAAAAGTGTCCATTCATGTGTGATAAATTCTTTATAGATTTTGGATACAAATCCTTTAGCATATATGTCATTTGCAAATATCTTCTTCCATTCTGTAGATTGCCTTCTAGTTTTGTTGATTGTTTCTTTCACTGTGCAGAAGAAGCTTTTTATCTTGATAAAGCTTCAATAGTTAATGTTTTATTTCCTTTGCCTTCAGTGATGTTCTAGTAAGAAGTTGCTTCAGCTGATGTGAAAGAGGTTGCTGCCTGTGTTCTCGTCTAGGATAAAATCCTTGCCTTTAAGTAATAGGAATTCTACTTGATTTAAGAGGAAGGAACATGGGGTAATGTGAATAACTCGAACTGAAAAACACATAAACTATAAATAGAAAACTTTATTTCACTATGTATATATTCCAAAATTCCAAAGACATCATGATTAAAAAACATTGGGGTCTCCTGTTCTGTGACATGGAACATGGATAACAATAAAAAAATATGAATTAGTTGAAACATTTCAACTACAAGAGTAGTTGTTCTCTATCTTATACACCTACTTATAACTTTATCCATTTTTTGGTACCAAACCTACTTCTTTCCACCTTTGTACAGCTCAGAGGGTAGATTTATGGAGTATAATTTCTTTTCTTGATATGCTCTATTTTCTTTTCATTTTTTATAGTTTATTTTTATTTATTTTGAGAGAGGGATAGAGAGCAAGCAGGGGAGGGGCAGAGAGAGACAGAGGAACACAGAATCCTAAGCAGGCTTAGTGCTGTCAGCATAGGAGCCTGCTGCAGGCCTCAAACTCACAGTGAGATCATGACCTGAGATGAAATCAAGAGTTGAATGCTTAACTGATCAAGCCATTCAGGAACCCGTGGGCTCTCTATTCTGTTCCATTCATCTGTTTGTGTTTCTTTTGCTAATACCACACTGTCTTGATTACTATAGTTCATAGTAATTCTTGAGGTTGGAAAACATCAGTCTTCCATCTTTGTTCTTCTCCTTCAATAGTGTATTCGCTACTCTGGGTCTTTGGTCTCTCCATATAAACTTTAGAATCAGTTTGTTGGTAACCACAAGATAACTTCCTGGGATTCTAACTAGGATTGCATTGAAACTACAGATCAAAGTGAGAAGAAGTGACATCTTGACAATATTGAGTCTTTCTGTCCATGAATTTGGGATAGCTCACCATTTATTTAGTTCTTTGTGTTTGTTCATTAGAGACTTAATTTTCCTCATATAGATCTTGAACATGGTTTGCTAGATTTATACTATGTACTTATTATTTTTGAGTGTAAAAATAAATGGTATTGTTTTTAATTTCAAATTCCACTTGTTCATTCTTCTTATATAGAAAAGCAATTGTCCTTTGTATACTAACTTTGAATCTTCAAACTTTGCTATAATTACTATTAATTTCTGGAGGGTTTTTTTTGGTCAGTTCTTTCAGATTTTCTGCATAGAGAATCGTGTCTTTTATAAACAGAGGGTTGCATTAGTTCCTTCCAGTATGTATGCCTTTTATTTCCTTTTCTTGCCTATTACGTAGCAAGGGCTAAGAAGTGGTGAGAGGGAAAATCCTTATTTTGTATCTGATTTTAGTGAGAAAGCTTAGTGGAAAAGTTTCTCATAATTAAATACGATGTTAGCTGTAGATTTTTTGTGAACATTGTTTTATCAAGTTAACAAAGTTTCCAGTACTCCTAGTTTACTGAGATTTTTTATCATGAGTAGGTGTTGATTTTTGTAAAATGTTTTCTCCATCTAATGATATATTCATGATTTTTAAATTTTGGATTATAATTGATGGATTGCAGTTAATTAGTGATTGATGAAATAATCTTGCATACCTCACATAAATCCCACTTTGTCATGGCATGCACTTCTTATACCTTGTTGGATTTGTTTTGGTAATTTTTTGTTGAAGATTTTTCCATCTGTGTTTATTAGAGATATTGGTATGTAGTTTCCTTTTCTTGTAATGCCTTTATCTGGTTTTTGGTATTAGGGTAATTCTGGCTCTGTAGAATGAGCTCCTGTCTTCTGTAAAAGATTGTAGAGAATGATACTTCATATTTTCAACCTTCATTTTTCTTCTTTCTTGTTTTTGATTTCCAAGGTATCAAAGAGATAAATTCATGTTAGTTAGTTAATGTTGGTTGATAAGTGAAATTGTGCTATATGTCTGTCCCTCCTAGATAATTTGTGCAGATTACCAAAAGTCTTTTTTATGCAATGCCACACATAAAAAAGAGAATTTCATTTCTGGCTTGAGTTTAAGAGGGATCAGGGACAGAGGAGGGAGCATTATGGCAGCAAGGAGAAGTTTTGGTGCAGGACTTCTCTTCTGATATCACCAACATCTTATGTCAGCATGTTGCTTGACTTCTTCTGCTGATTTGGGGCCCACTTAAATAAATCATTGAAGCCTCTTGAATCTATTATCACTGAATATAGCTT
This sequence comes from Proteles cristata cristata, assembly GCA_017311185.1. Classification (NCBI taxonomy): domain Eukaryota; kingdom Metazoa; phylum Chordata; class Mammalia; order Carnivora; family Hyaenidae; genus Proteles; species Proteles cristata. The sequence continues at coordinate 1,115,837 of JAESUZ010003940.1, forward strand.
TTAATCTGTGTTTCAAAGGTATTTACCCATATATTTCTTTCTTTCTTTACAAACTTCATTTAAAAAGTTGATTGTTTTCTTTTTGCTGTCTTATTCAAAACTATTAGTGGAAAGATTAAAAAACTGTCAATTTAAAAGCCATAAGTCCTATTTGCTGAAATAGAGTGAGTCTTTTGCAGTTTTACAATAGTGCTCTCTGAAGATTATTCACATTGTGCCACAAAAATGCAAAAAAATAAAACCTCGAATAATCTGAAGGAATGACGGCTATTAGCAAGTATTTACATTTAATACTAGAAAAAGAATTAGCTTTGTATAGGTAATCTGTACCTTCTATATAATTTACTATAATGTTGTGTATTTTCAGCAGGGCTTGGTATTTTAGCTTCACTTAATGGATCCATTGTTAGGAATACCCTGAATACAAATATAAAAATACACCTGACATATATATTATAAGACACAATGAATACTATTATTTTCTAATTCCTATAAATAAAAGAAGTTATCTTGTTCATGATTTTACAAAGACTCCAACTTGCTTAGAAATCATCTCTTATAGAAACATTTGTAATTACTTTTCAACTTTCAGAGCAAAACATTTTCCAAAAAATTAAACCTTTATTTTCAATACCTTGTAAAAGATAGTACTAACTGCAAGGAAATTTTCTTGTTTCCTTTCTGTTTTGATATGGTCTTATTATTTCTTACAGGATTGATCATACAATAATTTGTATAATTTAGATCTTTTCAATCTTGATTTTTGGATATGCTGATTGAAATAAAGACTCTCTCCTTCCCTCATTAGTTTACCTACACAGCGACTTTAGTTCTATTTTACCAGATATTTATGTCTGACATGAAGCAAGTATTCAACAGACACTTGCTGAATTGATGAATAAATGCCTGTGCTTGCCAAATGTTTATAGAGTAGAAGTAATAAGTGAACATGAATGTTACATCCATTGAATGAACTCTTTCCTCAGATCTAGTGGCCCAATGTGTTCTTTGCCTTAGTGCAATAATTGAAAAATAACATTTAAAACATTTCTGGATTTGAGCCCAATCAGTGCAAGATTTGGAAGGTCAACCCCATATGCATCTTCTTGCAGGGCAAGAAGTCCCTAACTGCTTAGTAGGGTGGCCCAAGGATGCAAGTGCCCTTATCTTGTTTCTTTACCATCCCTTAAAACAGTACCATTGACCCTTGAACAATGGGTTCAAACTGCTTGATCCCACTTATACTTGGATTTTTTAGAGTACAGTACTATAAATATATTTTATCTTATGATTTTCTTAATAAATATTTTCTTTTCTCTACCTTACTTTATCATAATACAAAATATATGTGATTCAACTGTTGATAGTATTGTCATTAAAAAGTATAGATGTCCTTAATTCCCTCTAATTGTTCAAGGGCCAACTGTACTTCTCAAATTCCAGTGTATATATAAGTCACCTATAAGTCCTGTTAAAATGCATATTCTGTTATTTGTTAACCAGTTGTATGCCTAGTGTCTTTTGTTTTGTCAGATACTTTATGTTTTTGTCTTAATGCAGAATGAGAGCCTTCTGAAGTTTGTTATTTCAATTTATCTACTTCAAATATAAATAATAAAGCACAAAATAGCTATATTTATTTCTTCCTGTGCACAGTTCAATCCTTGGTTGATGAGGAAATATTAAATGGTCTCATTTGGTTGCTGTGGGAATAATTGAATGCCATTAATGATTAGTAAATCTGGTCTGTGTGCTGTTCTTCAGGGCCTGTTAGAATAGGCTTATATACTATTCCAAATCCCCCTTTGTGATTTATTTAGTAATATGTACTGTATTCTTCCCTACTTCAAGGCCTTGGTATTTTATGAATATCTTTGCCTCTATAATAATCCTTTCTTCTATGCTCTGAGCTGGACTGCTAAGTTTATTGTTATTTCATTTCCACTGACTTTTAAATTGTTAATGTCTGCTAGATTTTATAACTTCCCAGAGAAGAAAAGGAAATTAAACATGAACCATAGTGCACTTGAACAAAATATGTGCTACACTTATAGATTCAGTGAATAAGTACAAACTGAAAGTCTCTAGATAATAATAGTTCTGTTAAGAGTCTCTGCTTTACTTGTTTCCACATATTCTTGCTGTAGCAAATCAGATTAAAAAAATTGTTTTCAATGTTTATTTACTTTTGAGATAAATAGAGAGACAGAGTTAGAGTGGATGAGGGGCAGAGAAAGAAGGAGACACAGAATCCGAAGCAGGCTCCAGGCTCTGAGTTGTCAGCACAGAGCCCAATGTGGGACTCGAACTCATGGGTTGCAAGATCATGACCTGAGCCAAAGTCAGATGCTTAACCAGCTGAGCCACCCAGGTGCCCCGGCAAATCAGATTTTTTAAAAAGGTATAATTTCTGTTATCACAGGCAATTTTACTTAAACGAATATTGTGTAGTAGAAAAGTGACTATTTGCACAGAGACTGTAACAGTTGGCCGTGTAAATAACAGGCTGACAACTGTCTGCAAATGAATGACCCTAAAGCTGTAGACTTACTTATGGAGGTGAACTTATTGGCCTCTATTGTGGGAATTCAATTATTGAATGTATGTAAATGTCCCTTAGACCTCTGTTACATTTCTTCCTCTGTGAAATAGACTTCATGAGAGTTTATTACCTGAATTTCCAACACTAGAACTGAAATGAGACCATTCCACGAATATGATAGAGTCCATAGAACTTCTTAAATAGGAATGTCCACCTACAAATACACTCAACTTTTTAAATACAATTTTAGGGAATTTGTAGAACTCTGAGATTAAGAATAACCGAGGAAAAGAAAGACACATAAAGATCAGGTTGAGGTAGAGAGGGGAAGATATCACTGGTGAGATAAAAGAAAACAAGGAAAGAAAATGAAATAACAAATAAGCATAATGTATAGACTGTGTTCTTCAGATTTTTAGCTTCTGGCTATGTTTGCCTTACAGATAGATAACTTCTCTGGGACTTCTAACAAATGACTTACCTCTTAAAGATCAGTGGCAAAAGATGAAAAAAATGAAGGGAAATTGGTAGTATGTGCCAAGATAATGTCAGTATACAAATGTAGCTGTCACACTTTAAAGTTTTATCTTTAAGAAATAAAAAAGTGTAGGTGAAAATATATGTGTATACAAATGTATTTCAGTGTTACAATGGCAAAAATGCAAGCACTCTGAATTCAACAACAAAACATAGATCAAATAAATATGGAATGTTTTGTCAATACACTACTGGACAATCATGAAGAATAATGTTGTAGATCAGTGCCTTTCAGATTTAATGCACATTGAAACAGTGGTGTTCCAGTAAGTGTTCAGCAACTGGCTTTGTGAAAAAAAAGTTTTGTAAAGTGTTTGATGATTTCTATGTTATAAATATTCCTGCATACCTGATTCGATGCTACCAAAGTGATGCCACTGAAAGCAGTTTGGGAAGAGATGCACACAACAGGCTGTTTCAAAATGCAAGCCACCTCTAGCACGCTACTGAATTATCAATCAGTTGTTCTCATTTAAGTGCAGATTCTGATTCAGTAGGTCTGGGATAAAGCCTGAGATTTTTCATATTTAAAAATCTCTTAGGTCATGTAGTAGATACTACTCTGGGGACGATTGGAGCAGTGAGGTTGTAGAATAATGCCTGTTGACAAAAGAAAAAAAAGTCTCCAATACATTCCTATGTGAAAATAAAACCAGAGATAAATTTGTGTAGATTGTTGTATTATATTCCCAAGATACATATAGTATGGACACATTGTATCATAATATACATTCACATATGTACATATAATATTTATATGGCCAGTAAGTTGGTACAAGCATAACTTGTAGGAATGGAATCAAAAAGATATTTTATTTCTTTTCTCCTGTGGATCCTTTAAAATTAATTTAATGAAGCAAGTTTTCCCCATCCCCTAATGTAAACTTAAAAGAATAAACTGTCTAAAATATAAAACACAGTATTCATTTAGAAAATAGGATATGACGTTTTAATAATCAAAACTTCAAACTTTATTTAAAGTTAAATCTTCTCCCCTCTTTCAGGTTGGACAGTTTTCAGGTGGATTACCTGCTTCTGGGAAGGGTATATGGATGGCTTCTCTTCCTCCTTTTCTTGATCTGCAGGTTGCTCAACCTGGACTTCATGCCCTTCCATGGGAGAAAAGAAAGAAAGGGAGATAAGAAAGTTCTCACTGGAACTCCTAATGCTATAAGCAGACCATGCCTCTCTGGACTGGCAAATGTCTGGCATATGACTCCTCTCATAGAACACATTGGTGGATTCCTCAGATTTTCATAGCTGGGGACCTCATATCACATGCTTCACATGTGATTTACTATTCTGTGTGATCTTCTGTGAAACTCTCTGCAACTCCTAGGTATCCTGAGTCTATGTTCTTGCTGGGATCATTATACCCAAGATAATCCCAGGAGTTTTTCACATGGGAAATTTTCACTTATCTTTAGACTTGAGCAGCTCAGAAACTTCAGGCCATGTCCCAGCAGCAGTGGTTCACTTGGCTTCATCATCAGAGTTGGCCGTTGTACCCTCTAGATTTCTGCAGGGGAATATCCAGCTCCAGACCATCACACTCCCATTTCAGAGTCACATGTTAAACTCTCTTAGTAGTTCTATTGAAGCCTGTACTCCTCCATCGTTAAGCTTTAGGTATGGGGGCAGGCATTCCCAATGCTTCTCTCTTGGGGGTCACCTAGAGACCCAGAATTTCAATAAGTCTCTTCATATCCTGTCTTGAAATCTTTCTCCAGTTAGGGTTTCCTTCTGCATCCCTAATGTGGCTGTGAGTTCTATGAGTCTTGAAAGAATTTTACCCCTTCCACTTTTTGTTTAAATTGATAAATTATACATTTGAGTAGAGACCTTGTCTCTGATATGAAAGATCAGTCATGGTTTGGTCTTGGTTGAAATTATATCACACAAATAGAAGGATATACCTCAAAAATACTAATATTGGTTGTGGGGATGTTATGGGTGTTTTTGCTGTCTTTTAAAAGTTTGTTTGTTTATTTGTTTATTTATTGAAAAAGACATGGAGAGAGCATGAGCAGGGGAGGGGAAGAGAGAGAAGGAGAGAGAGGATCCCAAGCAGGCTCCACACTGTCAGTGCAGAGTCTGATGCAGGCTTAAGTCTCACGAACCATGAGATTGTGTCCCTGGGTGCTTTTCTTGTATTTATTTTCACATTTTTCTGTGATTATGGTAATTTTATCACTTAAAACATATTATTAAAGGCACATATTTTTACATTTTTGACTTTTATTGACAATGAATCAGTGGTTCTTATAATTAGCGCTGTTTTTGTTTCTTGTTCACCCTCTTGAGTGCTGAGCTAAGTTTTTGTCACAGGTAGGAAATTATGCATAAATGTTATGTTTTCAAAGAACCCATGTAATATGTGAAAGGGATAGTGGAAACTTAGAATTTTATAGTTTTTATATTTTATATTTCTTGTTGGAAGCAATTATTGCCTGATTTGCTGAAAGTTCTAAAAGCTCTATGTAACCTTTTTTTGTCTCTGTTACCTTTTCCTTTTTGTTTACTACCTTCTTCCATTTATAAAAAATGCAAAACAAGTTATACTTTTCCTCTTAGTTATTAGCACAGTGCCAAATTTCCACATGGTTAGGGGAGATGATGGGGAATAGGGCCAGATATAAGGTATAGCTATGTACAGAATGAATGAATGAATGAATGATGACATCTTAGTGGACAAGTAGACCATAGCTCAGTAATCCAGAAGCAGGTGATACTTGGAAATATACTCAAGGAGACATTTGGTGTCAAAACTCATTTGGTACCATGAATTTTAATCCTGAGGCTAGAGGTCAGGATCAGAACTCTAGTCCGTAGGTAGGACCTTTGAAAGAATATAATATACAGGGCCCTGTTTTGGGAGATATTGTTCTGGGTATTTTATGAAATAAAGGATTCCAGTTCATGTAATAATAGAACTTTGAAAAAGTCAATTCTTTTCAGTATTTAATATCTGTGAAAAGGCTGGTATGAGGCAGTTATGAGGACATAATAAAAAAGAACAATAGAATATTCTAACTATTTGACTGCAAATACAAGGTCAGGGCTGGGCCAGCAGTGAGGGTGATGGATGCTGAATATTAAGTGTTGGGTTGGTATTTCTTACTTTCCACCTGGTATAAGTTGGAATTAGTTTTAGAATTTCCTGATTGGGGCAAGGATGGTGGTGAGAGTTTGAGCTTGCAGGAAGGAGGAGGTGTGAAGATGCTGGTACTGAAAATCACTTAGGTTTGTGTTTCTCAGTATAATCATGAAATACCTGCATTTAAATCATTTTGAAGGCTTGTTAAAAATATAGACTATCAGACTGTGAATTAAGTGCCTGTGTATATGCCGGAGAATCTGCATGGCTGCAAAGCATCTCAAGTGGGATTCTGATGCACCTTGAAGTCCAAGAACCACTAAAACAGGATGCAGCATCACCCAGTATGAACCGTTGGCTTGGAATGTCTTTTGCCTTTGTGTCTGCTGATACTCTCAGCCTTCAATAATCACTTCAAATATTATTTCTTTTATTAAGCTGTTCTCAATTTTCCTAGATGAAATAAATCACATGGTCTTTGATGCTTTCATAGCATTTTCCTTTATTGTGTTTTGGGTAGTGAAATACCCTTAAAGCCTAGTTTCTTCTATCTATGGGTCTACCTCTCTTTGGGGAAGGCAGTGAACACAGTGGTGAAGACCCAGTCAGCCTGGATTAAGACTCACCTCCACCTCTCCTCAGCTGTGTAACTTTAGCCAATTGCTTATAGTTTAAAAAATGCTTCACCTTCCTTATCTATAAAACAGAGGTAGTTGTGAGAATTAAATAAGTTAATGTAAGTAAAACACTAATACTGTGTGGCATACCCTTTATGCTTGAGAAATCTTTGGTACTGTTATTTGCTGGGGGAAGATTGCATGTTGCATTAATCTCTGTCAAGGACCCAGGGCAGAAGTAGCTACTCAAGGAAATTGTTGAAATTGAATTGAATTCATCTTCCAAGGCAGTTATAAGGTTAGACAGGGCAGTATTCAGGTGGGGAAAACTCACTTGGCTCTCTGGAAGAAATATGTGTAGGCATGCAATGTAATATTTATGAATTTTGAGTTTGAGAGTGTGAAGGGATCTAATTAAAGATTACATAAAGAGGATACAGAGTGAGAGAATTTACAGAGATTTCAAAACAACTCTGAAGCCTATTCAATATGCCTGTAGTGTGTGTCTTGTCGAATGCAACTGCTGTGTGATAAATGATCCATGCCCTTTCTTATTTTTTAAAAGCAGAATGGTTATTTAGAACTGTACCACATAAGTGAATTCAGAATTATCAGGCAATGCCCCATTTCCCATTTGGCTTTTAGGATTCTCATGCGTGAGACTTCATTCAAGTAACAAATGTTTACTGAACAGTAATAAAAATACCAATAAAAGTAAATAATCTGTAAGATATTTGGGCTATGGCTGATTATCAGATCTTTGAGTGTATGAATACCAAGGAAAACTTTTCCGTTTTTTTCTTTTTATTTATTTATTTACTTCTGCCTTATCCCACAAAGGATTTATGGTCACTATATAAATATTTTGATAAAAGGCAGCCTTTTCCAAGCTCTTATAATCAAGCCTCAAAAAATATTTTTAGATGTGAATCCACATATATTTTTTATAACTCAGTTACTCAGAACTTAGAATGTAAAATTCTTTAAGGTTATATTTATTGTGCCTTATCAAAATCTCGAAATGAAATAAATCTAATGTAATTATACATGTATAATTATATATTATATTTGAATACATTTTTGTTTCATTTTTTGAACATATTTTTAAATTAAGAAACAAGGCTATTATTTTCAACAATAATAATACATAAAATTTTTGATCAAGAATTTTTGAGTTGTCAGTTTCAGGGGATTATGGATAATTCTGACTTGTTGGTAGATGATTTAGCTCACAGAGATTATTCATTTCAAAATTTATAAAATATTTTTATATTATGTAAAATATTCTCTTTGTGTCATGTATAATACACATTGTTTGACAAACATTGTGAGTAAAGGCACCTGAATTATTACATTAAAATATTAAATTTTTAGACTTCAGGACACAAATCTATTCAAATGTGCTAACGAAATTATATTAAAGTTTTAGCCTGTGCTGCGGTATGCAGGTGCATGTGGCTCTGTTTTATAGCAGATGCTCTACCTTCTCAAAGCAGTTCTGTTTTCCAACAACAATCCCCAAAGATAATAGGTCCTGTCCAGAGAGATCTCCAAACCATGTCTCAACATAAAGTACCAGTATTCTCATTTCTGGTTTCCAGTCATGATGGAGTAACAGGGACCAGATTTACTCTTTTGTTTCTAACAAATTTAAAAATGGGCAATTTTCACATTGGACAATGAGCAGCAAAACACTAATCTCTGAGGGAAAGTAAACAATTAGAAAAGCCTTTGATTCCCCATATTACAGGTTACCAAGCAGGAAAGGTAAACCCAAACAGAAGCTGAAGATGTCTATGAGTTGAGACAACAGAGTTGAGAGATTGCAGGCTTTCAAGGTAGATAGAATTCATGTGATAGAGTATCACAGAAGAGAGAGTTCCACAGAGATATATCCTAGACATCTTCAGAAGATTTATTCTCCATGTGTTCAGCTGAGTATCAAGCATTGTATACACGTGAGGTAATTACCCAACACTAGAAAAGAACCACTGGATAGGAGCCAGGAAAACAATCCCTAGAGGTAACAGAGGGTTGCGATAGTGTGTGTTCCCACCAGCCAAAAATACATAGGTATCAATGAGAGTACTCAGAAGGGTAACACCTTAGTAGTAGGGCAAAATTAGCCCTGGACCAAAGGCCGTACTGTTTAAATAAAGCCTAAAATTGAATCCCAAAGGGATAACATTTTTTAAAAAACTCATATTTTCATAGAATAAAACTCAAAAATATTTAGACTATCTAGTAACCAACAAGATAAAATTCATATCTGGCTTGCAAAGAAGCAGAAGAGTATGACCCTTTTGGAAGAGAAACATTATTAAATAGAAACAGATCCAGAAATGATTCACATGATAAAATTAATTGACAAGAATTTTAAAAACCATATTACAATTCTGTTTTATACATTTATGAAGATAAAGGAAAGCATGAACATGTGACGTAAACAAAAACAATATGTAAAAAAGACCCCAATAAAACTTCTAAGACATAAAAACACATGGTTTGAAATATATACCTTGAATGGGATTGACAGGAGATTAGACACTTTAGAAGAAAAGATCAATGAATGTGAAGACATCATAACAGAAATTAGTCAATATAGAGAGGAAGAAAGACTGAAAAAAATGGAAAAAACATCAGTGAGCTGCATAACAATTTAAATTGGACTAATATATGAGAAATTAAAACTCCCAAAACAGAGGAGAGAAAGGACAAGACAAAAAAATATTTGTAGAAATAATGACTGGAAATTTTATCATATTTGATAAAAACTATAAGCATACAAATCCTAGAAGTTTAACAAACTCCAAGCACAAGAAGCATAAAGAAAATTACCCCAGACACATTATAATTATAATGCTTAAAAGCAGTGATAAAGTTGAAATTTAAAAAGTAGCCAGAGGATGGCTGTACACATTATGTACAGAGATATGAAGTAAAGAATGACAGGGACTGTCAGAAATAACATAAAGTAGAAGATAGTGGAGTGACTTCTTTAACATATTGAAAGAAAAAAGACCCCTATCAACATAGATTGATATACACAGTAAAAATATCTTTTGAAAGCAAACGCAAAATAGACATCTTCAGATATATAAAAATTAAAAGAATTTAACTCAGAATTACATTTTAAGAAATGCATCAGATTTGCACTATAACAAATGTAAAAATGTTGTGCTTCACAGGTAGAAGGAAAAATGCACCAGAGAGAGCTCTGAATTTACACAAAAAATGAAGAGTATTTGAAATGGTAAATATGTGTATATAAAAAAGATGCAAAGGAAACTATCAAACACTGCTTCTGGCAATATAAAATGATATAATAACTTTGGCATACAGTTTGAAAGTTGTTTTTACAAGTTACATTTCACTTACTGTTTGGGCCAGGCATTCTTTTCCTAGATATTCATCCAAGAGAAAATAAAACACAGTAAGACTTTTATATATCTCACAGTTCATGTGTTTGAGTCACACATCGGGCTCTGTGATGACAGTGTAGAGCCAACTGGGGATTCTCTCTCTCTCTCTTTGCCCTTCCTCTGCTAGCACTCTCTCTCTATCTAAATGAATAACATTAAAAAAGACTTTTATATAAATGCTTATAGCATTTTTATTAAAAATAACTGAAACCTGGAAACAGTTCACATATCAACAGGTGAGGGGATAAACAAATTATGATGTATCCATGTAATGGGTTTGAATAGTAGTAAAATATAAATATCAAATAAAACTACAATAATAAGAAGGAATGAATTATTGATAAATACAACACAATAGATAAATCTCAAAATTCATTTTTTTCTATCTTAGGCTAAGTAGAGTAGATGCTTTATGCTTCTATTTATACAAAATTCTATAAAATGCAAATTAATCTATATAGGCATACCTCAGAGATATTCCAGGTTCAGTTCTGGACTACCACAATAAAGCCAGTATTGCAATACAGTGAGTCAAATTATTTTCTGGTTTCCTAATGCATCAAAAAGTTATGTTTATACCATACTGTATTCTACTGAATGTGTAATAGCATATGTCTAAAAAAACAACATACATAAGTTAAAAAGACTTGCTAAAATATGCTAACCATAAAACCATAATCTGAGCTTTGATGGAGATGTACAGTAAGATTAATGTTGTTTTTGCACCTGCTAACACAACATCCATTCTGCAACCCATAGATCAAGGAGTCATTTTGACTGTTAAGTCTTATTATATTTAAGAAACACATTTGGTAGGGCTATAACTGCCATAGATCGTGATTTCTCTGCTGGATTTGGGCAAAGTAAAATGAACACCTTGTGAAAAGGATTCATCATCCCAGATGTCCACTAAAAACATTCATGGTTTTTGGGAACAGGTCAAAATATCAACATTAACAGGAATTTGGAAGGAGTTGATTTTAATTTTTATGGATGACTTTCGAGGGGTTCAAGACTTCAATAGAAGTAACTGCAGATATGGTGGAAAAAGCAAGAAAACTGGAATTAGAAGTGGAGCCTGAAGGAGTGACTGAATTGCTGCAATCTCATGATAAAATTTGAACAGATGAAGAATTGCTTCTAATGGGTGAGCAGAGAAAGTAGTTTCTTGAGATGGAGTCCATTGGTGGATTTTCGTGAAGATATTGAAATAACAACAAAGGATTTGGAATACTGCATAAACTTAGTTGATAAAGCAGTGACAGGTTTTGTGAGGATCAATTCTAAAAGAAGTTGTGTTGTAGGTAAAATGCTATTAAACAACATTGCATGCTACACACAAATCATTCATGAAAGGAAGAGTCAATTAATATGGAAAATTTCATTCCCCCCCTCCCTCCCTCCTTCCCTTCCTTCTTTCTTTTTCATACTACATTACCAATTTAGATTAAGGGGATAATATACGTGGATACTCTTCTAGGTGCTGAGGATAAAGTGAGTAAGTTAAGGTCTTTAATCTCATTGAACTTACAGTGAAGGACAATAAAGAATTAATAAGAAAATAAATGTCTTACAGAAAGTCATTTTCTGGTAAGGATAAGGATAAATTCTAGAAAGAAAAATGAAAGCAAAATAAAGGAATAAAGGTGATGGGACAGAGCAGTGTTGATATATGACAGGAATAATGAGTAAATGACTTTCCTTTACTGATCTTTGAGTAGAGCCCCCATAAGAGAGTGAGCTGGGCCAGAGTATTTCAGACATAGACTAGTAAGTACAGAGGTACTGAGGGGAGAGTTTTATTGGTGTATTCAAAGAACAGCACTGGGGCCATTGTGACTTAAGTAGAGAGAACAAATTGTAAAGTGGCTGGAAAGAAGTTTGGAGACATTATAAAGGTCAGATATAGGGAATGTTAAGTATTTGGATTTGGCTCCAGTTCCTACTGGAAACCATCAGGGTGTTCTCAGTAGGAGAATGACCTGCTGTAAGTTACATTTTCATTTAATCTTTTGTAACAAACAAGACATATGGCTGCAAAAGTAGAAGCAACCAGATTATTTTGGAATGAAGTAATTTTAGACAAGAGATAATGGTGGATTGCACTATAAGGGAGTCATGGATATGGTGATAATTGGTGAGTTTTTGAATGGATTTTGATGGTAGAACCTCAAGTCTTGATCATGGATTGTATATGAGGGAGCAGTATTAAAAGTGGCTTCTTGTTTTTCTTCAGCTACTTGTGAATTGTATCATTTATAGAGATGGGAAGATTGGAGGAGAAGCAGGTTTTAAAAAAAATCAGCTCTGGGGGCGCCTGGGTGGCTTAGTCGGTTAAGCGTCCGACTTTCGCTTAGGTCATGATCTCGCGGTTCGTGGGTTCGAGCCCCGCGTCGGGCTCTGTGCTGACTGCCAGCTCAGAGCCTGGAGCCTATTTCAGAGTCTGTATCTCCCTCTCTGACCCTCCCCTGTTCACGCTGTCTCTCTCTCTCCTAGAAATAAATAAATAAATTAAAAAAAAAATCAGCTCTGTTTGGGAGCTGTTAAGTTTTTTATGTGTATTAGCCATTAAAGTAGACAGTTGGATATGTGAATCTGGAGCCTAAGGGAGGTAAAGTATCTGAAGATATAAATTTGGGAGTTATAGTGTATAGATACTATTTAAAGTGATAACACTTGATATCACTATCATAAGGATCTCATCAGGAAAACAGAAACTAGGTATTTCAACAGATGAGATATAATTTAGACAACTAATTATACAAGTACTGGGGGCTGAACTAGCAAAAATGGAAACATAAAGATAACCTAGAGTAGATCAGTGAAGAAAGAAAGCAGTTGATAACCCAAAGCACTGGAAAAAAAAGGGGAGAGGTAGAGGCTTTGATGAGAAATCCCTCAAATGTGATGCTCAAACTACTCAGTAGTAGACTGCTAAATGGACACAGTGAAGCTAGTCAAGGGAGTCCTGAAAAAAAAATCAGACACTCCAAAATTTTGAGGTTGGGAAGAGGAGGTAAATCTGCAAGATGATTGAAGAAGCCTCTGAGGTATGAGGAAACTAGGAGAAGATACAATCCTGGAAGTTAAGTGAAAAAAGTTTCAAAAAGGAAAGAGTAACTAACCAAGTTGAATGCTCTTTCTAGGGTAAGTAAGGTGAAGACTGAAAGTTGCTATTGGATTTGGTGAGATGGGAGTTTGTTGATTACCTTGACAAGAGTGGATGCCCTGAGGTTATGGAAATAAAGTCTGGAGTGAGTTCAGGTAGGAATAGGAAGGAAGGCAGTGAGTATAGACAGATTTTTTTTTTTAGTGTTTTTTTTTTTTTTAATGTTTTATTTATTTCTGAGAAGAGACAGCATGAGCAGCGGAGGGTCAGAGAGACAGGGAGACACAGAATCTGAAACAGGCTCCAGGCTCTGAGCTAGGTGTCAGCACAGAGCCCGACGTGGGGCTCGAACCCATGAACTGTAAGGTCATGACTTGAGCCGAAGTTGTGCGCTTAACTGACTGAGCCACCCAGGCACCCCTAGACAAATTTTTTCAAGGAATTTTGTAACATATTGGAAAAAGGAAATAGAGCAGTAGTGGAAAGGGATATGAGTTTATTTTTTTTCTCTTTACTATCAGATATGACAAATTGATTTGCTGATGGAAAAGATAATAATTGAGAGAGAGAAAAAACTTGGTTGCCAGAGAAAGAGGTAATTCCAAGAGCAAGATCCTTAAGTGAGAGGGGAAGGATACAATATGTAAGTTAAGGAACTGGGCATTAATTTATGTTAAAAATAAGGAAATTAAAGACTATAGATACTGATAATGGAGGACGGGTTGATTTTTTTAGTAGAAAGATGAAATTCTCATGCTTGTTTCTGTTTTCTCAGGGAATTACAATACATCACAATGAGCTAAAAGTTAAGAGGAAAATGGGGTGATAAAGGTTTGGGAAGAGAGTAAAATGTGTAAAATATTATTTTGAGACAGTCATTTGAGATAGAGTTCACCTGAAGTTAGTGGTCATCTATAGTGGGTAAGGGTAGGGATAGAAATATTCACCCTGGTACAGGTGATAAGCCACGAATTTTATGTAGAAATTCTAAAATAATTTTAAATTTTTATTATTTTAAATACTTTTAAATCTTTTTAAGGATTATTATTATTATTATTATTTTATTTTAGAGAGAGAGAGAGGAGCAGGGGAGAGGGGCAGAGGGAGAGAGAGAAAATCTAAGCAGACTCCACGTGAAGCATTGAGCCTAATGTGGTGCTCTGTTCCATGACCCTGGGATCATGATCTGTGCCAAAATCAGGTTGGAAGCTCAACCAACTGAGCCACCCAGGTGCTTCTAAATAATTTTGGATCTTCAATTTAAATCCAAATTTAATTCATAATTAAATATAAATGCAGTTAAATTAAAAATTTAAATACAAATTAAAATGTATATTAAAATTTTAAATTAATATTAGTCTGTTATTTATTAAAATTATGTGTAGACAATTGTAAATGATGTCAGTGATAATGTACTCCTCCCAGAAAAAAATGTTTTACTAGTCTAAATTTTCATGTAAATGATTGCTATGATTACTCTTGAGTTTTAACAGCCTCAATTTAACACATGAAAATGTGCTGGATTGCTAATGTTCTTATTCTCTAATAAATATTGTATTCTATTGAGTTATTTGGTGAATCACCGTTTAAAAAACTGGCCCCTGAGAGCTAACACAGACTTAACTTCAGTGGTTTCTTTTGTAATTTAAGATGGTTCATAACCATTTGAGCTTACTTCAGGTGAATTTGCGTCTGTACATAATCCCAAGGTTGACATTCGATTTCAAATAAACAGTGATAACTCAGTGATTGTAAAGTCAACAGAACCTGAGTTATTTCAATACTGTCATTTTATGTGAGCACTTGGGGTTTTTAATTATTTAAATATTGCAACTGTGAAGCTAGTTCAAATTGTGACTTGTTATAGTTTGATTTTTTTAGTTCTTCCATAAAAAATGTTCATCATAATTACTATTAACAAAATAATTATTACTGAGTGAAGTTTTGGTGTGTGGAGGAAGAGAGGATGTTAAAATATGACCCATTACTGACACTGTGTCATGTTTACAGCACTGGTGGTCATGAATGTCAGATGACATCAGCAGGCATGTTTGTATGTCTCCTTCCACCCCAGCATATTCAACTGCAGTCTCATGAGCAATCTCCCACCACCCCTGTAGATCCCCTCCCCCAGCATTTACGGACATTGTCAGTTAATGGCTTTGAGATAGAGGACAACACTGCAAAAGGCAGAGCAGAATATATTTATTCATAAATATGTAAGAACTTTGGGGATTTAAAGAAGGTAGGAGCTAGAGTTCTTTCTATAATAAAGTTGGGAGAAATGAGCAAATAAAGTCCAAGTTACCACTGTTAATTCGATCTTTCTTGTACCCACAGGCTGGTCAAGGTGGAAGAACTTAGGTTACACTTATTTGTACTATGACATCTTTATAAGAAAATAAACAGAGGCAGATATTTGCCCTTTTACCTCTGAGGCATACAAGGGGGTAGATAAAATGCTTAAATATATACAATTAGTAAAATTAATAAGTAAGATTTACCTCAAGCCTTCTTGTTTCCTTTTTAGTGGCTCATATATTAAAATAGGTCAAACTATATGGTGTGTAGAAACTATGAGATTAACATTTTTATCGAACTCATTGTCAATGATATACATCAAACAATACATCCCCTTCTGCTTTTCACAGCTAGTGACATATGTAGCATCTAGAGAAAATCTAGAGAGATCAGTCAAGATGTTACCAGAATGGGAAAATAATTTGTCATTGGAAACATGGTGTATCTTGCTTCTAGCAAAATTTATAGCCTCTATTCCAATGTCAATTCAGGGATATTCTTTATAAAGCAATTATTTTGTTCATTTAAGTTGTTATTTTATTTCAAAGTTGATTTACACTTTAAGAAATTATTTACAGTAGATATTTTCTTGTGTATGTGCTATATGTGAAGAAAACATTTATAGTGTAAAATCAAGGAATACAAGGAATTATT
This sequence comes from Proteles cristata cristata, assembly GCA_017311185.1. Taxonomy (NCBI): domain Eukaryota; kingdom Metazoa; phylum Chordata; class Mammalia; order Carnivora; family Hyaenidae; genus Proteles; species Proteles cristata. The sequence continues at coordinate 1,132,116 of JAESUZ010003940.1, forward strand.
TAGGAAGATGTAAATTGCAGTTTAAAAACTCATTTACAGAAAACATACTCTTTTTTATGGCTCTGGGTTGTCAGAAAATTTTAATCTTAGTCTCTTGTATTTCCTGCCTTCTGCCTGCAAGTTAGATTCTGAATGATGTGTTGTATCAAGATACTGGGAAATGTGGGATATTATTATTAAATAAATATCTTAGTTTGAAGGTTACAGTTGATATGTCATGGTTTGAATTAGCATGGCCATTCTGATTTTGTGTCTTTTTGCTAATTTAGTGTGATGCTTGGGCATCTTTCTAGAAGGCTGATCATGTTATGATGAGCCTGGATATACAATACTGGCAAAAATTTTCCATGTCTTTGTTGTGTTTCTCATAGAACTGTTGGAGAGTTTGGGGAAGAACTTTTACCCCTTCCCCTTTACCCCATCCTGGGCCCCCCAGTCCCTGAAACTCTATTGTCTTATTTGGTGTTGGGTTGGGTATAGGGGGTTAGGAGATCTTTTCTCTATGTGTTTCACTGAAGATATTTTGTTTTGGTGTTTCTTATTGTTTCTGTAACAAATGCCACAATATTAATGTCTGTAAAAATTTTTCAAGTTTATTTATTTATTTTTGAGAGAGAACACTAGCAGGGGAGGGACGGAGAGAGAGAAGAGACACAGAATCCAAAGTGGGCTCCAGACTCTGGGCTGTCAGCACAGAACCTTTTGCAGGGCTTGAACTCATGAACTGTGAGATCATGACTTAAGTCACAGTCGGACACTCAATGGACTCAGCCACCCAGGCACGCCAACATTAATGTTATTAAAACAACACAAATGTATTATTTACAGTTCTGGGCTAAAATCAAGGTGTTGGCAGGTCTGTGTTCATTCTCGGATATCTTGAGGAAAATTCCTCCGCTTGCCTTTTTCGTCTTCTAGATGCTGCTTTTAGTCATGTCCCCTAGCCAGCCATCACATTATTTTAACTCTACTGTCCTTACATCTCTTTTTCTGACTCTTAGCCTCCTATATCCTTCTTTCATTTATAAGCACCCTCGTGATTACCTTGGTCTCACCTGGATAATCCAGAGCAATCTTCCTGTCTCAAGATCCTTATATGTAATAACATTTGCAAAGTCACTTTTGCCAGGTAAGGGAACATATTCACAGGTTCTGGTGACTAGGACATAGACATATTTGGGTGGCCATTATTCTGCCTATGATACAACTAATAATTTCTGATCTACTGGGGCTTAGGCTTTTTGGAAACCAAAAGATAGAGAGAAAAATCAGAGTTTCTTTTTTTTTTTTATGTTTATCATTCTGTTTGAATCTAATTCTTGCTTGTATGAGAGGAAAGCAAAATACTGAGAGGAAAAACCCAAGAATAACAAGTCAATAAGGAAAAAATTATTTTATTTTACTTTCTCATTCCTTTAATTTCAATTTTTGATTTTAATTCTAGTTAGTTGACCTATATGGTAAAATTGGTTTCACGTGTAGAATTTAGTGATTCATCACTTACATATAACACCCAGAACTCATCACAACAGTGCCCTCCTTTGGAAAAAAAACACTGTAATCACACAAGACATGCATATTAAAATAAGCTTCATTAGCTAAATAGAAATGTTTAGTGGAAGCATAAGTATTTATTATCAAGTATCCTGTTATTTTCCAAAAGGGCACATTTACTGTTCTTTTTCTTTACTGAAGACAATACTGAAGATGAGCCTTATACAAATTAATATACATTAAATGAGGGGAATGAAGTGAGGTCCTCTGATTTCCTTTCCCAAATGTCACATGAGTTACTTTGTACTCCTGGGTGAAGGGGAAGTACTCAGTCTCGATTGGGGTTTCATTGTCCTGCTGTAAAGACCTGTTGAAATGCCTGGAGTGGACCATGCACTACTAAAAGAGAGAGAATGTGGGGTTTGTGGTCTGGCATATCCTGACCCCAGTCCATCTCCTGGCACCTGACCATGTTGCCTCCCTCAGCCAACATGTATTGTAGGCACAACTGAGTCAAGTTCCTAAAGCTGTCAACCTTCCTCTCCTCCAGGCTAGGTGGTCATGTTCTGTTTTCCACTGGTACAGTTATTTGGCTGCCATCTTTGTTCCCTTCACTGGCCTGGAGGACATGATAACATACATAGAACCTCTTATTAAATTTACTTAGCAATCCTTAAATGACAGCCAACAATGCCTGTCCTTACTGAATACTGAAATGTCTCTGAGAAAAGCTGTCTTCTGAAGTAGAATGGCCTTAGACATTATTACTGACTTGAAAAGAGGAACCTATGCTATTATCCAAACAGAATATGTGTTCATACCTAATGAATCTGGTAATGTATGTCTTTATTAAATCACACAAGAACACAAATGAATGCCTTGAATGACCGATCCAACCCCAGTCCAGGGGACTTAAATTAATGGTTAGAATCATGAGGCTCCTGGTGGAAAAAGTTTTTGGTATTTTGGGAATCATTACCTTGATTTGTGTGTTCTCTTGCATGTGCCCCTATTGTTGCCATCTGCTTGCATGTGCCATCTGCTTGCATGTGCCCCTATTGTTGTATCTGCTTCCAGTACAGCAGGTAGCTGCCAAATGAGCTATCTCCATCCCAGTGAAACTCTTTGCTGATCACTCAGGCATACTGCAGAAGAAGGGGACAGGCAAGATTTTAAGAGCCAGCAGGAGGGGCGTAGTGTTGGAAGAAGTTATTGAGAGGACATGACTGCCAGTTGACCTGCACGGTGGACCTGGGCAATTTGAGGCTTCTCAACCCCTCCTCTGTCCTTGGAATGTGTGTCTGCCCACCATTCCCATGCTAGAGGCTCTTTTAAAGATACTGTCTTGAGAGGGTAATATGTTCTTGGCCCCATCTGGACTGAATGCAGGACTGAACCCAGTTAAGGCCCTTTACATAAACTTTTAAGATTCTCGTGGGCGGATGTGGAGACTTACTGGTTCATGTCTTGTGGATGCCCATGACAAGTCTTTTCTGTCAGTTTATTAAAGCTGCCATCTATCAGTCCGGAGTGGCCTACCTCTTTCTTCAATCTCTCCTTGCCCTTTATGTATGGGGGCCAGTTTGCAAACCAACATCGACATTTCCGTGATGGTTAGTGATGTTCAGTCTCTTTTTGTCTACCTGTTGGCCATCTGTATGTCTTTATTCTTTTCTTTTTTTCTTTAGAAAAATGTTTAATTATATCTTCTGCCAGTTTTGAATTTATTTTTTATTTTTTATTTTTTGTTTTTGCTATTGAGTTGCATGAGTTCTTTATATGTTTTGGATATTAAACTCTTATTAGGCATATGATTTGCAAATACTTTCTCCTATTCAGTAGGTTAACTTTTCATTCTGTTTATGCTTTCTTTGCTGTGCAGAAGCTTTTTAGTTTGATGTCATCCTGCTTGTCTTTTTAACTTTGTTTCCTTTGCTTTTGGAGTCAGAGTCAAAAAGGTCATCACCAAGGCTAATGGTCAAGGAGCTTATCACCTGTTTTCTTTTAGGAATTTTATAGTTTTAAATATTTCATTCAAGTCTTTCACTCTTTGTGAAGTTATAAGAAAGTTTCACTCTTTTGCATGTTCCCAACATCATTTATTGAAGAAACTATTCTTCCCCATTGCATATTCTTGGACCCTTTGTCGTAGATTAATTGGCCATTCAAGCAGGGGTTTATTTCTGGGCTCTCTATTCTGTTCCATTGATCTATGTGTCTGTTTTTATGCCAATCCCATACTGTTTTGGTTATGATAGCTTTGTTACATAATTTGAAACCAGGGACCATGATGCCTCCAACTTTGTTCTTCTTTCTCAAGATTTCTTTGGCAATCAGGGGTCTTTGGTAATTCCATACAGATTTTAAGATTGTACCAGGTCTGTGAAAAAATGCCATTGAAATTTTAACAGGGATTGCACTGAATCTGTAGATTGGGTAGTATGCACATTTTAACAGAATTAATTCCTCTAATCCATGAACATGGATATCTTCTCATTTATCTGTATCTTCAGATGTCATATGGTTTTCAGTAAAAATTAGCATAGCTACCCCTCCTTTATTTTGATTAGTTTTAGCATGGTATATTTTTCTCCCTACATTTACTTTAAATATATACATGTCTTTATATTTAAAGTGGGTTTTTGTGGACAACCTAGAGTTTTTTGGTCCACTCTGAAAATCTCACTTTTAATTGGTTCTATAGACCATTGATGTACAAAGTGATTATTGATATAGTTGGATTCATATCTACCATGCTTATTCCTGTTTTCTATTTGTTGCTCCTGTTCTTTGCTCTAATTTTTGTCTTCCAGTCTTTTTCTGTCTTTTGTAGGTTTTTTTTTCTTTTTTTTCTGAGAGAGAGAGAGAGACAGCGTGAGCAGGGGAGGGTCAGAGAGTGAGGGAAACACAGAATCTGAACAGCCTCCAGGCTCTGAGCTAGCTGTCACCACAGAGCCCAATGAGGGGCTCGAACCCATGAACCATGAGATCATGACCTGAGCCAAAGTCGAATGCTTAACCGACTGAGCCAACCAGTTGCCTCTGTCTTTTGTGGTTTTAACTGAGCATTTTATATGATTTCATTGTCTTTCTTTTCTTAGCATATTAGTTATTATTATTTTTTTATTTTGTTTTATTGGTTACCCTAAGGTTTGCAATATATATTGCAGTAATTCCATGTCCACTTTCAAATAACACTTCACAGATAGTGTAGTACTTTATAATAATAAAATAGTCCTAATTCCTCCCTCTTATCCCTTGGTTGTATCATTGCTCTCGTTCACTAAACTTATGCATAAGTCTAGTATATTTGTAAACACACATACCATAATAAACATAAGCATACACAACCAAATATATTGTTGGTTTGAAAGAACTGTTACCTGTTAGATCTACTAAAATAAGAAAAATAGAAGTTTTTATTTTGCTTTCACTTATTTCTTCTTTGATACTTTTCCTTTCTTTATGGACAAGGGAGCTTCTGACCTACATTATTTTCCTTCTCTCTAAAGAACCTTTAACATTTCCTCGAAGGCAGGTCTACGGGCACTGTATTTCCTCAATATTAGTTTGTCTGAAAAAGTCTTTTATTTCTCTTTCATGTTGAATGATAATCCCATAGGGTACAGAATTCTAGGTGTTTTTTTCCCCCAATCAGCACTTTATATATTTTACTTCACTTGCTTGTATGGTTTTTGAGGAGAAGTTGGATGTAATTCTTATCTTTGTTCCTCTGTAGGTAAAATGATTTTTTCCTTTGGCTTCTTTCAAGATTTTTTCTTTATCTTTGAGTTTTTATTCTTGGAAAATTGTATCCTATATCTAAATTTTTTGGTGTTTATACTGCCGGTTGTTCACTGTGCTCCTGGATCTGTGCTTTGGTGCATGAGATTAATTTGGGAGAAATGATCAGTCATTATTGCTTTAAATATTTATTGTGTTCCTTGTTTCCTTTTTAATCCTTCTGGTATTTCCATTATGCACATGCTACATCTTTTATAGTGGTACTCTAGTCCTTGGATATTATGTTCTTTCTTCCCCCAGTCTTTATTTTCTTTGCTTTTCAGTTTTTGAGGATTCTACAGATATATCTTCTAGCTCAGAGACTCTTTCCTCAGCTGTATCCATTATATAAATAAGTCCATCAAAGACATTCTTCCTTTCTGTTGCATTTTTTTAAAAATCCCTAGCACTTCTTTTTTTTTTTTTTTTCAATCTTAGGATTTCCATCTCTTTGCTTACATTGCCTATCTGTGCATGCTCTCTACTTTATCCACTGGAGACCTTAGCATATTAATCATAGTCATTTTAAATTCCAAGTCTGATTACAACATCCCTGCCATGGCTAAATCTGATGCTGGTTTGTGTCTTCAAATTGTGGGTTTTCTTTTGTTGTTGTTGTTGTTTTTGCCATTTGATAAGCCTCATGATTTTTTCTGATAGGAAGACATGATATACTGGGTAAAAGAATCTGTTGTAAATAGACTTTTAGTAATGCAGTGGTGAAATATATGGGTGAAGCATTCTATAGGGCTATAATTAAGTCTCAATCTTTTATTGAGCCTATGCCTCTGGACTGTAAAACTTGGCAAGAGTTACTCTGTTTTAAGTTTCTTTTCTCCACACTTGGGTGGGAGAGGTTGGCTTAAGTGGGCTGGAGTTGGGTATTTCCCTTCCCTCATGTCAGTTAGGCTTTAATAATACCACAGCAGGTTTGGTTTTTGTTTAGAAATACCCTGTTGTATTTCAAAACAGTGCCTTTTCCCTTGTCCCTGCCAGAAGCCTAGGGGGATTTTTCTCTCATATTTACTGTAGGTCTCTGGCCCAGGTTTTGGAGGTAAATCCCACAAAATTGTGGGATTCCCCTATGGCTGTGTCTTCCTAGAGTTTTCAACTTTTGTCTCCTCTGAGCCTCAAGAAATTCATCAATTATAGTTTAGGTTTTCTTACTCTGGCACTGATTCCCAAAGATTTTGAACTGGTGTCCAAAGTTTCTTCTTTTGAGTCTCTACTCCTATAAGCCATGATGACCTGTGTTTGGCTGCCAGTCTCTCCAGTGTCAGAGGCAGCAGGTTGCCCTGTGTTCTTCTCTCTCTTACAAGTAAAAAAAAGTGCTGGTTTTTCAGTCTGTTCAGCTTTTTTCTTGTTATTAGGGTATAGTAGAGACTTCTAAGTTCCTTACATGTGGAACAAGAAAATGGAAGTCCTTGTTACTGATTTTCATTTCTTTGTGGTCAAAAAGCATACTCTTAAGATTTCAATATTTTTAGATTAATTGAGACTTGTTTCATGGCTTAGCATATGGTTTATCTTGGTGAATTGTCCATTTGCACTTGAAAATAATGTATATTATACATTCTTTGAGTGTTGGGTCTTACAAATATGGTTACTCATATTGGTCAGATCTTCTACATCCCAACTGAGCTTTTTCTTATGGTTCTATTGATTCCTGAGAGAGAATATTAAAAGCTGCAACCATGATTATGGATTTTTATTTTTTCTCTCTTTATTTCAGTCTATTTTTATTTCATGTATTTTCAAATTCTGTTATTAAGTTGCATACACATTTAAGATTGTTTTGTTTTCCTGATGAATTGGTCTTTTTAAGATGTAAAATATTCCTCTTTATCTCTGTTAATACTTCTCTTGAAATCTATCTTTTCAACTATGTTTATCTTTATTTTAGCCTACTTTTGTTTATATATTTTATACACATAATCTGTCACTTTTCATTTCCAATCTGTCTCTTTATATTTCAAGTGCATCTGTTATAGATTTCATATAGTTGGATCTTACTTTTTTAATATGATCTGGCAATGTCTGCCTTTTAATTGGTGTGTATAGTCTGTTAAAATATAATACAGTTATTTATCTGTTTAGACTTAACCCTGTCAGTTTTCTACTAGTGTTTTATTTTTCTTTGAATCTCATCTACTTTTATATCTCTGTACCTCTTTTCCTGCCTCTTTTGGGTTAATCAAATTTTTTATTTCATTTTGCTGTGTTTTTATTGAATTTTAATCTATAGGTTTTTGCAATTTTTTTGAGGTTGTACTATAGATTACAATTAACACATTTACCTTATCACATCTGTTTGGAATTAAATTTATACTATGTGTTAAATGTAAAAATCTTGCACCAGTAGAGTTCTGTTTACAACCTATTCTTTGTGATGTCATTTTCATCTAAATTACATCCGTAAATGTTATACATTCCAAGTTCAGTTTTATAATTTTGGCTTTAAACAGGGATATGTATTTTAAAGAGAAAGTTATAAACAAAAATTACAGTTTTGTATTTACCATTTCTAGTGGTCTTTATTCATTTCTCTAGATCTAAGTTTCAATCTAGGGTAATTTCTTTTCAGGATGAAGAGTTTCCTTCAACGGTTCTTGTAGTGCAAGTGTGCTGGAAATTCTATGAGTTCCATTTACCTGAAAATGTTTTCACTGTTTTCATGGATATTTTTCCCTGGATGTAGAATTCTGGGTTGACACATTATTTTTTTTCTTCCTTACTTTTAAAATATTGACCCACTGTTTTCTGATCTCCATTGTTTCTTATTAGGAGTTAACCCTCAATGAAATTATTGTTATATATAAATATGCCTAAAATCTGTTGCTATTCTCTGGCCTCTTTCAAAATTTTCTCTTTATCTCCAATTTCCAACAGTCTGATTATGATGAACCAAGGTGTTGATTTCTTTGTATTTATTTTGCTTGAGGTTAGCTTCTCTGTTTTTTTCTGTTTCTGTTATGAAATTTGGAAAAATTGGGGCCATTATTTCTTCAAAATTATTTTTTGGTTCCATTCTCTTTCTCCTCTTCTTCTGAAACTTCAATTGCAGATATGTTAGAGAGCTTGATGTTGATTCAGTAGTCAGTGATACTCTGTTCATTTTGTTTTTCTACATCTTTTTTCTATCTGTTTTTAAGATTGGATATATCTTACTGATCTATCCTTAGGTTCACTGTTCCTTTTCCACACTGTGTTCAATTCTTCCATTAAACCCATCCAATAAAGTTTTCATTTCATGTATTAAACATCCCATTGTGGAATTTTCATTTGCTTCTTTCCTAAAATACAAATTTCTTTCCTCTGCTCAAAATGAATATTCATCTATTCTTTAAGTATGACTATATATTTTTTTATGTGTAGTAATTACACAATTACTATGTGTAATTGGCTCACATTAGAAAATTTAGGAAAAAAGTAAACTGTAAAGAAGAAAATTAACATAATCCATAACCACTCAAAAGAGCTAGCTGCTATTAACATTTAACCACATTTACCACTAGCTCTTTTACATAATTTTACATAATTAAAAGCATACTTTACACAGAATTATATAAGATTTCTCCCATGTCTTTGAATTATTTTGATGATTTCAAAGATCACCTCATCATTGTGGTTTAATTTATTAAATCACTCTACTTCCTGGTTATTGAACAATGATGTTGTTTTGATGATTTTATATATAAATAGTACTTCAATAATCACACTTGGACATAAATTTTGTCCATATTCCTATAATTTCCTTCAGGGAAGATAAATTATAAGGTTAAAGATGTCAATTGATAAATATCTTTTCTTTGATATCTTATAAATTAGTCATTTGTGCCAATATAATGTTATGAGTATTTCACAGGAAGCCCATTAGCATATTATTTTTCTTCAACTGCTTTTCAATCTGATTATTCAAAATATAATTTCATTGTTTTAATTTGTGCTCCTTACATTCATATAGAAGTTGGGCTTTTTGTACGTGTTGAACATATTCATAAGGCACTTTTTTAATAAGTGGTACACATAAAGCCTATTCTTTAGTTAGATTTTAGAGGTTCTTCTTACTGTTTTGGCAAACCTTTTTAATTTTGAAATAAAATATAGATACATGGGGCGCCTGGGTGGCTTAGTCGGTTAAGCGTCCGACTTTCGCTTAGGTCATGATCTCGTGGTTCGTGGGTTCGAGCCGCGCGTCGGGCTCTGTGCTGACTGCCAGCTCAGAGCCTGGAGCCTGTTTCAGTCTGTGACTCCCTCTCTCTCTGATCCTCCCCTGCTCACGCTGTCTCTCTCTCTCTCCTAGAAATAAATAAAACATTTAAAAAAAAATATAGATACAATAAAGAACCTACATAAAATAAAGGTAGAGTTTAACAAGTTATCACAGGGCAAATACTCATGTAACCATGACCCAAGTCAAGAAATAAAATTTTGATATTAATTAGCTTGATTATGGTAATCTCACAATGTATACATATATCAAAATGTCACACTGTATACCTTAGATATATACAATTTTTATTTGCTAGTCATATCTCAATAAAGCTGAGGGGTGGGGAAAAATATAACTTTGTGAGTTATTCGAAAGCTCCTACATATAATCTATCACAATCATAATCCTGTTCTCCCAGGAAACAACCAAAATCCCATGTGTACCCAGTGTCCAACTCCACCATGTCTAAAAGACACTTCCTACTCTATGGTTAAAGATTGAACAATTATATGAAAGGTTCTACAGTTCTAGGAGATGTTGAGGTACCAGCCAACACTGTAGAAAGATCATATCAAGTGCCCTGGCTCTTCAATTGAGGCTACAGAAGGGTCACCACTTAGGTATCAAGAGTATTCCTTGAAGTAAGATTCACATGAAAAGGTTAAATCAAAAATTAAAATATACCCTCCCACCCTAACAAGATAAAAATACTAATCCTTATAAGACCCAGAGTAAGTCAAAATTTAACACACCATCAGAACAAAAATAAATACCTTTTAAAAGAGAATACATAGTATACAATCAAGTATTACTAGATATACAGAAAAAGGGAGAAATATAATGCTTAACAAAGAGAAGAAACCGTCAAAAGAAACAGACACAAATACGACCCTGGTGTAGAAATTAGTAACAAAGAAAATTAAAGCATCTATCAGTAATATGTTCTAAAACATAAAAAAATATATAGTCATACTTAAAGAATAGATGAATATTCATTTTGAGCAGAGGAAAGAAATTTGTATTTTAGGAAAGAAGCAAATGAAAATTCCACAATGGGATGTTTAATACATGAAATGAAAACTTTATTGGATGGGTTTAATGGAAGAATTGAACACAGTGTGGAAAAGGAACAGTGAACCTAAGGATAGATCAGTAAGATATATCCAATCTTAAAAACAGATAGAAAAAAGATGTAGAAAAACAAAATGAACAGAGTATCACTGACTACTGAATCAACATCAAGCTCTCTAACATATCTGCAATTGAAGTTTCAGAAGAAGAGGAGAAAGAGAATGGAACCAAAAAATAATTTTGAAGAAATAATGGCCCCAATTTTTCCAAATTTCATAACAGAAACAGAAAAAAACAGAGAAGCTAACCTCAAGCAAAATAAATACAAAGAAATCAACACCTTGGTTCATCATAATCAGACTGTTGGAAATTGGAGATAAAGAGAAAATTTTGAAAGAGGCCAGAGAATAGCAACAGATTTTAGGCATATTTATATATAACAATAATTTCATTGAGGGTTAACTCCTAATAAGAAACAATGGAGATCAGAAAACAGTGGGTCAATATTTTAAAAGTAAGGAAGAAAAAAAATAATGTGTCAACCCAGAATTCTACATCCAGGGAAAAATATCCATGAAAACAGTGAAAACATTTTCAGGTAAATGGAACTCATAGAATTTCCAGCACACTTGCACTACAAGAACCGTTGAAGGAAACTCTTCATCCTGAAAAGAAATTACCCTAGATTGAAACTTAGATCTAGAGAAATGAATAAAGAGCACTAGAAATGGTAAATACAAAACTGTAATTTAATAATTTCAAATTGAACTATTTGGGGAATTTATAAAGAAGGTTATGGAATAATTTTTGACAAAAATGAAAATATATTAATAAAATGAGACAGTCATGTGAGAGTTTTGTCACATGAGGGAAGACAGCTAAATTTATTTGGGTTTTAGAAGTTATAAATGTTTTGAGGTTTGAAGGTTTGAAGCAGCAAAGATAAGAATACATGTTTCTGTTATTTTCCCCCCAAACCTGAGTGTTATTGCTGAGTTTCCATCATGAGTTACCTTGAAGAGGTGGTTAGTTTAGTTTAGTTTTGCTTTTGTTTTTTGTTTTATTGGGGGGTAATTTTTTCTTGTTTCCTCTGAGTCACCCAATTCAAGTTCTGAGTTAGTAAGGTACAAGTACCTTTATTATTTAAAAAATTTAGATGTAATCGCATATAACATTATATTCACTTTAGGTATATAATATGATCACATCTCATTTGCATATATTATGAAATGATCAACACAATAAGTCTAGTTAACATCTATCAATATATATAGTTACATATTTTTCTCTTTTGAGAAAACTTTCAAGATGTACTCTCTTAGCAACTTTCAAAAATACAATAACAATATTAACTATATTCCCTATGCTGTGCATTCTATCCCCATGACTCATTAATTTTATAGCTAGGAGTTTGTCAAGTACATTTATTTAGGACAGAGATACAAGGGTAGAGATGAAACTTTCTTTAATCAACCTTGATTTTAAGTAATTGAATATGAAATATAGTGGATAATTGATTTATTTCTTCTCTTTATAATTTTGAGTCAGTGCTCTGAATTTCGGTGAATCTACTTTGTAAAATTCAAATACACAAATTAGATAATTTTGGAACCCCTTTCCAGTTCATAACTCTTTTTCTTAGCAGTCATACTCCATATGGATAAGCCCCCGGATACCATTCATTCATTTATCATCCATTTATTGAAGAATATAATTGTTAAATGCACATTTATGTCTGACACAATCTAGGGTGTTTGACACAGTGATAAACAAGGTAAGAAAAATTTATGCTTCACGGCACTTACTAGAATTCTCATGGCAAATGGATAAACAAATGGATAAACAATAATTTCAAATAGTGATGAATGCAGTGAAGGCAATAAACAAATATAATGGCAACAAGATTGCCTAAGAGTATTAAGTCTATCTACTACCATCAGTTGGGCTAGAGATATAGACATGGTGCAAGCAGCTATTTGAAATCCCCAAGATTTTTAAATGATAGATAAAACCTAGAATTTGGGAATATGTTTATATTCTAAGAGAGCTGTACTTCCTGAATATACCCCCTTTTCACATTATGACATCATAAATAATAAATATTGGAAGGAGAAGAAATATACAGCAGGTTCTGCATGAAGTCTGTGTAGTTGAAGCAGAAAGTTAATATTGAACAACATGAAACAATGACAGAGGATCCCCTGCACATAGGTGTTGGGAGCCATTCTGAACTCACTAATTCAGAATACTCCTTGTGATGTTAAGGCAAGTTTTCAAGGACTCCCACCATCAGATGATGACCGATATCTACCCCCACTCAATTGTTTCTGCTTGAGCACTGATCCCTGAAGCACCTTGTTGATTGGTATCGAGAGTGACTTGTCCCCTTATTCTGGCCCTGGTATGATGATTGCACCTTGTGAAGGAACTTACTGTGGGAACTTTTTCTTTTGTGATTATGGGAACAGATATCATGTCTCCGGCAAGTCCTGTTTTCCTTGCTACTTCCCTTGAGCTATAAACAGCACTAATGACACTTACTCATAAAAGATTGACCTTTATGTGTACAATTGTGTTTCTACCGTTGTGTTAGTCCAAGAGGTTCATACAGCTCAACATGTAAATCAACTAACCAAAAGTGTTTCTCATGTCCTAGCTATTCAAGAAATCATAGACAAAAAACTAGACACAAAGGTAAATGCACTCGAAGAAGCTAGTCTATGTATTGAAAGTGAGCTAAACTTTTTAAAGGTATGGTTGGCTCTCCGGTGCCATAAGGGATATAACTGGACAAGTAAGTCTGGCCCAGAGACAAAGAGTCTAATTTAGAGAGAAGGAACAGATAACGGCAGAACATAAGTTACTACATATACCTCTGCTAACTGGTGATGTATAGCAGTCCCTTCCCTAAGGCCTACATTCCACAAACACCTTCCCTTTCACTGGCAGCTGTGATGAGGATGGATAAGAGTAGTTAAAAAATAAACCCAAATACAAAGGCTTACATATTTAGGGCCCCCGAGGTGTTTATGCATTCAGCATCAAACCAAAAAGTTATTAACCACCTCAAATACATTCTTCCTCTTGTGAGCCAGACAGAATGACCCCTTGCCTCCAACTATATAGATAGTTGTATCTATATACAACTTAACCTATGACTTAATCTTAGCGTTATTGACTTAAAACAAATGTGTATGTTATCCTGTTTATCACTAAGAACACCCTGTTATTTTCTTAGTTGTAAGATTTACTCAACTTCACTATGATTGGGGTAGTTCTGCAAGAATACTTCTGTAAAACCTGTTTCTGTACACTTTCCTTTTTTTTTTTTTTTTAATGTTTTATTTATTTCTAGGAGAGAGAGAGAGACAGCATGAGCAGGGGAGGGTCAGAGAGAGAGAGGGAGTCACAGACTCTGGAACAGGCTCCAGGCTCTGAGCTGGCAGTCAGCACAGAGCCCGATGCGGGGCTTGAACCCACGAACCACGAGATCATGACCCAAGCGAAAGTCGGACGCTTAACCGACTAGGCCACCCAGGTGCCCCTGTTTCTGTACACTTTCCAAAGCATCTTATCACAAAGAGTTATCCATTGTAAAAATTCTATTTTCTGATGTCATGTTATCATTTGACCTATAAATAAAGACACAAAACCCGACAGAACAGAGATGTCTGCCTGGTGTTCAGAAACAATTTCAGGGCTCTCTCACTGTCTCTTGCTGACACCGTCCATCCTTCAGGGACCCCTGGACCGGCTGGAGCTGGACTCTGGCACATAGGATATCAGCTCTGATACACAGCATTTACTATTTTTGGGGCTGCTTGTGGATGTGGACACAACTGAAACAGCCATCTTTGCTTTGGGAATGGAAGCTGCATGTGGAGGATGACTGAAGAAGCCTAGATTCCTGGCCCGTGTAGCCTTCATAATTGCCTTGAGCAGTTTTACTCAAACTTTTACATGACTGAGACCTGAGTTTTAATTTTAATTCAGGAAGTGTTTTATTCTGGCCTTTGTTTAAGCAAATAAGCCAAATATTCCCATATCAGATATCTCTTACCTGTTAGTCTTGCTAAGGGCTACTTTCCTGTCAGGTCTCAATTAAATGCCAATTCCTTAGGAAAGCGTCTCTGATTCCTCATACTAGCAGAGTATTTTTCTCTAGGACACTGTACTCATTTGCAGATCTCATCACACTCCTAAGCTTTTTTCCCCTTGGAATCTGCAAGGTAAATGAGGAGGGACACAGGTGGGGAAGCAATGAGCCCAACCTACAATGAGGAGCTGAGACAAGCTAGACTAGCAGCTTGAAGCAAAGGCTCCAGCCAAACCACATCTGAATCAGCTGACCTGCAGTTCAATACCTGATAATGAGAATGAATGATTTTTGTTTTAAGCTACTGAGTTTTGAGATGGTTTATTGCTAACTTCTGTGTAGTAAGGTATATAGTAAATAGGCATCTTGATTTTCTCATGAAATTTTTAGATGAAGAGAATAGGGAATTAAGCCACCAGGTATGCAGTAGCAGTAAGTATTTTTAATACTTGCTGGCTTGTCTATGAGAGATCTTGGATAGATAGTATGGCTGGTTCATTAGTTCAGGAGATGGTTGGATATCCTACTCATCCATTAGATGAGTTCTCAATCTAATGACAGGAAAATGACTAAGAGTAAATATTGAAGTTTGATCTCTACTGACAAGCAGATACTTAGGAATCCAAAGGCAAGTCCTGGTGTATTGACTCTGGCCTGAATTTGATTACTGGATACCCATTCTGCAGCATTACAATTTATCCTTTGTTTATATTTTTAGAAGCTTTGGATTATCAACATTTATTGAACACCAATTATGTATTTGGCACTCTGCAACACATCGGGGCATAGAGAAATTAATGTAACAGTTGCTTTCTTTGAGGAGTTCCCGAGAGGAGAGAAAAAGATATGTAAACCAATTGTTACAATATGATGTGATCAATAACTACAGTAGAAGAAAGAGAACAGTGAGAACATACACACAAAAGAGCAGTGGTTTAGGTATCTGGGTGGGAGGTTGGAAAAGACTTCACTTCGCAGGTAGCTTTGGAGTTTGGGTAGTGAGGACGTTCTAGAAAGAGTGAGTACTTTTTCACTTTCACCAAAAGAGAGCTTGGTGAGTGTGGTAGCCGCAGTGGGGTGCTGTAGTAAATTATCAGTTTTGTGGCTACTACTCACTTGGGTGAGAGCTTTAAGGTTCACAGCTGCCACCTAGTGGAGACTGTGTTAGAGGAATAGGATTGGCTCCCTGTCACAGAAGCTCTATCCTGTCATTCATGCTCCTGAGATCTCTCTGGGATCAGGCTGAAGCTCATCTCCAGCTGAGAGCACCTCCTAGCTTAGCTTTCCTCTCCTGCCCTACTCTGCTTCCCTCAGCCCCTTCTCCTGACCTCCTTCAGTAAGTTATTATTATAGGAATCTCCTTTTCAGGCTCTGCTTCTAAGGAACTCCATCTCAGACTAGCTGTTCTTTCACTTCACTAAAGATAAAACTGGAGTTTTGAGGCTGTTATAAAATAACACAGCTTAAAAAATAAGACAGTACTTCCCTTTATTGATAGTTTTCTTTCTTTGGGGGTTAATAGTTGCTTACGTGATTACTTTCCTAAATGTATTTTAAGCATTCATTTTTTGCAATATGTATAATTCCTATGGGTTGTGAGGATAGAAAAGTTGATTTCTCTGTGATTTTTATTCCTTGATTTTTGTTGCTGTAAAATCATGCCCAGTAGGAATCTCAAAAAAAGGCCAGCTTTAGCTTGCCAAGCCACTAGGATAGACCATTTGAAAAACAGGCACTGTTCTGAGGCTGTCTTTATACACTAAATGAACCACACAATTGAAACACTATTGTAATATAGTTCAAATTCCTACATCCTAAAATGGTTCAAAGTAATAGAATATGTTGTTTTCAAATAAAACTGTTCTACGGTTTGTGATTTCCTTGGGGGAATGTCTGGATTAAAATCAAAAACGAAAACAAACCTAAAAGCCCAGTCCAAGCCAATGGTTTACTTTCTATGAGATAAAGGCCAAGCCTCTTTGAGAAATTTTTAAGCTATTTGGCCTGCCCTGGCTTATGCCATCATTTTTCAAATTCCATTTTATATAGTTTCATGATTTTAAAGCAATTATTTTTTCACTGTTCATGTATGTTTAAAATTTTAATGTTAGCTAATGAAAAATTAAAAATTGAATTTATGATAAAAATCAGGTTCCACTTTTACCAAAGGTAAATTGAAGATATATCAAAGAATTAAATGTTTAAAAAGAAAATAATTACAAAGTCTAGAGGGAGTATGAGTGAATACTTATGTCCAGATGAAAACAGATTTGCTAAAGGAAGTAGAAGAAATCACAAAGGTGAAAGTTCATAGACTTGACCACAGAGTAGTTAACAATTTCCTAACATAACAAACAGTATAAATGCAATTAAAATGGAAATTCTAAAGTTTGGAATATTTGCAACAAAGGATGATAACATAGAGAGCTCTCAAAACAATAGAAACTCCAACCCCTTGAGGTCTAGCCAAATTCATGGACACCAAATCTACAACTTCTAGACCAAATATGCATGTATCTCTTAAATATATGAAAATCCCCAAAAGTCTAACTTCACTACCAATACAAATTAAGACCATGGGATATTATTTTTTACACATTTAATGAGAAACTATTTTAAAAATAGTGATGAAGTCATAGTGAGAAATTCACTTTTATATATAGCTCATATGGGTATAAACTGATAAAAGCTTTAAAAGTGAAATTTATCACATATTTAGAGAACAAATCCAGAGAAGAAAACAATCAGAAACATTTATGAAAATTTACATCCAAAGATAATTGATTATTAGAGTATGAATTTCAATAAAATCATCAAAACTGTACCAATATCCAATAATCAGGAAACAGATTATTAAATTATGGTATGAAAAAGAATATTATGTAGACTTCAAAGACTTTTTAAAAATATTTTATTTATTAAAACTTTTTTTTAAAGTTAGTTGTTTTGAGAGAGAGACAGCACGAGTGGGGGAGGAGCAGAGAGAGAGGAAGACAGAATTCGAAGCAGGCTCCAGGCTCTGAGGTGTCAGCACAGAGTCTGAGGCAAAGTTCAAACTTGTGAACCACGAGCTCATGATCTGAGCCAAAGTTGGCCACTTAACTGAGCCACCCAGGCACCCCAGAGATTTTTAAAAATCTTTTAAAAATGCTTCTAAATATCTGGGCACAAAAACCTATCTGAGGTGTAATTTTACTTATGTTGAAAAAAGGTATGCTCAGTAAAGATCTCAAAAATTTACCACTGATTATTTCTCTGTTGAGGAATTATGGATAATTTTCTTCTTCGAAATATTAAGTCAAACCTGAATGTCATTTCTGATTCTTTCAGTCTGGATTATGTGATGGGTCTTTGGTAATTATTCTGTTTCCTTAGAGTCATTCAGTTCTAGCTGCACACATTTAGAAGCAACTAGAACATGTCTTTAGGAAAGAGGCAGGAGCCTAAAGATAGAATACTCTATAGTGTCTTTGTTTTTAAACAGCTTTATTGAGATTCTTGATACCACATAATGCGGTATTAAACTGTGCTTGGTAACAAAATTATCTGCATCTCTACATGCTCTGAATTATAGATAGCTGAACCAAGGTAACTCACATGAAGTAATATGTGGATAATAACCTTTGGGATTTTTCCCAGATAATAGTTTCTTCGAAAACTTTCTCAATAAGGTGGATTACGCTCCTTTGGAGGGCCAGGTAAAGAGAGTAATGACCAGGGATATCAGTCGAACAACTAGATTATAACTGATGATTTATTGATAAAATGAAGCTTGGTTGGCAGACTGGTGTTGGGCAAGACATTTTTCATGAAGATAACTGCTTTGGGACAAGGATTCAGGGGTGGACTTCAGTTCCAGAAGATAATTGAAATTTCAAGCCAGAGAACCTAGAATTGAAGTTGAGAACTGGGATCACTTCCATGAGACTTTTTTTTCATTGTCTGTCTCTGCCAGTTCCAGTCTCATCACACATATGATTTATCTTTTATTGGACTTTTGTTAGTTCAGTAAGAAATTCAGTACATTCACTACTTACATTCAGTAAGGATTCAGTACATTCTTTCTTTTGTCAAGGACTTCCCATATTCTGTTGATTGTCCCTTTCTGCTTCTTCCTTTATTAATAGAATACTAGAGTTTTATTTAGTATAAAGCATAGCTGCGCAGATAAATACTTTATTTCCCAGAATTCCTTGTAGCTGGTCATGGTCTTATGACTAGACAATTAGGACGTGGATAGAAGTGATATGTGAAGTTTACAAGTGATGCTCAAAAACAGTGAGGAGCTTTTCCTCCACTTTTCCTTTCTTTGTTTCTTGCTGGAAACTAGACTTGTGAGCTGGAATAGTCATCTTAGACTATGAGATGGAAGCTGGTTGTTGAATAAGGCCGAGCAGCAAGAGAAAAGAAGCCTGAGTTCCTAGTCCTGTGAAGCCAACAGTTCAGACTTTGATTGCTTATGTTTAGATTGTTATGTGGCTGAGAAGTAAACTATCATATTAAGATGTTGATATTTTGTTTTTTGTTAGAGTCAAACCTCATCTTCTTCCCCTCTGTGCCTAGCAAGTTGCCTTTTGTCTCTCAGACTTCACCTTACATACCAAAAGAAGGTGTTCCCACTTTGAAACGAGTTTGGTTTCTTCCTAGGATACTGCATTACTTTGCGTATCTTATCACACATATACTTTTTGTTCTTTGCTAATTTACAAGTCCTGTGAGGGAGGAACTATATCTTTTTTGTTCACTAATATATATTAGTGGCTCAGATTGATCAAGGTGGGTACTAGGACAACAGGGAGAGAGGAGAGGACAGAGAGATGATAGGGTCAGTAGGTTCCAGGTTTAATTTACAAGAAAAGGAAACTGAGTGTGGGAGTCTAGGAGCCATTGTCACTGGCCATTAGATGTCATTGGCCATCCTGATTGGAAGAAGGTGACCTACTTTACGTCCCTGTGAAACTGGTAGTACTGACCTAGGAACTTGTATAGAAATGAGCCAGAGGTTTTAAGTTTCATCGGCGGGATTAATTGTCTGTAAGCATTCTTAGAGTTCTCATCTATAAAATGGAGATAAAATAAATTCCTCACTGAGTTGTTATAACCTTAAAAGAGATATTCTAAGGGGAAACAATTGACACAATGCCAGTCATATAGTAAATACTCAGTACATTAGTTATTGTTATTCTTTGTTTGGGAAATTAATCTCATTTAATTTACTGGTGGGTGGAAAGCTCCCTGATTAAGAAAGATGTTCTCTGAAGTAACATAGTTAAGATCATAGACTCTGGAGCCGGATGTCCTGGATTTATTTCTTGGCTCTGCCATTTTCTAGTTGTGTGTCTATGGAGAATTACTTCATTCTGTGTTCTATTTCCCCCCTCATTTATAAAATAGAGATAATTATACTGCCTTTCACCTATGGCCAATATGAAGATTAAATATGTTCATACATGTAAACCACATAGAAGACTGCTACTTCTTAATAAGTATTTAATCAATATTAGCTATTATCATTATTAGAAATAATATTTCTGCTTGGATATTTTGACTAAATTGCCTAAATGTGGAAACAGTGACATTTTAAATTTATTTTCTGACCTGGCTAGAGGGATTTACTTTCAAAAACTGTGACAGAATCAAGTGTTACACTCCTGTGATTCTGACTTCTTATGATTCATATTCAGATGGGCATCAAATAATTCATACAGGGCTTAAGACCTATAGGGATGAATCCTTTTTGTAATCCAGTGTAGTTAATGTACAGTTATATTAGTTTCAAGTATAAAATATAGTGATTCAACAATTCTCTACATTACTTAGTGCTCATCATGATAATACTCTTAATCCCCTTGCCTATTTCATCCATCCTCCCACCCACCTCCCCTCTGGTAACCATCAGTTTGTTCATTATAGTTGAGTCTGTTTTTTTGGTTGTCTCTTTTTTCCTTTGTTTACTTCTTTTATTTCTTAAATTCCACATATGAGTGAGATGCATATGGTATGAGTTATTTCACTTAGCATTAAATTCTCTAGCTACATCCATGTTGTTGTAAATAACAACATTTCATTCTTTCTTGTGGCTGAGTAATATTCCATTGCATATAAACACCACATGTTTATCCATTTATCTATCATGGCTACGTGGGCTGCTTCCATAGTTTGGCTCTTGTAAACTATGCTGCAATAAACATAGGTATGCATATCTTTTCAAATTAGTGTTTTCATGTGCTTTGGGTAAATAATGAGTAGTGCGATTACTGGATCATATGGTAATTCTGTTTTTAGTTTTTTAAGGAACTTGGATACTGTTTTCCACAGTGGCTGCAGCAGTTTGCATTCCCACCAATATTTGTGAGGGTTTCCTTTCCTCCACATCCTTGTCAACATGTTTCTTATATTTTGATTGTAGCCATTCTGACAGGTGTGAGGTGACATCTCATTGTGGTTTTGATTTGCATTTCCCTGATGATGAGTGATGTTGAGCATTGGCCATTTATATGTTTTCTTTGGAGAAATGTCTTGATGTTTTCTACCTATTTTTTTTTAAATTTACATCCAAGTTAATTAGCATATAGTACAGTAATGATTTCAGGAGTAGAATCCAGTGGTTCATCCTCTAATGTAATACCCAGTGCTCATCCCAACAAGTGTCCTCCTTAATGCTTCTTGCCCATTGAACCCATCCCCCCACCCACAACTCCTCCAGTAACCTTCGGTTTGTTCTCTATATTTAAGAGTCTCTTATGTTTTGTCCCCCTCCTTGTTTTTATATTATTTTTGCTTCCCTTCCCTTATGTTCATTCTATCTATTTTTAAATTGGATTATTTGAGGGTTTTTTGGTGTTGATTGTATAAGTTCTTTATATATTTTGGATACTACTTATTTATTAGATATGTCATTTGTGAATGTCTTCTCCCATTCAGTAGGTTGTCTTAATTTTTTTTAATGTTTATTTAGTTTTGAGAGAGAGTGAGACAGAGAGAGATAGAGAGACAGAGCATGAATGGGGAGAAGCAGAGAGAGAGAGGGAGACACAGAATCTGAATCAGTCTCCAGGCTCTGAGCTGTCAGCACAGATCCTGATGCCAGGCTTGAACCCAGGAACTGTGAGATGATGACCTGAGCTGAAGTCATATGCACAGCTGACTGAGTTATCCAGGTGCCCCAGTATGTTGTTTATTATTTTTATTTATTTTTTTTCTTGTGCCGTGTAGAAGCTTTTTATTTTGATCTAGTTATAATTATTTATTTTTGCTTTTCATTACTTTATATACACTTGAATCTTAAAAAGACCTGTAAATACTACGCAAAAAGCTTTACAACATGTTAATCTTAATTTTAAAATCAATTTTACCCTTTTTGTTATATAAATGGCAAAAAAGAGATTTTGGAATTATTCTGCTGAACTTGTTTGAGGGACAGAACTAAGTTCTTCAAATTCCATATCTGAAATTTTAAATTGAAAACTTTTTCAAAGAAGTTAAATGAAAATAATTGAAAAATGGTTACAGTGCATTAATTCATTAATATGTTCATTTGTTCAGGAAATATTTGATGAGGACAATTATATTTTTGGATGTCTACTATTGCAGTGACAACACAACATTAGACTTTTTGCCCTATCAAGTGTGTGTGTAGTGGTAGAGTACATACACAAAATGATAAAACAGTTTTGCAACCCTATGATAGAGACAGTTATAGGATATTATGAAGGTCCTGGTGAGGGTCATCTAAGATAGTCTTGTGAGATGAGGGAGGTAGGGTCTATTAGTCTGGGACTCTGGGGTACAGTAGGGTTCCTTTAATGGTTAAAAAGCTAATTCTAGGAGCCAGCCAGTGGTAGGGAGGGGATACTAGGAAGATCTTGCAGGTAAAATAGACAGCCAATGAGTAATCATGGTGGCTAGAACAGAATGGTTTTCTTGTCTTCCTGTTTGTGTCAGGATTCTCCTCCAGTTTGCTGCAGTTTTCATTTTCCTGTGGCATACATTCCTAAGGACCAATAATCAGCAATGCCTTGATGAATGAATTCAGTTTTTTATTTTGTATCCTAAATCTGATTAGTTATTGGTTTGGTCTTAGTTGGCTCTAAACATGCTGTTGGGTATAAGACCAAGGTCCAGAGACAAAAGGTGACCAAGAAACTAGTGGGCTCACTGACTGGGAAACAGGAATAGGAGTCAGAGAATAGGGCTGGAGAGGAGGAGGTTGGGCCAGGCTCCTCTGGGTCACAAGAGGGGATGGATTGTGGAAGGAAGAGAGGAAGAGTTATAGGCGCATGAAGACTGGGAAAGTGTCATGACTTGGGGAAGTACATGGCGTAAAGTATCTGTATCAATTAGTGCCAAGTCATTTGAGCAATTCTACCTGAAAGCTAGACAAATTAGATTATAAGTAGAGTAGAGCTACATGACAAGAATTAGAGAGAAAGTCAGCTCTGCTGTCTGGTGAATGGCTGGAGGATAGGGCAGGGTTTGTCTCTAGCTCATTTTCCTGGCCTAACAGAGAGAGAATCACTAGGTACTCAAGGAATCCAAGGAGAATCAGTCAAGAGTTGATCATCTGACTGCCTCCCTGGGCCAGTCATATGGTCTTATGCCTAGAACTTATTAAAGTGTGGGGGGCAAGGAATACTGATAATTGTTTCCAAACCCTGTTGGAACGTGAGTGAAAGATCTGGCCATACAGTGTAATTGTTACATTTGTTTAAAAAATTACATGGAGTCCTATAGTTATTTGGATTCTCATTTGGGGCAACACAGAAAAGACTAGAATGAGGTAAACTGATAGTAAGATACTCATTGACAAAAATACTTAAAACATCCAAAGTCAAGTTCTTACCACTGTAATTACCAATTAAATTTTATCATTGGCTACCTAGTTATTCTGAAGTAGTATTTAACATTTTGACATATTTTTAAAAGTTCTGGGCAGCAGAACATTGATTGGATACCAGTTTTATATCTGGCACTCTAGTAAATAATGCACATACAGAAATTAATGGCTCAATTGCTTTCTTTTGGAGTTTCCAGTAGGAAAAAAGAGAGACATGTGAGATTATTGGAATATGATGAGACAAGTACTGTAATAGAGCACTGGAGTTGGCTTTTGAAGTATGAATGAGAAGATGCTTGATTTAGATGCAGCAGTGATAGGTCTTTAGTATAGAGGATATTCAGGTCTGGATAAATGAATAAACAGAGGCATTTGAACCTTGTGAAGAGATAGTGGAGAATGCATTGTGGCTGGAGTGAGAAGTGCTTGATGAGTAGTGAGGGGGATGGAATTGGAAAAGTATATAATATTGACTTGAAGGTTGTGGAATTTGGCAACAAGGACTTGGTTAATCACATTATTTAAAAAGGAGAATGACAGATCAGATTAATATTTTTGTAAACATCTTCACTAATTAGAAAATTGCTAATGAATGAAATCATTGATAAAAGACACCTGGAAGCAGAGGAGGCATAAATCAACACAAATCTTTCATAAACATTGAAAAATCATCTTAAATCTGTCTCCTGAGGATAGATTTAACAGCATGTGTGTGTGTGTGTGTGTGTGTGTGTGTGTGTGTGTGTGTGTGTGTTAATATCAGCAAGTTGAAGCATATCACATGTTAATGCTCATTTTTGTCAGGGTGGTTGTTTTGGAAAAATAAGAAGTAGAATATTTCAGACATGCATTTTAAAATAATTTACAAACAAATAGAGGGAATGACTTGGGAATTACCAATGCCGTTTACTTTGATTCAGTAATTCTCAACCTTAGAGGAACATTAGAATTAGGAAGCTTTGGGGGTACCTGGGTGGCTCAGTCAGTTAAGTGTATTGAAGGAAAGGGGGCCTTTGGATCCAGGATTCCCGACGTCCTTATCAGAGAAGCTGTCTTGAGCCCTTCAGCCCAGCCCAACCAAGAGTAGCAGAAGAATCACTCAGCTAATCCTTGAATGAATTCTGTACCCATAAAATTGTATGGGTTGTTATTCTAAACCATGAAGTGTTGGAGTTATTTTTAATGGATAAATAAATCTTTTGACTACTTGGTTATGCTTCCAAAATGCTTCAGGTGATTCAAATATGTGACAAGTTGGAGAATCAAGGCTCTAATTCTTCTCTAAGATACCTGTGAATTGGGAATTCCCATACTGGACAAAATTACAGTTTTGGTAATAGTTTTATAATTATAGGTCAAAGCTATAGTATTTAATAAATCTGGTATAAGACATATAGATAAAATATCAACATTACTAAATTTAAAACAGCAAAACTATGCTCAGATCATGGTCAGGAAATCTATTTATGATTAAATGTTTTAATGACATTGATAATTTTCTGAAATTTTCTTTTTATGTGTATCAATTTAAAATCCATTTCTAGAAAAAAGAAGTATAATTGAATAAGATGAGGTGCATAGGTGGCTCAGTCGGTTAAGCATCTGACTCTTGATTTCTGCTCAAGTCATGACTTCAGGGTTCTGAGTTTGAGCCTCATGTGGGTCTCTGGGCCCCTAACTTACACAGCTAGGAGTATTTTAGGCTATGACACATCTCCATTTTATACTCAGATATTTACACAGATTGCGGGAAATTTTCTAGAGAGTATTGCCTTATAAATTCATAGATTCTAGCTTTCTTTACCATGAACATAAACCGGGGCCATCCTGCTAAAGTCATTCTGTAGATTCCATAGATAAACTGTACATCTATTAGCAATGTTTTTATAAGGAAATTTGGCTGTGTTATCTTCCTTATTAGTTTCCTGGTAATGAGAGAGAAACTGATTTCAGGCAAGCTACTAAACTTCTTCCCAAACAAATTCAGTAATTGCTAATCCATAGTCTTTCAAGAGACAAATCTACCAACTAAAATATAATTGTTCTTTTTTACTTTCACCTGAAGATAATGAAAATATTCTTTTCAAAAACTGTTTAGATTAAGTTTTCCCACCCCCTAACCCTTGAGCACAGTTATGTTATTCATTTAAAATACATTTAGTTTGTAAATAATGGTGCAGTAACCATAGGGGTGCACATATCTTTTCAAATTAGATTTTTCATTTTCTTTGGGTAAATATCCAGTAATGGAATTACTGGATCATGTGGTAATCTGTTTTTTAAGAGAACACTTAACTTGTACAACTGAAAAATAATATAACACTCTATGTTAATCATACTTCAATAAAAATTAAAAATAGAAAAAATTAGTTTAATTTGTTTATAATTCATTTTTCTCCCTATCCCTATTGATTTTATTTGATCTATCATCTGCCTATCTGCCTACCTACCTATCTGATATTTATCTGTCTACCTATCTATTGATTTATTTACTGACAGAAGATTTATCATTACAAAATTCCTCTTTATTCCATTTCTTCCCTCCTCTACCCACCCCTTATCTTTCCTTTGGTTTTTCCTTGATAAATAAAGCTTTGTTTATTCTTTTCATTTCAACATTTTCAGGTTATTTTTTTTGCTTGTTCATAACATGTGTTTTCTTTTTTGATCCAATTCTAAAAGGTTTTTGTATTTAGTATGTACATTTCTCTTATTTATGTTTATTAATACAACAGGTATGTTAAATCTTAACTATATCATTTTTTTCCCTTTGGGGGGGAATGTTTATTCTTTCTTGATGATTCTTTTTGTTTCTTTTTTTTACTATCTGATCTCTTTTTGATTACCCTGCCCCCTCTCCTTCTGGCTAGAAGGAGGAAAATAGCTAAGCTTAAAAGATTGACTACTGTGCCATTTTTTCCCAAATGGCAGGGGGAGACCACATAGAGATCTTTGAGCTTTCTGTTTATCTTTGCTCTGGGCTTCCTATTGCATTTCAGGCTGATATACAGAATGGAATGAGGTCAAGTAGATTCATGCTGCTTCTATAACAGGTGTTCACCAATATACATGCTTCACATTTCAATTTGGAAACAAGCTGTTATTTGCTATTACTGATGATTGGATTATGTAAGGAACATCACAGTCTGTTTTATTGTATTTGTTTTAAATCTAAGACTTTTTCTGTTAATAGCAGTATATTTCTCAACAGAGTCAAATGTCTCTAATTTAGCAAATGATAGCTGCACCTGCAAACCAAATGATGCCAGTCTTTTCAGTCCCAGATATACTTGAGGCATGACAGGCTTGCCATCATTTCTCCATCCTTTTGAGAGCCGGACCCTTAATCTCCTAATGAGATTTCCTATGTGATATAACATCTCTCAGGGAGTCCCCAAAATGGTATCTTCTCACTGATTTTGTCTGTATCTATACTTTCCCTAGCATAGCTCACTGAGCTCCTTTGCTACTACTACTATTGCCACGCTTGCCTTGAAATGTACTTGGGGAATAAGAAGGGTAGAGGGAGGAGGAGTGGTCACTGTCTTCCCATTAGCTTTCTGACCCAAGCATCAGACTTTCTGTTAAGATCTCTTCAGAGGATAGTAAAAATAAGACTATAACTTTTAACAAGATTTTTATTACATTTCAGAAGGGCAAATAACCCAGTGTGGTTACTGTCAGAACTATTGATGGAACCATTCCCAAGAATCTCTGACACTGACAGGACATCTTTCTTGTAACTAAAGTGCTGCTTCCTGGACTGGCTTCTGGGTGATCTCACAGCAAACTTCCTGACTTATCTCCGTGGATGCATTCTATTAAAACTACAGCTGAAAATGTGTACATCTTGAGTCCAGAGGCAGTCCAACTCAGTGAAAGGGTGATGCTATTTCTTATTGTAGTCTATTAGCTCACCTGTAGAATTCCCATTTTTTTTCCCTCCAAGGTCTACCTCTCTCCAGGCTCTCCAAAAATGAGAACATTCATTTGATATTTTGAGATGAGAATTATTTCTCGGCTTTATCAAGACAAATATTTTGGGAGTTTTAGCAAGATGTACTGTTACATATCATAGTAGGTGTTCAATAAATATGTGATGACTGACTGAATGAATAAAATAGATATACTGCTAAGCATAATGACTCATAATTATAGTAATTAGATGATTGCTTATATGACTATCTGTGAAAAATTTTTTTCACACTAGCATATTAGCTCTAGGAGGCCAGAGAATATATATGCCTTGTCCATAACTATATCTCCAGTTCCTGGCATATTATAGGACTTTCATTAATACTTTTTGATTGAAAACTTAACTTCATATCTTCTAAAAGATTTGAGCCAGTTTAAACTAAGGAAGGGGTAAGTTACTAAGTTCTACAAGATTAAAGCCCATGATATATACCATAAATTCTTCAATTTTACCCTTATGTTAAGCTATTATTTTAAAATTACTTCCAGTTTGACAATTTAAGCTTTCAGACATATGTTCAAATGGTGGCACAAAATATCTTTTTTTAAAAATTACTGATCTCTGTTGATAACAACTTCATATCCTGGATTTTTTTTCTTAAATGTTGAATTTGTATAAAGTCTACTTGAAAGTGCCTTGCTTTTACAGGGCTTCAGTAAACATAGAATATATGTCTTTTTTCTCTAATGTCACCCAATGAAACATTTAAATCAGGATTTTGTCTTTATTATTTTTAATCACTGTGTGTATCTCTGGGTTCCCTACCTAACTTCAATGGTCTACCCATGCAATTTTGGTACTTATTACTGGACGCTAACAGTTGTTTAAGTTTCATACTAATAATAACTAGACTTTAGTTAGAAGAAATTTCATCTAAATGGCTTGAGTAATGTGTCTGATAATCTTTTCTCTCTTTCTTGCTCTAAAAAAATAGATTTTTATTATTATAGGTGAATGTAAGCAACATCATTGAAACACTGTTTAAATTAAAAATTAAACATAAGATTAAAATATAACTTAATGACAAACATGAACAGATGAATTAAAACAAGGTTTAAAAACTTTTTTTGAAATACAATTTGCATATCAAAATATTCAACTATTTTCAGTGTAGAATCAGTGACTTTTAGTAAAGTTATAGAGCTGTACACCATCTCCACAATTTTAGAATATACTCATTACTCCAAAACATCCCTCATGTCTATTTGAATTCTCTTGGTATCCTTGTAGAAAATTGATTGAACATAAATGTAGGAGTTTATATCTGATATCACAATTCTATTTGATTGATCTGTATGTCTGTCCTCAGGCCAGTACTACAGTCTTGATTCCAGTAGCTTTGTAGTAAGTTTTGAAATCAGTAAGAAAAAGGTTTCCAACTTTGTTATTCATTTCAAGATTAGTTTGGCTATTCTGTGCCCTTTGCAATTCCATATGAATATTAGAAGCAGCTTGTCAGTTTTTGTACAAAGAAAGAAAAGAAGCAGCTGAGATTTTGACAGGGATTGCACTGAATCTGTAATCACTTTGAGGAATATTGTATTCTTAATATTAAATCTTCTAAGCCATGAAAAACAAATTATTTTTAATTCATTTAAATCTCACTCCCAAATCCAATTTAAAAAATTTCTGGTTTTAAAAATGTGTGTCTTTAAGAAAATGTCCCTAAGATATGCAAGAAACTGTTAGAATTGCTCTGTGGGAGAAGGACCTAGCTGGTATAAAACAGGCAAGGAGGATGACTTATGTTTTACTTTATACCCTTTTGCATATTTTGAATTACTAACTATGTACATGTAGAAGTTAATTAAAAACTGAATTTTCTAAAATCTTGCTCCTAGTTTCTCTAAGTGAAATAAGATGCACAGACATGGAAAAAAGTCTTAGAGGAGCCAGATTTGTGTATTTCATTTCTGTTTTAACTTAGACTTAGCTGTACATTGTCTCACCTCTGACCATCCCATTTTTATTTCTCAACACCTGTCTATTTCCTCTTCTTTATCTTGACACACAATCTAGTCTATTTTTTTGCTCTTATTTTTCCAATATTTGAGTCGGGTATTGGCTAGCTTGCTTTCTCCTGGCTTAAATCGGTACTTATAACCAAGTATAGATGTTCTCTGCTCCCTTTTCTTGCCTATACACTGTTTACCATCTCCCCTTAATACTCTAAGATACCCACAATTTTATCTTACTTTTACGGGTTAATGCCCTGTCCTAGGAAGACTATAGTTCATAAACTTTCTTACTCTTTTGTAATCATTAATTTGGATTTCCTAATTCTTTCCTTTCCTTTCATGTCTTGAATCTTGCCTTTCCTTCCTTCCTTCCTTCCTTCCTTCCTTCCTTCCTTCCTTCCTTCCTTCCTTCCTTCTTTCCTTCCTTCCTTCCTTTTCTTCTTCTTCTTCTTCTCTCTGTAAAAATGAGTTTTATTTTAAAACCTAAGTATTAAAATATCAAGTAAAATGATTCCAGCAATTGCACTACTTATAATTTATACAAAAGATACAGGAGTGCTGATTCAATGTTTGTAGTAGTGCTTTCAACAATAGCCAAATCATGGAAAGAGCCCAAATGTCTATCACTGATGGATGGATAAAGAAGATGTGGTTTATCTATACAATGGAATACTACTTGGCAATGAGAAAGAATGAAATCCTGCCATTTGCAACAACAAGGATGGAACTGGAGAGTATTATGCTAAGTGAAATAAGTCAGTCAGAGAAAGACAGATATCATATGTTTTCACTGATATGTGGAACTTGAGAAACTTAATAGAAGACCATAGAGGAAGGGAAAGGGAAAAAATAGATTCAAACACAGAGCAAAGGAGGCAAACCATAAGAGCCTCTTAAATACAAAGAACAAATTGAGGGTCAATGGGGGGCAGGGATGAGGGGGAGGGGGAAACTGGGTGATAGGCATTGAGGAGGGGACTTGTTGAGATGAGCACTGGGTGTTGTATGTAAGTGATGAATGATGGGAATCTAATTCCAAAACCAAGAGCACATTGTATAAAATGTATGCGAGCTGACTTGACAATTAATTATATTTTAAAAATAGGTATTTGTGGATTAGCAAGTTGATTAAGATTCAGTATCTATTGGAATAAAACACTCAAAAGTATTTATCACTTTTCATATATAAAGAAAATATAAACAGAATATTTTAAGCAATATATAAGTAAGGTTTAAACAAATATATTTATAGAGGTACTTTGAGTCCATTCTCTTTAATATAATTGTTTTTATTATTAAATAATTTATATTTATAAACAAATCCAACCAGTACAAATATAAAGAGTATAAGTGTAAATCAACTTATTATTATAATCTTTAAAGATTAACAGGTAGAGGAAGCTTTCTGCTATAATTGAATACTAGACCATTTGTGACTTGATTACTTTAAATGTAAAGTTATTTCCCATAATCAAGGAGTTTGAAGATAAGTGGTTCTAGGGTCAGTGGGTCAGCTCCATACGATAGGACCCAAGCACCTTTCACCTGCTTTTCTCTACCTGTTTGCTACCCTCCTCCCCCTTAGAGTTCTCATTTCATGGTTATAAGGTGGCTGTTACAACATCAAGTGCACATCTTTATATAAAGGCATTACTGGGAAGAAAAGTCTGAATGGAGAAAGGATTCTTCCTTTCATTGAGGAGAAAAAAGTATTTCCATAAATCTTCTTTACCCTTATGGTAAGAATGGGATATTTGGCACTTTTGCTGCAAAGAAGGCTGAGAAAGTGATTATCTAGTAGAGAGTAATAAGATGCCTCCCAAATTACATGGGCAAATGGGACATGAATTCATTTGCCCATGTAATTTGGGAGGCAGGGAGTGTCTAGGAAAATAGTTTCTAGAACAGAGTTATCGTTCTCTTTTTCTTTATTTTAAAGAAACGGGAGGAGGGCTGTTGAGGAGCCACTAGCAGTAGCTGCTATATATGTTGTATCAATGTGTGTGTAAAGGATTAAGTTTGCCTGTAAGTAATACAGGCCCCAAGTAGCTCTGGTTTAAACAAGAGGGAAATTTACTTCTGTCTTGTAAAATGTGAGAGCGGGGAGTACCAGAAGTGAAATTCCTTACAGATGGCCGCTTTTTCATCTGTTGAGAATGGGGCTCATCTCCATTGTTCAACATGGCAACCATATTCCAAGCAGTAGGATTAGAAAGGGATAAAGTCAAAAAGGGGCCAAAAAGGGCAGGCACTGGCTGTCATTTAGGTAAAGTCCCTTAAACCTGCTCTGAAACATTCTGCTTCTGGTCCATTGTCTGATTCTTAGTCATGTGGTCGTATGCAGCTGTTAGGGAGCCTAAGAAATGCACCTTTTACGACAGATGGTGGTGTGTAGGTTAAAGTTAGTACCTGTTAAAAAAAGAAGCCTTCAAGAAGGTGAAATGGAAAGACTACTAATAGCTTCTGGCATGTATGGGCATAAAAGAACAATCAATGTTATCATTGTTGTAAAAATGGTATTATCCTGAACATATTTATTACTATCTTTTTTGTATTTAAAGGGATTCTTTTAGGATAAGTTGGGGAAAAGCTGTGGTAAGTCACACCTTCCATTTGTTTAATTTATGTCTAATTCTTTCCCAATTCAGTGTTTTGCTCAGGACTAAAGAAAGTCTTTTTGAAAGACACTGGATTTTCCTATTGCAGACACTTAAAGAAACATTTTGGAACTTACCATTTTGAGCACGGCTTGATATCTTTAGTGTTTCCAAAAAAGATATGGAGAAGAGGACTGAAAGATTTCTCAAAAGTCTTAACACTCTTCAGGTTTTTAATTTATGAGAGCTGTGTGTGCAATCCTGTCACCACAGTGTAAACTGCTAGATAGAAAATTTCTCTTTTCTAAACTTTTCTTTCTTTATTCTTTCTGAATGATTACTAGATGCCAGATATTAAGATTTTATTTAACGGATTTGTGTGAAAAGAAAAGCCATGGTAATCTCTTTTATGTGTATTTTTTGGGAAATTGCTTCTGCACAGATTAAATTTTATATCCAAGCTTAGAGGCAAAAAGCAAGCTAGTATCTAATTGTTCTTTGCCTGGCCTGGTCACAGCCTACTGCAGGAAGCTTGTTCAAACATGGGCACTTCAATATTTCTGGCAGAAAATAAAATCTTTCTCTTGTTCACATAGATAATGCCATGCCACGGCATCTTTACTAATCCTGGCTTTGTGAAATGAAGTTTTAAAATCTGCTAAGTATCCTCTAATTCAAAGAATTGCTCTAGTAGAATGAGATAAGACAACGGGTTTATGACTCAAAGGCCATGTGCCTATATGCACTCTGTTTTCTATCTCTTTGTCATTGCTTCAATGATGAAATGTTGGCTTTCAGAGATAAGTGAGTCCAATTTTATAGCTTCTGTCTACCAGTCATTCCACTGAGTGGTGCGGGTGACCAGCTGTCTGAAAATCTGTTATTGAGGGTTGGCGTCTGCATGCCACATGATGTCTTCTTCCTAATACTGTGTAGGTCTATACTATTCTTTTTTTCTTTTTAAAAATTTTTAATGTTTTTATCCATTTTTTGAGAGACAGAGACAGAGTGCCAGCAGGGGAGGGGCAGAAAGCAAGGAAGACACAGAATTTGAAGCAGGCTCCAGGCTTTGAGTTGTCAGCACAGAGCCCGATGCAGGGCTCGAACTCACGAACCTCGAGATCATAACCTGAGCCAAAGTAGGCCGCTTAACCGACTCAGCCACCCAAGTGCCCCAGTCTGTGCTATTCTTTATGGAGTTCCTTAATTGCTTCATTATTCCACGTTGCTAAGCAGTTAACACCTGCTGGCTACTGAGAGGAGTATTTGCTTCACATATTTTGCACTACATTTAAATAGGCCTTTTTAATATCACAGATGGTGTGGTATAAATAAGAAGGTCATGTGGATTGTGTTAAAAATTTGGACTCTGCTTTCAACTGGGACTTTTGGAGCCCTTCTCAGTGGCATTGTGTGATATGTTTATTTACTATTTTTTTCCTATATTAATATATTAATCATTTAACTTCTACTGTATGCAGTACATTATTCTGGGTGTTTTGAGAGGTACCACATAACAGTAAGATTTTCCCCCATTCATTCATCCTAACTCATGAATAATTGTATGGGATATAGTAGACATTTCCCCCTTTGCCCCAACATCACCTCCAGTATTTGAAGTTTCTTCTGCCTCATGAGATTTCATGTACCTCCCACTAGAGAACCTCCCTCCACAGTCTCCCTTGCATCTAGGCTTGGCCCTTGACCCTGCTCTGATAAGCAGATATGTGGGAGGGACCACTCAGAATTCATTCTGGTAAAGGTGAGCTGGTGGCCACTGCTTCATCTGCTTTACAGAAACAACAGGCAACAGCGACGGGGGTTATAACAGGAGTACCTAATGGCCTGCATTGCTGGGGTGGGTGGAGTTACCTAAGGTGTCTGCACCCATGGGCAGCAGCTGTGATGCCTTCATGAGACCAGCTCTATGAAATGGATTTGGGCATTTCCTGGGCTTGGAAGTCTCTATAACTAGTTGCTAGGCTCTTTGGTTTCTGTGAGTTACTCAGAAGATTTAATGTAGAGAATTACTTGCTATTATAACTAAGGTCATTATTGATATAAGAAGCTAAAAATTGAATTACAAAAGAAAGTAAAATCCAAGTTTTTAAGTAGACATATTAATGACATATGATGGAAACGGGCTCAAGAAAATAGGAAAGATTGATGGAATAAGTAGGTAGCTATTGAGCTCTGTAGTCTCAGTTTATTCAACAAATACTATAAGCTGCTAATATATACCTGATCTGGTATTAGGTGGTTGGTATTAAAAAGAAATGAGCAAGAATGACACAGTTACTGTCTTCATGAAGCTGAAAGTCCAATGGAGAAGAACTTAAGTCATTACCACAGCTCTGGCAAAAACTCTGTTAGAATTAAGAGGATAAAGAGTGAACTTATATCAAGGACACTTATGTATTCAAGAAAAGGCAAGAGAGGCTTCCCAGAGGAGTGTCTTTAAGAACCAATCTGAATGTGAGGCACGTGGGTGGCCTAGTTAGTTGAGTGTCCGGCTTCAACTCATCTCATGATCTGAGTGGGTTTGAGCTCCACTTCAGGCTTGCTGCTGTCAGCCTATCAGCACAGAGCCCACTTTGGATCTTCTGTCCCCTTCTCTCTGCCCCCCCACTTGTGCTCTCCCAAAAATAAATAAATACTTTAAAAAATTTAAAAAAAAGAATCAATCTGAACAATGTGTAAACTGAAGAGAACTGATTGAGGGTCTTTGGGTAAAGAATGTCCAAGTAAAGATTGTATTTGTAAAAGGTTTATAGTGAGAGAGAATATGACATATTTGAAAAACTGAAACTTTTCTGTGTGGTTCAAATACAGAATATGGAAATGGAGAATGGCCAAGTGGATCTGGGGAAAAACCAAGTATTTCTTCTTTAGCTTTGTAGTGTGAGTATTCTTCATCCCAAACAAAGATGATTATCTGCTTGTCCTTAAATCCTCCACACTAAGTCCTGACATTGAATGGGGTATCTGTACAACTTGTGTGATGGTGTACTGGACCAGAACAGGGCCAGTAGCAGTGTTCAGAGGGATGAAGAGACAAAGATATATTTAAGGTATATTTAACAGGATTTGGTCATTGATTAAAAAGATAAATGGAAAGGGAGGCAATTAAGATGTTGCTTCTTTATTAGGAAGGCACAAACTTGTGGTTCATGGGTGGTCTTTCTGTCTACCTGCAATTACACAGTAAATAAATCTCATAATGTTTATGTTTATACATGTTTTAATTTCATTAAAAGTGTGAATACATTTGGGGCACTTGGGTGGCTCAGTTGGTTAAGCATCCAACTTCGGCTCAGGTCATGATCTTACAGCTCATAAGTTCGAGCTCTGTGTTGGGCTGTGTGCTGACAGCTCAGAGCCTGGAGCCTGCTTCAGATTTTGTGTGTCTCCCTCTCCCTCTCTGCCCCTCACCCACTCACTCTCTGTCTCTCTGTCTGTCTGTCTCTCTCTATCAAAGAAAAATAAACATTAAAATTTTTTTTAAAAAGTGTGAATACCTTTAAAAACATAATAGTGATGTATCTAAATCTGTTCATTTTCTTCGTTGGTTAGCAAACCTTTAGGTAAAAGACCTAGAAAATATTTATTTTACTCTAGTGGCTGTGGCAAAATTTGACATTTGCTTTAAATAATACTGGATTTGAAAAACACTTAGGCATATATTTGACAAGTTATATGTAATTTAGTCATCATATGCAATTCTGAAAAATGATAATTTACATTGATATAACATTTTGTGTTTCTTTTCAAAGATCTTTATTCATTATTTCATTTTATACTCACTTTAAAACTTTGTGAAAGGCAAAATTATCCTCATTAGGCAGATGAGAACATGCTGGCTCACAATGGTTTAATGATATAAACTCATCCATGCTGCAGGAGAACATGGACCAAGACAGGTCATTGTCAGAGACCAGGAGAAGAGTTAAGCATTATTTTTATAGTAGGTGCTAGTATTTAGAAGGGCAAGGATACATACTGCACAAGTGGAGACTCCAGGATTTAAAAAGGATAGAACTGCTAACTAGGTAACAAATCACTTTTATTTGGAAGGTTCATGGGAATTTTCCTTAATGTATGTACAACCTGTATCTATACAAGCAAAGTGAAATAGAGGGTTGATCAAGTGTCTCTCAAATATTACTAAGTAAAGGACCATTAAGGTCATCATGCCACACTCTACCTCTTATTCTTTGGGGTTATTTTTGGTTTTGGTTTTTATTTTGGCTTGCATTGCTCTTTTAGGTTAGAGTTATCCTCTGTGCTTGAAGGTTAAGACATTATTTTCTACTGTTTGTGTGTTTGCCTGAAGAGCTGGTACAACACTGATTTGATTGCACTTAAAACTGTTAGAAGCTTAGGAGCTCAGAGATACAAATGCATAAAAAAATGCCTTCTACAACCCAGCTTAGCTTTAGAAGGTAACTTGCTAAGAAAATGCTTATAGCAATGGGATGACACTATTCAGCTCTGTGAGGTGTTAGCTGGAAAGCTACAGTGTCATTGCTTGAAGCACTGTATTTATTTATAGATGGACAATTACAAGTAGCTTTGGGGGCTGAAATTTTGTGAAAATATCCACTTATAGAGGCCTCCTGGTTGGCCTACTTATATACATATAAACAGATTTTCTTGGCATGAGGGCCAGAGAACTCATCATAAACAAAAATGTGACTGTTCAACAAGATATATGATCACTGATAACCACAGCTGGCTTTTTGTCAGGTTTAATCAGTTTGAAGAATAAATTAGTGATGTTTTGAAAACTACAAAATACAATTCTTTGTGCAAAAGCCAATTAATTTTTATTTTATAAAAGACAAAAATTATTAATTATAAATTATATATAAAGACAAAAATTATAAAAGACAAAATTAATGATAACTATCAAGTACAGCATTTAAAAATTATTAAATGTTTAAAATGACTACACACATACACAAACATATAGCTTTCCTGTACATATGTTTGTTATATGGTTTCTTTTTCCATTATTGTTTTTTATTGTATAGTTTGTAGATTATCTCTAAAGAGCCAAAGCCTATTCTGCATATGTTATCAAGCTGAGAACTCTAATTGGACAGTAGCCCTTTGGTATATTTGCAAATGAAGTTAGAGGGAAGAGACAGTGGGAAGAAAAATGAAGTGCCAGATTTGAGCGTGGAAAAGCATCTTTTTATATTATTTCTTAATTGGGTTTGACTCTGGAAGACTTTGAAAGAAAAATTATTTAGGAGAAACAAGTTTTCTTCTCCTGGATAGAATATTTTAGAAACAGCATGTGTAATGACTATGTTAATAGAAGTGTCATGTTAAGTACTGTAGGCTTTCTTGCATTACTGAGATTCAAGGAAATATTCCATAACTCGTGAGTCAGAAAGCTTGACTTTACTGAAAAATGATTAAATAGGAGGGTAAAGACTGCCAGCTAATTAGTTGGCAGGACTTATAAGGACATTATCTTGAAACCCCTTGATAGGAAACTTCAACTGCATGGTCAGACCTTAGAACTGTTTTGATCCAAAACTAATTTCTTCAAGTGAGTAGTTAGAAATTGCTTTCTTGTAACAATTTCAAAAGGAATGAAATGGAGGAAAGAAGTGGGTCCATAAAATGAAGGGCAAATGGTTTGATTAAAACACACACACACACACACACACACACACAAACACACACACATCCCTCCATAACAAGTAGGAGAGGTTTGGGGAAGGGAATAAGAAAGAGAAAAACATCAGTGATCCCATTCTTGTTTTCAAATATTTATTTTTAAATTACCCCAGAAAAATTATTATCTTTATTCATTTTTAAGAAGGATTAAATTAGTATGTGTGGCATATGAACTATTTTTAAAACATTGTACAGGGACGCCTGGGTGGCTTAGTCGGTTAAGCGTCCGACTTTCGCTTAGGTCATGATCTCGCGGTTCGTGGGTTCGAGCCCCGCGTCGGGCTCTGTGCTGACTGCCAGCTCAGAGCCTGGAGCCTGTTTCAGTCTGTGACTCCTCTCTCTCTGACCCTCCCCTGCTCACGCTGTCTCTCTCTCCTAGAAATAAATTTAAAAAAAACATTAAAAAAAAAAAAACCATTGTACAATAGCCACCAATGAAGACATTTTTTAGTTTGGAAACTTCTGTTTATTCATAAGGCATTTTCTTCCTAAGGAACAAAGTTGGTGCTTCTTTGATCCATTCTAGAAGCTCTGATATGATTGCACTGTCCAATCTAAGATTTAAAAAAATGTCTAACTGTATATTTGTTGAACCACATGAGATAACTTAGAGGAGTTGTAATGCTAAGATTCATTTGGAGTGATAACCAACATTACTATTTAGAGCATTTGTTGAGAAGATGAAGCTGTCTTCCTTTTCTGAGAGAAAATGGACTGAGTATAAGTGTCCTTTGAATATTCCATAGGACTCCATTTACACTGTATTTCTTCACCTTGTTCCCTGCAGTGACGACAGCTGTATTGAAATTTAGTGGCCAGGATTTCATTTGCTGTATCCAAATTCTTGAACCATCTCTTAATTGCTTACAGTGCCTGAGTATTCTGCCAAAATTCAGGAGGGCAACATCCATCTGGGAGAGGACATTTTCCTATGGATTCTGCTTTAGCTTGTCCAGTTCCATGAGTTCTTTAGGGTTGTTTCTTTTGTGACTGCTTTCCCCATGAAGCCTCTACCCAAAGCAGTCACGAAAGTATCAAGATGTACCACAGTAAAAATGAGGTTTTCTTATAAATATGACTTTTTCTGAAAATGGACACCAGTCTCTGTGAGATAGTTTTTCAGCATCTTATTAAAAACAAAAGGTTTGGGCGCCTGGGTGGCTCAGTCGATTAAGCGTGCAACTCGGTTTTGGCTCAGTTTATGATCTCATGATCAAGTTCATGAGTTCAAGCCCTGCATCGGGCTCTGCATGGACACTGTGGAGCCTGCTTGGGTCTCTCTCTCTCTCCCTCTATCTCTGCCCCTCCCCTGCTCATACACACACATTCTCTTTCTCAAAATAAATAAAGACACTTAAGAAAATAAAAGCAAAAGATTTTATGAACCCCCTTCCTTTTAATAAGTGGTACTTTTCTACTAAATCTCAATTGGCCCTGGCTAATACTTAAATTTGTTTAACACATATTTTATTGAATCTAAGATACTGGTGGTTCTCCGATTATGCATTATTTGATATATGATAGAAAAAAAGATGACATAATACTAAGACCTTGGGCTACTAAGACTTTTAAATGCATCTCTATTTTAGAGTAAATGTGATTATAAAGTAGAAGAAATACAATATTGCTAACTTCCTCTGCACTTGAATCCACAGTTTTCCTAGTTGGTGATGCCTAAACCACAAAGATGCTTCAAATGAGCTATAAACTTGTCATGAGTGTAGCCATTCAGGAAAGGTAGAATTTCTGGAATGTTTAACAGAAAAAAAGATTTCAGGAAGCATTGTGGATTCTGTAGCATATGTAGATTTAAGGGATAGATATTTCATTCTTTGAATTTTACAAATTGAACTCATTGTCCTTTGCTTTACACTGGATCATGTCTCTGTCTCCACACTGTCCCAGCCTGTAGGAATCAGGTAATGTAGGGAATTTGTTATGGGGACCTCAGTTTCCTTTCCCTGGCCCTGTATGAGAGTATGTGGATGTATGAGGGCAGATCATGGCATTGCTTTTTTCTCCCCTGGACACTTTGTATGATAATACTTTTTTTTATAAAATATAATTAATCTTAGCAATTCTTTCCTTAGCTCTCTTCAAGAGTTCTCCATGGGAGAGAGTATCTATTTCCTAAGGTTTTCTACTTGGTGTCTATGCTGGGTTGTGATCTTCCTTGATGACATTTTCTGCTTTGAACAGTTGATAGAAGGCTGCCTTTTTCCCTCCTAACCAATAGCTTCTATTCATTTGACAGTTATAGTTTGGGCCTTCTATGTTCCAGGCACTATTATATCATGGGTCATATAGGACATTATTACTATAAATAACAAGAACTGACTGTCTTTGGGCAAAGACTTGAAAGATGGTGACAAATGAGCCATATGGATATCTGATTGAAGAATGTCCCCAAGAGGGAATAGCAAGGACACAGGCCTTGCAGTGGGAACATGCATAGTGTGTTTGAGGCCATGAGGAATAGAGTGAAGAGGAAAATAGTGGTAGGAAATAAGAAAAAAGAAGCCAAGGAAAGAATAGGTCAATGTAAAAGACTCAGTTTTTACTTTGAGAGAAATGGAAAGGTACAGAAGGAATTTGTACAAAAAAGTAACACTCTGATTTTATGTTCAAAGAATCTCTTCAGTCTATGTGGAGAAAACACACTGCAGCATGGAAGGGGGGAAGCAGTGAGAGCCGTAGAAGGCTAATGCAGTAATTAAAGGGCAAGATCATGGTGGTTTGTGCTGGGGATCTGGTG
This sequence comes from Proteles cristata cristata, assembly GCA_017311185.1. Lineage (NCBI taxonomy): Eukaryota > Metazoa > Chordata > Mammalia > Carnivora > Hyaenidae > Proteles > Proteles cristata. Next base: position 1,172,586 of record JAESUZ010003940.1, read on the forward strand.
GTGAAGGTGGTAAGTGGTGGCAAGGTCCAGGACAGAGAAAGTTGCCAGGTTTATTTTTAATTTACTATTATTATTATTATTATTGAAATTTAAATCCAAGTTAGTTCACATATAGTGTAATAATGATTTCAGGAATAGAATTTTGTGATTCATCACTTACACATAATACCCAGTGGTCATCCTAACAAGTGTGCTCCTTAATGCCCCTTGCCCATTTAGCCCATCCCCCTACCCAACACCCCTCCTGCAACCCTCAGTTTGTTCTGAGTATTGAAGTCTCTTATGGTTTATTTCCCTCTCTATTTTAATATTATTTTTGCTTTCCTTCCCTTATGCTCATGTTTTGTATCTTAAATTCCACATATGAGTGAAGTCATGTGATATTTGTCTTTCTATGACTGACTTAATTTGCTTAGCATAGTACACTGTAGTTCAGTTGACATTGTTGCAAATGGCAAGATTTCATTCTTTGTGATTACTGCGTGATATATATATCATATCTTTATCCATTTGTCCATCGATGGCCATACTTTGGCTATTGTAGATAGTGCTGCTATAAACATTGGGGTGCATGTGCCTCTTCAAAACAGCACTTCTGTATCCTTTGGATAAATAACTAGTAGTGTAATTACTGGGTTGTAAGGTAATTCTATTTTCAATTTTTTGAGGAAACTCCATACTGTTTTCCAGAGTGGCTGCACCAGTTTGCATTCCCACCAGCAGTGCAAAAGGGTTCCTCTTTCTCTGCATCCTCACCAACATGTGTTATTGCCTGAGTTGTTAATGTTAGCCATTCTGACAGGTGTGAGGTGGTATCTCATTATGGTTTTGATTTGTATTTCCCTGATGATGAATGATGTTGAGCATCCAGATGGTGTCTCTTAGCCATCTGGATATCTTCTTTGCAAAAATGTCTATTCATTTCTTCATTGGATTATTTATTTTTTGGGTGTTGGGTTTGATAAGTCCTTTATAGATTTTGGATACTAACCCTTTATCTGATATATCATTTGCAAATATCTTCTCCATTCCATCAGTTGCCTTTTAGTTTTGCTGATTGTTTCCTTTGTTGTGCAGAAAATCTTTATTTTGACGAGGTCCTAATGGTTCATTTTTGCTTTTGTTTCCCTTGCCTCCAGAAAGATGTCAAGTAAAAAGTTGCTGCAGCCGAGGTCAAATAGATTGTTGCCTGCTTTCTCCTCTGGGATGTTGATGGCTTCCTGACTTATGGTTAGGTCTTTCATCTATATTGAGTTTATTTTTGGTATGATGTAAGAAAGTGGTCCAGGTTCATTCTTCTGCATGTCGTTGTCCAGTTTTCCCAACACCATTTGCTGAAGAAACTGTCTTTTTTCCATTGGATAGTCTTTCCTGCTTTGTCAAAAATAGTTGAGTCCATTTCTGGGTTCTGTATTCTGTTCCATTGATCTAGGTGTCTGTTTCTGTGCCAGTACCATACTGTCTTGATGATTACAGCTTTGTAATACAGCTTGAAGTTCAGAATTGTGATGCTTCCAACTTTGATTTTCTTTTTCAACATTGCTTTAGCTATTTGTCATCATTTGGCAAACAAATTTTAGAATTGTTTGTTCTAGGTCTGTGAAGAATGCAGGTGTTATTTTGATAGGGATTGCATTGAATGTGTAGATTGCTTTGGGTAGTATTGACATTTTAACATGTTTGGTTTTTTAATCCATGAACATGGAATGTTTTTGCATTTCTTTGTGTCTTCTTCAGTTTCTTTCATAAGCTTTCTTTAGTTTTCAGTGCATAGATCTTTTACCTGTTTGGTTAGGTTCATTTCTGGTATTTTATGCTTCTTGGTGCAATCATAAATGGGATTGATTCCTTGATTTATCATTCTGCTGCTTCATTATTGGTGTATAGGAATGCAACTGATTTTTGTGCATTAATTTTATATCCTGTGACTTGGCTAAATTCATGTATTAGTTTTAGCGGCTTTTTGGTGGAGTCTTTGTGTTTTCTGTTTAGAGTACCATGTCATCTGTGAAGAGTCGAAGTTTGACTTTCTCCTTACTTATTTGGATGCATTGCATTTCCTTCTTTGGTCTGATTGCCCAGGTTAGGACTTCCAACACTATGTTGAATAATAGTTGTGAGAGTAAACATCCTTCTTGTGTTTCTGACCTTAGGGTAAAAGCTCTCAGTTTTTCCCCATTGAGGATGCTATTAGCAGTGGGTCTTTCATCTATGGCCTTTATGATCTTGAGGTGTGATCTTTCTATCCCTACTTTCTTGAGGGTTTTTATCAATAAAGGATTCTCCACTTTTTGACACGATTTTCTTCATCTATTGAGAGGATCATGTGGTTCTTATTTTTTCTTTTATTAATGTGATGTATCACATTGGATGATTAGCAGATATTGAACCAGCCCTGCATCCCAGGAATAAATCCACTTGATTGTGGTGAATAGTTCTTTTAATATATTGTTGGGTCTGATTTGTTAATATCTTGTTCAGAACTTTTACATCCATGTTAATCATGGAAATTGGTCTGTAGTTCTCCTTTTTAATGGGGTCTTTGTCTGGTTTTGGAATCAAGGTAATGCTGGCTTCATAGATTGAGTTTGGAAATTTTCCTTCCATTTTTATTTTTTTATTCTTTGAAAGAGCTTCAAAAGAATAGGTGTCAATTCGTCTTTAAATGTTTGGTAGAATTTCTTATATCTTTTATGTCCCATTCAGAAATTCACCATTCCTCCAAGGAGATATGTTTATTTTAGTGGAGAATGGTATCTAGAAATCCAAATCTGGGTGTTTATTGTTATGATCTGTCATTCTCATACCACTCTGTTTTTATTATAGAGGCTTTGTAATGTGTTCTAATATCTTCTAGTGGCTCCTCTCATAGTTCTTTTATTTTAGTGTTTATTTAACATTTTAACATACATTTTTGTTTTTTTCCTCTGAACTTTAATATCAACTTTTCCAGTGATGGGGGGAAAACTTTTTTGTTATTTTTACTGGCACTATATTTATAAATTAACTTAGGGAGAACTGATATCTTGACAGTGTGGTCAGATCCAAGAAAAAGAGATATCTGTCCACTTGCTACTACCTATTTTTCTTGTTTTGAAAGTTTTTAAATATGAAAAATAACCAATTGTTAAGTTTATTCCAAAATATTTTATCTTTATAATTATTACTATATTTGTATACTTTTTCATTTTTTTCTTTTAAGTGGTCATTATTAGTGTGTATAGAGATCTTTGATTTTTTACATGTTAATTTTATATTTTGCTACTTTGCTGAATTATTCTTGTGCGGTTTTTGTTGGTCAGTTTTATTATTGATTTTCTAGTGTTTTCCAGGCAGAGTATCATACTATTGGCAAATATACATGGTTTTGCCTCTTTGAAATCTTTTATGCCTCTAACTGATGCCCCCAGTACATTACAAAACAGTAGTGGAATATAATAGGTATCCTTGTATTGTCTCTCATCTTGGTGAAAATCCTTATAGTGTTTTCCCTTTGTATAAGATACTGACTAGAAGATTGAGTAATATATATTATTACTTTAAAGATGTATGCAATCATTTGTATTTTCATGAATTTTCTGTTGGAAATGGGCATTGAATTTTGCCAAGGTCTTTTTCAGCATTTATGGAGAATATATGTTTTTTATTCTTAAATCAAATAATTTGGTGAATTATATCAAAAGATTTCCTAATATTAGGCTATCCTTATATTCTTAGCTTAAATCCCACTTGGTTATGACATATTATTTTCATAATGGAGTATCAGAGTCTCTCTGCTATATTTAGGAATTTTCCATTGGTGTTCATAAGTGATACCAATCTGTAGTTTTCTTTTACAATGTGATAAATTAATCAGGTATAAGTTTAAAAGTTATAATTGCTTTATTAAAATAACTTGGAAGTTTTCCTTAATTTTCTCTACTCTGAAGCAATTTATATAGCATTGGAAATATTTCTACCCTAAAGATGTGATAAAATTTCATCATAGTCATATGACTGGTGTGTGCTTGTGCGTATGCATGTGTGTGCGCGTGCTTGCTTGTGTGTGTGTGTGTGTGTGTGTGTGTGTGTGTGTTTGAGATGGTTCCCCGACAATTTTCTCTGTTTCTTCTATGGAAATTAGACCAGCTTATGCCTTCTATTTCTGCTGTCCACAATTTTGATAAACTATATTTTCCTACAAAATCTACTTCATGAAGATTTGTAAATTATTTGCAGAGAGGTCTGCAAAGTAGTTGCTTATGATTTTTTAAACTTTGGCTATATCAATTATTTCTCTCATTTATTTTTTATTTTGTACATTTGTGTTTCTTCTTTATGCTCATTAAATTAATATTTTATATTTCCATTGTATTTTCTGAAAGAATAAGAATTTTGGTTTATTAACTTACCTACAGTTTTTTGTTTTTAATCTCATTACTTTTTGCTTTTATTTTTTTATTTCCTTTCTTGTGCTTTCTTTTTGTGTACTTAAGTTAATCTATTCTTAGATTTTTAAACTGGAAATTTAGTCCACTTATTTTCATTCTTTTATTTCATTGATAGAAATATTTAAAAATTAGTATTTTCCTTTTTTTTTCTTCTTTAAATGCATTCCAAAGATACTGTGCAAGAGAAATATATTGATCCTGGAAACAACGTGGATGAATCTCAAAAACATGCAGTCTGAAAGAAGGCAGATGTAATAAATACAATTGAGGTGGTTCTGGTCACATGATATTCTAGAAAAGGCAAAAAGTCTATATTTACAGAAATCACATCAGTGGTTTATGATTCTGGGGGTGCTAGTGAAGATATTAACTGCACAAGAATGTGAGCTATATTTTTGTTAGGATGGTTCTATGCATGTATAAGTTTGTCAAAACATGAAATGCACCAATAATATACTTATTGGTGCATTCTTATTGCATGTAACTTCCTGTAAGGTATCTCATAATTCTAATTAGAAGTAAGTATGATAATGCCTCACTATGAAAATGGAAACTTACTCTGTAGCATCTACTTAGATTTGTAAGATTCTCTGATTTCCGGTTGGACTACTTTCTTAATTTGACATTTGTTCATTAACCATTGAGAAGTTACTAACATTTTTTTGAGAAGAAGAATAGAGCAACAATTTTCTTTCACGTTTGAAACTCCATATAATTTACCTCCTTTTTGGTGATAATTAAAGCTTGTTTCAATTTTGTTTGATCTTAGCATAAAGGGGATCATGTTCAATTTCTTAATTTTATGGTACATTCATTGTATCATAATCCTTCAGTTTTCTCAATTGTAAAATAGGAATAATGATATTACTTACCTTATATTATTACGTAAAAATTAAATGATGTATTGTTTATAAAACTTGGCCTAGTATTTAAATTAAATAATTGATTAAAAATTTTAGTAAGCAGTACTCCCAGCAAAGCTAAAGACAAAACACTACTATTATTATCTAGTGGCCATGACTATCTTCTTCCTGGCTTTATTTGGAACAAAAAGTATTTGAGAATAGAGTAACAGTACTATAACTACCTAGCTAATACAATTAAACTAGAGAAAGAAATGAGGTATAAAATGTACAAATTAAGAAGAGAGTCATTGTTTTTTACTTGTTATATAACTGGAAAATATAAGAGAAATGAAATAAAAATTATTGGAAAATATAAGAGAATTCAATGAGATTTGGTTACAAAGATCCAAAAGTCAATAATGATATAGGAATATATAGATTAATGGGACAGAAAAGAGACTGATGGTAGGCTGAAATAAAGGTATAATCTTATATATAAAATGAATGGAATTTTTAGTTCATGTGAAAATATTGACTATTCAATGTATGTATTCATGGGATAAAGAGCTAGCCATTTTGAAAAATGTAATAGAGTTACATCCCTGCCTCACTTTTTACATTAGTATCATTTTTTAAAGGAAAGCAAAGATGTAAGGATAAAAATGAAATCATACAAAACATGAAAAATTAAAAAGAATTAAATAAGACATCTCTAAACATGATTCCAAAACTAGAACCCATAAATTGGAGATTGATATATTTATCTACATAAAAATAGAATATTTAAGACATGAAAGAATATGTGAAAGTAAGAATATAAATGACAAACATATGACAATATATCGATACTTAAAAATATGTGCAAAGGTTTCTACAAATCAGGAAGTCAACCAGTAACATGGAAGTTCCATTTCTCAACATTTATCTTACAAATAAAAATTTCAACTGTGTGCAAAAATATTATATGAGGAAAGTTTTTGCAGTTTTGTTTGTAATATAAAAGAGTAGAGACAAAAAGTGTCAATGAATAGAGATCTGATTTAGTAAATGACACATTTCATATGGAATATTATAACACTGAAAAAACGAGACATATATGTTAGTATATGCATGGTGCACTACATTGTGTAAAATATGCTTCCACTGTGTAAAAAAGGGAATGTGGTGTGCATATTCACCCACACGTATGTGCCTAAAATATTTCCAAATTTGCTATTAAGAACTGAAAATAGCAGAGGCACCAGGATGGCTCAGTTGGTTGAGTGTGGGACTTTGGCTCAGGTCATGATTTCATGGTTCATAGGTTTGAGCCCCATGTCAGGCTCTGTGCTGACAGCACAGGGCTTGGAGCCCGCTTTGGATTCTGCCTCCCTCCCTGTCCTTTCCCTGATCATGGTCTGTCTCTCTCTCTCAAAAATAAACAAACAAAAATAATATTTAATAATAATAATAGTAATAATAAAAGAACTGGAAATAATGGTTGCTCTTGGAAAGGGCTGTGGGTTCTGGGAACAGAGGTGGGCCAGTAATATTTTCATTATATATACCTTTTGTATGACTGTTCTATTGTTGTATAATAAGCTACCACAAGCTTAAACAACTTAGACAGCTTCAAACAACATCCATTTATTAGTTCAGTCTTCAGGTTAGATGCACAGCTATCTCGGGTGAGTTCTTTGCTCAGGGTCTCATAAGATCAAAATCAATCTGCGTGGGCTCTCAGCTGGTGGCTCTGAGGAAGAGTCCATTCCAAATTCATTTAGATTATTGATAGAATCCAGTTCCTTGGAGTTATAGGTCTGAGATCTTGTTTCCTTACCATCAGTTAACTAGGCTGTTTTCTGTCATAGAGGCTCCCACATCCCTCTTATATGGCCCTGTCCATCTTCAAACCAGCCAGAATGAGTTGAGCCTTTGTCATGCTTCAAATTTCTCTGACTTCCTCTTTCCCTACCAGGCTGAGAAAACTTAATTTTCTGTAGCTCATGTGATTCTCTTAGACCCAATCCATATAATTACTGGATGCAAAGGTCATGGGCCCTTCTGAACTTCTGCCTTCCATATTTTTATGAGGTTCAGTTTTTTCCATGAGAATATATTATTCTCCTAAAATAAAAACCTGCTAATAAAAAGATTATATCAAAGAGAAGATTTAAAAACAACTTATAATTATCCTGTGTTTAAAATGGAATGATAATAAGTTGCTTTAAGATTAGAAAAAGGATAAAAGAAGATGATGTATATACAAATGTTTTTTAAATGGTGAAGTCATCAATACACTTTAGTTATACTTTTAAAAATTATTATTGCTATTATTACTATTATTAGAAACATGTTACACCATTGCATGGGTATTAATGGGAGAACACACAATAAGTGTATTTAAAGGTAGTGATAAGCAGTCATGATGAGTGATTAAACATATACAAAGATTATGACCTAGAAACAGTGCATATTTAACTTTAGAATCATGTGGATAAAAGGAATAGCCAGTGGTCCTCTAGTATAGTAGTTTTTACAGTTTCCAAAGATGTAAAAAACTTTCCCTCCAATGCTGTTTAATATCAGAGGAGACCCTTGAAGTTATGGCAGCCATTATTGAGATCACATATTTTTACTTGGTTCCAGAGTCTTGAAATTTCATCGAACAGGTATTGCCAGATAGAGGTTAGAGCTCCTGAACCAGCCTGGGCACTGGGGTGTAGGAGTGAATTCTCTTTGGAGATGCAGAGCTGTGTAAATGAAGGTCAAAGTTGTTTTTTCCCCCCAAAGGTAGGAAATAACGGGAGGAAATATTGTGTTCATCTGTTCTTTATGTGTGATGCTCTTTTATTCATTTGTTCTATACTGGGTCTTCAGGTTTGCCCAGTTTCACTTCTTCTCTTGCCTTCTTGCTTGCTGCTGCAGCAGCATCTGCATCTCTTGTATTAAAACGTCACCAGCTACTCCCGCAGAGGCTCTGCTCCTTACACCGCATCCAGACTTAGATGAAGCACTGAACCAGGGGCCTGATATAGAGCCTCCCCGTAGTTGACTGGAGGCACTGGGCAAGAATCAATACCCGAGACAAATTTTGACCAAAAAGATAAAAGAGATGGGAAACCAGCAGATAACATTTCTTTTCCATTTTCTACCTGATGGACTCTTCCAAGGCACAATGATTCCATGGAGGCTGTCTGGATAAGGCCTTCATGATACGAAAGCAACCTTTATTTTCTTTAAAGCTATGACTAACTCAGAAATTCATATCTTGTGTATGGTTTTTCTGTCTCACTTCCTTTCCTTCCACATTCTTGATACCCTGAGACTGAATGACCCAATAAAGGATTAGTTATTAGTAGATAAACTTTGCCTTTTGCTGTTTTCTGGGGAACATAGGCTAAGATTCATTCATTCATTCATTCATTCATTCAGCAAATACTTATTGAATGAACATTATTATTAGGTGAAAATTATTATTAGTGTCTGCTGTGTGCCAGGCAGTATTTAAAGTGCTTGGGAGTACATCAATGAACAAATTAGACAAAAACCCTTGCCTTTGCAGAGTTACTTTCTAGTAGAGAGAGAGAAAATAAATAATAAATATATTACACAAGTAAATTTTAGGGTATGACAGAAAGTGATAAGAAAACTTAATCACCTTCATCCTCTAGTTTTTCTTCCATCATTCTCCCTTCTTCCCTGCAACCTACCTTTCATACTACTGCTGATAAACTTCCTAAAATGTAAACTTGATGTCTCATCTCTTACCATTCCTCTTTTCTTTTACAGACCAACAACACTGAACTACCTATAGTTTCCTTTCCCCCGGAGGCCTCCTCCAAAGCAGTTTATCATCTCCATGCCTCCATACCTCTGCGTAGTCTGCTGCTTTGGCTGGAACACTTCCATATTTTCTAGCTAATTTGAGACCCACCCCAAATCATCTTTTCAGGAAATCTTATCTGACCATTTCCCTCTGCATTTTAAACTTTTTTAGGGATCATTCTGGGCTCCCCAAATTTTGTTTAAATATCTTTATCTTTACACACCAATTTTTCCCCTAAGTGTCCCTATTTCTGTGTTTGCAGCTTTCATTAATCTGAGAGATCATTGGTCCCAGGGACTATGCCATGTTTACTGTTTTACTCCTGACACTTAGCATAGTGCTCAGTAATTTTGTTTTAAATAAATGACTAAATTAAAATATGTAAAAATGAAGTTCAAGGATTGTGAGGTATGGAATTCTCACAGTTAAGGTTCCACTGGAAGGACTAGAGAAGTTGGGCATTTGGAGACATGAAATAAGTAACGTTAAAGAGAAGTGGGGATAGGGGCGCCTGGGTGGCTTAGTCGGTTGAGCGTCCGACTTTCGCTTAGGTCATGATCTCGCGGTTCGTGGGTTCAGGCCCCGCGTTGGGGTCTGTGCTGACTGCCAGCTCGGAGCCTGGAGCCTGTTTCAGTCTGTGACTCCCTCTCTCTCTGACCCTCCCCTGCTCACGCTGTCTCTCTCTCTCTCCTAGAAATAAATAAAAATATTTTTAAAAAAAGAGAGAGAGAGAAGTGGGGATGGATTTTGTTCAGTAAATAGTTGGTTTCCTTTTCTGGGCTCTGAATTGGATCCTTTGTAGATTAATTGCTAAAAATGGCTTGATTCCCTACCCAGTCATCCTGTTAACAGTGGTGTATCTCATCCCTTCAGTGATTTGGGTCTTTTTCCTCATGTGTTTCCTCACCTCCTCAATCGAGGCTGTACTTTTGACTCTCTTAGATCAAAGGAATTCAGTGGAAGTGACTGTTTTGAGTATAAGCTTTGTGTTTTACTTTGAGTAAAGCCTTGTGCTTTACTTTCACTGCCTCTTTTAGACCCTTTCCTCTGCCATGAGAACAAACTTGGGACAAGCCTGTGGCAGTGGAAGCCTGCCAAGTCATTCCGGCTGTGACCAGACTCCAGTTGACCCCCCTGCTCATTGAAGAAGCCTGAGCAAGCCTAGTCAAGATCAGTTGAACCTGCGAAGCTACTAGCACAGCTACTGAACCTGTGAAGCTACTAGATTATGGGGCGGTTTATTACACAACCACAGCTAAATGACATAGAACATAAAGTGACAAAGTCCTTTTAGAACACAATCGTGGTAAAAGAATTTTATGATTTTTTTAATCAGAGTGACTAGTTTTCATAAAAATGATAGATACACCCATTAGGAAAGAAACTTTAAGCCATACTACATAATACAAAAAAGTATAAAAATCACACCACCCATTATGATATGTCTGTTTATATTTACCTTATAGTTATGCATACATAGTTCAAACTATTATATAAAATAATATATTAATTTATAAATGTAAATATTATCCCTTCACAGTTTAAGATATACTTTTATTCAAACTCTTCAGTTGTATATTTGATATAAAAAAACTGTGTGGGTTTTGTTTTTTAATTGTTAGAGCTACTGTGTGAATTGCCCACAGTAGTCCAGAGCACATTATGTTGACTGCAAGGTTATTTGAGATGCAGCACTCTGCGAAGCCTGCCTAAAGCTACCACTGGAGGCTTTTGTGAAAGTGCTAAGTACATATTTCCATATTATTAGGGGAGTTGTTTATTCACTTTTTCTGTAGGTATTTATTTGTGATTCAAAAATGTTACTACTGAATATATTGACTTTAAGTCTTTTCAAGGCTTCAAATCAAATATTGATTGAAGAATGAAAATTTTATAAAATGTGAATATATTAAGAATACATGATACAGAGGTGCCTGGGTGGCTCAGTCAGTTAAGCGTTTCACTTTGGCTTAGGTCATGATCTCATGGTTTGTGAGTTCAAGTCCCTCATCAGGCTGTGTGCTGACAGCTCAGAGCCTGGAGCCTGCTTTGTATTCTGTGTCTCCACACCCCCCTCTCTCCGCCCCTGCCCTCAACTCTTAAAAATAAACATTAAAATATTTTTTAAAAATACATGACACAAAGAATACCTACCTTAAAACATACAACATTACCTTTATCTTCGAACATTGTGTCTGATCTTCCTCCCTGATCTACTCCTTTCTTCACTTTCAGAGATAACTTCACTCTTAGAGATATTAACTTTTGTTTTTTACCACACATTTCTTCTTGTTTATTTGTTTTTGTCTCAGGAACATCATTCCTGAGTTTGGCCTATAATACATTAACTTATTCATTTATGTTGCTGTTCAGAATTCCATTACACAAATGCAACATGATATATTTATCCATTTGTATTAGGGAAATAATGCTAATTGCTATCACAGTCTTAACATTACAGTTGCAAGATATAAGGTTGTCTTTCATTTCACAATCTGATCTGGGTCTGTTTGTGAATGTGGCAGGAGGAATGTCTGCTCCACATAGTCATTCAGAGATCTATCACAGTGTATCATGAGGATACTCCATACTCACTACATGCTTCAATATACCTACATCATCCTCAGCAGGGGAAGACAAAAGGACTTTAGAGAAGGCATTTTGGCCTTTAATTGCTTGAAACATAGACAGTCAGCTCACTTTCATTTTTTTTTAGGTTATTTTAGTTTGAGAGAAAGAGTGTGAGTGGGGGAGGGACAGAAAAGAGAGAGGCAAAGAGAGAGAATCCCAGGCAGGCTCCCCACTGGCAGTCTGGAGCCCGATGCACAGGACTTAAACTCATCAACCATGAGATCATGACCTGAACTGAAACCAAGCATTGGATACTTAACTGACTGAGCCACCCAGATGCCCATCTGCTCATTTTCTTTGACGACATTTCTTTTGAGGACATTTTCTTTGGGGACATAAATATGTTGGTGTGTGTGCGTGCGCGTGTGCATGTATTCAGAGGATAAAAACTTATTTAATGAACACAAAGCACTGTACTTTCACAGACATCTCTTTCAGTCATGGACCAGACTCCCCTTCTTTTCAATAGAGGCTGTCTAAAGTCTTATCAAAGCTAAAAATCCACATCCTATCTGTCTTCTTCACAAGCCTATGTCTTAAAGGCTTTGGTCCCTGAACAATTTTTTTCTGTTACATTTTACTGTTTGGTTTCTAGAAGTGATTCATATTTTTCAGTTCTTCCAGGCCTCCAAATTATTGACTCTATCTATTCCCTTGCAAACCAGCAAATTCCCTCCTGGGTTTATCTATTTCTGGTAATAGGTACCTGCTGTCCTGTAATGGCAGCCAACACATGCTAGTTTTAATATTCTCTCTAACCAATTTCCACTATGGATAAGGCTCAATGGTTTTTTTTACTGTTTATTTGTTTGAGAGAGAGAGAGTGTGTGAGCAGGTTGGGGAGGGGTAGAGAGAGAGGGAGACAGTCCAAAGCAGGCTTCAGGCTCTGAGCTGTCAGCACAGGGCTCGATGTGGGGCTGGAGCACACGAACTGTGAGATGATGACCTTGAGCTGAAGTCAGACGCTTAAGAGACTGAGCCACACAGGTGCCCCGGCTCAATGTTTTTTTTAGCCTTTGATATCAGATTTGTCACCACCCCAAATCCAGCTCTCAGCTGATGACATCTATTTAAGGATTTGTTAAGTAATATCTCACTTCAAAGCACAAATTACTGTAATAGAATAAGCTAGTGTTGCTAACAGTATTGCTTTTTTTTTTGTGAAAGCCTCAGGAATTTCATATGCTTGTGTCTTGCTTGCATCCCAGTTCCAATCGGATGTTTGGTAGGGGTGCTCCCTGTGGTAATACAAGGGGGTCAGCTTCCTACTTCTGCAGCACTGCCAACTTCAACACATGGCACGTGGAGGATGGGGAGAATATGGAAGAAAGCATGTGGGCGATTGATCATTTTTATCATTTCCATCTAAAATGATAAGTATCAAGGGTTTCTCTCTGGGAGATGGCTTTAAAAGTATTTAAAATTTTCTTTTTTGTGTCTCTGCCTTGTTCCTTCTTTGCTTATTCTAAGACTTCAGGAGAAGCATTATATCCTTTTTGAGGAGAAAATGGTAACTGAATAACTCAGCTCAGAAATAAAGGAGTGAATTTTACCATATAAACTAATAATTAAATACTAACCTGGTTAGAAGAGTGACATCTGGAAAAAGCTTTAGACTATTTGGATATTTAGGTAAAAAGTTTATGTAACTCTTCACTATACTAGTTATTGACCTTTGATTGATCTCAGGCTTTAAAAAGGGACATTGGAAAATATTAACAATAATAATGCCTTTTGTTATAATCATTTTATGCCTTTGTAAGTCAGATGTTTAATTACTTACCTGCTTTATGGATTCTTGAGCCTTTTGTTTTTATATTTCATAGAGAAACTTTACACTTTGTTCAATAAAGTCTTCACTTCAATTAAAAAAATTGTTTAATGCCCATTGTATGCTTATCACAGTGTGAGTTAAAGTAGAAGCTCAGGACATGTCTTCGTAGGTTCCACACAAAATGAACACCATTATATGTGAGGTGGTGAGGAAGGAAGGCAACCAAGTATGAAAAATCATAATGGGCAAATTAGCATTTAAATGGAAAGTTACAGGTGTGGAAGAATTTCCTGTTTTAGGGTTTTGAAACGTGTCCTTGATTCTTCCTCTTTACTTGGCTTACATCTCTCACAAATTTTATTTTTCTTGTCAAGACACTCAAATGTGTAACCCCATACAGTGACGTCAGGAGTCAGTTTACATTTGGGCAAGTATTGAGCAAATTTTGTTGTTCTTAGTATTGGTCAGATTGGATATTGTTCTTTGAGACTTATTTCTTATCGTGGCATATTGCAGAAGCAGGAAATGATCTGATGTATTTTTTATGTTTCATGTAGGAATATGGGAGGATGAAAGAAAGAGACTTTGAAAGTGCAATTAGAATATGCCCCCAGTCTCTTGCTTCATTTCTTCCAAGGGAACTGTGGTTATCCCATTATCTGGGGAAGACAGGCAAGGGCATGGACCCATATCTAAACTCAGAAAAGAAGATCTGGCTACAAGAAATGGGAGGAAGTCCAGAAATGAGCAGAATCTCTAGGATGGTTGAGAAACTATACTCAATAAATACTTTTTGCTTCAAATAGTTATTAAAAGTTCTAAGTCTAATAGAAGATTCTGCATATATATGGGTCTTAAGTAAGATGGTTACTTACTCTTTTTTATAATGTCAACTTTATCTGAATAAAAATAATGACACTATTAAGATAAAGTAACAAATGTGGGAATAAATCATGAGAAGTTCCATAACAAGGCATCTGAATGTAAGTAAAATTCATTTGCTGGCCAAATCAAGCCTCTTGCATTTACAGTTATATGTAGTATAAATTTCTCATCATGAAACTGGAAACATATAAGGTGGGTAATTCTGATCCTGATAGCAGTTTTGCAATGGGATACCTATCAATTAAGAAAACACTATTGGAGAGTATGACTTCAATGTTAAAAGATGACTTTAGCTAGCTACACAAGTAACTGTTTCATTGTTTTGTAATTTCTCTTGTAGCAATAAAAATGTCTTCACATACATTATATACATTTCTCTCTGTATTATTGACATCTATGAATCAGTTCACCTATGGATCAGTTCTAAAAACAAATTCTAAGCTCGTTTTTTGGATCAAGAATCCTTTTAAGAGTGTGGTAAAAGGTATACAGTTCCTCTCCAGGAATATGCATGCATTTTTATAGAAAATTTCTTATAGACTCTACTTTTACAGACTCTCTGTTAGGAAACTCTACCCTCAACTATGGTTTCCCTTGCTGGATTTTGGCAGGTCCGGGATGTTGTCCACCTGCATTCATGGCATTCCCTTTTCAGCTCTTCAGACTGTCTACAGCAAACAATGTGGAGGTGGGAGGGAAGTATTGAATTTGAGACTGCATTTCTCTCTGGAATAAGAATAGAAAGCCATTTACTTATGTATTTATCCATTAAACAAACATGGTGTATAGTTATTATATAGAAAGCACCTTTCCAGGCACTGAGGGACATATGATATAAGACAATCAAATTATAATAAGAATTGCAGAAGTGTTATTCATACTATTAGTTTATTTAAAAACCAGAAATTCCAAATATTAAAAATACAGATTTATATTAACTACATGTACTTATATTGAATAGCATGTTTTATGTAGAAATTCCTTATAATGGAAAAATGTCCTTTAAATGTTATTTTTATTTTTATCTTGATGTTGGGAAACCAAAGCCAATGAAGATCACAGTAAGCAAAGGAGACATGAGACTTTTATATAGGCGCCAATGAAGATTACAGTAAGCAAAGGAGACTCTAGACTTTTATATAGGAAATAGGATTTATAAACTCATAGAAACCCCAAAACAAACTTGGTCTAAGGCAGAAAAAAGAACTGTTTATGAAGTTGTTAACTATAAGACTTAAAAGATACTTTCTGAATGACAGCATAAATTGATATGTAGCAGACATCTTACTCAAATATCAAGTTTAAGAAAGCCAGTTAGAAAAATACAGCTATAAGATACAGTTTATCTGCACAGTGTCTGTGGATCCATACTCTCAGAAGAAAATTATTTTATAAGAAATAATTATCCATGGAAAAATAAGACAAAACTCCCAGAAACTTTCACACATGGCAAAATGTGTAACAGTACATTTTCTAAGAATAGTATTAAGAATCTAATCTTGATAACTACAAGGAAACCAATGAAAGAACACTTGAATTGATTAAAGGAAATATACATTTCTAAACGTTTTCTAAGACTGCCATAACAAATGAGAACAAACTTATTGGCTTAAAACAATAGAAATTTATTCTTTCACAGTTCTGGGGGATAGAAATCCAAAATTAATGTGTTGGCAGAGCCATGCTTCTTCTGAAGGCTTTAGGGAAGAATCCCCCTTCTCTTCCTAGTTTCTTGAAGCTCCTAACAATTGGTGGTTTTGGCTTGTAGCTCCATCACTCCAGTCTTTGCCTGTAATTCACCTGTCCTTATTTATATCTACCTGTGTCTTCTTCTTGATATCATCTTGAGTGTCTGCCTTGTTTCTGCAAAGCTCCTTATTCCAAATAAGGTCACATTCTGAGGTTATATGTGGATATAACTTTTGGAGGCCATGATTTAACTCACTGTACTGTACCAGTGGTAAAACAACAAAAATATTTTTATTTTGATTGTTTGGCTTCTGGAGAGAGAGGACAAATATTTTATTATTTTTAAATTCAGAAATTATTCCCATAAATTGACCCACCTGAGGAGCTGTGAAAGTGAAATCATCCACATTCCTATCCTGTAAAAGCTTCAAAAACTTGTCATGTAATAATTCATACAGAAAGGCAAGAGATGTATGGATAGATCCTGACCTTGATAAAATAATGTGTGCTTATGGTTACTGCAATGAGACTTTCTAGTTGAACTCTACTCTTCTGTAATTAATGAGATAATCTAAATCCATTTATGTTATTAAGAATATCATATGGCAATACATGACTGAATCTTCAAAGCAATCTTTAAAAACTTGCTTTGCTATTGGTGTGAATTTTATTTTTGTTTAGGCAGGCTAAATTTATGTCTATCATTCTATTGTAATGACAGAAATGCAAATAAATTAGTTTAAAAATGGGAATTTATTGAATCATATATGTAACTAAGAATTCCAAGAGGGTGTGGTTATCTTTAAAAACATATAGATTCAAAGGGTAATATTTTTTCTTGCTCTATCTCTCCAGCCCATCTCTCTTCCATCACTTGGTTCTGTTTATATTGGTATGTTGGCTTCTCATAGTATACAGGCTTTCTCCATGTAGTGGGGGAAATGGTTGCATAGCCACAGACATCTTCAGTAAGAAATCATCCCAGTCCAGTGATTTACAACAGAGGAAAGAGATGGGCATCCATTTGTGTAGTTTCATGGAATGATCCTTATTGGCCTGGATCTGCTGATTTTTTAGGACAATTATATGGTCCAGGGGATGAGATACTTTCTTAGACTAGGCTTGCAACATGTATTACTATAGTTGGGGTTGTCTTAGTCAGTTCAGGCTTCTATAACAAAGTACCTGCAGACTGGGTGGTTTACAAACAATAGAAACTCAGTCTCACAGAACTAGAGCTTGGAGACCAGAGTGCTATATGGTCAAGTTCTGCTAAGAGCCAACTTCTCTATTCTCACATGATGGAGAGCAGAGCATAGAAGCAAGCTCTCTGATGACTCTTATAAGAGCACTAATCTTATTCATGAAGGCTCCATTTTCATGACCTTATCTAATTACCTCTCAAAAGCCCACCACCTAAAACCCTCACATGGGTGGATAGAGTTTCAACATGTGAATTTGGTGGGGGGGGGGGTGAGGATACAAAAGTTTGGTATGTAACAGGGATTTAGTGGGTCATGTCATGGCTGGTAATCTGTAGTTACAAAATAGAGTAAAGCTACCTCAGCCATGTTGATATCCAGTACATGAAAGCATTAGTGCCAGGTTCTCACCAAAATAACAATAAGCATTTTCTATATTGAACTGTTTGGAGAATTCAAAAGTTCATTGATAATGAACTTTCCAAATGCATGTCTAAATAACTTTGCTTTTAACCATGAGGGACTCTTGAATGCTGAGAACAAACTGAGGGCTGAGGGGGAGAGGGGAGAGGGGAAGGGGGTGATGGGTATGGAAGAGGGTACTTGTTGGATGAGCACTGGGTGTTATATGTAAACCAACTTGACAATAAACTATAAAAAAATTTAAAAAAATAAATAACTTTGCTTTTTTTTTTTTTTTGAGAGTCCCTGAGCTAAAATCACTATGCTTCCTTAGCTTATATTTGGCTTTTGGAAGTCTTCCTTATAACACATTTTAAAACATTGCTCTTAAGAATGGATTGGCTGTGACATTTGGAAATGTCAGAAGTAATTTTGGCTATGGTAATACTGGCCAAAGCGTTTCACCTTTTCAAGATACAATTTTTATGGCCAGGGTGCTCATGACATTGCTAGACATCTCTTTGTTCTGTTTCAGCAAATAGGTTTAGCACTGAAGCAATCCACTCCTTACAAGGCAATTATCATTAGAAAATGTCATTGCATAAATTGTAGGGTAAAAGAGGCAGAGATCTGATTAGTCGTTGATTTGGAAAAGGAAAGCTCATCCTAGTGGAGCAGAGCACCAGAAATCAAGAACTCATAGCCTGTTTTCACGTCTGCTGAAGAAAGCTTAATAAATAGAATGAATTTTAAAAATTAATTAATTGAAGAATTTTAAAATTTACATCCCAGTTAGTTAGCATATAGTGCAACAATGATTTTGGGAGTAGATTCCTTAATGCCCCTTACCTATTCAGCCCATCTTTCCTCCCACAATCCCTCCAGTTACCCTCTTTTTGTTCTCTATATTTAAGAGTCTCTTATGTTTTGTCCCTCACCCTGTTTTTATATTATTTTTGCGTCCCTTCCCTTATGTTCATCTGTTTCATATCTTAATTCCTCATATGAGTGAAGTCATATGATATTTGTCTTTCTCTAACTAATTTCCCTTAGCATAATACTCTCCAGTTCTATCCACGTAGTTGCAAATAGCAAGACTTCATTCCTTTTGATTGCCAAGTAATACTCCATTGTATATATATACATCTTCTTTATCCATTCATCTGTTGATGGAAATATGGGCTCTTTCCATACTTTGGCTATTGTCGATAGTGCTGCTATAAGCATTGGGGTGCATGTGCCCCTTCAAAACAGCACACCTGGATCCTTTGGGTAAATACCTAATAGTACAATTTTGGGTTATGCGATAGTTCTAATTTTTGAGGAACCCCTATACTGTTTTCCAGAGCGCTGCACCAGTTTGTATTCCCACCAACAGTGCAAAAGAATCCCCTTTCTCTGCAACCTCGCCAACATCTATTGTTGCCTGAGTTGTTAATATTAGCCATTCTGACAGGTGTAAGGTGGTATCTCATTGTGGTTTTGACTTGTATTTCCCTGATGATGAGTGATGTTGAGCATTTTTTCATGTGTCTGTTAGCCATCTGGATGTCTTCTTTGGAGAAGTGTCTATGTCTTTTACCCATTTCTTCACTGGATTATTTGTTCTTTGGGTGTTGAGTTTGATAAGTTCTTTATAGATTTTGGGTGCTAACCCTTTATCTGATATGTCATTTGCAAATATCTTCTCCCATTCTGTCAGTTGCCTTTTAGTTGTGTTGATTGTTTCCTTTGCTCTGCAGTTTTTTATTTTGATGAGGTCCCAATAGTTCATTTTTGCTTCTGTTTCCCTTGCCTCCAGAGACATGTTGAGTAAAAAATTGCTGTGGCCGAGGTCAAAGAGATTTTTGCTGCTTTTTCCTCTATGATTTTGATGGGTTCTTGTCTTATGTTTAGGTATTTCACCCACTTTTAGTTTATTTCTGGTATGGTGTATGAAAGTGGTCCAGGTCCATTTTTCTGTATGCCATTGAATAGAGAGGACTGATTTAAACAGTGAAATAGTCAATAGAATTTTCCAAAATTTCAGAGATAGTCAATAGGAAAGAAACATTTGTAACATTTGTTTAAAAATAGTTATAGCTGGTATGTTTTGTTTTATACAATTAATGCATTTCTGAACACAGATGTAGATTGAATTGACTAGTAAGTAATATTTAAGGGGCCCTGTGTAGCTCAGTTGGTTAAGCATCCACTCCAGATTTCATTTCAGGTCATGATCTCATGGTTTGTCAGTTTGAGCCTTGTGTAGGGCTCTGTGCTGACAATGTGGAGCCTACTTGGGATTCTCTGTCTCCCTCTCTCTCTTCCCCTCCCCAGCTTGTGCTCTCTCCATTTCTCTCTCAATAAACAAACAAACAAATAAATAAACTTTAAAAAGAAAAGGGAAACATCCATAACCTTGAAGAGACTTTAGGATCTATTGCCAGTTTCATATCTATGACTTAAGATTCTTTTGTTGAGCTCCTACTATGTGCCAGATTCTGTAGCTGCTTCTGTTTCTATAAAGATACATAAGACATGCTTCTGCACTCGAGGAACTTAGGTTCCATTGGGAGAACATACATGCATTAATTGTATTATAAAGTGAAAAGTGCTGATGATGGAGGTATGGAGTGATGTGAATGCATCATGGAAGACAACAACTCTTCTATTTAGGATGATAGGGAAAGTAGGAAGGAATGAAGAAGATGAAGAAGGAAAGGATTAGGTCTTCCAGGAAGATGTTTAAAAAATAGAAAAGCTACAAAGATGCACAGCATATGTGACTATACCTTAATATATGGCCCGAGTATACATGGTAGAGAAAGGGATAGGGAATGAGTTGGACATATTACATGTTAAATGCTATTGACTAGGAAATGCAGGAGATTTTAGCAAAGTTTAAATTGTCTTTTTGTCTTAAGTATGCAATCTATGTGTTTATGTAGATTAAAATAAACCTACTCCAAGGGAGCTTGCTGTTCTCTATGTGGTTGAAGATTCAGTGCCATAGTTTCTGTTTTTAGCAGAAAAATTAGCAGAAAAATTAAAAATAATTGGGGGCACCTGCATGGCTCAGTTGGTTGAGCATCCAACTCTTGATTATGGCTCACGTCGTGATGTCATGGTTCATGAATTTGAGACCTGCATCGGGCTCTGTGCTGTGTCAGTGCAGAGCCTACTTGGAATTCTCTCTCCTTTTTCTCTGCCCTATCCCACTTGTGCTCTCTTTCTTTCTCTTTCTCTCTCTCAAAATAAATGAACAAAACTTAAAACTTTTTTTTTTTTTTTTTTTGAAGAAAAAGCATAAAGGAGCACCTGGGTGGCCCAGTCTGTTAAGTGTCTGACTTCGGCTCAGGTCATGATCTCACAGTTTGTGTGTTCGAGCCCTGCATCGGGCTCTGTGCTGACAGCTCAGAGCCTGGAGCCTGTTTCAGATTCTGTGGCTCCCTCTCTTTTTGCTACTCCCACACTCATGCTCTATTTCTGTCTGTCTCAATAATAAATAAACATAAAAAATGTTTTAAGAAAGAAAAAACATAAAAAGATGTTTGCTATTTTAGCTTGGCATTTCAAGATTCTGCAAATAAACTAATGGTACCAGTAAAGTAAATCAGTGCTAGAATGAAATAAGCATTGAAAAAGGAGTTCTGGGTTCACTCTCCAGCTTTGCTTTAGTTTAACATTCAGAAGGCATTAATTAACCTTCTCTGATATTAGCTCCTTCATCTGTAGAAGTAAGGAGATTGTCTTCTATTTTTTGAGATACCATTTTCATTTCTGAAAATGTATCATTTTATGTTTTAAGCTCATGATTTAAAATTTTTTTAATTTATTTATTTTTGAGAGAAAGAGAGAGTCAGAGAAGGAGCAGGGGAGGGGCAGAGAGAGACAGACAGGGAGGGAGACACAGAATCTGAAGCAGCCTCCAAGCTCTGAGATGTCAGCACAGAGCCCGATGTGGGGCTTGAACTCATGAACTGAGAGCTCATGACTTAAACCAAAATTGGGCGCTTAATCCACTGGCCCAGTTAACCTCATGCTTTTTTAAAATTTAGATTTAAATAAAATTTTTAATTAATTAATTTATTTATTTATTTTTAAAAAACTAACATGTAGTTTCCTTTGGCTTTTTGAATTGTTTTTGTACTTTTTCAATATGAATTACTGTGTAAGTGGTTCAGGTGGGAGATGTAGATTGAAGGAAGATAGCTTATGCGTTAGTATACCCTCAATCTATTGTTTTTATTAATATCCTCCCATATGTCTTCATATATAAGAATGATGCTAACTCTCCCAATGTAGGGCATGTACTTTGACATACTGTAGGGATCGATTTAAGCTGAGTGCTCATTGGATCCTATCTAGATCTTTAGCATAGCAGTCAATGACCATTGGTCAGAATAAAACTAATTCACTGAATTGTTGTAGAAGAGCTTCTTGAGTGGGAACAAACTTAATATCCATTTTTCTCTTTGTCTCTAGTAAAGGATCTCTAATTTTATTTGGAGCTGTAATGAATCCAGTTAAAAGCCAGCATTTCCCATTGCAACTAGATGTGGTCATTGTTTTAGCTAATAAGATATCAGTACAAGTGTTATATGGGATTTTTCAGAATCTTCTAAAAACAGGGGATTGTGTACTTTTTTTTTCCTTCCCTTGGTTCTGCTACATAATGGGGCTGGAGCTTGGGTAACCATCTTGAATGAAAAGTAACAAGCCAAGAATATTAATGGAACAGTAGAAGGAACCTGGATCCTTACATTACTTATCTACAGATCTAATTTATATGAAATAAAAGCAACTTCTGTCTCATTTAAGCCATTTTTTGGGTTTTCTATCAAATTTTCCTGAATCCAAATCATAATCAATTATGTGGGAGGTTCAACATCAAATTATATCAGGTTTTCTTTTTCATGCCTACTAAATATGTCATTTTCTCTCTTCTCTTTACCCTCTTCTTCCCTGTCACCACCACCCTAAGCCTGCTGCCTTTACTGATCATGTAGATTATTGCAATGGTTTCCTAATGAGTCCACACAATCCAGTCTATACCTCTCCAATCTGTTTTCCACACTGCAATCTAATCAATGTTTTTAAACATAAATTGGTCAGATTATTACCCACTTCTCTTCTAGGCTGAAATTCTACAAAGGTCTGATCGTCTGAATGTTTGTCTTCCTGTGGATTTCATATGTTGAAATCTTAACGTCCAAAGTGATAGTATTAAGAGATGGGGGTCTTTGGGAGATGATTAGGTTATGGGGACAGAGCCCTCCAGTTTTGTTTTATTTTAACATTTAAAAGACATTTGGAGCACCTGAGTGGCTCAGTCGGTTAAGCGGCCGACCTTGGCTCCGGTCATGATCTCACGGTTTGTGGGTTCAGGTCTCATGTCAGGCTCTGTGGTGACAGCTAACTCAGAGCCTGTCTCCCTCTCTCTCTGACCCTCCCCTTCTGATGCTGTCTCTTTCTCAGAAATAAATAAAACATTTTAAAAATTAAAAAAAAAATACATTTAACTTCTCTGGATAAAAATGAGGTAGGTGGAGAGATGGGTGAAATACATGATGGGGATTAAAGAGTACACTTATGATGAAAAAAAATAAAAAAAATTAAGATATCATCTACTCTAAAAAAAGAAAAGGAGGTTGGAAATGTCATGATTCAGATTAGTGCCCTTATAAAAAAAAAAGAGCCTAGAAAACTAGTTCTTCCATTCTGCTACATGTGGTTACAGTAAGAAGATGGGCATCTAGAAAGCTGGCTCTCACCAGACCACAACTCTGCTGGTGCCATGAGTTTGGACTTCCAGACTCTAGAACTGTGAGAAATGAATGTTATATATAAGCCATCCAGGTTCTGGTATTTTTGTTATAGTAACTCAAATAAACTAAAATAAGAGGATTCCCAATTATAGTTAGAAAAGGAACCAAAATTCTTAATATATCCGTATTAGTTTTCTAGGGCTATCATAGCAAAGTACCCCAGACTAGCTGGATAAAACAACAGAGATATATTTTCTTATCATTCTGGAGGCTGTAAGTCTGAGATCAAGGTGTTAATAGGATTAGTGTCTTCTATGATCTCTCTCTTTGGCTTGTAGATGGTTATCTTCTACAGTATTTTCACATGGTCTTTCTCTGTGCATGTTTGTATCCTAATCTCCTCTTCTTTTAAGGATGTCAGTCATATTGGATTAGGATCCACCTCAGTGACCTCATTTTAACTTAATTACCTCTTTAAAGACCTATCTCCAAATACAGTCACATTCTGAGATACTGTGGGTTAGGATTTCAACATATAAATTTGGGGAGACACAGCTCAACCTATAATGATTCCCTATAATATTTGGCTCCTGCTCCTATGTGCTTATAAACCTTTGAAGTCCCCATGCAAAGAACACCAGGAAAACTCGTTTATCATACAAACCTTCTGGCTAAGGGAGAACACCATCTTGACAGAGCCTTAGTAGTGTCTCAAAAGAGAAAAGTTCGAAAAGAGTACTTATATGGTAATCTGGGTAAAGAATTTGTAAACTAAGTAAGTTCTTGGAACAAAAGTGTTTCTTTGGTTGTAACATTGTTGTCCATCACGAGTTGGTATTAAGTGTTAAAGTATGTGAGCTTTTATTGCCCATGTTACACATCATGATTAGTTAGGTTCAGTTTGTTTGTTTTGAGAGTCATAGTAAGGTTTTAGTGTCTGTGGTTTTTGTGTGTTTCTATTTTGTCAGTGCCCCTCTCTACTTCTGGTAATTCTTTTGCCTAAACTGAAGAATAAGCCATGCCCTCTATTATGCTGTTGATCCATATTGGTATTGCTGTTCAGTGGGTTCTGAGTCATTTTGATATGTTGTAGTGTCAGTTTCCTGCTCTCTACATTAGTATAATGATCTGGCGTGACAGTGGTGGCACTTGCCTGCTGCAGCACAACCAGACACTAAGATAAAAATTCTTCTTAGAATATGCAAAGTGCTTTGAAGTCCTGATTATAGGCTTATAAATATATGTAAATATACTCCATAATTTCTTTGGATCTTCGTTATATAAGCAAGTAGCATTTCTCTTTAATTTGGACCTTGATTTTTTAACTTTGTCAATATCTGAAGATGTATTTCCAAATCTTGTATTTGTCAAGGATAAAGGTCTTTAATAGCACCACTAATAAAGGATAAAGGTGGCTACTGACAATTTAGAACCTGGAAATAGTAGAGAGGAAAGAAAGTTGTAAAGAAGATAGGTCTAGTTTTGTCATTCCTGTGGGTATGAACTGGGCAAATCACCAAGCTTCTCTTAGGGAGGAATATCATCTTCCTCCAAAAAATGAGATAAAAATTCCTTCCATCTCTAAAGCCACTGTTACTGGTGTAAGTTAAGAGGCTAAGTGGAATTATTTCTGTTCTTCTTCAGTTGCAGCTAATATCCAAAGTGAGGATAAGGGGCACCAAGTGTCTCATATTCTGATAAAATCTGCCCTCGAATTACTCACAATTGGAGCTATCTCCCTAGGGGTAATCATGGATAAAGTCTAACTAGAGTTAACCATCTTGCACCCCTTCTCTATTTAGCTCCCTAAACATTTAAGGAAAGATCTGTAGAGGAGAAAGAAAGGATGCCAGACTATGTACTGCAGTAGGGAGTGCTTGGTGGTAAGAGGCCCTTACATTTTGGAAGTAAGGAGAGTGAACCAAAGGCCCAAGGGAAATCACTGATTGTGACTGAGGATGCCTGCAAGAAACAGAATCTAATACGTCATCTAGCTGTATCTCATCTGCCTAGGAAGTGGCCTGGTTGATCTGTCCTTGTATCTATCCGATCAGGAGAAAACAGTATTGGAGAGAAGGGAAGGGGAGGGGCTAGATTGACAAAGATGTGTGAGTTTCTCATAAGTCTAATGGGTAGTCAGTCAGGCTCAGGATCTTTTACCAGAAGCGCCCCAGAGGACAGACTGCCAGGCTGTCGGTTGGCTGCAGGACTGGGAGAAGATGGGATAAACTGATCCAGAACCAAATCTTATTTCAGGGAATTCTGCAGTGAGTTGTCTCTGCAAGGCCCATTTGAGGTACTCATATGGAGTCCGTGTGAGAAAGCGTGGACACTTGTCACACAGGGAGAAGACATAACAGCTGTCAGTGCCATCCAGAGGCAGGTGAGGTGTCATAAGACTGGAACACCTCCTCTTTTTCATATAATCCACATGGCAACAACACCTGTCTTCATAGGAGGAAAGGGATAACTCAGAATTTGGTATGAGTTTGGAGTTGAAAAGTGGACTGGGACTGAGGCTAAGTAACCAAAAGTGTCTGGAGCAATAAGAAGTACTTAACATGTAGTTAACACACAGGTGAGAGAGAGATCCATCATTGGATTTAATTGAAAATTGGAAAAAAATTCGTTTCATGTTTGTATCTCATAGAGTTAAGAATCAATATACCAGTTGCATACACCCCTTCTTGCTTTAATCTGTGGCAGTCAGCATATCCTTCCTTATCTCAGTACTCTGCTCTGCAGCCCTGCCTTACAGCAAACATTGCCATGGAGTCATGTGCCTTTTCACACTTCATGGTTCCAAGTTATGGTAGTTTCTAGCTGTGCAGGTTCTGGTTGAGGTTAGGAACGATGGTCTAGCTGTCCTCTGCCTTGTTTCTTTATAGAAACCCATCTTAGTACTATCTTTCCCAGAGAGTAAGTAATGAGAAAAACTGGCAGATGTATTTTTCTAACTGTGAATGACTTATCATTATATTTTAAATGTTACTCTGTGCTTTGTCTTGTGACCACAATAAATCCATGAGCAGCCTTTTTCTTAGTTATACATAAGGTGTGTTATGTGCTAAGAGAAGGATTTCATGGTATTGTCTCCAAGTCTGACACGTAATTCGCCTTGCAGGGAGCCTTATTGCCTGGCACTCTTGCATTTTTTCTCTTGGGTTTCGATTTCTGAATGCTAGAAGGTTTTATACTCTCAGTTCTGTAGTCTTATTGACAGAGAAAAAAAGAATAAAGCTGAGATGTTTTGCTTTCTCACTGCCACCCATCAGCAGGATACTTTTTGTCCTCAAAGCAGATCTATTCTTCCCTTATTCTTTTCTCATTTCTGACCATGTTAAAAAGCTTTGGTGCTTCAGCCTTGAACTGTCTTCCCAATCAGCTAATTATGGCTTTATCCTTTCTGTGGCTGCTTTTGCAGAATGATACCATGCATTAATTTTTATCCTTTGATATTTACTATGTTTAATCTTTGGTATAAAAACTTTTAAAATCCAAAGATTTTGGAATTCTTCTTATATAACTTCATTGTTTTCGCTTTTTTCATAGACCTATGTAGACATTTTACAGTCTGGATTTTTTGTTTAGATGCCTAATCTCCTTGGCTATATCATCTTTGAAAGCCTCAGACCCTGACCGCATTTGCCAATCTGTAATGAGCCTTAAGATGCTACCAGTACTTTCTGGCAAATTCGAATTGCTTATTGAAACAGCCTGACTTAGAGTATGGATTTTAGTAAAAATAAAGCATATATAATGCAGCTTTGCAAAATAATTGGCATTCACTAGATTTGTAAAAATGTGTCAAGGCTCCCTGTTCCTGACTCTCTGGTCCATACCTCATATTCTCTGTCTCTTTTCGCTACGAGGAGACCCATACACAATTGTCTGGATACTGTGGTTTGATACAAGAAAAATCTAAGCAAAGGACAAAGAAAATTGTCAAAATTCAAAGATAGAGAATGGACTACAGGTACTTATGCAGGAAAATGATATTATAAACATTTTTTTTGAGCAAGTTTATATCAGCAGTTTGGAACATGATCAGTTGTGAGTGGGATTGGAAAGATAGTGGAGGCAAGAAGATAGCCCCTGAGAGAGATGTGGAGGGGGTGACTGAGGAAAAAGAGAAAGGCCATGACTTATTTATTTTATAAATAAGTGAATTTTATTTTATAAAAGATGAAAAGTACAGCATAGCGAATATAGTCATAATAATGTAATAACATTTTTCTGTTTGTTTATTTATTTATTTATTTTGAGAGAGAGATGGAGAGAGCATGAATCAGGGGCAGAGAGAGTGAGGGAGGGAGAGAGAGAGAGAGAGACAGAATCCCAGGCAGGCTCTGAACTGTCAGTGCAGATCCCATTGCAGGGCTCCATCTCATGAGCCATGAGATCATGACCTGAGACGAACTCAAGAATCAGACACTTAGCTGACTATGCCCCTGTAATAACAATTTTTTTTAATGTTTTATTTATTTCTAGGAGAGAGAGAGACAACGTGAGCAGGGGAGGATCAGAGAGAGAGGGCGATACAGAATCTGAAACAGGCTCCAGGCTCTGAGCTGGCAGTCAGCACAGAGCCCGACGCGGGGCTCGAACCCACGAACCGCGAGATCATGACCCAAGCGAAAGTCGGATGCTTAACCGACTAAGCCACCCAGGCGCCCCTGTAATAACATTTTATGGTGACAGATGGGTGACTAGACTTATCACAATGAGTATTAAATAAGGATACAGTTGTTAAATCAGGGGCACCAGGGTGGCTCAGTCGGTTGAGTGTCCGACCTCAGCTCAAGTCATGATCTCACAGTTCATGGGTTTGAGCCTTGCATCCGGTTCTGTGCTGGCAGTTTAGAGCCTGGAGCCTGTTTCAGATTCTGTGTCTCCCTCTCTCTCTGCCCCTCCTCTGTTCATGCTTTCTCTCTGTCTCAAAAATAAATAAACTATAAAAAATTTTAAAAAATTGTTAAATCAGTATCTTGTGAAGCTGAAACTACTATCACATTGTATGCTAATTATACTTGAATAAAAAACACTAACGAAAAGAGAGAGGCAACCTAAGGCAGCGTTAGAGCCACAAGGAGGGTCCCATTGCATGAATGTCGGAGACACAGAGGAAGGAAAAGTAAATGCAGCTTCAAAGTCTGGAGACAGCCAGATCAGAGAGATAAGGATAATTAAGAGAGTGTGTTTAAAGAAGATGAAGAACTAAAGGGCAATTGTAGTCTCACAGGTCAATAAGACATGTTTCTGATGTATCTGTTAGTATATGTTTCATTCAAAGTCAGTAATTTTTATGCCAATCCTTCCTTTTATAGTCATTGTGCTTCTCATAATCAGTAACACAATATGTTAGAATACTTCACATTATCCATCATGTGGAGAAAAGTTTACACTATCATTTTTTTTTACAATGTGAAGTTCTCAGTCATAAATAGTTTACTTTAACTGTTTACTTTAACTTTAACAATTTAGTTTAGTGATGGAAAACATCAGACCACATAAGAAATGAGAAAGGATGAGAGAAATTGAATAAAGGAAGCAAAAGCAAAATTATTTATCCTCCAAGATTCTACCTCTTGGGAGATCAAGGAGGGCTGAAGAAGATTGTAATCCTTTGGTGTTGTGATAATTCCAGTTTTTAGGCAAATGTGAATTTGAATCACAGACTTTCCTCTGAAATAATCTGTATGTGAATGAATGCTGGAGAGACATTAATTAAATTATGGCTTTAATTGAATGGGAAATATTAAAAAGGAGATTTTGCTTATAGTAAAGTCAATTTAATATAACTAACCTGATAAACAAATACCAACAAGGACCGTAAATTTCAATAAAAGTAAAAGAACGCATAAAATTTATAATTTTTGTCAGAACCTGTATTATAGTTAACATCTTTCAATTATGATAGAGTATGGTAATATAAACTCTGTGAAAACAAATGACAATACACAAAAACAAAAGCAGCAAAGACAAAAAGTCACTTTACGCTTTTTAATATATATATTACACTTTAATATATTCAAAACCGAATATAGAAATCCTATATTCCTTTTCATCAGCATGTTCTATGTTAAGTGATTAAGAACCTTCCTGGACAATGAGAATTAAAAAGGTCATGCCTGACTTTCAGGACAGTTCAAATGCTATTTCATTAATTCTAATTCCATCACAATTTCTTAGGGCTTATTAAGTAAGGAGATCACTGGATGCAACATCCTTAACTGTTTTTGATTACAGAGAAAGCAGACACTTGTTACTTTTTATATTTGCAATGTGCCATAAACAAGGTTTTTTTCCTGATTTTGAAATGATGAAAAATAAAACATGGAGAGATCTCATGGGAGAAGAAATTCATGAAAGTTCTAAAATATGCTTAAGATTGACTTTTTAAGAAATGAAGAAAATTCATAATCTACCCAAAATTTGTTCTATGCTCACTGGCATTATCTTTAATCTCACAAAATACTTTACCCACTGGAAAAGAGAGGGCAACAGATGTAATAAATAATCCACTAATCATTTAGA
This sequence comes from Proteles cristata cristata, assembly GCA_017311185.1. NCBI lineage: Eukaryota > Metazoa > Chordata > Mammalia > Carnivora > Hyaenidae > Proteles > Proteles cristata. The sequence goes on from JAESUZ010003940.1 coordinate 1,202,539, forward strand.
TGAAACCCCTAAAATCCAACTGAGGCTGATTTTACTCAGACAAAATGAAATAAATATTGATCCAATTTGTTAATGTCTTATGCCTGTTAGGAATACATTCAGCTGAAAACAGAGGTTTAATCAAATAAGATTTATTTTTCTCACAAACCAAATCTCTAAGTGGGTGAGAGCTGGTGTTGGACCAACTTCTTTGCAGTGACACCCAGAATCCATGCTCACTGTACAGTTCTCTAATACGTCTATTCCATCCTCTCAGCTTCCTTTAAAAACTTTTTTAATTAAAAATTTTTAAAATTAGAGTGTAGTCGATACAGTGTTATATTCATTTCAGGTATATAACATCGTGATTCAACAAGTTTATATGTATGTATGCTATACTCATCACAACTGTATCTACCATCTCTCACCATACGATGCTATTACAGTATCACTGACTACATTCTCTATGCTGTACCTATTATTCCCATGACTTATTCATTCCATAACTGGAAGCCTGTATTTCCCTCTTACCCACTTTACTCATTCCCAACTTCCTCTGTCATCACTTCTCTGTGTTTATGGGTCTAATTCTGCTTTTTGTTTATTTGTTGTGTTTTTTAGTTTTGTTGTCGTTAGTTAGTTTTCTCAATACCAATGAAATCATATGGTATTTGTCTTTCTTTGCCCTCTAGGTACTCCACCTTCCTTTTTTGACTTTAGATTTATATCTAGATCTTACCAATGTATATCATACAATGCTTGTTATATAGAACTAGTTGAGCTTAAAAAAAAGAAGTAGCTTAGAATTCCCTTCTGGTTCCCTTCTTTGTGTATAAATGACACATTTTTATGTAATGGTGTGTTTGTATTTTGTTTGTATGATTTCTGGAGGTGGGATACAGCTGAAATCTTTCCTGAGAAATGTCACAAGCTCCAGGATTTCTGCCTCTTTGAAAAAAATTACTAAAGTGACTTATATTTGTAAAAACACATTTCTAAGATCCTTATGTTGTCTTTCATTAAAACATCTGCTTTGTCAGAAAATGATAAAAGTGGAAGGGTCATCAAGAGACAACAGTGTCAGCTTGTAAAAGGAAGTGCAGGCCTCCTCCTCACCACTTCTCTGGGCGGATCCTAGGTCCTGAGCAGAGCAGCTACTGGTGGCTGGAAGCCAATTTTCACATTGTCTTTTCTCCAGTGGCAAGATTAGTTACTGAAAACTTCTTTGTGGAAGTGACTAAAGATAAAAGATTGCCCTATCCTAAAAAATAATAATAAAAAATTTACCTAACATTATTTTTCTTGACATATAACCTGTAGGGACACTAGGAATGAGAAGACACTGTGGCAGATTGGCTCACTTAAAAGTCATTTCCCAATTGTCCTTCCTATTGCTGCCTACTGGAGAATCCAAAAGTTAGATACTCATTTTTCCAGACTCACATTATTTCTCTTGCCGTATAACATGTCTACTCCCTATTTTTTGTTAGAGCTTTCCTAACTTTTTATTTTGGGGGAGTAGGTATCGATAGAGGATAAAATGGTACCCCAAGAATACTTTTTCAAGAGCAAAGTGCATGGTTTAAGGAGAAGAACAATCTGGCTGAGGTTGGTAGGACACTCGAAGGTGAATGTGCCTCAGTGAGAAGGAAGATGCCAATTAAAAATGTGGAGGCAATTCTGAAGTAAACTTACCTTTTCTACAGTTTCACCTCAGTTCTGGTTTCATCTTTTGATTGAGACACAGTCACTTTATAATTTATGGAATGTTCTTTCTTGCCTTTGGTATTTAAGTAATTGAAGTTAATCTCTTTGAAGGAGGCCTCAGTTGGATTGAGGTAAGATTGAAAAAATCATTAAGAGAAAATTAATAAAAGAAAACACTGTAGGTTGAGTAACACAGATATTATAGTCTTAGCCCCCACAATATGACCCAATAGATAGAATAAGCTCTGGCAAAACAGGGAGTATGAGCCAAATGTTCAGGTTCTCTCATTAAAAAACAGAATTATGCAACAGTATAGACCCTGTAAGCCTATTGTTTTAAGAAGGAATTAAGCAGAATTTGTTTATTCAGTCTAGAGGGCTCAGCTAATAGATGTCTTCTGAAATGTGGAAGAAATCTCCTTGTTACAAAAGCTTAGCCAGATATTGGAGTCTGAAAGAGGGGGAGGAGAAAAGATGGCAAAGATAAGAAACAGCTCTAGGATGAAAGTAAAATAGTAGGGCTTTTGAATCCTGATTTCCCTTCTCTGGGTTTTTGGTTTCCAAGGGATTGATGCAAGGCTAAGAGACCTTCCACAAGTAAGTAGTACACCAAGGGCAGAGCTTTCCCATTTGTGGGGTGACAATCCAACTTGTTGTTCTGAGTGCAACATTATTTAGAATGAAAGAAATTGCACTGAGACAATTGGCAAAAATTGGGATTTTTCTTGACAACCAATATATCTACTTTGTACTGAGAAAATGTACGTAACCTACCCAGATGGCCCTTCTGTGTGTCATGCACCCTGAGAGGAGAGCCAGCCAGCCTGTTATCAGGAAGTTTCTGGAGAGGTTAAGGGGATCCACAGTAGAGGCAGGTAGAAAACTCTAGGCCAGGAGACTGGATGAAGTGAATGGTAATCACTCAAAGGTTGGCAGCATAAATCAAAGAACCAACCATGAATTTTCCAGAGGTAGCTGTATTATCAGAGTCTATTAGACTGTAGTGATCAGAAGATGAAGGACATTGAAATGAAGGGTGTCCTTGCTTGCTCTGCCACAGGGATGTGTAAGCCATATTTTCCTTCTTATGTCCCTGGAGATCCAGTTAGGGAGGGAAACAGGTGAAGGGGTGGCTATATGGGAGGTTGAATATTTTTATTAATAAAATGTTAATGGCTTTTTAAGGTATGGGGTTTGAGTAAATTTAAACTAGATACAAATTTATTTCAGTTTCTATTTCATGGAAAGATTAGTTACGAACAAAAATAAGGGAGCTGTATCTCTGCAAATCTAGGTTCTATGAATTGTGTGACCCTCTTTGCTGTAATTAAATAACTATGTTGTTTACTGATAGGGGCCAGAGATCTTCTTCTTCTGCATTACTTCCAAAAACTCTTAGTAATGTTATCAATTTGTTTAATCATTCTCTGGGATCTATCTGATATGAATGGTCCTAAGAAACCTATAAAGTAGGCATTATTAGCCCATTAGCCTTTAAGCCCAAGTGAGTTAAGGCTAAGAGAAATTGAAGGGCTTAATTTACTTAATCTAGCTAATAAGTGATAGAGCCTGGATTTAGACCAGGCTAAAAAATTATATGGCCGAATACTACCTTTTATGCTAAATTGCCTTATTTTATCAATAATTAGAATTGATGCATTAAACTCTTGACCTCTAATCTCTTCTGTGTGATTTTTAAACCATGACTTAAAATTGATTAATTACTGAACTTTTTACATGCTTATAATACATGTTCTCAACTAGATTTAAAATTATTCGGTGTTTTCTTCTTGATTGTCCCATGTCTATGTTTCTTGCATTATTGTTGTCTTTAGAGTTACACATTTATTGGGGCACCTGGGTGGCTCAATTGGTTAAATGTCTGATTCTTGGTTTTTCTGAGGTCATGATCTCATGGTTTGTGAGTTTGAGCGTGTCAGTGCGGAGCCTGCTTGGAATTCTGTCCCTCCCCCTTCTTGCTCTCTATCTTTCCCTCAAAATAAGTAAAAATAAACTTTAAAAATTTAGAATTAGACATATATTCAGTAAGTATTTATGGAACGCCTATTATATGCCAGGGACTATTTTATGTTTGGGATACATTAATAAAACCCTTGGAGATGATCCTTATCCCCTTGAAACTAACATTCTGTCAGTGTAGATGAAAAATAAATGAAATGAGTAAGGAAATTATAAGATCTAGTGGAAGATGGTAAGTGCACTGCACAAAAATGTAAAGTTGGGTAAATGGAGTTGGCAATGCTAACAGTTTGCTATTTTAGGGAAGATGAGAATAGGTCCATTAAAATTCACCAGAGAATAGCCTGAGGAAATGACTTTGCATTTGGTCCAAAGAAGAGCAGGGTGTAAGGAAACTCGGCAGTGTGGCCAGAGGAGAATAAATAAGATAAAGTTAGAGAACAGTTGGAGCTGCTGTTGAACAGATCTGATAGAAACTTGAGGGTCATTGCAAGAAAGTTAAGATTGTAATAAGGCTTTTAAGTAATTTATATTCTTTTCAACATCCAGTATGGCAGTAGGCACATACTTCTTTTTACTGGCAGATGATATCTTTACTCTTTAAAGTTCTTTACTGGAGGATTGTGATATGCAGACACATTACGCTTACATTTTTGTTGATGGACGATAATCTATCATAGATCCTTTTATTAGCAGATTTCTGCTTTGTCTGCTTAGAAAGTGATTTTTAGTTGCTAATCCATTGGGAATCACTGGATTCTCTTTACTGTCTCTGACTATTTCCTGTGCATCAACTTTGTGTTTTTTGTTTTTTTTTCCAAACCACCATAAACCTCAAGATCAGGTAACATCATGTACAGACAGGATTTCAAGAGTTGTTACTGTTGTGGTTGTTCTTTTCTTTTCTTTCTTCCCATGTTTAAAATTGTGCTAAGTGATTGGAAGGAGTTAAGAAGGCAGCTTTATTCTCTTTGTCACCTGGTTCCCAGGGAGAAAGGACTGGTGGTATTTGTTAGCAAGGAAAGCTTTATCTTGAAAATGCCTTCAGCACAATGCCTTGGCTAAGGAAAATTAAACTAAGATTAGGAACTTGGCACCCTGGAGAATGTCTCCTAAACTATGGAAGCCTCTGGGGTATAAAATGAAAATGTTTTAAATTGGGTACTCCCACTGTGTGAAGACCCTGTGAACCTCCCCTAGAAACCTTATCCATTCTTGACCAGAAAGGTGACCCTAATCTACCAGGGGAGGATCTGATGTCTTCCTTTCTCTGTCTGGTCCTTTTAATTGATATTACTTATTCAAGGGTAATACAGGTTAAAATCTCTAATTCATGTTTGTCTAATCTGGCAATCTAACCGGTTAGCTCAGTGTTAGAAAGTGAATCTTCAAAAATTATTATACATAAGAAAGGACCAAATTTACTACAGGTTCATAGATAGGTGTTTTTTTGGTTTTGTTTTTTTGTTTCTGTAAACCCAGCGGAACATCAAAGGGAGCAAGCGTCTTTTGCATAGCATTATTTGGGGAAATAGAGCTCTAAATATTTTGAGAGGAGTCTAAAGGTGAATGGCATGTCACTAAGAGGTAAGAAAACAAGTATTTAGCAAGCACAGAGGAAAGAATATCCATATTGTTCTTTCAGATTTGATAGCTGGGAACAGTTAGCTCATTCAAGAAATTCTGCAAGTTGTTTGAAACTTTTGAAATTTCTTTTCTGAAAATTGTTTTGGGAAATTTGTCTTTTAAAAATATCTCTGAATATGGCATATCTTTATTCTTTGGAGTTGTGTTTCATTGTTGGAAAAATTTAGAAGCTACCTAGGAATAAGTGCTATGAATAAGGTAACTATTTGAGGATTTAAAAAATATGTGACTACAGTCCTGCCTCGTTTACTTGAATGGTTTATAAACTAAATGTAAAGATAACTCTCTAAGTGAAATACAAAACTACCTGATCAAAATAGCTTCATTGGAATAAATTATGCTTTCCTAAGATGATTGCTTGAAGGACGGCTCTCACGTGGATGTTTCTCTCCTGATCGCCTACTCTGATCTTCCTATTTAAAATATCTACTTTGATAACTGTACTTAAAACAGTTATTTTTAATCAAGCTCTTTGTTCAGTAGATGTTTTTACCTATCCCATTGTTAATGATTGCTATTTATGGAGATCAGAACTGTATTAAAGTTATATATTTTAATTTTTTCTTAATCACAGTGAGTATGGCTCAGAGCAAAAGAGTGCAAATTTCCTAGTATGGATTCAAGGGAATAATATTGGGTTTTTCTATTAGCAGCCTAATGAAACTCTTGCATTGTATTTATCACAAAAAACCCTATAAATACCTTTTACAAATAGCTAATGATTATAAGAAATAACATGTTTCAGGCTTTCTTCAGTATAACACAAAACATTTGCTTTTTATGCTCCTTTATCTACATCAGAACACTATGATTTCGTTTCTGCTGAAGTGATAGCTTCTTTTCTAACCAAAGAGTGCAGAAAAACTTATAGAAAAGTTGAGATGGGCTAACTAGTCCTAAAAACTGAAAAGTACTTATTCTGCTTTATAATATGCATGAGGTAATTATATGTGTGTGTGTTCATGGATATTACACACACACACATTCATTTTTAACCTAAATACTACAATATAAAATTTAAAAAATATTGGTGTGTCAGTTGGCATCTTATAAGACAGTGAGACATAATTAGCAATCCAAGAGGCTTAATGGGAGAAACGCCTGTAAGAAGGAGGAGGAAAGTTTTGACACCTGCCAAAGGAAAAGGAGATGGAGCATAATTGGGCAGGAGAGCTGCAGGTGGTAAGGCAGATGTGACAGAACCGTGGTGAAACCAATAAGGAGCTCTCCATCAAAGATAGCTGACAGAGGAGTCTGGTGTTAGACAGAAATAACCAGGCTTTATTACCTACATCATGCTCAATTGTTGGCTGTTGGCGACTGGCAAAGAGTATGACCTCCACGCAAAATTTGAGGTGAACACTGAAGACACTAACACTGGGAGATATCAGTAACTGGACTCCTTGGTACTGAATGGCAAGCTCTTTTTTGAAGATTGATCCAGGTAGCACATGATCATGACTGCCTCAGTGCGGGCAAGTGCTTGCACGTGTGCGTGTGTGTGTGTGTGTGTGTGTGTGTGTGCACGCGCGCGTGTGTACTACTATAGTCAGAGTAGATACAAGAAAGTCCTTTATCATTTAGAGAATATCATTTTGTAAGATATTCTAGTGTTACAACCCATATAAGTAGGTTTTATAAGCTTGCCTGTCTTTCCTTGGAAAAACTACATGTAGTTGGCTTGACTTGTGCCAATTTAAAAAGATTACTGAAATGTCCATATTCCTGACCATTGGCAATAGTTCTTTCTGTTAGGACTAGGAGGACTTGAACACAAGGAATGAGATGGGAATGGGTGTGCTGGAATTCAATGCCTACCACAGATCCTGTACAATCAAATCCTCACACTCATTTTCCTCTTCATATTCAGGGTAGAAGACATGAAGAAGGGAAAATGAGAGGGATTTAGTAGAGGGTTGTCTGGAATAAATAGTTTATTCTTGGTCAGAGGTAAGAAAGTAAAATGAAAACCTCTGAAATAACTGGATTATGGTCTTTATTTCCCTGATCATTGACTTACACCCACCAGCACTTAAATGGAATCAATTATCCACCCTAGAAGAAACATGGTCAAAATATATTACTAACCCTTATTATACTGATATTTATTTTCATTTTATGAATTTTTATGAAAAATTCAGTGTGTTAAAAACCTTATAGCACCAATAATTATATAAAGGATGGGTCAGTATAATAAAAAGGTAGGGATACAGCTGTTGGAGCTTTATAGGTCAGAAAATATTTTTAACTGATTTTCACACACTTCTGCTGATCTGTTTTGTGCCCATGGAAAGAGAAGTGAAAAAAGCATATGTAACACATTTTGATGCAAAACATAGAAGTATAATGGATTTAGAGATATTTTTCTTTGAGAAATCTGAACCTTCTTGTTCTCACCAAAGGGATGTTGGTGTCATTTTAAATATCCTTTTTGAAATGTAGCTAATTAAATTTTATATGGTCTAGGTTTATAAACCTACAGTGTTCAGAACATATTAATCATTAGGTATTAATTTGGTACTTACTATATGATGCAGAATTTGTAACGGCATTGTATAGCACACATAAGGAAAATAAAATAAAGCCTTTAACCACCATGAACATTTCATCTACTTGAAGAGAGGAGAAAAATGTACAAAATACAAAGAGAAAGACATAACACAGTATATATTCTAGGACTTAACTTTGCAACATTTCTAATGGGTTAGAGATGGTTGAGTTGGCTGGGATTGGTTATAGGAAATTTATGGAGAAAGTTGGATGCAAGGTAGACATTAGAAAATGGGTAGGTGTGAAATAGACAAAGGAAAAACACAAACGTGTTCTAAGCATGGTTGGAAACAACTGGCATCATTGTGATTTATAGACATAGGGAGGATTATCTGATTTGGCTGGATAACTTATGTTGTAAGCAAGAGAGAAGTAATATAAAATAATTGGACCCTTTAGCCCAGATTATGGAGGTCCTGGGCTTACACATGGTGTTAAAGGCAATAAAGAATCATTATCATAACAAAATGTAATTGGGCTAAGTTTTAGTATTTTCAGCCCAAGTATAATTGCTGAGGATTTCCCTTTCATTCCACCACTTCTCTGAGGAGTCACTCCATTGTTTTGGGAAGCATATGCATGTTCTAGACTGTTGGAAAAGGTTAGTCCACATTGGAGGATTTGGATGGGACTCAGTGAATTCCTGGCTTTTGGAGACTGTCATTCCTGCTTATAGTTCTGTGGGAGACGTACAGACTGCTGTCAGAGGAAGGCCGCTATCAGTCCTCTAAAAACAGCACATCTCACAGCCTCACAGGGCTCCTTATCACAGGGTTGGGCAGTAGGCTTGTCTTGGCTCCCTGTTGCTGGTGCCGAACCTTGCCTGGCAGGGTCTAAATGTAATTTTTGGGGCTCCTGGGTGACTCAGTTGGTTAAGTGTCCGACTTCGGCTCAGGTCATGATCTCACATTTCATGGGTTCAAGCCCTGCGTTGGGCTCTATGTTGACAGCCAGCTCAGAGCCTGAAGCCTGTTTCCACTTCTTTGTCTCCCTCTCTCTGACCCTCCCCTGCTCACACTGTCTCTCTCTCAGAAATAAATAAAACATTAAAAAAATAAATGTGATTTCCCTCCTCTTTCTGGAGTCCCAGGTCTTATCTTCAGCATCTCATTTCAAGCTCCATAGATACCCTACAAATTACTATGCCTTTGAGTTTTCCTCTCCTGAGTCCTGTTGATTCTTATTAGTCTTACGTTAAATAGAATAGTCAGGGTTATCCTCTTGTCTTTTTTGAATCTATTTTTATGGCATGAACTCTGTGCTCTAGGGTCTTTACTTCATAATAATCTTGCTTCCTATAAATGAAAAACATTGTTTTGTTTTTGTTTTTGTTATGGGTTCAAGAGCTTGTTTTAATTAAATAAACAAGAACAAAAATTGAACATTGGCAGTTTCTTAAAATTTTTAAAACTGCTTCGCAGTTTTAATCCTATTTAGGAAAAGTAGGTGCTTCTGATTAAGGAATTACAGGTGAGGAAATAATATAAAAAGTATAATATTTAAAGTTGTTATCTCACTATATAATAATAATAGTTAATATTGATTAACCACTTAGTCTGTGTCAAAACCTGGAACAATACTTGTGAAGTATCTCATTTTGATTAAATGATTAATGATTTGATTAATACATATAATTTTAAGGAGTATGCACCTCAAATTACATATTTTATGAGTAAGATAATAGAACTCTGAGAAGTTAAATATTTTGCCAAGCTTATAGCACTAGTAACTCACTGGTGAAGTTCAGATTCCAATGTAGAAAGTCTACTGCAGAGCCACTGCTTTTACTGGCTGTGCTCTCAAAATATTTTCTTTATCAAGGGATTAACATAATTAGAAAAGTAGTTTTAGAAGATTAGTCTGACATCTGCATAAGAGCCTGGAGAGAGGATTATTAGTTTGGAGGTTATTTTAATCTTTTAGTGTGTTAAGAGCTGCAGGCATAAAATGAAGTGGAGGTCTTAGATGTTTAGCCCTAGTGGACCAGGGTAAAGTAAGCAACATTAAGGGCAGGGGATTTAAGACCAGTAGTTTGAGAAACTACCAGGAAAATATACAGTACACTCTAGGAATGTTTGTCAAACTTCCTTGACCACGAAGTTACCTGGGACACTGGTAAAAATTATAGAATCCTGAGTTCAACCCAACTGGTCTGTCAGAGGCAGATTTTCCAAAGGAGTATCCTTTTGAAAATGAGGGTGCCAGATGATTTTTTTGTGATCTGAAAAATTGGAGAAGTCATTATAGAATATGCCTTGAAATTTTTTTCTCTATAAAAGCTATATATTACGTAATTATAGTGGCTTTTCTTAACTCACTGACAGAATTTACTTTTTATAGTTACTACCTGATGTACAACATGGTCTAGGCCCAAGCTGTTAAAGGTTTTCAGTTCAACTAGTAAATCACCCAGGCAATTGGAGGTTTTATTGGCACTGAATTATTGTTTGCAGTAGCACACTGTATTGACTTTGTGCCATCAGACACGTGGTATGAAGTCACATGCCATCATTCATTCAGCCCTTTAATATTGATGAAGAGGAAGGCGATATGTGAACTCCTGACCCACATATGTTTCAAAGAGCTTGTTTTATCGCTCAAGCCAGCCAATTTTAAAGTAGAATGTGGTGATTTTTCATATAATTTTCTTAGCTCCTTCTGTGGATTGTCAAAGTTCCCTATTTTTTGTGGGCTCAAGCTTTTAAGATCTGGGTTTAAAATTCAATTTTTGTGTTCAGGATTGAAACAATACATATATTGTGCTGAAAATTCTCTTCAGTCTTTATAATGGACTGGAGAAATGAATGTAATAACCAGTTTGACAGTAAATAATAACAGAATATGTGATCTTTCTACATACAAATTACCTTATCAATGTTATATATAATAGTTGCTAAGCACTTGGGAGTAAATATATCTAGTTCAAAATTCATCAAGTAAAGTATCAGGTATATTCCAGGTAGTCCACTAAAGATGAGAAGTCTTCCCCGCACCCCCTCCCCACATACACACTTACAAACACAGAGTTGTTTGTTTATTTCCCAGATATTTTTAGTATTAATAAAAATCTCAGAGAGATATGCAGACATGTAGGTACAAAGTTCTTCCTCTAAAGCAGCACACATTACCCCTCTAGAGGCCAATATTATGTCTAGTGCAACTCTATTTTGAACTAGCAGCGTCGATTTTCATGAAATTCTTGGTTGAAGAGTTCTCTGGCCTTAGTGGCATTGTCTAAATCACCTACTATTTCCCCAGAATTCCTATAGTATAGTTACTATTTCAGTTCTTGTATCAGAGCCTTGTCTTCTCCTTGATTTAAATTACTTACCGATTCCTTTTTCCTAGAAGACACATCAGTGGGCAAAATGGACCCTGGATAATGTGAGAAACAATCCTGAAGGTAGGCATTAGTTTGCTATTTGCTACTGAGTTCCTATCCATTTGTAAGTAATAGCCAGTAGGCTTTTACGTCACATATCCAATACCAATCATTAAGGGACACCCAGTGATCTATCTTTGACAAAAATGCCTCTCTGGAATTGACAAATAATACTATAACATTTTGGCACCATTCATCAAGAATGGATTGGCACCACACTGTGAGTTATAGTATCAAGATTATTAGATGAATCTAAAGCAAAAGAAAGGTAATATGTTTTCCTTGTAATATCCATGAAACTAATCCAAACACATATCCCCTATATAGTAATCCCCTTCAAATTCTATTTCTGTGCAAGTTCCCTTGTAAGAACTTGCTTCCACAAAAAGTCTCTGGATCTTCTTTCAGTAGAAGCAAGAACCTCCTTTTCTATGTATGAAATGATAGGAAGTTTTAGATTACAGGATGCTTGGATAGTGTTGGTGATTCCCATGTAAATCGTTATCCAGTGAATAAGTTTGGATACTCAAGAAATCAGCTTGTTTATTATAAGGAACTGGAACCAAAGGAAGCTGGATAATTTCCAAAGTGAAATGTGTACAAAACTCATAATCAATTTGGTTGAATACTTTAAAAATATTATTATTAATATATAGCTGACATACAATGTCATAATTATTTTAGGTGTACAACTAACTTAGTGATCTGATAATCAGCACTCACCGTGGTAAGTGTGGTCACTATCTGTCATGATACAACCTTGTTACAATATTGTTGACTATATTCCCTATGCCATACTTTTCACTCCTGTGACTTACTTATTTTAAATTTTCTTAAAATTTTATTTTGAGAGAGAGAGAGAGAGAGAGAGAGAGCGCACAAGTGGAGAAGGGGCAGAAAGAGAGGAAGAGAGATAATTCCAAGCTCTGCACTTGCCGAGCCTGACATGGGGCTTGATCTCACCACCCTGAAATCATGACCTGGGCTGAAATCAAGAGTCCAAGAGTCAGATGTTCAACCTACTGAGACACCCAGGCACCTCAGTGTAATCAGAAGTTTGTACCTCTCAGTCACCTTCACCTATTTCAATTGAATGCTTTATAGCCAATTTGTAGCAAAATTATAGCCCATTATTGTCCTCATACCAAGGAGTGACAGAGCCTAACAGTACAGACAACAATCTTTAATATTAAAAATAGGGCACTTATGAGCCACATAGTTAAAAACGTCCATATGCCAGCAAGAGCAAAAAAAGTAGTATAGAGAATACAGATTAAAAAGTGACAATCTGTGGTATTCTAGGCATCTTGGGTGAAAGCTATCTACATCTGAAGACAGACTGCTTTGGATTAGTAAGAAGCCTCAGCTTGAGATCTTCAGTAGAAATGGTCTTCCAGTGTTTGAGGATGGTTTATGTCTCTTTGGTTGGGACATATGTGTCCAAAAGTCAGTTATTTAAGTGTTTTGCTGCTGTGCTAGTTATTACCAATACCTTATAGCATCCTTGTAGTTCAGATTATGACAGTCTTGTTAAACACAAAACTCTGACTTTTAGCTGAGGCTTTAGGGAAGTATCAGAGCCAAACAAATAGTGTTTGTAGACGACAGAGACTTCACATGGCTGTGGTTATTACTGATAATTTTCAAAAGTGAAAGATCTGATGAGAGTTCATTACCAAAATGCAGCTGACAAAGAAATTTGGTTATTTCTGTGACATGCAAAATAAACATAATAAAGACAATCTTAAAATTTTAGACAAAATGTCTATAAGCATAATTATTGGGCATGAAGAATGTTTTAACATATAGTAAATGGTATATCTTATTTATAAATAAAAATGTATTTTTTATAGAGGAAAGTATCTTGAAATGTAACATATAATTAAACAGAGATAGATATATATATATATATCATATCAAGACTATGCTAAGCAGATAACAAATTTTATGAGTCTAGAGTAGGTCTTTAAAAATCGCTCTATTTTAATAGAACTCTGTGGATAAATTTGATGTGCATCCTGTATTAAAAAGCACCACTCTAGAAAGTGCTAGAGTCAAATTAAAGTAAGAGTATGACATTTTAAATAATAACTGATATTATGAAACTATGAGAATTATCAAAATAATTATGATAAATTATCATACCATTGTTGCCTACATCAGGTAGTACCACTAACTCTGAGATATAAAAAATATGTCAAGGCCAGCAAGGGTACTGATAAATCTCTTGTCAATTCTCCTTTAGCATATACAGTTTCTGAAATACTGAGGCATTTTACTGCACAATTTAATCTAGAAAAAGCTGAGCCTCTTTTCTGATTTGACAACTCTTGCCATGGAACTCATTAAAAATAATATTTCAAACAATCTTAATTATTTCTGGCACCTTCTTTTCTACAGTAAAAGAATGTCTTCATACTTTTCAGGGATCCTCTGGGAAATCCCAAAGATATTTTTAAGAACAAAAGATATCGTGAAAGTTATTTTACTTCGTTTAACATTTAGGATTAAATCTTAGGAAGGAAAAAAAACAATTAAAAGTTGTCAGGTGATTTGAATACTTAGGAATGTGAGTGTTGAGAAACAATTGACTACTCAACTGAAAGTAACAATAGACATTTGAAAATAAACAGAGAAGATAACATAATTTTTAAGAACTATAACTCTTTCATAGGTGAGAAAGTTTTGTTTTCTTAGGTAAACAAGAATGTAATAAAACCAAAGGAAAGTACAGAAAATTACCCTGACAAAACACAGAATCTTTGTTATCCATGCAGATTACACAGAAAAGAATGCTTTAGGGGCAGCTGGGTGGCTCAGTCAGTTAAGTGACTGACTCTTGGTTTTGGCTTAGGTCATGGTCTCACAGTTTGTGAAATCTAGTCCTGCTTTGGGCTCTGCTTCGGATTCTTTATATCCTTCTCTTTCTGCTCCTCCCCTTCTTGTGTGTGTTCTCCCTTTCTCTTTCTCTCAAATAAATAAACATTTTTAAAAATTATTTATATTTTAGGTGAAAGCTATAATTAGTAAACTGAGGACACAAACCCATCAAAATTGAGCAAACTTTGCTAGGAATTTAACACATTTCATTGCTTGTCAGACTCATTATCTATTCTTACTATAATCTGAGAAAATGAAATTCCCTTTCCTTCTGCCTTTTACTACTTTCTGTATCTATCAGGTTTTGTTCTTGTCATTCAATTTTAAGACAACTATTTTCTTTTTTTTTCTAAGGGAAAACACATCTTATTACTTTGCACATAAAATTGTGCCTCTCTAACAGGACCATTAGTGGTAGAGTCTCATTCAAGTATATTAATTAAAACCTTTAGCCAAAGCAATTTCTGTTTCACAGAGAAAACTCAGGGGGTTGACAATTGTCAACTGTCATGTAGTAGCATCTTAGATGAGCAGAATTTATGATCACACATTAAAAAACTTTCTACAGACACAATAATCCTTTGTACAATTTCTAAAACAAAAGTGAAAAATAGCTTCTTGGTAGAATGTAAACATAAGAAACACAAGTATATGAACTTAAAACTATGCTTGGTAATTGATCTTTAGTATTCTGAATGCTTGGAAATGATCTAGGAATCCAATTAATACAGATTAATTAGGTCAGTTTTATGGTAGTTCTAAAGATCTTGTAAGCTAATCTCATATATCATAAGATATAATTAGTGTTGAAGCAAAAATTTCAGAATAATGAATCAATTTGGTTAAATGCCAATTAAACAATTTTAAAACTTTACACTTAAGTAGGTGAGTGGTAGCTTAGTTGATTAGGAATTCTGCATAAGCATAGGAAGAACATTCCAAGTAGACTAAAAATGTAAGCTTTTCTTATACCCTATGTTGATAAATCAGGGAAGACATAGCTTTTTTATTAAACAAAATAATAAATAAATCTTTTCTGTAAAATTTTACATAAAATATGGGAAACTGCATTCTTAAAATATTTGAGTTAAAATTTTATGAGAACACCCAAATATATAAAGAAATTAATAACAAACATAAACTCATTGATAATAACACAATAATAGGTGATTTTAATACAACTTATAGCAATGGATATATGAAGCAGAAAATCAACAGGGAAACAATGGCTTTGACACACTGGACCAGATGGACTTAACAGATACACAGGTATATTCAGAACATTTCATTCTAAAGCAACAAAATACACATTCTTTTCAAGTGCATATGAAACATTCTCCAGAATAAATCACAAACTGAATCACAAATCGAGAGCATACCATGCATATTTTCAGATCACAATGCTATGAAACTTGAAGTCAACCACAAGAAAAAATTCGGAAAGCCCGCAAACACATGGAGGTTAACGAACATCCTACTAAAGAATGAATGGGTTAACCAGGAAATTAAAGAAGAAATAAAAAAAATACAAGCAAATGAAAATGAAAACACAATAGTCCAAACCTATGGGATACAGCAAAGGCAGTCTTAAGAGGGAAATATATTGCAATTCAGGCCAATCTCAAGAAACGAGAGGTCCCAAATGGACCATGTAACCCTACACCTAAAGGAGCTAAAAAAGGAACAGCATATAAAGCCTAAAGCCAGCAGAAGGGAAATAATAAAGATTGGAGCAGAAATAAATGATAGAGAAACAAACAAAAACTGTAAAACAGGTCAATGAAACTAAGAGCTGGTTCTTTGAAAGAATTAACAGAATTGATAAACCTCTAGCCAGATTTATCAAAAAGAAAAAAGATTCAAAGAGATAAAATCACAAAGAAAGAGGAAAGATCACAACCAGTACCATAGAAATACAAACAACTATAAGAGAATACTATGAAAAAATATATGCCAACAACTGGGCACCTGGAAGAAATTGACAAATTCTTAGAAACTCATAAACTACCAAATCTTTCACAGGAAGAAATCGAAAACTTGAACAGACCCATAACCAGCAAAGAAATTGAATCAGTAATAAAAAAACCTCCCAACAAACAAGAGTCCTGGGCCAGATGGTTTCCCAGGGTAATTCTAGACATTTAAAGAAGAGTTAATACCTATTCTTCTCAAACTATTCCAAGAAATAGAAATAGAAGGAAAGCTTCCAAACTCATTTTACAAAGCCAACATTACTTTGATTCCAAAACCAGTCAAAGACCCCACCACAAAGAATTATAGGCTAATATCTCTGATGAACATGGATGCAGAAATTCTCAACAAGATATTAACAAATCAAATTCAACAGTACATTAAAAGAATTATTCAGTATGATCAAATGGGATTCATTCCTGGGCTGCAGGGCTGGTTCAATATTCACAAATCAGTCAACGTGTTACACCACATTAATAAAATAAAGAATAAAAACTATATGATCCTGTCAATAGATACAGAAAAAGAATTTGACAAAATAGAGCATCTATTATTTTTTTTCTTAATGTTAATTTTTGAGAAAGAGAGAGAGGAAGAGAGCAGAGAAGGAGCAGAGACAGAGGATCCTAAGCAGGTCCTGTGCTGACAGCAGCGAGCCTGATGTAAGATCTCAAGAGCCATGAGATACTGACCTGAGCTTAAGTCTGATGCTCAATTGACTGGGCCTGCCCTGCACCCCAATATAGCATCTATTCTTGGTAAAAACCCTCAGTAAAGTAATGATAGATGGAACATACCTCAACATCACAAAGACCATATACAAAAGATGCACAGCTAACATCATCCTCAATGGGGAAAAAATGGAGAGACTTTTTTCCTACTCTCAGGAAGAAGACAAGGATGTCCACATTCCCCATTACTATTTAATATAGTACTGGAAATCTTAGCCTCAGCAATCAAACAACAAAAAGAAATAAAAGGTATTCAAACTGGCAAGAAAGAAATCAATCTTTCACTATTTGAAGACAATATGATATTCTATGAAGAAAACCTGAAATACTCCACCAAAAAACTGCTAGAACTAATACATGCATTGAGCAAAGTTGCAGGATATAAAATCAACATGCAGAAATCTGTTGCATTTCTATACAATAATGATCAGCAAAAAAGAAATCAAGGAATTGATTTCATTTGCAACTGCACCAAAAACAATAAGACACCTAAGAGTAATCCTAACTAAAGGTAAAAAGATCTGTATTCTGAAAACTGTAGAACTCTTATGAAAGAAATTGAAGAGGCACAAGGAAACAGGAAAAAATTCCAATCTTATGGATTGGAAGAATAAATATTGTTAAAATGTCTATACTACCCAAAGAAATCTACACATTTAATGTAATCCCTATTAAAATACCACCAGAAATTTTTGCAGAGCTTAAACTAATCCTAAATGTTGCATGGAGCCAGAAAGGACCCTGAATAGCCAAAGCAGTCCTGAAAAAGAAAACCAAAGCACCACTATTCTGGACTTCAAGCTGTATTACAAAGCAGCAGTTATCATGACAGTACGGTACTGGCACAAAAGTAGACGTATAGATCAATGGAACAGAATAGAGAAGCCAGAAACAGACTGAAGACTGTATGATCAATTAATCTTTGACAAAGCAAGAAAGAATATCCAATGGAAAAAGACAGTCTCTTCAACAAATTGTGATGTCAAAACTGTATGGCAAAATGCAGAAGCATCCATAAAAATAAAGTCAAAATGGATGAAAGACCTAAATGTGAGACAGGAAATCATCAAAATCCTAGAAAAGAACACAGGTAGCAACCTTTTTGACCTCAGCTGGAGCAACTTCTTATTAATGTGCCTGAAATCAAGGGAAGCAAAAGCAAATATGAGATATTGGGACTTCAACAAGATAAGCTTCTGCACAGCAAAGGAAACAATCGACAAAACTAAAAGGCAGCCTACAGAATGGGAAGATATTTGCAAATGACATATCTGATAAAGGGCTAATATCCAATATCTATAAATAACTTATCAAACTCAACACCCAAGAAACAAATAACCCACTTAAGAAATGAGCAGAAGACATGAACAGACACTTTTCCAAAGAAGATATCCAGATGGCTGAAAGACACATAAAAGATGCCCAAATCACTCATCATCAGGGAAATACAAATCAAAACCATAATGAGATACCACTTCACATCTGTCAGAACGGCTAAAGTTAACAATACAAGAAACAACAGATATGGATGAGGATATGGAGAAAGGGGAACCCTCTTACACTGTTGGTGGGAATGCAAGGTGGTGCAGCCACTCTGGAGAACAGTATGGAAGTTCCTCAAGAAACTAAAAATAGAGCTACCCTATGATCTAGCAATTGCACTATTAGGGACAGAACCAGGGAACTGGAGTTAAACATTTCAAGTTGTTCACTCTTAGAATAATCTTAGTGTAGTGGTTCATAGCACTGGCTTTGGAATGAAATATTCTATTCTATCTCCTCCCTTGTCCCTTGCCAACTGGGTGATCTTGGGCAAGTTACACAATATTTATGAGTCTTGGGCCCCTGGGTGGCTCAATCAGTTTAGCATCTGGCTTTTGATTGACACTCAGATCATGATCTGATGGTTTGTGAGATAGAGCCCTGCATCAGGCTCTGTGCTGATGGTGTGGATTCTGCTTGGGATTCTCTCCCTCCCTCTCTCTCTGTCCCTCTCCTGTTTGTGTGGTAATGCCCCCCCCCCCATGAACTTTAAAGATTATGTTTTAAAAATCCCAATATTTATGAGTCTCAGTTTTTAAATCTCTCATGGGGGATTATTAAAACCTAGGGCTGTTTTGAGCTTAACTGAGGTAAAATATGTACTTAACTGAGGTAAATATTTATTGCAGTGCTGGCATGTACCAAATAGTCCACGTATTCTACATGATGATAAGATGAGAATGATACAAATTCTGCTGATGTATTGATACATTTGCTGACTGTCACTTAGGAAATTAGAAAATGGTTGGTGCCATCCTTTGTTTTAAACATTCTGCATATTTTAAAATGTAATGCATTACTTTTCAGCCTTTGGTTCTTTAGGTTCAACATTTTCAGCTCATATAATCTTTTCCAAGTCATAAGATTTGCAAATCTGTAAAATTTTCATAGTTTTTCTATAAACTTTCTTCACCTTTTCCATTCTTCTAGCTCTAGTTCTCCAATTTTTTTAGAGTATGAAGTTCATCATATTTTAATATGAAACAGGGTCATTACACTCATTATTCTTTCTAATTCATTGTGTATGATTGTTGTTTTAGCTATCTACGAATGGGAGTTTTTGATTCATAATTATTTTGATTTGTAATTGATATAATCTTTCAGTAGTTGTATTATATAGTTTTGCTGAAAAAATATTAAGCAAACATTAGTTTCTGTTCCCATTTTAAAGTATTATTAATATAAATCTTTTTTTGATATTCTGGAGTCCTAAAAACACTTTTAGCCAAACATAAACAGAGTTTCAGAAAGGTAGACTTTGAGTTGTGCAAGAAAACACTCAAGGCCATTCAGACAAGAGGTCGAGTTATTTCAGAAGTAGCTTTTATTGTCACATAAAACTGTGAAGCAAACAATTCTTCAGTAGCCTCAAGCATATAAAAGACTGGGACTCTTAGAGATTTTACAGTCTAGCTAGGTTTCTCAACCTTTTCCTTTCCAGTGTGGCTCCCTAATACTTTTTTCTCCTTTTCTCATTAACAATCCATAGAACCTAGCTCTGACTACAAAAGTACTCAGGGAATATTTTGTTGAATAAATGAATCAATGAGTACATACAGGATATCTTCCTAAAAAGTTCATCACTTCTCTCTCAATTCCACATATTCCCATTATAGACATAAAGGATATTTATACGTACTACTGATGTACAAAATGGTGTATATATTTTTGCTAAATGTACAGATGCTTGAATACTTTAGTCCATTGAAATGCTTGACAAAATTTGGCATTTCTGGTTTAGGCTTTTGCAAAAAAATGTGTATTATCAAGACACCCCAAAACATGGTCTATTTTGAAAGGATGTGCTCAAAGTGAAGTGCTTCAAATCCCCAAAGCACAATGTGAGGTACTGCCATTAACTTTTTAAAAAATGTTTATTTATTTTTGAGAGAGGAAGAGACAGAGTGTGACTGGGGGAGGGACAGAGAGAGAGGGAGACAAAAAATCTGAAGCAGGCTCCAGGCTCTGAGCTGTCAGCACAGAGCCTGATATGGGGCTTAAACTCACAAACTGACATCATGACATGAGCTGAAGTCAGATGCTTAACTGACTTGAGCCACACAGGTGTCCCTGCCATTAACTTTTGATTTGCTAGCCGAGGAAGGTAGAGGAAACAGGAGGGTGGCATATAGAAAATGGAAATGGAGTGGACCAATTTGAGCAGCAAAGTATAGGAACTCTGGAAATCAGAGTAATCAAGTGGATGGACTTAGAGTGTAATCTGAGAGCACAAGCATGGAATCAGGCTGCCTGAATTTGTACTGTTTTTACTTGTTAGTAATGCACTAGCTGTGTGCAAACTTTCTTGTTTTAATTTCTTGATCTATATGGTAGGAATCACAATACTTACTTCATGGGTTGGTGTGAGGATTAGAGATACTTTATAAAATACATCGTGGAGCACCCAGCACATACTAAGGATAATATTGTTATTCTTACAGAAATTAAAAATCAGAGGATTCTCATGTTCTATGAGACTTGACTTTTCTGGTGAACTCGCGTATATAGAGCAGTATCATTGGAAGTATTTTTGCATATAATTTTGTGAAATGAATATATTTTTATTATAGTTTTATTTTTTTAATAAATGTTTTTGAGAGAGAGTGTGCATGCTTGAGTGAGCAAGGGAGGGGCAGAGTGAAGGAAAGAGAGAATCCCAAGCAGAGAGAGAGAGGGAGGAGAGAGAATGCCAAGAAGGCCCCACACTGTCAGTGCAGAGCCTAATGCAGGGCTCAAGCCCATTAACCATGAGATTATGACTTGAGCCAAAATCAAGAGTCAGATGCTTAACCAACTAGAGCCACTCAGGTGGCCTTTTATTATCGTTTTTGAGGTCACATAGCTATCAAACTTTGACTAAATTATTCTTACTTTCCTTTTTCCTCCTGTCTGTCCATTTCTCCCCTCTTCCTTCCTTCCCTCCTTTCCTTCTTGCTTTCCTGTCTTCCTCCATCCATTCTTAAGTTCCTGTCTATCATCATTTGCAACTTAACAAATGTTTTACAGACTCTTCTAGGTACTGAGAATTCTTTCCTTCATCATCTATCTAAATGTTTATGAAAAAAGATTGGTTAATTCTAAGTGAGTGATAAAAAGAATTTGAAAAAGAAATAATATTTAAACTAAGCCTTGATTGTTCTCCAGGTGGGTTGGGTAGAGTAGAAGGTAGAATGGGGAATGAGAGAAAGAATAGAAGGTGAAGAATTATAAAAGGACAGTTATATGAAATAATACAGTGGTATTTAGTGGTATGAATATAAATAAAATGGCTTCATTGACGATTTTGATGATCATAGTGTTTTTAGCAGGGGAGTGACATAATCAGGCTCACCTCTGCCAGCAGTATAGAAGATAAATTAGAAATGAGAGAAAGATTTTAGGAGATTTCTATGATAATTCTGATGCAATACTCTCTGGAAAAAAGTACTTAGGATGAAGAGAATAAATAGGTACTAGAGAGGGAGACTAAACAGTATTGAAACACCAATTAAATCTACAATAATTATATATGTTTTCCAGGCTATGTTCACTTGTGGGAAGCCAAGAGATTATTCCCAGGGGGCACACGCTTACCTCTCCTTGACTTGAAGGTGATTCAAGTTTTCTGCTTCCACGTAGTGCCGAGTACTCTCCTTTTCCAATCAGTATCACTAATGTTGCTGGGGTCTCGTTTCTGGCCATAGTGGCTCTTGCCCTTTCACTTGGTTTCAGCTTTATGGCTTTTTGTTGTTTACACCATTGTCATTGCTGCTGCTTTTGTTGTTTCCTCTGCTATCATGGCTATGGGCAGTCCCCAAATTTTCCAGGACTGTTGCCCTTATCATGTTTGAAGTTCCTACTCATCTGCATCTGCTACTATAGCTGGTTCTGATCTTGTTTTATGTTGAACAGGAAGTATAGGAGAAGTAATAGGCTTTACAAATGTATTAATCTCAGTTAATACATTTTAAGTGAGACAAAAAGTGCCTGGCATTTGGCTGACACTCAGCAAATATTAGCTATATTATTATGAGGTTGTTTTTATTACTTACCCTACGTAGGGAAATCAAGACTGAAAAAAATGTCAAAGATGGAGCCAATAGATTTTTAGGGTGCAGGAAGAAGAAAATTCAAGGGGAATTTGCAGCCTGAAAACAATTTGTGGGGACTCATGTCTGGCACACTGACAATTATCTCAGGTTGATGAGGCTGAGGCTGTTACTGTACTTCCATTTCTGAGTCAAGATTGCCTGAGGAACAGGGAGGAACTCATCCACCAGGCTGATCCTCAGTGATGTCCTCTGTAGAAGTGGGGAAGGTAGGAGTTTCAACCCTCCAGAATTCTTTTTTTTTTATACAAATAATTATTGTCAAGTTGGTTTCCATATAACACCCAGTGCTCATCCCCACAAGTGTCCTCCTCCATGCCCATCTTCCTCCTCCCCCCCCACATCCATCAGTCCTCAGTTTTTGTCAGCATTCAAGAGTCTCTCATGGTTTGCCTCTCTCCCTTTCCCCCACCATTTCCCCCCTTTTTCTCCCCCTTGTTCCTCCATCAAGTTCCTCCTAATCCTCCTGTATGTGCAAACATATGCTATTTGTCCTTCTCTGCCTGACTTATTTCCCTCAGCATAACACCCTCAAGGTCCATCCATGTTGCTACACATGGCCAGATTTCATTGTTTCTCATTGCCATGTAGTATTCCATGGTATAGATAAACCACATCTTCTTGATCCATTCGTCTGTGGATGGACACTTAGGCTCTTTCCATGTTTTAACTATTGTGGAGAGTGCTGCTATGAACATTGGGGTACATGTGCTCCTGTGCCTCAGCATTTCTGTAAATTCTTGGGTAAATTCTTAGCAGTGCTATTGCTGGGTCATAGGGGAGTTCTATTGTTATTTTCCCGAGGAGCCTCCACACTGTTTTCCAGAGGCGCTGTACCAGTTTACATTCCCACCAACAGTGTAGGAGGGTGCCCGTTTCTCCACATCCTCGCCAGCATCTAGAGTTCTCTGATGTGCTCATTTGAGCCACTCTGACTGGCATGAGGTGGTATCTCAGTGTGGTTTTGATTTGTATTTCCCTGATGAGGAGGAATGCTGAGCATTGTTTCATGTTTCTGTTGGCTATCTGGATGTCCTCTTTGGAGAAGTGTCTGTTCATATCTTATGCCCATTTCTTTACTGGGTTGTTTGTTTCTCGGGTGTGGAGTTTGGTGAGTTCTTGCTGCCATCCTGCAGGCCCTCGTAGGGGACCAAGGAATGCTTTTGTGCATATGAACTACTGTGACCTTAAGTCACACAGAATCTCATGCAGCCTTCTTTAGTTGAACCTGAAGTTGATCTAGATGATTCATCTGCTCCTTTAAATTATTTCCAGTCTTTATTTAAATGAAGAGCAAACATTTCACTCAGATGCATTCATGGTACTTTGTTTCCTTGGGATTATTTTTGGGCTGAGCAACAAGTAAACTTTATGTTCTACATACAAGGGTAATGCTAAGTAGTCTAAATTAGGTAATGCTAAGTAAACAGCTTCAGTACAGTCTCAGTACAGAAATAATATGGAAGTTCCAAAACTTTTTTAATATTATGAATGCATTTGAGATTCTAGTGTTTCTAAACTACCACTGATGATATCATTAAGGTACAGAATTGATTTCTCAGGTGTCTTGACTATTAAAAAGTATGTAAGTTAGATTATAAGTTGGCAAATGTTATCATACACATTGTTAAAAATGTTTAATATTTTCAAATGTCACAGGAGAACCGGGAACTGTAATGTCAAGCATGGCACATCTGGGGTTTAATTTTGTAGTTCTTTGTAACATTTACCTTGCTAATCTTTGGTATTAATTTCCTTTTTCTTGTTTGATTTGCTCTGGGTAAAACTTTAAAGCATTTTTTATTTTGTATAAAATCTACATTTTGTCCTTTGTTTTGTTTTGCTTTGTATTTTTTTATGAGTGAAGCAAAGCTAAGAATGAAGAAAAAAGTAGGAAAAATACAATTTGCCAACTGTTCTTTCCTCTTTTCTCTCCCTTGAAGCCATGTACATTTACACTCCTGCCCAGCCCAAACTATTTTAGGGAGTGATAAGGAGAGAGAAAAAGAAAAGGAAAAATAGAAGATAAGCCCTATCCCTCCCAACTCTTCCTTAACTTCTCCTCCCCTTTTCTTTTTCATTTTTATTCGACACCATTTACTTCAATCTCCCCCTGGATCCTATTTCCACTGAGATTCTATTTGACTTGTCCTGATGTCTGATCCTTAATGTCATACTATTCTACCTCAAGATCCTAGAGCTAGCAATAGTGGCTTGGAGCTGGAGAAATTCTGTCTTCTTCTGGTCGTCATGTAGGAAGTGTTCTATAATCAACAACTAGGATTGTAAGAGGTGAGACAAGCCTCTGATACCCAGAATTTAAAGTACAGAATTCCTGTTCCCTTAGCCATAAGGTTTCTGTTCTGAATTCTTTTCAGGTTCCAAATAAAGCAATTTATGTTTCTTCCGACAATACCTAGTATACGTGGGAGGGGAGTGAACAAATAAAGAGTGTGCTTCCTCTATTTTGAAGGGTTCAGTTTATTTTCTAAGCATTTAGTAAAACATTTTATTTGTTTGGTTTCTTTGCCTTTCCTTTTCTCCCTCTTTCCCCTTTCTTTCTTTCCCCCTTCCTTCCCCCCTCCCTCTTTCTTTCTTTCTTTCTTTCTTTCTTTCTTTCTTTCTTTCTTTCTTTCTTTCTTTCTTTCTTTTTCTGCCTTCCTTCCTTCCTTCCTTCCTTGCTTCCTTCCTTCCTTCCTTCCTTCCTTCCTTCCTTCCTTCCTTCCTTCCTTCCTTCCTTCCTTTTATTCTTTCCTTACTTTCTTACAATTGACACACAATTTTACATTAGTTTCAGGTCTAAAACATAGTGATTTGACAACTCTGTTCATTATGCTATACTCACCACGAGTGTAGCTACCATCTGTCACCATATAATGTTATTGTAAAACCATTTAATATACTCCCTGTGGTGTATTTTTTATCCTCATAACTTACTCATTATGTAACTGGAAGCCTATACCTCCCACTTTCCTTCATCCCTTTTACCCACCCCCTACCGCCTTCCCCTCTGGCAACCATCAGCTTGTTCTCCATATTTATGAGTCTGTTTCTGCGTTTTTCCTTGTTTGCTGTTGTTTAGATTCCACATATAAGTGAAATGTTATGGTATTTTTCTCTCCCTGTCTGACTTAGTTCACTTTGCATAATACACTCTAGGTTCATCTAGGTTGTAAATGGCAAGATATAATTCTTTTTAATGGCTGAGTAATATTCCATTGTATATATAAACGACTTCCTCTTTATCTATTTATATATCACTGGACATTTGGGTTGCTTCCATATCTTGGCTATTGTAAGTAATGCTGCAGTAAACATGGGGTGCATACATCTTTTAGAATGAGTATTTTAAATTTCTTTGGATAATACCCAGTGGTGGAATTATTGGATCATATGGCATTTCTATTTTTAATATTTTGAGGAACTTCCATATGGTTTTCCATTGTGGTTACACCAATTTATATTCCCATCAACAGTATCCGAGGGTTCCTTTTTTTCCACATTCTCCCCAACACTTGTTTCTGTCTTTTGATTTTAGCCATTTTGACAGGTGTAAGGTGATAGCTCATTGTGGTTTTGATTTGCATTCTCCTGATGATTAGTGATGTTGAGCATCTTTTCATGTGTTTATTGGTTCTCTGTATATCTTCTTTGAAAAAAATGTTTATTCAGGTCCTCTGCCCACTTTTAATTGGACTCTTTATTATTATTTTTATTTGGGGTTGAGTTTTATAAGTTCTTTATATATTTTGGATATTAACTTCTTATTGGATATATCATTTGTAAATATCTTCTCCTATCCAGTAGGTTGTCATTTAATTTTTTTGATGGTTTTCTTAGAGTTTGTCATTGAAGCACAGAATTTCTATTTTGCTTACCCTGCTGTATATGTGAATCAGATTGCTGAAAATTTCAAGCCTAAATTGTACTTAGGATCATGTCTGAAATAAATTTATTGGATTAAACCAGCTGATATGGTCCAATAGTATCATTTATACTTCCACATACATGTTACTGTATTTTTAGTTATCTTCTGAATGCTAAGCAAAGTTACCCAAGAGAGTATATATGGAAATTTTAGTAGGTTTCTTACTAATTTTCATTTCTTGCTATCATGTGCTCAAACTTCAACACAAGTTGTATATGTTTTCTTGGGGAAGTTTTAAGAAAGGAACTTGAATATTTTGGGATACAGATTTTAATTTTCTTAGTAAGTATTGTCCTCACAGGCATCTCAAATATCTTGAAGTTATGACTATAATATTGATCTATAATATTGAATCAATGAAAAATATTTTCAAATCTCTATATTGCTCATTTAAAATTTATCCTATTCTTTGGTACTTATAGGTTTTTCTTGGGAAATGTTTTATTTACAATTTTTCTTATTTTTTTTTTAAATATTTTATTTATTTCTAGCAGAGAGAGAGAGACAGCGTGAGCAGGGGAGGGTCAGAGAGAGAGGGAGTCACAGACTCCGAAACAGGCTCCAGGCTCTGAGCTGGCAGTCAGCACAGAGCCCGACGCGGGGCTCGAACCCACGAACCGCGAGATCATGACCTAAGCGAAAGTCGGACGCTTAACCGACTAAGCCACCCAGGCGCCCCATTATTATTATTATTTTTTTAAATTCAAAATATTTTGTTACATTTGCATCTGACTGTTGTAGGAACCACAATGACTGGTTTAGAATTTGAATTCCAACATGGTGTTATTCATCTTGGGAATGTTACTCAATCTTTCTGAACTTTAGCTTCATATTGTAAAGTGATGATAATGATAAGACCTACCAACAACATTGTTATGACATTTATATAATTGAATATCTGCGAAAAGGTTAGAATAGTCCCTGGAGCACAGTAAGGGCTATATAATTATTTGTTTTGTTATTATTTTGGATTATTTGGGAAAGATTAGGAAAAAGGATAAAAAGTGCACACCTGCAGAGGGAATTTTCTACAAAATGATGTTATAATAATCTCTCTTTGGAAAAGGGTACTAATTCTCACTGATCACTATTAGATTTAACATTGATGTATAATGAATCAGAGAAAACTTTGCATTTATAAGTATGAGATGGTTAGAAAAAAGCTTTAATATCTAAGTAACGACTATTATATTGAACTCTACTCCTTAATAAGGCAAAGTATTGGAACAGCTATAATTCTTCACCACTCTTATTAGGAGGACTTAGGTGAAATAAGCCAATGAGAGCTAAGCACCCACTTCTGCTGCAGCAGAAGGATGCTGATAGACTACTCTGGAAATGGCCTGACTGGATCAAGACACAGGTCATGAGTGCGGTGGAGCAATAGAGGATGCTCAGCTTTGCCAGGGCTGGGACTGCCACAGGACGCAGCACCAATGTGCTTTGAAATCTAGCTTGCACTTGATCATTTCCTCTATGAGAAGCCTATGGGGTCCCAGGGTCCAAAAGAAGGCATTAATATTATAAACATGTCTAGTCATTTCCATCCCAAGGAAAAAAGCTGAGATAGAGAATGGTGACCATCTCTTATGTCAGGATCAGGGATGGAAGAATAGAGGGGTGATTGATGAGAGGTCAAAAACAAAACTTTTCTTTTAAAAATGTACCAAACCCAATGTGCCTGGCTTGAAGAGTATTAGCTGGGTTGCACCATTCTTGTGGGCTTAGGGAGAGTTAGATAGTCCAGTTTAGAAGTAATTTACACAGGTACTTTTTATTTTATAAAATGTCTCCTAATGTGATCCACACTGATCTCAAATGTGTTATCTCCAAACCTACTCATTATTTTCCCCCCAAACTGTTTCCTTTGTTTATGATTAATATTACCATGATCCACTTTTAAAACCACAAATCTCTGAAATTCTATTTAACTTTTCTCTTCTCACTTTCTATAGCAAATTCACTAATTTAATGCACTATATGCCTGCCACTGTTCTGGGAACTAGGGAGTAAACCAGTGAAAGGAAATCAACAACAACACCAACAACACAGAGAATATCTGCCCTTTTGCGTTATTTCTAGTGGAAGGAGACAAGCTTACAAATAACACGTATAATGGAATATTGTGTTTTGTTATTATGTTTCATTTTCTTATGTTACTATGATTTGTTCAGATTATTACTGTCATGAATAAATCTTTAGAAGTAAGAGTAAAGATCTGGACTCAAAACTGAAAGAGTATTAAAAAATGAGTAGAATCATCAGAAAACATTACAGCAGACTGAAAAGGATCACAAAAAACAAAAATATGATTTTTTATTCATGGAAAAATACTTCAAGTCTTGAGAGATTTAATTAAACAAACATTTATCAGAAGCCTACTACTTACAAACTTTTTCATTCCACAAATATTTCTTGAGAATATCTTGGGAACTGGGACAAAAGAGTAAATGAAAGTAGATAAAGTCCCTGCCTTTATGGAATTTTCATTCCACTGGAGGAGACAGAAATAAGCATGCCCCCAACACACACATTTCCTAACTGTTCTACTTCCTAGCTCCCCAAGTTACCTCTCTGTGCTCCCACCCCATCTTAAAGAGTCTTCTACCAGTGACCTAGTTTGGGGCCTTTTCACCATAACTGGTGAAATTCCATCTTCTGCACTGCTGCAGTTATGTTTCTGAAACATAGAATTAATTATTGCAGTCCTCTCTTTAAAAATCTTTTGATTCTGTATCATCTGCTTTATGATTTCACTTGCATCCTGGCCCCTACCAATTTTCTAACCCTATTTACTACCTTAAATCCTGTGTAACATCTCCTTTTAGCTGCCACTGCAGCTTTCAGCTGAATAACTTCTCATACTTCATAGAGAAAATAGGAACAAGCACACAGAAGTGCTTTCATCTTCTTACTGCCATACCTAAACCCTATTTCTATAAGACAATATGTATCATATTCTTTATCTTCTTTTAAAACTTATCAATAGCCAATACTTCTGCTTGGCTTCAGACCACAGCCTCTCTCCATTTTTAAAGGCCTTTTTGTTTGAGGTAATTACATCATAAGTTTCTTCCTTTCTGGTGAATTATTTTCACCTGTATTTGATAAGCTCTTATGTCATTCAAATATAAAACCTATTACTTGATTGCATGTTCTTCTAAATATTTTACAACATTTTTCACAAAATTTTTTCTTAACTTGCTCTCAGTTCTTCACTTACCATTTACTCATGAGCCACTCCAGTCTGGCTTGATCTCCTTCGTGGAAATTTCCCCCTCCCCTTCCTTTTCCTCCCTTTCTTCTTTTATTTGTTTTTCCAAGGACACCAGTAACAGTCACACTGCTAAATCCAGTGAGCCTTTCTGTACTGATCTTGCTCTACCACTCAGTGGCATTCAATACAATTCACCACTCATTTCTCCAAACCTGACCCTCTGGGCTAGTTCTTCCTTTTTATTCTTGTGCCTATGGTCCTTTTCCTCTGCCTGAAATCATAATATAGCCACACTTTACAGCTACGTGCTTTCTTTTAGTCACAGTGATGTAAATGTTAAAAATTTTGAAATTATATTTCTTTAAGTTAATCTTTTTTTAAGCTTATTTTTGAGAGAGAGACAGAGTGCAAGTAAGGGAGAGGCAGAGAGATAGAGGGAGAGAGAAAGAGTGAGAAAGAGAGGGAGATACAGAATCTGAAGCAGACTCAGAATGCTTACAGCTTAGAGCCTGACGCAGGGCTTAAAGTCATGAGCCATGAGCCGAAGTCAGACACTTAATGGAGTGAGCTTCCCAGATGCCTCCTCTTATATTTCTTTCTATCCATACTCTGAGCTCCAGATTTATGTATTCAATTGGTTATTGGGCATGTCTATTAGAAGGCTTAGTAGTAATCTCAAGCTTGAAATTTTCAAACCAGAACTCTTGCTGACTCCCCACTCCTAACCTATTACTCAAGCAGTCTTTCCATTCCAGTAAGTAATACCAACATCCACTCAATTGTGCAAGCCCCAAATGTAGACGTTATCCATAATTTCTCCATTTTTTTCTCAACTCTCCTGTCAAAATCCATAAATGTGTTCAAAGTACATTTTAACCCACCCTCCTGCCCACCTCCCCTTTGTTTCTTGGTTTTCCTCTCTTTTTCCCCCTGTTGCTTATTTGTTTTGTTTCTTAAATTCCACATACATGAAATCATATGGCTCAATCAAACGAAATCACAAAGATCAAGATTTCGTTCTTTTTGATGGTTCCATAATATTCCATTGTATATATAAACCATATCTTCTTTATCCATTCATCAGTTGATAGACATATGGGCTCTTTCCATAATTTGGCTATTGTTGATAATGCTGCTATAAACATTGGGGTGCATGCATCCCTTCAAGTCAGTATTTTTGTATCCTTTGGGTAAATACCTAGTGGTACAACTGATGGATCATAGGGGAGTTCTATTTTTTTAACTTTTTGAGGAAATTCCATAGTGTTTTCCACAGTGGCTGTACCAGTTTGCATTCCCATGAACAGTGTAGGAGGGTGCCACTTTCTTCACATCCTTGCCAACACCTGTTGTTTCCTGTGTGCGATGGGTCGAATAGATGATGGGATTATTGGGGGAAATCTGCATAAAAGCTTGGAAGAAAAAAAAGGACAAATTGAATATCCATTTAAAGAGTATTTAGAGTGCCAAATTCCCTCTTAACCTCATCTCAGTGGATGGTTGCCAGTTTATTCTCACCCCAACAAAAGTCTGAGATTTTAATCTCTGAAGATGTCTTTGAACTGCAGGATGCCAAGCATAAATCCTAACCTTAACCCTGAACCTAATTCTAACCCTATTTCTAATCCGTAACCCCTAAACTTTACCCCTAACTTTAGCCCTAAACATAACCTTTGGAAAGGCCTCTGAACTGCAGGATATAAGGCACATACCCTCACTTTAACCTTACTCTAGCTCTAAATCCAATCTTAACCCCCTAACTCCTAACCCTAACCATAACACTTACCCTAAAGTTATGCTTCTGGAGAGGTCTCTAAACTGTAGGATAATAGGCACCTACCCTCACACTGGCCCTAATCCTAACTCTAACCCTTAATCTGGACCTAAACTCAACCCTATTCCTAGATCTGATGGAAAAAAAGATTTTGTATATATAATGGAATATTACTCAGCCAATAAAAAGACTGCAGTCTTGCCATTTGCAACAACATGGATGGAGCTAGAGAACATCCATTTTGTGTATTTATTCTACACAAAATAAGCCAGAGAAAGGCAAATACCATATGATTTCACTCATATGTGGAATTCCAAAAACAAAACAAATGATTAAATTAAAAAAAAAGAGAAACTAAGAGGCAAAGAAACAAACAGGCTCTTTAAACTATAAAGAACAAACTAACGGCTACCAGAGGGGAGGTGGATGGGAAGATGGGTGAAATAAGTGATGGGGATTAAGAAGTGCACCTGCTGTAATGAGCACTGGATGTTGTATGGAAGTGTTGGATCACTATATTGTACATTAGAATCTGATATTACACTGTGTGTTAATGATTGGAATTAAAATAAAAACTGAAAGCAAAAATAAGACCAGACCAAACCACAAAGTATATTTTAAATGAGTCTACTTTTTTCCAGTTTTTACTCCTACTACCTTAATGTAAGCCAGGACAATTGCTGTAACTTCTTAACTACTATTTCTGCTTCTTCTCTTGGTTTATGCCCACATAGTGGCCAGAATATTTTTATTAAAATAGACATCAGATCATGTTACTCCCTTGCTTAAAGCCCATCAATGGTTACAATAAAGTTGAGGATATGTACTGCCAAAGTTCTGAATGATGCAGCCTCTGGATATTTCTTTGAGATTGTCTCCTTAAGCCTTTTCTTTGGTTTCTTCCATTCTGGCCACATTGTCCTCCTTTCTGTTAGTCAGATAAGTCAAACTCCAGTTCACCTCAGAACCTTGATTTCACTCATATGTGGATTTTAAGAAACAAAACAGACAAACATAGGGAAAAGGAAGGAAAAATAAGATAAAAACAGAGAGGGAAGCAAACCATAAGAGACTTATTTTTTTTCAAAAATAAATTTTAAAGTTTTATTTATTTCTGGGAGAGAGGAGAAACAGAATGAGTTGGGGGGGGGGGTCAGAGAGAGAGGGAGACACAGAATCTGAAACAGGCTCCAAGCTCTGAGCTGTCGAACTCACAAACCACGAGATCATGACCTGAACCGAAGTTGGAAGCTCAACCTACTGAGCCACCCAGGTGCCCCAATAGGAGATTTTTAAATACAGAAAATTAGCTGAGGGTTGCTAGGGGGAGGTCAGTGGGAGGGATGGGCATTAAGAAGGGCAATTTTTGGGAGAGGACTGGTTGTCATGTGTAGGAGATGAATCACTGGTTCTACTCATGAAGCCAAGACTCTGCACTGTATGGTAACTAACTTGAATTTAAATAAAAAAAATTATTTTTTCTCTGGCTGTTTGCATAGCAGTTTATTTTTCTTTAAATCTTAACTCAACTATAACCTCCTCAGAGAAGCCTTCTTTACCCTTTATTCAAAATAGCACATTAGTCTTGTGGGAAACTGTAGAACTAACTCTTAAGTCATTTTTGTATATTACATTGCTTTTTTGGAATTGTTTTGGAACGTAGCACTTTAATGTTTTATTCATTCATATACTCATTCTTTCATCTAATATTTATTGAGCACCTGCTCTGTGTCGAGAATTATTCTTAGTGCTTGAGCTATGTCAAAAAGTAAACAGGGGCGCCTGGGTGGCTCAGTCGGTTAAGCGTCTGATTTCGGCCCAGGTCATGATCTCATGG
Organism: Proteles cristata cristata; assembly: GCA_017311185.1. Classification (NCBI taxonomy): domain Eukaryota; kingdom Metazoa; phylum Chordata; class Mammalia; order Carnivora; family Hyaenidae; genus Proteles; species Proteles cristata. The sequence continues at coordinate 1,235,752 of JAESUZ010003940.1, forward strand.
TTTGTGAGTTTGAGCCCCGCATTGGGCTCTGTGCTGAAGGCTCGGAGCCTGGAGCCTGCTTCAGATTCTGTTTCTCTCTCTCTCTCTGGACCTCCCCTGCTCATGGTCTATCTCTTACTGTCAATAATAAATAAATGTTAAAAAAAATTAAAAAAAGAAAATGTTTAAAAAAAGAAAACAGATACAGTTCTTTACCTTCTAAAGTTTATATTCTATGAGTGAGATAAGTAATAAAAATGAACATAATAAATAGTAAATTATATAGTATAAGACCATAAGTACTATAGGGGAAAGACAGCAGGATTCAGTGCCATGGAGGTGAAGGGTGCTCGGAGAATTTAATTGTACTATAAAGAACCAGCACTTCCCGAACTTATTTGGCCATAGAACAGATGTTAATATCTTATGGAACCAATCTGTCAAGTAACACATCTTAGGAAAATGTGTTCTGCCTACTTACTCTCTGTCTCTCCTTCCACCTGCAAGGCACACACATTTTATACAGTAGAAATCTGAGTCCCACAGAAGCTATCTAATTTTCCCTAAATCACAAATCTTTCCTAGAATTTTAAGATATGGTCTCTGAGTTACAAAGTTTATTATGAGGATTATGATACTAAGAACAATAAGTTTCTATCAAATGCATACCTAGCACATTTGATAGTTGGATCAGCTTGTTTATGTGACAAAATTCCTCCTAGTAATAGGAAATGAAACAAAGATAGCGGTTAGAAAAAAAAAAGGGAGAACATGAAATTGTTCTTTTCATGGATTCTGCATATGTAACCATACCAATGGAAAATAATAATGAATAAAATAAATATTATAGTATAAAAATGGAAACAAAAATGAATTCTGTATATATAACCATACCAATGTAAAATAATAATAAATAAAATAAATATTACAGTATAAAAATGGAAACAATAATGGATTAATGTTTTTATATTACATTAATGTATTTTTTACAAAAGAAAACTAGGTCTGTTATGTACACTGATGGTTATGGACTGAAATTTGTGTTACCCGTCATCTCCCAAATTCATATGCTGAAATCCTAACCATCAGTGTGGCTATATTTAGAGTATGGGAGTAATTAAGTTTAAATGAAATTATAAAGGTGGGGCATTGATCTTAAAGGATTAATGTTCTTTTAAGAACAGACAGCAGAGAGCTCACTTTGTCTCCTTTTCCATGTGCCCATGGAGGAAGGCTTTGTGAGGACAGTTAGAAGGTAGCCATTGGCAAGCTGGGAAGAGAGTACAAAAACCAAATCAGCCAGACTCTTGATCTCAGACTTCCACTCTCCCAAACTGTGAGAAAATAAATTTCTGTTGCTTAAGCCATCCAGGCTATGGTAGGGATGGGGGGTGATGGGCATGGAGGAGGGCACTTGTGGGGAAGAGAACTGGGTGTTATATGTAAAACCAACTTGACAATAAACTATTTAAGAAAAAATTTTTTGAAGATTCTTCAGTCATTTGTGTGACTATTTAGAACTTAGACCAACAGAAGTTTTCTGAAGAAAAGGAGTATTTATCGCTGACATTGTTTAGAATTACTGGCATGCTGTGATAATAGGCAGATTAGTTTTAAATCTATTTTATCACTTTTTTTTTACTGTCCAGTGTTATTAATGAGAAATTCAATGCCAAAATGATTTTAAATATTTAGGTGATTTTTTAAACTTTCTTTCTGAAATTTTAAATTAATTCTTCATCACAATGTTCAGATATTTTATTATAAAATTTCTAGGATTGGATTTCTTACTATTCATCTTGAGTATAGCTCTTAAGCTATACTCAAGTATAGTTTTTTCAGGATGAAATTTTATCTTTTTGCCAGCTCTATAATTTTGCTTTTGCATTTAATGTTATTTCCTTTTCCATTATGCCTGCTGCTCATTCTAGAATTTATTTTAGAAATACATTGCATCTGGTTACTGTATTCTCCATGACTTTTACCATTTTTCTTATACCTTATAAAGGCATTAATTATAATCCCTCTAAATGTTTTATTATTTGTTTCATGATTAGTTTTACATGTAACTTATTTTAAGTGTAGAGATATTTCTCACTGGGATTTTTCTTTACAAAGTTGGTGACTTTCAGATGGGTGCTTCATATCTGAGAAAGCTCATTCACCGCAATGTCTATTGCTGCCTGGTTCCCATCATCCTAAAGGAGGTAGAGACATGCCATACATCATGATGTCCTCTGGATGTGGGGAATATATACTCTTCCTAGGAATTACTTATTGCAGGTCTAATACTAGCCTAATCTCTGTTTTGGGGCATTAATATTCTCTGCTTAATATTTGTGTTTTATATGCCATCTGAGTTTGCCTACTTAATATTATGGTTAATTTTTAGTGTCAACTTGTCTAGGCTCTGGGACTCCCAGATATTTGGTCAAACATTATTCTGGATGTTTCTGTGAAGGCATTTTGCACGAGTCTAACACTGAAATTAGTAGACTAAGCAAAGCTGATTTCCCTCCCAAATATGGGTGGGCCCCATATTATCAGGTGAAGACATGCCTAGAACAAAAGGCTGAGCTTCCCTCATGTAGGAGGGAACTTCTACCTGACCATCTTCCATATGAGACTTCAGTTTTTTCCTGCTTTTGGACTAAACTGAAGTATTGGCTCCTTCTGGGTCTCAGCATTCAGATTTTCAGATTGAAACTATATCACTGGCTTTCCTAGATTTCCTGCTTGCTGACTGCAGAACATGCGATTTCTCAGCCTCCATTATCTTTTGAACCAATTCCAATTTATTCATGTATACACCCCCCTCCCCCCCCACATACATTTTACATCCTGTTGGTTCTGTTTCTTTACAGAACCCTGACTAAATACACTATCTAATAAGAACGCCTCAGGGGCACCTGGGTGGCTCAGTTGGTTAAGCATCTGACTTTGACTGAGGACATAATCTCACTGCTCATGAGTTCAAGCCCTGCACTGGGCTCTGTACTGACAGCTCAGAGCCTGGAGCATGCTTTGGATTCTGTGTCTCCTGCTCACTCTGCCGCTTCCCTGCTCATACTCTGTTCTTCTCTCTCAAATATAAAATAAAACACAATTGTTTTTAAAAAAATGAACTCCTCAAAATGTCTTTTAAGGAGAGCATGAATCCTTTTGTCTAATATGACTATAAATTAACCTTTATTTGCTTTTCTCTTATGTGCCCTAGTCTTTCTCTTTTCCTTTCCTTTTATTTTAAAATTTCATTTGTTTTTAATTGAATAATTTACGTACAAATTATATTAGTTTCAGATATACAACATAGAGATTTGGTGTTTATGTATGTTATGAAATGGTCACCATAATAAGTCTACTTACCATTTGTTGCCACACAAGGTTGTTACAATATTATTGACTATATTCCCTATGCCGTACATTACATACCCATGCCTAATTTACTTTATAACTGGAAGACTGTTCTGTTTAATTCCTTTCATCTATTTCGTCTATCCCCCCATCTCCTCCCCTCCCCTGCAGCAACCATCAGTTTGTCTTCTGTTGTTCATTTTTATTGTTGTTGTTGTTCATTTGTTTTGTTTTTTAGATTCCTATATCAGTAAAGTCATAGGGTGTTTGTCTTCATTCTCTGACGGATTTCCCTTAACGTAATACCCTTTAGCTCCATCCATGTTGTCTCAAATATCAAGATTTCATTCCTTTTTATAGCTGAGTAATATTCTGTTGTATTCCTTAAATATGCTACATCTTCTTCATGCATTCATCTATTGATGGACACTTAACCGCTTCCTTGTCTTGGCCACTGCAAACAATGGTGCAATGAACATAGAAGTGCCTATGTCTTTTCAAATTAGTGTTTTTGTTTTCATCAGATAAGTACCTAGAAGTAGAATTGCTGGATTATGTGATAGTTCTATTTTTAATTTTTTGAATAACTTCCATACTGTTTTTCACAGTGGCTGCACCAATTTACATTCCCACCAATAGTGTACGAGGGTTCCCATTTCTCCACATCCTCTCCAACACTTGTTATTTCTTGTGTTATTATTATTAGCCATTGGATAGGTATCAGATGGTATATCATTGTGATTTTTATTTGCATTTCCCTGATGATTAATGATATTGAGCATCTTTTCATGTGTCTGTCGGCCAATCTGTATGTCTTCTTTGGAACAATAGCTGGTAAGGTTGCTTTTAAATTCTTTGGAGATAAGGCACTTCCTAATTCTACTGCCTTGCCCTTGTAAAGTCCCTGATAATAATAGATAACATGTGTTGAGTACATTAGAATTATTGCATATTTAATCATTGTGATGAATATGTCAACGTAATAAAGTGGGAATACCCAAAATGCCTTTTCCTACATGTTTACTGGTGGTTTCTGTCCAAGATTTTCTTTCTGGTCTAGAGGACTGGTTTATTTGTCTGTTCAGATCCTTTGAAACTAGTAGCTCAATGAATCAAGTTAGGATTGCACATGATGAAGGGGAAGAATGCATGGGGGGAAAGGGAAATCTTCCTGGTTTATTTCTCTACATATTTAATCATGAGGTCTTATCATTTATTTCACTCTCTTCATAATGATTCCCCTCACCATTGGTTGATAACATCAAAATATGTAACACTGATGAACGTAGTCATATTATTTTCCTGTATTTTATAGGTTACTATTATGGCAGTACATGTATAGTGTACTTTTTGTTTCTTTACATTAATCATTTGGGAAAAAATGCCTGCTATGAACAAAAAAGAATTATTTTACTTTTATACACACAATAAAAGGAAATTGTTTTAATTTTTCAACCTTATTTTTATTACGAAAATAAAAGGTATTTAGACCTTTCCCTTTATTTTGTGTTATTTTATTTGTTAAATATGCAGTCTTGGTAAACATTTGGCAGTCTGGATGTTCTCTATATCATTTTACTCAAAGGAACCCTATCCGCAAGTATTCAAGTACAGCAATACTGGCCCGTATTTTTCTACCTTATTAACTTGTTTCCTCTACTCAGCCTCCTCTGTCCTACAGGGCCCCATCTGCAGTTTGAACAATATTGATGATTAATTCCACAAAGAGTGGCTTAAACTGCAAAGCAGAACCTGGAACTGAGCCAGATTGGCCGTGTGCTCTGAAACATCTCTACAACACAGAAATGTTTTCCGGAGAACATTTCTATTATCTGCTGAAAGATGGTCTAGAAGCCCCAGTTCTAACTGGCCCTGGAGGGTCATAGTAATAAGTTAGATGATTGTAAATTTGCAATAAAAATGACCCAGTTTAGACCCTCATAGTGACTGCATGTTAGATAGCAAGAAAAAGGTATTTCTCACAAAAGGGAGATTATTCTGCTTTCTGAATAATTTGTTAAATTTTTCATTTGGAATTACATTTTTTTCCTCAATTTTTGTTGTTACCATATGACTATGCCTGGCAATATGAGTATTTGCAATGGTATCTTAGCAATATAGAATAGCACCAGATTTGAAATTATTATTTGCACCATTTATGAATCATGGGAGGTAGGAAATAGCTTGTTTTTGGAAATTTCAGTTTCTTCATTTGTAAAATCCTCCTTCCCAAGATGGTTATGGCAAGTAAACAAGACAATGTGTGTGAACAGATCTGGCACAAAGCATCAGAACTGTGTGGGATTGGAAAGGCAATGTTTGGCTGTAAGAATTCCCTAACTCTTTAGAATATCTGTATTTACAGCTGCCCAATATATTATTCCTGAATTATTTGGTGTTTAAAAGTCACAAGTAAAAACTCACATATGTTTGATAAAAGGATTAGCAGGTAGATTTTAAACTTTAAAAAACAACTTTAATTAGCTAAAATAAAGTAATTATATTTCAAGTGTTCCTGAAACATAGGACGAAATTATTTATTTAATGTTAAATTTATTGAAGAAATTTAGAGATAATTTGTCTCAGTGGCTGTTTTTATTGCTAATGAATTATTTGTAAAAAAAAAAAATAGGAGGAAGGGTGGCTTGATTTGATTATATAGAATAATTAAAAACAGGATAGAATATTAGCATCACTCATCATGTTTTCAGTTCTCCCCAAAATAACTTTCTCTCATATGAAAGCACCTTTAGTTTACTTTTAGCTTTATGTATGCTCTACTGTCATAGATTATTAATTGTGAAAATAAAGTAGGTATTACTAAAAAAAACCTCGATGAACCATTAATTTAATCTTCATATTGCTTTAGTTTAAAATATTTGTAAAATTATAGGGGTGCCTGGGTGGTTCAGTTGGTTAAGCATCCAATTCTTGGTTTTGGCTCAGATTGTGATCTCATGGTCTGTGGGTTCGAGCCCCACACTGGGCTCTGCACAGATTAAATAAGATATTCATAAAATTGTAATAGTTATTAGTTACTTATAAATTTTATTTAAATACAATATTTTTAATTCACTGTGATTAAGAAGTGATTTTATTAGTTTCATGTTAGGAATTAAGAAAAAAATTGCCAATATTCTCAAACTTCTATTATTTAATAATGCAATTTAGTTATTGTGCTTTTTAGACATTTCTCAGCTCCAATCCCACTGTCACTGTCATTGACTGGTCTTCTCATTGGCCCTTCACCTTGATTACTTAAATTGTAACTTTATTATTTTCTAGTCATTCAATCTTTTTTGCTCCATAGTACAGCCAGTCATTTCAAAAAGTGAGATCATATTGATTCCTTAATACCATTTTATGGTTACTAATATGCAGAAGAAAAAGTTTAAATGACCTAGCGCTATGTTAAAAAAATAATAGGCTTTAGCAATGCTCTCAACTTTCACTGCTGATGCATCCCAATACCCGTGCCCACTGCATGTAAGATGCTCACTGCATTTTTGATGAGTAAACCAATGAACCTCTCATTTCAGCCTTCTTGTACCTCCCTACCCTTGCCCTATTCCCACACTCAAATCCTGCTTTGCTTTCACATGCTACAGTCTTTCCTTCCCTTATGCCGACTACATTTGAGCCTGCAGAAAAGGCTTAAATAAAACAGAATAAAGAGATTTTGTCTGTAAGACTCGTAGGAATGAGTTCAGGTCATCATCAAGTGCAGAAGATGGTTGGCATAGTTACATATTACAAAACAAGGGACTCATATAGGCACTGAAGAAAGTATCAGAGTGTTTATCACTGGAGCTTTATTTAATCCTGTCCTAATTGTTGATTAATTTTATGGTTATGGAAGAGCGAACTCAGGAAATGCAATAATAGTGCATTGTAAGGATGAAATGAAATGATCTCTCTCACAGGAGAAATCCCACAACGTTTTGGAAGAAATTGTTTGGGGAGAAGTGGAATGGAAAGCTGTAGAATAATTTTGAGGGCGTAGAGAATTTTGAGAAATAGCTGTAAGAAGAACTGAGTGATACCCTTTTACCTTCTAGAATGAGCTAATCACAAATAAAAACTTGGAGAGGGCAGGATAACAGGAGAAGGCATGGCTGGATCCTGAAATGTAGGAAGGGGCCTTTAAGAGTGGAAATGAGAAGGGCACACAGTAGCAAACGGGAAGAAGGAACAATTAAAAGCATCTGGAACAGGAACACCTACTCAGGGCAGTCAACTCTGTGTATGGCATTTTGAGAGCCCTGTTTGATTTTCATGTATAGTATATAGTCATAGGGTCAAAGTAATTAAAGCAATACAAGTAATGGAGAGGTGAAAATATAGTAATCCCCCCTTATCCACAATCTTACTTTTATGATTTCAGCTACTGCTGGTCACCCACAGGATGGAAACCAATGATGTCTTCATGTGTCGTAACCTAACACTACATCACGATGCCTACGTCATTCACCTCACTTCGTCTCAGCACTTCAGTGTCTTATCTCACATCATCACAAGAAGGGTGAGTCCAGTACAATAAGATATATTGAAGGAGAGAGACAACATACACATAACTTCTGTTACGGTATATTTATTACAATATATTGTTATAATTGTTCCATTTTATTGTTAGTTATTGTTACTATATTACTGTGCCTAGTCTATAAGTTAAGTTTTATCATAAGGGCTCTGGCAATAGTCTTTGTGGGTGCAAATCTCAGCTCTTTTAATAGTTTTGTGGCCTGGAGCAAATTACTCAACTTCTATGTGCCTTATATTCTTCAAATATAAAATGGTTACAGAAATAGAGCCTATAGCATAAGGTTGTCATGAAATGCTAAGACTAGGTCTTTGCCTTAGGTCCTTGCCCAGGTAAGTATTCAGACTTTAATTATTTAAAAAATTTAAAAAAAATTTTTAACATTTATTTATTTTTTTGAGACAGAGCACGAGCTGGGGAGGGGCAAAGAGAGAGGAAGACACAGAATCTGAAACAGGCTGTAGGCTCTGAGCTAGCTGTCAGCACAGAGCCGGATGTGGGGCTTGAACCCACGGACCACGAGATCATGACCTGAGCTGAAGTTGGGCGCTTAACCAACTGAGCCACCCAGGCGCTCCTTAAAAATTTTTTTAACGTTTTTTTATTTATTTCTGAGAGAAAGAGAGACAGTGTGAGCAGGGGAGGGTCAGAGAGAGAGGGAGACACAGAATCTGAAGCAGGCTTCAGGCTCTGAGCTGGCCATCAGCACAGAGCCCAACGTGGGGCTCGAACCCATGAACCGTGTGATTATGACCTGAGCCGAAGTTGGACGCTTAACCGACTGAGCCACCCAGGAGCCCCTGACTTTATTTCTTGAAGTTTAATAGTGTTGACTGAGTTATTTTAGTTTAAGGGGTAAAGTATGAAATTGAGTATAAGGAACTAAACAACATAGGAATGTTTAGGAGAATGGGCATTGTTATCAGGCAAATCCATGTTTAATTCACAGCTGTAAATATCTTGATTGTTTTGACTTTGGGTACCTTCTATAACTTTTCTGGGCATCAGTTTTCTCATCTGTAAAATGGGAATAAAATAGTTTCCATCACTTAGTTTTTTGGTGAGAATTAAATACCTAATGCAAACAAAATACCACATAGTTCATCATGTAATAAGCACTCAAAAAAAAGGGGTCATTATTTGTCTCTAACTAGCTGATGGATGTTCCTAAATTATTCAGGTCCAGGTCTTTATCTATAAATAGAGGCAGATTAATACAGTTTTCCCTAAGTTCTTTCCAGGTCTAAAATAGAAATTCAGCCTATGATGGACCACGTATATGTCATAGGACAGTTTGTAAGTGTAATTTATAGGAAAGCAATTGTCCACATAACTAAATGTTCCTTGATGAGTTGGTACCTAGATCCCTAGTTTTCACTTGTGAGGACTTGCAGAACATTTTTTCTCAGACTCTGTTTAGATAATCTGGCACAATATCATTATAAGAATTTAGGATGGGATTTAATATAATCCTCTCTTTGGCTGAAGGGAAGCTAGATGCATCAATGACATTTGCCATAAATGGGAAAGATAGCTGCAGAGTTATTTAATTTGTTGGCCTGGTAACTGTCCATTGCAGCACAAAACAAAGCACTGAACCCCACAATCACTTTACCTGAATGATCAATTTGATCTTTCTTTAAGAATGTTTATATTTTCTGGGGCACCTGGATGGCTCAGTCAGTTAAGCGTCTGACTCTTGATTTCAGCTCACATTTGAGATCAAGCCCCCTATTGGGCTGTATACTGACAGCGCGGGAACCTGCTTGGAATTCTCCCTCTCCCTCTCTCTCTGCCCCTCCCCAACTCATACTCTTTCTTCCTCTGTCTCTCTCAAAATAAATAAATGAACCTGAAAAGAAAAGAATTTTTTATTTTCCAAGTAATTCAAGATCACAAGTTCTATTAGGGAAAGTACCTTTATTACTAATGTATTTTTTACCCAAGCATGTAGTGTGTTGTTTTGAACATATTAGATCATTAATGTATCCTTATTAAGCAATTGAGTGAATATGTATTTGAGGACTGACTGACTGTTTTTCATGATTTTTTTCTCACACTGATTTCTACAAACTAGGTAATTCCACTCAAAGTTAGGCTATATCAGAGGCTTTGATATAGCTAAAGAGACATGAATCGGGAAAGTTCAAAAGATTGTTGAATACAAAATGCCTGAAATACTTGCCAATCCTTAAATGATTCAATCATATCATGCCTTAAATTATCCATATATTGGGATACTATTTCCTCTTCCTTTTATTTTCTTTCTTTTTTTTTAGAAAGTTCATCTTTTTTTAAAAATGTTTTATTTATTTCTAGGAGAGAGAGAGAGAAAGAGAGACAGCGTGAGTAGGGGAGGCTCAGAGAGAGAGGGAGTCTCAGACTGAAACAGGCTCCAGGCTCTGAGCTGGCAGCCAGCACAGAGCCCGACGCGGGGCCCAAACCCACGAACCATGAGATCATGACCTAAGTGAAAGTCGGACGCTTAACCGACTAAGCCACCCAAGCGCCCCTTCCTCTTCCTTTTCTAAGAAGGAGCTGGATTCATTGGTTTGGTTTTCTGAACTGTAATCTGACAGTCATATGTCTCCTGACGAGTGAGCTGCTTAAGAATAGTATCTTTTTTGTCTCCAAGCTTATTACTTGTTCTTTAATATTTAAACCTATTTTGGTTTCCATCAAATAATGCACATTTTCAAAAACGCATTAGTGAACTCTACAGAATTGAGGTTAGGAATTACCTACCATTAATGTTATACCCTCTGTTGTTACTTAGTCATGAAGCCTGGGGTTCCCGCTCACCCACCCCCATGTACTTATTGAAGCACTCCTTCCAGCCACAAACACACTTTCTGAGAATTCTTATGAGTACGCTCTTGCCTACTTCATTCACACTATAAGTGACTGAATGTGAAATCCTTAATTTAGTGATAAAGCAAAAATTCTACAGGAGACAATCTGTTAGGAGTCAAGCCTCCCCCACACCCTGAAAGTCATCTTAGTGTTTCCAGATCTCGATTTGTAGAAAGAATCGAGTGAACAAATGCATGCAAACTGTTAGAATCTGGAAGTTCTATCCAATTGTAAGACAGCAGTGTAATGGCACAAGACCCATCTGGTTGGCAGAAACAATCACACATTTTTCTAACTATTAGAGACTCCTCTGTCTAATAGCCATAACAATCACACATTTTTCTAACTATTAGAGACTCCTCTGTCTAATAGCCATACTGAGGCATGCTCTTTGTGTGCTTGTTCGAATAAAGGATACACATAGAGTAGGTTTAAGGATTCTCTGAAAACTGAGGGAACTTAATTTCTGATTAAATTTCAACAAGTCAGCTTTGAGGGATAAAGAAATTCCATTTTTTTAAATTCTTTTCGACTCTCTCTGACATATTTAGTGACTACAGGAAAATTCAAGTAGACAGTGAAAATGTAGTTGTGTTTAGGTAAACAGCTCACTAACAAAACATTTAACATTTTCTTGTGTAATTCTGTTGTGGTAGGCAAGATGAGGGCCTCCTAAAGACAGTCACATCATAATCCCTAGAACGTGTGAGTACGTTATGTTGCAGGGCAAAGGAGAATTGAGGTTTCAGGTAGAATTACACTTAGGTTGCTAATGAGCTGCCCTTAAAATAAAGACATTATTTTGGATTATCTGGATAGCCACAATCTAATCTCGAGGGTCCTTAAAACATGAAAGAGGGAGATAGAAGACTCTGTGTCACAGTGAAGTGATGTGTGGATGACTCAACCAGCCATTTCTGGCTTTGAAGAGGAAGGGGTTTATGAAATGAGAAATGCTGGTGACCCCTAGAAACTGGACAAGGAAATGGATACTCCCTTAAAGCATCCAGAAAGAATACCTTGACTTTGGCTTAGTTGATTTCTGACTTTTAAAAGTGTAAAATAGTAAATCTGTGTTGTTTTAAGCCACTACATTTGTGGTAATTTATTACAAGAGAAATAGGAAGGTAATATACTTGCCTAAGAGATTTTGTTTAATTCTTGACTAAATAACATGAATTATTTATACCTGAAATTCAGATATAAATTCAGAGTCTAGTCTATAGGCCCAGGATTTCTGCTCTTTGCACTAATGTAAAACCCCTACCTATTGGGTTTTGTGGGAGCCCGACAGTGACCACAAGAGAGCGTGGTTAGGGACGTGGGGATGTGCCTGCACACGGGGATCCCTGCCTGGGCAAAGCATGCCTGCAAACAGGATGCTCTGCCAGGAGGCCTGCACACAATATCCAAGTTTAATGGTCCGCTCGCAAACGAGGGAACATGCCCTCCTTGGAAGTAAGGAGAAGGCTGGAGTTGTGGGCAGGCCTATTAGTAAACATGTTGTGGTCGCTTCCTCCCTTTGCTACCCCCCGTCCTTGAAATGTGATTGGCTACTTGCCCTTTATTGGTAAAGGAATGCATCTTGCAGATTTCAGTTTGTATCCAGTTACCAGGTATAAAATAAACCGCAAGAGGGGCTTGCGTAGAGTTGTTCCTCCGGCCGGAGTTGTGTCTGTGTCTGTCTTTTGTGTGTCTTGTCCTTTGTGTCATTTCGTCCGCAACAGGTTTTGTTTGTTTGTTTGGTGGGTTTGTTGATTTTTTGAGGAAGCATTTTTTACTTTCTTCTCAATTCCTTTGAAGTTTTGTAGATAGTTTTCTGGCATTCCTGTATTTTTTTTTCCTTCCGCTCTGAACAGAAAGTCTCACATTTAGATTGCTGTTTATTCTACCTCCCCCTTATTTCTTTTGAGCAAAGCTTTTGCTGTATTAATAAAATCCAACCAGCATGTCTAACTTCCCTTAAAATTTTTTAAAATTGTGATAAAGTATACAGAACATAAAATTTACTGTCTTAGCCATTTTTTAAGTGTACCTTTCATAGTGTTAACTACTCTGATTGTTGTGCAATCTATCTCCAGAACTCTTTTCAAAAGAGTTGCACAACTGCAGAAAAGGAGAGAGAGCAAAGAGAGTACATGCAGCAGGCTGTCCGATAGGAGCCGGTGGTGGGGAGAGATGGCCAGAGCGCGGGGTCTCCAGCCGATGCCTCGCCCACTCTCCTTTCTCTTTCCAACCTCTTACTCAAGCCCCCACTGGAGGCCAAAGAGGAAAGAAGCCTACAGAAGCAGTCCACACAAGTTAGCTGCCTGCGGCGTGGAAGAGGGCGCCGAAAGGAGAGTGGATTTGGTGCACAAAGCAGATGAAAACCAAAACAAGGTGTATCCGAATAATGCGGCTGTGCGGCGTGTGTGAGAACCCAGTGAAACAAAGCGCACCGCGGGCACTCCAGCAGTACGGACGCCCCGCGCTGCCCTCTGCTCTCACTCCTTGCCCCGTCGGAACGAGGGTGGCGGTAGCTCCCTACTGTGCCCATACGGCACCAGCTCTTCTGATTTCCCGTACAACCTCCACAAACTTTTGCAAATAGTCCTTTATGACCCGGCTGCATCTGTTTCCTGCTGGAACCATGACTTTTCACGCTTTCTGAGAATGTCTTTTGCTCCCGTCTTGGTCCACTGCCCTTGTTGTGAATCAAGATGACTTGCCAATAAGTAAAAGAAAGCATATTGAAAAAGGCTCCAAAAGTAGACTTTCTCTGGGTAGAATACCAAGTTAAAAAGATAAACAGCTCACAGGTAGGATGAAGCTGTAGGTAATGGCATTACACTTTACCCCTCGAAGACTTTAGAAGAACCGAGTGAATTCCTTCTATAGGAAAATAGAAAACTGTTATCTCCCCATTAAAAAAACTTTTTAAAATGATATTTTTGAGAGAGAAAGAGAGAGAGAGAGAATGTGAGCTGGAGAGGGACAGAGAGAGAAGGAGACACAGAATCTGAAGCAGGTTGCAGGCTCTGAGCTGTCAGCACAGAACTAGACATGGGACTCAAACCCACAAATGAACTGCAGGATCATGACTTGAGTCGAAATTGGACACTTAACCAACGAGCCACCCAGTTACCCCACTATCTTCCCCTTTTTAAAATGACCTGTCATATTGTCTGCATTTTTTTTCTGCTAAAATGTGTTTTCTGTCTTTTAGCAATTTTTCTCACTAGAATTTTCACAGTCAATTCCTTAAGTTTGCCTCTGACGAAAGACATCACTATATAAGTTTTTCGTTATTAGGAGGTGTTGTTCTCAGAAAAAGAAATTCTTAAGGATTGTACTTGCATGGAATTTGTGAATAAAATTTTATTTAGGCAAGCATGACACTGAATTACTCCCTGATAGCATTTCTAAGAATTTTATGACTAATTTCCAACATGTTTCCCCCTAAAAGATGCAAGGTTTCCCCAACAAACTGATCTATTTTCCTACTTTGATATTTCACTTCTCCTCTTGGATTTGCTGACAGGGCACAGAGGACTTGCTGTGGTGCTGTGGGAACTTGTTCCTCTGTGTGGGCTGTGAGTGTTGTGGGACTGTCAATTACTGTTACCCCCAGGAGGCTTCCAAAACACTTAGGATAGAAGACAGTTTTTCACTTGTTCAAAATCGTTCCGTTTCTCATTAGGACCTTCTTGACCATCCATGTTTAATCCCTAGGTGGAATCCAGCTCTTTTTGTTCATGAACACTTCAGATGTTCTCCTATTTTTAAAAAAATTTTAATAGTTTTTATTTATTTTTGAGACAGAGAGAGACAGAGCATGAGTGGGGGAGGGGCAGAGAGAGAGGGAGACACAGAATCTGAAACAGGCTCCAGGCTCTGAGCTTCCAGCACAGAACCCGATGCAGGCCTGGAACCCAGGAACCGGGAGATCATGACCTGAGCCAAAGTCGGACACTTAACCGTTCGAACCACACAGAAGCCCATCCAATCTCGGTAGTGGAATCCAGTGAAACTCTCTTTTATCTTACGTGCATGCACACGCACGTGCACACAGCTGGTGAGAAGACTGTAGGTGTACCTCTAAATTGTCATTGTCAGCTTTTCACTCTAAATAGCCACTTAACCAAATACACAGTGTCTCTATTAAAAATTATACATTTCAGTCACTCCCAATTTTAGACACTATCTGGAATGACAAGATAAAAAATGAACCCCAAGAAAAGGCCTTCTAATATGATATTTAAAGCAGTATTTGCTTAAAGCAAAAGATTCATTTCCTGAACTGCTTTTCAAGACAATGCACTGAATACTTAGGAAAAAAAAACAAAAACAAAAGCAAAAACACCCCAACAACAACAACAAAACATTATCTTTCATTCTAATTACTTAGAAAGAAAGCCAGAAAACCTGAGGCTTCTATTAGAAGATATGATAGGTTGGGAATGTTGGCACCTCTCCCTGAATGTGAATCCAGATTCACGGTCTTATGAGCTAAGCATAAATATTAATTGTTAACTAAATGTGCTAATTAAACATGAATAATTTTTACTTTTTATCTGTTCAGGTCCTATTTTCTAAATTTATTTTATTTTATTTTTTAACAAAAGGTCAGATCACTGCAAAATTGCCCATAGTTGTTGCAAAATTACATAGAGCCAGTACTAGACTAGTAATGAGTTAATTTAGAGGATTTGCTTTTTTTTAATTGGGATGTGGATACATAAAGTAAAATGCACATTTCTTAGCATACAGTTCAGTGGATTTTTAAAAAGATGTAAAGTGCATATATTCTAAGCGTACAGTTCAATATATTCTAAAGTATGTATGAATTATGTGATCCCTAACTAGATCAGGATATGAGATTCTGGCCGCTCAGAGACTTCATGCCACTATCAAGTCAATATGGCTACCATCACAAGGAGGGGCGCCTGGGTGGCTCAGTCTTTTGAGTGTCCAACTTGGCTCAGGTCATGATCTCATATGGTCATTGAGTTCAAGCCCTGCATCGGGCTCTGTGCTGACAGCTCAGAGCCTGGAGCCTGCTTCAGATTCTGTGTCTTCTCTCTCTGGCCCTCCCCCACTCATGCTCTGTCTGTCAAAAATAAACGTTTAAAAAATTTAGGAAAAGAAAGACTACCATCACAAGGAAATCACTTTCCTGACTTTTAAAAACATAGGTTACTTTGACAATACTTGGACTTCAAATAAATATAAATATACCCTATGAATTCTTTTATATCTGGCATCTTTCACTAAACATGTGTATGAGATTGATTTATGTTATTTCATGTAGTAATGTGTTCACAAATTTTATTGCTGTGTATGTATAAATATACCATAACTTACTAACTTGTTCTGTTATTGGGCATTGGTATTATTTCCATATTTGTGCTATTGTGAACAAAGCTGCTATAAGCATTCTTGTACAGGTCTTTTGCTGAGCATATATTTTTATTAGTCTGGAATATACACAGATATACACAAAGTATATTCACAGGTATACACAGGTATATACCCAAGACCAATGAAGGTACATGTCCACCAAAAGTCTTGTACAAAAATACTTATAGCAGGTTTACTTTTGGAAATATAGGCATATATTTAGTGCTATTTTCAGTACTTTAAAGTATTTAGCTATAGTAGGGAATGTTGTCTATTTTGCTTTTATTGCCTGTGCTTTTGGTGTCATAACCAGAACATCTTTGCCAAGACTAATGTCATGAAGCTTTTCTTCCACGTTATCCTCTAAAAATTTTTAATTTCAAGGCTTACATTTAAGTCTTTAATCCATTTTGAGCTGCTTTTTGTGTATGGTATAGGATAATGGCCTGATTCCATTCTTTTGTATTTGCATTTCCAATTTTCCCAATACTGTTTGTTAAAAAGACTTTCCACTGGGGATTCTTGGCATCCTCGTTGAAGATCAGTTGACTGGATGTGCATAGATTATTCCTGGGCATGGATCGATTTAGTTCCATTGGTCTATATATTTGTTTTAGGCCTGTCTCATATTGTTTTAATTACTGTAACTTTGTAATATATTTGAAATCAAGAAGTGTGATGCTTCTTCCAGCTTTGTTCTTATGGCTCGAGATTGATTTGACTTTTTGAGATCCCCTATGGTTCCTAAAATTTTTAAGAATGTTTTTCTATTTCTGTAAAAAATAAAAGATATTGGGATTTTGATAGGGACAGCACTGAATCTGTAGATCACTTTGTGTAGTATGGACATTTTAACAATATTAAGTTCTTTCAATTCATGTAGGTTTCAATGTACACGTCTTCTACCTTCTTAGTTTATTCCTAACTATTTTATTGCTTTTTGTGCAGTTGTAAATGGAATTGTTTTCCTAATTTCCTTTTCTCATATTTCGTTGTCAATGTATAGAAACACAATCGATTTTTGTATGTTGATTTTATGTTCTGTAAATGTGCTGAAATTCGTTTATTTGTTCTGTTTTTTTTTTATGAAGTCTTTAGTATTCTCTATGTATAAGATCATGTTCTCTGCAGACATGACAATTTTACTTCTTTTCTGATCCAGATACTTCTTATTTCTTTTCCTTGCCTAATTTCTCTGGCTACAACTTTCAGTACTATGTCAAACAGAGATCGAGCATCTTGCCTTGTTCCTATGTTAGAGGAAAAGTTTTCAGTTTTTCACCATTGTGTATGATGCTAGCTGTAGGCAGTATAGCAATTCCTCAAAAAAAACTAGAAATAGAACTGCCATATGACCCAGCAGTCTCACTTCCTGTATTTATTCTAAATGATTTTTGTTATATTGAAGTAAGTTTCCACTAAAAAGCTTCTGTACACCATCGACAGAGTAAAAAAAGCAACCCATGGATTGATGGAAAATATTAGCAAACTTTATATCCAATAAGGAATTAATTTCCAAACTGTAAGGAACTACTACAACTCAATGGTAAAAGAACTAATTAGTTATTTTAAAAAGGGACTAAAGTGGGGCTCCTGGGTGGCTCAGTCAGTTAAGCATCCCACTTTGGCTCAGACCATGATCTCACAGCTCCTGACTTCGAGCCCTATGTTGAGCTCTGTGCTGACAGCTCAGAGTCTGGAGCCCACTTCGAACTCTGTCTCCCTCTCTCTTTTCCTCTCCCTCACTCATGCTCTCTCTCTCTCTCTTTCCCTCTTTCTCTCTCTCAAAAATAAACAAACATTTAAAAAAGGAGGGGACTAAAGACTTGAATAGACATTTTTCTAAGGAAGGCATACAAATGACTAACAGGTATGTAAAAAGATGCTCAATGTCGCTAATATTAAGGAGAATACAAAACAAAATCATGTGATATAATTTCACACCTGCTGTTAGGATGGCTGTTACCAAAAACAAATAAAGACAGCAACCAGTGGTGAAGATGTGGAGAAATTGAAACCTTTGTACACCCATAGTGCGAATGCAAAATGATGTGGCTGCTATGGAAAGCAGTATAGCAATTCCTCAAAAAACTAGAAATAGAACCATCATATGATCCAACAATCTTGCTTTGTGTATATTTATTCTAAAGAATTAAAATTAAGATCTTAAAGAGATAAGAGCACTTCTGTGTTTATTGCAGCATTATTCACACTAGCCAAGGTATGGAAACAACCTAAATGCCTACTAGTGGATGAATGGATAAAGAAAATATGGCATATACATAGAATGGGATATTATTCAGCCTTGGAAAAGAAGAAATTCAGCAATATACAACTACATGTATAAACCTGGATGATATTATGCTAAGTGAAACAAACCAGACAAAGAAAGACAAATATTATTTTCATTATTCCACTTAGATGAGGTATCTAAAGTAGTCAAACTTACAGAATCAGAGAGTGGAATGGCAGGTACCAGTAGCTGGGGGCAAGGGGAAATGGAGAACTGCTTGCTAATCAACAAGCATACGATTTCAGTTATGCAAGATGAACAAGCTCTAGAGATCGGCTGAATAGTGTTGTACCTGTGGTTAACCATACTATATTGTACATTAAAACTTTGTTAGAGGGGCACCTGGGTGGTTCAGTGGATTAAGCGTATGACTTCAGCTCCAGTCATGATCTCACAGTTCGTGAGTTCAAACCCCACATGGGGCTCTGTGCTGACAGCCTGGAGCCTGCTTCATATTCTGTGTCACCCTCTCTCTCTGCCCCTTCCGTGTTCACACTCTGTTTCTCTCTCAAAAAAAAAAAAAAAAAAAAAAAAGGATATAAAAAAATTTTGTTAGAAGAGCAGAGACACATTAAAAAAGGCATAACATCACTCATCATCAGGGAAATACAAATCAAAACCACAATGAGATACCACCTCACACCTGTCAGAATGACTAACATCAGCAACTCAGGCAACAATAGATGTTGGTGAGGATGCAGAGAAAGAGGAATGCTTTTGCAGTGCTGATGGGAATGCAAACAGTGCAGCCGCTCTGGAAGATGGTTTGGAGGTTCATCAAAAGCTTAAAAATAGAACTATCCTCCAACCCAGCAATTGTCCAAAGGATACAAAAATACTGATTCAAAGTGGTACAAGTGCCCCAATGTTTATAGCAGCATTATCAACAATAGCCAAAGTATGAAAAGAGTTAAAATGTCCATCAAAACATAAATAGATAAAGAAGATGTGGTATAAAAAGTTATAAACAGAGAGGGAGGGAGGCAAACCGTAAGAGACTCTTAAATACAGAAAACAAACTAAGGGTTGATGGGAGAGGGGAAAGTAGGTGATGGGTATTGAGGAGGGCACTTGCTGGGATGAGCACTGGGTGTTGTATAGAAACTAATTTGTCAATAAATTATATTAAAAAATTTAAAAAGATGTTTATATATCACATATATATTATATATAATATTAATATATGTATATGAATATTCCTTGGCAATCAAAATGAATGAAATCTTGCCAATTGCAACAATGTGGCTAGAACTAGAGTGTATATGGTAAGTGAAATAAGTCAGTCAGAGAAAGACAAATATATAATTTCACTCGTATGTGGAATTTAAGATACAAAACAGATGACCATAAGGGAAGCAAAAATTAATATAAAAACAGAGAGGGATACAAACCATTTCAGCCTCTTAAATACAGTGAACAAACTGAGGCTTTCTGGCAGAATGATGCGTGGGGGGAAAGTGCTAAAGGGGTGAGGGGCATTAAGGAGAGCACTTGTAGGGATGAGCAGTGGGTGTTATATGCGAGTGAAGAATCACTAAATTCTATTTATGAAATTATTATTATACTATATGTTAACTAAATTGGATTTAAATTTAAACAAACAAACAAATAATAGATAAAAAATTTGTTAGTAGAGTAGATCTCATGTTAAGCATTCTTACTACAATAAAAAAAAAACCTGCCAAATTGGTTTCAAAGTTGTTTACACTCTCACCCATGCATATGAGTTTCTATTGCCTCTTCATAACAACAAATATTTCAGTCATCTTAATTTTAAACATTCTGGTGGGTATATAGTAACATATCATTATAGTTTTGATAAGCATTGTTCTGATGACTAAAACTGTTAAGGATCATTTCATATGCATATTGGCCATGTACATATCCTTATTTTTAAATATATTTTCAAGTCTATTTTAATAGAGTTGTTGCCCTGATAATTTTGTATTGCATTCTTTGTACTTTTATTATTACTAATGTGAAAGAATTCTTAATATGTTTTAAATACTATTTTGTGGCTTCTTCCTCCCCCAACCCCCACTTTCATTGTCTCCTTTGGAACTATAGAAGTTTTAAGTTTAGTGAAGTTTAATCAATCTTTTTTTTTTTTTTTTTTTTGAGAGAAAGAGAGCATGTATGTGAGCAGGGGAAGGGCAGAGGGAGACAGAGAAAGAATCTTAAGCAATCTCATGCTCAATGCAGAGCCCTATCTTGGGCTCAATCTCATGATTGAGATCATGACCTGAGCCAAAATCACGAATCAGATGCTTAACCGACTAAACCACCTGGTACCCCACAGTCTATCTATTCTTGTGTCTTGTGTAAGAAATATTTCTCAATTACCCTCAAAATGAAGTACTAGTCTTCCGTTTTCTTTTAAACTTTTAAAAATTTGGCTTTCATATTTAAGTCTTTAATCTACCTGGAATTGATTTCTATACATAGTTAGAGGGAGAGTCAGGTACACATATATTTTTCCATTAGAATACCAGTTGTTCCACTATCAGGTATGTAATGTACTGTACCTTCTCTCCAGATTTGCAGTACCAAGTCTGAAGAACATTGGGTTTACAACAAAGGTTTGAGTAAGTCTTTAGATCTTCTGTTGTCTTTTCCTGTGCCAATACAAGATTGTCTTAATTCCCATAGCTTTATTTCCAACCTTGATATCTGAGTCTTGGTATCTGTTTCTCCATATCATATCAATTTGTTTTTATGGAATTGTATTAGTTCTATTAATTATTTTAGAGGAAATTAACATTTTCCCAGGTTTTTGTTTTGTTTTGTTTTGTCTTCTAACAATGAATTTATTGTGTCTCTACTTATTTAAGACTCCTTTGGGGCACCTGGATGGCTCATTCAGTTATGCGTCCTACTTCAGCTCAGGTCATGATCTCACAGTTCCTGGGTTCAAGCCCCACATTGGGCTCTTTGCTGACAGCTCAGAGCCTGGAAACTGCTTTAGATTCTCCTGCTCCCTCTCTGCCCTTCCCCCACTCACATTCTCTGTGTCTCTCTCTCAGAAATAAATAAACATTAAAATTTTTTTAAAAAACATCTTTAATATCTTTCAATAAACTTTCATAATTTTTAAAATAAATTATTACACATCTTATATTAGATTTATCTTCATATTTATGTTTTTCTTGCTACTGTTAATAGAAGCCATTTTTATTAGAGAATAAATTTTATATAGTTGTCTGGTTTTTCATGTCTTAGTTAAAAGAATAATCAGTAAAATTTTTTCTATTAAATCTATTAGAAATTAATATATTAATCAAAGTAAAGAAGCAGCTTACTGAAACTTCTGAAATATTTTATTAAACTTTAATATTAAAATTAATATTAGTAACATTAATTAATGCTTTATAAATGGTGTTCTCATGTTTTCAGTTAAAGGCCTAAAAATTAAAGTGGAAATCAACACAAGTAAAATTTTTGTACATTTTTTTCCTTTAATATGGAAGGTGCCAGAGGAAGTTGGAGGTTTCAGAATTCTTTCAAAGTAATTTTCCTTTTACAATCTATTTTCATTTTTCTTCATATTCCATTTTGGAAATTCACAATTATTAAAAAGTAGTCAGAGTTAAAAATGGGCCTTTATCTTATCTGTAGACAAAATATTAGTTCCATTGTTTAAAAATTTTTAAAAACTTTATAATCAGTTCCAAGAGCATGCAGCACACATGATAGAGCTGGATTTTTTTTTTTTTTTTTGAGAATTGTATATTCTATCTATCATTAAAGCTCCAGATTACTGTGTTTCCTTCTGATACTGGCACAAATTTCTTATCAGATATCAGTATCACTTTATATTATGATTGATCCCTAGTATCGTATTTCCAGATCACACTGTACACTCTAGATTGCTCAATGCTGCTTTAAGTTTTCTACACTAAAATCACAGTTGTAGCCACCATACATCTTCCTCCCCTAAGCCTAAGTAGTTCCTAGAGATGGAAACTAATTTTTCTGAGTGACTTTAGTCATTCCACAAGTGGACTAGAATGCATGCGCTCAGCATCTGCTGACTGGAAAATGCCCATCTTACTGTCTCTTCTGGCTTGGTTTTTATCAGTGGCAAGAATTCTATACTCTGATTATTTGATTACATTTGGCCTTTTATGAAAAGTTCAATATGATTATTTCTAAAGTCTGTGTCTTTTTAGTGTTATTTATTATTAGCTCTTCCTATTCCTTTCTGGTACTATGCACTAGAAATCATATTAGAATTTTTATTAATAAAAATCAGAAATTGTATTCTTTTTTTTTTAATTTTTTTTTTTAATGTTTTGTTTATTTCTAGGAGAAAGAGAGAGAGACTGCGTGAGCAGGGGAGGGTCAGAGAGAGAGGGAGTCACAGACTGAAACAGGCTCCAGGCTCCGAGCTGGCAGTCAGCACAGAGCCCGACGCGGCTCGAACCCACGAACCGCGAGATCATGACCTAAGCGAAAGTCGGACGCTTAACCGACTAAGCCACCCAGGCGCCCCCAGAAATTGTATTCTAAGGGTCTCATGTTAGAATAGATACTTATGAATACAATGAGCAAACCAAATATTTGGGCTACCTTATATTGAAAGTTAATAATAAAATATCTGCACTGAAGAAATTGAAGTATTCTACTTTTTTGCATAATTTAAGATGCTATCACATTTTTCTCTAAATAATAAGTAATCTTTTTAGTGATACAGTGATAAGTTAGCAAGAAAGCCTTTTGTTAGACATTCAGTTAAAAAACAAAACATGCTGGAATAGATACTGCTCTAGAACGTAAACTGTTTCCCATTTATAATATTCCACATAGCTATTCAAAGATAGATAGGTTAAATTAAATTTTTCATTGTTTTTTTTTTTAATTTGGGTACAGAGTTATTTATTAAATCCCATTTTGAGTTTTCAAAAATATCTAAAATCTCTAGATATTTGTAAGTTTAGTAACACTAAGTTAATTTACAGTTAATATAGATAACAGGAGAGCTGTCCCTCATTAGTGCTCAGTGGCTTAGATGATGGTAGGGTATCCTAGAAGACAGATCCATTTACAATTTTCAATTGGCTATGGGCTAGTCTCATAAAAACCGTTGAGTTATAAATATCAGGCTCAGTTATAAGTATTTTACCCTATTTCACTGTGATTTAATAACTGGGTCTATATTACTAAAGAGAAATAGACATTATTTTCGGGCAACTGGTGGCCCAGTCGGTTGAGCATCCAGCTTCATTTCAGGTCATGATATCATGGTGCATGAGATTGAGCCCCTCATCAGTCTGTCTGCTGTCAGTGCAGAGCCTGCTTTGGATTCTCTGTTCCCATCTCTCTCTCTCTGAACCCCCTCCAAAGGTAAACATTAGAAAAAGAAATTGTTTGCAACTATTTGGCATATGTTTATGAACCCATGGTGTCCTGAACCCAGCTTATAATGAGAGCTCATGGTGCACATCTTTTTGTTCAGTCACATTATATTGGTAATGACACCAGCCCTGGTGGGAATATTTACACCATAGAAATTGGCAAGTTCCACAAATCATGTTCTTTATTTTTAGAAGGACATTTGTTAAACATTACCAGCACATTACTGATATTAATTTATATTTTATTTCACTCAATCTTCACAATAAACTAGTAATATGTTTTTTTGTCACCATTTCAAAAGAGAAGAAGTTGGAATTCAGAAAGATTAAATAATGTTCTAAGAACTTAATTCAAAATGGAGTCATAATTCAAACCCAAATCTGATCCCAGGGGAAATTAATTTATAAATGTTATCCTGTATCCTTCTTGAGATAGATGTTTAGGTCATATCTTGATGTTACTCAAGTACTATCTTGAATTAATTACTTACTGAATAACATTCCTATTTTTAACAGAGGATGTTAGGATTTTTAAGGTAGGCTTGGAGAGAAGGGGGAATTAGAAGAAGAATTCAGTACAAAATTCGTTTTGATAAATGTGTATACAGTCAAGTATGGGTGAAGAGCTAAACAGGAAAAGCATACATCATATCTACAGTATAGAAACTTGATTGGAATATAATTTTTGTTACTCTCAGCTTGAAAAAATGATCAAGAAATCCAATATTAAATAAGTCAGTATTAACACTAATAGTACACTACAATTACCATAAATACTGACATTACTATTATTGCTATTACTACTTCTACCATGTTTTGACTGCTTACTATGGCCCAAGTTGGGTGCAAAATGTTTTAGATAGTAATATATTATTTGAATCAGTCATTCAGCATATATTTAACACCTGGTCTGTATAAGCCATTGTCAAAATCTCAAAATTTCATAAAGAAGTGTTATGGGCTGAATATTTATGTCTCTGCAAAATTCATGCTAAGAACCTAATCCTCCTTGTGATTGTATCAGAATGTGGGGTAGAGCCCTAATGAATGGGATTATTGCCCCTACAAAAGAGACCACATAGAGTTCTTTCATCCCTTCACCATGTGAGGACACAGTGAGAAGATGGCCTTCTATGAACCATAAGGAGTGCCCTCACCAGACACACTATCTGTTGGCATCATGATATTGGACTTCCTAACCTCCAGAACTGTGAGAAACAAATATTTGTCATTTAAGCCACCTAGTCTATGGTATTTTTTTACAGCATCCCAAATGACTAAGGCAGCCAGTATTATTTTATTGTTATAAAATGGGGGTCCATTTATAGGTGAGAAAAATAAGTTTTAGAGAAGCTTCCTAATTTGTTTAATATTTGAGTGTCTGGACTCTTAATCTTACCTTATTAATGTGTGATTTACTAGGCTTCTGGAATTCCCAGGCAATTGTCTCTAAGATAATACAGCTGTGCGTGACTGACATGAACTATTCACCTAAGAGGCCTTGGGGTGATACTGTGAAACACCATAATATCACCACCTAACTTTTGAGGCGAGAATTTGAGGCCTTGTAATTTCATGTGAGATGTAATGATGTAAAGTCTACTTCCTTAGCTATGTGAAGCTATGAGGTACCAAAAAATTCACACTGAAAAGTCCACTGGTTTTTTAGTCTCTAGATTTCTCCTGAGAATGAAAGGGAGCACAAATGCTTGGAGAAATGGCCAGGGATTAACACAGGGAAAATGACTAAATACATACTGAACAGTTCTAAGTATTCTAATAAAGATGAAAATCCTGGGTATTAAGAAGGGCACGTGTTAATGTATAAGTTATTTATTGTCATCATTATTAGAACAATTAGAGCACAGGGTGTTATATGTAAGTCATGAAGCACCAAATTCTACTCCTGAAACTAATATTATACTATATGTTAACTAAGTAGAACTTAGATAAAAACTTGAAACAAACAAAAAGAATTCAAAACATAAAAAAGGAAATAGATTGTTTCTCTATAAAAATTCACTTATGAGAAAAACTAAAAAAAAAACAAATTGTACATTGAGAAGTCCAGTAGACATTTTCATTTCTAATTTGATGTGGTCTTGCATTGGAGTCCTGGCTTCACTCCTTAAATAGACTTTGTCTAACACAATAAAAAATTCATTTTATTCAATGGAATTACCCCCTATATTAGATTTTATTATTTTTACTTGAGTCTCATAACAGAAACTCCATATTTATTTCAAAATGGTGTATTGTTACTTCCACCAAGACATGTTAAATTTGATAGTTTTGAGCAAAATGGTGATGACCAACCAGGCAATTTAATGGTCTCATGATTCAGACTTGAAACAATCTAGAGTGGATATTATATAATATTCCATCCTCAAACTAAAGAAGACCATAATTAAGTTGTCAGTGCTAGGTGTATTTTATTTCCTTAGGTATATATTTCAGTAAATAATTATAATTTTGACTTTCACAGGAGTTTTGACTACTTAATATCTATCTGAAAGCATGTAATTCTTGAGCATTTCACAGCTCCATTAAAGATAAAGGGGTGAATGCAAGGCAGCTATTTGAAGACAATATACATGACTGGATGGAGCTGGTGGCATGGTGTACTTTTATACTTTGTAGTATAAAAGGCATTGTAGAGATCATAGAGTCTAACTACTGTCTTTTCAAACTTTTTATAATGTTTATGACAGAACTGCAGAAACAAACTAGGATGATCAAGAAGAAAAAGACAAAAGGATCATTTAAAATCATTTTTCTTCTTTGTTGTTAGAATATGAGAGCATGTAAAACCAAATTATACCTTGAGCATTTCTGAGTTTTTAAGTGTTAATTCCATTGGTAATTAAAGAGTATTAAATATCACTATTGGTCAGACACTGTTTTAAGTACTCTATGCAGATTTTCTCATTTGAAATTTCTTTTATCATTAGCAGAATTTCCATAGATATTCCTGTCACAATATTAATGTTATGATCAAAGAGATAGCATATGAGTTGCCCCACAAAATAAATATTTTGAGTAATCATATTTTCAACAAATATTTACTGAGTGTTAGCTAGATAGGACACACTGTTAAATTCTAAGTAAATAGGAGAGACTAAACTCCTGACCTCATATACTATATATTATAGACGGTGAAGCAGGAAATAATATAAGGATGTGATATAATAGGTAGCAATAAAAATTAAAGTGAGAGGATAGTGAGTGAGAGAGTGAGTGATGAGGGTGCTATTTTATATAACAAGAGGAGTTCTGTCTGAGATGTGCCTTTTGGGTAGAGGTGTAGATGAAGTAAAGGGGCAAGCTTTATGAATATTCAGGGTGAGGATATTGGAGGCTCAGCAAATCCAAAGACTCAGGATTGGAATGTTCAAGGAGACCAGGATGGCTGGACAAGGAGCAGGCACGGAGAAGCAAATAGGAAACAAGGTCTGAGAGCCAGCCATGGGGCAACTGAGCAAAAGCCACACAGACACATGCACCTTCAACTACCTTGCCCCTTTTCTGCTCCTTTAAAATTGTTTAGAAAAATCACATTCTGATTAAATCCAAATCTCTATCTACTCCAAGCCTGAACTGCTTCAGCTGCAACTGGAAGAAAAACAAAAACATCTTTTCTGTCTGTTTCTCATTTGAAATCTAAGATCATGAACCTCAGATGAGTGGGATCAAGAATTATGTCATAAACTTGTAAGTATAAAAGTCTTCTTATAAATCAGGTGGAGATGTAGAATTGGGTACAATGTGAGGAGTGAAGGACGGGAGGTGTAGGCTGATGGTAAATAGTTGGAAGTCATTACTGTGCAAATGGCATGCGAGGGAATAAACATGGCTAGAAATTAGTCCAAAGACCGAGTTCTCAGAGACACCAACTTGTGGAGTACAGACACAGAAGAAGATGCAGCAAAGGGGGATGAATTATGTAGGAAAAAAATCAGGGCTTGTGACATCCCAGAAGTCATGTGAAGACAGTGTTTCAAGTAGAATGGACTGATCATCTATGGTAAATACTGTGGAGAGTTGAGCAAGAAGGGATTGGTCATTAGGTTTGGCAATGTGGATGTCTTGGGAAGGGCAAGTCTAATTGAGACAGGCACAAGAGGATGTGGGAAGTGGGGAAGTGGAGTTTGCAAGTTTGGACATTTCTTTCCAGAAATGTTGTTATAAAAAGGATCAAAGGTCAACGGTAGTTAGAACAACATATAGAATCCAGGGAAGAATGATTTCTAATGGGAAATGTTGTAGCATGTTTGTACAAAGATGGTAATAAGCCAGTAATAGTAGTGATAATAATAAGTGATGATGAGAAAAGCATAATTTCAGACACAATTGCTTTGAGTAAGTGAAGGAAGGTGGGATCCAGTGCCTGAGTAGAGAAGTTGGCCTTGAACAGGACCCCGGAGAGTTTGCTTTTATATTTGGAGAGAAAGTAGAATACGAATGAGTACAGATGAAAGTGGGTAGATGAGGTAATGGAAGTTTGTGGAAGTTCTCTCCTGATTGCTTGTCTTCTCTCTGTGATATAAGAAAGATCAGTGGCCGAGAATAAGAAGGGAGACTCTGTTGAAGGTTTAAGGAGAAAGAAGGTAGGTATAGTTTCTTGCCATCAAGGAAGAATGAATGAAATGAGGAAATGCAGTTGGTCAGAATTTTTGAACTCATGTTCATAAGTTTAAAGTCAAGGTATGGAAGAAATGTCTAGGTGGGGATTTGAGTTACAGCAGGAATAATGATTTAGATAAAAACAACCACCCAGATATTTGATAGCAGGTAGTTTTTTAAAATATAAAGAACAATAATGGTGTGGAAGTGAATCTAGGTAAAGAATAATCTTCTCTCAGCTTCCAGGGTTGGCTAGATTTTATATAAATATCTAAAAATGTAAACATTTGGCTATCTTGAATTAAGGTATCCCTAATGAGAACAAATTACAACATTTTACATACATATTAAATTTTAGACTTCATTAAGCCTCCATAGAGTGACATGTAGGCATGTTCTATTCTTTATTTATTCATTGCTTGACCTGGCACATATACTATTGGATGGCACTATGTGACAACTACTGTAAAAGGCACTTATAATGCTGAGCAAAAGTAAGTATTGTTCCTCTTGAAGTGAATTTATAACATAGTGCACAAGGAGAGACAGATATTAAATAATGACCCTAATGAATGTAAAATTTAAAACAAAGGTAAATACTCTGAAGGAAAGGGATAGGGTACCATAATAGTGTCTGAAAAAGATTCCTGATATATCCTGAGAGGAGAAGAGAGTCAGGAATGTTAATATATGAGAAAAGAGTTAACTAGGTAAAAAGCAGAGGGATGGGCATACCAGACAAAGTGATTAACATTAGCAAAGACCTCATGACGGGAATGAAAATGACCTGTTTGTGAGACTGAGAGATCTATATGGTTGGAACACAGAGAGAAAGGGGACAAGCAGTACACACTGAATTTGGACCGGCAGGCAGGGAACTGGCTACCCAGGTCCAGGTGTCTGGAGTGTATTAGCCTTAATCTTATCATTGGTGGAAGCCATCAAATGGGATTAAGCATGGCAGGAGTATGTGCGACCTGATTGGATTTGGCAGTATTCTAATAAGGTAATGTTACCTGAATGAGAGTGGTCACACTGGAGATGGTGAGACGCAGAACTTTCCAAAGATATTTAGGAGGCAAAAATCAAAAAGACTTGTTGGTGGATTGGATATGGAAAGCATGGAAGAAAGAGGAAAATTCCTTTTTCCTTATCTAACAAACTGCCTCTTACAACTCAGTTCAAATGTCATCCATTTAGGTTTACATTTTCCAACTATCTTATTAGTATTAAAAAGAGGCTAGTGTCCTTCAGGTTCTTTTGGCACAATATTCAGATCTCTGTATGGCCCTTAAAATAACTTCCCTGCTGAAGAACTGTCTCTTCAGTGGAATTCCCAAAAGCAGTGACCGCGCTTTATTCCTCTTTGTATTCTAACATGTGAGATCATACCTTTCAGATAATAGATGTTCACTGAAATCCTATTGGCTGACAGAACAAATTAAGACGTCACAAATAAAGCCAAAATGCATTAAATCAGCACATATATTTTTTAATAACAAATACAGTTTCATTTTTTGATATACATATCTACATACAGATAGGCTTATTTCACTGAAGAAATTAGGTGATCATGAAATATGAACTCTTAGGGGCTCCTGTGTGGCTTAGTCAGTTAAGGGTCCAGCTCTTGTTTCAGCTCAGGTCATGATCCCAGGGTCATGGGATTGAGCCCCACATAGGGCTCTGCGCTGAGCTTAATTCTCTCCCTCTGCTCCTCTCCCCCACTTGTGTGTTCTCTCAAATTAAAAAGAAAATATCTGAACTCTTAGAAAAAATATTTAGTAGTGTGTAATATCAATAATTTGAGAAGACTCTGCAAACTCACAATTTTCAGTTTTCATTTATTATCCCATATCTTTTTCTAGTTCTCCTCAAAGGATTTTTTAGTTAAATATACAAACTATATTAGCAAATATACTAAAACACAAATTTTTGAAATGTATTAATAGTATTCATTAATACTGAAAAATGGTATATTTCAGTTTTAGTAGAACAATATTTTGAAAATGATTTGGGAATACTAAGTGAATGAATGTGTTACAATGATGCTTAATTTTTCAATATTCATATTCTACTTCATTGTTTTCCATACAAATTAATTATATTACCTTTACTAAATATTTTTTATATTTAACATTTTTGTAAAGGGTTTACATAATTTTGTCTAGTTTCCATACTATGTAAAATATGACTTACTGAATAGATTGTTAGATCTTTTTTCAATTGTTTTTATGATTATGAATTTTATTCAGTATAACTTATTGAGTGCTTGTTTTGTGCACGGTGCTATTTAAGTGCTAGAGGTGCAAAAGCTTGGAGTCCCCAGGGGTAGGAAAGAGAAACTTCCCATTTAAAGGTCAGATATTAGAGCAGGGCAAGTAGAAAAGGCTGTGGGAGTGTAGAGATGGGGGTGGCTGACTAACTCTTTCCGGGGAAATCAGAGAATCTGTCACAGAGACATATATCTTGAAATGTCATGGGGAAATAGATGCTTAGGAGGTAGAAGGAGCCACATGGTTGAAGGTCTAGGTTGTGAACTATGTATGCTCAGTAATTAGGAAATGCTAACTATGATGAGAGCAAAATGTTCATATGGCTTAGTGTCAGAAGATGAGGCTGTGTGTTCTTTGGTCTTCCGGTAACAGGAACAACAGCAACAGTAGAAAAAAAGAAAAATAATCCTTACTATTTAACTAAATAGTATGAATCCCTATCATTCAAAGAGTTAATAATAACAATGGCAAAGATAGTGTCAACTCTAAACCATTGACATCAGCTGAACACCGAAAAGTATTAAGATATAACAGGTAGAATATGCCAACATTCACTAAGTATGCACTATTATTTGTAGTATTAATGAAATGTGGACCCATATGGGGCAAAAGGCTAAGGATGATTCATACCCTCTTAGAATCTTGGTATGGTGGTGTCTCTAAAAGTTAAGTGGCGTGCTTCCGAAAGACTTCTGTAACACTCCTTTTCCTAGCTTAGAGCAACAAGATCTGAGGCATAAAAGAGCTCTGGAAACATGTCAGTGTCTCTAAAGAGACTCAGCTCTATGCCACAGAAACCACAGCATGGCTGGGATGTGAAGGGGAGGGACCATGTCACTGACACACCATTGTCATCTGCAGCAGATGAAGGAAGCTGTCTGGAGGTGAGGGCAGTGGTGAGTGAAGAAGAGAGGATAAACAGCACTAGATTCAGCACGAGGAGAGTGTGGTTTAAGGAGCTTCTCTGAATTTACCTCCCCCATTCTGAAAAGCAAAGCGAGCCATGCCCCTAGGCCAAGGACAAAAGAGGTTTGGTAGTAGGACATTCCCAACTACAGAAACAGCACTGTTATTATGAGCCTTTCCCTGCAGCCCACTCTTCCTGTGCTAATCCCACATTTGTGGAAACAACCAAACAGATGTCCAGATGGAGCAGATCTTATCTATAAAAACAGAAGGGAAAATAAAATGAAGAAAGAAGGCATATTTAAATTCAAAGATAGTGATTTTATTGTCTGGCTTTACAAAAGTGATATACCATAAGCAGGTATGTATATTGAGATTAGACTTTAGGGTAGGTCACATTGCTTGCTGGTCATTCTTTAGGTATTAACTAATAGTCCATACTTTTTATGTGTTAAAAGGCAAGTCCTATCTAAATTGAAACTTCATCTCCCTTTCATTGCAAATTCCCACTGTGTCCCTACCCCCAGCTCAGGCCAGCCCTTGCAGTCCAAGGGAGAAAGAGATGTGATCTGTCTCTCCCTCTTTTTTTTTTTTTTTTTTTAATCTGTTTTTCCACTCCCTCCTCACCTGGCTGCATTCCTTTACCTCCAGTGTCTAGGCAGGAGGAGGCCTAAGAGGAAATGCTACTATTGTTTCTTGGCTTTAGGCCCTCTTGTGGCAGACACATGAATGTTAGCTTCTCTTTGTAACACCTTCTATTATTGGAGAACTCTCCTCACCCAGCTGGTGTCTTTCATGTTCCAGTTCCTGATGCACTGACCTCCACTAGCTTCTCATGGCTCTTGTTAAATAGCGGTTGTAGTGACCTATGCCATGCTTCTTTCTGCTTTGTTCTCATAACCACAGCAGGTTATTATCCTGGGATGGGGCCCTTGAAAAATTGACCAAGCCTGGCTAACTTATAGAGTATCCATTTTGGCTTATGGGAATTATGCATATTCATGCTCCTCTACCAACCTCTAGAAGTTAGTTCAAGCCCCCTTTTCTGTAGCTTTCTGTCTCTTTTGTTCAGCAACCGGGAGCAGCTCATGCCAACTTCCTGCCTTCCGAGTCTTTCAGGCAGAAGTCGAGTTCTAATCTTTGTACCTGATCCCTAAGTTTCTTCAAGGCCTGTCATGCTATCTCCTCAGTAGCAGCAGAACAAAGGCCTGCAAGCATCCAGTCTATGGATTGAGTCTCTCCTCTGGCAAGCACTTCACTATCTCCTGGAGCTTCTTATTCTCCTCCTCTGGCTTGGAGGCAGCCCGCCCTTCCTTTGAGGACAGGAGGGAAGAGGAATCACAACCTTAGCACGTTAGCACTATGAGGCCTATCACACTTTCCTGCAAATGGCTCTCCCTAATAGTTCTTATACGGAAACAGAAGCTGGAGAGGATGATGAGGAAGGGTCACAAAGCCAGGAGTGTCCTCTTTTTAGCAATTCTAGCAATAATAGTTTATCTTTCAGTCTTAGAAAATACATTTGTCTTCTATTATGATTGTCACCAGTTACCACAAACTTAATGGTTTAAAACAACACAAGTTTATTGCCTTATCATTCTTTTAAATTTTTTTTTAATATTTTTTATTTATTTCTAGGAGAGAGAGAGAGAGAGACAGCGTGAGCAGGGGAGGGTCAGAGAGAGAGGGAGTCACAGACTGAAACAGGCTCCAGGCTCTGAGCTGGCAGTCAGCACAGAGCCCGATGCGGAGCTCGAACCCACGAACCGCAAGATCATGACCTAAGCGAAAGTCGGACGCTTAACCGACTAAGCCACCCAGGCTCCCCATGCCTTATCATTCTTTTAATCAGAAGTCTAACTAACATGTCTTACTGGGCTAAGATTAAGGTATTGGCAAAATGTGTTCTTTTTTGGAGGCTCTAAGGGAGAATCCACTTTGTTACATTTTCCAGACCACCTGGAGGGTCCACCTACATTTCTTGGTTCATGACACCTTTCCCCCATTTTCAAAACAAGCAATGTGGATTCTCTCTGACCCTTTTTCTCTAGAGTCTTAGACTATTCAGGCTGCCATAACAAAATATCATAGACTAGGTGGTTTAAACATTAGACATTTATTTTCTCACAGTTTTGGATACTAGAATTTCAAGATCAAGGTGCCCTCAGGTTTCTGACCTTTCTTCCTGGTTTATACACAGCCACTTTCTTTCTGTGTTTTCACAGTTTCTTCTCTATCCATGCACAGAGGTGCGGGGAGAGAGAGGGAGGAGAGTAGGAAGAGAGGAGGGAAGCTGGGAAAGGAGGGAGGAAAGGCAGGAGGCTTAGCAGGGAGAAAGAAGAAGAGACAAAGAGAGACAGAGAGAGGTCTAGTATTGCTTTATTTTCTTAAAATGACACTATTCCTATCAGATTAGGGTCCCATCCTTAGGATCTAATTAAACTTAATTATCTCTCTCAAGGCCCTCTCTCCAAATACACTGTGGATTAGGGCTTCAAGATATGGGTTTTGGGGAAACAAATTTATAACTTGTCATATCTAGTGATTTTCTGTGACTATAGAAAAGAAAGGTCCTCTGTTTTTAAGAACTCATAGTGACTGTATTGTGCCTACCCAGATAACAAAGTTAGTTTCTCCATCTCAAGATCTTTAACCCTAATTACATCTGCAAAATCTCTTTTTTCAGGTAAAGTAGTATATTCACAGGTTTGGGGGATTAGGCTGTGGACACATCTGGGGGGGACATCATTCTTACTACTACAAGAAATTCTAGATATGTGACATGTCCAGTTGAACATTCTGTCACATGTTATAGTTCACTGAACACCATTTTGTGTTGTGTCAGTTTCACTGCCCCTGAACATTTTATTTTATCAGTTTATAGAAGGAATAATTATTGGAGAGGATGTTTTAGGCTTGGGAGGTAGAAAATCATAATATATTAAGTTATTATATCTGTTGTATTTAGTAATTGTGCCTTTTTTTTATGACTCAAGGAACATTTTCTCTCAGATTGTGAGGTGTTCGATTAACCCACTAAAAGCATCCACTACAGAAAACAAATAACTTCAAATGAAGGCAATATCAAGGAACAATGTCCTTTTTCTTTCAGACACACTGGAGAGGAGAATGCAATTTTGGAAGAGATATGGAAGTTTGTAGTTCTCATTGAAACTAAGTTTCAATATGTACTAAAGCAAAGCAGAGGATATAAAGGACAGAAGAGGAAAACATTTTCTGCCAATGTACTCAGCAAAACTTAAGGGAAGTTTGGTAAACAATAGAAGACAACATCTTGATTTATAGGAATGTGCAACAGGTCACATATATAAATTATCAAACCAACAAATACGTAGATGTTTGGCAGTCCCAGCTTATCGTCACTCGGGAGCAATTAATGATAAAAAAGAGAATGTATTGAACTACATGTTTCTATAATTACATGGTAGACTTAATCCTCTTTTATGTCTTGAGCATATAAACTTGCAGCTGGTTTTGCATGTTTTGGAAGGCAATTGGAGAGTGTCAAAAAGACATTTCTGAACTATCTACTACTCAGACCCTACAATGCCTAAAATTTCCCTATTGTGTAGTGGTCTTTTTTGGAGTGAAGCCTGGCTCTCTCCAGGGTGTGGTAATGAGACTTTTAAAAGGTAAGTATATTAAGTTAGGAATATCTTCACCTGAAATTTAGCATATTGCTGACTTCATTCAGGAGGTCTGAAATAACAAGAGAAAACTATGAATTTATAAGAGAACTTCTGCAAGGGGAGATGCTATAAAAAGGAGAGCTAGAAATTACTTGGAACTTTGCCTTATTTCTTACAAGGTGGGGAAACAGTGCCTTGGTTATCCAGCTATTCAGAGTTTCTTATCACTCAAAGCTCAGAGCCATGAGCAAAATCTGGGGAGTATAGAATCTAGCAGTTTCCATGTTCTTTCCTAAAACAAGAAAAGCGGTGAGATGTGGGGTGTTGTCTTGGACTGGAAAGTAGATTTGAATACTGGCTGAAATAAATAGGGAATATGAATAAAGATGGAGAATTTATAACGTGTTGCTTATTTTTTCAGCTATTTAAAATATGAACATGTACGGACAAGGACACGATCATAACATGGGAAAAAGAAAGGGGTTAAGTTAGGGGCAGTGTTTTTGCTTTTTAAGAAATTTAAATTATTATTATTTTTTCACAATAAGACAAGAAAAAACTGAGAGGTGCATAAAGAAAACTGAAATTCTCAACAAATTCAGTTTTTAGAGGAAAAAAAATCACCTATATTAAATTCACTTGTATAAAGCAGAAGGCAGAGACAACTAAATATTTCTAAATTAAATTTGATTCTTGTTTTTCTGAACTGTAAGAGCATAAATCTGAAAAATCAAAACAGACTTTCAGTATTGGTCATGACTTCTTATAAAAATACTTAGACAAATATATATTTTGGTAGATCTACTATTGGAGTTCAGTTTTATTCAATAGAATTGTTTCTGATTTCCAAAATATGAAACATGTCAGGCAGAATTTTGAAATTAGTCCATAAAAGAAAAGTGAATCAGAATTTTCTTCTAAAACGTGTAAACATTTCCACCAACAATGAATGAAAATTCTGTGCAGTATATTTTCAGTTTTGGGTTTTTTTTTTTTTGATCATCGGATTTTGATAGATGCATACATAGTGGTATCTCATTGTTTCATTTGCATTTCCTAATGAAAAAGGATAGCATCTATTCATATACTTTTTTGTTCTAGGTACATCTTTTGGTGAGATACCTGCTCAGATCTTTTGCCTATTTTTAAATTTGGATTTTTTCTTTACTGTTGAATTTTAAGAGTTATATATATATATATATATGTGTGTGTGTGTGTGTATATATATATATGAGTTATATATATATATATATGTATTATGTATGCATTATGTATTTATATTATACATATGTATTTTTATGGGTTATATATATATAGGGACACCTGGATGGCTCGGTTGGTTAAGCATCTGACTCTTGATTTTGGCTCAGGTCATGATCTCATAGTTCATGGGATCAAGCCTTGCATCGAGCCCCACACTGAGCTCTACTTGGGATTCTCTCTCTCTTTCTGTCTCTCTTACTCTGAACCTCCTCTGCTTGCACTCTCTCTGTCTCAAAATAAATAAATGAACTTTAAAAAGTTATATGTATGTAACTTTAAATGCATATGTAAATATACATATATTTTTTGACACAAGAATTCCTTGTTTATTTTGGGTCTAAGTTCTATATTGGATATGTTTTGCAAATATTTTCATCCAATCTGTGGCTTGTCTTCTCATTCTCTTTACAGTGTCTTTGGCAGAGCAAACTTAGAATTTAAAAAAATGTAACATCAATTTTTGCCTTTCATGGATCATGTTTTTGGTGTATGTAAAATCTCTTCACCAAACCCAGGGTCCTGTAGATTTTCTCCTATGTTTTCTTCTAGAAGTTCTATCATTTTCCATTTGACATTTAAACCTCTGATCAATTTTGAGTTAGTTTTTGTGTACAGTGTAGACTTGTAAATTTTTGACTTGAGCAACCGGGTATGTAATGGTAATGTTTACTAAGATGAGAAAGATTGAGCAAATCAGTTTTGGAGTTGGAGGTTGGAATAAAAAAGTCCAGGTATGGACACATTATATGGTTCTATTTAATAAGCATAGTTATGTCAAGCAGGCAGTTGATAGAAGAGTAATAGATTTCCACATTCCAGTAATATTGGGAAGTTCAGGAACATGACATACTTTCACCAGGTATAAACCAGATATGAACACCAGATATAATAAACTCCATCTTTCCTCACCTCTCCTTCTTCCTAAAATATATTGAAAAGTTTCAAATTTTCTGTTTTTAGGAATTTTGTGGCTTATATACAGTATACATAGGTTAGAACCTCTCTTGTCCGAGACCTATTTTTATGGCTAGTCTGTGATGGAGAATTACTGTCTAATTAAAATTTGACCTTAGTGAGATCTATTCAAGCTATAGAATAAGAGCAAAGCTTCCAGATACTGTGACACATTTAACCCAGAGGTGTAAACTTTTATTAAAGTTTTGCTGTTCTGCTGGTGAGGGGACAAAAATGGAAGTTCTAGACAAACTGGCCAAGTGGTTTTGGATTAAAATTCTTTCCACCCCAATGGGATTTGCTTTGACAAATAAAAAGATAACATGTGTGGAGCACTTAACATTGTACTTGGCATATTGTAAGCACTTGTATTTATTTCTTATAGTTTTTTAAAATTATCTCTATTTTATGTTTTGTTTTCTTTCAAATTTTTATTTAAATTCTAGTTAGTTATTATATAGTGTAATACTGGTTTCAAAAGTAGAATTTAGTGATTCATCACTTATATATATAACACCCAGAACTCATCACAACTGCTTCCTTAATACCTATCACTTACTCTTGTTAAATTGGTTGGTTCTTTCTCCTTCCCCATACATGCAACAGTGTGCAATCACATATGAAGACCAGTTGTTCAAATGGAAAAGAATGGCATAATAGATTTCCGATCAATTTAATGAGTACAGTGAAAAATACTAAAAGTTAGCTACAAAGATGTAGCAAAGAGGCTTGCTGTTGGCAACAACTGGGTATTTGAAAAGAAAATTTTGATAAAATCATAGAATTCCTATAGCTCAATTATGAGTTAGAAGCAAAGGATAATTTCTGTTGCTGTTTATGTTTAAAATTATAGGGGTACTCTCAATAAAATTGTAATAGATATTTGTATAGTTGTACCAATGGATTGATTTATCACAGCTTTTATTTTTGAGGGGTTATCAGAACAATAAAGGCACTTTAACTACAACTTACACTGTTCCAGGGACACACATTAGTAGAAATAGTTTGAGAATAAAAAGATAAATTTCTTCTTACACTCAGCAAATGAAGGATTTTACTATAAGAGCTCATCTCATGAATTCCTGTGGCTTCAATTTTCTTCTATATCTCCCATATTCAAATGTTTATTTCCAGCTGAAATCTCTTTTCTGAGCTCTATACCTATATAACTGCATACCTCATAAACAGCCTCCACTTGAATTTTCACATGCACTTCAAATTTTCTTTGTCTGTGTAAAATGGAACCCGTGATCTTGCTTTTTATAGCTGCTCCTCCATGTTCCCTATTTTAGCAAGTTGCATGACTATTGCCATTCAGTTGCTCCAACTGGAAACTTATGAGATAGCACTGACTTTCCCTCTCCTTTACATCCATCACTTATTTCTAATTCTTGTGTGGGTTATAAGGCTCAGCATAAAACATCCTTTTCCCATACTTCCAGTTAGAATAGACTAAACCACTCTGACAAATAGACCCCTAAACTTAAGAGTTCAAATTTATTTCTCAATCTTATAAGAGTCGAGGTTGATGTTCTAGGTGAACAGGTGTTCAGTTCCACATTGGGAACCAGGCTGGTAATCTCAGCAATTTTTAATACTTGTCTTCCAAGACTATTCTTGACATTGCCTGACAGTCATCCTGAAGGAGGAATAAAGAGGATAAAAAGCATGCATGGGGTATTTTATGGGTAAGGCATCAAAGTGGAACACAATTTCACTGTCACACCAATGGAAAGAACTTAGCCATATATCACACTTCATTGAGAGGGAGGTTAGGAAATGTAATGAGCTGGATACTCATATATATCCAATAACTATGGAAGAAATGGAGAAGAGCTTTGGTGAATCACTAGCAGTTTCAGCTCCATTTGTTGTTCTTTCCTTTTTCCTTCTCTATGGTCCAGAGACAAAGAGTTTTAGTTTCTTGATTGTTCTTTTCTTCCTTGAGAGTTTTGCTTATGCCATTCTCTCTGCTTTTCTTCACAGCTGAAAGTTATTATTCATTCCTAAGAATATGTTATGTTCCTATGGAAAGTTGTTGTCTCCTTTGTAACAATAGGAGAACTTGTAATTCCTTTTTTAATGACTGTCTGTCATACTAAAGTATAAGTTTCAGGAGAAAAGGAACTCTCAGTCTTGTGCTTCATGAATCCCCAGGATCTGGCAGGTAGCAGATGCTTAGTAGTATTTCCTGAATGCATACATGGACGGATGAATGGAGGGGTGGGTCAGTACAAATACAGGTAAATTTAGAGATGATTGGGAAATAAACTGATAGAACTCCAGTGTGACGCCTTTTGTTTTCTCTATAAATGCTATCTGCAAAAGCAGGTAGTTACGGAAAGAAAAACTGAGGATATTGCTACAGTTTTTGTACAATTTTGGATACATCTACAAAGAAAAATGATGAGAGGAAATTAATGAGAAAAAGAAAAGTAATTGTTGAACGATGTTGAATATTTAATTGTGATTGAAAACCGTAGCTCTGTATGGTAACTAACCATTTTGATTTTTCTCTAGCATCTTTTAGTTTCAGAGAAAATGCATCTGTGAGATGATAATGATTAATAATGGCTATAATTTATATTAATCCATGTATGAGCTTAGAACCTTACATGATGAGGAAACTGAAGATCAGAAAAAATTAGGTAAATGGCCTGTGGACATACAATTACGAATCAGAGGAGCTTTGGTTTATACCCAGTCTGTCAGAATTCCAGGATAGAGATTGACAAAGCAGGCTCAAAGAAGTGTGAATGTGACAGGAAATGAACAGTGCTGCGAGTGTCTTTGAAGTGCAGGTTCCTAGGGTCACTTGAGTAAAGAAGGTCTTATGGATGTTTAGCCAGAAGAGGAAGAGATAGTGGTAGAAGTAAAGATAGGTAAAGATAGGTATGCAAATTGTATTTTCAAATCTCAGATCAGAAAATGAATTTGGGAAGATGATGAGGTCTGGAATAGAGATTTCAAGTATTTTGTCAAAGGGGAATGAGAGTGAAGTTTGCTAGATGGCTGTCCACATGGACATTGTTTTTCGGAATAATGACTGTGGAAAGAAAGACTATAATCCAGATACCAAAGTCCTCAATAAATGTGGCATAAAAAAGTAGGGGTTAATTGATGACAGTGATGAAGATGAAGAACACAGAGTATAATTTAATTTTCAGGGGCTCACACAAAGGAGGGGTTTTTGGATGAGTGTCAAATATAGTGAAAATTAAGTGTAATGAGAACAAATAACAAGGAATAAGATGAATATACTTCCTCGCT
This sequence comes from Proteles cristata cristata, assembly GCA_017311185.1. NCBI lineage: Eukaryota > Metazoa > Chordata > Mammalia > Carnivora > Hyaenidae > Proteles > Proteles cristata. The sequence goes on from JAESUZ010003940.1 coordinate 1,276,446, forward strand.
ATAAAATGCAGGGAGAATTAACAATTTTGAGGACTCACTGAGCAGGATTATATCATTAGAGGAGAGCCAGGTTATAGTTAGGACTAAGAGGTGGAGGGAACTATCAAAGTCACAGAGAAGTTTCTTTGAAATGCGATGAGATTCAATGGAGTTCCAGTAAAAAGAAGTAGAAGTAGAATCAGCAGGAGAATGATAGCTCTGAGAAGGAGAAGATATAAATTAGACGGAAGGTTTGCAATGTGGATTGTAGATCAAGGGCACTAGAAAGGCAAGGAATACAGAGGAAGATGGGATGTACTTGAAAGTAACTAGCCTCAGGGTTCCAGCTGGGGCTTTGAGGCAAGTTGTATTGTTGCTGCTGCATGTCTGGGTCCAAGCCTTCCTGGGAGCTGAAGAACAAGAGATGAATTGTAATATAATATTAAGGAATACTAGAGTGAGAAAAAACTTGTATAAAAATGCAAATTAAACTTTAAGTGGAATTAAAATTTAAAAGGGTATGGTCATTTTGAGGGAAAAATAAGAAAAATAGACCATCTCTTTTATAAATGCGTCTTCTGTGTTACTCATTGACTTCATAGTGATCAAGGTGGCCTTAAAGTTCTCCTCAGCTAGACAAAACTTTAGGCAGGGTTCTCTCTGTCTCTATGCCCTTCCTTCTCACCCCTGGCCCTTATACAATCTACACCCTAGAGGACCTTCCCTTTCCTTTTCTTAGAGCATTCAGTTTAGAACACTTGTCATTATAAATTCTTCCTGTGCTCCTTTGAGATGTAAATCTTTATTATCTTTTGCTATTTTTCTTCACTTTTTAAAAATTTTTACTACTGAGTCATAGTTGACATACAATGTTAAATTAGTTTTAGGTATGCAGTAGAGTAATTCAACTACTTTATATATTAGTGCTCACTACGATAAGTGTAGTTACTGTTCCCATACAATGCTCATATAATATTGATGATATTCTCTATGCTATACTTTTCATCTCTGTGGCTTACTTATTTTAAGGAGTAAAGGAACTTTACTTGAAGATTATACCTCTTAATCCCTTTCACCTATTTTGTCCATCCCCAACCCCCTTCTCCTCTGGCAAACACCATTTTGTTCTTTATATTTATGAGTCTGTTTCTGCCATTTGTTTTTTAGATTCCACATATAAGTGAAATCATATGGTATTTGTTTTTCTCTGACTTCCTTTACTTACATTAATACCCTCTAGGTACATTCATGTTGCAGTAAATGACAAGATCTCACTCTTTTTTTATGGCTGAGTGATGTTTCCTCTATATATCCAATCTTCTTTATCCATTCATCTATTGATGGACACTTGGGCTGCTTCCATATCTTGGCCATTGTAAACAATATTGCAGTAAACATAGGGGTGCTTATATGTTTTCAAATTAGTGCTTTCACTTTTTGGGGGTAAATACCTGGTAGTGGAATTACTGGATCATATGGCCATTGTGTTTTTAATTTTTGGAGGAACCTCCATACTCTTTTCCGCAATAGCTTTCCATTTATATTTACATCCCCACCGACACTGCATGAGGGTTCCCTTTCCTTCACATACTCATCAACACTTGTTATTTCTTGTCTTTTTGATACCATACTTTCTGACTGGTGTGAAGTGATTCTCATTGTAGATTTGGTTTGCATTTCCCTGATGATGAGTGATGTTAAGTATATTTTCATGTGTATGTTGGCCATCTGTCTGTCTTCTCTGGAAACATGTCTATTCATTTCCTCTGCCCATTTTTTAATTGGATGGTTGAAGGGGTATTTTTGGTGATAAATTGTATAAGTTCTTTCTTTCTCCTTCCTCCCTCCCTCTTCCCTCCTTCCCTCCCTCCTTTCCTTCCTTTCTCTTCTAAGATTTTATTTAAATTCAAGTTAATTAATGTATAGTGTAATATTGGTTTCAGGACTAGAATTTAGTGATTTATCACTTATATACAACACTCAGTGCTCATCACAAGTGCCCTTCTTAATACCCATCAACCATTTAGCCCATTCCCCACCTACCTCCCCTCCAGCAACCCTCAGTTTGTTCTCTATAGTTAAGCGACTCTTATGGTTTGCCTCCCTCTCTGGTTTTATCTTGTTTTCCCCCCATGTTCATCTCTTTTGTTTCTTAAATTCCACATATAAGTGAAATCATATGGTATTTGTCTTTCTCTAACTTATTTTGCTTAACATAATATACTTTCTAGGTCCATCTACATTGTTGCAAATGGCATGATTTCATTCTTTTGATGATTGAGTAATATTTCATTATATATATAATTTGTATAAGTTCTCTCTCTCTCTCTCTCCCTCTCTCTCTCTCTCTCTATATATATATATATATATATATATATATATATATATATATATATATATCTCCACATCTTATTTATCTATTCATCAGTCAATGGACATTTGGATTCCTTCAATAATTTGGCTATTGTTGATAGTGCTGCTATAAACATTGGGGTGCATGTGCTCCTTCAAATCAGCCTTTTTGTATCCTTTGGAGAAATACCAAGTAGTGCCATTGCTGGATCATAAGGTAGTTCTATTTTTAACTTTTTGAGGAAACTCCATACCATTTTCCAGAGTGGCCACATCAGTTTGCATTCCCACCAACAGTGTAAGAGGGTTCCACTTTCTCTGCTTCCTTGACAACATCTCTTGTTCCCTGAGCTGTTAATTTTACCCATTCTGACTGGTGTGAAGTGGTATTTCATTGTGGTTTTGATTTGTATTTCCCTGATGCTGAGTGATATTGAGCATTATTTCATGTGTCTATTAGCCATTTGTATGTAACTTGTATAAATTCTTTATATATTTTGGATATTAACCCCTTATCAGATACATCATTTGCAAATATCTTCTTCCATTCTCTTATTTCCTTTGCTGTGCAAAAACTTTTATTTTGGTGTAGTCCCAATAGTTTATTTTTGCTTTTGTTTCCCTCACCTAAGGCGATGTAAATCTTTTTAAATGCCTGTTGCCAGTTTTGACAGTACCAGAACTATCTTATTCCAGGAACTGGGAGCCATTTCTTTGAAAAGCAATCAGTACAGAAGATAATTCCCCTATCTCCTAGTCTCTGTGGGCAGGTAAGTGCCTAATTTCAATGGCTACTTTGCTCCAGATTATAAAACTGTCTCGTATTGTGAAGATAAGAGAAAAATTTGCTTTTTCTTTTGGTGAGGCCAATTAACAGACACAGATGACCAGTGTTTTCCCTTTGACTCTGCTAAAAATGGCCCCACCCTTTATTTCAGGGAGTTGAGCACAGACTGACTTCTGATCTCTCTTCCTTGTTACAATACACTTAACTAAAGTCTTCCTCCTTTGTTTAATTTTGTTTGCTGGAATTTTTTTCTTTGACAGCAGCTTATAAATCTTTTCTGTCATTACTCTAAAGACTGACTTTTCAAAAGTAGATGGTTTCTTAACCAAGGGCAGGGAAAAACAACTCAAAATAGCTTAAGAGACTTGATCTATCAAAGAAAATTTTCCAAGCCTGCTGAATTTTCTGGAAGCCATTTTCACAGAAAAACAGAGTAAATATATATTCAAGTAAGTTTCTTTTCCTGGGCATGTAAGAATGTCACAGAATACTTACGAAGGCAAGAATAGACATTTGCCTTTGGATTAGTCATCTAATGGGATGATTACACCTTCCCCCAAGTTGGTCTCTGAGAAATTTTGTTGATTTGCCAGCGTACACCACTGATGGTGCATTATTTCCTTCGCAAATCACCCTCACCTTTATGCTTTTCCATAGATGACAAATCAGGTATTTAGCCACTGCTTGACTGTGACAGCCTTTACCCTGCTTCTAAAAGCAAATTTTGGGGTAATGTATGTTAGAAAAATTTATCAAAAGTGTGCTCAGTGAGACTGAGCCTGACATGGTCATTAGGAATCTTCTTGGTTCCTTGTCTTGGAATATTTGAAAGTGTGATTTCGATATTTTATAGGTCATAAGTGCTAGTAAGATAATTTTCATCAATGGACATTGATTTTCTTCTCAAATGTTTTCTTCCATTGAGATAATGGATATAGGTACTAGGTCTTAATAGGGAAATTATTTAATCATCAAGTATTCGTGAACATGTAAGTAGTACTCTTATAATATAAGTATCTATACTTATAGTATAGTTACTATAATAGTAATATAGCAGAACTATTATACTGATATTTCATTACCATCATCTGATGTCAAGTGGGAGCCCTGGAGGTCAGGGTGCTTAGGATAAGAGCATCACTCACCTGGCTTCCATGCTTCCATTGGTGAGAGTGAAGAGGAGGTCTCACAAAGCCAAGATTCTAGTCCCTTCCATTGCAGGCTATTGTAAATTCTATGAGTTTTTTTCCAAACTTTTCCAAACTTAGCTCAAAGAGGAGACTAAACACCCATTGCACTTTTGCATATGAGGCCAACCACCATAATGCACTCTACTTATATGGATTTTGTTCACTTTTATGTAGCTTGAAGTTGTCAAAGGACCTGTTTGCATAGCTTTTATTAAGTTTCATAGTGTTTCATCCATTTTCTCCAGCTTTGAGGCATCAGCTGAAATTTCAAGATAGCAGGAAAAGGTCTATTCTATTTCTTAATGCACTTTAATTGTAAATCTGTTCCACCTTATCCTCTAAGTATACTTGCATGCTTAATTTCCACTTCATTTTCTTTATATAGAAATAATTCACAAAAGGGAAAAACTGGAAAAGAAAAGATAAAAAAGAGATTAGAATACAAACTCACACTAAGGCAAAACAAACCAAATTTAAAACTAAGCCTGTCAGTCTGCATGAATAAAATGTCGCAGAACTGGATAAATGCCTAAGAACCAAGGATTAGGTTATAATCTTTAAAAGGTATTGAGATATTATTTTAATTGTTTTTTAATTCTTTCTATCTGTTTCTATCTTTCATTCTACAGGGTTGACTTTTACAGAATTCTCCTACAAACCAGAGAGATTAATGTACTTGTAGAGTCTAAAAATCAAACATTGGGTGTGATCTCCCTAGGAAACCATTTGGAGTAAGCTAATGGCCTATTCTATCCTGAGAGTTTGTTTTTTAGGGAAACATGAGGGTCAATTTGTAAAGCAAATCTGATTTAAAACCTATTCGAGGGGTGCTTGGGTTGAGCATCCGAATTCGGTTCCGGTCATGATCTCATAGTTCGTGGGTTCAAGTCCCGTTTTGGGCTCTGTGCCCAGCTGGAGCCTGGAGCCTTCTTGGGATTCTGTGTCTCCCTCTTTCTCTGCCCGTCCCTGTCTGGCACTGTCTCTCTCTCTCTCAAAAATATATAAACATTAAATAAATTTTTAATCTATTTGAGAGCATGAGCTACTTTTTGATTCTCTTCAGACTCAAAATGAACTCAAAAAGCCACATTTATTTTCTCTTTAAAGGCCTTTTCACTTATAATATTTCTTTCTTTCTTTCTTTCTTTTTTTTATTTTTTTAACAAAAAGTTTATTGTCAGATTGGTTTCCATATAACACCCAGTGCTCATCCCCACAAGTGTCCTCCTCCATGCCCATCTCCCCTCTCCCCACCCCACATCCATCAGTCCTCAGTTTGTTTCTCAGCATTCAAGAGTCTCTCATGGTTTGCCTCTCTCCCTTTCCCCCACCATTTCCCCCATCTTCTCCCCCATGGTCCTCAGTTAAGTTCCTCCTAATCCTCCTATACGTGCAAACCATATGATATTTGTCCTTCTCTGCCTGACTTATTTCGCTAAGCATAACACCCTCAAGGTCCATCCATGTTGCTACACATGGCCAGATTTCATTGCTTCTCATTGCCATGTGGTATTCCATGGTATAGATAAACCACATCTTCTTGATCCATTCGTCCGTTGATGGACACTTAGGCTCTTTGCATGTTTTAGCTATTGTGGAGAGTGCTGCTATGAACATTGGGGTATGTGCTCCTATGCATCAGCATTTCTGTATCCCTTGGGTAAATTCCTAGCAGTGCTATTGCTGGGTCATAGGGGAGTTCTATTGTTAGTTTCCTGAGAAACCTCCACACTGTTTTCCAGAGGGGCTGTACCAGTTTACATTCCCACCAACAGTGTAGGAGGTTGCCCGTTTCTCCACATCCTCGCCAGCATCTAGAGTTCTCTGATTTGCTCAATTTAGCCACTCTGACTGGCATGAGGTGGTATCTCAGTGTGGTTTTGATTTGTATTTCCCTGATGAGGAGGGATGCTGAGCATCGTTTGATTTGTTTGTTGGCCATCTGGATGTCCTCTTTGGAGAAGTGTCTGTTCATATCTTCTGCCCATTTCTTCACTGGGTTGTTTGTTTTTTAGGTGTGGAGTTTGGTGAGTTCCTTATAGATTTTGGATATTAACCCTTTATCTGATATGTCATTTGCAACTATATTTTCCCATTCCGTTGGTTGCCTATTAGTTTTGTGGGTTGTTTCCTTAGCTGTGCAGAAGCTTTTAATCTTGATGAGGTCCGAATCATTTATTTTTGCTCTTGATTCCCTTGCTTTTGGGGATGTGTCAAGTAAGAAGTTGCTGCGGTGGAGGTCAAAGAGGTTGTTTCCTGCTTTCTCCTCTAGGGTGTTGATAGTTTCCTGTCTCACGTTCAGGTCCTTTATGCATTTTGAGTTTATTTCTGTGCATGGTGTGAGAAAATGATCTAGTTTCATTCTTTTGCATGTTGCTGTCCAGTTCTCCCAACACCATCTGTTAAAAAGGCTGTCTTTTTTCCATTGGATATTCTTTCCTGCTTTATCAAAGATTAGTTGGCTGTATACTTTTGGGTCCACTTCTGAGTTCTCAATTCTGTTCCATTGGTCTATGTGTCTGTTTTTGTGGCAATACCATACTGTCTTGATGATGACAGCTTTGTAGTAGAGATTGAGGTCCCATTTTAGTTTTATTTTTGTATTACTTTGGCTATTCGGGGTCTTTTGTGGTTCCATACAAATTTTTGGATAGTTTGTTCTAGTTTTGAGAAGTATTCTGGTGCAATTTTGATTGGAATTGCATTGAATGTGTAGAGTGCCTTAGGGAGTAATGACATCTTAACTATATTTATTCTTCCTATCCATGAGCATGTAATGTTTTTCCATATCTTTGTGTCTTCTTCAATTTCTTTCATAAGTCTTCTATAGTTTTCCTCATACAAATCTCTTGTATCATTGGTTAGGTTTATTCCTAGGTATTTTGTTTTTTTGTGCAATTGTGGATGGTATCAGTTTCTTGATTTCTCTTTCTGTTGGTTCGTTGTTGGTGTATAAAAATGCAACCGATTTCTGTACGTTGATTTTGTACCCTGTGACTTGGCTGAATTCTTGGATCAGTTCTAGTAGGCTTCTGGTGGAGTCTGTCGGGTTTTCGATGTAGAATATCATGTCATCTGCGAAGAGTGAAAGTTTAACTTCTTCTTTGCCAATTCTGATACCTTTGATTTCCTTTTGTTGTCTGATGGCTGATGCTAGGACTTCCAGCACTATGTTAAATAACAGTGGTGAGAGTGGACATCCCTGTCGTGTTCTTGATCTCAGGGGGAAAGCTCTGTTTTTCCCCATTGAGGATGATGTTAGCTGAAGGCTTCTCATAGATGGCTTTGATGATGTTTAGGTAGGTTCCTTCTATCCCGACTTTCTCTCGAGTATTAAGAAGGGATGCTGTATTTTGTCAAATGCTTTTTCTGCATCTATTGACAGGATCATATGGTTTTTATCTTTTCTTTTATTGGTGTGATGGATCACATTGATTGATTTGCGAATGTTGAACCAGCCCTGTAACCCAGGAATGAATCCCACTTGATCTTGGTGGATGATTCTTTTTATATGCTGCTGGATTCGATTTGCAAGGATCTTGTGGAGGATTTTTGCATCCGTATTCATCAAGGATATTGGCCTGTAGTTCTCTTTTTTTGCTGGATCTCTGTCTGGCTTGGGAATCAGAGTGATGCTGGCTTTATAATATGAGTCTGGGAGTTTTCCTTCGCTTTCTATTTTTTGGAATAGCTTGAGAAGAATTGGGATTAATTCTGTTTTAAATGTCTGGTAGAATTCACCAGGGAAGCCATCAGGTCCAGGGCTCTTATTTGTTGGGAGATTTTTGATTACTGATTCGATTTCTTCACTCGTTATGGGTCTGTTCAGGTTTTCTATTTCTTCCCGTGTGAATTTTGGTAGTGAGTGTGTGTTTAGGAATTTGTCCATTTCTTCTAAGTTGTCCAATATGTTGGCATATAATTTTTCATAGTATTCCCTGATAATTGCTTGTATTTCTGAGGGGTTGGTTGTAATAAGTCCATTTTCATTCATAATTTTGTCTATTTGGGTGCTCTCTCTTGATAACTCTGGCTAGAGTTTTGTCAATTTTGTTTATTTTTTCAAAAAACCAACTCTTGGTTTCATTGATCTGTTCAGTTGTTTCTTTGGTCTCTATGTTGTTTATTTCTGATCTAATTTTTACTATTTCTCTTCTTCTACTGGGTTTAGGGCGTTCTTGTTGCTCTGCCTCTAGTTCCTTTAGGTGAGCTGTTAGATTTTGGACTTGCGCTTTTTCTAATCTCTTGAAATAGGCCTGGAGAGCAATGTACTTTCCTCTTAGCACTGCCTTTGCCGCATCCCATAGATTTTGGATTGTTGTGTTTTCATTTTCATTTGTTTCCATATGTTTTTTAATTTCATCTCTAATTGCCTGATTGGCCCATTCATTTTTTAGTAGGGTGTTTTTTAACCTCCATGTTTTTGGAGGTTTTCCAGACTTCTTCCTGTAATTGATTTCATGTTTCAAAGCATTGTGATCTGACAGTGTGCATGGTATGATCTCTATTCTTTTATATTTATTGAGGGCTGCTTTATGTCCCAGTATGTGATCTATCTTGGAGAATGTGCTATGCGCACTTGAGAAGAAAGTGAATTCCCTGGCCTCAGGATGTAAAGTTCTAACTATATCCATCAGATCCATCTGTTCCAATGTGTATTTCAAGTCCATTATTTCTTCAGTGATTTTCTGTCTGGTTGACCTATCCATTGCTGTAAGCGGAGTATTAAAGTCCCCTGCTATTAGCACATTCTTATCTATAAGTGTTGGGAGCCATTCTGAGTCCACTAGTCGAGAAAACTCCTGGTGAGGTTAAAGCAAGTTTGCATGATCTCTTGCCAATCAGATGATGACCGATATCCACCCCCACTCAATTATTTCTGCTTAAGCACTGACCCCTAAGGTACCTTGTTGATCAATAACGGGAGTGACTTGTCCCCTTATTCCGGCCCTGGTATGATGATTGCACCTTGTGAAGGAACTTATTGTGGGAACTTCTTCTTTTGATTATGGGAAGAGACATCATGTCTCTAGCAGCTCCTGTTTCCCTCCATACTTTCCCTTAAGCTATGAACAGGCTAATGACCCCTACTCATAAAAGATTGACCTTTACATGTACAATTCTGTTTCTACCGTTGCATTAGTCCAAGATATTCATACAGCTCTACATGTAAATCAACTAACCAAAAATGTCTTTCATGCCCAAGCTATTCAAGAAATCATAAAAGCAGAGACAAAGGTAAATGCACTCGTAGAGGCTATTCTACATATTGGGAAATGAGCTAAACTCTTTAAAGATATGGTTGGCTCTCTGGTGCAATAAAGCATATAACTGGAAAATCAAGTCTTGCCCAGAGACAAAGAGCCTAACTTAGAGAGAAGGAACAGGTAAGGGCAGAAGATAAGTTAGTACATACACCTTTGGTAACTGATGGTGTATAGCAGCCCCTTCCCTAAGGCCTACTTTCCACAAACACCTTCCCTTACCCTGACAGCTGTGTTGAGGATGGATAAGAGTATCTACAAACCTATGACTTAATCTTAGTCTTATTATAATGTGAACACCTTGTTATTTTCTTATTTACTCAACCTCACTATAATTGGGGCAGTTCTGCAAGAAGACTTCAGTAAAACCTGTTTCTGTACATTTTCCAAAGACACCTTATCACAAAGAGCTATCCATTGTAAAAATTCCATTTCCTGATGCCATGTTAACATTTGACCTATAAATAAAGACGCCAAAACTGACAGGACAGAGATGCCTGCCTGGTGATCAGAAAGGATCTCAGGGCTCTCTCACTCTCTTTCGTCCATCCTTCAGGGACCCCTGGACCTGTCGGAGCTGGCGCGGCCTCCAACATATAAGCTTGTTTCTGTTTGTGATTAATTGTTTTAGGTATTTAGGTGCTCCCATATTAGGTGCATAGACATTTATGATAGTTCTTCCTGATGGGTGGACCTTGTAATTATTATGTAGTGCCCTTCCTCATCTCTTGTTATTGTCTTTAATTTAAAGTCCAGTTTGTCTGATATAGGGATAGCTACTCCGGCTTTCTTTTGATTTCCTGTAGCATGATATATATTTCTCCATCTCCTTACTTTTAATCTGAAGGTAACTTCCAGTCTAAAATGAATTTCTTGTAGACAGCATATAGATGGATTCTGTTTTTTAATCCATTCTGCTACCCTATGTCTTTTGATGGGAGCATTCAGCCCATTTACATTCAGTGTTATTATTGAAATATGTGGGTTTAGAGTCTTTGTATCTTTTGTAGGGTTCATATTTGTGGTGATGTCTCTGGTATCTTTGTTCCTTGCGACCTTTCCTTCAGAGCATCGCCCTCAGGATTTCTTGTAGGGCTACCTTAGTGGTGACAAATTCTTTCAATTTCTGTTTATTTGGAAAGGTTTTTATCTCTCCTTCTATTTTGAATGAAGGCTTGCTGGATAGAGGATTCTTGGCTGCATATTTTTACTGTTCATCACATTGAAGATCTGCCATTCCTTTCTGGCCTGCCAAGTTTCAGTAGATAGGTCTGTCACCACTCTGATAGGTTTCCCTTTGTATGGTAGGGCCCTTTTCTCCCTAGCTGCTTTCAAAATTCTCTCCTTGTCCTTATATTTTGCCAGTTTCACTATGATATGCCGTGCAGAAGATTGGTTCAAGTTACGTCTGAGGGGAGTCCTCTGAGCCTCTTCTATTTCAACATTTACTTCTTTCCCCAGGTCGGGGAAGTTCTCTGCTATAATTTGTTCCAGGACTCCTTCAGCACCTTTCCCTCTCTCTTCCTCTTCTAGAATTCCTATGATGCAGATATTATTCTGTTTGATTGTATCACTGAGCTCTCGAACTCTTCTTTCATGTTCCTGGATCAGTTTGTCTCTTTTTTTGTCAGCTTCTTGTTTTTCTATAATGGTGTCTTCTAGATCACTTATTCTCCTTTCTGCATCTTCAATCCGTGCATTGGAGGCCTCTAATTTGTTATGTATCTCATTTATCGCATTTTTTAATTCTTCATGCCTATTTTTATTTTCCATTCTGTCTGTAGCCATAGTTTCTTTGATGTCCCCTATGTTTTTTCAAGCCCAGCTATTAATTTTACCATTATTATTCTAAAATCTTGTTCAGTTATGCTGCTGATATCTGTTTTGAGCAGTTCATTAGCTGTCATTTCTTCTTGTAGTTTCTTTGGAGGAGAGCTCTTTCGTTTCGTCATTTTAGTTAGCTTTCCAGCTCTTGTTGGATTTAAAGACCTGTTATGCTCTCTGTATCTATGAGCGCTGCTGTCTCCAAGAAGACTCTTTGACTTTCCAGGGCCTATCCTTTCAGAGAGTGTTCTTTGAATGGTATCTTTTGGTCTCTCTGGTTGGGACCTTGGTTATTTTATTTTCCTATTCGTAGTGATATTTGGGACTCTCCACCTTTTGTACTCTGGCTTGTTTCTTGAGGTAGCTGTTAGAAGGCTTTCTCATTGGATTCTGCATCCTTTTTCTCCCAATCTCTCAGGTTTTGTATGGTTTCCAATGGATTCAGATCTTTTCTGTGTGAAGTATGGGTGCGAGTGCAAGTACGGAGCTCCTTACTTCTCCGCCATCTTGCCCCTCTGTCTTATAATATTTCTATTCTGTTCTTTCCACTGTCCTGTGAGCGTGACTACACAGGACAATGGACCCCAATTAGGACTATGTGACACTGATGTCTACATCCATTTGAGATGAGATTTTGACTACTCTATGTGTGAACATAAGTTTATTTCTCTTGCATAAATAGCCAGGAGTGGAATTAGCACATGTGTTTTACTTTTATGAGAAGTTGCAGACTGTTTTCCAGAGTGAAGCTTCATGCATATTCTTCATTACTTGGATTGTTTTCTCTGTACCAGTCATATGCTGATAACCAGGACCTCGCAAGAATAAAAGGATTATGTTAATAAGGACTATTTTGGGAGTAGGATGAAATTAGGAGGAAATAGTTTTCCAGAAGTGAGTTCCTCGAGTTTCAAGGAGCATAGGTGTGGAATGTATACATCCTTGATTTTCAGTTTAGTCCAGATTTCAGGTAGGGACGTAGTCACTGTGGCCAGCATTCAAAAGAATGCTACTAAATTTTCTTTTATAATAGTAAGTAGCAAATGAAATGTCATCAAGTTCTATGTTTTGTTTTTTAACTCAGTGTCTCAAGGCTTGGTTCAAGATCTCACCATACATATTTAGCAATAATTAGGGTTTATCTTGGGATTTATTAACCCAAAGCATTCAAAATTTGTAATTATATAACTATGCATAATTTATAGCAGGGTTACTTTGCATGGGGATCCTTTAGCTCAAATTAATGAATATTTGTATAATGTTCAATAGTTTTACCAAACAAAATAGCTATTTTGTAATTATCTCCTCTCATAGGAGAAGAAAAATTTTGGCTCAAGTTTACTTCCACTTGGGAATCCTTTAGCTCCAGAGGTCTTGGGATGCCTCACATGAGGTCTAGACAAATGAGAACTAAGTGCCAGTTGTTCGAGTTGTGCTCTCATCTATGGGAATAGGTTAAGAATGATTTCGGCCAAATCCCACCAGAGTTATCCATGAAAGATTGCTGAATAGGGCTTAAGGTATAAACTCAAGGCCATCAGCATCCTTAAGACTTTTAAGGATGTTAAACTGTTTTTACTGCAGTTTTCTCCCAATTCTCTATGTTCATTTGAAGTTTCAAGTCACTTTGTTTTTGTTGCACTAATGCCTTTGCCTCTTCTTTCTGGCTCATTCCTTATTTACCATGTTTGGGGCAGAGCCCAAGTGAAGCTTCTCAGTGAAGCTTCCAGTAGCTCCTTTGAATCATATTAGGAGTAATGTATTTTGCAAACTAATCATGTGATCTAACTTTGATGTGCATGTAGTAACATTATTAAGATAGTATTAAGATACCATGTAGTAAAAGCACATAAAAGCCATTATGCACATGTAGAACTAAGGAAAAGATACTCTTCTCTAACATAATTTTTAGCTCTTCTTTCCTTTCTGAATAACAGCAAGTTGGATTTGGCAAAAAAAAAAAATGTTGAGGATAGGGAGTATTTCTGTCTCACTTTCAGGTTTTGCTGCATGATATGGATATTTAAGTTTAATAGCTTTCCCTATCTTGACTCATTAGACTTCATAAATATCTTTATTCTATCCTTGAAAATCCATGAGGATTCTAGAAAAGCTCCTGACTGGAAATGGCGTAGTATTTGGTACTTCAATCTAACTTCAGGTTTTCTGTGGCCACTGTGGCTGCCTGATTTCCTTTCCTCTTCTTTGTAACTCTCCTAAAGGTCTTGGCAAACTGCATCTTTACTCCGATCTCTTTAGAGTCACATTAAGTTTAAATACCAAAAGCTCTTTTCCCTAGCAATTATTTTCCTGTCTCAAAATTACATCTTTTACAGAATGAGGTTACGTAGGAAGTATCTGTTAATACATATTAGCTCAGATCAATATGCATGCTTAAGTAGTTTTCTTAAGAGTGGTAATTAAAGGAGTAACTTTTAACTTTCTGTAAAGAAAATGGTTGCTGAGTTAATTTGAGTAAATGCAGAGAAATAATTGTGTTTGCAGCTATTAAAAGTTTTTAGGTATTAATGTCCACGTAGTACAACTATGATTGACCAGATCTGCTTAAAAGGGTATCCTGTAATTCTTTTAGTAGAGACTGTTTTGGTACAAACTAAGTATAATACTGATCCTAGTGATACGGCCTAGGTTAATCTGCAAAGATCGTACATCTTAATTCAGTTTTAGGGCATCCTCGGCAAGATGATTTTGATTAATTAACATCAGCTTCTTGACTTAGGTCTGGAATTTAGTGCTCTGAATTTTAAATACCAGTAATTTTGTGATTTTTTAACTATCCCATTTCTCTGCTCTAACTTTTGTTTTTCTGGGGGATAAATTACTTGATATAATGATAGTCTTTAAATATTGTTTTCCTTCAATAAAACTGCTCTCCTGCATGAATAATTATTTTTTATTTGGAGGTTATAATTCAATGCCAACATTGTTTATTTTATAGCTCATATTTTTTATCTTTAGCCGTTGGGAGCTTTTTTAGGTTGTCTTCCGTATATTTTTTGAAATATCAAATTTTCCAAGCTCATCTTGAATATTATCTGCCTTTAGCCTTAGCATCGGCTATTTTCCAAGGAGAAATAAATTATTCATTTTAATGAAGAATGATATTTAGAGAGCTTTATCTGGGCACTGCGTGTGCTCATTGCTGCTGGGGTAGGGGGTGTTACTGCCACCAAGGCCTCTAAATGACAGGGTAAGCATATATTTGTACGTATATGACTATGTATACACATATATCTGTGCTTGTTTGTCTTTGTGTAAATATCAAATAATTATGAATTTATAATAATATATCTGATTCTAATGTAGTACCATAGGGTTCATTCTAACCTTCCTTCTTGCTTATTTGTAACTTATGTTTTTCTGACAGTGAGTACCCTGACTCTTATTTATCTATCTATCTATCTACTATATATAGATAATATACCATATATAGATAATATACTATGTATATATGGTATAATAATTGCAGAATTGTTAACCTGTATTCTGATTCTGTGAGAATCAGATTTGTCATCCAGAATACAGTGTTTAGGGGGGCGCCTGGGCGGCTTAGTCAGTTAAGCGTCCAACTTACGCTTAGGTCATGATCTCGCGGTTCGTGGGTTCGAGCCCCGCGTCGGGCTCTGTGCTGACTGCCAGCTCAGAGCCTGGAGCCTGTTTCAGTCTGTGACTCCCTCTCTCTCTGACCCTCCCCTGCTCACGCTGTCTCTCTCTCTCTCCTAGAAATAAATAAAACATTAAAAAAAAGTAAAAAAAAAAAAAGAATATAGTGTTTAGGGACGCCTGGGTGGCTCAGTTGGTTAAGCATCCAACTCTTGGATTTGGCTCAGGTTGTGGTCTCATGGTTTGTGGGATCGAACCCCATGATGGGTTTTGTACTGACAGCACAGAGCCTGCCCCTCTCCGGCCCCTCCCCTACTCTATCTCATAATAAATAAATAAACTTAAAAAAAAGAGTACAGTGTTTATATGTAGTTTTGGGGGTCTTTAACCTTACAGTATCCAGTCAGTACACTGTTTTCCAAAGTTATTTAGATAAGCTTCTCCCCGCCAAACCCCAAATTCCCTTCAGGGAAGTTACACCAGATATTTGTAATGCAGTTAGATTAATTTCAGAATGAGTTACTGTGTGATAATGAAGTTATAGACATTATAGCTTATATAACCAAAGAACATAGTAGCAATGCAGTAGAGGTACTGAGAAAAAATGAGTTAAACCTGAACATGTACACTTTTATACCTTAAACTGTACTTTAGAAAATTCTAGAACATAACAGAATGCACGAGCATGCTTTCCATTAGCTATCAGAGTGATGATGTCATCATACATCGTTTAGTCTCTGGAAAATTGTACCATACATTTATGAAGAATGGGAGTGAAAAAGACAACTTACATTTTAGCTTATTATGAAAGTAGCCATGTGTCTGTCCACTGCCACACATTGAGAACTACTGTATTAGGCTGTGACTTGTCACTGACAGGTTGGATTAAAGGAGAAATATAGGAAAGAGTAACTAAAGGTTCAAATTCTTAGGTGTCTCAGTCATGGAACTTTAGCAAAGTGAGAACATCTTAGTCTTTATTAAAATAATTGAGAGGCAAACCAGAGCCACTCTGTATACCTTTGCTATTTGTTTTTACCAATAGGGCCCATGAACTTTTTTTTTCTTCCAAGATTTTATTTAGCTTCAAGTTAGTTAACATATAGTGTAGCATTGGTTTAGGAGTAGAATTTAGTGATTCTTCAGTTACATATAACACCCAGTGTTCATCATTAAAAGTGTCCTCCTTTAGGAGCTTAACAGAGGACCAAGGGGGAGAATAAGGGCAGAAATGGTGGGGGAAAGGGGGAGAGGCAAACCATGAGAGACTCTTGAATGCTGACAAAAACTGAGGACTGGTGGATGTGGGGGGGAGGAGGGGTGGGCATGGAGGAGGGCACTTGTGGGAATGAGCACTGGGTGTTATGTGGAAACTAATTTGACAATAAACTATTTATAAAAAAAAAAAAGTGTCCTCCTTTATATCTATCACCCATTTAGCCCATCCCCCACCCACATCCCTCCATCAACCCTCAGTTTGTTCTCTTAATTCTCTCTGTTAAGAGTCTTTTATGGTTTGCTTCCCTCTCTGTTTTATTTTATTGGCCCATGAACAGTTTGATAAACATTTATTATCAAAATTTGGTAATGCAGTAGAGTTTTGTCATCAGTGAGCAGGGAAGCCAATAGTTATCTAAACAGAATGAAAGGGTTGCTACTAATTATTATTCAGAGTGAACAGATGCAAAACAGGTTTGTTCTAGGGGACAAACCAGAATATAAAGTCATCTTATATTTGAAACATATGTTCTGGATCTTGGTGGGTTTCCAAATCTGTGAACATTGTAGTTTATACATTTCTCACATTAAAGACTCAGTAAAGTTTAAATTCCTGAGGGTTGCTGAATTTATATGATAAATAGCAACATTCAAGCAAGGATGAGATTTGAATGATGAAATTTTGGTTGGCTCACTCAGTAACCAAGTTACTTCTGTATATCAGTTTTGACATAATTCAATCTATTTTATATACGATGGAATTGAATGAAATGAAATAATGAAAAGCATTATCTGGTCCTAAATTATATGTAGTTGCTGTTAGTATATTCTCTTGACGGTACAAAGGCTTCGCATCAATGCCCAACATATAAAACAGGTACCTGTTTTCATAAAGAGGTTATGAAAAGAGTAGGAGAACAAATCTCTAGCCCAATAGCTTCTTATTATTGATGTTATAATTTTGGTTATATGTAAATGTGTTATATTAAACAGGAATAATGTTGAGAGTCTTATGAAGAAAAATATTTAAGATCGTATCTTTATAAAGGTATATTTGGTGGCAGAGATGGCCAATGAAAAAACATTTGATACAGTTTATCTCTTTTTTTATCTACTAGTGGCTGAAGACCAATGCAAATACCTTGAACGGAAACAACAGAATGAAATATTTATGAGGATTGGTTTAGAAAAATCTTTGGGAAGTATTTACTCTCTTTACAATGTTTTCATTTGGGTTTTGCAATGCTGAGGGATTGTTACGTGTGGTGTTTATTCTTTTAAGAGAGAAAGAATCTTCCCCAGACAAGCAGAGAGCTGACACATGGACATGAAGGAGTGGTCTCAGAGCGGCCAGTGTCTTGCTTTGGGTAGTCTTGAGGCAGCTACCCCAACTTACCTTCAGTTGGTAAAGAATGGATTATAGTAATACTGCACTATTCCCCAAAAGCCTTTAACAAGAGTAATTAATATGAATTATTGCAAAGCAGCAAGTTTCTATTTTATGACCCTCCATGGGTCTGAGTATTCAGTTTCCAAGTTGTTTAGGATCCTCACATTGCCTTCTTTCTTATGCTGCATGTCTTTTGGGATATTTCTTCCTGAAATCATGTTTTCATGGAGAAAGGGAAAATTGGTTAGTCTTTTTTTTTTTGTAAGCTTTTTTGTTAGTAAGTCAGGTTAATATCCAACATTTACTGAAAAACTATTTAAGTGTGTTTAAAATACAATAGCCATTTCTTCCCACACTCCTGAAAGACTATGTTTTCAAGTCACATTCCCCAAAACTCCCTGTCACAAAGTACTCCACCTGCAAAGCACTTTATTCTGCCAAGCTTTGGATTGGGGGATGCTGAGCTCATTTCTTTAATAGAATGTCACATTTTTATTTTTTTTTATTTTCTATTTTTTTAAATATTTTTATTTATTTCTAGGAGAGAGAGAGACAGCGTGAGCAAGGGAGGGTCATAGAGAGAGGGAGTCACAGACTGAAACAGGCTCCAGGCTCTGAGCTGGCAGTCAGCACAGGGCCTGACGCGGGGCTCGAACCCACGAACCGCGAGATCATGACCTAAGCGAAAGTCGGACGCTTAACCGACTAAGGCACCCAGGCGCCCCTAGAATGTCACATTTTTAAAAAAAAATTTTTTTTAATGTTTTATTTATTTTTAGGAGAGAGAGAGAGACAGCGTGAGCAGGGAGGGTCAGAGAGAGAGGGAGTCACAGGCTGAAACAGGCTCCAGGCTCTGAGCTGGCAGTCAGCACAGGGCCCGACGCGGGCTCGAACCCACGAACCGCGAGATCATGACCTAAGCGAAAGTCGGACACTTAACCGACTAAGCCACCCAGGCGCCCCAATAGAATGTCACATTTAAAGCCTTTATAAACAAGTTCTAGCTCTGCGTGTTTTCTTTAAATTGTAAAAAGTAATAAACTGTGATATATAATTATTTCAATATACATGGCTTCTAAAAAAACCTTTTCATTAAAATTCTATTAAATTAGTTCAAAGTCTCTATAGTTTGATTGAATCTGTGGAGCTTGTCTTTCTTTTAGTCACTGTTTTTCCTTTTGTTTGTCTGTTTTAATTGTTTTTTGTCTAAACCTCCTGAAGTTGCTTTCTTTGGGAGACATTTTATTACTCAATTAAAAATGTTTATTGTGTGTGTGTGCATGTGCGTGTGCGTGTGCATGTGTGTGTGTGTGTGTGTGTGTGTGTGTGTAAAAGAGTAGGGGAGGGGCAAAGAGTGAGGGAGAGAGAGATTGAATACCAAGCAGGCACCCTGCTTCATGGAGCCCTACACAGGGGTCCATCCCAGGAACTGTAAGACTGTGACCTGAGCCAAAATCTAGAGCCCTACACTCAACTGACTTGAGCCAATCAGGTGCTCCAGGGAGACATTACCTTTACAATGAAGAAAGGTAGGATGGTGGTTAGGATGTGAGCTTTGGGTCTGCTTAGGTTCAAGTGAGGATAATAATTGGGCCTTCTTAACAGGCAAATTACAAATATTAAATAAGTTGATTCATGTAAAGTGCTTAGAATTATGATTGATATGAAGTAAGTATTTAATACAATTTTGAGGGCCTACTATAATTCAGGGCTGGTGATAGCTAAACTAAAAAGAGAACAGGTCATTAAGAACTGAGTTTAGAAGGTGAAGTGCTCCTTGAAACAATAAATGGAATGGAATGCAAATGGAAACTGCATTGTACTGACATCATACTGGTTACAGAGGTGGTATAAATGTCGGGTAGTTCTTCAAAGTCTTCCTAGAAAGGGAGTATTACAACTCATCTTGAACTTCGGATGGATAATGAAGAACAATCGGCAGGCCTCTGTGACTTTGGAAAGGCAGCAGGTGGCATCCTGGGCAGGTGGGGTCCCGATGCTCTTGCTGGAGTCCTCCCTAGGGGCTTGCCCCGGGGTCAGCTTCTCAAGGCATTCTAATGATTTAGAAAGTTCAAGGAATTAAACTGCTTTTTGCCCAAACTAGGTAGAATAGTTTTTTTTTCCAGTGGAACCGTGACAAATATAGTGGCTTATATTATTTTTTTCCATATCACTTTTAAGAAATCATATTCCTGACAGCTGTCTGCTTCTAATCTTGGTCATCTGTTTACTGTCAGTCTACAAATAAGGTAGGCATCACACCTATACTTCTTTTTTTTTAATTTTAATGTTTTATTTATTTCTGAGAGAAATAGAGACACAGCGTGAGCAGGGGAGGGTCTCAGAGAGAGTGAGACACAGAATCTGAAGCAGACTCCAGGCTCTGAGCTGGCTGTCGGCGCAGAGCCCAACGCAGGGCTCGAATCACGAACTGTGAGATCATGACCTGAGCCGAAGCCAGACGCTTAACTGACTGAGCCACCCAGAGACCCCACATCTATACTTCTTAAATGCCAAGTCCATCCTTTTTTGGATCATATTTTTAAAGAGTATTTTAAATATACATTAGTATCTGTTTGTACATTTCAAAGAACTTAACCTTAATGAACTCCAACTTGCTTAAATGTGAAATATAGACACTAATATCTATTATATATGATATATATAATATACATGTTACATATATGCTGTGAAGAGACAAAATAATTGTTTTCATCAAAATGATTTGAAAACTGCAAAGGATTGTGGTAAACATTAGACACTAAACCTATCTCTTCTATGATCAAATCTTCAGTATTTTTTGTAGTAAAGCACATAAAAGGTACTGTTTCTGAGATCACATAATTAGCGATAGAAACAGGCATAAAAGTACATACATTAACCTAAATATTTGGTAATCTAAGTGGAAACTTAATGCACATCTCTGTTATACTACCATTTTTCTCTGTATGCTTGTTTGGAAAAATACATTAATGAAAGCATTATGGTGCAGTATGATTTTTTTCTAAATAGATACTTCAAGTCTTTAAATATTTTGCATTTGTTTTCTGATCATTCTAGACATTTTCTCATCTTGAAGTATTAAAGAAACCCTCCGAATTTGTATGATTTTCTTGTGCTTCTATTGTGTGAATTAGTTCTTTTGTAATGTGTTTTTGTAATGTAATGTAATGAGGTTTTGAGAACATTTTTATGGCCTAAGAATCATCTTAACATGTTTGTGTGGTTCCTTTAAGATTCTTATTGCTTTTAACATTTTGTAATAGACTAAACAGGATTATATTCAAGTCCCTTACTGTTGAACACAGGCAAATGATTTCACTGCTACAAGAACATTAAAGGACTTTACAAATAACTTTCTAAATAAGCAGCAAATATGGGGCACTTGGGTGGCTCAGTCAGTTAAGCGTACGACTTCTGCTCAGGTCAAGATCTCACAGTTCGTGAGTATGAACCCCACATTGGGCTTTGTACTGACAGCTCAGAGCCTGGAGCCTGCTTCAGATTCTGTGTCTCCCTCTCTCTGCCTCTCCCCTACTCATACTCTGTCTCTCTCTCTCTCTCAAAAAATAAACATTAAAAAATTATATATATAGCAAATGCAACCAATAATTGAGTTCTCACTTAGATTAAAAAATGGTATCAGTGATGTCAATATTTTCAGTATCTTTTATCTCATTTTACAGTTTTTTTTTCTTTTTCTAATGTAGGTGCAGCCATATACATCCTTATTATCTGTTTTCATTCCAATAGGAAATATATAAGCACCAAGAACCAAGTTTGGATGAAACTGTTATTGTATTGAATCCCTGTTAGAATATTTAATCACATAATCACAGATTGACTCAAAATACTAAAGTTATGAGTTCCTTTAAAAGAATACTTTGAAAAGGATTTTGGATATCCTTTTATGTGGGCAGCATTCAAGGAATGCAAAAACTGTATGTGTCAGAGACCACATATTTCCCTTTAATAGTAATAATTTGTTTCCTTAAAAAATCAATAAGACAAAGATAAACAACCACCACTATATCTACTAGTAAACTTTTCTGTAAAAAACACAACATCCAATAGCTCTAAAATTTTCTTAAAATGACTGTCTAGCTCCCATTGCCTCTGGGCTGTTCCCATCTGGGTTGGCCTTGCTGATCACAGCTAGGTTTACTTACGTATGTATCATCATCATCTGGTGTGGTGGCTAGGCCTGACTGGTTCTCCATGGCCTCAGTCATATGTTTGGTAAATGCCTGGAATGACCAAAGATCAAGTGGACCACATATCTCTCAACATGGGTTTTAAATGCAGCAATATGGCAAACCCTATTCTTGTTCCAAGCATTAAAAACAAATTCTTGGTAACCTTTTGCTTGCATAATAATACTTGCTAAAGTTCCATTAGGTGGATTAAGTCACATGGCTAACCCAGATTCAAGGGCTGGGGAAATGGACTCTTCCTCTTGATGGGAGGAGAAGAGTTGGTGGGCATTTATGTAGTCTGTCTCAACATCATTCAATACTCTGAAAATACAATCACTCTCCAAATTTCTGTAGAGCTACATGCACGAAGCTGCAATGATCAAAGTATTAGTAATAAAGTAGATGACCTTCTATGGACTAAATGTTTGTGTTTCTAAAATTTGTATATTCAAATCATACCCCTTAAGGTAATGTTATTAGGAAATGGGACCTTTGGGAGGTAGTTAGGATTAGATGAAGTCATGGGGGT
This sequence comes from Proteles cristata cristata, assembly GCA_017311185.1. Lineage (NCBI taxonomy): Eukaryota > Metazoa > Chordata > Mammalia > Carnivora > Hyaenidae > Proteles > Proteles cristata. The sequence goes on from JAESUZ010003940.1 coordinate 1,298,799, forward strand.
GAAGTCTTCATGAATGGGATTAGTACCCTTATAGGAGTCACCAGAGAGCTCACATCTGCTCTCTGTTCTAGGCCATGTGAGGGTACAACAAGAAGTCAGCAGTCTGCAACCCAGGAGAGAGCTCTCACCAGAGTCTGACCATGCCGGCACCCCAATTTCTGACTTCCAGCCCCCAGAATGGCAAGAAATAAATTTCTGTTGTTTATGAGGTACTTAACTGTGTTACTTTGTTATAGCAGCCTGAACTGACTGAGAAGATGCCCTTACTGCTGAGAAGTACTTTCTGTAAGATTAAGTCAAGACACTTATTGTAGAGAGGCTGCTATTAATGTGCACATATTAATGTGCACACCCTGAGAAATCATCTAAATCTTAGTTCTTCGCAGAGGTTTGGTCAGAAGTTAGTTTTTCAAAAGCTAATGTAGGTTAAGCCCATAAAAAGATAAAGGTACACTTCCTGGATTGTATTTTCTTCTGGAATGAAAATATATTTAATGATAATGGTATATAGAGATCTCTATGTAATATATTAATGTATTATATATAATATATAATAACATACATATTTTATTTTCTCTAATAATTATTGGTATATAACATTACAGGGTTTAATTTTTAACAATATCTATGTTTATTCATATTGGTGGGAACATGTACAAAGTGGCCATGATGACAGAGATGGAGTCTATGCCTAGGCGTAACATTATAGGTCTTGACTTATCTAGGTGGATATAGCTTTGCGGCTGTTGAATGTCTAACCTTCCAACAACCAATGTTGAGCCCCACATATGGGAATGGTTGAACAGACTGGGCTTTTTCACTGCCAAAAGGCCAATACCTCTTTTGAGAGGAATATAAACATACTGCAGGTAATGATTTGCCTGCAGGGTCTCAGCCATCACCTGTATCTGAGAGTATAGTGTTTGAACCACTGTCATGGAATTCTCAGAAAGTATTGTATCAGATGAAGAGACCCAATTTATAGCAATGATGTATGGAAATACACCTATGAACATGGAATTCACTGGTCATATGACATTTTGCACCACCTAGAAGCTGCTGCCTCATAGAGGGTTAGAATAGATTGCTGAAGGTCTGGTGAAGTTTTGTTTAAAGGTAATATTTTAGTAGCATTGGGAGGCATCCTCTAGATCTCTGTCTATACTATACGTAAAAGACTTTTGTATGATTTTGATCCTCAAAAAGAATAGTACTTGGATCTGGGAAACAAGGGTGGTATAAGCTGGACCCATCATTGCCATCATTCCTATTAACTAGGTTGGAGAAATGTGGGTGCCTGGTTTCTAGAACTCTAGGTTATTGAATTATAAATCACAAATTCCACATCTTCCTCCTGGCAGAGGTAACTACTCTTATCATCAGGGGAGTGTATGGATATTATTACAAATTGAGGGCAGGAAAATATGTGTTTGGCTAGCCAGCAATCCACTGAATACTGCCCTTCTTAGTACTCTCCTGCCCAGTTTTTTAAACAGTCAAAATAATTTATTTTGTTTATGAATATGGGGCTTGACTTGGCCTAGGTAAGCTGTTCTTACTCAAGTGTTCTTCTACTGTTGTGTTCATATAGTGGCTAGGACTAGAGTCATCTCAAAGACTTCTTCACTGATGTTTTTGGAGCATAGTCTGGGGAGACTCAAACAGCTGTGGGCTGAAAAAGCTGGGAGTCTTCTGGCATCTCTCTCTCTCTCTCTCTCTCTTTCAATAGCTCATTTATTTTTGTTGCTGTTCGCAAAATTGCTGTTGCAATACTTTGTTGAATGAATATACTACAATTTATTGATCCATTCTACTGCTGATGAGCATTTGCATTTTTTCTAGCTTGGGGCAATTATGAATAGTACTGGTATTAGCATTCTTTTTAAAAAATGTTTATTCATTTTTGAGAGAGAGAGAGAGTGGGTGGGAGAGGGATAGAGAGGGGAAGACAGAGGACTTGAAGTGGGCTCTGGGCTGTCAGCACAGAGTGGGGCTCAGACTCACAAACTGAAGATCATGACCCGAACCAAAGTCAGACGCTCAACAGACTGAGCCACCCAGACACCCCCCTGGTATAAGCATTCTTAAATGCATTTCGTGGCACACATATGTGAACATTTCTCATATATATACCTACAGGTATATATTACAGGTTTAAACTGAAAATTAATATCTTTCAAAAACTGTTCTAGTATATGTTTGAACAGAGTAGTGATAAAAGTTTCAACTGCTGTTCCCTTTGCTTTCTTTCTTTCAACTGTTTCTACTTCTACTATGAACACAAGGGTTTTTTTTAAATATCTCTGTGATCTGGTGCTAACCACAATTGTGAAATGAATCATTTGCCTTCTCAAATTTGGCCATCTTTTAAATATAAATAAATCCATCATTCTCTGGATGAAATCGTTGACTGTGTCAACAGTTTTCTGTAGTTGAAAATCTTTGAGTTGTGCCTGGAATTTATAAAATCTTTTTCTTAGGATGTAGTCAATCCATCTATTACCCATCTATTCATCCATTCACTATTTAGTTCAGTGGGCCCAATGTAATCCTAAGAATCTTATAAAAAACAATATACTTAATAGTGACAACAACATCATTCACCCCTATGATGGGAGCAAAACAAGTATGACCACTATCATTACTTCTGATATTCAGTATTTTGGTTGAGTTCTTAGCAAGTGTAAAAAGGCCAGAAATGGAAATAAATGTTATAGAACTAGGAAAAAGAAATAAAATTGCTATGGTTTGCAAGTGATATAGTGCTGTTAATAGAATATCCAAAAGAATCTGTAGACAAATATTTAGAACATGAGTGAATTAATAAGGGTATCCAGATGCAAAATCAACATACAAATATCAATTTAACTCCAATGTACCAGAAACAGATGGGTATAAGATAAAATTAAAAATTGATACCATTTTTGGGGCGCCTGGGTGGCTTAGTCGGTTAAGCGTCCGACTTTCGCTTAGGTCATGATCTCGCGGTTCATGGGTTCGAGCCCCGCGTCGGGCTCTGTGCTGACTGCCAGCTCAGGCCTGGAGCCTGTTTCAGTCTGTGACTCCCTCTCTCTCTGACCCTCCCCTGCTCACACTGTCTCTCTCTCTCTCCTAGAAATAAATAAAACATTTAAAAAAAATTTAAAAAAAATTGATACCATTAGCATAGTATCTTAAAATACCTAATGTTTATGAATAATTCTAATGATTTCTACACAGAAACTTACAAATTATTATTGAGAAAATGAAACTAACCTAAAGGAATAGAAGTGCATATGTTCAATAAATGAAAAACTCAATGTTTAGGTGTCAATTTTTCTCTCAATTATTTTAATATTCAGTGCAATCTCAACTGAAGGTGAACAGACTTTCCTATTAAAAATGACAAGCCAATGCAAAACTTTAATGAACCTAGGGTAGGCAAGACCATCTTGAAGAAAAGGATTGGAGGGATTTCACCGAACACATATCAACTTACTAAAAGCAATGGTATTAAGACAGTACTGAACACAGATAAACAAGTACACCAATGGAATAGAATAGAATCCAGAAAAATACCTACACATATTCATACTGCCAAAAAGTGGCATTTCAAGGTAATGAGGCAGGAGAAAGATGGTCTTTTTAATAAGTGGTGCTGAAGCAATTAGACATATGTAAGATAAAAAAAAATCTTGACTCCTACTTCACACCATACACAGAAATCATTCCATACAGATTGCAGATCTAAATGTCAAAAGTAAAACAAAAAAGATTCTGAAAGAAATCCAAGGAGATTATGTTCATAAGTTTGAGGTAGACAACCATTTCTTTAAAGACACAGAAAGTGCTAACCATAAAGGGAAAGATTGGTAAGTACTAGTGTATTGAAACTAATAACTATTATTCATCAAAAGATATTAGTCAAATGTTAGAGAATTCAAGCCACACAGTAGAAGAATATATGTAAATGCACATAACTGACAAGGTACTCACATTTAAAATGCATGGATATCCTACAAATCAATTAAAAGAAACACATAATCCAACAAAAAATTGAGCATGTGTCTCAAGTAAGCACTTCATAAAAGACTAGATTAATATGACCAATACATTTTTTAAAAGGTACTTAACTTCACTGGTCCTAAGTAAAGAATTAAAAGAATAATATAACTTATTGTCCTGGCAGGGGCCAGGTCAGCTATTGTGAAAAAGACAGACAACCCAAAAGTTGTTGAGGATGTGGAACAACCAGAAACAATAGAAGAATAAATTACTGCAACCACTTTTGAAACTTGTTTGGCAGCATCTACTAAGGCTGAAGATACATATCACCTACAGCTCTATGACCAGTGCATCTGAAGACAAATGTAAGAATACCTCATAGCATCACTTTTCATAATGACCCAATACTGGAAACACCCATGTTCAACCATACACTATAATATGATAACCACATACAATGGATTACTATACCACATTAATCTAACATACCAACTTTCAAATCTCATACAGTAAAAGAAGTTCCCAGTGACTCTTTTCAAATGTTACTTAAAGTTTTGATTCCAATGTTCAATTTTATTTTTGGTGATGAGCTATGGATTTGACATAGTCTTAGAATAAGAATAGAACAATTTCTGTCATCATATAGTAGATCATGTGTTATACATTGGAGATGGTGTGTAGGGAAATAACTTGGGGGAAAATGTTCAATGTCTGTTTCTGATAACTGGTTTAATTGTTGTACACAATTTCATAGAAAAAGTCATATTCCATATAAAATTAATCTTCCTCTTATTAACAAAAGTTTGTTAGATACATGTCATGATCATTTCTCAATAAAATAAAACGTATAGCATTTGTAGCTCAAAAGAATGAGACAAACTGAATTGTGTTTCAGCTTTTTAAAACTGCATAATATTTTTTTCTCCCTTGTAATACCAAGCACCTACATAAATTTTCAGTGTAGCATTATAGCGCTGTGATTTCTGATATATATACATTCTATACAATGTCCTGAGCCTTAAGCATTGTTTGAGAGATAGGATTTAATATAAATAATAAGGTTATAATCCAGGCAAATAAACTATAAAGGGAAGACTTTCTCTCATAATGCTTCTAATTAATAGCTTACTTATTTTGCTATAATTTGAAGGATCGATTTTAACTAGAAGCTGGCAAGGAAATTATACAACTTCTATTCAATCTTCTTAAAGCAACTGTCTAGCAATTGAGTAATCTGAATGAATTGGAGTTTGTGATTCTGATTTTACTTCTTTCTGTGTGTTGTTTCAAATTTTATTAGAAGCTGACTGAAGCAGATAGTTATTATTATTATTATATCCTAGGAATTGCTTAGAAACTTAAAACTCATCATATCTAATTTAATTCCTAGAAAACCCTTGTAAAATAATTATCATTCCCATTCTACCAAAGTAAACTAAAATTCAGCGAGATCATACACTGGGATTTGAACAATGGCCTCTATGAATCCAAACTTTATGCTTTAATAATTGCATTCCTTTGTTTAATTCCTTTGTTTTTTTAACCATTAATTTCTCATTATATGTCAATCATGGCCTTGGATTTTGAGATTGCATCTGTCAATAAGCCAACCAAAATTCTTGCTCTCATCAGCTTTCAGTCTGATAGTAGAGACAGATATAAAGCAAATGAGCAAATAAATAAACAAGAAGGATATCATATAGTGATAAATGTATGAAGGAAATTAAAAGAAGATGATATGATAGAGATTGAGAGATCAGGGACTATATCTAAGAGGATACAATTGTAACTGAGATCTGATTGACAGTAATTACCCACCCATGGCAAGATCAGAAGGAACTCCTTCCAGGCAGAGTTCCTGGAAAGAACAAAGGCATTACAACTAATGTAAAAGCCCAAAGGCAAGAATCCAGTCCTATGGACAGAAGAGGGTTAATATGGTTGAATTAGAGTGGGTGATGTAAAGCATAAAGCAAGATGAATCAAGGAGGCAGGCAGAATATAATCATTTAAGACTTTGTGAACTAGGGAAATAATTTATATTTTAAGTGTAATAGAAAACCACTGGAGTTTTTTTAACTGGCTGTTGTGTGGATGATAATTTTTTTATCAGAGTAAAGCCTAAGGATCCAGCTTGGGGGTCACTGTAGTGATATAGATGAGAGATAATGTTAATTAAATGTAGGAGGTAATGCAGATGGAAAGAAAGTTTTTAAAGCAGAGTTGACAGGACTTTTAAACTGATTAGATTGGGAAGGAAGGAAAGAAAAGAATCAAAGTTAGCTAATTGGCTTAAGCAACTTGTTGGATGGTAGCACCATGTATTGAGATATAGATCAGAGGAAGAGTTAGTTTTGGGGGTGTTATGACCACCTCCTATTGGTCCCATTGGTGAAGGAAAGATCCTATCCTATAAAATCTAGGAGATGGTCAAACACACAACACCTGATACTGGACAGATGGGATTGACAGAAGTTTCTGAGTCATGTATCCTCAGCCCAGGGGAAGAGGGCACTGCATGCTGGGGTAGGCCATATAGGTGTTGTACTTGAGAGGCAGCCGAACCAGGACTCTGGAAGGCAGGCCTTGTAGTAACAGGTGGGTGCCGGGCCCGTGGTTCCTGCAGAGGATATGATTAGCTTGTTTGAAGAATTTCATGGGTTAGCAGGAGGTGAATCTGTCAGGTTGAGGACCACGTGGCAGAGCCCAGGGGGGCGGGTGGTGCAGCTGGTCCACCTTATAGGGGAAGTACTCAGAAGGGGAACCTGTCCCACTAGGTAGGGACACTTCTGGCAAGAGCAAAGGAGCTCACTGTTAGACTTTTGGGACCCTGTGAGACTCAAAGACATCAAGACAGCACTTAAAATTTTATTTTATTTTATTTTTTTAATAGTTTATTGTCAAGTTGGTGTCTTTTGTTTTGTTTTTTTTTATTTTATATTTTTTTCTTGTAAATTTTTAAAATAGTTTATTGTCAAGTTGGTTTCCATACAACACCCAGTGCTCATCCTAACAAGTGCCCTCCTCCATGCCCATCACTCCCCTTCTCCTCTCTCCTACCCCCATCAGCCCTCAGTGTGTTCTCAACATTCAAGAGGCTCTCATGGTTTGCCTCTCTCCCTCTCCCCAAGACAGCACTTGAAATTTTAGTTCTTTTTTTAAAAAAATATTTAAATGTTTTATTTATTTCTGAGAGAGAAGGAGAGAGAGACAGCATGAGCAGAGGAGGGTCAGAGAGAGAGGGAGACACAGAATCGGAAACAGGCTCCAGGCTCTGAGCTGGCTGTCTGCAGGGCTTGAACCCACGAACCATGAGATCATGACCTGAACCTAAGTCCGACAATAACTGACTGAGCCACCCAGGTGCCCCTAGTTCTTATAATACAGAGGGATAATTGAGTTCTTTTGGCCATATTATATTTGAGATGCCTGTGTGAAGATTCTGTTCACTTGGAAATATCAAGTTGGATAAACAAAACTAGAACTGGAGTTAATGATTTAGGAGATAGGGATATGTATCTAGTGGTCAGAATTGGAGGTAATGCTTTAAGATATATAACTAGAGATCAGTATTGGAGGTAATGATTTAGGAGATAGGGTTATGTTAAATGATAGGCCTGGGTGGGAAAGTATGTAGACAAAGAAGAGAAAAGCGCCCAGGATTTAGCTTTGGATACATTTCCACGTTGAGAGGAATATCAAAGAGACCAAGAAGAATAGCTGGAGGGAGAGGGAGAACATGGGAGGGTGAAGTACTGTGATCCAAAAGAAGCACTTCAAGAAAGAAGCGATCATATGTGGCAAATGCTCCTGAGTTGTCTTGTAAGATAAGTAATCTTTGGATTAACAACCTGATAATCTTGAGCAGAGAGTATCTGTGGAGTTGTGGGAAATGGAGAGAACATTGGGCATTATTTGCTGGTCCTCATTTATAGTTCAGTGAAACCGTGGTGTTTACTAGTCTCTAGCATTTTGTTATTGTTTAATTTTGACAGGAGCAAACAACAAAAATCCCTTATGGAATCTGAGGCATGTGCATATAGAAAATAAGCATTCATTCTTTTTTCCATAGGAAGTTCACCTTATTTCTCTTTCAGAGGCCACTGTACAAATTTGTGGGGTGTTTCTTATCTAACAGGGTAAGTGCTTATCACCTAAGAAAATGCAATAGGGCAGAAAACTACCACAAGGCCCTGCCTCCCTGCATGTCACACTACCTCAATACCTATGCTGAGGCCTTGCTAACCTTGTAGTTTCACAAACAAGACAGGTTCCTGCTTCAAAATATTTGCATATACTTTTATCTGTGCCTGCAAAAATAATCTCTCATTTTCTTCTGGATAATCAGGATCATCCTAGGTTTCTGTTTAAATGTCTGTTTCTCGGGAAAACTTCCCTGGCCTCTCAGATTAGGTTATGTTTCCTGGCTAAGCATTTTCCTTGTGATTTTTCCCCTTTACAACTTTTTGATGGTCATAATTAAATGAATATCTAGGTAATTATTTGAGTACCATCTCTTCACTTGTGCATAAGTTCTAGGAAGTCCTGATCTCTATTTTGTTCTTAATGATATTTCTAACGTTTGGCACAAATCCTGGCATAGCATGAATGAACAGTACATATTTTGTTCTCTTCTCAGACAGAAGTAGAAGTGGAAGGGATTAATTTAACAGTAGGATAAGAACAAAGCCCATTTCAATTTTTTAATTTCACCTATGCTTAAGATAGCTTATTGGGCTAGTTTTTTTTAGAATATTAGTATTGTGTGTTCAACTTCGTTCTTAAAAAACTATTCAAAATTTGAACTGTCATATTAACTTAAATAATAATAATTCCAAGGAGAGCAACACTAAATAATATATAATTCTGCAACAAAAATATTTCTATCATCTATCTATCATCTATCTATCTCTTATTCTAATATTGCATATGTCTCTTAAATAGTAATAAATGGCAAATATGGGAAGAGCTTGTTAGTAATGGAATAATGCCTCAGAGTTACTTCATGCATGATCTTCACTCCAGCTTTGACTCATTTGAACTTGATGTCACTCTGTTCTGATCTCTCTATATTTCTTTCTTCCACCTTAAGCCATTTATCTCTCCACTGAAACTTGACCCTTTTCCTTCATCTCATCCTTGACCTTAAGAGGTTGGTGTCAGACATTGAGTGAACACATCTGTTTTAAATAGTATGGTAATAAAACAAAGCTGAATGTTTCATATTAAAGTCTTCCTGACATAAAAATAAATTATTGCATTACTGTTTCTGGGTCAAAATAAAATGTTTTGTACTCAATAAGTCCAATGGCTTATACCAATAGTGTAGAATAATAAAAAATTATTTTCACTGCTTGTAATGATTCAGAAAATTCACTGCACACTGAGTTTGGTCTGAAATATTATAGACAGGAAAGTCCTTGGTCGTTTGTAATCAGATTATTGTCCATTCCTATGACTTTCATGCATGGCTGGAAGAACCTAAGGAGAATGTGAGGAAGATGTGAGCACTTTTTTGGTTGCGTGAATCTAAATTGGTATTATAAAAGATAACTGGCTCTATCTGGCAGAAGTAATTTATTATTTGGCATATTCAAACCTCAAGGCAATTTTAGTGTTGCCTAATAATGTACCATTATCTTTACTTTTTTTAAAAAAATTAACGTTTATTTATTTTTAAGAAAGAGAGAGAGAGTGTGTGTGTGAGCAGGGAGAGACAAAGAGAAAGGGAGACACAGAATCTGAAGCAGGCTTCAGGCTCTGAGCTGTCAGCACAGGGCCCTGATGTGGGGCTTGAACCTATGAACCATAAGACCATGACCTAAGCCAAAGTGGGATGCTCAAATGACTGAGCCACACTCTTAATTTTGAAAGTAATTCAGAGTTAGTGGGAAAAACATTTGTGGATTATTTAGGCCTCCTTGCCTCTGGGCACTGTAAGGTTAAGATAACAGAGGGTGGTGAACCAAAGACGCTCGAAAACGAGACAAAGGAGTCAAGGGAATGGACTGAGCACACCTTTATTGTAAAGAGTTCTCGGGTGAGGTTCCACGGCTTGGGGGTAGAAGCAAGCTGGGGAAGTCGTGCCCTGAGACTGGAGAGAGAGGTATACATAGGACTGTAGTTCTGGGTTGAGACCCGTGAGGGCAGGTTTCACTTTTCCTGGGTTGGGTCTCGTTTCTGCTAAGGTCTTCTGAGAAACCAGTGGCGGGAAACTGGGAGCAGGAAGCTGGTGGCAGAAAGTCCTGAGTCGGTCATAAGATGGAGTCCGATCCGCGATCTTGGTGTCTTTTTCCAGACCTGTCAGACCCCACATCTTGGTGTCCTTCTCCAAACCCGCCAGACCTGTCAGCCACTCTGTTTTCTATGCTTGACTTTTTCTTTCTTTGAGAATGCCTAGTTATCCTTCAAGATCCAGCTCCAACATCATCTGTGAAAATTATTCTCTATCCATCTCTTCTTTCCTTGTAATGTTTCCATTTAGGCAGAGGTGCTCTCCTCTGTTCTCCATGACATCTTACCATGTATTTTAAAACAATGTATTATGTTGTGGTGAAATTATTGTTCATAAATGACTGGGTTTAACATTTTGTGGATTCAACAAGAAAGATGCTACATTTATACACAGTGTCTTAGTCACAGATGAGAATTACAGTCTGAGAAAAAAAATAGAGAAAACCAATAAAAGAAAATGACTGTATAATAGTCTTTGTTGTGATTCTCCATTCTTCAATTTCCTGAATGACTGTTTTTCCATTGAAGAAATTAATGTGCTAGTTAGCCAATATTCTGGCGTTTTCTCTAGTTCTCTGTGAATTTAGCTAAAATAACTCTCCTGATTTGGAATCAGCCCTGGGATACTCTCAGGTTTAGAATAAGAGCCAGGACTGGACTTTATTCATCAAGATAACTAGACCTCATGAAATATCTTAACATCTTACTGATCAGTGTCTTCTCTGAAAACACTATATATTTGAGATGCTTGGAAGTAGTAGTTCATTTACTTCAAAACTACCACCTTAAATGCATAATACTCATATTTTAAAGGTTAATATATCAAAATGTGTCAGGGTTGTTTGTTTCTTAAGATTATTGTCAGAGACAGACATATGCAACCTTTTCTTCACCAAGTTCATGTGGCTGGATCTCACAGCCTACTAGTTGAAGGCATAGGTAGTTTCTGGAGTCAAACTGCCTGGGTTCAAAGTTAAGTTTTACCAGTAGCATACTGTGATTTGGGCAACATGTTTAAAATCTGTTTTAATTTTTTTATTAAATTAATTAATTTCTTTATTGCTTTATAAGATTGTGTGAAAAAAATAAGCTATTTATGACTTTAAAAATATAGACTAAGTGCTCTAATTGGTAATAAGGAGGGTGAGAGTGATTGAAGTTGGTGATGAACTTGATTTGCTGAAATAAACACATTAATTTAAAAAGAAATCCCCTACTAAATCGGCTTCTCACAAATATTTGCTGTTCAAAATAGACAAAAAAAGAGGAATAAATTAAGCATTCTCTAAGTCTACATGGAAAGGAAATCTTCATGTCCTTAGTAAAATACTTTGGACATTTGGGAATGGTCTATGACCTGAGAGTCTATATACTCACTATATTCTCTGAGTATGATCATAATAATAAGCTGAATTATTATTATATAACATATAATTACATTTATGCTAATTATAGAATGCTTAGGTATTTTTAGTAGTTTTCACTTTTATCTATAAAGGGTTGTCCTTCATAGTCTGCTTTTCTGTTATCATATGAGGTAGGTGGGGATTACATTTTCTATTTGACCATGATCTCCGTGGACTCTGACAGGCATTAAAAGGAAATAGCTGATTCATGGTTGCAGGAGCTCCTTTGATTTCTGAAAGAAATCAGGAGGTGAAATCTGAGAGAGGTTAAGTCAGGAGAGGAAGCAGCCATATCTAAATTTAAGGTAATGTTTTTCAGCCTGAAGAGAACAGCTAGCATGTAGACTTTAGTTGTCATACTCAGGGTCAAAAGAACTTGAAAAGAAGTTGCTTAATTTTGGTTCACCAAGAATTTGAACCTCCAGGTCTGAAAGAAGTTTTCCCATAATCCAAGAACAAAGGATACTTCCTATAAAATATTTCTTGCATGCATATTCACTTGAAACTTGAAAACAATTTTTTATAAAGTACTTAAATCTTCTATATCAAAAGTTCCAGTCTTCAATGTTCATGCAGGACTTATTAAAATATTTGTTAATTGCCTAAGAAAATACAGCACCTTTCAGTATGTAAGAGTGAGCAATTGAATTACAGACGAGAGTATTAAGAAAAACTTATGTGCAATTGGTAAAAAATAAGTGTAATGATTAATGGTTTTGCATGCTTATTTGCTTATAAAGAGCATTTTTACTTATTTTATGCGTTAATATCCATAGTTAATAGTAAAGGAAGCTAATGATGTTTCATTTTTCCATTTGAGTACATACATGTTTATGGTGCATGTGTTTTTAGATATGACAGCCATTAAACTGTGATATTAAAAGAGTCCATTGCCAGGAGAAGAGGTATACCCAATACTTATCCTCTAGAATTTAATCATTGCTAAGGAACAGCGCTGGCGGTGTGCTTCTCATATTCCCTTTTCTGAATTTGAGTTTGTAATTATGTTTATTCTGTCCCTTCTCCACCATTGCATACGGGATGTGGAGTGGGGCAGAAGGCTTAGATTTCCGTCAAAGAATTATGCTGCCCTGTCACAGTTCAAAGTTATTGCTAAGAAGCAGCTGCCTAGCCAAGGTCTATATTTCTATATTTCCATTAAAATAGGTAGCTTCACCTTTTTTCTCAGAATAATGCTCTTGAAAATTTTGTAAAATATGGGTAAAAATAACCACAAAGATAAAAGGAAAATTGCAAACTGTGCTTGTACTAAATAAGATATTTACATAACATTTAAATACATTTTCTTTCCCCAAGGCACCTGTAGCAGACATCTGTCATTCTTACTGAATACCTAGTGTGTGTGTTTGGGGAATTTCCACCTAGAAAGCAGAGCCTGTCTCCCATTTTTGAGGCAGAAAATCTAATACTCATTTTCAACTGGGCTTGGAGCTAAGGGCAAGCACCCAGCCTAGGCTATGTCAATCAGATGCAACCACTGTGGGCTTTGGATTGAAAGCTAGTGAAGCAAAGCAGCAGAGATGCAGGAGGACCCATTCCAGTGGAGGTGGTGCTACAGTGGCCCTGACATGCGATTTCCAGAGGCTAAAGCAGCAGCGATACTAGCAGCAGCACTGGGTGCCTGGTTTTGGTGATGAAAATTTTGCCAATAACAATGACTGTGCTCAGCATTTCTGGTGGGAGTATTGCTACTTTAACAGCTCTGAGATGTTCTTTTGTCTATTGCCAGTGACTGCATTGCCCCAGGCCTGTAGTTCCAGCTCTGAAAGAGAGATTGTGAGTTACCTAACTCGTTTTACAAAATTCTTTTCCACGAAGATTAACTGAGTTCATTTCTTTCTTTTTTTTTAAATTAAAAAAATGTTTTTAATGTTTGTTTTTGAGGGAGAGAGACAGAGCACAGGAGGGGGTGGGGGGTGGGGGCAGAGAGAGAGACACACACACAGAATCTGAAACAGACTTCAGGCTCTGAGCTGTCCGCGCAGAGTCCAACACAGGGCTTGAACTCATGAGCTGTGAGATCAAGACCTGAGCTGAAGTTGGACGCTTAACCAACTGAGCTACCCAGATGCCCTGAGTTCATTTCTATTACTTGTAACTAAAAATACTGAATCAGTGGATTACTTTTTATTATATGATTAGAAGCTTATTGCAACATCCTTCTGAGTTTAGGGTAAATTTTACCTATGTTCTAGGATTCTCTGAAGGAAATACTTAAGTTCAATTTCAAGGTCTTTTGGGTTCCTGGACCCAATCCCAAAGTGTGTGTGTGTGTGTGTGTGTGTGTGTGTGTGTGTGTGTGTGTGCGCACACACACACACAGATGGGGTCTTCCCACACAATATGAAGCAATTCTCAGGCACTAGCAGGGGTGTCTGAGAATTCAACTCAATTATGATATTGTCAACCTGGAGGTAGCATCAGAATCGACAGGTTACAGGCTAGGTCCTGTAAAACTGACTGCTTCTCCAATGGCCTCCACTTCACATGCCAGTCTCCAGCCAAGATTGCTACATCTGTTCCTTACCCTTTGATGACAGATTGGAGTTTCTAACAACCCTCTCCAATTCAAGATGTCAATTGGGAGTCCAGGTTGTTACCTATACTTCTGACCAACCCCAGGAGGTTCCCATCATTTCCTCCTGGGGTTCAATTACTTTGCTTGAGCAGCTCACAGAACTCAGAGAAATAGTTCACTTACGAGATCACCAGCTTATTATAAAAGGATATAACTTAGGACAGCCAGAGGGAAGAATGCAAAGGGGCAAGGTGTGAGGAAAGCATGTGGAATGTCCATGCCCTTTCCATGTGAGCCACTCACCTAGTGGAGAATGTATTCACCAACCCAGAAGTTCTCTGAATCTAGTGCTATTGTGTTTTTATGGAGATTTCATTATATAGGCATGATGGGTTAAGTTATCAGCCATCTGCAGTTGATTCAACTTCATTCACTCTCCTCTCTCTGGAGATAAATGGGTGGGACTGAAAGTTCCAACCCTTTAATCATGTGGTTAGTGCTCATGGCAACCAGTCCCAAGATTTCTGTGGGGTCCAAAAGTCACTGCATTAACAAAACATCTCATTATTGTCCAGAATTTAGAAAATTCCAAGAGGTTTACCAGCTTTGTGCTAGAAATGGGACATACAACCAAATACATATTTCTTATTATAAATCATAATACTTCATAGGATAATGTCCACAATAAAGGCAAACAATATAAAGAAATTCAGTTGCATTTGTAAAAGAAGAACCAATCTTCCACTATTTTGTAAGGTCCTATTAAGATCTGTTCAACCAACAGTTTTGCTTGCTGATTTGATGGGTTTTTCCCTTTGGGGTCTTTTATGGATATAGAATATTGATATTCCCATTAGATTTGCTCCTCAAAATCTTTCTTCCTTTCTGTTCAAATAGTTTTATTGATGTGTAATTTATACCTGGTTAAAGCATACAATCCAATGTTTTTTAGCTTATTTTCAGAGTTGTGTGGCTAACACAAAAATGTAACATTAGAGGATTCTCATCATTCCCCAAAGAAATCTTGTACCAACTAGCAATCACTACCCTTTTCCATTCCTTTCTCTCCCCTCCAGCACTAGGCAGCCAGGGAACAGCAAATTTACCTTCTTTCTTTCTAGATAATCTATTCTGTTCATTTCATATAAGTAGAATCATACAGTTTATGGTCCGTTGTGACTGGCTTCTTTCACTTATTATAATCATTCTGAGGTTCACCTATGTTTGTAGCACAATTATTATTTCATTACTTTTTATAGATTGCCAAATATTTCCTTTTATTGAAATATCATGTTTTATCTATTCATTTATCAGCTAGTAGGCATGTGGATTATTTCCACTTTTTGTGAATTATGAATAATGCTTCTATGAATGTCTGTGTACAACTTTTATGTGGACATATGTTTTCACTTCTCTTGGGTAGATCCCTAGGAGTAGAATGGCTGGAACCTAGGGAAACTCTGACATTTTGGGGAATCAATGAACTCTTTTCCACAGCAGCTGTACCATTTTTCACTCAACTCAATTTCAGTATATACACATTCTTGCCAAACTGTGCTGTTGTCTGAATTTTAATCATGGCAATCCTAAGTGGATATGAAGTCGTATGTGGTTTCCCTAGTGACTAATAATGTTGAACATTTTTTTTTTTACAAATAGTTTATTGTCAAATTAGTTTCCACATAACACTCAGTGCTCATCCCCACAAGTGCCCTCCTCCATGCCCATCACCCCTCCCCCCCACATCCATCAGTCCTCAGTTTTTGTCAGCATTCAAGAGTCTCTCATGGTTTGCCTCTCTCCCTTTCCCCCACCATTTCCCCCCTTCTTCTCCCCCTTGGTCCTCCTGTTAAGTTCCTCCTAATCCTCCTATACGTGCAAACATATGATATTTGTCCTTCTCTGCCTGACTTATTTCGCTAAGCATAACACCCTCAAGGTCCATCCATGTTGCTGCACATGGCCAGATTTCATTGTTTCTCATTGCCATGTAGTATTCCATGGTATAGATAAACCACATCTTCTTGATCCATTCATCTATTGATGGACACTCAGGCTCTTTCCATGTTTTAGCTATTGTGGAGAGTGCTGCTATGAACATTGGGGTACATGTGCTCCTATGCATCAGCATTTCTGTATCCCTTGGGTAAATTCTTAGCAGTGCTATTGCTGGGTCATAGGGGAGTTCTATTGTTAGTTTCCTGAGGAACCTCCACATTGTTTTCCAGAGGGGCTGTACCAGTTTACATTCCCACCAATGTTGAACATTTTTCATATGCTTATTGAATATTTTTGTATCTTCTTTGGAGAAATGCCAATTCAGACCCCTTATCCATTTTGTTTAAAAAATTTTTAACATTTTATTTTATTTTATTAGGGACAAAGAGAGACAGAGTGCAAGCAGGGGAGAGCAGAGAGAGAGGAAGACATGGAATCCCAAGCAAACTTGAGACTGAGCTGTCAGCATAGAGCCCAATGGAGAGCTTGAATCCATGGACTCTGAAGTCAGATGCTCAACCAACTGAGGCACCCAGTCACCCCACCAGCCCCTTCATCCATTTTTAAACTGAGTTGTTTTGTCTTTCTGTTGTTAAGTAGCAGACAAAATATTATTTATATATTTTGAGTATCAAACCCTAATCAGACATATGATTTGCAGACATTTACTACCATTCTCTAGGTTGTCTTTTTCCCTTCTTGAGAATGTTCTTTGATGCATAAAGGTTTTAAATTTTGCTAAAGTCCATTTTATCTACTTTTTTCTTTCTTATTCATGTGTTTGGTGTCATATCTAAGGAACCATTGCTAATTCCATTGTCATCAAAATTTACCTCTATGTTTCCTTCTAAGATTTTAATGCTTTTAGTGCTTATGTTTAGGTCAAGCATGCATTTTGGATTCAGTTTTGTGTTTTGTATTGTAATTCTTTGCAACTTTATTCTTTTATTTATTTTTTTTTGTGAATCCATTTCTCCTAATTCCCTTTGTTAAAGAGATTATTCTTTCCCCATTGAATGGTCTTAGCACTCTTGTCAAAAATCAATTGTCCATATATGTACAAGTCTGTTTCTGCACCCTTAGTTCTATTCCATTGCCCCATGAATATGTCTATTTTTGTGCCGGTACTCCACTGTTTTGATTATTGTAAATTTTGTACTGAGTTTTGAAATTGAGAGGTGTGATTGAAGCCCTTCAACTTTGTTGTTCTTTTTCAAGATTGTTTCATCAGTGTGGCTACCCTGTAATTTCATATGGATTTGAAGACTGACTTTTCCATTTCTGCAAAAAATGCTGTTTATAATTTTATTTTATTTTATTTTATTATTTTTTACAAATAGTTTATTGTCCAATTAGTTTCCAAATAACACCCAGTGCTCATCCCCGCAAGTGTCCTCCTGCATGCCCATTCTCCCCTCCCCCCGACATCCATCAGTTCTGTTTTTGTCAGCATTCAAGAGTCTCTCATGGTTTGCCTCTCTCCCTTTCCCCCACCATTTCCCCCCTTCTCCCCCTTGTTCCTCTGTTAAGTCCCTCCTGTTTATAATTTTAATAGGGATTGAATTGACCCTTTAGATTACTTTGGATGGTATTGACATGTTAATACTAAGTTTATTTGTATTTGTTCAACCCATGAACATAGAATGTCTTTTCATTTATTTGCTTGCTTTTAACTTCTTTTGGCAATGTATTGCAATTTTCGGTGTACAAGGTTTTCACTCCCTTTAGTAATATGCTATTGGATTTCGTTTCCTAAGATTCTGTCAAGGATTTTTGCAACTATACTTATAATGCATATTTGTAATTTTATTTTCTTGTGGTGTTTTTATCTGGCTTTGTTATCAGGTTAAAGCTGGCCTCACAGAATAAGGTAAAAAAGTAAAGCTTCCTCTTCTATGTTTTGAAAGAATTTGAGAAAGCTTGCTGTTATTTTTTCTTTAAATGTTTGCCATCTGGTCTTAGTCTTTTTGTATTTAATTTTTTTTAGAAATTCCATCTTTTTACTTGTTATAGGTATTTGAGATGTTCTATTTCTTCTTGAATAACCTTAGATAATTTGTATGTATTTAGGAATTTGCACTTTAGCTAGATAATCTAATCTACTAGTCTTTTATCATAGTTTATCATTTTCATTTCTAGTTTTAGTTATTTGCATCTCTCTTTTTTCTCTGTCTAGCTAAAAGTTTGTCGAATTTGTTGATCATTTCAAAGAACCAGCTGTTGGTTCTGTTGATTCTATTTTTCTGTTCTCTATTTCTTTTATCTTTTCTCTAATCTTTATTATCTCCTTCCTTTTAGTAGTTAGTTTAGTTAGTTTGTTCTTTTTATAACTAGAAAGTGTGTAAGCTTGAGCAATTAATTTGAAATATCTCCTTTTTTTTTAATGTAGGCATTTACACCTGAAAATTTCCCTCTGAACACCTCTTTCACTGCATCTCATAAGTTTTGGGATATGTTTTATTTTCATTCATCTCAAGTATTTTCTAATTCCTCTTGTGGTTTCTTCTTTGATCTTTTGATTGTTTAACAGCATGTCATTTAATTTCTATATTTAATTTATGTCCTGATGCTTTGGTTATGTGGGGTCTGGTCGAGATACCTTGCTTCTTTTTTTCTCTTCTGTTTATGGTAAGTAGGTAAGATATGGTAGGGAATACTTGGGTTGTATCTGAGTAAGGTAGAGGAAATGGATCAGAGAAGATGTCTTTGCAAATCTTGGAAATGGATAGGTAATGTGGGCCATTGCTAGCACCTGACACAGAATTGTCTTTGGATATTCTTCTCAGAGCATATGGAAGAAGACACTCAGAGAACAGTCTATGGAGCTGTCAAGGACACCTACGAAGAAATTTTTCTGCATTGTCTCCCTCATCTATTTTGAAGTTTATCATTCTTATTTTTCAACCTAAAATGGCTGCATATTTCCTATGAAGTGAGTTTAGCTTCACATGTCCGAAGCCACTACTTCTATTAATTGGACATTTCTAACCCTTCACCTGCACAGCTTTCCCAACATGGAGCCCAAGGTCAGATAGCAAACTCCCAGAACACTGATCCACAATCCATGAGATCTTGTGCAGACTCTGGAAATAGTCCATGGCTAAGTGATAGGAGGCCATATGACTATTTATGCCCTCAAAGAGCTTTGGTTGGGAGCAGAATGATACAGGCATGAAAAGGTTTCTGGAATATTCTCTGCATGCACACAGTGATACTAATGATGTTTTGGACATTTGTTCAATGCTTGGCTCTGCCCTATTCATGCATTAGCTTAATCTTCACATTAGCATTCTGACGAAATTATTGTTTTCTCTCTTTTTTTTTTTTATTGATGAGTTAAATGAGGCTCAGTGCAGAATCACTTGCCCCAGGTCCTTCAGCTATCATTTGGTGGTACTTAGGTTTTAAACTTGTCTGTTAATTGTTAGAGCCCTGAGGTCATGGCTCTAAAATGCTATGTGATATGCTGAACTTCACACTCTTTCCATTCCACATTCCACTTCACTTGTTCTTGATCTCCACACCGAATATTTTTCTACATTTTGATAACTTTTCTTTCCATAGATGCTTTTATCCTGCATAAGGTTAGCTTAGGAAAACTAGATATTTTTAATGAGAAAAGATAAGGAAGGATATTTCTGAGGGTGAGTGTGCTCAAACAAGACAGAACCTTCCATAATATATGTTTTGTTAGCCAGTAGGAAAATATTAGGGCTGCTTTCATTTAAAAAAATTTTTTTTAATGTTTTTTATTTATTTTTAGGAGAGAGAGAGAGAGACAGCGTGAGCAGGGGAGGGTCAGAGAGAGAGGGAGTCACAGACTGAAACAGGCTCCAGGCTCTGAGCTGGCAGTCAGCACAGAGCCCGACGCGGGGCTCAAACCCGCGAACCGCGAGATCATGACCCAAGCGAAAGTCGGACGCTTAACCGACTAAGCCACCCAGGCGCCCCGGGCTGCTTTCATTTTTAATCCAATTTTTAATATTTTAAAGGGAAAGAAAAGCAAAAGCAAATCTGTCAGATAATACCACATACACAAAGGGTATGAATATATTAAAACTATTCAGTACAATTGCCGCAACTTAAAAATACTTTATTCACTCACTACAAACTCTATATTCATTTATTTCTTATATACACAGAGTTTTCACCAAGCTATTTTACAACACACAATCACTGACCTTGTACAGAGAGCTGTTGTACTTTATTCTTCATTCGTGCTTGGCCCTAAGGGAAATTATTACAATATTATCAACATGGCCAGTGTCTTACTTCATTTCTGTAACTTTTGGAATACTATCAGCAACAAGTGGGATCTCAATTTGTTACCATTAAACATGTGAGAAATTGTAACTGTCCTGCCCTTGCATTTGATGGAATCATTTACCAGGCACTAATGAGAGGCTTTCTGCTGAAATTCTGCATCAACAAAATTCAAGTTCAAATCAGAGCTGGCCAGCATTGATTTTTCATATTTATTTTGTGCTTCTGAGGTTTGATATTAAACTTCTTGGCATTCTTCTGTGTGCTTTGTAAGAGTGGAGGTCACTTTGAAGTTGGCCGGATCTCTGTTGATAAGAGATTGGCAGGATCTGGAAAGGAATACAAATTTGGCTGCTGGGTCAGAAATGTCACCATCATGAAATTGGGAGATGAAATAATGTCGCAGCATACTAAGCTTGCTAAAAAAATAAAAGCTGTTAGATAGGATTCTACAATAATCATGTTGCTTTAATTTTTTCCTATACAAATAATTTCAAAAACATTTTTTCCAGATGCAAAATAATGAAAATACAACATTCATTATTTATTTTTTTTTGTCTTTTAAAAACATTTAAAATGATGCAAAGCTTTTTGATTCTCTCAGATTTTTCTCAAAATATTTTGTATTTTTTTCTGTCACTGATCTAAGTCCAAAATATCCTAGGATGTTTTAACTATTTGCCTAGGATTTCTAGGCAGTTGTTTACCTTCAAGCAATGAAAAAGATGTGCAGTGAACTTTAACCTCAGAAGGTAGGGTGAATTGTGGAGACAAATTATTCCAAGCCCTGACAAACGTGAAAATATCAGCATAGCTTTATTTAAAGTACCTCTACTGAAAGTTATTTCTATGTGTATTATTCTATAATGTTAGTGTCAGAATTCAGACAAAAAGGTTAAAATCTTCTCTCTTTCGTACTGTTCTTGTTTTATAATTATTTTTTAAACTAATGACCTTAAAAAGTTTCGTTTTACAAGTTTTCATTTAAGAATCACAGATAGTGTGTTAATGATGTCAGTTTCCCCTTCAAAGTATTAGAAAGGTACTATCTGGACCATGGGTATATCTGTCACACTCGAAGGATGCTACTTGCTAAGCACAGCAACAGCAAATCTACTGAAAAAGACCAAAAATCAAACAAACAAAAAAACACAAAATAAACCAAACAAACAGCAGATTGAAGCAACATTTTTCCTTCGATGTTTTAGCAAATTATACTAAGTGTTCCTACCATGTGTGAAGGCCAGAAGGTATGTTTTTCAACTTGTACTTGGTGGTGGCTGACTACCGTGAATCTGAGGGCCAAACTTCACATCCACATTCTGCAGCTGAAGGCGGGCCTGGATACCTAGAATGTTAATTAATGCTAGTCTCATAATCATTTGTAAGTTCAAGGAGATAGTGTGTGCTTTAGAATATTAGACTTTTCCTTGACACTTTCACATTGTATGATAAACATTTACATGTTTTGGAATGAACATTTAAAAACATTATATTCAACAATGAGATAGTAAATAATAATAAATTTGCTTATCCAACGCATGCACACAAGCTTCATAGTCTATTGAACTGTTTGTGGCAACTCTGTAATAACCACTTACTATTTTAGCATTCAATTTTGAATTTAATTCTTCGAAGCTACATGCATTGAGATGATTGTGTTTGCACACTTGTGTGTGTATGCATGTGTGTCTGTTTATTGGTGTAATCAGAAGAAATCAGTGTAAGTACATGGTGGAGTTGTTTAGACTTTTAACACTTTGTAACAATCAAATATTTCTGGCTTTGGGTTCAAAATAGGAAAGAGGATTGGCAAATTGTTTTGAAGAACAAGATAAAAGCAATTTTCAAGAGGAAATTATAGTCTATTGCTGTCACTACAGTAAATCCTATTCAAAACAATTGTTGGTTCTATACTGATAGAAGTATAACAATTCATTAAGCATTACAGGTAATTATTTTAGATGGATAGCTTAAAAAAAATCTAACTGAATATTTTAAACTTTCTGAAAAATTTGTATTGTACATCCACATTCTCAGAAGGTTTCTGCTTTTTTGAAGAAGATTGATACCTTTAATTCAAGGAATTAATTCACTGAGTTCTGGAAGATAAATCCAATATTTAAAGTATGTCTTATTTTGTTATGGCTCTCAGATATATGTCAGTAAATTTTTGTTATAGTAAATAGATGCTTCCTTAGGACCATTAGCTCACTTCTTTCTAGGGGGCTTTTGAATTATTTTAACAGACAAAGGAAAGATCTCTGTGGAGAGGTGTATATTATACTCTTGTTTGCCTAGTATTCGTTCACATATATCCAAAATATTTTCCTGCTTTCTATTCTAACAGTTGATTCACCTTTCTATATGTGTTTATTAGTATCTACAGGTAGTACATAGACTTCCTTTTCTAAGGATTTTCATTTGACTATATTTTCTGATATTTTTCCCTAGTCCTTATACACTCTTCAGTGGGAGGAGAGAGAGGATAAGGATGCTACAGAATTGATGAAGTTGATGTTCAACTTAAACTTTCTTTTCCTTTGAGTTCTGGAAGAGAAACACTTCTTTGGCTCTGGTAGATGTTCCTATTTGCCATAATAATTATGAGTTGCTTTCTTTAATTCTTGCCAACAAAAACTGGTAACCCAGTTTCAGAGACAATTGGGATTTTTCCTTCTTCATTAGAAGGCATCTTTAGTGCTTTATAATCTGCCTATTTTCTTTAAAAATTTTTTAAAAATATTTCTTTAAGTTTTAGAGAGAGAGACACACAAGTGCAAATGGGAGAGGGGCAGAGAGAGAGAGAGGGAGACACAGAATCTGAAGTGGACTCCAGGCTCTGAGCTGTCAGCACAAAGCCTAACATGGGGCTTGAACTCACAAATGGTGTGATCATGACCTCAGCCGAAGTCAGATGCTTAACTGACTGAGGCACCTCTATAATCTGCCTGTTTTCTAAAAATTTTTAAATATTTGTGAAAAATAAAGAGGATCATAGGAATTTACTTTGTCCTTTTAAGCTCCTAACTTTGACTATTTCTTAGGTTAGTACTTTAAAATATGTAATGGTCAAAAAGTAAAGGATTTTTTTTTCTTTTGATGCCACTTTCTCAAAAAAAAAAATAAAAAACATGATATGTCGGTTGTATAATAATTTTACTAGATTTCCTTTCCAGTTACATTTCATGGAGAAAAATCTTTAAATCTTTAAAATTTTTCATTCTACCAAATGAGCTCATTTGAGCAAAGATTTTCATTAATTCCTACTCTTTGAGGCTAGTTTTCTTTCCTTCTAATGAGAAAAATGAGTCATTTAACTTTTTTCTGTTTTATAGCTATAGATGAAAATATTTCATTTATATAGATTTTGTTTGTAGTCACAACATTGTGTTTTTAAAGCTTCTTTAATCTCTTGGAAAAATCATATGTCACTTTAGTGTAATAAATACATAACGCAATTTTTAAATTTCTTTTATTTTTTAAAATTTATATATTTATTTTGAGAGAGAGAAAGAGAGAAATCATGAGTGCAAGTGGGGGAGGAGCAGAGAGGGAGAGAGAGAGAATCCTAAACAGGCTTCTCACTCTCCGCGTGTAGCCTGACTAGGGGCTTGAACTCACTAACAGTGAGATCATGAACTGAGCAAAATCAAGAGTCCCATGTTTAGCCAACTGTGTCACCCAGGCGCCCCTATGTTACATGTTATAAATGAGAAAAATGGAACACTTTAGGAGTATTTTTCAGATTTGTGTTTAGTTTGTTGCATGTAATAGTTTAGAATTTTCAAAGCATAAACTGAGAGCCCATTTAACTTTTGAGGGGGTAAATCTCTTAACAGTGTCTTTGTTACATCTCTATGCTACCTTTCTCAACTGGAGCATAGCTGCTTCAATATGACCCTCTGCTTCCAGAGAGTAGGTAGGAAAGGACTGCTAAACAGGAGAATGGGGACTTATGCGGCACCATGATACCCTAACACTACTCTTGCACGTCAGGAAACGGATTTACGAATATTCATCCGCGGAGGTATAGGGTGAATTTATGAAACTTGAAGTGGTGGAGGCAGATTTGGAATTCCTGCGGGGGCAGCCACTGAAGCTTGGGTCTCTTGGGGTCGCTCTCTTCTTCCGACTGGATTTGGTGTTGTCGGCGTCGCCGGGCTCAAACACCACCGTCATGGACTCCATCCTGGTCACCGTGTAAAGGCTGCTTTGCCGAGTCGGGTGAAACCTGGTGGTCTTTAGCTCTAGCTCATCATAGCTAGAAACTTCAATGAAAGGACACCAACGAAACGCTCTCTTGAAGCCAGCTCGAAATCTGAAGAGAAAGAAGCAGTCCACAGAAAGCAAAAGCCATGTTTTCAAGTGGAAATTTCCTTCAAGTGCCACAAAAGCCCTATGTAAGGCAATTAAGTCAGTTTTTGAATTTGAGTTTCTAGTCAAACTCTTAAAGTGTTTGCCACAGTGTTGGTACTAATCGTTTAAGTTTTCTTCCTGAATTGAGTCTTAACTTCCTCTCAATGAGAAGCAAGTCACTGAATAGTAAAAGTTGTCCAGCATCAGGTAATCCATATGCCAAAGAAACAGTGTACATTTGTTCAATAATTTTATACATCTGCATAAGCATGCTTGTATTAGGCTTGCCAGTTAAGGCACTTAAAAATGATGTATTTTCAACATCGTTTCTTTTAGAAGTGATTACACATTTGTAAATTAAAGTCTCATTCAATGTTAGAATTAATTACCAAAGTTGATGGTTCTATTCTAATCATATATGAAAATACACAACCCTTTGCTTTGTAAACCATTAAATGAAGTTAATTAAAAACAGATGTATTGCTTGTGGGGTGGCTTGAATTGATATATGGCTTATGCAGTTAATGAAAGAAAAGAAGAATTAAGTAATTAACAAACTTAAAGCACAGTGTAGTGAAGGCCAACTGGAAAGAGAGCTTAGAATTTAGATCATAGTTACTTACATGAAGTTCTCTTTCTAGTTGTGATTAAAACACATTGGTTTATTTTTTTTTTTAATTTTTAAATGTTTCTTTATTTCTGAGAGAGTGAGCACACAAGCATGGGAAGAACAGAGAGAGAGAGGAGACACACAATCTGAAACAGGCTCCAGGCTCTGAGCTGTCTGCACAAAGCCCCGAGCTCATGAACAGTGATATCATAACCTGAGTCAAAGTCGGATGCTTAACCGACTGAGCCACCCAGGTGCCCCAAAACACACTGGTTTATTAAGGGAATTATCAATCTTATCAATCTTACAAAATTTAACCCTGCCTCTCCATGTTCTGACCATATAACCGAGATGATTTTATCTGGAAACCACATTTTACCTTTCTTTCTAGTCTTAAATTTGACTACAGTCAAATATTGCTTTTTAAAAAGTTTACTTTAAAAGCAGCTTTTCCTTGGGGTGCCTGGGTGGCTCAGTAGGTTAAGCCACTGACTCTCCATTTGGGCTTAGGTCATGATCTCACAATTTTGTGAGTTTGAAGCTGCCAGTGCAGAGCCTGCTTGGGATTCTCTCTTTCTCTCTCTCTCTGCCTCTCTCCTGTTCACACTCTCTTTCTTTCTCTCAAAATAAATAAACTTATTTAAAAAAAAACTTAAAAGTAGCTTTACCCTGACCACCTTCATTTCTTCACAACTCATTTCCCCAGAGGCTGTACCCCCGCCCCTTACTCACTGATCAAATAAGAAGGAGGAATTAGAATTCTCCTTGCCCTGACTGTTGCTTCTAGAACCTTCACAGCAACATCTCCTATTTTGAAGTCTATTTACAAAACATCTTTGTTAGTAGAGACCATTCACATATGCCATCATCTCTCCATCTTATAGAAATTATCTGTACAGTTCTATGAATTATCTTCATTACTTTGAAATGGGTATTTTTTTCCTGTGCAGACAAAATTCTGAAGGGTTTCAAGGCAGAAATAAAAATATCCCAGTTAGAATTTCTAAGCACATTGTTTTGAGAATGTAAGTGCTAAGGTGGGATATTTCATAAAGTAGGAGGATATCTAGAAAAAAAACCATGCTCTGTACTCCTCTCAGTGAACTTTTTAATTTTCCCTTCTGTTTACGTGAAAAAAAATTTTTTTAATGTTTAATTTTGAGAGAGAGAGACACACAGAGTGCAGATGGGGAAGGGGCAGAGAGAGAGGGAGACACAGAATCTGAAGCAGGCTCCAGGCTCTGAGCTGTCAGCACAGAGTCTGATAAAGGATTTGAATCCACCAACCATGGAGATCATGACGCGGGCCAAAGTTGGATGCTTAACCAACTGAACTACCAAGGCGTCCCTTCCTTTTGCATTTTTAATTTGAAGGTGGAACAACATATGCTTTCAGCTAAGCCAGGAGTGAAAAGAAACTTCCATTTGGTAATTTTGTTTTTACCTTTTATTCAAACAGCAGTAGATGATGGGGTTGTACATGGTTGAGCTCATTGCCAGCCAAAAGCTAGCCAGGTAGACCTGTTGGATGTATTTCCATCTATTCAGCTGTTGGTAGATTGCCGTGAGGATGAAGTAAATATGATAAGGCAGCCAGCAGATGGCAAATGTCACCACGACAATTATCATCATTTTTACAACCTGGAAGGAAAGAAGGAAAGAGGTCAGTTTTGGAAAATTCTAAAGTCATTACATATATGAGGTACAGTAGCTTACTGCAAATCATATATTTCTGCCAATATAGTTAAATATGTAGCATGCTCAAGTCTTCATATTAGAAAAGTGGGAGGTGATAGAGGGAGAGCTGCCTAAGGTAAGTCTCAAGAAAGCCTGCTAATGTCACTAATCCTTCGTTACCTAGACCACGTGGATGGGTGGCACTAACTCAAACAGAAACAAATATATCTTAACTGGCCTGAAGAAAATAAATGTTTACAAAAATCCAAAGAGCTTAGGGGAGAAAAGAGCAAGATTTGGCTGTGTTAGCCTGCACAGTAAACTAGCAGAGATATTATACTTAGACAAACTGACTGCTAAGTCACTGTGGCATATTAGGCTGTAAGGGCTGGGCTGGTTCCTCAGTAATTTCTATAGCCTGACTATAGCTGAAGACTATTTGGTTTTCCGTGCTCTCGTACCATGCTCACGAGGCAACCTTCTGAATATTAATATGGTTTCTCTTGTAATCTGATATTGGGAAAGTTTTCTCTGGATAGTGAGGATGAATAGTCACATTAGTCTGAGAAAATATCATTAACTTTTAATTTGTAAATGGGCAATCGGCTGGTTTATACATTAGGTATAATTAGATATAGAATGAATGAAAAAATGAATGATTTTGCAATAGTGGACTGAATGGGAGGATGTTTTATGTGTCCCTCAATGAAATAAAATCTGTCCATTGTCCGTTACTATAAGAAAGGTAAACTCAAAGTAGCTTGGCTTTGTGTGGAAAAGGAAAGAATACTACTATAGTATGATTATGTCATATAACATTTCTCATTAACCATCTATCTACTAAATTTGTTCATACTTCCTTCGGCAATTTGGAAATAGTAAACTGTTTAGAATAATATATGTTAAATATACTAACAGGAGTTTATCCATAGTCAGATCAGAACTCAAATCAGAGAAACTCCTGACATAAATGGCCTATGAGGCTTCTTAGAACTATGGAAACGCACTATTTATGGCCTGGACTTATCATTTCTCTGCAAGTTAGGGATTCAGATGAAATGTTGGCAAGAGATATGATTCTAGAACAAGGCAAATCATGAAGTGGATCACTGTGGAAGGCAAAGCTTTCCCTAGGGCCTCCCTTTAACATCAAGGTGACTGGCATTGAGCTGATGAACATCGGTCATCAGAGCTGAAGATTCAGGTCAATAGCTCACAGAATGTCATCACTGGCTGGACCATCTAAAATGCTCTTTAAACTGCATTTTCCCCCTGAAAAGCTATGTTCAGATTTCTCCATTTATCTCTCCTATTTCTTATTCACATATTTGTGGAATAGAAGTAAGACTCATATTTTATTAGAAGTTACATTTATACAATGTTTCACATATTTAACAACTTATTAATTGGTTTTCAATTGTGCTTTAGGAAACTGAGGTAAAGACCAAGAGATCTGACCACTGTGATTCATGAAACTAGGCTAGAGTTTTCTTTAATTTTTAATTTTTAAAGTATATATTTTTTATTTCTTTTATTTTGAGAGAAGGGCAGAAGGAGAGACAGAGCATCCCAAGCAAGCTCCATACTGTCAGTGCAGAACCTGGTGCAGGGCTTGAAAGCCTGAAATGTGAGATCATGACCTGAGCCAAAATCAAGAGTCACCAACTCAGTCAACCAACTGAGCCGCCCAGGTGCCTCTAGGCTAGAGTTTTAAAACTAAGTCTTTCCCCCACCCTGCTTACAGTTAACATTTATTGAGTGTCTGGTAGCTCTCAAAAACAGCATAGAGAAAAATAATGAATAGAGGACCAATTTCTTATCCTGAAGAAGCTTACAATATAAGGAAAAATGTAAATTAAAAAATGCATGGAAATGTGGTGAATATAAAAATGTATATAAAATTGAAATAATATTTATGAGAATTTACTAGTTTATTATAAGCAAGAATGATTCAGTGCTTGGTGACTGTAGGCTCAGGGAATATAACAGAATGAAATGAGTTCTATTGCCTTTTTATCTTGAATATATGAACATTATACTATTCCTTGAACATGATAGGCAAGCTCCTGCCCCAGATCTTTCTCCCTCTAGAACATTCTTCCCCTGATTATTCCCACTGGGTAACATCCTCATCTCCTTCACGCCTCTGCACAGCTGTCACTCTCCACTCTCTTTGCGACTCCTATTCTGATCAACCTTGTGAAAATTGCAGTCTGCCTTTCCAGCACCCAGCCCCTTAGCTTGCTCTTTCTTTTCAGTT
Source organism: Proteles cristata cristata (assembly GCA_017311185.1). Lineage (NCBI taxonomy): Eukaryota > Metazoa > Chordata > Mammalia > Carnivora > Hyaenidae > Proteles > Proteles cristata. The sequence goes on from JAESUZ010003940.1 coordinate 1,328,129, forward strand.
TTTTATGTTTATTCTTTACTTTTTGTCTCCACACGCTAGAATATAAAAGAGCAAGAATTTTCTTCTTGCTTTGTTTGCTCATGCATTTCAGACTCATAGGCTGGACCTCACATATAATCAGCTCAAAAATTTTTTGAAATTAATGAATGAAAATGAATCCAAAAAGAAAGAAACTAAGGGGAATATAGTTGGTTATGAGATGTCCATAATTTTATTCAGTCATTGATTTCTGCTATCATTTATTCTCCACGTTTAAAATGGGCATGTATATATAAACTGAGTGTGACATTTTATTGCTTTTTTTTTTTATATTTCTAGGCAAACAAATTCAAAAGAGTATGAGCATATGAACAATATGTTGTTCATACCAATGTATTATTTTGGGTGCATGAAAGCATTAAATTTTATTCTGAATAAGTGTTAAAGGCAAAAAAATATCAGTAACCATGTGAACAAGATACAGGCTACTATGTTAAATATGGTATGAACAATATGCAAAAACATTAGTTTTTTGCAGGCTGACCACAAACGCCCTATGCATGAAATTGTTTTCCAATAATAGTTAAGGACCTACAAAGGCTTTCAGAGTCTTTTAAGTGACTTCCACCACGTAGAAGAAGTCCATAATGAGGAAAAGTTAAAGCGTATGTGGAGAATTAAATGAAAATGCTTCCGGAAGAGAAGTTTCAGGTAACTTCTAATTCATATAGATAGAGCCTTACGGACTTTGTTATAAAACATTTTGAAACTTATTTGACAGTGTTTAGGAAAAATCTAAAAGACTCTAAAAGAAAAGATATTTAAAATGAAACACGTCTATAATATACTTCATTCATCTATTTCTATAAAATATATTTTGACTGTTACCTTCAGTCTCTGCTCACAAAGCCTTGTGGAATTATTTCCAATATCCGACTTTCAGGACCCAGGTATAATGTAAATGTAAAAGTGGGCTCCTGAGTGGGAGTAACTGCATTACTTTGTGAAGTGCCCAAATCATGAAATTGCAATGCTACTCTTTAAATTGGTGAGGAAAAGAGCACTTTGAGGCACAAACTTTGAGTGATGACAGATGTGCACGTGCTGTGAGCAGTTCCCCTGTGTCTCATGGCTGGACAATGGGACTAGCACATAAATACTAGGCAGGAAAGGCATTCAGTTGATAGACTTTCTAAAAATGCTGAAAGTTTTAGGCAAGATAAAGAGACTGGGCTTAGTGACGATTCAAATCTTTCACCATGTCCTAACAAATTTTGTTATGACTTGATAAAAAGATTGATGTTGAGTATTTAATGAATTCAAGACATGACCCAGCCTCTGAGGCAAGGGGATCTGTTTTCCGTGGCAACATGGACAGTCGAGACTACCCACCACTGGCTTTGGCACAGACACTTCCTGGAAGGAGGAAGAAGAGAGGTGGACAAGTAAACATAGACAGGATTGAAATGCGTGTCTTGGTTAGTGAAAATAAGCTTTGGCCACCTTTTCTTAGGGTACCAAAGGGAAAAAATAACTTTGATTTTTATATCCTGTACAGGTTAGGCTGGAATGCCTGCAGCTGTCCTTATCTTTCATATTAAATTAGTGTAGGATGGATGATTTTGAGGTTTAGATCATAAAAGAAAAAAGATGTAAGTCTAGGAAATGAAATAAAATACTGACAACCATAAAAAAAAAAAATCTAGGAGACATATTCTTGAGTGCAGGATTTATTCTTTCTAAACGTCCGAACTGGAAATTACCAACTCCATGTGACAGGGAGCTTCTTGTTTTGATTAGAACCTCTAGAACGTATGTTCTGGAGGACCATCCCATGGATCACACCCTCCTACTTGCCCATGCCTTTTGCCCACACAAATGTTCTTAAGTAGACCATTATATTTCTTTAAGTCAAAATTGCAGGCCTGTTTATTCTAACCACACATTAGCAAATTAAAATGATATTCCCAGGAGTAAGATACAGAAAACATTTCAATAAAATGATCAAAATTTAAGGTACCATTTCATGGCTACTTAGGCTGAGCTTTTGCTACGTTGGTTTCAAAGACTAGGCTTAAAAAGTTCAGTCTCAAATGAGAAAATAAGAACTAAGCAATAATAGCTGTGAAAAAAATGCAGGGTGGTCCAGAAGCTGAGTTGAAGTTTGTTAGTAATTTTAGAATTAGATGAGAATATGGGCATACTGGGTTAGTGTTATCCAAGAAATGTGACATTTGTGCAAACTCCAAGTAACATGCATGCAATTAATGTTAGGTTAGAGTAATGTTTATAAGAAATTATGTCAAGGGGATATATTCAGAACTTTTCATCCAAAAGCAGCAGAATACACATTCTTCTCGAGTGCACATGGAACATTCTCCAAGACAGATCACATACTGGATCACAAAACAGCCCTCAATAAAAATGAAAGAACTGAGATCACATCATGCATATTTTCAGATCACAATGCTATGAAACTTGAAATCAACCACAAGAAAAAATTTGGAAAGCCTCCAAATGCATGATGGTTAAAGATCATTTTACTAAAAAAATGAATGGGTCTACAAGGCAATTAATGAAGAAATTTAAAAAAATATATGGAAGCAAATGAAAGTGAAAACATGACAGTCCAAACCCTTTGGGATGCAGCAAAGATAATCCTAAGGGGAAAATACATTGCATTCCAGGCCTATCTCAAGAAACAAGAAAAAATCCCACATACAAAATCTAACTGCATATGGCAAAGAAATCTCAAATCCAGCAGAAGAAGGGAAATAATAAAGATTAGAGCAGAAATAAACAATATAGAATCCAAAAATAAAAACCCCAAAATGAAAAACAAAGCAAAATTTAAAAAAATAGAACAGATCAATGAATCTAAGAGCTGATTTTAAAAAAATAAACAAAATTGATTAACCCCTAGCCAGATTTCTCAAAAAGAAAAGAAGAGAACCCAAATAGATAAAATCCTGAATGAAAGAGGAGTGATCACAACATCCCAGAAATACAGTTATTAGAGAATACTATGAAAAATTATATGCCAACAAACTGTACAACCTGGAAGAAATGGACCAATTCCTAGACACACACACTACCAAAACTCAAACGGGAAGAAATAGAAAATTTGAATAGACACATAACCAGCAAAGAAATTGAATCCATTATCAAAAATCTCCCAATAAATAGGGGCACCTGGGTGGCTCAGTTGGTCAAGCATCCAACTTCCACTCAGGTGATGATCTCATGGTTCATGGGTTCAAGCCCCACATCAGGCCCTGTGCTGACAGCTCAGACCCTAGAGCTTGCTTCAGATTCTGTGTCTCCCTCTCCTTCTGCCCCTCTACCTCTCGTGTTTGTGTAAATAATTTTTTTTTTAAATTTAAAAATTCTCTCAACAAATAAAAGCCCTGGGCCAGATGGCTTCCTAAGGGAATTCTACCAGACATTTAAAGAAGAGTTAATACATATCCTTCTCCAGATGTTCCAAAAAAATAGAAATGGAAAGCTTCTGGACTCATCTATGAAGCCAGTATTACCTTGATTCCCAAGCCAGACAGAGACCCCACTAAAAAGGAGAATTACAGGCTATTATCCCTGATGAACATGGATGCAAAAATTCTCAACAAGAATACTAACAAACTGAATTCAACCGTATATTATATTATTATAGTGAAAAAAATTATTCACTATGATCAAGTGTGATTCATTCCTAGACTGTACGGCTGGTTCAATATTCACAAATCAATCAGTGTGATACATCACATTAACAGAAGAAAGGATAAGAACCCTATGATCCTGTCAATAGATGCAGAAAAAGCATTTAACAAAATACAGCATCCTTTCTTAATAAAAACCATCAAGATAGTTGGGATAGAAGGAAAATACTTAACATAATAAAAGCCACATATGAAAATCCCACAGCTAATATCATCCTCAATGGGAAAAAACTGAGAACTTTCCCCCTGAGGTCAGGAACACAACAGGGATTTCCACTCTCACTCGTGTTGTTTAACATAGTGTTGGAAGTCCTAGCCTCAGCAATCAGACAACAAAATGAAATAAAAGTCATCCAAATTGGCACATAAGAAGTCACACTTCCACTTTTTGCAGAGGAAATGATACTCTACAAGGAAAACCCTAAAGAATCCACCAAAAAGCTGGTAGAACTGATACATAAATTCAGTAAAGTCTCAGGATACAAAATCAATGTACAGGAATTGGTTACATTTCTATACTCCAATAATGAAGCAACAGAAAAAGAATCAAGAGGTTGATCCCATTTACAATTGCACCAAGAACCATAAAATGCCTAGAAATAAACCTAACCAAAGATGTAAAATATTTGTATGTTGATGAAGGAATTGAAGAAGACACACACAAAATGGAAAAACATTCCATGCTCATGAATTGAAAGAATGAATATTGTTAAAATGTCAATACTACCCAAAGCAATCTACACATTGAGTGCAATCCCAATCAAAATCGTACCAGCATTCTTCTCAAAGCTAGAACAAATAATCCTAAAATTTATATGGAACTACATAAGACTCCAGACAGCTAAAGAATGTTGAAAAACAAAACCAAAGCAGGAGGCATCACAATCCTGGACTTTAGCTTCTACTACAAAGCTGTACTCATCAAGACAGTATGGTATTGGCACACACACAAAAAAAGACATATAGAACAATGGAACAGAATAGAGAACCCAGAATTGAACCCACAAATGCATGGCCAACTAATCTTTGACAAAGCAGGAAAGAACATCCGATGGAATAAAGACAGTCTCTTTAGTAAATGATGCTGGAAGAACTGGAGAGGAACATGCAGAAGAATGAAACTGGACCACTTTCTTACACTATACACAAAATTAAACTCAAAATGGATGAAAGACCTGGATATGAGACAAGAAATTATCCTAGAGAAAAAACAGGCAGTAACCTCTTTGACCTCATCCACAGCATTTTCTTACTCATCACATCTGCAAAGGCAAAGGAAACAAAGCAAAAATGAACTACTGGGACCTCATCAAGATAAGCTTCTGCACTGCAAATGAAACAATCAACAAAACTAAAATGCAACCAATAGAATGGGAGAAAATATTTGCAAATGATGTATTGGTTAACGGGTTAGTATCCAAAATCGATAAAGACCTTACCAAACTCAACCCTCTCCCATCCAAAAAAATAATCCAATGAAGAAATGGCAGAAGACATGAATAGACGCTTTTCCAAAGAAGATATCCAGATGGCCAACAAACTCATGAAATAATGCCCAATGTCACTCATCATCAGAAAAATACAAATCAAAACCACATTGAGATAACCACTTCACACAGGTCAGACTGACTAAAATTAACAACTCAGGAGACTATAGATGCTGTCGAGGATGTGAAGAAACAGGCACCCTCCTACACTGTTGGTGGGAATGTAAACTGGTGCAGCCACTCTGGAAAACAGTGTGGAGTTTCCTCAAAAAATTAAGAATAGAATTACTGTACAACCCAGTAACAGCTCTACTAGGAACTTATCCAAAGCGTACAGGAGTGCTGATTCATAAGGGCACCTGTACCCCAATGTTTATAGCAGCACTTTCAACAATAGCCAAATAATGGAAAAAGCCCAAATGTCCATCAACTGATGAATGGATAAAGAATATGTGGTTTATATATACAATGAAATAATACTTGGCAATGAGAAAGAATGAAATCCTTCGATTTGCAACAATATGGATGGAACTGGAGGGTGATATGCTTACTGAAATAAGTCAGAGAAAAACAGATACCATATGTTTTCCTCATATATGGAACTTGACAAACTTAACAGATGGCCATGGGGGAAAGGAAGGGGGAAAATAGTTTCAAATAGAGAGGATGGAAAACTCATAAGAGACTCTTAAATACAGAGAACAAACTGAGCATTGATGGGGGTGGGGGGAAATGGGTGATGGGCATTGAGAAGGACACTTGTTGGGATGAGCACTGGGTGTTGTATGTAAGTGATGAATAATGGGGATCTACTCCAGAAACCAAGAGCACACTGTATACAAGTTGTTAGCTACCTTGACAATAAATTATATTTAAAAATAAAATTAATAAAAGAAATTATGTCAAGGGACACCTGAGTGGCTCAGTCAGTTGAGTGTCAGACTCTTGATTTCTGCTCAGGTCATGATCTCCCATTTCATGAGATTGAGCCCCATGATGGGCTCCATGGTGACAGTATGGAATCTGTTGGGATTTCTCTCTCCCTTTCTCTGCCCCTTACCCACATACATGCACTCTCTCTTTCAAAAATAAATAAACTTAAAAAAAAAGAAATTATGTCAAGCCTAAACAAATGGAAAAAAACTCTATGTGTGTATGTGTACAAATATGGAAAACATTTTTGTCTGTGTCTGTGCATGTGTGTGATATTGAATTTGGATTCTACTTCTTTACATGTTATTGGTCATGCTTCATTTTTAGTGTGTTCTCATTTTTTCCGCTGGAAACTTTGAAATTGTAAGAATTTTACAATTGTAAAATTGTAAGATTTTAGCCTATGACGATCTAAAGCCAAAGAAAATGATGCAGCCATAAAAGGGAAGTTGAAGTGAAATTAGAAAAGGAAGTATATTAAAGCAAGAAGAATAAAGACTGATGTTAGGGGATCCTGGTTAGAGATAAAAATGTATGGAGGCTTCTTATGGACCAAACTGTGTTCCCCCATTTTTAAAAAAATTATGTCTTATTTATTTATTTAGTTAGTTGGTTAGTTAGTTATAGCTTTATTGAGATTTAATTGATATATAATGTGTATGTTTAAAGTGTACAATGGGATGATTTGATGTATTGAGAGATGATTACCACAATAAGGTCCCTCTCCTCACATACAATTAACTGTTTTTGTATTTTTGTGTGTGGTAAGTACATTTAAGATTTACTAGCAACTTGCAAGTATATAACCCATTATAGTTAGCTACAGTCACCATGCTTTCCATCAGAGCCTCAGAATGTATTGACTTGATAACTGGGTCAGTGGGAGACATGCAGGAGAGGTATTCCCAGCTGCTTGTGTCTACAAGCCTCCGGTGGAGTCCGTGATGGCTTAGTAGAATCCAAGTCCCTTTGATAGGTTCCATTTTCCCTGATTGCTGTTTTCCCAGTCACTCACCAGCTTCCTAGTTCTGCTGCTCGTGACCCAGTTCTCTGGATGGAGAGAGACATAGCCCTTTCTGACAGCACCTTGCAGAGCTGGGGCAGTGGATACTCAGGCGCTCTCATTTACCCCCTCAGGAGGAATCACCTCTGAGAAAGACTCCACTGGCATTGGGCTGGGTCCCTTTCAAGGAGGGGCAATGTGGGTGCAAACTGTTTCTCTTAACTTATAGCCAAGGGAGCTATAGCCAAGTTCTCAAGGGTATAGAGATGTTTCTGGGTATAGGTGGGACTTGTTTCAGCCTCCTGGATGCAGGTCTGCCTTCTCAAAATGACTCTCCTCTTTCTTGGACTGCACCAGAGCTTCACAGTGCCCATTTGGATCCTTAAATTCCTAAAGAGGCACTTTTGCCTGTGGATAGATGCTAAATTGTTACTGAGTAGGGATATGACAAGACATGTCTTTATTTCATCATCTTTCTGATGTTACTTTTCAAAATTCCTGTTGAAGTCCTAATCCCCAGTACCACAGCATGTGAATATATTTGGAGATAAGGTGTTGAAAGAGCTAATTAAGTCAAATGAGGCCATAAGGTTGAGGCCTAAATCAGTATGACAGGTGTTCTTGAAAGAAGTGACTAAAACACTAACACACAGAGGGAAGACCACGGGAAGGCAGAGGTTAGCAGTGATCTGCAAACCAAACAGAGAAGCCTGAGAAGAAATCAACCTTGATGACACCTTCAACTCAGACTGCTCGCCTCCAGAACTGTGAGAAAATGCATTTCTGTTGTTTAAGCCACCAGTCTATTGTATTTTGTTATGGCGGCCTGAAAAGACATAACAGTGTTTGAAATGCTGAGGACTCTAGGTGATATGACTTCACACCAGCAAAATAGAAGGCAAAATACAATGCAGGGTCCCAGAAAATGGAGATTTCTAGAGAGGGTTGTATTGCTTGTAGAATTGCTTTTAGCAAATCAGTAAAAGACTAGGATCTACATTAACATCATTGAGCCTCTCTTAGGTTATATATGGTCTTCCTTATGAGCACTGTTTTCCATGATAATTCCCTTGCAGCAGAAATAAAGTCAAGCACATAGAAAGCTTGCTTGCTGAATGAGATGATAGATTTTTCTTGGTTTTTATGCAATTCAAAATCCAATGGATTGAGGCAAAACTTCTTTGTTATCACACTTAGATGTTCATCTCTGAAGAAGCAGGGCCATTATAGCTTGTTAGGTTAGAAGAAGAGAATTAAAATAGAAAATAGCCAGAAAACAATTTCTATGGTTTACAAAAACAGTAGAAGTAGATTTCTTTACCAGAATCTCATGGGTATCCAAATAATCAAGAGCAATTTTAACGAAGTGTTTTTTTTTTTATTTTTTAATATTTATTTTGGAGAGAGACGCAGTGCAAGCAGGGGAGGGGCAGAGATGATTACATTACAAAAATGTAATAAAAGCATACTATTAACAACATATGGACAAAACATAAATATACCAATTCATAATAGATTACGAGAAGGTGGGAATGACATTCGAAATTCTTTGATCAGTATTTTGTGCTCTTACCTACGAGAGGGGCTGGGTTGTTACATCTTAACTGGAGTGTGATAAAGAGCCTGTTCCTGACTCTGCATTTCAAATTTCTCCCTTATAAACTCTAGAAGGTACCGCAATATTTTCAAACTAATCCTGTGCTCTACTTAATGACTTTTTCATCCTACTTTTCAAACTTTTATTCCCTTATCTTTTCCCTTATTACCTTCCTGTGCCAGTTTCTGTGGATACAGACTGTGTGCTCCAGAATGCAATGCCCAGCATGAGTGCTGTACGGTATGCATTGGCCAGGTAGTTCTAACACTCAATTTGAGACTCAACAAAAGAAAATCGTGCTGATAGCAGCATTGTCCTTTGAGAGAGTCAAGGTCAGCAGATGCATTTGTGGGTAACACCGATGGATGACTCAGTGGAGTTGTGTTCATTTTTTTAGTAACAGGCTTAGTGTTTTTTATACTCATTTAAAAAAACTTTCAAATGTATGAACTTATCTAACCTTCATAATAAACCTTTGACCATATAGCTTATTTATTTTATGGATGAGAGACTTAAAACCAAGGAGGTGGAATGTTTTCTCAAGATCCCAAAGACAGGTTCAGAGCTAGGACTCCTGGGTCTCTTGATTCTTCACTGGCTAAGGACTCATTTTGCATACATTCTGGTTCTCTAGACCTTTAGAAAAATAGCCCTTGCTTCTTTCTCCATTTTGATGTTCAGGGGATGCGTAAGTGAAGGGTAGTCAAACAACCGTAGTTTGCTAAGGATCTACCCACTTGAACTTGATGTGAAATGAGATATTTTCCTAAAGCTGGAATATGAAAGAGTGAGAAAAGAAGTTGGAATGGTGGAGTGGGCTGGGAACTGGAGATTGGAATTCGGTTTGTCTAATGCTATGTGGATATGGGTAGATTTATGTGCACTAAAACTATGAAATAGGGACTCAGTACTTTAACTATTTTATGTGCTCATGTGGTACTTATTTCCATATACTTCATTTATGGAGAGCGTGTTTAAAGACAAATGGAAAAGCGTAAGGGTATATGGGTAGATAAAGCTGGTATGTGCACTAAAGGACCTTTGACATTCACAGAAGGACTTTAACTATTTTATGTGCTCATGTGGTACTTATTTCCATATACTTCATTTATGGAGAGCGTGTTTAAAGACAAATGGAAAAGTGTAAGTTCTTAACAATCCTATACTCTTTATACCTGGTAGCCATAAAGCTGGTCTATCGAGAGGACTTCTTTAGTCCCAAATCAATAGTTACTGTTAGGATTTAAGATCCTTTGACATTCACAGAAGGAGAGAGAGTGAAGAGGATTTCTGCCTCAATTACCTTTCCAGGGAAGTGAGTGTAAAAGAACAAACAGCTGCAATCAGCCACCACCCTGCCGGCAACATGGCATAGGGTTATTTCCTTTTCTGTGCCAGGAGTTGCTGGGGGAGATCTGGTAGCTTGGGAGCATGCCTGGCCAGGAAAAATGGCTAGGCTGACATCATTTGCCAGACTGAGAGATTTTATGTCTTGCTCTATGTTGACATAACTTGTATTTTTAAAACCACACTGTTATTAATATATTGTCTGAAATGTGGATCCAGCCAGTGTTTTAAGATACTTTTGCAGTTGGTTTTTTATCTTGAAGGTGCACATACTTTAATTGCTTTTTGAAACCGCATAAGTCTAGAATGTTTAAGATTATGCTATTCTATACCAAATCTGGTAGAAAATAAGATCAGCACTGAAAAATAATATTTTTCTCTATAAAATATGACAAACTAAGAAGGCATGGCTTATAAATAATGTTTTTATCCTTATCTGTGGTTACCTTGAAATAAATCTATGTGATTTGCACATGCTAATCACTTTGCCTAGAATGCCCTGTTCTGATATCTTTCCACATAAACTTCTCTACTTATCTTTTGGGCATAGTACTTGACATTGAATGTATAATTACTTGTTGACTGAAGGTATCTGATTTTCCCACTCATTGTATGAACACTTTAATTGCAAGAAGCATCATTTATCTTTGTTTTACCAGTGTTTTGTCCTATTATGCATGTAATAAGATTTCAAAAATGTATATTTTTGAACAAAGAAGGCAGAATCTAGTTTTTTTTTTCTTTTCCCCCTTATGCTGTGCCTTTTATTCCTAAGACTTTTGCATTCCATAACTGGAAGCCTGTATCTCCCTCTTTCCTTCACTTAGTTACCCATCTCCCCATCCCTTCCCCTCTGACAACCACCTGTTTGTCCTTTGTAATTACAGGTTTGGCTCTGCTTCAAAAATGTTATTATTGCCCCCGACTTTTGTGTTTAGCAAGATGTTTGAAAAGAGTAGCTATTTGAACCCTGTGATGGCACAGCCTTCAGAAAGAAGTCAGTTATTTTTGCTTACTTATTGTACACTCAAATTATAGTTGTTGTACAATAATGCCATTTTTCTAAAGAAACCAAGGTCCCAGACTCTAGAGATACAGTGCTAAATTAAAAAAGAAAATAGTTATCTATTTTCACAGTATTTACATCCTATTAATGAGACATTTATTAAATAGTAAATATAAAAACACTATGAAATGACAAATTATGATAAATTCTATAGAAAAAAAATAATCAGGGGCACCTGGGTGGCTCAGTCAGTTAAGCATCCTACCTTAGCTCAGGTAATGGACTTGCCATTTCTGAATTTGAGCTCTGAGTTGGGCTCTGTGCTCACAGCTCAGAGCCTGGAGCCTGTTTCATATTCTGTCTCCCTCTCTGTCCCTCCCCACTCACTCTCTTCTTTAAAAATAAATAAACATTAAAAATTTTTGGAACGAAAAAATAATCATGTTTAGATTTGTAGAATATTATGGAAGATCTACTTGAGGAGGCACTATTTAAGCTGAAACCCAGAGGATCTACAGTTAGAAGAATAAAAGGCACATCATTTTAGGCTCTGATAATAGTGTGTAAAGACCAAGATGTGGCAGAAAGCTTGATGTGTTCAAACAAGTAAGAGCCAGTGTTACTGGAATATGGTGTATGATGGCAAAGTGGTACAGAGCAAGGTTGGCAGAGTAAGTGACAGCAAGGTTCTGTAGGACCTTGTAGCTTATTTTCAGGGTTTGTGATTTCTTTTACTTATTTTTTTTGCAATTTACTTTATTTTTTTCTTAAGAATATTGGGAAGATACTGAAAAATTGCAAGCAGATTGTGTGAGTTCATTTACATTTTAATACTTATTTACTTATTTTGAGAGAGAGAGAGAGTGCATCTGGGCTTGCATGAGTGGGGGAAGGGTAGAGAGAGAAAGAGAAAGAGAATCTCAAGCAGACTCCACATTTACAGATTGGAGTTGAGTTGATTTATATTTAAAAAAAACACCATATATTTAAAAACACCATTTGTCACATACAACATGGTGGCTGTAGTTACTAACTCTGTACTGTATACTAAAAGATACTAAAGGAGTAGATTTTAAAAGTAATTACAGGAAAAAATAATTTTTTTACTAGAAAATAACTTTTAACTCTGTGTGGTGATAAATGATAAACACAATGTAGTGAACATTGTGTAATACATACAAATGCCAAATCATTATGCTGTACATTTGAAACTAATATAATGTTGTATGCAAATTATTTCTCATTAAAAAATCATGTGGCTGCTGAGCAAAGAATGACTTTGGGGTGAAAAAATGCAGACCTGCCAAAGTGAGCGAGAGAGACTGTTGTGGTAGACCTGTTGACCATGATAGAATCTTGGAGAATTATTTCAATGGACATAGAAAAAAGTACAGATATGGGAGATATTTTAGGGAGGAAAACCATTAAGATTTAGTAGTGGATCAGGTGAGGGTGAAAGAACAAGGGAGCGTTTTAAGAATGACTCTGCTTAGGAATTGGATAAATGAAGGTTGCCATGCACTGATATTTGGTTGAATGTAGGAAAAGTCAGACATGGAGACTCAGAGATCAGTTGTGTATCTTATATTTTTAAAATACCTGAGAACATCAAGTATGTAACTGATCATATAAACTTAGAGCTTATGAAGTAATATTGATTTATAATATGCACTTCAGAGTCACTGATCTATAGTTGATATTTAATGTCCTGGGGCTCAATGAGCAGGAATGAATATAGGAATATAAGAATGAATGAATAATATATATTAAACATATTCATATATATGAATTAATTGTATATATATGTGTGTATGTAAATATATATATTTCTTGTTGGTTCTGTTTCTTTGGAGAATACAACTATGATATCCATTACACTGCATAGCTCCCTATTATATACTGCAGATTTCCACATTTTTGGCTTTTCTAGAAGCAGCCAGTTTCTAAGCATTTTCATATAAAAATATATTTGATCTAAGAAAGAGTATGTTTTTTCCCTGATTATCCAACTCTTTCCTCATCAGGTAGCTAATGGCATTATGGCATTGCTTCATACTTAATTAATTATTTCTGCAAATATTATTTTGTTTATCTAAGGGGTCTTTCTGCTCTGCTTGAATGCAAATCCCATGAGGGTCTTGAACATTCTAGTTTTGTTTATCCATGTATCTCTAGAGTTTAGAACAATAATACACACAGCACATGGTTACTCTTTTTCAGTTAAATAAATAAATCTATATGTGAATGGAATAGTATTTAATATATAATATAAAATATATAAAATATAAAAAATAAAATAAAGTATGACATATATTTTAGAATTTTTTCAAAAATGAAATAATTGGCATTCTTATACATAGTCCAAGGCTGTGATAGTCTGAATAAAATATACCTTATCTTCCTACAGAGAGAACGTTATAAAGTTTCTCTTTGGATTCTCTCTAGATTGCAAAACTAATTAGTATTATATGGACAATTTTGCACTGTGCAAAAATGGTCTTTGGCATTGTCATATTTTTTTTAACAGTCATAGAGTGTGCTGATGCTAATGAGTCTTCACATATGCAAAGTGGTTATTATTTACTCTCACAACATGGGTATTGAGATAGAAGAATGGATGAAGATCCAGGAGATAAGAATTCTAGTCACACAGCATCACTAGCAAATTATCTGTGTGATCTTGTGCAAGTTATTTAATCTCCCTAAACCTCAGTTTCCTCATATATAAAATGAGACTAACCTCATAGGATTGTGATACAGATTATTTAAAATAATGCTTTTTAAGCATTCTATGGGGGAAAACTGTCAAAACTATTTGAATAGCTAATAATAAAATAATAACTGTCTTAGCTCAGGCTGCTATAAGATATTATAGGGTAAGTGGCTTAAATCACAGACATTTATTTTCTCATAATTCTAGAAGCTAGAAGTCCAAGATCAGGATGCCAATATAGTCTGTTTCTGGTGAGAACCCACTTCCTGATTGTAGACAGCCTCTATCTTACTCTTTGCCCACAGGATTTCTTCATGTGTTCACAAAGAGAGTGTGACCTCTCTGGTGTCTCTTCTTTTGAGGGCATTAATCTTACTGAATCAGGGCTTCATCCTTATGACTTCATGTAACCTTAATTATCTCCCTATGGTCCCTATCTTTAAATCCAATCATATGAAGAGTTAGAGCTTCAAAATGTGAATTTTTTTTGGGGGAGGGGACACAATTTGGTCTTTAGCAATAATAAATGTAAGATACTATATTTTCAATTATTCATTTATGGAAGTGTTCAGTTCTTTTATCTCCTACACTTTTCCTTTGAGTTAATTATCTATTGATGTCTCCTAGAAAGTAATGTTTTTCTTTTGATATTAGTTTTAATATTTATGTTAATATATTATGATTCATTGTTTGGCCTAGGAAGAATAATTTCCAAATTTGGAGACACACAAGACACAGAATTTATTTAAGGAATTGCGGAAAGGAATTCTTTCCCTGATATTTTGAAGATTTATTAAGTTGGTTCTATTTAGTGTTGAGACCAAAAAAATCTTAATCGTTCATCAAATGGCTGCTCAGTAGTGTACGTTTAAGCACACACTCCCTGGAATTGTTACAAGGAAACCTTGAAGTCTTCATTGCACAGAAATGTACTACAGTGTCAAGAGCACTAGACTCTAAGACTTGATTTAAATCTAGGCTTTGCTCATAAACAGCTATATCACCTTCTGAAAATCACTTAATCTTTCTTCATATCAATAGTGTTACTAGTAAAGACAAGACAAGAACACTCCTTATGCAGGGGATTGTGAAGATTAAATGGAAATGTGGATGCCAGGCTCATAGCATACTCTGGGCATGCTGAGATATTCATTTTTATTTTATTCCCAAGTCTGGCTAATTTATATGTATATTTTAAATCATTGATACCCTGACCTAAATTGACTACAAACATGTCTTTTTTAAAGGCAAAGAAACGCTATGGCAGCAGACTGGGGGATAATGGGTAAAATGCAGACTGAGTACTCTAGAGCCAAGAAATTTTGTCAAATTTTATAACAGAAAGTGTGCAGACGACAGGAGTTTAGAAAACAGCTCTTTTTTCATCATAGTCCCTGTTATCTGTGTGCGTATGTGTGTGTTGTGATTGTGAATGACAGAGACAAAGGTATTAAGAGAGAGAGAATGAAAAAGTGAGAAGTGACGTCAAATCCATCTTTTCCATTACAGTTTAAAAAAATAACAAGCCTGATTATTTTATACTTATAGTGGTTTTGTAATTCTCCAATATACCATATTTCTATAAAAGAATAGGATAACAGGTATCTCCTGAAAACCTGTCCTATATGAAAAACTATTATATTACCAGGAAGAAAAATAATAATAAATGTTCAAAAAAAGAATAATAAATGTTCTTTTGTTGATACTTGTTTTAGCTTTATCACTGGAAAATTAGTAATGTGAAATGTACTTAATAAACTATTAATTGCACAATAAAAATACCATAAAAATTTTTAAAAAGTTAAAAGACACTTTGACTGTAATGACCATTTAGTTGTTAACTATAATATGTAAATCATAAAATCAATTCAAGGCATATCATCTCAGGTTTTTTTTTCTATTAATATTTAAACTTTCAGTTAGTTTGTGAAGTTTATCTGAGAAAAAAGAACATAAACCTATGTATCTACTTCTTTAGATGCATGAATAACTTCTGGGAAAAAGTGATATTCTCTGCTCTAATGATTCCAGAAATATATTTTAAAACAGAAAATTTAAGTCTTGCTCATCATGTGTCAGGAAAATTGGAAGTGATCTAGAAAATTAATTTTTTTGGATTCAATTAGATCAGTAATGTCAGAAACTAATGACTTGTGTTAGAGGAAACCCCTAGCTGAGATATTGGAGAATATGAAATGAAACATTAGTCCAAATTTGTGGGTCACTACATAGCACAAAAGATAAAACCAAAGATAAAGGACACGACATATTGTAAATTTGTTTCCAATAAAAGAAACATTAATATATAATATGTATATAATATATACAAGTATATATAGAGGGTATATTATATTGCATACAGTATATAGACAGTAGCTTGTACACACATATGTATATGTATGTACACATATGTATATGTATGTATATGTGTATATGTGTGTATGCACATAATTCATTTTTCCCAAAAACAATTATAAATTCTTTTAAAAATATATAAACAATGGTAACAACAGCAAAACTGTTTCATAACACTGAAGAGTGATCAAAAAGAGGGTAAACCTGGGTGAGACATATATAATCTTGGTTTTGTATATATATATATATATACATACATATACATAGATACATATATATATCTATATCTGCAAACCTTTCCTAGGATCTTAGCTGTCCTAAGGACACACGCGCAGGACCAAGGCTATGAGCAATTTGGGAGGTGAACAGTAGCTGAAAGGATGCAAAAGTGGAGAGATTTTAGCAGTCACTTCTAATGGGGGAGACAGAATTTTAGAGTTTGAATCTCACCAAATTAGATGGTCTCAGTAAACATCTTGGGTTTTTCCAGAAAAGCAAACAATTTGACACAACAATTTGAGTCATAAATATTAGAATATCATGATTCACTTGAGTAATGGCTTAAGACACATAAGCAAGCAACATATAGCAACCTTTGATTCACTTGAAACATTCTATTATTCACATTAAGTATAAACTTTCACATATGCTAACAATTATTTTTAAAGTAATGACTCACTTGAACAAAGGATTAGAAGAATTAAACTATCATCTGTCCTCACTTTGAAAGAAATTATGTTCATCAGGCATCCGGGAGAAATGGCAATTACGAAAGAAAATATACCTTGAGACCTCGTGAAGCTTATAGGTAGAGAAGAAAAATGAGGAGTCAAAATAATGCAAATTATTGAAAATTCAGTGTCTATGAATTTAGAAGAATCAAATTTTCACTGTTTTTCAATCTTCCTTCAAGGACATTTGGTCATCAGAAAGAAAAGCCAAGGAAACAGATTCATTAATTCATTTTAAAAGAATTTATAAGAGTTCCTGGATTATGATAAATAATTGTTAAATATCTAAATTGTTAAATATCTAAACATGAATAATACATGAACCCTGCTCTTCAGCTTTGTACAATTTGTTGGATGGAATAGTTAAGCAAATGGATGTTTTCTATAGAATGTAGTAAGCTGCGTGCTTGAGTTTTCCATATGATATTGTGGGTGACTGAATGCAAGCTGGGAGTGGAGGTATCAAAGAGGCTCCATAGAAGAAGTGGCTGTGATATAATCAAAAGACAGGAAATAGCCAAGTGACGGGAGCAGAAAATGGGTGAAAGAGTAGGGGAGAAGAGTGTCCTGATCACAGAAAATAAAATATGCAAAATTTGTACTTTACTCTAGTAGTACAAACTGTTTGACCAACTTGGATGTAGTGTATAAGATGTGCTGGTGACGAAGCTGGGAGGGGTAGATGGAAATAAGATTAGGGAGGGGCAACATGCAGTTAACAGGCCAGAGAAGCCATTAAAGGATTCTATGGAAAGCACTAATAAATTCGTATCTTAGAGAGATCACTTTAAAGATGGTATAGAATAGGTTTATCTGAGTGAAACTTAATAGAGTCAGGAGGTTCATTAGTAGACCAATATAAAACCCGGGGAGAAATTATGTATATCTAAACAAGAGTAGAACTGGAGCTTATGAAAGAGGGAATCTGAGTGCTTTCAGAGTTAATTTGAAGAAACTTGTTATTGATTCCATTTCAGTTGATGAAAGGGAGATGCTACAGATTATTTCCAGGTTTTTTTTTTGTTTGTTGTCTTTTGTTTTATTTTTGTTCTCTTTTGTCTGGGCCGCTCTACAGCTATTAGTAATATTCTATGAACTGGGGAAGAAAAATTTCAGAAATAAAGATGATTATTTCATTTTGACCAGCTTATTTTAAGGCATCATTATTTTACACATAGGACTGGGGTGAGAGATGATTAATAGAATTTTAGTCTGGAGTTTAGAGCCTGGACCTCAGAAGAAAAATTTAGATATGGGCATAATGTATATGTAGATTTGGAAGTAATTTTCAAGGTTGTTGATGTAGATGAAATTATCCAAATGAGACTTCATATGAAAACTATAAAAATAAGAAGAATGGGCCTTTAGGGTAAAGGGTAGCATTTTAGAGGCGATTAGAGGAAGAAAAGCCAGATAAAGATACTGAAGAGGAATGGCCTGAAGTCAGAAAAGAGACAAATAACAAAGGAGAGGCATGTCAAGTGGCAAGTGATCAGAGATATCTATTGCTTCAATCTGGTCAAGGACCGAATATATCCAATGAATTTAGCAACAAAGATGGCAAAAGTAACTTTAGCAAGAATAGTTTCAGCAGAATGGTGAGTAAAAGATTGGAGTAACAAGAGGAGTAAAAGATTGGTTAACAAGAGGAGAAAGTGGATGTAAACAACAAGAGATGGAAGAGATGTGAGCATGCTTGAATTTGAGGGGAATCATAGTAAAGTAAAGGATGGTTTAATTGATGGAAGACTACTTTTGAGACGAAAGTGCCAAAGATCCAGAGACCAAGTAATGTGTGGATAAAGAACATGAGACCACTGTGGCCAGAGGAAGAGCACAGAAGCTTGATGAGGTGTGCAGACAATGACCCTTGTGAGCAATCGGTGGTCACTTGAAACCCTAAGCCCCAACCTGAAGTGAATCCTGGTACAATGTTGGGAATCGTTCAGTACTACAGAAGAGCTGTGTTGCCATGGAGCTAAGCTTAAGGAGCAATTAGACCCAGAAGTGACCATTGTTCAGGCCTTAAGGGAACGGCATTCACCAGCGTTAAGGAGCCATACTTCCTAAAATTAAAATGAAATGCATATTAAAGTTTGAATCAGAATGAATTGGAGGACAAAAATCAGTGGGAATGCTGTAAGGCCATTTGCTGAATCTTCCTGTCCTCAAATGGGAGTATACCTACAATTCTCTTAGGAAAAGGATTCAAGGGGTGCTTGGGTCGCTCAGTGGGTTAAGCATCCAACTCTTGATTTTGGCTTAGGTCATGATCTCAAGGTTGGTGAGACTGAGCCTTGCATCAGGCTCCGTGCTGACAGAGTGGAGCCTGCCTGGGATTCTGTCTCTTCCCCTCTCTCTGCCCCTCCCCTGCTCACTCTCCCTCTCTCACTGTGCCTCTCCTACATGCGTGTACTCTCTCTCTCTTTCAAAAATAAAATAAAAGAGAATTCAAAATAATAAACTCATCATTTTTTCCTTAAAATTAATATAAACAAAACTAGAAGCTAAGAAACAAACAAACAAACCTTAGAAGCTATTTCTTTCATCCAACTAATATAACCTGTACTTTAGTTGGATGAAAAAAGCGGATCGTCTCTGAAGCAACACATTTCAAAGAGATGAGAATCTGATCTGTGTTGTTCAGTCACCCAAAGTCAGGGATTCTGTGACTTTCCTCCAAAACTTTTTGTAAATATTAACAATTTCACATGCTGGAGAAAGTTCCTTTTGCTTATGGCAAAATACTTTTTGGTTTGTTATGTAATGGAATATAATCAAACAGCCATTTTCGTACCACGTATGTATTAAAAAATGAAACCACTATAGTAAAACATTCCTAAACTATGCTTCCCTTTCACTTGAGGAAGGCATGGGTAAAAAACTTTCACATTTGAATCATTTTCTCGAAGCTGCCTAAATTCTAAAATGTCTTATAGGAAGACAATCAATAGAAACTGAGTTATAAGATCTATGGTCTCCCACTCAGTGTATTACAGGTGATCTCCAAATAAATACAAGTTGATTTATTAATTGTCTCCAAGCAGTGGAATTAGAGCTCCCTGTATAGAGTCCTTCCTAGTAAAAATCCTTGGTCTGGTAATGAAATGTTCTGTGAGATGTCCCGTGAAATCTTATGTCTAGAATATAGACTGGGTTTATGATGGAAACCTGGCTTATTTTCTCAGTCAAGTGAATGAAGCAGTGTCTTCTAGTTGTCATGAAGCCTTGTTTGAAAATAAATCAGTCTGTGGTGTTCAAGCTTGATTAACTGTGGTATATAGGCTTATGACCATCAATCATCAGTTTTCAATTTCCGGTGAGGCATTGTTAATATAAAGGAGATTACTATCTCATACTTGATCTTCTGCCTTTTATTCAGTATGGATAGCATTGGAGGACCTGTTGTTTATTCTAATTAATACTGGAGTTCCTATTCTCTTTTGGTATGCAACTGCTATTCCACCCATTGTTTTCAGTTCTTTTAAGATGTTCTTTACCTATACAGAATTAATATATGCAATATGTATGTATTCCTTTAAGGTGTCAGTGAAAATCATTCTTCTCAGCTGTGCTTAGATGGCTGTGGCAAAAGGCTTTAGAAATTCCTATTTCAGAGATTTGTATAATGCTGCCAGATCATGTTGGAGAATGATGAAATAATGAGGCAGAAATAATCTGAGGATAATACCTGAGAATGAAAGCATGAGAAATATTCACAATATACGATTTCACCAGTTCTAAATATTTTCAAATAAAAACAGATTAAAGAGAGCTTTGGAAGGAATATAAGTGATTTTTTTAAATACATAAATTTGGAAATACACTGAGGAAAGCATATAGAAGTACAGACAATCATAGTACTTTAGCATTAGCTATCTACACAAAGGAGTGAGGTCTCTATGAAATCTTTTCAGAAATGAAATGAAAATGAAAAACGGGAGCAGAAAGACATCTGAAAAAGACTTTGAGCAAATAATTAGAATCACATACATAAAGGGTTTGTGCAACGTACTGTGACAGAAAACAATGATGTTGACAATGACAACAACATTATCTTTCTACTTGTAATCATCTCCTGACTTGCGGGAGAGCAAAATTGAGTATAAAGAAGGATATATTGTTTGCTAAGAAGAGTAATAGACATAGATGAGAATTTGCCAGTTTGACTTATTTGAATTATAGGAACAGTGCTACAGTTTGAACTAAATCTGGGATAGTGCTAAATTTGTCTTTAAAAATTGTGGGTGCATTGGTCTTTCTGGAGCAGAGAAATGGATGGAGCAAAAGCTGTAAGAGAAAAAGGTGGAGAAGGAGAGACAGGTACATAATTACCTGGTTGCTGATTTGGGAAGCTATGCCAAAGGAGTTTTATGTTTTGAGAGACAAATTCTCATTTTCCACTAATCTAGTCCTTGGGAAAATTTACAGTTTTCACTCAGGACACACAAGAAAAAATTATATACATGAAGTTAGTTAAAAACTAGGTCACACAACTAATGGTCAACGAGAATGGGAGATTACTGGAAATTGGCTTTCATTAACCACAGGTGGGAGGTGGGAGAAAGAGTCGCAGAATGCTGGGTTGGGGGGTGCAGGCATCCTTTTGGGCACTCTGAATCAGTGCAAAGATTGTGTAAGGATGGGAATTAAAAATAGTTTTAAAAGGAACTGTTTCTTTGAGGGAAGATTAAAAAAAAAAAAGAGGGCTGGAGGAGAACTGGGCAGTAAAAAGGGCTCTCAAAAGCAAAGTACCAAATAAAGATGAAAAAGAGTAAAATGTTCAAGTCAAACAAACACAAAAATGGTTTTGACTTTCTTTCTGCTGACAATAAGCCTGTTGGAACAAAGTGGGGTAGGCTAGCACTACCCTAGCCCTCATTTGGTACACTCTTAACTTGTTAAGGAACTTGCAGAAGACTGGTGTCCTCAGATCTGGAGGGAAGTCACAGGAAGATACTAGAGGAAGATGGCCATCTGCAAGCCAGAGAAGGAGACCTTAAAGAAACCTAACCCTGCCAACACCTTGATCTTCTGAGGCTCTGGAGCCTTGGGAAAATAAATGTCTGCTTTTAAATCACTTACTCTGTGGTTGTTTATTATGGCTTCTCTATCAAATTCATACATTTTCCTTCTACCTTTCTTCCCCACATCACCTCACCACCCCTAAATCATATCTGGAAGATATTATGAAGTATAACTGATATGTGTATTCTGTTACCTAACCTAGATAGATCCACGGCGAGCTCTATACTTACACATGTGGAATTCACAGAGCTGCTCCAGTGGATAAAATGGCTAATTTAATCTGATATCTCATACTAGTTGCCTCCGGCAGAGAGAGCCCTTGATTCTGAACCCCTGTGTTTTACCTGTCAACCAAAGGGGCACTAAACAAGAAAAGCTTGTTCTTCACTGTATTCTTTGGGTCTTTGGAAGGGAGTTTTGTTTTTTGTTTTTTTTAGGAAAAAGACTTATAGCTGAGGTTACTAGCTGAGGGCATGGGGCAGAATGGGAGGTCTGTGGAAATGTTTGCTAGGCTAGCAAGTCTGCTATGGAGATGCGTAATACTTAAGCATAAAAGTATACCCCTACTATCCATCATTCTGTTAACTGAACCTTTTTATTAATTATTTTACATGGTCAGGCAATTTATATTTGATATTGATAAAGTTAATCCTGCAAAACATTGATGTGTTTTTCTCCTTTATGAAAAGAGACTTTTTTTTCCCAGCATAGTTTGATATTAAAGAGATTTAGAATTATATAATGAGTAGCTTACCAGAATACTGTATCAATAATCTATACAATAGGGAGAGTCCTATACCATATTTTACTTGTGGAAGCGCTAAGAAATATTTTTATTTAATGAAATATGAAAACTTTTCAAGAACAGTTTAATTCATTCAGGAAAAGATAAGTAGACTTCATTTTTAGTGCTGCAGATATTAACATAGTTCTGAAGACATTCACTCTATTCTGCAGATTTAGACTAAAATCTTTCCTATGTGTGTTGAGATGAGGGGCACAGTAGCAGGGTAGAGCTCAAGAAGTCTAAATTCCAGACCTTGTTCTCCCCTTTAATGATTTTGATTTTTAACAAGTCACATTAGGTGACTTCACATTTTATTATCTATATAATGAGTAGGTAGCTGATTCAAAATCTTATTCTTTCATGCATGCATGCATCCATCCATCCATCCAAAGGCATTATGATAAGCACTGAAGATACAATGGTGAGTAAGACATGTCTCTTACTCAGTATTTTACAATATATTTGAGGCTTTACCTGTGATAAAGTGACCCACATTTTTAAGGAACACTATAAGCAAAAGTTTAAATTAATCTAATTTTAATCTATCTTATACTTTCAATACTCTGGTTTATCTTCAGATCATATAAATTGTTTGCCTTTTAATCTACCTTATTCTTTCATTCTCTACTTTTTAGAGTACTCTAATAGTTCTTGAACTTAAATACAGCTTTATTCTAAAATGAAATATTGTAAATGGTTATTAAATAATGTATCATTGTTGACAAAACGTGGATATTTCACTTATGCACGCATATCCTAGCTAAAACTTTTTAAGTTTACTTTAAAAACTACTCAATAGTTTTTATTGTTATTTATTGCTATTTTTCAAGGTGAAATAGGAGAACATGTATAGCATTTAGAGATGGATGTTAGTCTTGGGAAGGGTAAGAGACATTAATGTTTATAAAGATTTGCTTTATCAGGTAAGAGGTGGGAAACATTGAAATAAATTCTGACAAGAATCTTGTCAGTCTAAAAGCTGTACTGAAAGTGGAATTAAAAATCATGAACAGAAAAGAAAATAATACATTAAAGAACAAAGACCAATCTGTTTCCAGTTAAGAGATTCCATGTGGAAAGACAGAAGATCATGTCATCACTAAATAAAAATCTAACAATGGTTTATTCCATTATGAATGAAACATTCATGGATAATTGAAGGAGATGAGATGCACTGTGAGTTACATGGACAATAGAATATGACTGATTTAACTTATGGAAGGAATTTGTTTTTTTAACATTTATGTATTGACCATTCATTGTAGAAAAAGCTAACCAATGTTAGAATGGTAACATGAATTATTTCCCTCCTTTTAAAAATCTCTTTTACTGACATTATACATAATGTACTCTAACTGTATAAAGGGAGATAAGATAGCAATGGATTATTTCCTTGACTTTAGTCTTAGTTTAGGATCCAAATCAGATTCCTCTACTCACTCAATACATAATTTTAAGCAAGTTAAAGTCTCTAAACCATAGTTACAATATAATAGAACAATAGAATAGTTAGATAGTATAATAGAATCTCACAGTTAATGAGACTATTAAATGAGATCATATACATGACTCAAGAGTAGATAGCTGATTCAAAACATTATTCTTTCATCCATCCACCCATCCATCCACCCATTCATCCATCCATCCATCCATCCATCCATCCTCAATCTATCCATCCATCAGTACTTAAGCTTCTGATCTTATTATAATTAAAAATAGTTAACTAAATAAACATTGACTATCAATGTTATCAAATCTAGATTTTATAATCCTAATGGCCTCTTATTTCAAAATGAATAAAGTAACAGAGGTCCATGGTAGCTTATTTACTATGAATTTGAATGAGAGGATTTCTATCTTCAGTTGAATCACTTAAAAATGGCCACGTGGTTTTGTGAGCTCATTGTCTTAGAGTTTAGATTAGCTGTATTTGCTTTAATTTTTTTTTTTACCACAGGTTTCCCTAAGTTAGCTCTTGTTCCAACAAATGGGGTCTTTTGAAATGGAAACTGGAGAAAGTATATAAATACGAGTCAGTATCAATCAATCTGTCACCATGCTGAATAAATAGCTAGTCATTCCCTGCTGACAAAATGTCAGAATCTGAAGACTACACAGGATTATTAACATAGCCTGTATGATAGCGATGCAAAATTAAATAGGAATAGAAGAAAATAGGTGATATTCACTCTCCTTCTTTTGGAAGCACAAAAATAGCTGCATAAATGATCACTTCGCATTTCATCTCTTTCAAAGAGTATTTTACTAACCTGTTATTAAGTGGTTACCTCTAGTAAAGAAGAATGCTATCAATGGAATTTTCTGCATTGGTTGAAAGCTTTTTTTAAACTGAATTGGAAATAATAACAAGTTGAAATAAAATAAATATAAGTAGAAGCAGGTAGTCTGGCAAAAGGATTTTTCTGTGCTCCTCTGACTTGGGCTTCAGGAGGTTGTTGGTGTGGAGAATGGAAGGAAGGAGCAAGAGACATTAACAAGAGGACTTTGCGCTCATGATGCTCAGCAGATGATTGTGCCTATGTTCACTATTATCATCCTTTAGAGAGTGTGATAGAATGCTCTTCTTAAGAAAATTTTGAATCAGAGTACAGTATAGATTGACTGAGACTTGTGCTCTTAGATTACAGAAGTGTGAAACATTTCCTCCAGTCATCTTCATTAGCACGAGTAAGTGCTCCCTCTGCTGGAACATACCTCCAACTGTATGCAGACCATTTCCACCTTGCTGGGTTCTCCTGAAGTGAATTCATCTTCACTCCAAACTGCTGGATTTGATCACAGGCTTGTATTCCTTATGAATAGCATCTTAATTTTCTCAGCAATTGAGCCTTTAAATAAGATTTTTAATTTCTTCCCTTTCAGTCTTCATATCTAATCAGTCACCAAACTCCGATGATTATTTTAAGTTTTTCACATTGATCTCTTTCTATTTCACCTTTACCTTCCCTAACTTTGACTCTCTTGCTTAAGTATCTCTAAAGTAAGATAAAACCTTTCTTATATACCCTGGATCATTATTGTGAGGGTAAAGTAAAATAATGTATAGATTGTGTGTTATAAAGGTTATGAAATTGGGACATTTTTTTCATCATAGATTCTGAGCTGGTTTCAGGTTCCATTATTACTTCCTTGCCTTACCATCTAGTGCAGTGCTGTGGTATATGTAAAGACATTATGTACATTTTTATATGAATACATATTTATATAAGTAATGGACACAGAACTACTGCAGATAAACATGAACTTGTACTAGAAGCATAAGTTGATACATTAAGTATTAATGTTTCCTATGATTTTCCTTCTTGTTTTCTGCTCCATTAGTGTTCTTATGAACACTTGCTTAAGTATATGTCAGAGCACGTATTTTTTCTTTCCCTCAACTAGATAGGGCTTTAGGGTAGGGGACAGAGGTGAAGGGGTGACTGAGATCAGAGAGAAAGAAATGTAGGGACTGAAGTGTTATAAATTAGAAGCATCAATTTTATTTTTATATATGTATATATTTATATATATTTTATATAATAAAAATATTTATATACTTTCTATAAAAGAATAATCTATTTTATTTTTAAGTAGAGGGAATCCCTACTGAGCTCTCCTTTAGTGTGGGTCTTTCCATCCACATATCCCTGCCTGATACATCATGATAATATATATGACTTTGGTTGTTTGAGTGGGGTCAGAGGTATGAGAAAAAACTTTGGTGTGTAACTAAAATCAGCTGCACAGAACTCATTAGAAAATTTACTATGAACTTGGGCCACTAGCATATCTGAACTAAAATATATCCTCATTTACAGGATTTTGTAAAATTCCTATATAATTTTATTCCTATATAAAATATAATATATATTAAATAAAATCACTTGTGAACAATGCCTGGTATACACTAGATGTAGAATAAATATTTGATGGATCTCAATCATGGATATTTATAGTTGGAAGAGAACCTAGAGTTAATTTATATCAATCTTCTCATTTTACAAACAAGACAATGAGCCCAGAGAAAAGTGGTGATTCAAACAAGAGAATGCTGAAATATACCAGGTCAAGCACTCAGCTGTCCTGAGTCCCAGTTTTCCTCCCACTGCATTACAAAACCTTTCATCTCCTTTGGTTTGTATTATATGTATCACTCTCCTTCCTAGTTTTCTCTCCTTCCTTTACTCTCTCTCCTTCTCCCTCTTTTTATCTTGCTCTCCGGAATGTATAAAATGTGCTCAGTTGGATTTATAAATCTACATTTTCTACAAATATAAGAAACTTATATTTATCTGTCTACTGATATTTGACAGTAGCAGTGTTATTACTGTGAAATTGTTTCTAGTTATTACAAAACCATTAATTACTATCAGCATGTTATAGCATGTTATGTTAACTAAGGGGAATTTGTTGGGTAGGAGGTTGTTTTATACATTTTTAGAATGTTAAAAAAGGTTCTGAACCAAAACTAGGGGAAAAAAACTATATGTTGAGCTGATATGCAATTTTTAATGATCAGAAACACATTTTTAGGGCACATTTTTACATATCTAAAATAGATGTCTCTTCAGTTTGGTAACTGCATGTAGTCTTAGTTTACTAATGAATTGTTTACTAAGAATTAATTTTTAAGTTGATTGCTGGTACTAGAAATAAATTTTAAGTTGACTGCTAGAACTGGGAAATAATTATTTTTTCAAAATATTATTATATATTGTGGTTAGTTTAATCTTCAAATACCTTTTAACTCAGAATATGTCAATAAATACAGGGCATCTGACTGGCTCAGTTGGAAGAACAAGTGACTATTGATCCCAGGGTTGTGAGTTCAAGCCTCATGTTGGGTGTATTATTAAATAAATAAATAAAACTTAAAAAAAAAAAAGACTGTCAGTAAACAATACAATAATGTAATTCAATTGTACCATTGGTAAATAAAAAAATTAAAAAATAAGTAAAGGATTACTTTATCTTATTTATTTCCCCACCCTTGAGCAAATTATCAGTGTAAAAGAGAGGTTAAGAACACCTTCTCTAGAATCAGATTTGTTGGCTTCAATCTTTATCTTTCAATAGATTGGGCAGTTCCTTATCCTATCTATTGACTGCTTCTTCATCTTTACAATGAAGTAATAATAGTTCCTTCCTCATGTGGTGGTAAGAATTCAATTGGCTAATCTATTTAAAGTATGTAAATCATGTGTCTGGCACATAACAATCACAATAAATGCTTGCTGCTTTTATAAAGCTACCATAAGCATTATTATTTTTATTGGTGATCTTAATTAGGTTTGTTTTTGTCTCAGGAATAGATGAAAGTAAGTGCAGACTCGAATTGCATATTCATGAGCATTAGGTACCAGACACTTTAATACATATATTATCTTGATTAGCCCTCATCAAAAAGTTTCTATAAAAGAAACTGTATTTTGGTATTTTATAAATGAGAAATGGAAGGTGAGAGATTAAGAGTCAGAGAACCAGTAGCTGACAATCGAGGAATCAAACCAGCCAATCTGACTACACAGTTCATCTTTGCTTTTTTTTCCCATTAACACTGCACAAATATGGTACATGTGTTTGCATTAGGTGTGATGTCAGAAATTCAAGGAGGTCATGATGGCCCTTTTATTACAAAGAAATCTTTACTTACGGGTCAAGAAACTTAGCAAAAATAAGTACATATGTGACACAATACAGTTAAAATACACATGACACATAATAAGAATCGAGAACAGAGAAAAAATATTTCAAACACCAGAATTCTATAAACAAAATGTTAAAGGAATCTTACTTTTTGTAAGAATTTAATGGTAGAATTACTAATTTGCTTCAATTTTTACTATATTATCACAGTAAATGGGAGTAAACACTCATTGTGAAATAATTAGTTGGTTTATTGTTCTTATGCCTTTTTAGAGCAGCATTGATGAAAATAAGGCAGTCACTACCCAGATGTGGTGATTTGAATTTCATTTTACATTAATAAAATACAATAAATTAATTTTAGTTTCTTGTTATAGTAGCTATACTTTGTGTTCATTCATTGGGTACATGTGGCTAATGATTATCACATTGGACACAGCAGATATGGAACATTTTTTTCATTGAAGAAATTTCTATTGGATAGCACTCTTCTAGAGTAAGTCAGGATGTGTAACAGAATGACCAGGCAGAAAATTTTAATGAGCAAAATATTGACTAAGGGTAGCTGCCAATTCTTTGCATTGAATGTAATGGAAGGAATGGTTATCTTGCATTCCGTAGCACTGAATGGGCTCCATGTGCACAACTACCAGCTGTATAAGTTTGGGCAAATTTTCATCTTCCTAGAGCTTTAGTTTCCTGATTTATTGAATGGAAGGAAACACCTTCCATGAGGCCTACTTACTAGGGAAATTATGAAGGTCAGTACAGACAATATGTAAGAATGAATCTTGTATAATACAAGTAATAGACATAAGGTATCCATTCTGAAACCTGGGTCTTTCAACTAGGTCTCTAAAAGAACACAACCCTAAAACTTGTGTCCAGGATTCAAGTCCAAGTTCTGCCACTTCCCAGTTTTATGAGTTTGATACTTGGTTTCATTTTTCTGTAAGGCAAGAAGAATTCACATAGATATTGTGAGAATTAAATAATATATATGTGGAAGGATGTCAGTGTAGGGGAGTGGATAGATGGATGAAATAAATGAAGGGGATTAAGAGCACACACACAATGTAAGTCAATATTATGTTTAAAAAAGCAAATGGCCAACTTTATACCTCTTTGCTTTGCTACCACATGATGCTTTCTGATCTCTATAATTCTGGCATATATATTCATGGTAAAGAGCCTAAAGTAAAAGATATCAATTACTGAGAACAGTTCTAGGAGCTAGGCACTTTTTGGAGACTTAACATGTATTGCCTCATTTAATCTCTATACAACCACATGGATATGAGCATGCACTTACTATTCTTTTCACTTCATTTCATAGGGGTTGTAGCCTTTCTGAGGCTCAGATAGGTTATACTGCCCAAGAAATGCCCCGGAGTCAGCATTTGAACTTGGTACACTGAGAACCTCTGTTCCCCGTCATTACATTCAATTGTCTCAAGAACATAAAAGAATGCTATTGGTTTATCCACTTGTTAGTCCTTTCCATTTCTCCTTACTAAATGTCCAGTTCTCCCTAAGTTAATAAATGTTATTATCTAATTCCAAAAACAAAAATCATTTTTAAATAGACAAAATGTTTTTATAAAATTTTTATGTAAAAGTAAACAAGTGAAAATAGCTAGGAAGAGTCTGGAAAGAAAAGAGACAAGGGGCACCTGGGTGGCTTAGTCGGTTAGGCGTCCGACTTTCGCTTGGGTCATGATCTCGCGGTTTGTGGGTTCAAGCCCCGCATCGGGCTCTGTGCTGGCTGCCAGCTCAGAGCCTGGAGCCTGTTTCAGTCTGTGACTCCCTCTCTTTCTGACCCTCCCCTGCTCACGCTGTCTCTCTCTCTCTCTCTCCTAGAAATAAATAAAACATTAAAAAAATTTAAAAAAAAGAGACAAATGGAGTGGAAAGTTGCCCTATTAGATATTAAAATACATTATAAAGTTTCATTAATTTAACCAATGTGGTGATAAGCATGAACAACTCCATAGAACAGATTAGAAAGTCAACTGAGTCTCAAACACATTTGAGAATTTAGAATATGATAATTGTGACATCTTAGTTAGTGTTGGAAAAGATGGATTATGTAATAAATAGAGTAGATACAACAGAGAAGCGTCCAAAAAATAAAACTGGAATCTCATTCCACAACTTATCTAAATAAACTTTAGCTGGATCTAAGTTTTAGATAACACACACCAGTTGATGAGTTTTATTCAATCTCATCTATCCATATAAAGAGTGATTTTGTAAAATCTAAAATAATTGATAGTATTCTCATGTGTACATTTGTGTGTTTGTGTGTCCTGAAGTATTGAGAATTGTAAGACAGTGGTCCAGTTTCATTCTTTTGTATGTATCTGTCTAGTTTTCCCAATATCATTTATTGAGCATGCCGTCCTTTTCTCATTTTATATTCTTGACTCCTATGTTGTAAAATAATTGACCATACATGTTTGAGTTTATTTCTGGACTCTCAATTCTGTTCCATTGATTGATGATGCTAACGCCATAATATTTTAATTACTATACATTTGTAATGTAGTTTGAAATCAAGGATCATGATACCTCCAGTTATGATACCTCTAAGTTTGCTACAGTTGGCTATTCAGGGGTGTGTGTGTGTGTGTGTGTGTGTGTGTGTGTGTGTGTTTCCATACATATTTTAGGATTGTTTGTTCTATTTCTGTAAAAAATGCTATTGGAGTTTTGATAGGAATTACATTGAGTCTATAGATTGCTTTGGGTAGTATGGGCATTTTAACATATTAATTCTTCTAATCCATGAGCATGGAGTATCTTTCCACTTATTTGTGTTATCTTCAATTTCTTTAATCAGTGTCTTATAGTTTCAGTGTACAGGTCTTTTAACTCCTTGGTTAAATTTGTTCCTAGGTATTTTCTTCCTTCTGATACAATTGTAAATGGGATTGTCTTTATGTTTCTTTCTGATAGTTTGCTATCAGTGTATAGAAATGCAACAGATTCCTGCAGGTTGATTTTGTAACACTCGTTATAGATTTCATACCCTAAGCTTAGTTGTCAGAAATCCATGATTTCTGAAACTGGTCCACATCTTCCCTGCACCTGTGATTGCAGAATGAGAAATATTAATGGGTAATCCATCAAGAAATCTTTTCAAGTGATTGCCAAGCACTGAAGAGCTGTAGATATTGCCTCCTAAAGTGCCATCTTTTCAAAAAGGAGTAAACCCCTGCTCTTGAGTATTATTGGAAAAGCAGGAAGAAATATATAGAAACTTTTCTAGGCTTTAAAAAACGATTCCAATTCACTGCCACCCATAGGGAACAGGTAGAAGATTTAATCAAAGGTTTTAAACCAAGTGGCATTTGCAGTCAATGCAGAGCTTAGGTGTAGGAGGCACTCCTGATTTCTGGCTGTACTCCCGGACTGTACCCCCGAGGGGGTAGAAGTTAGTGAGACCAAACAGGTATTTTTCTTTAAGTTTCACTGTTTCAGTTAGAAGTACTTCATAGTAATATTATTCCTATCTATCATAAATTTCACATATTTTTTGACTTTGTTTTGATCTTTGTTCTTTTCCTTGAAGACAGTAAGGTTTTTAAAGACTCAATGATATACATTTTTATCATGTCCTGATGGACTAAAATATTTAGATAATTTCCAAAATTAAAAAAGCAGATATGTTCTAATGATTCTCATTGATCCACCAGCCAAAGCACAAACTTTCCTCAAAGTGCCTGAATGAAAATTAATTGATAAATTACCAAGAACTTCTATATAAAAGTGCCTTCAGTATTTATTTTTCTTTATGGAGGAGATATTTTGTGGTACATGACAAAAACTTAAAAATATATTTTATAGTTCTTGATTTCATTTCCCTAGAAAATCCTACTACTAAAATACTGGTTTTGTACCTGGTTGATAATATACATTTGAAAAGAAAGAACACATAAGAAGATGTATATTTCTTAAAATATAGAGTTGTTTCAAAAGGGATATATGGTTTTATGATTAATAATATGAATAATAAAATTATTTTACCAAGTTATTGAGGAAAGATGCAAGGAAATAAGTGTAAATGTGTCACAGAGGCATAGAAATGAAGGAGGGACATAAAGATAGGAAAGTCACACTGCATTATATATAAGCTTGTACATCTACATAATGTATTAACATTTAAAGTCTAAATCATATAGATAATATCAAGTTTTTTGATTGCAACAAAGTGAAGTACATAAAGATAAAACAATTGCTTATGGGGAAAGAGTCAGACACAAAACTTCTAGTTTATTCACAAAGCCAACATTTTAGCAGATTCTCAATTAATCTAAACATTTGCCACTGCTGATATTGCACAGTGAGTTCTCTTTTAGAAAAATGTGCATATATTGTGTTACTTTATTTGCTATAGCTGCGTAGCTAAAGGAAAACAATTGTTAGGAACAAATTTCAGATTAATATCATGAAATGTGATGTAAATATTAAAACACAGAGAAGGAAATGTGCTATCAAATTATTGATTTACCTTGTTTGAATGGAAATTTTCTAGGAATAAGAAGTTTATAGGCTGAATCTGAAAAATTGAAAGTAACTCTTTCCCCCCCTTTGGCTGAGCTATTGTTATTACGTTGGTTTAATATCATCACAGGAAATTTTCCATTTATATTTTTTGTTTAATTAATATATAGGAAAAAACAAGCAACTCTAGACTTCTTGGAAACTGATTTCATCCTTAATGTAATTTATTTTGACTCTGTATCTTGATAAAATCTGCAGCCATCTTAAATACTAATCCCTGATTTATTTAAAGGAGTAAAATGAGAGTGAGGTGTAAATGTCCAGAATTGATCTGCATTCAATTTTAGGTTCTCCATATTGAAAATGATAGACAACGGCATGAGAAGAGGAAAATACCAATAAGAATCAAGGGCTTGCTAGGTAAAGGCATGATGCTAGGCATTAAAACAAAAGAATTTTAATCCCAAATTAAAATTTAATCCCTTCTTCAAACTTCCATAGTCTTCAGTAAGCAGGACCTAATATAGTTAAAGAGATGTATCTAAGATCACATTTTGATAGGGCAATAACTAGAATAGAGATCCCTGACATTTAAGCCCCTGCTGTTTCTGGTCAGCCATGGGAACAAGACCACATAGTGTGGACAAACTATCATGCATATGGCACTGTGTTCTTGGCCTTCCTAGTTGTTAATTCAGTCATCCAATATTATCTTTCTATCTGTAGACTTATTTATTATGGCCACAGAATTAATATTCATGTTACTAATCAATTCTGAATGAGCTAGTGTTAAGAGTAGAGCTCTGTGGCATTCCCCTCAAACCCTCCATTTAGACTGATTTCGTCCTATTCATCAGCACACTCGGAGCATCCAAATTCAATCAATATTAATACAATTTGCAATAGGGTCGTTTTTCTTTACCTGATTTATAAGAATATCACAAAACAGCATGTTTTTTTCTGATATCTGACTAACTTTGTCAATGGTCTTTCCACAATAGGAACTTTTAATAAATCACCTTTGATGAATGAATTAAAGTTGATCCGATATAGTTCTTATCATTGGTTTTCATTCTCTTATTTAGGCATTTATTTTTCTTATAGATACATTTAATAAATATAATTAAAGTATTAAGCTATATTTTATGTCCAATGCATATACCTAGTAATAAGTATAATTTATTTTTTCCATCTTGCTAATCATTGGGCTTCTGGAATTTAAATTTTACAAAGTTACTTCAAGGTGCCAGAAGACTGACACATATATTTTGGGATATATTTTGTCATTGCCTAGAATTTAATATCATTTTTAGGGGAATGTCACTGCTTTTTTTTTTCACCCACATTGCCAAAAAGTGCTCAATTTATGAGCATACTGTGAGAGAAAGATGGAAAGCAACTCTTCTCTGTTTCCAGAGTGAATGAGTTCAAATGGTAGCTGTGTAGATTTAGTTGTAGATAAGATCCTAATCCAATTAAGCATTACAATGACTTATGAGATAGCATCTCTAGTTTTCTTACTTCTAGAAACTGAAGGAAGTGTAACAATATGAACAAGGCTGAAAAAAGTCAAAGCATGTTTGATTTCTTTTACCAAAATATTCTAAATATGAGATGTTAGCACCCCCTACTCATTTCCTCCTTAGACTGCATTTGATTTTAATCCAGAATAGCAGTAAGGAAGGGATTCATGAAATTTTAGGTTCTAATCAGAGCTATCTTTTTAGGATTGATTTATTTAAAACTGCAAATGTATTTTAAATCAGCTTGTGAGCTATGTACTTGATATTTAAATTTGTTATGAGAGAGAGAGAGAGAGTGAGAGAGAGAGAGAACATGCGCCAGTGCCCAAGCAAGTGGGGGAGGGGCAGAGAGGTGGAGACAGTCTGAACCAGGCTCCATCCAGGCTCTGAGCTGTCAACATTGAGCCCCAATATGGGGCTCAAACCCAGGCATCCTGAGATCATAACTGAGCTGAAGTCAGACGCTTAACTGGCTGAGCCATCCAGGTGCTCCTACACTAGATATTAAAAATCTGACCTTTTATATGCCAACATAAATAGATACAGTTTCAAATTTTGGTGTATAATTGTTATGACTTCAAGCAGATTGCTTTCATATGTGGTATTTTAGCCAGGATTTTAACAGGTAGCCAAAATCTGTGACTATATCCACCAGTAAGTAGAATAAAGTAGACCAGGGTCAGTTTTTTTCTAGACAATTATTCTCACAATGGAATGTAAGAATTAGTATAACAAGTTCAGTAAACATGATTATGTTAGAAAAATATTCTGTCTTAAAATTTTGTAAAAATATTTCAATTTCAATTTTCAATTTGAATATTATAGCAATGTATGAAATAGTACACATTTCCCGAAGGAGGGCTTTGGCAAGAATATTAACCAATTACTACGAAAATAAATAGAACTAATGAGAGCCAAGACTTTTGGGATTGTGTGATATTAATCAATACTTTATAATTCGCTACTATTTGAAAATACTTTTGTTTAAAGTGCTGAGATTCTCAAAGATACAAAATGCTGATTCAAAAGGGCACACACACCCCAGTGTTTATTATAGGACTACCAACAGTAGCCAGATTATGGAAAAAGCCCAAATGTCCATTGAATCATGAATGGGTAAAGAAGATGTGGTGTATATATACAATGGAATAGTACTTGGTGATCAAACAGAATGAAATCTTGTCATTTGCAGCAATGAAGATGGAACTAGAATGCATTATGCTGAGTGAAGTAACTCAGTCAGAGAAAAATAAATATCATATGATGTCACTCATAATGTGGAATTTAAGAAACAAAACAGATGAACAAAGGGGGAGGGAAGGAAAAATAAGCAGGAAAAGAGAGAGAGGTGAACAATCGATAGGAGACTCTTAACTATAGAGAACAAACTGAGGGTTGCTGGAGGGGAGTTGGCAGGGGATAGGCTACATGGGTGATGGGCATTTGAGGAGAGCACTTGGTAATAGTACTGGATGTTATATATAGTGGTGGATCACTAAATTCTATCCCTGAAATTATTATTATACTATATATTAACTAACTTGGATTTAAATAAAATTAAAAAATTAAATAAAGTGCCAAAATTCTTGTTAACAGCTTTATTATATTAAAGGTACATTATTATTTCAATATGCATATTTAAATTGACTTATATTGAAAGCCAGTGGGTATATAACATAAATAATTTAAAATCTAGAATATTTACTATAAATTAGGGATACCTGGTTGTGCAATGAGGTATAAAATGTGCTTTGAAGTTGTAAAATACACAAGAGTTTGTGTATAAAATTATACAAGAGTTTGTTAATGTAATTATTAACATTTCTTTGAAAGTCTAGTTCTATATATGTGACTCAAACGTCAGGCAATCCTACCAATTACCTCCTAGTGTTTAGTGAGCTTCTTAGAGCCAACAGATTTTAATACTGATTTTCAGCTTCAAAACTCCAGTTTTAATGAGGAAACATTTCCAGAAGTATTAACTCATTTCTCAAGACTAATATTTAGTCTTTTTACCTGGTGTTGGCTAGAACTACTGATATTATTTTCAACCAATATATATACCTATGTAGGACGTATGTAAAGATTGAGCAGGAAAGTTAATCTTCAATTATCGAAAGTTTCATATTAGTTTAATTTTTAGATTGATAAATTATCTTTAACTTAGACATAGTAATTTATTTTATTGACCGTTCATCAGAGAATTTAATCAATACTTGAAATTGAGCATAATTTCTACAGATTGGATGAGAAAGAGGAATGAAAGCAATGTTTCTCAACAATTGCAAAGATTTCAGTGACTTGAATAAAATTTCATAAACTTTCATTTATACTTGTTCACGTGTATTTGGGGGTTCCACTACTCATTTATTACCAGGAAGCTGGCTGAGAGTTGCTTATGGAGTTGTTTTCCCCTACAGTCATGATGAATTTGCGCTATTTTAACCAGTACTCTCTTGTTTAATCTCTGAAGTCCAATCTATATTATCAAAGATGTACTGTTTGATAATAGCATATTATCATATTATAAGAATATAGCATGTAATTAAAAATGCTCATCTAGAGCATTTTTGACCCAAGTTCTCATATTAAAATATAAAAACCATATGGGGTGCCTGGGTGGCTCATTGAGTGTCTGACTTCGGCTTGGGGCATGATCATGGTTTGTGAGTTCGAGCCTCGTGTCAGGCTCTGCACTGACAGCTTGGAGTCTGGAGTCTGCTTTGGATTCTGTGCCCCTCCCCTGCTCCTGCCTGTCTTTCTCTCTCTCAAAAATAAGCATATTTAAAAAAAAACAACAACACCAAAACATGATTACTAAATA
Organism: Proteles cristata cristata; assembly: GCA_017311185.1. NCBI lineage: Eukaryota > Metazoa > Chordata > Mammalia > Carnivora > Hyaenidae > Proteles > Proteles cristata. The sequence goes on from JAESUZ010003940.1 coordinate 1,365,313, forward strand.
AGTAAACTATATTCCAAGCCATATCAGACAATATTTTAATTTTAGATACAAGTAAAGAAATTAAAAGAAAAGCCAGCTCAATTTTGAAATTTTAAATTTTTAGACAAAACGAGTGTTACTTCTGAGATACTGATGACCATACTAATAAATGTCTGTGAAAGAAATCCAAGGACAAGCTGATTTATTATGAGAAGTCCATGGCATGAATTTCATTTTGTATTATTTTAGCCCAGAACACTGTCTCAGAGAAATATGGACTGGAACTTTTAAATATCTGATTTTTTTGAAATATCCTAGAAGGGTCATTCTCTCAGTTTGAATTGAATTTATACTTTGAAATCAAAGAATAATGAAATAAAAATTAAGTATTTATGCCTTACTTTCATCAGGTATATGAGGGCAAAGACAAAAATACTCTCTCTTCCTTTTCCTGCCCCTGAGACTCAAATAAAAAATAAAGAGGAGCACTCAGATTAACTTTTCATTTCTTGCTAGAAAATATTACATGTATATGAGAAAAAGAGAACTATAACCAACAAATACTGGGCTTATTTTAATTTGTTTAGGAGTAAACAGGGAAAAAATGTTAAAAAAGGAAAAATATGCCTAAGCCATAAGAAGGAAATGAAAGATGGGAAATTAGGTGGGTAGTACAAAGACAGACATTATTCTGAAATACACATCAGTTATTTAATGTGATGATACCTAAAATATAGTTATAAGGAAATAGTACCTGCAAAGCATATCTTGCAATATGAGCGAGATGTTAGAAAGTGAGGGTTGAAATTACAAAGTAGAAAGAGAAACTCTTAATTTAAGGTCACCATGTTGTTGAAATTTTTCTAGGTTTAAGTTTTTTATTATTTATTTTTATCTTTTTAAACATGAAAGGCATAATTTAATTTTTTGTGGACTTCATTTTTAAAGTAATGCTTTGAAAGAGAAATAAATCCATAATATTATAGGTTGAAATAACTAAATTAAAAGTGAACTTCATCCTTACTCTTTTGTTTCCAAATACTAGAGACCATGGTGAAATATTAACTGAACATAAGTCTTATGTTCCACTATTTACCAATAACAGAGGAAAAACATATCAGTACTAAGATGGAATCAATTTTCTACATTAGATTTTAAAACCTGATTGATCTTTGTTAAGTGAGTGTTTGTAGGTAAGTGGTTTTTAAATTGTTGAGTGTTTTCTAAGGTAAGTGTCCATGTAGTGGGTAGTAGTTCTACATGAATAAGTGAATCATAAATGGAATAAATAATAATTGGCATAATCAGGAAGACTCTTTTATCTTTGGGAAAGCATCTCTGATTTGCATTAGGAACACATCAACTAGAGAGAGGAAGATGGAATAGATGACTTGATTCTTTTTAACTCCATACATGTTTTAAAAATCTCACTTATTGAGTCACATGATGATACTAAAAACATTGTTAATGAAAAAATAATCTTAGTAAAATGTCAATATAATAATCTTTAGAGGCTTTTTTAAAAATGTGAGTTGTTCAAAAGTAAGCGTTTTCATGGCATCCCATAAGTTGTAGAAGAGTATTAATGCAGCTCTCATCTCTTAATCAGACATCCAGGACGGCTGTGTACAGATGGAAATGAGGAAGGGGAGGGATGGGGGAGGGGGGAGAGGGGCAGGAGGCATGGGAGAGGGATAGGCAGATAGATACTAGGAAACTACAGCACTCACTAAGAGAGATCCCTGGGATAAAGGAAGCTGCTGGAAGATTAGGGAACATCAGAGGCATTCTGTTCAGTAAAGGACAAAGAGAACTACAGCTGCAGAAATATAAGCACTGGGACTTAAAGTGAAATTTCAGGAGTTTCAGGTGGAGGAATTGAGAATACTCTATAAAAGGTAATAAAAGTCCTGTAAAAAATTGACTGTCTATTTCAGACTGATTCTGTACATGGACAGTGCTTATAGAAAACAAAAAGAAATGAAAAAGAAAAGGCTGATAAAAAGAAAGAAGAAGACAAAAAATAGGAGTAAAGTATTAAATCGTATTGTATTAAAATACCATAAATAGCTTTTTCCCCTCTGATGGGCCACTTACACAAATGCTGGGTAAAATTTTATGTACAGTACCTTTCTTTTAGCCTTTAGCTGCTCATGGTACTTGTCACAGGTGTCTCCTGGGATCTCTCCTCCCCAAAGAGTAATTCCAACAATGGTGTATGTGACACCCATGATGAGCAATGGGAAACAGTATACCAGAATAATGACAATAATATGGTAACTGCAAGAAATAAAGCAAACAACAAACATAGGCTGAAGAGTGTCTTGAGATGCAGTATGTGGGGAACTTTGAATTCAGTTCCTTTTAAATCATAATTGAAAATTCCAAAGATTATTTCCACATTTTCTCCAAGTCTTCATTTCACAAGTCTATCAAACTATCATGCTCTTGCCTACTACATTCGTCCAAATGCTACCAGCTGATCCTTGTCAGTCTTTGATTCATGTACAAAAAGTATAGCTGCGTTGCGTGCTAATTTAAACTGTCCATACTCTCCTCGCCTAGCGGTTCTGGATGAATGCCATTTCTCTGCTTGGTAATGGTTGAGCTAACCTAATTAAATTTATCATCAGAGAGAAAGAGATGAGACAGAATGAATAAACCAACCGACAGGTGCTTTCTCATAAGATTATACTATATACCCCTGCAACATCAGTCATATTTGAAATACATTGGTTTTAATCCAAATAAAAAAATCTAACTAGATATTCTAAGCCACATTGGATCCACAAGATATGTGACTATAATTTTTAAAAATCAGGTAAAGACACTTACATGCATTTCTAATGTCATGACACATTTGATAGAATTATTAATTTTGTAAATAACATACAGGTGTGTTAGTCACATCAGTGTCATGATACTATAAATTAGCAAACTAAATTCTATGCTTTCATAAATTTCAATCAAAATGATAAAGATGTAGGGGCATCTAGGTGACTCAGTCAGCTAGGCATCTGACTCTGCTCAAGTCACATTATCACGGTCAGCACAGAGCCAGCTTCTGATCCTCTGCTCCCTCTCTCTCAAAAATAATAAATAAATAAATATTTATTTATTTATTGTTTTATTTACTTTTGAGAGATCGAGAGAGATAGCGTGAGCAGGGGAGGGTCAGAGAGACAGGGAGACACAGAATCTGAAGCAGGCTCCAGGCTCTGAGCTATCTGTCAGCACAGAGCCGGATGTGGGGCTTGAACCCACGAACCATGGGATCATGAACTGAGCCAAGGTTGGATGCTTAACAGACTGAGCCACCCAGGTGCCCCAATAAATAAATATTTAAAAAATGATAAAGATGCAGTTGGGGAGGAATAGGAGGGCAACTGATAATATCACCACACAATTAGAATTTATATAAAGTTTTGTGTAGCTTCCTCTGTCTTAGGAAGGCTTTAAAGAAATTAAAGAATTTGGTATACTAGTCTTCTCAATACCTGTTTCTTTGTAAAGGGAATCTCAAACCTCCTTGCTTTCCCGTTTCCTGATTTCTTATTAAGTATTGAGTTACAGTCAGTGGGAAGTGATTCAGTCAACAAATAATTTAATTATTATAATTAATTTTATTTTGTTATACAGCTAAGATTTATTAATATCAGATAGAATAGCAGTACTCAGTTTAATAACTGTTGCCTCCTTTTCCTTCAATAAATACTTTCTAACATTTTTCTTGAAAAACCTGGACTCTGGGAAGTCAGAGAAAGACAAATACCATATGATTTCACTCATATGTAGAAGTTAAGAAAAAAACAAATGAGCAAAAGGAAAAAGAGACAAAGAAATTAAGAAACAGACTTTTAATTGTGGAAAACAAACTGATCACTACTGGAGGGGAGGTGGTGAGAAGGGGTGGGTTAGAATGGTGGATTAAGGAGTGCACTTCTCCTGACCAGCACCAGATGATGTATGGAAGTGTTGAATTACTGTATTGTACACCTGAAACTAACATAACAATGTATATGAACTAACTGGAATTAAAATAAAAAGTTAAAAACAAATCTGGACTTTGGGAAAAATTTGATAAAATTCTCTGCTTTAAAAGATGACTGTTATATTAAATGTCAGACTTCAGCTCAGGTCATGATCTCATGGTCTGTGAATTCAAGCCCTATGTCGGGCTCTGTGCTGACAACTCAGAGCCTGGAACCTGCTTTGGAGTTTGTCTCCCTCTCTCTCTGCCCCTCCCTCACTCATGCTCTGCCTCTCTCTATCTCTCAAAAATTAATAAACATTTAAAAAATTAATAAAAGATTACCATTATGTTTGCATCTTTTTTTATTTTTTTAAAAGAAAAAAGCAGGATACTACATTAGATTTTATTGAATTAAAATTTAAATTATCAGAATAAAAATGCAAACAGTTGCCCACTTACTTTTTTTCCTTTTGCTTTTCTTTAAAAAGTTTTTAATGTTTTTTTATTCATTTTTGAGAGAGAGATAGAGACAGCATGAGCAGGGGAGGGTCAGAGAGAGAGGGAGACACAGAATCTGAAAACAGGCTCCAGGCTCTGAGCTAGCTGTCAGCACAGAGCCCGACACCGGGCTCGAACCCACAAACTGTGAAATCATGACCTGAGCTGAAGTCAGATGCTTAACCAACTGAGCCACCCAGGCACCCACCTTTTGCTTTCCTTAAGATGTGTGTAAAATATGAAATACGAAATTCTGTTGTATAGCATTCATATTTATTTTCCAACCTAGTGTTTATGTTTCTTTAATGCTAAAACAAAGGAGCATAACTAAGAACCCACCAGAGCTGCCTTTCCCTTGCCAGGCCTTTAAAAGGACAATCAACATCTTTGGGCTTCGGTTCTTCTTCTTTTCTCAATCATTAACAACTGTTTTCCTTTGTGCATTGCTTTCATTTCCAGGGATTTTATCACTTCCTCCAGGAAACTCTCTAGAATTACCCATATAAAAGTCGTCCCCTTTTTCCTATTAGAAACCTTTGTAACTTACAAAACATATTGACCATATTATATTGTAGTATTTTGAACTTTTTTTCTTAGACTTTTTAAAGTAATCTCTATACACAATGTGGGGCCCAAACTCACAGTCTCGAGGTGAAGAGTTGCTCTACCAACTAAGCCAACCAGGCACCCCATGTATTATTATACTTCAATACGTCTCTTTTCCCAAGTAACATATGAACCCTTGAGGGAAATGTTTATATCTTATTTGCTTAGTTGTTGCTTCCAACCTATAGTTCTTCAAGTACTCAATAAATTGAATTGAAAACCACAATAGAGAATTAACTTACGTGAAATGTTGTTTAGGACCCTCTGGCCATTGCACATAGCAAAGAGTACGGCCTGGCATGACTTTGATTTTGGAGTAAAGACACTGAGGGAAGGCAAGTAGAAATGCTAGAATCCAAATACTTCCAATGACGATCTTGGTTGCAGTGGCAGACAGTCTGGGTTTCAAGGGATCAATAATGGCCATATATCTATATAAAAACAAACAAAACCATTTTTAAAAACAGTTTATTGTCAAGTTGGTTTCCATATAACCCAGTGCTCATCCCCACAAGTGCCCTCCTCCATGCCCATCACTCCCCTTCCCCTCCCCCTCATACTAATCAGTCCTCAGTACAGCAAAACCATTTTGTTGGTTCTCTTACTAGCAGAGTTAAAAATGGAGTTTCAGAGGAGTTACCTGTGTCTGGTAAGCAAGTTGATGAGGATTTTGCTTTATAGAGGCCATGCAGAATGATAATCATGGCATAGTCTTAGGAATCAGGCAGAATGAGGTTCAAATCCTATTCTGTCACTTATTCAAACTTTTTGAAACTCAGCTTCATTATTTTAAAAATAGAAATAAGAACACCCACCTCATGGGGTGAACTCAAGATCAATAGAAATCATGTAAGTGAAAGGTATTGATTATTTGGTGCTGTGCCTTGCCCATTATCAGAATTCATAAATGTCTGTTGAATGGAACTGGAAGAGTGCATAGTAAGTGCTTAAAAATATGACTCTGTACCTCAAGACCTCCATTTATGTTCTGTATGTTTAACTTTTTAGAAGAAAATTCTAGAGAACTAATATGGCTAACACCTATCTGATTGACAAAAATGAGGAATCCCCATAAAGGATATCACCAAGAAGTCCAGGATTCAGATAATAATGAATAAGTCAAGTTTGACTGAGGCTATGCCTTGCTGTTACCTCTGAAATTGAATTCATGGTTTACCATGAAAATCTTCATAGTTCCTATGTAACTATAACATAATGGTTATAGAAAAATATATTTGAGACTCTCAAAAACACACATATGATTTTAAGAAATTGGAAACTCTGAATATGGTAACAAAAATCAAGTTTTATTCACTTGGCAAAATATGAACAAAATGTCTGGGAGAATTAGTTTATGGATTTAAATTGGATAGTATGCCTAATTGTCAAATTCTGGCTAATTGAGTAGAAAATTAATTATACATTATACACAAAATTAATTATATTTTTACATTTCTATTAGCAAAACGTTGTTGCAATTGTTTTTGCTATAGACTATTATGGATTTCTCAAATATATTTTAATTTATGCAAAATTTTCAATGGCAACAATATAAGCAAAGAATGACTGTTACTTAAGCCTAAAACATTTTAATCTTGAGAATAAATATTTCAAGATAAGAATAATTTTTTTAAAATTTGCTTATTGCTCTTTGTTTTATTACTATTAGGCAGAATTGGACCTTTCATGGATATATTGGAACTTATTTATGTACCACTCATCATATTAACTTTAATTGAAATTTACTTAAAGGGAATATCCTTAATTTATTATGTATGACAACTAGGAGGTAAAAATGAATGTTAGGTATGAAAGAAAATCATGAAAACAGTGCCACAGTTTTGGAAATAAAGTGAACCACACAATAAAAATAAAATGCCATTGTCTGAAACTGAAAATTGTTTAATAATTTACCTCTTATGCTTACACTGGTGAATAATAGCAACATTTACAGACAGTCATCCATGAGCAGGCTATTTATTATATACATTATATATATTAAACATACAAAACAGTCTAATCAACCAATAGAATCAATCAATTCAATAATAATAGAAATATTATTATTTCTATTTTACAGAAAAGGAAACTGAAGCTTAAAGACATTAAGTAGATTGCTCAAAATGACCCAGATGGTAAAAGCTGGAATTCTAAAACAGTTCTGCCAGTGTTCAAAGTCCATATGGATACAGATGAAGACTTTGAATATGGCAGTTCATATAAGGAATTGGGGAAGAGAAAGAAAAAAATATAAGGTAGATAGCATCCAAAGAATTCCATTTTGTCTCTGAGTCCAAAAGCGTTTATATGCAATATTAAAGACAAAAGTCAAGCATAGAAAGGCAATAATTATAGTTGGTTATTTCTGTTCCCACTGCTGTTGATTATGATTTTCCATAGCATTTCTCTCATTATATTGACTTGTTGCTTAACGGGCATTTCTAGAGTCAAGCACAGCCCTTATCAATAAATTTTGTTGTTCTTAACTGAATATTCCTCAGCTTTATCATAATCTTTTGCTTTTTTGGTTGTCTGGAAGTTTATGAATGCAGTTTGGATGTTTAGAGAGTTGACTTTTTGAGACTAAAAAGAGAATTTGAGTGACATGAGCAGAGTTAAAGTCCTGTACAACTATTACAGCACAGATAATTCAAAATAAGGTATAAGTTCCTTATTGATTTTGCTGGTGAATTACTCTGTATTACAGAAATTATTTCCTGAGGCGCCTGGGTGGCTCAGTTGGTTAAGTGTCCGACTTCGGCTCAGGTCATGATCTCATGGTTCATGGGTTTGAGCCCTGCATCAGGCTCTGTGCTGACAGCTAGCTCAGAGCCTGCAGCCTTCTTCAGATTCTGTGTCTTCCTCTCTCTGACCCTCCTCTGCTCATGCTGTCTCTCTCTATCTTTCAGAAATAAATAAAACATTAAAGAGATTCAAAAAAAAGAAATTATTTCCTAACAGGTAAAATATTGTTTTATTTGAGTTATATGAAAACAATCAATTTATGTTCATATTAACTAACACTTCAGTGAAGGCAGAAATTTAGGAACTTCAAACTGACATTTTTGTCATTTCTGGTCTGATCTGTTATTCATTCAACCAAACATTTACTGAATGCCTACTGTGGTATTCCAGACACTATAGTGAAATAACAGTGACGAGAAATGACCTTCACAGAGCTCACAGTCTAGTGAAGTAGATAGACACTAACCAAATAATGTAAAAGAAACAAAATTACCAGTATGATAAGTGTTGAAAACCAAGGAATATATAACCATGCGAATGTGTTTCCTGGGAAAAACATATTTAGATTGTGACTCAGTCTTTCCTAAGACAAGTCATTCTGGATTGAAATTTGGAAAGGTAACTAAGCAAGGTGGCAGAAGAATAAAGGTTGCCAGGAAGATTTCTGGAAGAACAGATGACATGTGAAAAACTCATACATAAACAGTGAGTTTTTATTGGTTGAATTGTGTCTCTCTAAAAAGATATGGGGGTTAAGTACTAAACCCCAGCACTACAGAATGTGATCTTATTTGTAAATAGGGTTTTCATATAGGCAATTGAGTTAAAATGAGGCCATTAGGGTGGGCCCTAACCCAATATGACTGATTTAAAAGAGAAATTTGGGAACAAAGAAAAGCATAAGAGAATGCCACATGAAGATGGAGGCCTGAATGATGCATCTAAAAGTCAAGGAATTCCAAAGACTCTCTGCAAACCACAAAAAGCTAGAAGGAGGCAAGGAAGGATTTCCTTACAGTTTTCTGAGGGAGCATGGACCTTGCCAACCCCTTGATTTCAGACTTCCAGCTTCCAGAATTCTTGACAATAAAATTCTCTTGTTTCAAGTCACTCTGTGGCACTTTGGTACAACAGGTCTAGGAAACCAAAGCAAAGGTAAGAATGAGGAAGTGCTGTGCACTTGAATAGAGACTACTGTAATGGAAACAGTGAAGGGAGGGAGTGGTCTGAGATAGAGTTGTAGAGTAGGTTGTAGGTTTTTTGTTCTATGGCAAGTACTCAGGGTGATCAGTCTAAGGAGGGGAATAATCAGATTTTAGTGAGGAGATTTTTAGTATGAACGGAAGGAGGCAAAATAATGGAAGCAGTGGGAATAAGTAAACTGGCTATTGTTTTGTTTTGGGTGAGAGATGATTGCTGCTTGGAATAAGATGTTACCGGGGAGATGGGAATCACGGTAATGGTTTGAGGCAAATAAAGGAATGTTAAAACACTGTAGAAAGGGGAGCCAGTTGGCCAGAGAAGTAGGTACAGTTGCCAGGCACTGCTGACGAGACTAATTTGAAATTGGTAACTAGGAATTCTTTGGGGCATCAATATTTCTTATTCTGTGACTCTCTCCAGCAATAATAATTTACTCAAAAGTAGGCATGAAAAAAATGGATCCTTAGGTTCATCCAAATGAATATCCTATGGACCCTGAGAAGAAATAATCCAATCTGAGATATAATATCATTCAAATGATTCTCAGTACTTTATTTATCCTTTAAAGAAATATGTATCTTTGGTATGATCACATTAGGTTTTTCTCTGAGCTTCTCACTGTCATTCTTTCCTTACTAAACAGATTCTCAAATACACTAGTCTCCTTAGTATGATCATTTCATATGTAATAGCTAAGATTGGATTCTTCACTCTTTCAATTAGCATATCACTAAAACAAGTTTAAAATCAGTTTTTATTATCTTTTATAGAGTCTGAAATTCTCAGAAGCATCCACTGAGAGCTCCTATTTTAAATGCCATCCTTTATCAATTTTCCCTTCCATTCTAAGACAAGACCACATTCCTTTACCACTTACTTTTCTGATATAATTGATGGGTCTTTTCTGATTCTTTGATGTCTAAAATAGAATATTTTGACATAACTTTACTTACTTACAATAAGTAAGCCTTTTCCATTTTGCAATTGTTCTTGATATCTGGTATAATTCTCCCTTTTGTTAGCATTTTTAGTAAGCTCTGTTTCTGAATCTTTATATGCTTCTACACATTTAAAAATTTTGGTATGAAAGGCAGAGTACAGCTTTCAGATATGCACTTGATTAACAATGGAAAGTATATTTGCCTCAAATGATACGGATTTTGCTGTTTTCCAATTTGCTTCTGGCCACAGTAGACAATGTTTTAGTCTGTGAAGCTGATATACATAATGTTGTCTGCCTAATGTCTGCAAAATAAGGATTAGTTGTAACAGCTGTTCATGACCCATACAGTTTCAACTTCTAGCCTTTGGAACTAAGGCATTTTTCTGCTTTGAAAAATCACTAGAGAGAAATATAACCTTTTTTGAAATGGCTTTTCGTAGACAAATTTTATTTAGTGCCTTTTCATAAGTATTTTAAATTAGAGTGAGCCAGTTAATTAATTTGTCATAAAAGTTGTCTTAGTGAAATTTGAGGGGAACATGTGTTTATTAAAATAAGCCTACATAGGGGCACCTGAGTGACCTAGCCGGTTAGGTATCCAACTTCGGCTCAGGGCATAATCTCATGGTTTGTGAGTTCAAGCCCCACAACAGGCTCTGTGCTGACAGACAGGTCTGAGCCTGGAGACTGTTTCTGATTCTGTGTCTCCCTCTCTCTGAATCTCTCTCTCAAAAATAAATGTACCTTAAAAATTTTTTTGAGTAAGCTTATATATACATACATTCAAATATATGTACACATATAATAGGAACTTCAAAAGATTATCAAGCAAGAAACAAATAATTTATGTATTTACTCAGATTTTTTATAAGTAAAATTATAAACTGGCATTTGAAAAAAATATTTAAAACTAATTCCCCATGAAAATAGTTTTGAACTTTTGGTGGATTATTTTATTGAAAGCAATGCCTTCATTAAAATATTGAAGTTGAAAATGACCTACAAATATTTTTAATATTCAATAATATTTTATAGAGATAACACAAAACACTAGACATGATTGTGTATAGTGTAACTATACATGATATTCTATTTATAAGGTAATATGCTTCCTAAAATGCATACAAAACCCTTTTTCAGGGCAATAAAAAATGCAATCCAATTTTATTTCATTTTATAAGGAAAAGAGTTTTTAGATGAAGAGAGATTTCAAAAGTTTGCTCCAAAATGGAGAAATTAGAGTAAGAGGTAAAGAAACTCCTAGGTAAGGGCAATAGACAGGTCATATTATAGTCAATGGGTAAAAGAAATGAAATTTCTTAACCAGAAAAGACTTAAGTCTTTAAAGACTTAAAAAAAAAAAAAAAAAAAAGGGAGGGGTCGCCTTGATGGCTCAGTTGGTTAAGCGTCCAGTTTCGGCTTAGGTCATGATCTCATGGTTTGTGGGTTCCAACCCCTCATTGAGTTCTGTGCTGACAGCTAGCTCAGAGCCTGGAGCCTGTTTCAGATTCATATCTCCCTCTCTCTCTGACCCTCCCCTGCTCAAGTTGTGTGTGTGCGTCTCTCTCAGAAATAAATAAAACATTTAAAAAAATAAAAAATAAAATAAAGACTTAAGACACTTGCAAGCTTTAGTCAAATGTTGGGGCACCTGGATGGCTCAGTTGGTTAAACAACTGACTCCTGATTTCATCTTAGGTCATGATCTCACAGCTGTGAGGTTGAGCCCCAAGTTGGGTTTCATGCTGGGCATGGAGCCTACTGAAGAGTTTCTCTCTCTCTCCCTTTCCCTCTGCCCCTCTCTCCCCTGCCTCTCTCTCTCAAAAAGAATATATATAACATATGAATATATAAATATATAATATAAATATATAATTTTTAAAATATATAAATGTAAAATAAATGGTAATATATTATATATAATAAATATATATATAAATGAAGAGCTAGCTATAGTGTAGATAGCAGAACAGTTTTAGATTGGCACAGGAAGTAGAGCTCAGACTACGTTTTCTGGACAAAGATGAATCATAACTCTCTAGGACATGATGGACTATCTCCAGTGGTAATATGTTTTTTTTTCCTCTCTCTGTTGTTGAAGGCACTGAGGAATCAGGAATAGAATGAATCACCATTTATTGAGTGAATTAAGGGATTATAAGTTTCAGGTGAATTGTTGAAATAGATGAAAGTAGTCTCCCACATAACTTTGAGATTCTGATTTTAATCAGAGGGAGGTTGTCTGAAAACTAATTATAGTTCCAGGCCCTTATAATCAGAATTATGACAGGAAGTAGATTGCTGGGACAACTAGTGAAGTAACTTATTAGTTTGTGTAATTTTCAGAGTACTACAGTATGACTCAGATATCAAATAGTATTGAGCCAAAATTTCCTTCCATTAGCTTCCCCTTATAATTACTTGGCTTCCCTTTTCATATGCCTTTTATACACATGTGATTAAGTAAAACTACATATTACAACTGGTACTATAAGTCAATAGTTCAGGAAGACAGTTTTCTTTCAAAAATTTTTTAAACGTTTATTTATTTTTGAGAGACAGAGAGAGACAGAGCATGAGCAAGGGCAGGACAGAGAGAGAGAGAGGGAGACACAGATCTGAAGTAGGCTCTAGGCTCTGAGCTGTCAGCACAGAGCCTGATGCGAGGGTCAAACTCTGGAACCGCAAGATCATGACCTGAGTCGAAGTCGGATGCTTAACCCTCCTGCAGATATTTTTATTAACCAACAGTGACATTAAGAGCTTTGTGAGAATGGATAGAAATGATTTTATATATACAGTGTGAATGTCTTCAGAAAAAACATGAATATGTTTTGCATATACTATGCATATACGAAACAATGTTTATGTTTCAATAATAGGTTTTTCACTTTTGGAAAATGAATACTTTTTTGAGTGTGCTTATTATAAATATTATTTGTATGTATGTGTGAGTTACTCTGAGCCCCTTCTTCTCATTTCCTTTGCACAATCATAAACCTTAGCAGTCCATCTTCTGACATCACCAAATCTGTTCCATTCCTCCCTTCTGACTCTCAGCACCTGGACTATTGCAACATCACCATAATGGGTTTCCTGGATGCTACTCTTTCTTAGCTTTCTTCACAATGTCTTTCAAGCTATCTTTCTAAATTATTTCACTATTTCTTCATTTTTGACAGGATTAGCTGCAATTCTACACATCCTTTTCTAGAGTGGCACTAAATATCTTACCTTTTGCTCAAACTTACTATGTTGTAACAGTCAGAGATCCAGGAAAAACAGATGGAACACTTGAGTGGGAAAACTTAAGGGTTTAATAAAGTGGCTATCTACAAAATTAAATAAGTAAGCCATTTGCAACCCCTATTTTACAAAGTTGTTAAAGGAAATCAACTTGAAATGAGCATTCCTGGGACTAGCTACAGCAAGGAATGGGAGGCATGGGTGGTGTCTTCCTGCCCAGATCTCAAGGATGAAAGGATTCTACAATCTGAGGAGATGAACCCTTGGGGGAGGGGCACTTGACAAGAGCTATGGATACTGTTGGGGACTTAGCCAATTTGCAGCATCCCTGAATGGAAGGAGGGTGGTGGATATGTTCTAAAGTTGCTCTCCTCTCTTCCTTCCATGTCCTTCAAGTGTCTCCCACTAGGCAAGCCAAAGAAGAGGCCAGAGAGCAAGGGACCCTTTTGATGCATTTAGTCCACAAAAATAGCCTGGTGGGGAGGGGCAGAAAAAAGAATAGAATAAGTAGAGAGTAGAGTAGATCTGACCTGAGAAATAGAAATTGTCTGCTCACATATCCTTCGATAATTTCATGTTTCTCACATGGTAGTTTCTGTGCTGGAATGATTTCTCCAGTACAAACCTGTCCCATCAGGGTTGGACAGTAGACAGGTTATTTCTTTTCTAAATCTCCATCTGAAACAAATTTCTATACAGAGAGTAATGCAATTTTCTATGCAACTTCAATAAGGACAACAAATGTTCAATGATTCAATGGTTAAATGGAAATATTCAGTGTTACACTTGGAGATTTTTAAAGTTCTTTGTGTGTACTAGGAATTAATTCCTGCCAGTTTTGTCTAATGTGGATCTACATCACATCAGACAGCTTTCTGAGGTAAATAGTGGCGTGTAGCAGCTCCACTAGATTATCTTTAAAATCTAGAAATGGTGACACCCATCAAGCAGAAGGATTTCCAAATCTTTGAGTATATACACTGTGATGATGTAAAGGCCTATTTAACTGTGCAAATGGAAGAAAACACGTCATAGATAATCTTTAAACTTGGATAATAAAGATGCAAAATGAAGGCTTTTTCATATTTTATTTTTCTTTTTAATTATATTTTCATTATATCTTATGAAGGTAAATTGTGCTCAAATTATTCAATGATAGGATGTGATAGGAAAGCAATTTAGAAAAAAATTTCTTCTGTTCATCCATTTAGCCAGTCATATAAAAAATATGTAGAGAGTACCAAATATATGCAGGAATATAGATGGAAATATAGATGCTATGAATATAGTAGAAAACAAAATAGTAGTAAATACTGTGAAGAAAAATAAAGCAGAAAACATGGATAGAACGTAACATGAGGCTACTCTTTGGATGGTGATCACTCAGTTCACACATGAAATACACTGAGAAAATGAAAATGTAGCTATTTACTTCTTTGAAAGAGTTGCTTCTTTGTCCTCTTACAATGCACCTGTAAATATAAGATAGTTTTATCTTAATAATTTTTCTTCTTTGCAGGCCATAATTCTTCCAAATCCTCCAACAAAATAGAAAACTTAGATAAAATTGAAGAATTCTTTAAAAATGGTTTTTTCATGTTTATTTATTTTTGAGACAGACAGAAACAAAGCACAGGCAGGGGAGGGGTAGAAAGAGAGAGGGAGACACAGAACGTGAAACAGGCTTCAGGCTCTGAGCTGTCAGCATAGATAGAGCCTGATGTGGGGCTCAAACTCATAAGCCTGACGTGGCTTGGGAATAGTGAGATCATGACCTGAGCTGAAGTCGGACACTTAACTGACTAAGCCACCCCCTGCCTCCAAATTGAGAATTCTTAAAAGGAAACAAAAGACTGAAATTGACTCAATACAAGTAGAAAATCTGGGTATATGTGTAACAAATAAAGATAGAAAATTAGAAATTAAAAATCTTCCCACAAAGAAAAATCAGTATCAGATTGTTTCAAGGATGAATTTGCCTAAACATTTAATGAAGAAACATTAACAATGCTTCACAAATTCTTCCAGTAAACAGAGGAGGAAGCACTTTCCCCTCTCATGGCATAAGGTTAGTATCACCATGACACCAGAGCCAAAGGGAGTGTAAAGGTACAAACTTCCAGTTACAAAATAAGTAAGTCGGGGGGATGTAGTGTATAGCATGGTTACTATAGTTTATACTCTTTACATATTTGAAAATTGCTAACAGAATGGATCTTAAAAGTACTGATCACAAGGAAACTATCTTAACTATGTGCTGACAGATAGTAACTAGGCTTATTGTGGCAATAATTTTACAATTTATATAAATATCAAATTATTATATTGTATACTCAAAACTAATATAATATTAGATGTCAGTTATTTCAGAAACATACAAAAGGTATCATCCATCATGGAAAAGTGGGTATTATTTTGGAAATTCTAGTTTGATCTGAAAATCAATTAATGTAGTATACCATAGTAATAGGATAAAGAACAAAGACCACATGATCATATCAACAGAGGCAGAATAGAATTTACCAAAATCCAAAATCTTTTCAGAATAACACCTCCCTACACACAGGGAATATAAAGGAACTTCTCCAACTTGATAAAATGCATTGATGAAAAATCAATGATTAGCATCGTACTTGTTAAAAATTTAATTCTTTCTCCCTATCATCTGGAACAAGACAAGGATGTCCCATTTCATCAGTTCCATTAAAAGTTGGTGGTACCTGGGTGGCTCAGTAGGTTGAGTGTCCAACTTTAACTTGGGTCATGATCTCACGGGAAGTACCAGCTCCACATGGGGCTCTGTGCTGACAACTAGGAGCCTGGAGCCTCCTTCGGATTCTGTGTCTCCCTCTCTTTCTGCCCCCTTCCCCACTCACTCTGTCTCTCAAAAACAAATTAAAAAAAAAAAAATTAAAAAAATAGTTGTACTGGAGGTTCTAACCAGGGTAATCAGTCAGGCAAATGCCAAACAAACAAAAGTAAAAGAAAAAAAGAAAAAAAAAAGAAATAAAAGTTATCCAAATTGAAAAGGAGAAATAATGTCTTCATTAGCAAATGGCATGATTTTCCATAGTGAAAAGTAAGGAATCCACAAAAAACAAAACTCATGAGAATTAATAAGTGCAGCAAGGTCACAAGATACAAGTTCTGTCAGTTGCATTTCTACATACTAGCTGTGAACAACCTGAAAATGAACTTTGAAAAATTCCATTCTGCAGCACCAAAAGTGAAACCATTATTACACTGCATGTTAACTAACTTGGATTTAAATAAAATAAACAAAATAAAAAAGCTAATTCTAAAAACAATTTGGAAATGCAAATCTTCTAGAATAGTGAAAACAATTTTGAAAAATAAGGACAAAGTTGAAGGACTTACACTTCCATATTCTAAAATCTATAACTAGGCTATGGTAATCAAGATAGTATAGTACTGCAGAAAAATAGACATATAGGTCTATGAACTAGAAATATTTATTTATTGGTTGATTTTTGACATGAACTAGAAATATCAACCAATTTATTGGTTGATTTTTGACATATGTAACCAAAGCAATGAGAGGAACTGTAGTCTTTTCAAAAACAGTACTGGGACAATTGGATATTCACATGAGAAAAGATGATTTGTCCTGTTATCTCACATTATACACAAAAATCATCTCTGAATGGATCATATACAAATGTTAAGATCTAAAACTATAAAACTATCAAGAAAAAATATAGAATGAATCTTCACCACCTTGAAATAACTAATGATTTCTTAGAAAAAAACCATAATGAAGGGAAAAAGTGATATATTGTACTTCAGCAAAATTAAAAATTTTTGCTCTTCAAATATATCATGAAGAAAGGGAAGAGACAAGCCAAAGACAGGGAGAAAATATATGCAAATAATATGTCCAGTTAAGGACTTGCGCCTAAAATATACCAATACTCTTACAGCTTAATAAGAAGACATATAACCCAGTTTAAAAACAGAGAAAATAGGGGCACCAGGGTGGCTCAGTCAGTTAAGTGTCTGACTCTTGATTTTGGCTTGGGTCATGATCTCATGGTTCATGAGTTTGAACCCCACAGCAGGCTCTGCACTGACAGTGTGGAGCTTGCTTTGTATTCTCTCTCTCCCCCTCTCTGCCCTCCCCTGATTGTGGCTGCTCTCTTCTCTCTCTTTAAATAAATAAATAAATAAATAAATAACACTTTGAAAAATAAAATAAAAACAGAGGAAACAATTTGAAATCTACACAAAAGACTAGATATTGTATGATTCCATTTATACCAAATTCCAGAAAACTAAATCTATTGCAGGAGAAAATAGCATCGTGTTTGTCTAGATCGGGGTGTGGAACATGGAGTGACTGCAGTTAGAGGGAAGTTTTTCTCTAGGGTAATGAAAATGTTCTGAAGTTAGATTGTGTTAGTGGTTACACAGTTAAAACCTTATGAATAATTGGGGCGCCTGGGTGGCTTAGTTGGTTAAGCATTCGACTTTCACTTAGGTCATGATCTCAC